>CM047007.1:43433508-45933508 GCA_025698465.1 Gossypium longicalyx | reverse complement strand
TAATTGACTTTGGTAGGGAATTAGTGATAGATCTCAGTTTTGGATTCCTGTCGATTTGCTCTTCAGATCTGAGAGATATACGTGATTAGTGACCAAAGTAGAAGCTAGTAAAGGCTTAGTATTCAGGTAAGGTTAAGGTGAGATCTCGGCTTTTGGTAAAGTATTTGATAAGTATGTGAGATTAATCTTTGAGTGATATCGATTGTAGGTTTGGGCTATGGAAATCATAACACACTACTTACCAGGTGTGTACATACATTGCACACACACAATGAATCGGCAAAAGCCGAAAAGCTGAAATGCCAAAATACCGAAATGCCTAAAAGCTTATAGTTTGGCTACGGTAGTCTTGCAAGTGCGCGAACACTCGTAAGGGGGAAATCAATAGGTTTCCTGAGGCCAACGGGAGATTCTGTGGACTTAGGTTGTGATTTGGCCAAATGGGCCGGAATGGGCTAAATGGGCCCGATGGGCTGTGGGGCCCATAATAGGAAAAAACTGAAAATTGATGCTTTGTGATTGGAATTTGTATGTGAGCATGAATATAAATGTGACTGGGCCTAACGGGCCATATAAATGTGATTTGGGCCTAATGGGCCATATATAGGTGATTTGAGCCTAATGGGCCCTACGAATATGATTGGGCTTAATGGGCCAGATGCAGGTATGTGAAATTTTTAGGCTTTGTAAGGGGTTTTGCGCCTAATATATGATATCCACATAAGACTTAATTAATATATTGCGACCGTGGACAAGTCAAAGGGTTAAGGTGTCGCAACGGGTATATGCATGTCTAGGATTGGATCTAAGAAGAGCTTGGTACTTAAGCGGTCTTAATGACCCACCTCCTCTTCTCTGGAATCCTACCTGGTGCATAGTATTCTTTCATCTTAGCTCACGGGACTTGTTAATGGGCCAAGAAAAGTGAAAACCATAATTAAGGGAAAATTATCGAAATGCCCCTAAGGGCGAAATGACCAAAATACCCCTAGGTGTTAAATGTAAGTTTTTTGGATGCGACATGCATACATATGATATTCTACTTAGGTTGCATATAGGTTGGGAATTATGGAATGGAGGAAGTATATGAGGATCACATGGTTGCTTGACAATCGTGGATCCACTGACGGCTTTTAAAGCCCAATATGTAAATGAAGGTAGTTCCGCAACTGGGCTACCATGGTGTATGAGTTGGGTGGGTCGATATTTATATCCCCACATGGTTTGATGGGGGACGGAGCCAGTGTGTAGCAGATGGATAATTTGGATGGGATTACATTGCATGAATGATGAATGATGAATAATGTTTTTTTTTCTGAATGCTTGTTTTCTTCGAGGGTTGTACACACTGAGTTTGCAAAAACTCACCCCCTCTTTTATTTTATTTTCAGGTGATGCTCATGAGAAGGTTCGATGTTTGGAGGGACTGCGGGTGGCCACTAGCAAGATGATTTGGACTTGGGTTTTTTTAAGCATTTAAGTTTTTACTTCTTTTTAAGTATGTTCCAGACTAGATTGTAATAAGGTTTTCATTGTGATATTATTACTTGAATTATTATTATTTTTAATGTAATTACGAGAAGTTTAACATGGATTTCTTAAATTATAGTATGTTTTCTACGTTTCCGCAACTAAGTTTTTTTTAATCAAATGTTTTAAATAAGGCTTTTGTAACTGAAGGTGTTTTTTTTTTTAAGTTAATTAAGGTTTCTTCTATTTTAAAAAGGGTTTTCAATAAAAACACGATTTTCGCTAAAACACTTCAATGTGACACACCATATTCGGCCGTAGCGTCTGGGTCGGGTTTGGGGTGTTACAAGTAAAAATACCCAAAATAAAATTACTTAAAATTAAAATCAAATATGGAAATATAAGCGGATGTGTGGCCACCTTTAAGACCCTCGCAACACCGATCCGCCTAAGACTGGGGATTACCTATACAGATAAACAGAAGGGTGAGTTTACAAAAACTCAGTGTGTAATCCCAAATCAAATAACCATACAGTGAGCAAATACAGTCTGGGCCTAAGCCCATCTTAGTAATGATTCAGTTTCAATTAGGGCCTTAGCCCATTACAATATCAGTATCAGTTTGGGCCTAAGTCCATCTCAGTGACAATAACAGTACAGATATGCAAACAAGAAATCCTACCCAACCAGCCTCTACACCCCATCTCCGTCCAACCCTACACTCCATGTGGGGATATAATCATCCCACCCATCCCTACACTCCAAATAGTACCGGTTGTGGCACTAAACAATATTTGCAATAGAGCTACAAGTACAATACACTTCCTCCAATCATATTAAACCCATCCCCATGCAATGCATTATACAACATGTCATGCCATATCATGATATTACACAGGTACTCAAAGTAGTTAAAATAGCATGCTAAAATATAGTCATACATCACATAGGGGAAAAATAGTGATTTTATCAAATAGGGGGTCCAGGTAAACTTACCGACCCAATAGTAGGTCCACAGTCGCCTCGGGTGTCCAGTGCAACCTTTACAGTCAAACAGTAAAAATGAGCCCACCGCCCATATTGCGGGCCCATGTGAGCCAACAAGCCTGTGTGGCCCACACGGCCCATAATGGCCTTGGCTGTGTGTATTACACAGCTTGGCCCAATAATTTCCCCACGTCCGTGTTCGGCCCAAAATGGCCCAATACAGCCTCAGCCTATGAAATCGCTCATGGTCGGCCTCGTCGATCATACGCCCATGTTTAGTTACACGGGCTACCACACAGGGTAGTGCACGCTCGTGTGGTGTCGATGATTCACTCTTTTCGACTTTTTGTTGATTTATGATTAGGAACAGTGTTATCACACACCATGTCTACTATGTCGCCTAACTACACGCGAGCCCTCCAGGTACCTATAATGGATCAAGTTGCTATTCAATTAATCACTATACAGTCTAATTAATGTAAACCCTACATGATATTCAACTTCCAATGGAACAAACCATACCGTCAATTCAATAACAGAAGATTCCCCTTCCCTAGTGCGTCAATGACGATCTCTAGTCCTTCGGTCAACTCCTAACCACAACAATACACAACCCTTAAACAAACTACATCAAGTAACAAAGCAATGAAGAATTGAATACTTACCAAAAGAGTGCTAAGAATCGTGAAGCAGATGATAACCCACAAAATAAGGAGAGGAGTTATAATGACCACAAAATCGATAAAGAGTATTGAAAGAAAAGTCGGCACAATGAAGGTAGGAGAAAGAGTAGAATTCAGCCAAAGCAAAACCGATTTGAGAAAGGGAGAGAAGAAAATAGAATCATCCAAAACAACAAGATGTAAAAGAGGGGGAATTATTAGACCCAAAAGAATTGTGAGAGGGGGACACAGAGGGGGAAGAGTGCCTGTCAAAGGAGTAGGGGAAGAAGAACGAAATGACATGTAAGGAACCTGAAGAAAAGTGCAAACCTGAAGTAAGCAAAAATGAAAGATACAGCAAAACTCCTTAGCACAATTCAGCCTCCAAAGAAAAGAAAAGAACCAAAAATGTTGACAACAACCGAAATGGAGTGCAAATACCAACCAAAGCCGAATTCTTGAGTGACCAGAATACCAATTTTGTACCAACTCTCCCACAACTTCAAATCCCACTATTTTTCTCCTAAAATCCCTCCAACATAATCCCCTCAACCACTAAAATTCAAACCCTACGCAACTCTGCAGTGTTTCTTTCAACCTCTACTACCCATATGGCAAAAGTAGCAAAATGAAACACCCTAGTGCGCAAAGTAGGACTCAAACTTCAGACCTTAGGTAACCATAACACGCCACTTATTCCCTAGACCAGTAGGCCCTTTTCTGGCATGTTTTACCCACATTTATTTAAAAGCCTACTGACTAGAGATAGGGTATATTCATATTAAAAATAAAACTTTTGTACAAGTCAAGGCTTGAACCTAAGACTTCTCAGACATTTCCTAGAACACTTAACCACTGAAGCAAACATGCATTTATGTAACACAACATGCGAAAATGAACATTAAGGATTTTTTTACGTTACACTGATACTTATGCATAAACATGTTGACGCATATTTTAAAACGATGCACATTTTATAAAATTTCCTACTCATCTCCGCTACAAACCAATTTCGAGTTCCCCAGAACCTGTCTATCCAATAACACCTATGACAACCCTAATTTGACCCTAGTCGAAAAGTGGTTTCGGGACCACAAAACCGAGCTGTTAAAATAATTATAAGTTATATTTCATGTTTATGAAGTGAGTAAATACAAGTGTGAAAGTTTCAAGCTTAGATTTGGTCATTTGCATGTGAATTTATTCAATAGGACTTATATGTGATACTTTTGAAATGTGATTGGTTAATTTTTAATGGTTTAATAATGCATGTGTTTAAAGGAATGGTTTTGCATGTTAATTTACCCATTTCTAGTTAGTGGCCGGCAATGTTACTATTATATTATAAAATATGATAATTTTTATTAGCTTTATTTAGTTAAATGCCATATTATCATGAATGAATGTAATAAAATAAAGAAATAAAATAGTAAGTGGGTGAAAACAACAAAGTATTCACCTTGTTCATTCAAAAAAAACCGAAAGAGAAGAAGAGTTGGGGAGAAAGGAGCCATTCGGTCATTTAGGTCTTCATTAAGGTATGAAATTCATGTAAATTTTTGAAATGTTAGATAAATTTGAACTAATCACCAAGTTCTTAAGGTAACCCATGTTAGAAATTTCGGTATTGAGATGTCTAGAACTTTCGGCCATAGTAGCTATGGAGAAATAAGGTTTTTGTTCTTGTTAAATTGGATGAATCTTGTTGTATGAGTGCTTGAACAAACTATGATCAAATAGATGCATAGATTCAAAGTGGGAAGAATCGGCTATTATGTTTGATGCTAATGCCGAATATGAAATTGTTGTACTTGAGTAATGTATGTGGTTTGAGTTAATAAAATGAAAAGAATGCTTAAATGTGTTATAATCGATTAGGTGATAAAAAAAAATTCTGAAAATTTTCATTGTTCTAGTCGAATATGCGTTTGATTAAAGAAGAAATTGTTGAAAAATGTAGGTGAACATGGCAAGTGTATTCGGCTTAGGGCATAAAGGTTATAAAAAATTTTGGTATTTATTTTTGATTGTGTGTGCGTATGACCATGGATAATTGGCTGCATAAATATTATAAATACATGATGTTATATTACAATTATTAAGCTATAAAACATTGTACATGTTCGGCCAAATAGGTAAATACAAGTAAGCTTATATCAAACTTGAGTATTCGATTTCATGTGAATTTATATTGAACATGTGTATTTAGTTACATGTGAGTTTATACTGAACTTATATTTATATACATTCGATACACGTGAGGTTATATTGAATTCGTAAATTCAGTCATATGTGTTGATTTATTGAGTTGGAATATTGGGTTATTGTGGTATTATATTTGATCTTGAATATTCGGCCAAGGTAAATTATTTGAGTAAAGTATATCTTGATGGTACATTTCGGCTAGTATAAATTATATTAAAGCTATATGTATAATTGTTTAATGCGACTTACCAAATATACAAATTTGAAAACGAAATGGTGATAGACTTAAGTGGGCAATTAATTCAAATGAATTGGTTTTAAAATGTATATGGATGCCGTATGACTATGTTTGATTGGGAAGTAAATTGTTTGATTTAGCTCAAGAGCTTAGAGGATCAAAGTTGGATAGGGGAAAGGAAAAAGTGATCGAATAGCCGTTGAAATCGTTCGACAACATCCGAGGTAAGTCTTTGAGTAATGGAACTTAGTTTATGATTTGATTAAATCACGACATATAAGCATAACAAATAAACGGTGATATAATGATTCTACTTGAATTAAGTATCGAGGTAATTAGTTTATACTTATGGACTGTAGCCGAATGTGTATAGAGATCATGTTATAAAGCAAATCGAAGTCATGCTCTTTGTATGTGGCTATTGAGCCGAAAATTGGAAATGGTTGATAAGTGTCTTGTGCTTGAGTTCTTGTAATGAAAATGAAATACAGATGTGTTATGATATATTGATATATGTGCATGATTATTCGGATGATAACCGAACTAATATCCGAAGGCATTTGTGCTAGTTGCTATATCCGGGCTAAATCCCGAAGACATTTGTGCTAGTTGCTATATCCGGGTTAAGTCCCGAAGGCATTTGTGCTAGTTGCTATATCCGGGCTAAATCCTGAAGGCATTTGTGCTAGTTGTTATATCCGGGCTAAATTTCGAAGGCATTTGTGCTAGTTGCTATATCCGGGTTAAATCCCGAAGGTACTTGGATTTGGAAATGAGCGATCTTGCTGTAATAACTTCAATTAATACGCTTATAAATCCAAACGATAAGGTTGTTTCGTATATGCATTGGAAAAGTTGATTCCTTTTAAATAATATTCGTTCAATTGATTAGCAAGCTTCCGGCTTTTAGTTAGGTTTGATCCTGAGTGTATGAGTATAATGGTTGAAGCGTGAAGTAAGTATGATTTTGGGGATATGCGTATATGCAATTATTCATTTAGTCGCATGAAAGCTATCTTTGTAGTTGTAAATGATTTCATTACTTAAAACTTACTAAGCATCAAAATGCTTATTCATTGCTTTAATTCTCTGTTTTATAGATTTGTTCGTCGACTATCGGATTCGGGAGTGTCAAGTCGAAGTTGTCTACACTATCTAAGCCTTTTGGTACACTTTTAGTTGAAATTTTGATAATGGCATGTATAGGATTGACTTTGGATGTTAATTTAGTATCTTTTGTATATATATGTGTGTTTAGCCATGCGAAAATGGCTTGTTAAGTTACCATATGTGTTTTTCATAATTCTTATGCATGTGTGGATGATAAGTGATTAATACTTGAAATGTTTTAATGTGAATGAAATTTAGGAATGATTTAATGTATTTATTAAATTGTGATGAATTCTTTGCACTTAGTATAAACGAATTTTGCTTTCTTAAATATGCCCTCGGGAATTACTATAATATGATTGAATGAGATCAGTGTTTGTTTGGTAATAATCCTTACCTCTCCGGCGACGGATACGGGTAAGGGGTGTTACAACACCATTTGTGTAGAAGCCACGACATAATTGCTGATAAACGGCCACATAACACATTGTGGACAAGCCAACACATAATTGCCAATAACGGCCACATAATCACATATAAACTGCCACATAACTTCCACCGTTTACAAAACCCACCCCATGCATGTGATATGACCATTTTCAAATTTAACACGTATAATCATTTTTTGCATTTCTCACATAGTCATGCTTATAGTTGCATATTTCTTGATTTTATACATTTTCATGTAAACATGCTCACATTTTCATATATCACATAATATTAACTTTTTATTCACTTTAGCATGTTTTAATATATTTTCATATTAAATCATAGATCTCATCACACACATATATAACACATATTTAGAGCATCACATATCAATAAGGCCATGTATCACATAACATAAAGATGAG
Source organism: Gossypium longicalyx (assembly GCA_025698465.1). Lineage (NCBI taxonomy): Eukaryota > Viridiplantae > Streptophyta > Magnoliopsida > Malvales > Malvaceae > Gossypium > Gossypium longicalyx. Next base: position 45,925,982 of record CM047007.1, on the reverse strand, counting down.
ATTTGCACACATATCATCGTCACATACATCAACACATCACAAATCATAGTTTTCATGAACTAATAATTTTAGGAACACTTACTTGGAATTTCCCTATAAATGAGCTTTTCAACTCTGCTTTAAGTACTACCGCAATTCTATTAGAAGAGGTTTCACTTGGATCTAAACTCGTATTTTAGTTATAGATCTATTGGATGTGTCTTATTACTTAAAGATTAATAATTCTCAACAATTACTTACCCTTAAATAGAGAATTTGATTCAATGCCTTCATGATCACGCTAAAGATCTCTTGGATTTGAGTTGTTTGGTCCTTCAAACAATATAGGAAAAAGAATGTTTACACATGAAAAACAAATGTATCTTTACACCATTTAGCTATGAGGAAAAACAATTGAGAGGAAAGAATGTTCCCAACATCCCTTATGCACTTACACTACTCAACAATACTATGAGATCGTTAATAAGTCTTGATGAAGGAGCGTAGAGGTTTAACGATCTACAAAAATATATGATCAATGAGTATTGGTCACACGATAAATAAAATAGGATGATTGAATCCTTAGAAGAGATGGGAGAGATCAAAAGAGAAATAAAAATGGGAAAGCTAAAACTCGTCGGAAAAAATGGCGTCAACAACGGTGACGATGGTTCGATAGTGGTTCAATGAGGTAAGAAAAAATATAAAAAGAGTGGCAGGGTCCGGTCACAATATTGAGAGAAAACAAAAAAGAAAGGAGTGGTAGAGGAAGGGTTTTAAGTGATGGTTTATGGTGACTCACGGTGGTGGTGAAGGGCAATGATTGAAAGAAAAGAGGATGAGAAGATAACATTGGACGGTGGTGTGAAGGTGGTAAAGCTATAGCTCGTGGTGGAGGAATTTTAGATGGTGGTTGAAGGTGGTGGTTGTTTGTCAAAAATGAGAGAAAATGTAAAAGGAAGAAATGAAAATATGTAAAGATGGGAGCAAATGAATGGTATGGACAGCAAGGAGATGAGGTAAGCTTGGTCAACTATGACCAGGTTCAATGAACCACAACAGAAGACAAGATATGAAGTTTTGGTAAGGGAGGGAGACATTGAGTGAAAAGGTAATCATGTTAGCCCATCGTATGGTAAGTTTGATGCATAAAGAGGGAAAGGAATCCTCTTAAACATGGTAACAATGGGGTGGATGATAAGCACATTATGCACATGGAAGTTGTGTTAAAAAATTAAATAAAAAGATGAGAATAAAGGGACTTAAACTTAAGATATCTAGGATAGATAATGAGCACTTAACCACTTCACTTCCTTATTTTAATTCCTATCATATTTATTTAAAAACATGGTGTGACCTTTGCTAAGTTTTGAGGCAAAACTACACTACATAAAAAATAGTGTGAGGGAAGAGATTCGAACACAAGAAATCATGAACAACTCTATCACTACTTAACCACTATACTTAATATTTATTAATATCAAAAGATTATCTAAAATAAATAATAAATAAATAAATAAAATTCAGGTGACCACTCTCTCAGTTCATTAACCCAATTTTTACTAACCCAATTTTTAAGATGTGACAACGCCTGACATAGTGGCGACACCAAAATTTTTTTTAAAGAAAAACAGGATTGAGCCATGATTGCCTAAAAAGGGAGGGTGGTGCCATCGATGTGTAAGGCTGCAACAGTGGAAATATTGAAAACAACCCATTTTCATAAATAATTTGTCCCTAACCCATTTTCATAATTAATTAATTTTGTATATTATTTATATAAATAACCTCAAATGGCTAGAATAAAAAATCACCAAATTAAAATACACAAAAATTTGAAGTCTGAATCAACTCAATTTAACTAAAGTTGACTCAAAAACTGACTCAATCCATCCAATTGACATGTCTTTTCATTTGTCTTTGTTTATTTATTACTGAGTTTATTTTTAAAAATGTAAGCTTTTCATGCACTCGTTCCTTAAAAGATTTCTGACATCTATAAATTGATTTTGTTTATTGCAAATTGTATAAGTTATGGAGAGCCCCTAAGAAAGGTTGGATGAAGCTTAATTTAGATGATATCGTGAACAATTCCATAGATATATCAACAATTAGAAGAGTACTAAGAGATTCTAAAGCTAAATGAATTATTGGTTATGCCTAGAGATTAAATGTTACTTCAATATTTCAAGTAGAAGTTCGTACACTACTGGAAGGTTTTCAAGTAGCTTGAAATATGGGTTTTTGTCAAGTGGAGGTTGAGTGGCAATGCAGTTCTAATAAAAATCCTGAGGAACAGACATGGGGATGCTAGCAACATGATTGAAATGTGATAGACTCAAGCTCTTTGTAACAGAGGATGGCAAGTGTATTTTCTCATGTTCAGAGGAATAATAATGAATGTGGAAATGCCATGGCTAATATTGTAAGAACAGTAGGTTCAATGATGTGTCTATTTGAGTAACCCCTATAAGTTATTGAAGGACTTCTACATCAAGACAAGGATCTAGGGAATACAAATATGGGCGCCACTAATGTTGGCCATAGTTAGATTCCTTTGAATCTTCTTTTATTTACCAAAAGGAAACCTTTTAGGTTTTTATGCTAATTCCAACATTACCAATTTCATTATTTGCATTTAGTTTCTCTTCTTGTAACATCTCTAGACCGGGTCTGGAATTTTTAGCCTTGAAAGTGAGGGTTCGCTAGTGCTTTAGAAAACTAGGGAGTTCGCCAAAAGAATATCGGTAAGGAGTTTGCTTGTATTTCAACATTGCAGTTTACGCCAAAATATGCAGTAAGGGGGTTCGCTAGATTCACTACAAGTTGGGTTTGCTAGTCATTTTGGCAACCCGAGGCTCGCTAGTTGAGTTGTGAACTGGTGTTCACTAGTCAAAGTCGAGTTAGAATCAAATTAGGAAATAAAGATATGGTGTATCTAGGAATACTTTTCGTGCAAGTAACATCTTTCCTAAGTCAATTAGGGTATCCTAAGACTTTTATGACACTTAGGCTTATAAATACGACACATATTTCATGAGAATTTTCTCATCGATATTTTGTTTTCAAGTCTTTACTCCAAATTGAGTTCATAACAACCAAGGTCAGCCTCTGTGCTGTTAGGGTTGATTGTCCAGAAAGTTAGGTTCGCCTATATGTGTGAATTCTGTAAGCTTTGTCTATTTAAGTAATCAGTGTGTTTATGTATATTGTGAACCAGCCAAACCATCTACCAGCAAGGACAAGAAAAAAGCCAAACTTGTTTAGTTTTTCAGTCAAATCGGTGAGTGGCTAAGAATTGTCATATGTGTGCAAACTGTTATGTTTTTCTGAAACTTAAGGTTTTTAAATTAAGATCTAAGAACAAAGTTTTTCCAAAAACTCTACTTTTAAATTTTGACACTTTATTTTGAAGATAAGTTTCTAAGCCATGTTTCTAAAGTTATGTTCTAAAGATAAGTTTTACACATGCTCTTATGTGAGCCTATGTTTGAAGATATGTTTTTTTATATACGATTTTATAAACTATTTTTTTACGCACTTAAGTGCAAGCTCTCTGAACAAGTGTTTTTCAAGGAAGCTCCCTATGGATCTCTATGTGATAACTTTCTGTGCGAGCTCCTTTGCGAGCTTATATGTTGGATACATTGGTATACCAAAGGATTGTGAGTACACACCTTTATGTTCTGTGATTTTGGGCATTGATGCCCCGAGACATGTAGAGAGATAAGTGAATGTCGAGTTGTGCTCCATTCAACAAGACATGTTGGTGTGCAAAAGAGTGCATTACTTCGCGCTGCACTTTTAGGACATGTTAAGGACTCTTTGAGTCATTCTAAGGTGTAATAAGGAGATCTACATATCCAACAAATTTTAATAAGTGTATTAAGTGCGAGAACATATCTTATGTTTCTTAGCCATTCTAATAAGACAAGTATGCAGGTATGTTTCATACTATACAAGTTCTGTTTACAAGCTAAGTTTTCAAGTATGATTTTTCTACAAGAAAAACTGAAATTGTTTTTACAAACTTATATGTTTTCCTGACAAGCAGGCAAAACGACAATCTGGGTCTCGCATCTTTACGGCAAACCCAACTCGCAACATGAGTTTTAGACTAAGTCCTCTTTCTGTTTTAAATGTAAGCATACTCTATTGGTTCCTGATTATTCACTAAGTTCTCAATGAACTCACCCATTCCTCTCTTACTTCGTAGGTAAGTAGGTCACGAATGGAAGTGGGCAAGCTGAAATCTGATCAAATATCAACAAACTTGGGAAAATAGGCAATGAGGTTTTATTTATGTGGGTCTAGACTTATTACGATTTAATTCAGTTAATGGAACAATTTCTTTAAATTCTTTAAGTTTATTTTGATTTTATGAACCATGCCTTAGATTATTTAATTATCTTTTATTATGAATAAAGCTGATGATTTTCATGCATTAGTGTTACATTATGTTAAGTTAACATTTAGCAATATATGCGAGTCAGATTTATTTCTAAGTACTGTTTTATGTGACCCTTACATGTTTGTGACCCAAAAAATTACATGCATACCCCTGTTAATAATAGCCTTACTACTTAGCGAACCCGGGTAAATTGAGCGAACCCACATATTTATGTAAACCCGTATTATTGTATGAACACATGCTTTATACTAAACTGTGAACTCATATGTTATTCTGTTAGGCGAACTTATGTTGTTTGATGTATGTAAGCATAAGTCATGGTGCAAACCTTAATAATAGCTTTCATGTACTTGTATTTATTTTTGAAAGTGCAAACCTTAAATACCTTGTTTGTATCTTGCATGCGAACCCATAATTCTTTATTTTAGTTGACATACGAACCATACCTATGTATGTTTATTAGGTCGCATGTTTTATATTTTATGTATGAATTATTTTTATTGATGTGCTATAACTTAGCATAATATACGTTGTAAATAAGTGGTGTGTTGGAGGTTAGGTTGAGAGTTAACAGAGAGTCACTTCGATGGCTAATGTAGCTCGCCAAATTTGGGTCGAACCTACTTGGCTAGGTTGTTATATTGGTTGGTATCAGAGCCAGGTTAGTAGGCTAGCCAGGTAAGTTCATTGGGCTGAATATCCGACAGGCAAGTTCGCTAGATGTTGATAAGGCGAGTTTGCCAAGTTTGTGTGTGTTAGAAGTGCTATGTATGCTTGTGTGCTTGTTTATTGGGTAGGACTGTGTAATACCCTAAACCCGGCCCGGACGTTATGGTCGAATCTAGAGCGTCACATTGAAGTGTTTTATCGAAAACCTTGTTTTCATTGAAAACCCTTCCTTACAATGAAAAACCTTCATTAACTTATAAAACTCCTTTCAATCACAAAAGCTAGTTTAAAACATATGATCTACGAAAACCTGTCGTTTAAAATAAATTTAGTTGCAAAAACGTAGAAAAACAAATCTATGATTTAGGGAACCCTATAAAAATAATAATCCACATAATAACAAAAGGGAAGGCCTTAATACGTTTCAGTCTGAAATTACTTAAAAAGAACAAATCCAAGTCATCTTGCTAGTTGGCCACCTCAGAGTCCCTTCGAGCATCGAACCTTCTACTGAGCATCACCTGGGAAAAATAAAAGAGGGCGGTGAGTTTTCGCAAACTCAGTGTGTACTACCCTCAACAAACATTAAGTAAACATCAATCATACATGCAATGCGATGCAGTGCAATACATCCCACCCTAATAATCCATCCGCTATACACCAACTCCATCCCCCGATACACATCATGTGGGGATATAAATATTGACCCACCCAACCGATACACATCAAGGGTAGCCCGATTGCCGAACTACCTTCATTGCAGCAAGCTGCCTATCACATATTAGGCTTTAAAAGTCGTCGGTGGATCCACAGTTGTCAAGCATGTAACACCCCTAACCTGTAACCGACATCAGATTAGGGTTACGAGGCATTACTAGACAGATAGAACATCTCAAACCAATATCAAAATCACAGATATTATTTAATATCATTTCATAAGCAATTTATCTCATAAGATGGTCTACGAGACTTAAAACATACATTTAAGAACGGTTAGAGCTAAACCAAACACATTCATAAAATTCAGAACACAGAAAATTTTTCAATTCTGTTAAGGTCACACGCCCATGCATCCAGGCCGTGTGCCTCACACGGGCATCAGACACACCCATGTGAATCAGCTGTGCCAAAACAGAGCATGCATACTGACTTTTTCACACGGCCAATAGGCACGCCCGTGTACTATGGTCGTGTGATATTTAGCTAGCTACTGACTTTAGCCCACGACCATATGACACCCCCGTGTCAAGGACGTGTGATTTTTAGGTGAATACTATTTTTCTTACACGGCCACAACACACGCCCGTGTCCCCTGATCGTGTGGCACAATGCAGGCTTGGTTTAAGCCAATTTGCCATTTCTCATTGGGTCAAACCTACAAGCAATGATATACAACATTCATACCAAAATTTCCAACCAATTCCATGTTTAAGAATGACCAAAACACATTAAAACTTAGCACATGACAAACATACACCAAAACCATACACAACTTATCATTTGTTAGCTAACTCTCATGGCAAATATATACATATAAAAGCTTATAAACATAATCCTTCTAGCCTATACATGCAATACATTAAAATATATACACTTTCAAAAGTACCAAAATGAGATCGATAGTGTGGTGACGATCCTCGACTATCCCCGAGCCTTCAGTAGCTATGATATCTATAAAACAATGCAAATACACACAAAGTAAGCTTTCAAAAGCTTAGTAAGCTCGTACTCAAGTCATTCATAATATATGAAACATAATATAACAACATATATGTATTTGTATAATTTCAATCCATAAATCTATATCAACTCAATGAAATTCATATACATAACATCATCTACCACTTAGGTATTATACATACATGAAAATTCCCATACTTATACACTTTCATACTCACCTCTTGTGAATGTTATAAGACTTTCCATAACTTATTCGTATTTTAGACATCTACACACTTAGTGCTATATGGTTTGCCCAAAATAAATACTTTCGCACACTTAGTGCCATCTCAAATAATCGAGACTAAGATAGTATCGCACACTTAGTGCCTCAAATAGCCGAAGCTAATTTAAATCGCACACTTAGTGCCAAGATAGTTTAAACCGTACACTTAGTGCCAAAACATCCAATTCATCATCATATCATCCAATTTAATTATATACAAACCATGTATAATTAAGGCATCAAAGCTTACTTAACATCATATTTTAAGTACGAACTTACCTCGTACTCGAAGTTGTCGACTCGAACGTTTATTCTATAATCTTTGACTTCCCTCAATCTAAATCTGAACTCCTATTTTCTTGATCTATAAGTATTCAAATTAATCCTTTTATTTACCATATAATTCAATTCAATCCATAATCACACATTTAGGGCAATTTGCAAACTAGCCCTCATGTTTTCACATCTCGACACTTTAGTCCCTCTTTCACAAAATCACAAAATACACATAATTTGTTTGTACACAAGCTTAGCCGAATTTTCATGGCTCTCATAAAAGTCCACACATTTCATTTATTTCACATTTTAGTCCTTCAAAATAACATTTTCACAAATTAGCTCAATTTACTCTATTTCATCAAAATTCAAAGACAAAACTTACAAATCATCTATCAAGCCTTTATAATTTATCCAAAAACATCACAAAGCTCATGATATCAACAATGGCGTTTCATGAAATCTTCAACAAAAACAGAAATTCAGACATGGGCTTTGAAGAACACGAAGCAGCGATCACAAAAACTTAGAAATTATCAAAAACGGACAAAAATCCATACCTTAATCAGGGATCGAAGTGCCAAAACCTAGCTTGTTCTTTGTCTCTCTTTTTCTTTTGTATTTTCGGCAAGGATGTGCATGAATAAACAAATATTCATGAATTTGTTTTATTTAATAACATATATTACCTAATTACCTAACCATCCTTTAAAAATTTATCTATTTACTATATTGCCAAAACATGTCTCCCACTATCTTATAATGGTCTTATTGACATGCAAGGGCCTCAACTTTAACAAACCATAGCACTTAGGCACTTTAGCAACTAGTAGGCAACTTACGCAATTTGGTCCTTTTTGCAAATCGAGCACAGAAACATAAAAATTAAATTACAGAAATCTAGCAGATATAAATTCACATATCACAGGCACAGAAAAATAATATTAAAATATTTTTCAAACTCGAATTTGTGGTCCCAAAACCACTATTCTGACTAGGGTCAAAATCGGACTGTTACAATTCTCCCCCCTTAGGGATTTTTGTCCCTAAAAATCTTACCATTAAATATATTTGGATATTGCTGTTTCATAGCATCTTCAGGCTCCCATGTTGCCTCTTCAATACCGTGTCGATGGCACACCACTTTAACTAATGGAATCTTCTTATTATGTAACTCTTTAGCCTCTCGAGCTAAGATTCGAATCGGCTTTTCTTTGTAAGTCATATCAGACCGAATTTTAATCTCAGATGAAGGAATTACATGGGAAGGATTAGATCTGTACCGTCGAAGCATCGATACGTGAAACACATTATATATCTTTTCTAATTCAGATGGTAGCCTCAATCTATAAGCAACTGGCCCAACTCGCTCAATGATTTCATACGGCCTGATGAACCTCGGACTCAACTTGCCTTTTCTACCAAACCGAATCACTCTCTTTCACAGAGACACTTTCAAAAACACTTTGTCGCTGATCTCAAATTCAATGTCTTTTCTTTTCAAATTTGCATATGATTTCTGACGATCAAAGGCAGCTTTCAGACTATCTCTAATTATTTTCACTTTCTGTTATGTTTCTTTTATCAAATCAATATTGTAAATCTTATTCTCACTGAGCTCAATCCAGTATAACGAAGTTCTACACTTTCGAACGTATAAAGCTTCGTACGGTGCCATTTTAATGCTCGATTGAAAACTATTATTATAAGTGAATTCAATCAAAGGTCAATATTGTTCCCATGTACCTTCAAACTCAAGAATACAACATCTCAACATATCCTCGAGTATCTGAATAATCTGTTCAGATTGTCCTTCCGTTTGCGGATGGAAAGCAGTGCTAAAGTGTAATTTAGTACCCAGAGCATCTTGTAATTTCTTCTAAAATCGCGACATAAATCTCGGGTCTCTATCAGACACTATCGACATTGGCACACCATGCAATCTCACAATATCAGAAATATACAACTCAGCTATCTTATCAAGTGAATAATCAAACTGAATCGGAATAAAATGAGTTCATTTCATCAAACGATCAACTACAACCCAAATTGCGTCCTTTTTTTTCGGAGACAGAGGCAAACCCGAAAAAAATCCATGGTCACTCGATCCCATTTCCACTCCGGAATCATAATCGGTTGTAATAAGCTAGATGGCACCTAATGCTCAGCTTTAACTTGCTGACAGATTAAACATCTCGAAACAAATTCAGAAATATCTCTTTTCATTCTCGGCCACCAATATAATTGTTTCAAATCGTAATACATTTTTGTACTTCCCGGATGTACAGAAAATCTACTACTGTGAGCTTCACTCAAAATCATCCGAATCAACTCTGGATTTCTCGAAACACAAAGTCTATTTCTGAGCCTCAGACAGTCATCAACATCTATCCGAAATTCAGAATCAGAATCAGAATTACACTGAGTTCGTTTAGCCATAATCTCATTATCAACTTTCTGAGCTTCAATAATCTGTTGTAAAAATAAAGGTCTCGCTTTTAATTCAGCTAAAACTGAACCATTATCAGACAGAACTAAATGAACATTCATTGCAAATAACAATTTTCGACTCAAAGCATTAGCAACCATATTTGCTTTTCCCGGGTGATAATTAATCACAAGTTCGTAGTCTTTTAACAGTTCTAGCCATCTTCTCTGTCGTAGATTCAAATCTCTTTACGTCATTAAATACTTCAGACTTTTATGATCAGAAAACACGTGACATTTCTTACCAAACTGATAGTGACGCCAAATTTTCAAAGCAAACACAATAGTAGCTAACTCGAGGTCGTGAGTCGGATAGTTCTTTTCATGCGGCTTTAATTGTCTCGAGGCATAAGCTATAACTTTTCCTTCTTGCATTAAAACACAACCGAGTCCATTCAATGAAGCATCGCTGTAAACAACAAATTCTTTACCTGACTCAGGTTGTACCAATACCGGAGCTTCAGTTAACAGAGCTTTTAACTGATCAAAACTTTTCTGACATTTCTCAGACCATTCAAATTTCACATCTTTCTGAAGCAATTTTGTCAACGGAGTTGCTATCACAGAGAAATCTTTTACAAATCGTCTGTAATAACTGGCAAGTCCCAAAAAACTGCAGACTTCAGATACATTCCTCGGAGGCTTCCAATCCAGAATAGTTGAAATTTGGCTCGGATCAACTCGGATACCAGAGGCTAATACAATATAACCCTTCTCGTAACCAGAATTCACATTTACTAAACTTTGCATACAATTGTTTATCTCGCAAAGTTTGTAGCACTAATTTCAGATGTTCAGCATGCTCAAATTCATCACGTGAATAAATCAAAATATCATCAATGAATACAACAACAAATTGATCAAGATACGGTCTGAAAATTCTATTCATTAAATTCATAAATACAGCAGGTGCATTCGTTAATCCAAAAGGCATTACTAAAAATTCATAATGCCCGTACCTCGTTCTAAAAGCAGTCTTTGGAATATCCGAATCTTTCACTCGTAGCTGATAGTAGCCCGATCTCAAATCTATTTTTGAATACACAGTAGCTCCTTTCAACTGATCAAAGAAATCATCAATTCGGGGCAGGGGATACTTATTCTTGACAGTGACTTTGTTCAACTGACGATAATCTATACACATTCTCATCGTACCATCTTTCTTTTCCACAAATAGAACCGAAGCACCCCAAGGTGAACAACTCAGTTTAGTAAACCCTCGATCGGTCAATTCTTGCAACTGAGATTTCAATTCCTTTAACTCGGTTAGAGCCATTCTATACGGAGCTATTGAAATCGGAGTAGTACCAGGTAACAATTCAATGCCAAACTCTACCTCTCTAACCGGAGGTAATCCCGGAAGTTCTTCAGGAAATACATCAGGAAATTCACAAACAACAGGCACAGATTCAACCTTCTTTTCTGATACTCTCGAATCAATCAGCTATGCAAAGTAAGCTTCACAACCCTTTCTCACAATACTCAAAGCTTTCATCGAAGATATTACAGCAGGCAATCCATTCAAATCACTAGACTCAATTCTGACTATTTCATCATTCTTGCATCTCAAATCAATAGTTTTCCGTTTACAGTTCACCACAGCATCATGCAAAGTTAACCAATCCATTCCCAGAATAATTTCAAACTCATCAAAAGGTAATATCATCAAATTAGCTAGAAAACAATTGTCTCGAAACATTAACGGACAATTCCTGCAGACTTTATCAACCAAGACACATATGCCTAGAGGGTTTGAAACTCTAATTACAAATTCAGTAGACTTTACAGACAAAGTCTTACTGTTCACTAAGTTCATACATATATATGAATGTGTTGATCCAGGATCTATCAAAGCAATCACATAAGTATCATAAAGAGTAAATGTACCCGTAATCACATCTGGCGATGAAGCTTCCTCTCGAGCTTGGATAGCATATGCTCTAGCAGGTGCACAAGCCTTAGATCTAACAGCTGTGCCTTTCGTTCCTCTTTAATACCACTTACATTTCCCGTATTTCTGGGAGGTCTACCACGAGAAACATTACCACTCGGTCTCGGATTCTGAACATTATCTTTTTCAGCTAAATCTAGATAGTCTTTAATAAAATGGTTTCTTGAACCACAACTATAACAAGCTCGGTTATTACTTTTTCCCCAGCATTCACCAAAGTGTCGTCTTCCACACTGATCACGTTCAGGCCTTTCATTCTTTGCATTATCAACACTAGCAACAGACGTAGCTGAAGATTTGTAATTCGATTGCGATCTAACACGGTCTCTGTTTGAATATCCCATACTAGCCTTTGAACGACTGCTATCATCTCTAAACTTCTTGGATTTAGATTGAAATGATTTGCCTGATGATCACTTTCATACATCTCTGACTTCAAACTCAGCCTTTCTTTTCTCTTTCCCAAGATCTTCCGCTTTACATGCTCGTTCAACAAGCACCACGAATTCTTTGATTTCTAGAATACCAACTAGCAAACGAATATGCTCATTCAAACCGTTTTCAAATTTCTTAGACATAATTGCTTCCGAAGATACACATTCGTAGGCATATTGACTCAACCTTACAAATTCCCGCTCATATTCTGTGACAGACATACGGCCTTGTTTAAGCTCAAGAAACTCTTTGCGTTTCTGATCAATGAATCTTTGACTGATATATTTCTTTTGAAATTCAGCTTGGAAGAAATCCCATGTAACTCGTTCACTCGGAACCACGGATGTCAAAGTCTTCCACCAATAATACGCGGTATCTTTCAAAAGAGAAACAACACATTTTATACATTCTTTAGGGCTCAAAGACAATTTATCAGATACTCTTATTGTGTTCTCTAACCAGAACTCAACTTTTTCAGCATCATCCTTTGTTGTAGCTTGGAACTCTTTAGCCCTGTGTTTTCTAATCTTATCAACTTGTGGTATACTCGACTGTATCGAATTTACTGGTGGCATAACAGGAGTTTGAGGAGAATTAACCGGAGGTGGAGGTTGTTGTACATCCAGATTAGTTCTAATGTATTGGGTGAACCAATCATTCATCATTTGATAGAAGGCTTGCTTAGCCTCACCATCACGGCTACTCGTAGCCGGTCTAGAATCAGCTTGCACTGTCCCTTGCGCAGGAGCAAGCGCATTGCTTTCAATATCATCAGCTACAGCTCTATCGGGATCCATTGCTATACAAAAGCACATTTCAATGTCAGGATTCATCACACTATCGCAGTTTCAAATATATGGCATGTATAGCTAGACTCACATACGCTATGGCAGTCCTAGAACTGACTAAACCATAGCTTTGATAGTAACTAAAATGTAACACCCCTAACCTGTAACCGACATCAGATTAGGGTTACGAGGCACTACCAGACAGACAGAAAATCTCAAACAAATTCAGAATCACAGATATTATTTAATATCATTTCATAAGCAATTTATCTCATAAGATGGTCTACGAGACTTAAAACATACTTTAAGAACGGTTAGAGCTAAACCGAACACATTCATAAAATTTAGCACATAGAAAACTTTTCAATTCTGTTAAGGTCACACGCTCGTGCATCCAAGCCGTGTGCCTCACACGGGCATCAGACACACCCATGTGAATCAGTTGTGCCAAAACAGAGCATGCATACTGACTTTTTAACACGGCCAATAGGCACGCCCGTGTACTATGGCCGTGTGATATTTAGCTAGCTACTGACTTTAGGCCACGGCCATATGACACCCCCGTGTCAAGGATGTGTGATTTTTAGGTGAATACTATTTTTCTTACACGGCCACAACACACGCCCGTGTCCCCTGACCGTGTGGCACAATGCAGGCTTGGTTTAAGCCAATTTGCCATTTCTCATTGGGTCAAACCTACAAGCAATGATATACAACATTCATACCAAAATTTCCAACCAATTCCATGTTTAAGAATGACCAAAACACATTAAAACTTACCACATTACAAACATACACCAAAACCATACACAACTTATCATTTGTTAGCTAACTCTTATGGAAAATATATACATATCAAAACTTATAAACATAATCCTTCTAGCCTATACATGCCATACATTAAAATATATACATAACATCAACTACCATTTAGGTATTATACATACATGAAAATTCCCGTACTTATACAATTACATACTCACCTCTTGTGAATGTTATAAGACTTTCCATAACTTATTCGTATTTTAGACATCTGCACACTTGGTGCTATATGGTTAGCCTAAAATAAATATTTTCGCACACTTAGTGCCATCTCAAATAACCGAGACTAAGTTGGTATCGCACACTTAGTGCCTCAAATAGCCGAAGCTAATTTAAATCGCACACTTAGTGCCAAAACTTCCAATTCATCATCATATCATCCAATTTAATTATATACAAACCATGTATAATTAAGGCATCAAAGCTTACTTAACATCATATTTTAAGTACGAACTTACCTCGTACTCGAAGTTGTCGACTCGAACGTTTATTCTATAATCTTCGACTTCCCTCGATCTAAATTCGAACTCCTCTTTTCTTGATCTATAAGTATTCAAAATTAATCCTTTTATTTACCATATAATTCAATTCAATCCATAATCACACATTTAAGGCAATTTGCAAACTAGCCCTCATGTTTTCACATCTCGACACTTTAGTCCCTCTTTCACAAAATCACAAAATACACATAATTTGTTTGTACACAAGCTTAGCCAAATTTTCATGGCTCTCATACAAGTCAACACATTTCATTTATTTCACATTTTAGTCCTTCAAAATAACATTTTCGCAAATTAGCTCAATTTACTCTATTTCATCAAAATTCAAAGACAAAACTTACAAATCATCTATCAAGCCTTTATAATTTATCCGAAAACATCACAAAGCTCATGATATCAACAATGGAATTTCATGAAGTCTTCAACAAAAATAGAAATTCAGACATGGGCTTTGAAGAACACGAAGCAACGATCACAAAAACGTAGAAATTATCAAAAACGGACAAAAATCCATGCCTTAATCAAGGATCAAAGTGCCAAAACCTAGCTTGTTCTTTTTATCTCTTTTTCTTTTGTATTTTTGGTAAGGATGTGCATGAATAAACAAATATTCATGCATTTGTTTTATTTAATAACATATATTACCTAATTACCTAACCATCCTTTAAAAATTTATCTATTTACTATATTGCCAAACCATGTCTCTCACTATCATATAATAGTCTTATTGACATGCAAGGGCCTAAACTTTAAAAACCCATAGCACTTAGGCACTTTGGCAACTAGTAGGCAACTTTTACAACTTACGTGATTTGGTCCTTTTTGCAAATTGAGCACAGAAACATACAAATTAAATTACAAAAATCTAACAGATATAAATTCACATATCACAGGCACAGAAAAATAATATTAGAATACTTTTCAGACTCAGATTTGTGGTCCCGAAACCACTATTCTGACTAGGGTCAAAACCGAACTATTAGAAAGCAACCATGCGATCCTCATATACTTCCTCCGATCCGTAATTCCCAACCTAGATGCAACCTAACATAATACTATATGTATGCAGCAGATATACATGTAACATCCATAAATCTTACCTTCAACACCTAGGGGTATTTTGGTCATTTTCTCGTTTAGGGGCATTTTGGTAATTTTCCTTTATTACGAGTTTTTACTTACCTTGGCCCATTAACAAATCTCGTGAGCTAAGATGAGCGAATACTATGCACCAGGTAGGATTCCAGAGAAGAGGAGGTGAGTCATTAAGACCGCTTAAGTACCAAGCTCTCCCTAGATCCAATCCTAGACATGCATATACTCGTTGCCACACCTTAACCCTATGACTTATCCACGGTCTCAATAAATTAATTAAGTTTTGTGTCCGTTTAAGCAGTTATCAGATACTAGGCCCAAAACCCCTTATAAAGCCCTAACAAGTCTACATACATGCATATGGCCTACTAGGCCAAATCTCATTCATATGGCCCATCAGGCCCAAATCACATTCACTTGGCCCATTAGGCTCAAATCACATTTATATGGCTCATTAGGCCCAAATCACATCCACAATCATGCTTTCATACAATTTTCCATCATATAATCATCAATTACCAGTTTTGCCAATTATGGGCCCTATAGCCAATCGGCCCATTTAGCCCATTCTGGCCCGGTTGGCCAAAACACAGCCCAAGTCCATGGAATCACCCATGGGGCCTCAGATAACCTATCAATTTCCCTCTTTTGAGTGTTCACCCACTCGTAAGACTACCGTAGCCAAACTTTTAGCATTTTGGCATTTCAACTTTTGCCGATCTACTGTGTATGTGCAGTGTATGTAAACACCTGGTAATAAAGCGTGTTGCGATCCCCTTAGCCACAAACCTACAATCAATATCACTCAAGGACTAATCTCACATACTTATCAAATACTTTACCAAAAGCCGAAGTCTCACCTTAACTTTACCTGAAACGCCAAGTCTTAATAGCTTTTCCTAGATCACCAATCACGAGTACTTCCCAGATCTGCATTAACCTTTACTGTTAAAACATAATAGGTTACTTGTATCCAACATATGTCACCCTTTCTACTAAAGCCTATTCGGCCAACTCTTACCGAAGTGAAGAACACTTACCAAAGTCTCACACCTGAGGAGCAAATCGGCTGGGATCCAAAAGACTAAGATTCGATACTGATCCTACCAAAATCGATTAGAAGAAGTGAGGAACAGAGTAATTGACACTTAGCAAAACTGATTGGGAGAACAACACACTTACACTAGGACTGACTGACTAGAAAGAGTAGTGGCGGCACCAAGGGTATTCAGCCAAAGAGGTGTTCGGCCCTTGCGATTTGTATGGCAAAAAGGGGTTATCCAGTACCAAGGGAAAAGAGAAGAAGAAGTCGGCTAGACTAAAAGTGAATCAAAGAGAAGTGAGTAGAGGAAAAATGGAAAACGACACCAAGAAAAAGAAAGAAGAAAAAGGATTTTCGGCTTTTAGATCTTAGAGAAAAAAAAGGGTTTCTGGCAACAAGGTGAAGGAGAATTCAGCATTAACCTGGAAACCTCACATTCGGCACCTATATATAGCCTCTATAGCTAAATTTCCTATGCCCAAATTCCCCATTCGGCTCTACCTCTTTCTCACTTCTCATCTCCTAGTTTTTCTCCCTGATAACTCATTAATCCCCTCTTCAAATTTCTCCTCTTATCACTCCCTACAGAGTTCATAGCCAACGCCACCTCTGTCCAAATCTTAAGCAAAAAGAAATCCTTCTTTTGAGCAAGGTGGGATTCGAACCCCATACCACCTTGCCTTGACTTACCTTGCATGTGACGCCACTTGCCACTCCACCACAGGGCTTTCTTATGTCCAATTCTTCCTTCATTTATTCATAAGCCCACCTACTTGCCATCAAGGTTCTTTTAATTATTAACCTATAATTTCCTTAACCCCTAGGTTCGAACTCAAACCTTAACCGAGACTTACTATCACATAATTAACACTTAACCAGGAATACTAAGCACATTTTTTATCAGAACCGAAAAAAAAGAAAATTTAGGATTTCAAGATTTTTGGGGCGTTACAGACTGGGAACAATATCACATTGGTTCCGCTATATCTTTTACAAGATTATGCCTCGGATCATCCCTCTACTGTTCACCATCCCAGTAAGTAAGTTATGTTTTTGTGAACCATATTTGCGTATATGTCTACCATGTGCAAACTATGTTCACAAGTATGTTTGTAAGTTTGGATACCCAATTACATATGTTTGGTGTCTTACCTAAGTTAGTATCTTGTGTACATTTAGAGTAAGTAAGAATGCGTCCCTGTAGAGTGAATGCGAACCGTGTAAATGAAGTTGCCAACCACGTTGAAGGTGATCGGACTTCAACTATGCAAGAGCGAACTCATCGGGAAAACATATTGGAAGAAGGCATGGAGCCCTTAGGGCAAGCCATGATTGGGGCTTTTCAGCGAGCTATTGGTGCCAAAATTGCACCTACAAATCGAGGACTGCCACTAGAGTATTTGTGAGCTCTAGGTGGTAGGGAATTCAATAGTGTTCGAGGAGCTAATCCTACCAAAGCTGAGTATTGGCTTGAGGGTGTTGAGAAAATCCTTAAGCAGATGTCATGTTCTAATGATGAGAAGTTGGGATGCAGCCCATCATTGGTGGAATACTATGAATCAAGGGGCTGTTACAAATCACTTGACATGGTAATTCTTCTTACGAACCTTTAAGAAAAAGTTTATGAGCGAGCAGTATATGGAGGCTTGCAAGCATGAGTTCATTAACCTTGTGCAAGGCGAGTTGTCAGTGGCTGAATATGAGGAAAAATTCGTGAGGCTAAGATAGTATGTAGCTGAGATGGTTTTGCAGGAAAAAGGATGGTCGCATAAAGATGTGCATTGACTATAGATAGTTGAATAAGTTAACTGTCAAAAACAAGTATCCCTTGCCAAAAATTGACAATTTGTTTGATCAGTTGCAAAGTGCCATTGTGTTTTCGAAGATAGATATGCTATCTAGTTACTACCAACTCTAGGTGAAAGATTTTGATGTGTTGAAAATAACATTCAAAATGAGGTATGGGCATTATGAGTTCCTGGTAATGCCCTTTAGATTGCCAAATACACATGCTGCTTTCATGGACCTGGTGAACTTAGTGTTCCATGAATACTTAGATCGATGCGTACCCTAAATACCATGTTTATATCTTACATGTGTACCTTACCTATGTATGTTTATTAGCTCACTTGTTTTATACTTTATGCATGAATTATTTCCATTGTTGTGCTATAACTTAGCATAATATAGTTAGAAGTAAGTGGTGTGTTGGAGGTTAGGTTGGAAGTTAATGGAGAGTCACTTTGGTGGCTAATGTAGTGTAACACCCCTTACCCGTATCCAAGGCCGGAACAGGGTATGAGGCATTACTAGACTTAACCATACACATAGATGAAAATCGGGCCATAAAATTTCATTTAATTCAAAACTTTTCAAACATATTCATAGGCTCATATTTAAAGACATATAACGTAGCATAAATGAGCACTTACACATCCATAATCATGCAATAACATGTCATTCACTTTAAACATATTTGCTTACCATCCTGTATATAATATACATTCTTGCATTAACTAGAACTAGGCATGCTAAATCTTATTCTCATTTTATACCATCATAATGTAGTTACTAATTTGTCCATTAAACATCCATATCCAAGGCAACATTACTCATTTCCATTTAATTCATGATCCACTGGCCTGCATATTGTATTACCAATCATGCATAACAAACAAAGCTAACTATATCATCACATCAAAACATAGGACATGGCATGATTAATTAAACTTACAAACCATAATGGATAAGGACCACATCTCATGATCATATACGCTAACTCAATGCAGACCGATACGTATGGTCAAATTCGTAATAATAATACATATCACAAACCAACTTCCTATACATGCCACTCGCTTGATATTTCTAATACTTGAATTAATTCTCCCAAAAATGATAACTTGATAGTGTGATTTTGCCTCTGACTATCTCCAACCTCGAGCTGACTTGCTAAAACTGAAGAAACAGAGAGAAGGGGTAAGCTTTACGCTTAGTAAAGCTTACCCCATAAAATTATACAATTTACTCTTGTTTAGGTTAAGCTATTTTACCGAGTTACAGTTACTAATTCATTTAAATCTGGAGGTACGAGATTCAAAATTAAGTTTTATTAATTTTCCTTGAAACAAGACTTATTTACCTTTCTCCCATAAAAATTCCAGAATTTTTGGTTTAGCCAATTAGTACAGTTTATTCATTACAGTTTCCCCTATTTTGCTATCCAACAATTCTGACCTCTCTTCACTAAAAATTATTTTTCTCATAGTACAGAATTTAGATAATGCTCGCATTTATCTTTCTAGATAATAGACTCATTAAGGATTTTAATAATATAAATTACAACCTATAACTATTTTTATACAATTTTTAATGATTTTCTCAAATCAAAATAGGGAATCACAAAGTCATTCAGACTCTGTCTCACAACAATTTAAATATCTCATAATATAAATTTTGATTGCATATACCGTTTCTTCTATATGAAACCAGACTCATTGGGATTCAACCTCATATTTTATTCAGCCCCTGATTCAATTTCCACAATTTATGGTGAATTTCCAAAGTTGCACCACTGCAATAACCCAAAACTGCCAAGGCTAAATTTACTCATTCATTACTACTATTCACCAAATCCATACAATATCATTACATTCATAATGGTAAGAACACAAAATTATGCTTCATAAGCATAAATCCATAATCTCAATGTCATCAAGTATCAAGGACTTATTCCAAATCATGTCATTTTCATAATATTCACCAAATACTATATACATCATAGATCATCACATGTCAAGGCATCATACATAAGTTTAGTGTACATACTTGTACAACTTGTAACATAACTCAAAGACATACTCACCAATGGCTTATCTCATTTGGATCATCAACGAATACTTCACCAAATTACCCGTTGAACACTCGGAATATAATCGGATACACGGAATGCATGCACATAAGTGTCATGCCCACAGCTAGACAAACTCAATAGCCTGTGGAATATATGTGTAGCCAAGCTACCATGTAACCCACCCATAAGTGAACTTGGACTCAACTCAACGAGCTCGAGTGTGCGTATCCATAAGTGAACTCAGACTCAACTCAAAGAGTTTGGATGCCTAGTTACATCTCACGAACTCGGACTCAACTCAACGAGTTAAGAACTCAAATATCCTAGTGACATGTCACTTGTATCCTAATCTATTCCTAAGGTTCAAACGGGATTTTTCTCGATTACACATCTTTACTGTCTTCCACGAAATGTTGGAACCGATACTTGGTAGCAATTCATATTTATCAAGTAGCACACGTACTTTGAATATTACTCAATAATAACCACAAAGCATAATATTTCATAATAATAATCATCATATTATATAAATATCATTAAATTACTTAAAATGACAATTATGTTACTACATTTACACATGAACTTACATCTTATTTAATATCAAGGCAATAATATTAAATTACACATTGCATTATTAAAATTCATATGAACTTACCTCGTATACGAAAATGGTCATTTTTACCATTTTGTCCATAACCTGATATTTTTCGATTTTAGCCCAAATTTTGATTTTTCCTTGATCTATCATTTCAAATATAGCCTAATTAGGACTCACATTATTCAAATTAACTCAAAATTATATTTTTTCAAAATTACAATTTTACCCCTAAACTTTGTCAAAATTACATTTTTTCCCCTAGGCTCGTAAATTAAACTTCATCCTATTTCCTTATGTTTTATGACATGCTGATCATTTTTACCTTCTATAGCAACATCAAATTCGCACTCTAACATGTGCTTATGAACATTAGGTATTTTTACCGATTATGTCGTTTTACTCGTTTTCACGTAAAATCTCTTAGTAAAAGTTGTTTAACACAATTTCAAGCTTCATATTCTACCATAAAACATCAAAATAAACACATTTCATCTATGGGTATCTTTCCAAATATAAAACCTAGGTTAAATTATTGCTAGAATAAGCTTAACCAAGTTACCGGGATTTAAAAAATGTAAACAACTTTAAAAACAGGGCTAGGGAGCACTTACAATCGAGCTTGGGAGTTTGAACAAACCTTAACCATTGCTGCTGCTGGTAGAAACGGTTGAATGAAGAAGATGATAGCTAATTTGGCTTATTTTCCTATTTTAATTCTTTTAATTATTAGTTTACCAAAATACCCCTAACTTAAAAATATTTTATTACACCCATTTCATGTCTATTTTTGTCCAGCAATTAACCAATGGTCTAATTACAATTTAAGGACCCTCAATTTAAAATTTCATAACAATTGGACACCTCTAGTATGTAGAACTCAACTTTTGCACTTTTTACGATTTAGTCTTTTTGACTAAATTAAGTGCCCGAACGTCAAAATTTTCGAACGAAATTTTCAAAAAATTATTCCATGAAATTGTAGACCATAAAAATATAATAAAAATAAAATTTCTATCGTCGGATTTGTGGTCCCGAAACCACTATTCCGACTAGGCCCAAAATCAGGATGTTACATGTAGCTTGCCAAATTTGGGTCAAACTTACTCGGCCAAGTTTGGGGTGTTACAGTTCTTAAGGATACAAAGTAGCTTATCATTGCATTCAACACTTAGGTTCTGTTTGTTTACATGTAAAAGGTTTTCTAAAAAAATATTTTCATTACTTTCCCATTAAAATTAGTTACCATAGGAAATCATTCTCCAAAACAAGATAAAGTGAAGGCCATTTTTAGGAAAATGTCTTATGCTTTTTAATCCCGTAAGACATTTTTCAACCATTTCTCCTCTTCAAATTCCCCTACAAACAAACAAGAAAATTAATCCGTCCCTCCACCGCCTCATCTTCTCTTCCTTCAATTTTACACCTTCCTTTGTCGCCTCCAATCCTTTACCCAACCCTTCTCTTGCCTTCAAGTTTTCGGCAACTTAGCTTGTAATGACCCGAAAGTCAATGGTACCAAAAAATCCAGTTTTAAGACTTCATTTTTGTTAATCGATATCGTAAATATTTTTATTAAATATTTGCGTAGTTACATTGTGGGTGAATTGAATTTCAGTTAGATAATTTCGTTGATTTAGTGCTCAATTTAAGTATAGGGACTAAATCGCGTAAGTTGTAAAAGTGTGATTGTTATTAAATTAAAAGCTAAATTATAACTACGGGATTTATCTAATAAATAAACCATTATATAAATGGTTACTATAGTAGTCGGTTATGACTTACATATGTGTTTAATATATTATAAAAATTTAGTTAAAATTTTATGGGAATATAATAAATAAATAAGGTAAAACAAAGGGGAGAAAAAGGAGAAGAACATTTTTTTTTCTTTTCTTCTCCTCATCTTCCCCAAAAATGTCGAAACTCTAAAAGAAAAAGGGGAGAAAGAAATTCTTTAAAAAAACTTTTCCTTGACCGTGAGAAGGGAAATCGATGGTGAAAGGAGAGGGAAAACTTCATGTTTTCTTCTATATTATATTTTTCCTTATTTGTACTTTTACTTTTCTTTTCTTTTGTTGTTCTGAATGGATGAAATAAAAAGGGAGGTTGGTTGTATGGAGGGAAAGGCCATGGATTTGGCATATTAAATAGTTTATTCTTCATATTAAAAAGCTTAAGAGATGGGAGATGGTCAAAGTGGTAAAGGCAAGGAGAAAGTTTGTGCTCGTAACAACAATTTGGGGAAGAATTCGGTAAGTTTCCCTTGAAATTTACTCACACTTACTCATTTAGTTAACTGCCAAGTCAAATTAAACTAGTTGGTGACTTCAATTAAGTCATCTGAATTTTATGGTTAAATTGGCAATTAGCTCTATTGATTTTCGGTTAGGAGAAAATAAATGATGTTGGAAATTTGAAGAAATGGTTGTAAAAAAAAAAAGGTTGTTGTTTGGTTATGGTGTGAGTTTAAGTTATTTCTTGAATGATTGGTTGTACTCTGATACTGGTAAGTGTGATGAAAATTGAGGGAAAAGTCTTGATCATTGTTAGTTGTTGAGTGAACTATTGTGCCATGCAAACTCCATGCATGCTATCTGAATATGACTTTTTGTAATGAAATTAAGATAACCTACTGCTGGAATTGATTAAATATTAATGTCCTAAGCTGCTATTAAAAGATGTAATAGTTATAATTAAGATGTCCTACTGCTATATCATAATTAAAATGTAAGTATTCATGTTGTGAGTATTTTTGTTGTCTTAAAACATTATCTGTAGTGGATTAATTGTCGTAATTTAAATGGTCTTAATAATGAAATTGTGGTATCTTAAAACAAAAAATTGAAAGGAGTTAAACCTGTAATTTATAGTGCTTGGGTGTCGTGATTACAATGTATAACTCTGGGATTGATATTGATGATGTGCTGTTAATAAATAAATCGAGTTTTCTTTGCTGAATGGCATGTTATTTTAGAAATAAATATTGAGTGTTGTTAATGGTGAGTTTTCTTTAAACTCTATTATTTCCATTCTTGAAATCCCTATCAATTTTACATGGATGATTTGGCATTAGTTGAATAGGAAAAAAATTGTTCTTTACAAATTTCATGGCTGCTACTATTTTGTGCTTGTTAAACTCGTTTATTTCATATTTAGTTCCTATCCAATTAGTGCAAAAATTCATGTTGCTCTAGCAAAGTAGATGTTGTTGTTGCTCGTTTTTGTACTTTTAAAGCCCTATTTAAGTACTGCAATTTAAAGTGTTTAGTTGCTAGAAATTGAGATGTTTTATTTCTGTAAATTAAGGTGTATAAATGTTGTTAATTGAGATGTTAAAGAGTTGCAAATTGAAGTGTTTGCATGTTGTACATTGAAGTATTTAAGTACTACAAATTGAAGTGTTTAGTTGCTAGAAATTGAGATGTTTTATCGCTATAATTGAGGTGTATAAATGTTGCTAATTAAGATGTTAAAGTGTTGCAACTTAAAGTGTTTAAATATTGTAAATTGAAGTGTTAAAGTGTTGCAAATTGAAGTGTTTAAATGCTGTGAATTGAAGTGTTAAAGTGCTTCAAATTGACGTTTTAAATGTTGTGAATTGAAGTGTTTTAAGTACTGCAAATTGAATTGTTTAGTTGCTGGAAATTGCGATGTTTTATTGTTGTAATTGAGGTGTATAAATTTTGTAAATTGAGGTGCAAATTGAAGTGTTTAAATGCTCTAAATTGAAGTGTTTAATTGTTGCAAATTTAGGTGTAAAAATGAGTCTAAAATTTGTTATTGCACTACATTTTTAGTGATTAAATGTCCACAATAACTCAGAAAACAAAATTGCACTTAATGTTATTTTAAAACATGTTATGTTGTCATTGTAAGCTGTCCAAATATTGGTTTACACTGTCCAAATGATCACGAACATAAGTTGTATTATTGATGTAAAATAAGTCATCATAGCGATGCAATTTAGGTTGCTTGAATGCTATAAATGTAGGTTGGCTAAATATGCAATTGGTATATCTACGATATTGTGGATGTGGTTCGTGTTGCTAAGAAATGTTATGACCATAAATTAAATAGAATGATATGAATTATTGTAAGGATGATAGTTGGTTGAAAAGCTTGTAATGCTTGATAGTATTGCTTGTGTTGTTAGATCTGAATGGTGTCCCTTAGTACCAATTAAGGGAAAGTAATAGAATTGGTTTTGGTACAAGATGTATGGATGAGTTGTAACACCCCTTACCCGTACCCGACGCCAGAATAGGGTACGAGGTATTACCAGATCACAATACATACCATTAATTGAAACCGAGACAAAAATATGGCATCCAATTAGATCATGAATCATTATGACATATGCCTTTAACAATATTAGCCAATTTCAATGGCATTGTACAAAATAAACTGTCAAATATTGTAACTAATATTTTATACCTAGGCAATTATGACACGTAACAAAATAACTAAGCCTACTATACATGCCATAATTCAAAATGTTTAGTTCAAATACCAAAAGTATTGATAGTGCGGGCAGATCTTCAATGATCTCTAACTCCTGTGCTAGCTTAATGACACTATAAAACAAAAGAAAGAAAAGAAAGTAAGCTTATAGCTTAGTAAGTAAGTATATAAATAATGAATAAGGAATCTAATATGTTCACAAAATAACTCAACCATATCTATTATTAATTTCACTATTTACTCCAATTTGATCAAGCTGTCCCTCTTGCGTCATGTTCACTGAATAAATCATAACTCGAGTTATGAAACTCGAAATTCAAATCTGTAAAATTTTTCTGAAACTAGACTCATATTACTTTTTACTAAAATTTTTCTAGAATTTTTGGTTCAGCCAATTAGTACATTTTATTAGTTAAATTTCCCCTATTATACAGCTCGACTGATCTGAACTCTATTCACTACGAATTAGTTTTCTCCCTATGCAAAAGTTAAATAGCCATGAAATTTGTTTCATTTAAAACTATACTCAATATGGAATCTACGAATATAAACAATATTTCTTAATTATTTTTGTACAATTTTTAATAATTTTCCAAAGTCAGAACAGGGGATCACGTAGTCATTCTGGACAAGTCTCACAAAAATATAAATATCTCAAATTATAGGATCCCTTTATTGCTCTGTTTCTTTTACATGAAAATAGACTCATTAAGATTTAATTTCATATCTCATTCAACCTCTAATTAAATTTTTACTATTTTTTGTGATTTTTCAAATTCATGTCACTGCGACTGTCCAAAATAGTATCATTGCTAATTCACTCTTTCACACTTTCTTTGTATTAACCTCATTTTAACATGCATATCACAATTCATTTTCACCACATTTCATACATCACAAGTATAGGTCCATGATTACAATGTCACCATAAAATCATCCCGTTGAACACTTCGGATCAATCCTCGATACTTGGTGGTTTCAGCACATAGCTCCACCCATCATATTTCACATAGTTCAGCTCTCTTGTACACATGGTAAACACTTAGTACTACCCATGTGACCTAGCCAGTTTATCTCGTAGCTCTCTTGTTTACATGGTGTCCTTCACTTGGAACCACACATGTGACCTAACTACATTTATCCTCTCTCGTAGCTCTCTTCTCTACATAGTATACATCCCGTATCACACATGTGACCTAGCTACCACATAGTATCTCGTAGCTCTCTTGTACACATGATGTGCACTCAGCACCATACATGTCACCTAGCTACGTACCATCTATATTATCCAATCTTTCCGAAGGTTCAACCGGGATTTTTCTCTCTATTACTTATTTCCATTCTTCCAATAGTCGATTATGATTCAAAATCAGCTAAAATATATATAATATGCTGAAAAATAAAACGTAAATAAAGATAATGTATTATTTACATACAAACTTACCTCGGTGCAAAATATGGAAATTTTACAATTTAGTCCAAAATCTTTTCCTTCCCCCGTTCGAGGTCGATTCTACGCCTTTATTGATCTATAACAACACATTTAGATCATTTAACACTCATAGTATCTATTTCAATCCAAAAATCACATTATGGGAAAATTACATTTTTGCCCCTTAACTTTTACAAAATTATGATTTTGCCCCTAGGCTCGAAAATTTAATTTCAGCCCTTATTCTTATTTTTTATAACATGCTGATCATTTTTACCTTCTATGGCAACATCAAATTCTCACTCTAACACATAGTTATGAACAATAGGTATTTTTACCGGTTATGTCGTTTTGCTCGTTTTCGCTAAAAATCACTTAGAAAAGATCGTTCTCCTAACTTTAAACATTCATATTCCACCATAAAACATCAAAATACATGCATATTATTCATGGTTAAATTTTTAAACATAAACCCTAACTCGAAATAATGGTAGAAATAGGTAAATCGAGCTACGAGGATTTCAAAAATGCAGAGAACATTAAAAACGGGGATTGAATGCACTTACTATTGAGCTTGAAGCTTGGAAAAACCCTAGCTATGGTGAACATACAAGGTTCAGCCAAGGAAGAAGATGGATGGACAAAATTTTGGCTTATTTTTCCCATTTTATTTCTTTTAATTACCAAATGACAACAATACCCTTAAGGCCTTTCTTTAAAATTTTATCCTATTCATGCCCATTTTTGTCCATATAAAGTATAATGGTCTAATTGCCATTTAAGGACCTCTACTTAAAACCCTCATTTCAATCAAGCACCTTATGAACTAGAACACACATTTTTCACCTATTTCAATTTAGTCCTAAACATCAAATTAAACACCTAGTCATAAAATTTTCAACCTCGGATTCGTGGTCCCTAAATTGGGCTGTTACAACTCTTCCCCCCTTTTGGGATTTTCGTCCCTGAAAATCTTACCGGTAAAGAGGTTTGGGTATTGTTTTCTCATGGCTTCCTCCGGTTCCCACATAGCTTCTTCTACCCCATGTCTTTGCCATAACACTTTCACTAAAGCTATACTTTTCTTCCTCAATTGTTTCACTTCTCGAGCAAAAATCTTAATCGGTTCCTCATCATAGGTCAAGTCTGATCGAATCTCAATTCCTGTCAGAGAAATCACATGTGAAGGATTAGAACGATAACGTCGCAACATTGATACATGAAACACATTATGAATTCTTTCTAACTCTGTCGGTAAGGCCAACCGATATGCCACTGGTCCAATCCTTTCAATAATCTTGTACGGCCCAATAAAACGCCGACTCAACTTGCCTTTTCGGCTAAATCTCAGAATCTTCTTCCATTGTGACACCTTCAAGAACACTTTATCACCCACCTGAAATTCAATCTCTTTTCTTTTTAAATCTGCATATAACTTTTGTCGATCTAAAGCAGCTTTCAAGCAATCACGAATTACTTTTACTTTCTTTTCGGTTTCTTTAATTAAATCAACTCTGTGAATCTGTTTCTCACTAAGTTCGGTCCAATATAAAGGAGTCCGG
The DNA here is from genome assembly GCA_025698465.1 of Gossypium longicalyx. NCBI lineage: Eukaryota > Viridiplantae > Streptophyta > Magnoliopsida > Malvales > Malvaceae > Gossypium > Gossypium longicalyx. The sequence continues at coordinate 45,897,676 of CM047007.1, read as the reverse complement.
CACTTACGACCATACAAGGCTTCGTATGGTGCCATCTGTATACTTGACTGAAAATTGTTATTGTAGGCGAATTCAACCAAAGGTAGATATTTCTCCCAACTGCCTTCAAATTCTAAAACACAGCATCTAAGCATATCTTCGAGTACCTAGATTACTCTTTCAGACTGACCATCTATTTGTGGATGAAACGCGGTACTAAAATTCAATTTTGTACCCAAAGCTTCTTGTAACTTTTTCCAGAATCTCGAGGTAAACCTCAGATCTCTATCTGATATTATAGACATAGGTACCCCATGCAATCTCACAATTTCAACAATATATAATTCAGATAATTTATCAAGTGAGTAATCGGTACGTACCGGTATAAAGTGAGCCGACTTTGTTAACCTATCAACCACTACCCAGACAGCATTCTTCTTTTTAGGAGTTAAAGGCAAACCGGTTACAAAATCCATGGTAATCCTATCCCATTTCCACTCAGGTACCATCACCGGTTAGAGTAATCCTGAAGGCACTTGATGCTTAGCTTTTACTTGTCGACAGATCAAACACTTGGTTACAAATTCAGAAATGTTCCTTTTCATGCCTGGCCACCAATATAACTTCTTTAAATCATTATACATTTTTGTGCTACCAGGGTGAACTGACAAACAACCACTGTGTACCTCATGTAATATTTTCTGAATCAATTCATCATTTTTCGGTATACGTATCCTATCTCGAAACATCAAACAGTCATCTGGTCCAACTCGAAAATCTGAGTCGTAACCCGATTTGCAATGAGTTCTCTTGGTTCGCAACTCACTATCGTTCTTTTGAGCATCACTAATTAGCTGGAGAAATAACGGTTTAGCCCTCATCTCTACAAAGATTGGCCCATCATTAGACAATGCTAACCTTGTATTCATGGCTCTCAAAGTAAAAAGAGATTTCCTGCTCAAGGCATCAGCAACTATATTCGCCTTCCCCAGATGATAATCAATCACTAGCTCATAATCTTTCAATAATTCAAGCTTCTGATCTCGCCGCTAAATCTTTCATCACAGTTTTACTACTAGCTCCACTTCCAGTATTTCTCGGTGGTCTACCTCTGCTGGCGGTAGTACTCTGTCTAGCACTCTGAAATTTTTCTTCTTTAACTTTCTCCGGACAGTCTCTGATAAAATGCTCACGAGAACCACACCTGAAACAAGCTCGCTCGTTTCCCCAACACTCACCAAAATGTTGCCTGCCACATTGCTGACATTCGGGCTTTCTAGACCGCACATTACCCACACTTGCCACTGAAGTAGCTTGAGCTTTAGACCCCGAATATGCCTTACCACGATCTCTGTGTGAATCCCCAGATGAAACTGTCATTCAAGGGTTTTTCTCTTTGGACCTCTTTGATTGAGATTGAAATGACTTGCTTATCGGCCTCTTTCTAGCATCTTGGGCCTCAATAGCAGCTTTTTTTCTTTCTTTGTTCAATTCTTCGGCTTTAAGAGCTCGGTTAACCAATACTACAAATTCTTTCAGCTCCAGAATTCCCACAAGCACTTTAATGTCCTCATTAAGACCATCCTCAAATATTTTGCACATAATAGCCTCGATGGACACACATTCCTTGGCATACTTGTTGAGTCTAACAAATTCGCGTTCATACTCTACCACAGACATCTTGCCCTACTTCAATTCAAGGAACTCCTTCCATTTTTTATCAATAAATCCCTGACTTATGTATTTCTTTCTGAATTCTTCCTGGAAGAAATCCCAAGTAACCCTTTCTTTTGGCACCACTACTACCAAAGACTTCCACCAATGGTAGGTTGAATCTCTCAAAAGTGATACAGCACACTTTTAACAGTCCTCAGGTGTACATGAGAGCTCATCAAATACACGGGTAGAATTTTCAAGCCAGAACTCCACTTTCTCGGGATCATCATCGATCTTTGCTCTAAACTCTTCGGCCCCTTATTTTCGGATCTTGTCGACCGGAGGTTTGTTCATTGTTATCAAATCTATGCCTTGAGCAGCTACAGGAACTGTCTGAGGTATGGGAGGGGGTGGAGGAGGTTAAGCATTTGGGTTTGCTCGAATAAACTCAGTATACCAATTGTTCATCATTTGGAGAAAGGCATCCCGGGCCTCATCTCCCTGTCTCAATGTCTCAGGTCTACTTTCTACAGGCGCGGTCCCTTGCGCAGGAGCTGACGCATTACTAGCAGCATCATCAGCCACAGTTCCGTCAGGATCCATTACTATATTAAAACAAAACACAGTTTAGAATGATCAGGAGTTACCACACTATCACAGTATATTTATGGCATGTATAGCTAGACTTTTACACACACTATATTAGTCTGAGAACCGACTAAATCATAGCTCTGATACCACTAAATGTAACACCCCTTACCCATACTCGACGTCAGAATAGGGTACGAGGTATTACCAGATCATAATACATACCATTAATTGAAACCGAGACAAAAATATGGCATCCAATTAGATCATGAATCATTATAACATATGCCTTTAACAATATTAGCCAATTTCAATGGCTTTGTACAAAATAAACTGTCAAATACTGTAACTAATATTTTATGCCTAGGCAATTATGACACGTAACAAAATAACTAAGCCTACTATACATGCCATAATTCAAAATGTTTAGTTCAAATAACCAAAAGTATTGATAGTGCGGGCAGATCTTCAACGATCTCTAACTCCTGTGCTAGCTGGATGACACTATAAAACAAAAGAGAGAAAATAAAGTAAGCTTATAGCTTAGTAAGTAAGTATATAAATAATGAATAAAGAATCTAATATGTTCACAAAATAACTCAACCATATCTATTTTTAATTTCACTATTTACTCCAATTTGATCAAGATGTCCCTCTTGCGTCATGTTCACTGAATAAATCATAACTCGAGTTACGAAACTCAAAATTCAAATTTGTAAAATTTTCCTAAAACTAGACTCATATTAATTCTTACTAAAATTTTTCTAGAATTTTTGGTTCATCCAATTAGTATAGTTTATTAGTTAAAGTTTTCCCTATTATACAGCTCGACTGATCTGAACTCTGTTCACTACACTGAATAAATCATAACTGGAGTTACGAAACTCGAAATTCAAATCTGTAAAATTTTCCTGAAACTAGACTTATATTACTTCTTACTAAAATTTTTCTAGAATTTTTTGTGTAGCCAATTAGTACAGTTTATTAGTTAAAGTTTCCCCTGTTATACAGCTCGATTGATCTGAATTCTGTTCACTTTGAATTGGTTTTCTCCCTATAAAAAAGTAAAATAGCCATGAAATTTGTTTCATTTAAAAGTAGACTCAATAAGGAATCTACGAATATAAACTATATTTCTTAATTAGTTTTGTAGAATTTTTAATAATTTTTCAAAGTCAGAACAGGGGATCACATAGAAATTCAGAACAGGGGATCACGTAGTCATTCTGGACAAGTCTCAAAAAAATATAAATATCTCAAATTATAGGATCCCTTTACTTGTTCTGTTTCTTTTACATGAAAATAGACTCATTAAGCTTTAATTTCATGTCTTATTCAGCCTCTAATTAAATTCTTACTATTTTTTGTGATTTTTCCAATTCACGTCACTACGACTATCCAAAACAGTATTATTGCTAATTCACTCTTTCACACTTTCTTTGTATTAACCTCATTTTAACATGCATATCACAATTCATTTTCACCACATTTCATACATCACAAGTATAGGTCCATGATTACAATGTCACCATAAAATCATCCCGTTGAACACTTCGGATCAGTCCTCGATACTTGGTGGTTTCAGCACATAGCTCCACCCATCATATTTCACATAGTTCAGCTCTCTTGTACACATGATAAACACTTAGTACTACCCATGTGACCTAGCCAGTTTATCTCGTAGCTCTCTTGTCTACATGGTGTCCTTCACTTGGAACCACACATGCGACCTAGCTACATTTATCCTCTCCCGTAGCTCTCTTGTCTACATGGTATACATCCCGTATCACACATGTGACCTAGCTACCACATACTATCTCGTAGCTCTCTTGTACACATGATGTGCACTCAGCACCATACATGTGACCTAGCTATGTACCATCTGTATTATCCAATCTTTCCGAAGGTTCAACCGGGATTTTTCTCTCTATTACTTATTTCCATTCTTCCAATAGTCGATTATGATTCAAAATCAGCTAAAATATATATAATATGCTGAAATATAAAACGTAAATAAAGATAATGTATTATTTACATACAAACTTACCTCGGTGCAAAATATGGAAATTTTGCAATTTAGTCCAAAATCTTTTCCTCCCCCGTTCGAGGTCGATCCCACGCCTTTCTTGATCTATAACAACACATTTAGCTCATTTAACACTCATACTATCTATTTCAATCCAAAAATCACATTATGGGAAAATTACGTTTTTGCCCCCTAACTTGTACAAAATTACGATTTTGCTCCTAGGCTCGGAAATTTAATTTCAGCCCTTATTCTTATGTTTTATGACATGCTGATCATTTTTACCTTCTATGGCAACATTAAATTCTCACTCTAACACATAGTTATGAATAATAGGTATTTTTACCGATTATGTCATTTTGCTCGTTTTCGCTAAAAATCGCTTAGAAAAGATCGTTCTCCTAACTTTAAACATTCATATTCCACCATAAAACATCAAAATACATGCATATTATTCATGGGTAAATTTTTAAACATAAACCCTAACTCGAAATAATGGTAGAAATAGGTAAACCGAGCTACGAGGATTTCAAAAATGTAGAGAACATTAAAAATGGGGCTTGAATGCACTTACTATTGAGCTTGAAGCTTGGAAAAACCCTAGCTATGGTGAACATACAAGGTTCAGCCAAGGAAGAAGATGGATGGACAAAATTTTGGCTTATTTTTCTCATTTTATTTCTTTTAATTTCCAAATGACAAAAATACCCTTAAGGCCTTTCTTTAAAATTTTGTCCTATTCGTGCCCATTTTTGTCCATATAAAGTATAATGGTCTAATTGCCATTTAAGGACCTCTACTTAAAACCCCCATTTCAATCAAGTACCTTATGAACTAGAACACACATTTTTCACCTATTTCAATTTAGTCTTAAACATCAAATTAAACACCTAGTCATAAAATTTTCAACCTCGGATTCGTGATTTCGAAACCACTATTCCGTTTTGGCCCTAAATTGGGCTGTTACATGAGTTGTTGAAGAATTTGGTTAGTTCATTTAGGTCTACGGGGGTACCTAAAGGTCACTATTAGGGAATGTTTTGAGTTTGGACATGAAATTTTGATACTTATTGGCTCAATCATGCACTACACATCTGTGTGACTAATGTTTTGTACAATTTCCTTATCATTTTGAAATTGTTACAATTTAATCCTTGTTTATTCTCGAAATATTCGTAAGCTAGATTTTAAACCCGTTTTTGTTTCCAAAGCATGATTTATGTGAATACAAGCGATTATTCAATGATTAATTGAATTTTGGAGTTACATGTCAGGAATTTGAAGATAAATACGTGACAACTAGTTGATATGATTATAAATGCAATACGAAAGGATTAAATCCTTATAATATAATTTAACATATTAAGCTGCTTATGAACCTTTGTTTATTTTATCTTATTTTACTTCTGTCCTTTTATAATCTATGTCATGTTAAATATTAGTTGTAGAAATGCCACTAAGTTGATTACTCAGCATTAGATTTGATTTTTGTGCGCATGTTGGGGTCAATTATGTGCACTTGTGGTTATCAGTATCCAGCAAAAAATCCCACACTCATAGAGTGGGCAAAAATTTTTGTTAGTCTGGTCAGCATGTACCTATAGGATTTTATGTGATATTAAGCTTAGTTGGCAAAATATTTCATACTTTGAAATATTCTATAAATTTTCATATATAATAGTTGTTAATGGTATGTACTATGTATATGTTTTAGTGTTGATGTTGCTACTTGAGTTTTTAGATAAGGTTATAATGTTTTTAATGTGAATCGGTATATATCTATTTAATAAGGATGCATGAAATGAAATGAATAAACAAGTTAATAGTGTAGGTATTGGTATATTAAGCATGGCATGGCTTTGTGTCTAAATGTAGGATTTGAATTCATTATAGAACGAATGATGTTAGTTGCTTTGGCAATGAATGTGATATCTCGTTACCTGGAACTGACCATTGAATCGGGTAATAGGGTGTCACATAGCTAAAGACTAGAAAAACAAGGTAATTTTTGAAACCCTTAAATTTTAAGGGTTTGCAGCAAAATGTCTAATCAAATATGTTTTCTTTATTTTCAACTTATTCCAAACCCTTCTCTTATGCATTGATACAGTTGTAAGATTATGGTAAGAATCCTTCAACTGAAATAGAGGTTAAGTTTTAACTTTTCAAGGGTTACTTTAGAACCTATGCTGAGGTTTACGGCTTATATTAGTGAACAACTTTCTATTGGTAATGCAAAAATGTGGTCATTGGAATCTGACTATTACAATAAGACCGTTGGAGTCTAACCATTATAATATGGCTATTAATTTTTTTGGACCATTTTGCCCTTTTGAGAATCCTATAAATAGGAGGTCATTTCTCCTCATTTTTTACAAGTGACAAAATGAGATCTTCTCTCAATCTTCTCAATTCTCTCATCTTTCTTTTCTATAAAACTTTGGCATCTTACTAAAATTACATTAAAAAAATTATGTCTAGGAGATTGGACTTTAAGTGGGACCGTTTGTGACCCTTCTAGCCTTTCCAGGGAATTGAACCTAGTGTGGTCTTTCTAGCTAAGTTTTTTCGACCAGTTTTAAAGTTCTATTTTTATCTTATTTATCAATTTCTCAAAGAAGAGCAATACCAATTGTGTTCCACCTTCCTTATTCGGGTGTACAGACACTGAAGTTCTGTATTAACCTTGCGGGGTAACGTCCACTACACGATTACATCGACCAAGGCGGATTTGTTTCTAAGGTAGTGGTTTTTCCACGACATAAGAATTCTTTCTTTTATTTACGATTGGTTTATTTTCCAGTCAGTGCTAACAATTTTGTTTTACAGTATTATGTTTCCAAAAATTTAGAAGCAAATTCTTCTACTATTTAAACATGAGAATTGTTTCAGCTTCCCGCAACTAGAACCAATGAAGGCTCCTAAAGGCAATGAGCTAGAGTGTACACTTGAGAATCGTTGGAGAAAGTGAAGTGTTTTATTGAGGTAATCAGTTCGAGGGCACTTGAGTAGTGCAAGAGTGTTCCTCAGCAGCGCTAGAGCGGTTGCAAGCTCCATCTATGTTGACTAGTGGCCCATTACAATCAAGATAGACTTAGAAGGCCTAGCAAGATTGGGCCGAGATGGACTGAAGGGTCCCTTGAGTTTGAGTTGGTTAGAGGACCATGAGCGGATTATTGGATCCCTGTGTTTGGGATAGGGCTTAGGATGCCCTTATCCATGATAAGCTACTAATACATGAGATTTCTTGAGCTAGTCTAAGCATCACTAAGTTTTTAACGAAAGTAGACTAGAGGATTATCGAGTCCAAGAGCATGAACAAGAGAACAAGTGGGGGATGTTTTGTCCAAGCAACCTACGAGATTGTGTGGAGAAAGGAGCAGTGTGCCAAAGTTTGTGTGAATAATCATTAAAGTCTAAATTTGAGATTGAGATTGACATAGTTCAGTGAAGCAGCATGTGTTGCGGTTGGCCAGGATGGCTACAGCCAATGAGGTGACTACGGAGGAATTTAGAGGGCTTAAGTTAGGGATGGCCAACGTATCTTAATTTTCCATGTTGAGAACTTTTGTTTTGGTGTCGTGTTGTGTGTGAAATGATATGTGATTTATGCAAGTATACACATCAGTTTAAGTAATAAAGTGATGAGTGAGTATCGTTCCCACGAGGATTGGTTTGAGGCACAAAAGTGGTCAAGTTATTATAACAAAATGCAATTAATGCTATGGAAAAAGTGAATGCTAAATATGAATTGACAATTAATAGGGTAATGATGTAAGCAATACGTGGAATTAAAGAATAACTGGAAATGTTATGGCAAAAGTGCAAGCAGAAATGTAATGGCAATAACGACAGTGATTATCCGAATAGACTGTAAACAAAGAAATAGACAACTAAATATGTTGTTACAAAGATACTACGACAAAGAATAAGGAGAGAGTGATGTTGATTTGGAAAGGTTAGGATTACCCAGAATTGAACCTTACTGTCAATATTTCTTGGCAAAATCATATCTACTTTACTGCACAAAAGAGTTCTAAAATGGCCTGCTTCTTACAAGGGAAAAACCTTAGGTTACCTTGCCCTTGTCTATAGGCTTTTTAGATATCTTGCATGGGTTCCTTCTGTATGATCGTGACTCTATGTCCAGAGTCGAAAACAAGTGTCAATTGAATACTTGCTTATTTCATTTAACTTTAATCCTTCCAATCTAACCCTTTCAGAATTAGAATCAATTTTTAGCAGGTGAATAGCCTTCTATGTCTAGAGATTGTTGCATTTTAATTCAGAAATAAAAACAATCAAATTAAACAGTAAAGTAAAGGAGATATATACGACATTCATAAAATAGTTAAGGGTTCATCGAAAGTAATCCCAACCCTATGAGATTTAGCTCATGGGATGAGAAATAAAAATCGAAATAAAAAATTATCTCACATCACGTTCAACTACTACAATTCAATATTTCAAAGGAAATAATGGAAGAACATCGGGAAGTAGCTTTTGCTTGGCTACTCCACACTTCAGCAGCACAACGTCCTTGTGATGGCTAAGAAGGACTGCATTTGACTTCCTATCCCTTGCGCAACCGAACCCTTATTCACGCCTAAGGATCTCTCTCACTTTTTCTTCACTATTCATCAGTTTTTATAGGTAGATCAGGCTAGGTTCAACTAACAGCCCGTGATTATCTTATCCTATTTTATTGGGGTTTATCTAGTACAAGTTTGAATTTGAATTTGAACTACTGCGTGAAAAATGTTGACTTAGTCTTCCTGATATTACCACGGCATCCGTGCTGGCGAACTGTCAGCACTTTGCCCTTACACAACTTCACTCATTTATTTCCTTGTTCCAAAACCTATTTTTGCCACACCAACACAAAAAACTCCACCACAAGTGATTAAAAGCACCTTAGTCCCACATAGTCCAAATCCTAATGCAATATTGAAAATGCTAACTAAAATGTCCTAAAATGCAACAAAATGTACTTGAGTACAAGCAATCAGCTAGTTCTAAAGGCATTAAATATAACTTTTTTCAAGAGTTATCACACCCTCAAACCTGAGTTATTGCTTATCCTTAAGCAAAATACACCTAAATGAATGAATGCACCCATCTTGCCTGGGCAAAATATACTTTCTTTTACTACCTAGCTATTCGGAAAAGCAATTTATACCTCCGTTCTTAGCAATCTTCTCTTTTCCTAAAACTGATTCAATTGTCAAAGGCTCGTTCGGCAAAGGCAGTACAAAAATTTCTCCTTAAAAACAAAATTTCCTAAGTACCCATGCATTCTCTCTTCCAGCCTATAGCAAATATCTTTTTTATTTACTTAGTCCATTTGTTACCTAAACATAAGTAACTTACTTTAAGTCCATATCAAAATATGTTATTTTAATATATTTATTATATTATTTTTTTGAAACTATAAAGTAAATTATTATTAGGGGATTTATCATGTCACAACATTCTTTGACTTGACAATCACAATGGAGCATACAACAAATTGCCGAGTACTCAATCATATCACAATTTAAACCAAAAGTCACTCATGAAGCTAAGGTTTTCAACTAAAAAGATGGATGGAGCACACAACTACCTCCTTAGTTACTCAGTCATTTGCTACAGCAGAATGCCCATTAAAGTTATACCACACACTTTTACTTAGGTCCTCATTTCTAATCAACAGCACGATGGCCTACTTAGCAACTTTAAGAATTGGAGTGCATATTTATTTAAACAGAATGCTATGGCAATGTACTAATGTTTGGTTCCAAAAATCCCCAAGGGCATTAAAAAGATACTATATTTCAAAAAACCAAAAAAAAAAACAATAAAACCACAAAGTACAGGACATCCGATATTTAGAAATCAATTTCCAAGCAACTTAGCCTAAGCTAACTTCACCCAATCTATTGTTACTTGTTATAAGTATATCGGAAAAAAAATTAAGCTCATCATCGAACATAATAAATAAAAATTGTACTTCTTATAGACAAAATAGTATTTCAATAGTGATTATGCCATGGAAAAATATTATGCAATGCATGAGAGAAAAACAAAACTTAACCTCCTTGGACTGGAACGTTGGTACTTCATTCAATTCTTTCTCGTGGACTGGCAAGCACTGACTTTGTATCGCATCTTCCTTTTTCTTAGGTCGACTTCCTCATCTTCATTGTCGATCTTTGTTAGTTCATCAACCAGTTGATCGATTACTTTATCATGTGCAGTCATGGAGATAGTTGAAGAAGTTGGTTAATAGTTTTATCTTTTTCAGTGGCACTAGCTGGTGCAGTGGCATGGACACTTGTTTATTCTTTTCCTTCTTCTACTTCCTTCTCTTGGTCAATAGAGACTAATTTTTCTAATTCCTTCTCAATAGCTTTTCCCTTATCTATAGTCACTCTTGCAGTCATGGGGTTAGTTCTGGCAGCGGGTGGGACTGGTTCTTTTCCGCACTCCGCAGACAAGAGCAAAGTAGTTGGGAAAGTAGGAAATTTTGGCATGAGTCTCAAAAACTTTTCCTACATTGATCTTGTTAATTTCAAATCATTATCTTTCACATGCGACTAGTACCTAGCCTGGCGTTCATTGCTTTGTTCCAACTCTTCCATCATTTGGTATTGATGTACCTCAAAGAGAGATCACTTCTGTTCTAACTGTTTTAGATAAGTCAAGATTATCTAATCATCAGAGGCAGGAGATGCTATTGTGGGAATACGTGTGATAGGGGAAGCTTAACTGTGCTGGGATGCTACGAAAAACTCAGTTTCTCGTAGCTTGGAAAAAAATTGTTTGTGTTATCCCACCCTTATTGGGGGTAACATCCTCAGCATCTCCTAAAGGTGCATTTGCCATCTTACATAGGGCAGAAATAAGGGAAGGAAAATTCAAACTTCCGACATTTTTATCAGTACACCTATAGACCTCTTGGAAGATAATCTTCCCTATATTTATCTATCTTCCTTGTAGAATAGAATGCAACAAACAACATTCTTTCTTTTGAAATAATCATGTTATGCATAGGCGACATAGGACGACTCCTTAAAAAGTGATATCACTTAAATCCTCTAATACTTTTCCCAACCCTTCCGGTGTAAATTCTCGGCAAATTTTGAATGCCCATCTCTAACCTACTCGATGCCGAATTGGGCATTAATATGGTCTTCATCGAATGGCACAGATTTACCCCACACATAAATGAAAGGAGAATATAGGGAATTTACATGAGCGTAAAACTCTCTTACACTTTACACAAAATATCCCTTAGGTGTAGATCAAATCTGCTCCAGTTATGCTTTTCCACAATCGATGATACTGATTCATCGTACCCCATGTTGGGTTCATCCTTCAGCAAAAATCCATGTTCAAAACAAAATGGCCACTTTAGAATATTAGTGGAATACCTTGTGAATGTGGTAGCATTGAAGAATACCTTTGGTTGTGGGGTGCCAACGCATGAAGATTCTACTGCTTTAAAAGTACTTCTTACACTTTCCATGAAGAAAAGGTCAGGGAAATAAAAAGAAAAAAGAAAAAGAATGGAGTAAAAAAATAGCAGAGAAGTTGAAGACGAGAGGACTGCAAAAATGTGAACTTTTAGAGAAGTGGGAGATGTAAACCGATTGGAGAAAATAAAAAAAAGGATAATTATGATAGTTTTTAGGGAATGAAAAACATGAGGGACAAGGGTTATGATATGGAGGAAAGGTTAAAAACTTACAAGACTGTTGGGGGGAAAATAAAATAACGGAGCCCTACATTGTGGGCCTCATACTTTGGGTTTCCTAACTTTCACTAAATGCACTGTCTAAAAAAATCTTTCCTTTGGAATTTTCTTAACCGGTCAACTTTATTAACACCTCATCATTCAATTTTTCATGGCATACATTTCTTTGTAATGCCACTATAAATTGTTGCTCTGCATACACTTAACAAATCCTACTTCTTTTATCCTACTCTTGTTCATAATAATAAAAATAGAAATGAAATTGTAATAATAATAATAATAATAATAATAATAATAATAATAATAATAATAATAATAATAATGGGAAATAAAATGGAAAAGCTACTTATTAACTAAAATAAACATTCAAACATCACGAGGGTTAATGCTTTGCTTGTCACGCTTTATAGGAGCATCCCAATAATGCTTCAAGCATTGTCCATTAACCTTTAATATAGCCCCTATTCTTAGGTCTTTAACAACAACAGCACCATGCAGATACACTTGAATTACTTCAAAAGGTCATGACCATCGAGATTTTAACTTACTAGGAAATAATTTGAGCCTGGAATTAAACAATAATACCTGTTGTCCAAGTTCAAATTGCTTTGGTAAAATTTTGGCGTCATGCCATCGTTTGGCCTTTTCCTTATACAAACGAGCATTCTCATATGCTTTTGTTCGAAACTCTTCCATTTCATTCAATTCTAACAATCTCTTGCTGTCAGGAGCAACCTAATCCATGTTTAGCTTCTTAATTGCCCAAAATGCTTTATGCTCAAGTCCAGCAGGTAAATGACATGACTTGCCATAAACAAGTTTAAAAGGTGACATCCCTAGTGGTGTTTTAAATGTAGTTAGGTATGCCCATAGAGCTTCATCCAATCTAGTAGACTAGTCCTTTCAAGATGGATTCACCACTTTTTTCCAGAACTTGTTTAATTTTTCTATTAGAAATTTTAGCTTGGCCATTTGTTTAAGGGTGATATGCCATGGCAATTCTATGTTTCACCCCATACCTGTGCAAGGCATTGGCCATCAGTTTGCAATCAAAAAAAGATCCATCATCATTGATAATTACTCCTGATGTACCAAATCATGTACAAATGTTCTTATGCAAAAATTTCAATACTGGCTTAGCATCATTTGAAGCTAGGGCTATTGCTTCTACCCACTTAGAAACATAGTCTACTGCCAAAAGTATGTATAGCTTGCCTACGGATGGTGGAAATGGACCCATAAATTCTATCCCCCATACATCAAACAGTTCAATCTCTAGTATACTTTGCAACGGAATTTTCTATCTCCTAGACACATTTCCTATTCTCTAACAACAGTCACACGACTTATAGAATTCTTGAGCATCTTTAAATAAACTTGTCCAATAGAACCCTGACTGGAGTACCTTGACAGTTATTTTCATACCTCCAAAATGTCCTCTTTATGGGGCTGAGTGATAATGTTGTAAGACACTATGCATCTCATTGTTAGAGACACTTCCAAATTATTTGATCTTCACAATGCTTGAATAGGAATGGTTCATCCCAATAGTACTGTTTGGCATCGTGAAGAAACTTTCATTTTCTTTGAGCATCGAAGTCAGGTAGCATTACACTACTTATTAAGAAGTTTACTATGTTGGCATACCAAGGTAATGCCTTGGCATGGAGCAATTGTTCATCTAGGAATTCTTCCTTAATGTATTTTTTGCTTTCATCTTCATTCCTTGATTCTATTCTTGATAAATGGTCAGCCACTTGATTCTTGGTTCCCTTCTGATCTCTAATTTCCAAATCAAACTCTTGTAACAAGAGTACCCACCTAATCAATCTCAGCTTGGCATCTTTTTTTTCGTACCAAGTACTTGATAGCCAAGTGATCTATGTAAAATGTGAGCTTTGTTCCCACTAAATAAGAATGAAATTTGTCGAATACAAGGACCACTGCCAGTAATACCTTCTCCATAGTGGTATAATTTAGCTGCGTCTCTGTCAACGTCCTACTAGCATAATATATTGCATGTAGTACCTTATTTCTACTTTGACCCAAAACTCCTCCCACAGCATAATCACTAACGTCGCACATGAGTTCAAAGGGCAATGTCCATTCTAGAGCAACCACAATGATGCTACTACAAGTTGATTCTTGAGCTCCTCAAAGGCTGCAAACGTTGATCATCAAAATTAAAAGGTTTATTCTATTCAAGTAAAGTACACAAGGGTTTAGAGATTTTTGAAAAACCTTGGATAAATCTTCTGTAAAATGCTACGTGTCCTAAAAAACTTCTAATACCCTTAACACTAGTTGGTGGTGGAAATTTTTTGATCAATTCTATCTTTGCCCTATTCACTTCAATCCCTCGCTGTGACACCCTATGTCTCAAGACAATGCCTTCACGGACCATGAAATGGCATTTCTCCCAATTTAATACTAGATTCATTTCTTCACAATGACATAAAACCATCTCCAAATTTCTTAAGCAATCTTCAAAATAATTTCCAAACACAGAGAAGTCATCCATAAAAGCTTCAAGAAAATTTTCCACCATGTTCGAGAATATAGCCATCATGCAGCATTGGAAAGTTGTCGAGGCATTGAATAACCCGAATGACATCCGCCTAAATGTGAAAGTGCCATATGGACATGTGAAAGTTGTCTTTTCTTGATCTTCAGGTGCTATTGCAATCTGATTATATACTGAATAACCATCTATGATGCAATAAAAAGCCTTACTAGCCAACCTGTCCAGGATTTGATCGATGAATGGCAAAGGGAAATGATCCTTCCTAGTTGCCTTTTTAAGCCTGCAGTAGTCTTGTTAAAGTATGCCCAAAGAGCAATCATGAGATGATTGTAATAACATACTTATTTTACCTCATTTATTAGTATAAGGCATAACCACTATTATTTTAGTTTGTTTTCTGTGTATATAAATAAATTGTTTCATAATAATGTCTTGAGAATAATATGATTATTTTTAAAACGTCCTTAGTCCAGTATTATTGTGGGCTTGGGCAACAATAATGCATTAATACTATTGTGTAGTTGATTGATGAAAAAGTGTTGTCATTGACATGAGATTTCAAAATCAATACATGAGTATGTGTGCTAGAGAACAACATATTGGACTAATCCGCTATGAGTTTGTTTCTTGGATTATTATGTAATAGTCACAACATTACTCATAGTGATTATTACGTATACAATCCTCAGACTTGAGATCATCATTATCCCAACATCGTGAGTCATATATTTTGATACAGTAAAACATCCACCATAATTAGTTGTTCTATAAAGGGTGGTGTTGGATATACCACAATCTTTGTAGTGGGATATGGTTTATCAATATAGAATTTGTCCCACCTACAAAATGGGAGCAATATCCTAGGCCACTTGATTGAGTGATACTAGAAATGTATGGCCATGCTTGAATAAGTTGATATAAGATATCATACTTATTTATTTTTCATAGTCTACTCAAGATATCAAGAAATATTAGATGGGCTATGCAAGTGTGACTATTCCATGACTTGTGTCCATTCTAGATATAAAGGACAAAAGGATTTAATACATGAAGGGTTAATTACAGAGAAGTTATGTCGAATCATGACTTCTCGTAACTTAGGTAGCAACGATGCATTGCTAGATGCCACTCATTGTTTGTAATATTAGAATCATTCTAGTATTATTGCTAATGTTACAAGAACCTACGGGGTCATATCCTATGGCTCAAACGAACGGAATCCAAACATAGTTGGTATTGAGTTTAGCTGTCACATGAATTAAATTTATTATGGAATTAATTCAATTAGGCAATTAAATATTGAAGGAATTATATGTACAAGTATGTTGTACACATAATGAGAAATATGGTTAAATTAATATATGAATTTGATTCGTATAAAATCTAACTAAAAATAATTTACCAATATCCTTGCTATAATTATTGTAATTATAATTTAGGATCAAATATTATTATAATTACTGTAATTGTAATTTTTTTGTCAAACATTATTATAATTATGGTAATTATAATTATTATATTCGGTTAATTATTATGATTTGATTCATATAAAAAATATCAATTATTCTCGAATTAGGATATATAGGGTTTTTCTTAAAAATCCTATATACCCAAAAAATAAAGTATGTGAGGTCTAGTAGCTGTCAAGAGATTTTTCTCTCTGAAAAAGTTTTACAGAGTGCTTACTGTTCATTGTCACACCGGGTGGATTACGTAGAGGCCGAAACTTTTCATAGCGATTTGGAATTGACATACAATAGTGTAATCTGTTTCTAAGATTTTTCAAACGATTAAAGATAATCGTTCATACCCTTTTCCCCCTAATTTGTTCCTTGCACATGGATCCATGGATGTGATCATCGAATTTATTTTTTTGCTACGCCATAGGGTGTACCAATGATCCTACAAGTCCATACACACTTTCCATCCCATAACAGTATGAGTCAATATGAGCTCATTTTTTGCATTACTTACTACCGTGTCACCCCCTTTCTTGGGTACACATTGCACATGACTTGCCCACGAGCTATCAAAAATTGGGTAAATAATGCCAGCATCAAGCCATTTCATAATTTTCTTCTTGACAACTTCCTTCTTCACTGTCAGAATTGCCGTATAAAAATTTTGTGATTTTGTCCACTGCTGCTTATATCAAGCCAATGATGTGACATTCCTCATTCTAATCCATGCATTTTAACGCATTAAACACATTAAAAGTAATATGTTGATCATTCACTCTCAAGGTTAGCTCACATTTCTGTACATCAATTAGGGTTCTATCAGTAGCAAGAAATGGTCTTCCAAGAATAATTGCTACATCATTGCCACTTTTACATTCTAAAATAAGAAAATCTGCAAGAGAGATAAATTTATCCACCCTTACCAATACATCTTCAATTTTACCTTCCAGATGGATGTAAGATAGGTCAGCCAATTGCAACGTAACTGTGGTAGGTCTCACTTTCCCAATTCCTAGCTTCTTGAAAATAGACATAGGCATTATATTTATACTTGTGCCTAGATCACATAATGTTTTTTCTACATAATGATTTCCAATTGAACATGGGATAGTGAAACTCCATGGGTCTTTCAACTTTGGAGGTAGTTTATTCATCAACATTGCTGTGCACCTTTCAATGAGAGCAATAGTTTCAAATTCTCCCAATCTGTGCTTTTTTGACAATATATCCTTCATGAATTTCACATAATTGGGCATTTGCTCCAAAGCTTCAACTAGCGGTATATTAATATGGAGTTGCTTCAAAACCTCCAAAAATCTTTTAAACTGGGCATCTTGTTTGGATTTCTGGAATCAATGTGGAGAAGGTAAAGGTGGTTGTTCTTTAGGTTGCTGATATTATTTTGTTGTGGCATTTTGTTGGAAACCTTATCTGGCTTTGCCACAACGTTCTTCTACTTATCATTTTCAAATGTTGTATGCTTTTCCGATGATTCTGGGATCTGTACCTAATTGTTACTTGCGTTATCCTCTTTTTTCATAGAATCGTGAATAATATCACTCAATTGAGTTTTTCTTCTAAGAATGATTACTTTTTAATGCTCCTTGCCCTATGTTCTTGAATTCTCGGTATCACTCGATAGTGCTCCTTGTGGCCTTGAATTTAGATCATTCACTATTTTTCCCACTTTATTTTCACGCACTCAGAGAGATGCAACCTGACTCTAAATTATAGCATTATTCTTGGCCATATATTCCTTTAACAAGTTTTCAATAAAATTAGAAAATGATACCTAACATTGTTGAGCATTTTGCCTCGGCATAGGATGATTATAACCAGATGGTGCATTGTTGATATTCTGTCTTGCAGCATTGTTAAAATTTCCTGCACCTTGATTACCCCAACTGAAATCTGGATGTTTCTTCCACCCTGAATTGTAGGTGTTGGACTATGGAGTGCTATTTCAATTAGAATTATCTATGTAATATACTGACGCTAGGTTTGATCGGCATTCATCAAACACATGATTTTCCTCACAATAAACACATGAAAACTCTGCTGATTTTAACTCATGGACTATTATTGGATTTTTCATGGTTTTAATCATATTAGCTAAAGAAGATACTTGGTTTTTTAATGAAGTGATTACATCAAGCTCGATGGTACCAAAAACTCTCTTACCCGTCCCAATTCTCATGGTAGGGTACTAATAATAGTCATTGTTGGCAATCTTTTCGAAAATCACATATGCTTCGTTATAAGTTTTATCCAACAAAGTACCATTGGTAGACGCATCAACTACCATCCTCGTATGCACATTCAACCCATTATAAAACATCTCTATTTGAGTCCCGTGTTGGAATCCATGCATCGAACATTTCCAAATTAACTTAAATCGTTCCCAAGCTTTATATATCATCTCAACCTCCATTTGTTGAAAATACATAATATCCTTTCTCAACTTGGAATTCATAGTAGGCGGGTTATATCGTAGTAAGTATCTCTGGCAAAGATCATTCCATGATGCCACTGTTCCCAATGGCAAAGCATTTAGTCATGCTCTCACACAATCTCTTAAAGAATATGGAAATAGTTTTAATCGTAGGGCGTCTTCAGGAACACCCTATTGTTTGAATGAATCACATACCTCTAGAAAGAGGGTTTTCATTGTGGTCATTCAGATTACCATTAAGGTCATTCCTGTTTTCAGCCATTTTTCTCAATTTTTTTCTCTTTTTCTGTAAGGTTCTATCAATCCAAATCAAAAAGGTATTATGTATTAGCAGGAGTGCCTCTTCTCGTGCATTGATAGAAAACTTGAAAAAAAAATTAAATACACTAAGTTAAATAAAACTACTAAAATAACTAAACCATATCTCACCAAAATGTCGTTCCCCAACAACGGCGCCAAAAACTTGTCGTGTCTAAAATGATATGCAATTTGTGCAAGTATACACATCGGTTCCAGTAATAAAGTGATGAATGAGTATCATTCCCACGAGGATCGGTTTGAGGCACAAAAGTGGTCAAGTTATTATAATAAAATGCGATTAATGCTATGGAAAAAGTTAATGTTAAATATGCAATGGCAATTAGTGGAGTAATTATGTAAGCAATACATGGAATTAATGAATAATTAGAAATGCTGACAAAAGTGCAAGCAAAAATGTAATGGTAATAATGAGAGTGGTTATCCGAATAGACTATAAACAAAGAAATAGATAACAAAATTTATTGTGACAAAGATACTACGACAAAGAATAAGGATAGAGTGATGTTGATTTGGAAAGATTGGGATTACCCAGAATCGATCCTTACTGTCAATAATACCTTGACAAAATCATATCTACTTTACTACATAGAAGAGTTCTAAAATGGTTGGCCTCTTACAAGGGCAAAACCTCAAGTTATCTTGCTCGTGTCTATAGGCTTTTAGATATCTTGTATTGGTTCCTTCTGTATGATCATGACTCTATGTCTAGAGTCGACTACAAGTTTCAATCAAATACTTGCTCATTTCATTTAAGTTTAATCCAACCAATCCAACCCTTTCAGAATTAGACTCAGTTTTTGGCATGTGAACAGCTTTCTATGTTTAGCGATTATTGAAAGCCTTCTATGTTTAGGCTGGGAAATAAAATTCCAAACCAAAATATTATCCGACATTGCGTTCAACTACTACACTTCAATCTTTCAAAGGAAATAATGGAAGAACGTCAGGAAGTAGCTTTCTCTTGCCCAGTCCACATTTCGGCAGCACAACATCATTGCGGTGGCTAAGAAGGATTGCTTTCGATTTCTTATCCCCTCCGCAGTCGAACCATTATTCACGCCTAAGGATCTCTCTCACTTTTTCTTTTTCATTTGTGAGGTCTCATTCATTGGTTTTTATAGATAGAATAGGCTAGGGTTGGCAAATAGCTCGTGATTATCTTCTCCTCTTTTAGGGGGTTTATCCGGTACAAGTTTGAATTTGAATTTGAACTACTGCGTAAAAAATGTTGACTTGGCCTTCCCGATATTGCCACGGCATTCGTGCTGGCAAACTTTCAGCACTTTTCCCTAACACAACTTCACTTCTTTATTTCCTCGTTCCAGAACCTGTTCCTGCTACACCAACACAAGCGATTAAAAGCACACAATTCCCACACAGTCCAAGTCCTAATGCAATATTAAAAATACTAACTAAAATGTCTTGAAATGCAACAAAATGTACTTTAGTACAAGTAATTAGCTAGGTCTAAAGGCATGAAATATAACTCTTTTCAAGAGTTATCATGTCGCAGGGGAAGGTTGGCATAAACCATGTCCAGAAGGATGCATCCAGCGGGATGCCACAAGAGTGCGAATGGTGTCACATCCAGATGGATGCTTTTCTTAGTATAAAAGACATGGTAATATTTAGTTGACAAAGGGTCAAGTTCCTCAAGGTTGTAACTTGATAATTATGTGTTCTAGCATTAAGCGTAACATCCCGAAATATGGCCTAGTCGGAATAATGGTTTTGATACCATAAATCTGTCATTAAAATATTTAGGTTATGATTATTATGAGATTTAAAGTATAAGAATATGCATGTGGTAAAGTTTTATGAGGAAATTTTAAGAATAAAGTGTCCAATTAAAAAATAAGGACTAAATTGAATAAGATGCAAAACTTGGGTTTTAGGTGTAATTTGTGTGAAATTTTTTTGGAATATGAATTAGAAGGTCTTAAAGAGCAATTTTCCCAATTGACATCCATGGAAATTTTTGTAAGTTTAATGAGTAAGGGCATTTTGGTTATTTGGATAATAAATGAATTAAAAAGGGGGAAAAGAGCCAAAAATCAGCTCATCTCCTTCCCCTTGCTGCCGAAAATTCAAGAGACCATAACTAGGGTTTTTTCATCTTTTCCAAGCTCAAAGTAAGTCAATCCCAGCCCCGTTTTTAATGTTCTTTGCATATTTGACATCCCGGTAGCTTGCTCTCTTCATTTCTACCCATACTTCATGCTAAGTTTTATGTTTAGAAAATTACCCATGCATGATGTAAGTGTATTTTGATGGATTATGGAGGAATATGATAGTTTAAAATATGGAGAACAACTATTGTTAAGTGATTTTGCATGGAAACCCTAAAAAGGACTTATTTGTAAAGGTTATGAAAATAAGTAGAAAGTGTAAAATGAAGAAAAATATGAGCTACTATAAGTACAAGAAGTATTCAGCTAGGCTTGGGTAACCAAGAAATCACTTACATTTCATCATACGAGCCTAGGGACTAATTTGTGAATAAGTGAAAGTTTAGGGGTAAAATGGTAATTTTACCAAAGTATGAATTTGGGGTCAATTTGAGTAATGTATGAAGTTAATGAGCTAAATTTTCCGTTATAGATCACGAAATATGAGAACCGAATCTTGATAAAGGCAAGAACAAAGTGTACGAATCTTAGGCACTATTTCGAATATTTTGTACCGAGGTAAGTACATGTACAAATAAATACCTTAATTGATGTTTTAAATGTTTATACAACATTTAGTTAATTAATATGTTATTTGGTTACTCTGTTGTTATAATATGTTTTGATGTTTTATGCTTATGTTACAAGTGTTGCCATGTTAGCATTTGTATATGATAATGTCATATGTTATGAGGTCAACATTCCGAGAATGCTCGATAAAGAGACGAAAGTTCAAAAATTCCGTTTGAACTTAGGAATAGGTATGGATACAAGTGACATGTCACTAGGATAGCTATGTATGTATGAGCTCATTTGATGACATGATACATGCTAGGTCCGGGAGCTTGTGCAGCCCCGTTGAGAGGCATGTAATTATGTGGTACACGCTAGGTCTGGGAGCTTATGTAGCCTTGTTGAGAGGCGTTGGTATGTGATGCATGCCAGGTCTGGGTGCTCTTATGTAGCCCTGTTGAGAGGCGTGCTATGTTATGGTTATGGCACTTCGATGCATTCGTATCCAAGTATCCTGTCCATTATTCCAAATGTTCAATGGGTAATGTATACGAAGTTCGAATGTAAGTATATATGTGTGCAAGGAAGCAAAGGTATGTGTTTAAACTTGTGTACTCTTATGACTATGATGATTAATGGCAATGCATTTCTTTGTGTATTATGCTTCAAATTTTAGATCATATGTTTTGATGAAAGGTATGAAATAGCAACAAAAATGTAATTAATGTTATAAGGCCTAATTAAGATTTACTTTATTTGTATGTGTACTTACTAAGCTTTATAGCTTACCTTTCCCTTTTTCATTCCTTTTAGATTCGTCAAGCTAGTTCAAAGGATCGGGAATGTCGGAGCTCGGGTCACACTATCAACTAAACTTTAGGTATAATACATTTGATTATTTTGAGTCATGGCATGTATAGGTGATTGTTATTTTTTATATGTCTCATGTGGCTAGCCCAAGGTAATAGTTCCCCTTTTTGGTATGATTAATTTGTTTATGGCCAAGTTATTTGGTCCATATAATTAATTGAGATGTCTTCTTATAATTATTCCATTGAATGCATGCCTAATTGTGTATGTGTTTGTGGTTTGTGCTAGATGGTAGAATGATATGCATGTTGGTGTGCAAGAGAGATCCTTGGTAGACACACGAGTAGGTGTCTAGACCGTGTGTGACACACGGGTAGCCCACACGGGCGTGTTGTTCAGCCGTGTGTCCCCTGCATTCCAAAATTTTCATGTTGCATGCTTTGTAGTAACCATACGGGTTGGGGACACAGCCGTATGTCTCAACCGTGTGGAGTACACGGCCTAACACACGAGTGTGTGCTTTGGCCGTGTGCCCTTAAATGAATGATGACGTCATAAATAGAATGTCTAGGTTTTTGAACACGGGTGACAAAACAGGCGTGTCTAGGCTGTGTGAGGGACACGGGCCAAGGACACAGGCATGTATCTAGGCCGTGTGAAAACCAAGCACCTTGAACTAGAAAAAAATAAAATTCAAAATTCCACACGGGCTAGGGACACGGGCATGTCCCAAGCACACGGACATGTGGTGTGCCTCCACACGGGCGTGTGAGGCCAAATGCAAAAATTTTCTTATGGTTTTTTATATGTTCTCGGTTCAGTCGCGGACCACATCAAATGTATGTTTCGGGCCTCATAAGCCCATATAAGGGAAAAATGATGGAATTGGTTTGAAATGAAATTTTATCACTAGCATTTTAGTCGGGTGTTCGTATGTTTATCCGATAACGCCTCGTACCTTATCCCGGTCTCTGGTACGGGTAAGGGTGTTACATTGAGTCTGAGTGTTTGGTAGAGAAATAGGCATAGACAAGAGTACACAAATAATTGAGATGAAACCAAGTTCAAGTCAATGTCTGATACACATTGAATGTATCATAACCTTAGGCCTTGAAGGCCAAAGATGAACTTGAGATTGATATGTCAACTCGATGGAACAATGTTACTAAAAGTGTGGCTTCATGTCGATAAAGGCATTGACATAGTAAGTAGGGAGTGTCATGGTCCATAATTTACTATGCAAGTTACCAAGGTTGTGCTTTCCCCAAATGGTCTTGAGTGAAAGTTGGAAATTCTTGGATACCCTATAGTAACACTCAATTTCCAATTAACTTGGAAACTTGAAATAATTAGAGGACTAAATTGAGAGAGACTGCAAGTTGTCAGCCTCTATTAAAAGAAATGAGAAACTAGAAACTGAATTGGGCATGGTTGAGAACCAAACCTAATTCAATTAGAATGGAACCAACCAGTTCCTGACATAATTATTAGCGATGGATGGTCCTCCTAAAGTTGGTAATAGAGCGGGATGGGCTATAAATAGCTAGGAGATTATTTCTCAGGGATGATTTTCTTTATGCTTTTGTTTCATTTTCTCTCTTCTTCATCTTCTTATTTGTATACTTTGAAGAAGGATAGGCCATAGGAGGTTTTGCATGGAGCAAACTTCATGAGGATTGAGATGGAAGAGTAGAGAAACCAATAAGCTGGTAAATATCTAAGTCCTTCTATATATGTAAAGGTTGGGTAAATGAAGTTTTGAATTTTCAGAACTGTCTTAAGGGTACTACGTGCCTATGAAAGTTTAAGCTTTTAAGATTAAATGTAAGTCTAATTTGTAGATTTCTAGGTAAATGCTTAGCTTCCAGGAGAATGGAAGCTCTGGCATTCGGGAAGGCTAAGTTGAAGAGATGGTAAAGCTTCAAGTGAGTGCTAGACCCCAAGTCTACTGAAATGATCTCTATTCTCTGAGTATGCTATGAAATGCATGATCACATGAGTATTCACAATTTGCCTGAAAATATGCATGAAGTAGATATGGTATCTTATATGAGTGTAGAGTGCTCTACATATTTAAGCATTATAATATCACAAGTGCATGGTTGCATGATAATTGTGGGGGAAAAACCTCAATAAGATAGATGAATTTAGAAGGGGAAATGGGGAGTGAACCTACTAGATACCGCCATGGGCAAAGTTCCTGGCCATGTGAAGGGGACATTACGATGTTCAATCATCAAGGTTAGGTGATGTAAATGAGGTAATGGGAGGAGGATTTAGGAAATAAGAATCACGAAAAGGTATTTACCGTAACGACAGTATCAATTGGTCTTTCGAGGTGACATCATGACGATAGTACGTGGCGTAAGACCATAGATGAAAGATGATATGGCAGTCTAGTATGAGATACATAGTGTAAGACTATGGATGAAAGATGTCATGACAGCATGGTACAAGTTATAAGGTATACTGTGTAAGAAAATAGATGAAAGATGTTATGACAGCTAGGTATAATGAGTAAGACCATGGATGAAAGACTTCATGGCATCATATGATAGTATGCCAGGATGGAGGATCGGTGTAAGACCTTGGATGAAAAACTTCATGGTATCTATAGAGATAGTTTGTAGGAATAGTATAGATCGTAGGAATAGTAATCACAAAAAAGAGATAGTTCGCTGGGATAGTAAACAAAGAACAAAGATAATTTGTTGGGATAGTAAACATAGAATAGATAGTCTGTCTGGACAGTAAACATAGATAGAGTCCATTGGGACAATAAACATGGGATAAGTCTGCCAAGATAAGGGAAACAACATAATAAAGGTATAAGACCATAACCAACTACGACAACCCATAGAGTCTGCAAAGAAACAAATGTGGTAAGTCCATCAGGACCTTAAATGAAGGGTATACTACCAGTTAGACAAGTATGAGAAACCACACAGGTAAAAGAATAGTAAAAAGAAAATGTAAGTGGTGGCAAGCAGATCTTGAGGAAACTGCCAAAAATGATGAAAGTGGTAAGGTTAGATGTGAAAGCCAATAAGGCATGGGCGAAGACCCAACAAGAGTTAAAGGAAGATAAGTCATGGGAGAGCTAGCCTAATTATGGAAATATAAGAGAGGAAACTTATCCGAGGATCGCAAGTAAGGATCCATCATAAAGAGCCAACAAGGAAAGCTCAAATAAGTTGTACACAAGAGGAAAATCCCATAGAAGGGATGGAAATTTCACTCCTAGTATAAGGATTTTTCCCAAAGGGCAGAATGTCTGTTAAGACTATTCCTCTTTGAGGAAAGTCTATGCGAGTACACTACCGCAATGATAGCCCTGCAGGGAAGAAATGAGCAAGAAGGATTGCAAGCTCGTATAGTCACATAAACGATAACTTATTGGTTCAAAGAGTCAGACTAAATGTCATTTATGGGATGGGCAAGTTTCCAAGAGAGTTTTTGGTTGTGGGTGGATTACTGGTAGTAATCCCACCACTGTTACCAGTAGGGTGGAACGAGAATGGGTTCGTTCGAGTGGCGAGGTCTACTGAAAGTCAACACAATATAGAAATGTCACCAAGTCCTTTGGGACTAGTGTATGGGAAGAGGGAGTCCGCCAAGGAAGGTATGTCCTAAGAACCCTTGGGTGGAAAGATGATAAAGATAAGAGAGAGGTGCAAGATGGGAAAACATGCATACACCCTGTATGTGGGGTGAATGAAAGGAAGAAAGGATGAGGAGTAAGGATAAGACTCGCTAGTATGGCGAAGTGTCTAGGATACGGTCGAGTGGAAAGTTCAACCAGAGGAAGGTTTGATAGGGAGCTGGGTAGGTCAGAGGATTGGGTGGAGTCTACCACCCTAATAAAGAACAACCGCCTTGAATGAGCAAGGAGTTAATTTATGTTTAGTATATTTTACATTTGTTACGCTATGGTTAAATCATGGTACAGTGATGGAACTCACTAAGTTCATTTGAACTTACAAGAGTTTGTCTGATGTTCGCAGGATTTGCAAGGTTGATCAAGGACTTAGAGGAGGGACCCAGCCAAACAGTGATAAGATCGGGGATTATAGACAGCTAGATTCATGCACATAGGAATGGGTACCATTGAAGGCTTCACCTCAAGATCAATAACAACGAAGCTAGATATCATCCCTAGAATCTGGATTTTTAGGATAGTTAACCCTTAGCTAAATTTTTTAGATTTATTTTGTAAACAAATGGTCTGTATAGAGACAGAAACCTTATGCTATAAGAAGTAATTTGTAAACGAAGCTTTTAGATAAGCTTGAAGCTTATTTTGTAATAAGTATTATTGTTTCAATATAGTCTATTTTATAATAGTTAACTGACAAAATTTAGGATAAGTTAATACGGGCCATTTGTGATGTTTCATACTCGGATCCAGTAGACGAGTTGAGTTTGGGGTGTTACACCTGTAGTCCTAAAAGGATGTTGTGATTCAAACTGGGTACCTGATAAAGTTAGCTTTATATGTAGGTATGTCTTTACTTTGGGTGGAGCAGTTATATCTTGGAATTCTGCTAAATAGACGGGTATTGCTCACTCTATGATGAAATTAGAGTTTATAACTCTTAATTGAGTCAGGCAAAAGGCCGAGTGGCTTAGGAATTTACTTACAAAGATTCTTTTATGGGAGAATGGAGTACTTTCTTTGAAGTACATAAGGTCAAAAAGGAACCTAGCTAATCCACTAAAGAAAGGGTTAAGTAGGAAATGGGTTCTTGGTTCATCGAGGGGGATGAGTCTTAAGCCTAGTTGTTGAGGAATTCATGGTGCATACCCAACTTAGTTCTCTAAGTTTAATGTGGTCAAACAAAACCATGGAAAGACTCATAGTGTACATTCTACAAATCCCTATGGAAAATGATGTACAAGCATAAAATTGATTTGATACTCTTAATGAATTCATAGCTCAGGATTTCGGTGGTCCTGTTTGTAGGAAAAATACTCGATTTGAAAATTATTTTGTTGCATAGCTGAAAATTTAAAATTTTGGAAACCAGTTCGGTTTGTGTTATTTATAGCAATAAACCTTAGACCAAAATCATACCTATGTTTTTGGATAAGTGGATCCTTGATGTTTTTCACCTTTTAACCACAATAAGCCATTGGGCGGATTACACTTCGTCAGATAGACTATTCTACTACTATATGCCAAAACCTTAAACCCACCAGACTTGGGGTGTTTCATAAGGCACCAAACCCAGAATTTATTACTCTTAATGAGTTCATATCCTAGATTTTGGGTGGTCCTCTTGAGACAGACTTGAAAAATTCACCGAAATTAAATTTGTTATGATGAGCTTAATAAATGCTCTTAATAATTTCATAGTCCTGATTCAGATGTTCTATATTGAGATAGACTTGATGCAATCACCTACATAATTGTGAAGGACTAGCCACCTTTTATGAAAGACATTGGGTAGTCTTTCTAGAGCACTTACCAACATCTCAAGGTGTATTCGTAAAAACTTGTTAATCTATCACGGAACATCAACCGGATATAAGATTAGTCGTGTTTCATGAGTTAACCCCAATCTTCACTACTATTCTCGTACCATGAAATGCTTTGAGTGTGGGCTCAAATCAATTGAATCGAAACACAGAACGACAAAATTTTTTCCTTTTTGGGTGAAAATGAAAATTCTCTTGTAACATCCCGAATTAGGGCCTAGTTGGAACAATGGCTTTGAGACCAAAATTTTGAAGTAGAAACAATTATTTTATGATTCTTGTGAATTCTATGATATGATTGCATGCTTGTGTGAAAATTTCATGAAGAAATTCTATTGTTAAAGTGTCCAATTTGACATTTAGGACTAAATTGCAAAAGATGAAAACTGTGAGTACTAGAAGCTTTAAGCATGAAATTGCCATGGATTATTAATTAGAGGTCCTTAAATAAAAATTTGCCCAATTTCTATAATTATGGACAAAAATGGGCATGAATAGGAAAAATTTGAAAGGAATGCCTTAAGGGCATTTTTGTCATTTAGTTAATAAAAGAATAAAAAGGGAAAATAAGTCAAAACTGATGTTCATCTTCTTCATGTGTGTCAAAAATTCTAAGGGTTCCATAGCTAGGGTTTCTTCAACTTTCAAGCTCAATAATCAAGAAAAACGGAGTCCGGACCTAAATCGAGGAAAGAACAAGGTTGTGGACTAAATCGAATAGTTAGCCATATTTTGGTAACGAGGTAAGTTCGTGTGTAAATAATGCAACATTACATTATTATGATTTTAGTGCTTCAATATTGCATGAATTGTGTAATTTTCCTTTGTGGATTAAATTAAGGATGACTCGATGATGATTGAACGAAGTTTGATATCTCGAAACCCCGGTTGAACCTTAAGAATAGTTAGGATACAAATATCATGACATTAGGGTTATGTGCAATCCCATGTAAGACCATGTCTGGGACATGGCTTTGGCATCGATATGTAATTTTGTGTAAGACCATAGCTGGGCTATCTGCATCGATATGTGATCCCATGTAAGACCATGTCTAGGGCATGGCATTGGCATTGATCTATGATCCCATGTAAGACCATGTCTGGGACATGGCATTGGCGTCGATCTACAATACCATGTAAGACCATGTCTGGGACATAGCATTGGCATCGATATGTGATCCCATGTAAGACCATATCCGGGATATGGCATTGGCATCCTACCATGTGTATAAGAGTTCCCTAGTATCCTTTAGTATTTCAAGTGGTTCAACGGGTAATCCAACAATTATGTCAAAGAGATGACAAGGTATGATCATGTTAAAAATGGTACAAGTATGTACACAAAGCTCATAAATATTGAGATTATGAACCGATGAGACCTCAGTAAGAAGTGAATGAATGAATTATGATCACGAGTTTTATTGTACATTATATAAATGACGTGATTTAAAATGTACCTATGATACTTGATGACATTGTGTTAAATATTATTATGTTATGTGTATAATGATGCATGGTTAATGTTGTTAATTATTTACATGCAAACTTATTAAGCTTTATGCTTAGTCTCCTTTCTTTTCCATTTTCTTATAGTATCACCAAGCTAGCTCGGAGATCGAAGGACGTCGGAGCTCAGTTCACGCTATCAAACTAATCCTTTGGGTATAGTAAATTCAAGTATTTTGAGTATGGCATGTATAGGGACTTGGTCTTTTTGTTATATGTCATATTAGTTTAGCCAATGTGTTGGCTTATAATGATTTGATGATTCATTTTGTATATGGCGATGAGATATGGCCCATATTAATTATAGGGATGTAATCCTATTCATATATGCATGCATGTGCTAAGTCACTCATGATGCGGTTAAATTCATTTAGCATGGATGAATTGTGGATATGATCATGAATGTTTGATGATGGAAATGTGAGCAAATGGCATAATAACACTAAGGCATGAATGTATGAAATGGAAGTAAATTATGTTTCATGGTGCATATGATTTGGTAAGTTTGGTCTAAATAAAATATGAAGTCTTAAGCAAGTATAAATTGATAAGAATTTGATATGCATGAGCCATATTTATGAATGTATAAGTGCTCATTTATGCCTTGTAGGATGTCATTGAGATGTGCAAGTGAGCATGTACTATTGAGGGTGACAAAAGGCTTGGAAAAATAGCCTCAAAGTTGTCCACACGGGTAGACACACGGGCGTGTTTATAGACTGTGAGTGACACACGGACGACCCCATGGACATGTGATTCAGCCGTGTGTCCCCTGCACCCTAATTAGGTAAAACAGAATGCCCAGTAGTAAACACACGAGTAGAGACACGGCCAAGTATCTCAACCGTGTGAAGGACACAGCCTCAGGACATGGGCGTGTGCCCAGGCCGTGTGAAGTCTACACCTGATTTTTGGAATTTAATTTGCCATACGGCTTAAGCACACAGGCGTGTGACTTGGCCATGTGACCCTATTTAGTTGATGACATCATAAACAAAGAGTTACACGGGCTAAGGACACGGGCGTGTGTGATGACACGGCCTACCCACACAGGCGTGTAACCCTCCAAAACAAGAAAATTTTCTAAGTGTTACAAAGGTTCTGAAAGTTCTTAGTTTAGTCCTGAACCACACCTAATGTATATTTTGAGCCTCGTGGGCCCGTATAAGGGACGAGATGCATGTTTGTGAATGGTTTTAAATTGAATGAAATTTTACGGCCCAGTTTTGTATGAATGTTTATGTTTGAGTCCTGTAACACCTCAGACCCTGTCCCAATGTCGGATACAGGTAAGGGGTGTTACATTTAGTGGTATTAGAACTACAGTTTAGTCAATTCTCGGACTAACGTAGCATGTGTAGGAGTCAAGCTATACATGCCATAAATGAATTATGATAGTGTGACGACTCCTGACCTTTTAAACTGTGGTTTCATATAGTAATGGATCCCAATTGAGCTGAAGCTGGTGATGTAGAAAGTAATGCACCGGCTCCTGCTCAAGGGGTAGTGCTAGTTGAGAGTAGACCCGTGACCGTGAGTCAAAGTGGAGGAGAAGAGGCTAGGGAAGCCTTTCTCTATATGATGAATGCCTAGTATACAGAGTTTGTTCAAACGAACCCGAACGCTCAACTCCTCCACCCCTACCTATTCCTCAACCTGTTCCTGTAGCACCCCAGGGTATGGATTTTATGAGATTGAATAGACCGCCGGTGGATAAAATTCAAAAGCAAGGGGCCAGAGAGTTCTGAGCTAGTATAGATGATGACCCTAAGAGGGCAGAGTTCTGGCTCGAGATTACCATTAGGGTATTTGATGAGTTATCATGCACATCTGAGGAATCCATAAAATGTGTTGTGTCACTCTTGAGAGACTCGGCCTATCAGTGGTGGAACACCCTTGTGTCGGTTGCACCAAGGGGGAGAGTTAATTGGAAATTTTTCCAAGAAAAGTTTCATAAGAAGTACATTAGTTAGAGGTTCATCAATAAGAAACGAAAGGAGTTTCTTGAGTTAAAACAGGGTCGAATGTCTGCAATAGAGTATGAGCGTGAGTTCGTAAGACTCAGTAAGTATGCTCGAGAGTGTGTATCGACTGAGGCCATCATGTGTAAAGGTTTGAGGATGGATTAAATGAGGACATCCGATTGCTGGTAGGCATCGTAGAATTAAAAGAGTTTGTTGTACTAGTTGAGAGAGCTTGCAAGGCTGAGAAATTGGCTAAAGAGAAAAGAAAAATGAGTTTGAGTCTCGAGATTCGAAGAAAAGACAGATGAGTAAGCCACTGCAGTCCTCATCTAAGAAACTAAGGGAGTTTAATACTCGATCAAATGCTTCATTTGGGTACTCAAATAGAAATAAGGGTAAGCAGTACTCGATTTCAAAAGCTCAAACTACTTCAATTGCTAGTGTTGGTAACGCCCAACCAAGTAGATTGGAGTGTTCACAGTGTGGTAGATGCCACCTCGTCGAGTGTCGGGCTAATGATGGAACTTGTTTTAAGTGCGGTTCCCAAGATCATTTCATTAGAGATTTCTCTGAAACGGTTGATAAGGAGAGATTTCAGAGTGCAAGATTGGGTAATGTTATTTTTAAAGGGACAGAGAAATCCGGGAAATGGAGCGAGTACTAAGAATGCACCTAGAGATCCAGCTGTGAAATTTGAGGGTAAGGCACCTGCGAGGACTTATTCCATTCGTACTCGCAAAGAGGCTTCATCTCTTGATGTGATTACAGGTACTTTTTCTCTCTATGATACTCATGTTGTTGCTCTAATTGATCCGAGATCAACCCATTCATATATTTGTGTGAAATTGGTGTCTGGCATGAATATGTCTGTTGAGTCTATAGAATTTGTGATAAAAGTGTCAAACCCTCTAGGCAAGCATGTGTTAGTTGACAAAGTTTGTAGGAATTGCCCTTTAATGATTAAAGGTTCTTGTTTCCCGACTAATATTATGCTTTTTCCGTTTGATGAATTTGATATAAAACTTGGTATGGATTGGTTGACCATGCATGATGTAGTGGTAAACTGTGGAAGGAAAATCATTGAATTAAAATGTGAAAGTGGTGATATTCTTCGGGTTGAACCAGATGAATCGGATAGCTTGCCTGTAGTGATTTCTTCTATGATTGCTCAAAAATGTATAAGAAAAAGTTATAAAGCTTATATTTCCTTTGTACTGAATACAAAAGAGTCTGATTCAAAATTTGAGTCAGTACCAGTAGTATGTGAGTATCCAGATGTGTTTCTGGAAGAGTTGCCCGGATTGCGTCCGATTAAGGAAGTTAAGTTTGGTATTGAGTTAATTCCTGGTACTGCACCTATTTCAATTGCTCCGTATAAGATGGCTTCGACAGAATTAAAGGAGTTGAAAGTTCGGTTACAAGAATTAACGGATAAAGGTTTTGCGAGACCTAGTCATTTTCCATGGGGCGCACCGATGCTATTTGTGAAAAAGAAAGATGGTTCAATGAGATTGTACATTGACTACCGACAGCTCAATAAGGTAATCATAAAGAACAAGTATCCCTTGCCAAGAATCGATGACTTGTTTGACCAATTGAAGGGAGCCACAGTATTTTTAAAGATAGACTTGAGGTCCGATAACTACTAGTTGAGAGATAAAGACCCGGATGTGCCAAAAACTGCTTTTCGGACGAGGTATGGTCACTATAAATATCTAGTTATGCCATTTGGTTTAATGAATACTCCTACAGTATTTATGGACTTAATGAACCCTATTTTCTGACCATACCTAGATAAATTTCTGGTTGTTTTTATTGGCGATATACTAATATATTCTCGTGATAAGACCGAGCATGCCGAGCACTTGAGAACTGTTTTGCAAACTTTGAGAGACAAGCATTTGTATGCTAAGTTTAGTAAAAGTGAATTTTCACTTCTGGAAGTCAAATTTTTGGGGCACATTGTTTCGGGTGATGGTATTAGAGTTGACCCAAGTAAGATATCGGCTATTAATGAATGGAAACTGCCAAGGAATGTTTCAGAGTTAGAAGCTTTCTAGGCTTAGCCAGTTGTTATAAACGATTGGTTAAAGGATTTTCCATGATTGCTACCCTGATGAAAAAATTGTTACTGTAACGCCCCCACGCCCGAGACCGTCACCGGAGTCGAGTATGAGGGGTTACTAAACTTAATTTAACATTTTAAGAACTTTGGATCATTTCTTTCTACATTCACAGCTTTCTAGCTACTTGCGTCACAGTTACAAGAAAATCATATCTCAAGTTACGAAACTCAAAATCAATATCCGTAAATTGTCCCTAAATCTAGACTCATATAACTATTTACAAATTTGTTTCTAGAATTTTTGGTTGGGCCAATTAGTATAGTTTATTAGTTAAAGTTACCCATGTTTCAGGACTTGATTGGACTGACCTCTATTTACTCCAAACCACATTTCTCTCTGTAAAAAATTCATATGACTATGAGGTTTGTTTCTCCTGAAACTAGACTCAATAAGGATTCTAAGAATATAAAATAAACCACCTAATTATATTTGTACAATTTATTGTGAATTTATAAAGTTGGAATAGGGGATCCAGAAATCACTCTGGCCCTGTTTCACTAAAATTCAAATATCTTCTAACATATAATTCATTTACCTGTTTAGTTTGTTTTATGTGAAAATAGACATATTAAGATTAAATTTCATATTTAATCCATCACTAAATTCAATTTCTACGATTTTTAGTAAATTTTCAAACTCACATCAGTGTTGCTGCAATGTTCTGTTTATGGCAAATTTCATCCTTTTTATGAGTTTTCATGAACTAGATAACCTATTAATCTTCCATAACATTAAACATAATCTAAACTAACCATTTCCATAATTTATCATTATCAAGCATTTCCCCAACCATTCCATCACCATATCATAAGATCATTTACACAAAATAGGTATATTGCTATACATGCCATACTTAGATTTTACAAGCCATTTACCAAAAAGTCCTTCAGATAGTGTGACCGAGCCTTCGACCTATCCCGACTCCTGAGCTGGCTTGTCCAAAACTACAATAATTCGGATACATGGATAACTTGCACATAAGTGCCACATATGCAATCAAGCAATCATGTAACCCGCCCATAAGCGAACTCGAACTCAACTCAACGATCTTGGGCGTTCGCATCCATAAGTGAACTCGGACTCAACTCAACGAGTTCGGACATTGCATCCATAAGTGAACTCAGACTCAACTCAACGAGTTCGGATGCTCAACCATCCTAGTGACATGTCACTTGTGTCCTAATATATTCCTAATGTTCAAACGGGATTTTCTTCAAACACATATCCTTGTCGTCTTCCGTAGAATGCCGAAACCAAAACTCGGTAACAATTTATGTTTAACAAGTAGCTCACATAATTTGCATTTTATTCGAAAATAACCACAAAGCATATATTTCATGATAAAAATCAGCATATCACATAATTGACATCAATAACTTAAAAATAACAATTATGCTACATTATTTACACATGAACTTACCTTGGTACCAAAATACAAAGATTTTGCAATTTAGTCCACAATCTTTTCTTTTCCTCGATTGAGGTCGATTCCACGTCTTTCTTGATCTAAAATAACACATTTAGCTTATTTAATACTCACATTATCAAATTAATCCTTAATTCAAATTTTGGCAAAATTACAATTTTACCCCTAAACTTTTGCATATTTACACTTTTGCCCCTAGGCTCGGGATTAAACTTTATTCCTTATTCTTATGTTTTATAACATGCTGATCACTTTTCCCTTCTATGGCAACATCAAATTCTCACTCTAACATGTACTTGTGACTATTAGGTATTTTTACCGATTAAGCCTTTTTACTCATTTTTGCTTAAAATCGAGTAGTACAAGTTGTCTAACATAATTTAAAACCTCATATTCTATCATAAAACATCAAAATACACAAATTTCACCTATGGGTATTTTTCCAAATATAAACCCTAGGTTAAGTTATTGCTAGCATAAGCTTTATCGAGTTACCGGGATCTCAAAAACGTAAAAATCATTAAAAACGGGGCTTAGAATCACTTACTATGAAGCTTGAAAGTTGAAGAAACCCTAGCTATGGTGAGAGTAAAATTCGACAGCAACCCAATGGAGAAGATGACCATTTTGTGTTATTTTTCCCATTTTATTTCATTTAATATCCAAATGACCAAAATGCCCCTCCTTACTAAACTTTCAAAAATTCCTTCCATGTCCTAATTTTTCCCATGAACTTAAAATTGGTCAAATTGCTATTTAAGACCTCCTAATTAATATTTCAAAGCAATTTCATACTAAAAACTTCTAGAATGCAAGTTTTGCAACTTATTCAATTCAGTCCCTAACTTCAAATTAAGCATTTTATGCATAGAATTTCTTCACAAAATTTTCACACAATCATGCAATCATATCATAAACCTCAAAATAATTATAAAATAATTATTTCTATCTCGAATTTGTGGTCACGAAACCACTATTCCGATTAGGCCCTAATTCGGGATATTACAGTTACAGAAAGATGTCAAGTTTGAATGGATGGAAAAATGCCAACAGAATTTTGAGAAACTAAAGGCGTTATTGACTGAGGCACCGGTTTTAGTACAACCTGAACTAGGAAAAGAATTTGTAGTTTATAGTGACGCATCCTTGAATGGATTGGGTTGTGTACTTATGCAAGAAGGCAAGGTGATAGCTTATGCCTCAAGGTAACTTAAACTGTATGAGAAGAACTATTCGACCCATGATTTGGAGCTAGCCGCCATTGTGTTTGCGTTGAAGATTTGGAGACACCATTTGTATGGTGAGAAATGTCGAGTATTCATTAACCATAAAAGTCTAAAGTACTTGATGACTCAAAAAGATTTGAACCTACGGCAAAAGAGATGGTTGGAGTTGTTAAAAGATTACGAGTTAGTGATTGACTACCACCCAGGAAAGGCGAACGTGGTCGCCGATGCTTTGAGTAGGAAGTCTTGAGGGCTATGAGCACTCAGTTGGCCTTATCAGATGATAGTTTGATTCTAGCTGAGTTAAGAGCTAGACCGATGTTTTTCCAAGATATTTATGAAGCTCAGAAAAGTGACAGTGATTTGCAAGCCAAAAGAGTCCAATGTGAATCGGGTATGGAATCAGATTTTTAGATTAGTTCTGATGGTTGCTTAATGTTCCGAGATAAAATTTGTATTCGTAAGAATACCGAGTTGATTCAAAAGATTTTGCATAAGGCCTATAGTGGTTGTTTGTCTATGCATCCGAGTAGTATGAAAATGTACAATAACCTGAAGAAATTGTATTGGTGGCCGAGTATGAAAAGAGATATTTCTGAGTTCATTTCGAGATGCCTGATTTGTCAGCAAGTAAAAGTCTAACACCAAGTACCTTCAGGCTTACTTCATCTTGTAATGGTTCTCGAGTGGAAGTGGGACCGTATTACTATAGATTTTGTGACGGGTTTGCCTTTGACACCGAGAAAGAAAGATGTTGTATGGGTGGTTGTAGATCGATTGACAAAGTCAGCTTATTTTATACCGGTACCTACCGACTACTCACTTGATAAGTTAGCTGAGTTGTATATTTCTGAAATAGTGAGATTGCACGGAGTACCTTTGTCGATTATATCGGATAGAGATACGAGGTTCACTTCGCAGTTTTGGAAAAAGTTGCAAGAGGCTTTAGGTACAAAGTTGAATTTTAGTACTGGTTTCCATCCGCAAACTGACGGTCAATCTGAAAGGGTAATTCAGATTCTTGAACATATGTTACAGTGTTGTGTTCTTGAGTTCCAAGGTAGTTGGGAAAAGTACTTAACGTTGGTAGAATTTGCCTACAGCAACAGTTTTCAGTTGAGTTTGAAAATGAAGTCGTATGAGGCATTGTATGGGTGTAAGTGTCAAACACTCTTGTATTAGACCGAACTCAGAGAGAATCATATTCATGGAGTTTATTTAGTAAGAGAAATCAAAGAAAAAGTAAAGATAATACGTGATTGTTTGAAAGTCGCTTCGGATAGATAGCAATCCTACGTGGATTTGAAACGGAAAGAGATTGAGTATCAAGTCGGTGCTAAAGTATTCTTGAAAGTATCTCCGTGGAAGAAATTTTTGAGGTTTGGCCAGAAAGGCAAATTAAGTCCATGCTTTACTAGATGTATGAGATTACTGAAAGAATAAGGCCGATAACATATCAGTTGGCTTTTCTGTCTGAGTTGGAAAGAATTCATGATGAATTCTATGTGTCTATGTTGTGCCGATACCAATCAGACCCTTCGCATGTGATTTCACCAACAAAGGTTGAGATTCAACTGGATATGACTTATGGCGAAGAGCCGGTTAAGATTTTGGCTCGAAAAGTTAAACAATTAAGAAACAAAAGTATTGCCCTAGTGAAAGTATTGTGGCAAAGCCATGGGGTTGAAGAGGCTACATGGGAGACTGAGGAAAACATAAGAAACCAATACCTAAACCTTTTCATCGGTAAGATTTTCGGGGACGAAAATCCCTAAAGGGGGGAGAGTTGTAACATCCCGAATTAGGGCCTAGTCAGAACAATGGTTTCGAGACCACAAATCTAAAGTAGAAATAATTATTTTATGATTCTTGTGAAGTCTATGATATGATTGCATGCTTGTGTGAAAATTTCATGAAGAAATTCTATTGATAAAGTGTCCAATTTGACATTTAGGACTAAATTGCATAAGTTGCAAAATGTTAGTTCTAGAAGCTTTAAGCATGAAATTTCCATGGATTATTAATTAGAGGTCCTTAAATAGCAATTTTCTCAATTTCTATAATTATGGACAAAATGGGCATGAATAGGAAAATTTTGAAAGAAATGCCTTAAGGGCATTTTTTTCATTTGGTTAATAAAAGAATAAAAAGAGAAAAATAAGTCAATATTGATGTCCATCTTCTTCATGTGTGCCAAAAATTCTAAGGGTTCCATAGCTAGGGTTTCTTCAACTTTCAAGCTCAATAATCAAGAAAAACGGAGTCTAGACCTAAACCGAGGAAAGAACAAGGTTGTGGACTAAATCGAATAGTTAGCCATATTTTGGTACCGAGTAAGTTTGTGCGTAAATAATGTAACATTACATTATTATGATTTTAATGCTTCAATATTGCATGAATTGTGTAATTGTCTTTGTGGATTTAATTAATGATGACACAATGATGATTTGACAAAGTTTGATATCTCAAAACCCCGGTTGAACCTTAGGAATAGTTAGGATACAAATGTCATGACATTAGGGTTATGTGCGATCCCATGTAAGACCATGTCTAGGACATGGCTTTGGCATCGATATGTAATTTTGTGTAAGACCATAGCTAAGCTATCGGC
The DNA here is from genome assembly GCA_025698465.1 of Gossypium longicalyx. Classification (NCBI taxonomy): domain Eukaryota; kingdom Viridiplantae; phylum Streptophyta; class Magnoliopsida; order Malvales; family Malvaceae; genus Gossypium; species Gossypium longicalyx. The sequence goes on along the minus strand of CM047007.1, from coordinate 45,859,107 downwards.
ATTGATATGTGATCCCATGTAAGACCATGTCTGGGACATGGCATTGGCATTGATCTACGATCCCATGTAAGACCATGTCTGGGACATGGCATTGGCATCAATCTACGATCCCATGTAAGATCATGTCTGAGACATGGCATTGGCATCGATATATGATCCCATGTAAGACCATATCTGGGATATGGCATTGGCATCCTACCATGTGTATGAGAGTTCCCGAGTATCCTTTATTATTCCAAGTGGTTCAACGGGTAATCCAACGATTATGTCAAAGAAACGACAAGATATGATCATGTTAAAAAGGGTACAGGTATGTACACAAAGCTCATAAATATTGAGATTATGAACCGATGAGACCTCAGTAAGAAGTGAATAAATGAATTATGATCACGAGTTTTATTGTACATTATGTAAATGACGTGACTTAAAATGTACCTATGATACTTAATGACATTGTGTTAAATATTATTATGTTATGCGTATAGTAATGCATGGTTAATGTTGTTAATTATTCACATCCAAACTTGCTAAGCTTTATGCTTACTTCCCTTTCTTTTCCATTTGCTTATAGTATCGCCAAGCTAGCTCGAAGATCGAAGGACCTCGGAGCCCGATTCACACTATCAAACTAATCCTTTCGGTATAGTGAATTCAAGTATTTTGAGTATGACATGTATAGGGACTTGGTCTTTTTGTTATATGTCATATTGGTTTAGCCAAATGTGTTGGCTTATAATGATTTGATGATTCATTTTGTATATGGCCATGAGATATGGCCCATATTAATTATGGGGATGTAATCCTATTCATATATGCATGCATGTGCTAAGTCACTCATGATGTAGTTAAATTCATTTAGCATGGATGAATTGTGGATATGATCATGAATGTTTGATGATGGAAATGTGAGTAAATGGCATAATAACACTAAGGCATGAATGTATGAAATGGAAGTAAATTGATGTTTCATATTGCATGTGATTTGGTAAGTTTGGTCTAAATAAAATATGAAGTCTTAAGCAAGTATAAATTGATAAGAAGTTGATATGCATGAGCCATGTTTATGAATGTATAAGTGTTCATTTATGCCATGTAAGATGTCTTTGAGATGTGTAAGTGAGCATGTGTTATTGAGGGTGACAAAAGGTTTGGAAAAATAGCCTCAAGGTTGTCCACACAGGTAGACACACGGGCTTGTGTCTAGATCGTTTGTGACACAAGGACGGCCCCATGAATGTGTGGTCCGACCGTGTGTCCCCTGCACCGTAGTTAGGTAAAACAAAGTGTCGAGTAGTAAACACATGGGTAGAGACACGACTGTGTGTCTCAACCGTGTGAAGGACACGGCCTCAAGACATGGGCGTGTGCCTAGGCCGTGCGAAGTCTGTACCTGATTTTTGGAATTTAATTCGCCCCACAGCTTAAACACACAGGCGTGTGACTTGTCCGTGTGACTCTATTTAGTTGGTGATGTCATAAATAGAGTGTTACATGGGTGTGTGTGACCACACGGCCTACCCACACGGGTGTGTGACCCTCCAAAACAAGAAAATTTTTTAAGTGTCACAAAGGTTTCGAAAGTTCTCGGTTTAGTCCCAAACCACACCCAATGTATGTTTTGAGCCTCGTGGGCCTGTATAAGGGACGAGATGCATGTTTATGAATGGTTTTAAATTGAATGAAATTTTGTGGCCTGGTTTTGTATGAATGTTTATGTTTGAGTCCGGTAATGCCTCAGACCCTATCCCAATGTCGAGTACGAGTAAGGGGTGTTACATCTCTCTTCTTCAATAAAAATCAGTAAAATTTTTATTTTGATATATTTAAAAGTTGTGAATAAATTATCTCTATTTTTTATTAGAATAACAATCTCCCAAAAGTTGTGTGTATAGCTCTGCCTTTGACCCTAAGTGTAATAGTTCTTTTCAATAACTTATTTAATTAATTCACAGATCTTCCTCAACCTTTGACCCTGAGTGTAACAGTACCTTATCTCATCCATACTTATTATAGAACTAATAGACTTAATTTATATCTTACCATAAATACAGAAATTCAAATCTTACCAGGCATTCTTGAGAGATCACGCCATACAAGCATCATACAAATCTCGTGTTTACTGTCCTAGCGAACTTCACAAAAGATGTCATGGGTCTCTCCTTCATGGTCTTATACAAAGTTTCCTGTATCATGATCTGTCATTTTGATTTACACATTATCGAAGGTTACACCATAAACATATATACAGACATATCTTATCATGCCATAGGTCTTAAGCACATGGTCTTACACACATTGATGTATTGTGTTTTGCCTTTCCAGACTCATTTTACTGGAGGCTACACCATGAATGGATCCAAATTATTCCAAGCTACCATGGGCCTCTACCTCATGGTCTTATGCTCATTTTCAATCTGTGATATGTCAGTCTGGTTAGCATTATAACTTCCTTACCAGAAGCTTCACAATGGGACATTTCTTATTACTTACTTACCCATATGGGATCATATTTCCTGACTGAAATTTTTTTTCGTATCACAAATATGCCTGCATTTTTACCAATCAATATTCTTCTTAACAGAACCTTACACACATTATCATACTTTTACTTCATCTTTACCGTGTTCATACATTTACCAATTACTATAGATATCATTATCCTTTATATATAAATACTTTTAATTAAAGAGTTTACACAAGAAAGTCAGGGTAAAGACTCACCTGATTCTCACCTACTACAATTCTAAGTTTCAGACTCGGTCATCCCTCTCGAACCAGCAACAGCCACTGCTTAGAAACATAATTTCCCTATTACAACTTTTATACATACAATTTACTCATCACCTTTGTTGTTGACAACCTCATGCAAAACCTTGTGCTTAAAGCTTTAATGTTCATATAATTCTTATAGTCTTATTCTCTTAGAAATTAACATACAAAGCTGAAATACTTACCCAGCAATACAATAACCATTGATTAGACCCAGAATCACAGTTTCCCAGCTTAATGAGGAAGAGGTACATTCAGACTTAAGGAAAGAATCAGAAAGCACCACTTAAGGAGAAATAAGAGGAAGAAGAAGAATCTCTTTTAGAACTCATCACACTCATATATATGGCCCCACTTACTTAGTTGATCTTAACAAGTGTCACACATTTTAGAATTTGCTTTCTTAATGGTCTACAATTTTTGAGAGAAATATAAATAAGTATCATGCATTCACAATTATCTGGCTAGGCTGTCTAGTTGATTTCTAACCAGGTTACTCATAATCTAACTAGTATAGTACTCTAGACAAACAATGTGTATAATACCCATAGTGATAACTTAATCCATACTTACTAACACAAGCATCTCTTTAACATAGCAGAATATCATGAAATAAAATCCTTACCTGCTTATGTGGTGGTTATTATACGCCCATACATATACACCATAATAAGCCATTAGGCATATTACACTTCGTCAAACAGACTATCTACTACTATACACCAAAAACTTAAACCCGCTAGGCTTGGGGTGCTACATAAGGCACCAAACCTAACACTATTGAGATGGAGTTGATGAACTCACTAACATGTAAGGTTGAGTTTATTACTCTTAATGAGTTCATATCCTAGAGTTTGGGTGGTCCTCTTGAGACACACTTGATAAATTTACCGAATTTAAATATGATATCATGAGCTTAATAAATGCTCTTAGTGATTTCATAGTCCTGATTCGGATGTTCTATATTGAGATAGACTAGATAAAATCACCTACATAAGTGTGAAGGACTAGCCACCTTTTATGAAAGACATTGGACAGTCTTTCTAGAAGACTTACTAACATCCCGAGGTGTATTGGCTAAAACTTGTTAATTTATCGCAAAACATCAATTGGATCTAAGATTGGTCGTGTTTCATGAGTTAACCCTAATCTTAGCAAGTTCAAGATTTTTTCACTTGTTAAAGAGAATAATCACTCATTTCGCTACGTACTAGTTCAAATCCACAAGATATTAATGCTTAATAAGCTAATTTTATTGTTGCTCTTCTTACAATTTATCTTTTTACTTGTTTACAAAAATTTTTAATTCTTTTGCATTAGTTGGAAAATGTTGGTAATGCAAAAATATGGTCATTGGAATCTGATTGTTACAATATGGTCGTTGGAATCTGACCGTTTTAATATGATCGTTGGAGTCTGACTGTAGCAATATGGCCATTAAATTTTTTAGACCACTTTGCCCCTTTGAGAATCCTATAAATAGGAGATCATTTCTCTTCATTTCTTACAAGAAACAAAATGAGAGCTTCTCTCATTCTTCTCGATTCTCTTATCTCTCTTTTCTCTAAAACTTTGGCATCTTATGAAAATTACACTAAAGGAAATTCTGTTTAGGAGATTGGACTTGAAGTGGAATAGTTTGTGACCCCTCCAACCTTTCCTAGGAATTGAACCTAGTGCGATTTTTCTAGCAAAGTTTTTTCGACTAGCATTAAAGCTTTATTTTTATTTTATTTCCCGACTCCTCAAAGAAGAGTAATACCAATTGTGTTTAACCTTCCTTATTCGGGTGAACGAATATTGAAGTTCTGTGTTAACCTTGGAGGGCAACGTCCACTACATGATTTCACTTACCAGGGCGAATTTGCTTCTAAGGCAATGGTTCTTCCACGGGACAGTGATTCTTTCTTCTATTTATGCTTGGTTTATTTTCCAATCAGTACTAACAATTCTTTTTTGCAGTCATATTTTTCCAACACTTTCCACTCTAACTAATAGGGTTGTCATCATCAATTTAAAGGTATGTTAAACCATAATCGAGCCACAGCCTCTTCCAAAATGATTACGATATTTGAGGAAATGAACCTATGATATTTTCTGACCAACTGTGATTGTATAATATTTTCATGTGTGTTTTTGTATCACCCTTTACCTGGCCCAGTTGCCAAACCCAAGTAAAGAGATGCTACATTAATATTCAACAATTAACAATCACATTATTAAACAATACATATTTAAAGATAATTGATGTTATGTATAAACAAACATATTAATATTAAATATGAAAAAGAAATTCTAAAATTACTTAGTGATAAAATTCAAGTTGAAATAGGACTTACTTAAAAGAATTTTAAAGTTTAAAGTTAAAAATGAAAATCCATAGTTGGTATCGATACCAAATCGATACCTTTTTGAAAATCGATGCCAAAATCGAATAATGTTTTCTTTGCAAAACAATAGTATCGATATTTTTTTTAAGGTATCAATATTTTATTAAAAAATCGATACTCAAATAAAAATTGATACCAAATTAGCATTCTATTTAATTAGAAAAACTGTTTAAATGGTCAAGTATTGATACCAAATACCAAAGTATCGATACTTGTTTTTAAAATGGTAAAACCTCATCTTTAAAAGTTTAGCTCATGCCAAAATTCACCTATTTTACACTAGATAAATAAAATAACCTATTCAAACATCTAAAAGACTAACCAATGTGTCCTTATTGATACCACAATTCAATATCTAAACTAAAATAATATTTCAAACCAAATTAATTGAATTTAAAGTACTCAAACATCTTTAATATCGATACATACCAAAATACCACCCCTTTCAATCTATAAGCCAAATTACCATATTCACACACTTTCATTAAACTTATACCAAATATACCAAACAAATTCCAAACATAAATATATAACAGCCCAACAACATATTCACATGTACCAAAATATATCTAAAGACAAGATCTAAGTTTAACAACTTCACAAAATAACCTCATAAATCCATTTAACCTATTACATGCTATATAACCTAATACGAGCATTCAAAAACTACTGATAGATTTTGGATAGTGTGAATCTTGAAGTCTATTCGATCTCCCGAATCCTCAAAAATAAATCTACAAGGAAGCAATAAAAAGAACACAAGTAAGCTTACTTAAGCTTGGTAAGTTTCACAGAATAAACAATTAACTTACGGAATAAACTTAATCAATACATACTAAAGAAATGTCATAAATCATAGTCGTGCCATTCATAACCAAATCACAGGTGTCATAAACTTGTATACGAGTGAATCAGTTTAATCAAATATGTTATATCATTAACTATACCCGGTGAACATTGTAATGGATTTAGATACACGGTTAACCAACCAAACACACTTTATCGCTCAAATGAGCTAACCAACTGAGAACACAACTGGGCACCAAGTGCCAAGCCTGTAGGCTAACATCCTTCCAAAACATACGTCGGCACCAACTGTTGAGCCCGTAGGCTTTATAACCGCCCCCAAGACACACCCGAAACACTATAATATAGCGTGATAGTTCGCAACAAATGTCAAACTTTGGTATATTCAGTAAACATAAATGAATTTATAATCATCATCTCAACATTAACCAATCCCATACAACACGCGATATAACCTATTGGCATGCCAATCGTATCCTATCTTACGTTCATCGGCTCACATATTTATCATTTAACAACATTTAATACATTTTTTCCCAAATCAATTCACTTATCACAATTCAATATTTTGAAGTCAATTAAAAATTTAACCGTACGAACTTACCAGGGCCAAATTGAAGAAACATCAAAAGTTCAGGGACTAATCCACAACCTTTCCTTTTCCACGATTATCAACTTCATCTTGATCTATAATATAATTTATTTTATTTATTAGCATCAATTTCACATTCTTCTCAATTTAATACATCTAATTTTTTATTTACAATATTTACACATTTTCCCCAAATATTTACATTCCATACAATTTAATCCCTAATATTAAATAAGTCATATCCATAATTAGTACATAAACCTCATATTGTCAAACACTTAACCCTTAATATACAACTCAAATATCTTTAAATTTATAATGAAATCCTTCTCATTCATAGATTACTCAATTAAATCCCTAATTTCCAAATTTAGACCAAACTACTTTATAAAATAACACAAAATTAACATCAAGCACTTAACCAAAATTCTTTCAAGTAAAAGGCTTCAAAAACATTAAGGGTTTACTTTCTAAACTTAACTAATCATACAAATTAACCCCCAAAAAAAGATAGATTTCAACTTAACTAACACAAAAACATGAAATTCATGAAGAAACAATCAAGATATCACTTACATGCAATTGGTATAAGTGGCCGAAGCTTCTAACTATCAACAATAGGGTTTCGATGAAGAACCAAGTAAAAATGAAGAAGAAACCATCATCTTTTCCTATTATTAATATTAGGCTTAATGATAAATTTGGCCATTAGTGTTTGCATGTTTTGTCAAAATGGCCCTAATTGTATTTGTAACACCCCCTACCCGTGTCCGACGTCGGGACAGGATACGAGGCATTACCGAACACATACACAGTCATTCATGCAAAAATGTAACATGATTAGCTAGACTTACAAACCATAATCAATATAAGCCACCTCTCATGGCCATATACAATAGCTCGATATAGGCCAATACATTTATCCAAATCATAATAACACATGTCATAGAACTAGGTCCCTATACATGCCACTCACTTGATATTTCTAACATATGTATCAATACTCCAAAGGTATTGGCTTGATAGTGTGATGCTGCATCCGACGATCTCCAACTCCGAGCTGACCTGACAACACTAAAAGAAATGGAAAGGAGGGAGTAAGCTTTATGCTTAGTAAGCTTGCATGAAAAATAATAAGCAATGTATTAACATGCAATTTTTCAATTCCTCTCTATTTATTCAAAGTCCAATTAAGCTGTTTTCTTAAGTCATAGTCACTAAATTATTTATATTCGGAGCTGCAGGACTCAAAATTGAGAACTGCTAATTTTCCCAGAAACTAGACTCAAATATCTTCTTACCATAAAATTTTCAGAATTTTTAGTCTCGCCAATAAGTACAGTTTATTCTTTAAAGTAACCCCTGTTTCGCTGTCTGATAGTTCTGACCCCTCTATACTAAACATTAATTATCTCTTCGTACAATATTTGGATAATGTTCTCATTTGTTTCTTTCAAAAATAGACTCATTAAGGATTTTAAGTGTATAAATTATAACCCATAATTATTTTTTTAAAATTTTTAATGATTTTCCCAAATCAAAACAGGGGATTCCGAAATCATTCTGACTCTGTCTCACAAAAATTCAAATATCTCATAATATGATTTTTTTTTGCTTACACTATTTCCTTTATATGAAAATAGACTCAATAAGATTTTATTTCATATCTTATTCAACTTCTAATTCAATTTCTGCCATTTTTGGTAATTTTTCAAATTCACACAACTGCTGCTGTCCAAAACTGATTTATTACTAAATTTCACTCTTTCATGTTTTCTTTGTAGTAACTTTCATTGTAACACTTACTCCATTCCATCTTACCGAAAGTTCACTCAACTATCGAGCACATTGCTCATAAATTTCCACAAACATATACCTGTACTTATTCATCACATGGTCATGTTCACATATATTTTCACTTAGTCGATTTCCTCGTTGAACTCATCGGAATAATAACAGATACACGGCTGCCTGCACATTTTACCACCCTTGTAACCGAAGCTATCTGGTATGCATAGTAGCCTGCACTTAGTACTACAAATGTGACCAATAATCTAGTACACGTAGTAGCCTGCACTTAGTACTACACACGTGACCTAACCTTCTAATACACGTAGTAGCCTGCACTTAGTACTACACACATGATTGAAGTTATCGGGTATGCATAGTAGCCTACACTTAGTACTACACATGCGACCTAACTATCTGGTACACGTAGTAGCCTGCAATTAGTACTACATACGTGACCTAACCATTTGATACACATAGTATCCTGCACTTAGTACTACACATGTGATCGAAGTTGTCGGGTACGCATAGTAGCCTGCACTTAGTACTACACATGCAACCTAACTATCTGGTACACGTAGTAGCTTGCACTTAGTACTACACACGTGACCTAACCATCTGATACACATAGTAGCCTGCACTAAGTACTACACACGTTATCGAAGTTGTCAACTATGCATAGTAGCTTGCACTTAGTACTACACATGCGACCTAACTATCTTGTACACGTAGTAGCCTGCACTTAGTACTACACACGTGACCTAAAACCATCTTAAACACATAGTAGCCTGCACATAGTACTACACATGTGTTCTCACAATGGATCATTCGTATCATTTCTATTCCGAAGGTTCAACCGGGAAATTTCTCACTTTTCAACATTTAAAAAGTTCATTCATAGTCTATTTCGATTCGTAATTTACATCAAATGATCATTCTATAGGCAGCCACATCTCATATAATAACAAAATATAATAACATGAAAAGAATTGATATATTATTTACATACAAACTTACCTTACTTTTCACTCTTTCACAAGTTATCCAACTTAATAAAACATCATGTTATATCAAATTCTCAATATATTCAGCTATTATATAGCAATCCATCAATGATTGAACCATCAAACATTTCATGTGCTACTAGTCATATATCATTGTTCTCACAAATTTTATATACCATTCTTTCATCACTTTTCAATATATTAAATCATGCCATTCGTGCAATAATAATATAGAATTTTCAATTCAAATATAGCATTGCAATATTATTGACACACGAACTTACCTCAGCACCAAAATAGCAAAAATGAACCTAACCATCAATTTTCCATTTTTCACTCGATCTAGGTCCAATCCTCATTCTCCTTGATCTATAATATCACATTTAGTCCAATTATTAGTCACATTATTTAATGTGATCCAAAAATCATATTTTGGAAAAATTTATGTTTTTGCCCCTAAACTTTGTCAAAATTATACTTTTTCTCCTAGGCTCGTAAAGTGATTTTTATTCAATTTTCTCACTCTATAAGCCTAGAAGAACCATTTTTATAACTATATAAAACTAAAATTCTCATAAAAACACCCTTTTATACCATTTTTACAACTTTTACAAAATGGTCCTTTCAGACGTTTTCATCGAAAATCGCTTAGTAAAAGTCATTTATTTAACACCCAACACTCATTTTCTACCATTCGACATCAAAATGCATGCATGTCACACATGGGTCAATTTTTAAACATGAACCCTAGCTCAAATTAATGGTAGAAATAAATAGATCTTGTTACAAGGTTTGCAAAAACGTAAAAATCATTAAAAACAGGGCTAGAACGGACTTACAATCGAGCTTGGAAACTTGAAAAACCCTAGCCATGGTTTATCCATGCAAGTTTCAGCCAAGAGGTTGAAGATAGACAAAAATTAGCTTTTAATTTTGTTTTTAATTCATTTTAATAACTAAATGACCAAAATGCCCTTAATGAAAAACTTTGGAAACATGCCTAACCATGTCCATTTTTGTCCACCAACTTAACCAATGGTCTAATTACCATATAATAACCTCCAATTTAAAATTTCATAACAATTGGACACCTCTAGCATGTAGAACTCAACTTTTTCACTTTTTACGATTTAGTCCTTTTGACGAAATTGAGTGCCCAAACGTCAAAATTTTCGAACGAAATTTTCATGAAATCATTCTATGAAATTTTATACCATAAAAATATAATAAAAATGAAATTTTCATCATCGGATTTGTGGTCCCGAAACCACTGTTCCGACTAGGCCCAAAATCGGGATGTTACAGTATTTTTTAGCCTTTTTTGGCCATCAACCTTTGCTCTTTTTTTCAATCTGCTTTTTTTAATAGATTTAATGAATAAATTCAAGGTTTCAAATTTTCTTTTTCTTCAAAAGGTTTCAATATTTCATACATTTGTTTACTGAGAAGTTTTTCTACTAAGTTAATTTTTTTAGATAATTACGTTTATTTCTTTAAATTAAGAGGTTTTTTTTAATTTAATGTATCATTTAATTATTTTATTACTTTTCACACATAATTATCTTATTGGGTTATCTACATAATAAATTACATTTCATTAAAAATATACCTCATATGAAATTCTACATCATCCTTGTTAATTTTTTTAATTATACTTTCATTAAGTCTATTAGAAATAGTAAATTGAAAAAAAGAACAAAAGTTTATTGTAACATCCCTAACCCGTTTTCGTCGTCAGATTAGGGTTATGGAGCATTACCGTACGAATCATAACAATAATGTCATTTAATATTAATTAAATAAAACTCATTACTAATGTATCAAACATATACATTTCGGCCTTAAATCGGGCATTCGAGGCCCTAAAAATGGTTCGGGATCAATTTGGGACTGTTTTGAAACAATTCAGAAACTTTGGAAAAAGTTAAAAATTTTGAAAACAAATAGCCCAACCATGTGATACTCGAACATAGGGACACATGTTCGTGTCTCAACCCGTGTCTTAAACCGTGTAACTCACTGAGTTAGGTCATACAGTCATCTGCCAGGCCGTGTAACTCATTGACTTGATACACACGGTCGTGTCCTAGGCCATGTGTGGAAACACAAAAACATATATACTTTTTCATGCCCTTTTTAACTTAAATTCATGCAGTTTCGGTGTAATTCTTGTCAAAAAATATAATATAATTATGAAATAATTAAATTGTACTTAATTTATTAACATATTGAATTTTAATTAGTTTTATAATAAATTTTCATAAATTTTTATTTATTTTCAATAGATCACTTAAATTAATAACATATTGAATTTTAATTAGTTTTATAATAAATTTTCATAAATTTTAATTTATTTTCAATAGATTTGCACAAAGGGTGAAAATTGACTCAGTAGACACTGCTAGAAGCGCAAAATCGGGAAGCGATTTTTGAAGCATCGACGCCAATTTATTTCTCAGCCTAGTATGGTCTAATTGATGAGTATTAAATATATAATATAATTAATTTTAATTTTAATCAAATTTATTTTTGGTTAAATAATTATTATTAATTAAATTATGAAAAGATGTCTAATTGTGCTAAATCGAAAGACTGATCCAACCGAGCACATGGGCTGCCCAAAACCGCCCAAAATGCTGACGCAATCAGCTCAAATTATCTTATTATTTGGCTTGCAAATTAGCCCTTGAAGTTTTCTTGAAATTGCATTCAAACCCCTCCACTTTTTTGTTTTTTTAAAGATTCACCCCAAACTAAATTTAGCAAGTTTGAAACCTTCAAACTTACCACGTGTGGCTGGCCAAGGGGGTCTATGGTTGCTGATTTTTTGCTACTTTTAGCAGCCAATCCCACCAATAAATACCCCCCTTTGCTTCTCATTTCAACACACCTCTCACACCTTTCATTCCTCACGTCTCTTTCACTTTCACTCACTTTCTGTTCTTGTTTCCCACTTTCTTTTGTGTCATTTCCTTATTGATTTCCCTCTTGGAAAAAGGCCCTTAAACCACCTCGGGTAGTAGCATTCAAGTTCTTGTAGAAGCCTCAGTTCAACAAGAACGAGCGAAGAAGGAGGAGCGGAGCAAACTAGCCAGGCTTCAGAGAAACACCAAATTTGATTCTAGTTCCCTATCCTTCAACTTTTATTGTTGTTGTTATGAACATATCTATGAATATTTGTTATGTTGTTATTCTTAATTTAATTAAAATGACTTAAATTTAATTCATGTTAGGTTGATTGCATTCCGTCCACTTAAGTTATTAAAATTATGTTTATGTTGTTATAGGTCTTGGTAAATTGTTTGATTAAGTAAAACCATGACTATGTTATTCTTGCATTACAATTGTAAGGTAACTAATGAATTAATTATTAATCGTATTTAAATTGTAATTAATTAACACAATACTTAATCAGTGCATGTTTAATCTTCTAAGGTAGTTGAGGGTTAAATTAGCGATGGTATTAAACGATACATTACACTTGCATAACTCGCAAGATTATTGTGATTAAATTGTTTCAATGTAGGAATATATTGTTACCTCACTTAATCTTTTACTTGCTTATTTAAATTGATTAAGTGTTTTAATTGGCATAGTCAAAAGATTAGTGAATTTAGTGAGTCTGTATGTGCTATATTTAACAAATTATCAAGTTGTCGTGAATTTATTCGTAACAACATGAACATTATTATAATAATATTAAGTTAAGAAATGTGATTAATCTAACACAATTATGTCAAATTGATTAAACCTATTTTTTAGAAATCGTGATTTGGAATTTTTACCTTTTTATTTTCTTAGTTTAATTTACTTAGTTAAAATCTAGTTTTATAAAACCCTTTTTCAAAACAAAAGATTTTCTTTCACCAGAGTATTTTTAATTGCATTTCATAAATATTTTCTTTGCACAGTCCCTGTGGGTACGATAACTCGACATTTACTTGTCACTGTATTACTTGTTACGATTGTGTACACTTGCACATTTCTATTGTTCCAATGTGAAAATTATACCAAAAATAATAAGTGACACAAGGCCGTGTAGCCAGGTCGTGTGTGTCACATGGCCATATGATAGCCCGTGTCCCAAGCCGTGTGCTCCATATTTTGACCCTAAAAACAAGCCATTTTAAGACCAAAACTTGCTCAATCAACCATTCCATTTATGCATACATTCAAAAGACCTAAACATTTTTCAAACATACCAATTCAATCAACCTATTTCACCTAACCAATATGTCATTCAAAGGCACCATATTTAACCAAAACAAAACTATATTACCACATCTCAAGCACAAAACTTAGCCCATGCCTACTTAAGCAAGACCAAAACATAGCACAATCACACATTTACAACCTAATTCATCAACTAACCAATGCACTCTCATTGGTACCACATGTAAATAATCAAACAACCTAAAAACCATCACAATCAAAATCTCAACTATTTCAAATATTATATATATGCATCACTTATCATATTTACCAAAATATCTAACATATCATACAAACATAAAAATGGCCATTTTTAACTTCTAGTTCCACCACAAAATATTATAGTACTACAAGACTCTTTTTTATTACATGCCACTTTTAACCAACTTCAAAACAAGCACAAAATGACTACCAAGGTATAGATGATAGTGTGTAAGCTTCCAAGTTGATCCAACCGATGCTACGATTCCAAGAGTCTTACAAAATCAAATTAAACGAGCAAGTGCAAGAAGCTTAGTAAGTTCGATAAGTCAACTCATTTACTACCTATTCCTAAGTTTCCAAGGAGCGTTAACATTTACTACACTGGCTCAAAGTCTGCTAGGCACTAAGCTTGATTAACATTGGCACTAAGCCAACTAGGCACTAAGCCTGAATAACACCGGAAAAAAGCCTACTAGGCTCAAGGCCTGAAACATTTCATCAACTTATAGCTTGCTAGGCACGAGGCCCGTATCAGTACATTTAATACGTTCAATTTCACTATCGAACATTATTAAATCCATCGTTTAGAGACACAAAATATTTCAAACCACTAGTAAGGAAAATGTAATGAAATAAATTATAACATACTTTTTTAAAAAATGAACTTACTTGGACTGAAATGTAATAGTTGCAAAAATTCAAGGACTATTCTGAAATTTTTCCTTTTCCACACAAGTCAATAGGGTATTGATTAATATGTAATATTTCTCAATTATTAGATTACAATTCATATCCCAATTTATTCTACAATTTATACCCTTTTATTTTTAAAATTTACACAATTGCCCCTAACTTTTACAATTTATGCAATTTAGTCCCTTGACCCAAAAATCATCAAATTAACCATTTCTATAAACTCAGCATGCCAGCTGAATGTTCAAGGCTTCTAAGCAGTCCACAAAACACCTCTTTTTCACCAATTAACCATGTGATTTTGACATTTTAACAAATCAATCCTTAAATAAAAAACTAATAACAATTACTTCACAAAACAACCAAATACCACAATCAAAGCTTCAAACACATAATTATCATAAAAAAAAACTATCAAGATTCAACAAGTGTAATTTATAAAAAAATTTTGATAGATTTAAAAACGAAGGTACAGGTTAGCTGGACCTAGTTGTAACAATCTCAAAAATATAAAAATTACAAGAAATAGGTGAGAATTGATCTCACATGCACTAAGGAGATGAAACCGAAGCTTGGACCCTCCTTCAATGGTGTTTCGGCAATTGGTAAAAAAAATGTCCATTTCTTTCAATTTGTTTTATTTAATTTTAATTTATTTACAAAATTGCCATCAGTTACACTTTAATTAATTTTTTTTTTCATTTTGTCGTCTACAAACCTAACAAGGTTTAATTACTTCATTGGTACTACCTCATTTATTAATTAAGCTATTTGATTATCTAAATGCAATAATTAACACATTTTACACCTTTTACAATTTAGTCCTTTTACCATACTTAGTTATATAAACGTTAAAATTTCTTAACAAAATTTTAATATGACTCTAATGGCTCTATAAATATTCTATAATTAATATTTACAGGCCGACATGACAAAAATTTGTAATCCTGAAACCACTATTCTGTCACCATTGAAAATCGAATTGTTACATTAATGGCAAAAAAAGGCTCAAAAATACAATTAGGGCTATTTTGACAAAACATGCAAACATTAGTGGTCAAATTTGTCATTAAGCCTTAATATTATTATTTTCTTTTTACTTTTGAATATTATTATTTTAATAACCTTTTAACATATAATAACTTATCAAATTGACAACGACCACTGTATTAAGTTTTGGCTTATTTGCAATATAAGTCCTTCAACCTTAACTAATTAGGCCATTTAGTTAAAAGAAATTAATAACAAACCAATTTTCCAACTCTTTTACAATTTAATTTTTTTCTTTAATTAATTAAATAAACGATAAAATTTCTTAATCAAAATTTAATACGACACTAATGACTTCGTAAATATTAAATAATTAATATTTAAGGGCTGACACATCAGAATTGAAATCCTGAAATCACAGTTTCCGATACCACTAGAAAACGGATTGTTACAGTTTTACTGTGTACTAATTGGCTTGTAAGATTGGTTTTCTAATGGAATCATGTCGGATCTAAATTTTCAATTATTTGACTCTTGCTTTAACACCTATATTCAATGATGTAGTGGTGGTTCAATGATTTTTTTGCTTTCTATAAGACAACAAACCAATGCCTATGTTGTTCTTTTTTAATACCTTTTAAACAACTATCAGTCATTTGCTTATTAGATTTCTTTCATCACCTCTATTATAGCTTCAAGATAGTGCGACTACTACCGGATAATCAAAGGTAATTCTAGGTATTGAAGGATACATTAGGTGCAATGTTAAGATCAATGGCCTACATTCAAGAGCAACTTTCAAATGTTGTAAGTATACTCTTCCTTTACTAATTGCAGTTATCTATCATTCAATATGCATCATTTGACATAATCGAATGTGGTATTATCCTTAATTCCCCTCTGAGCTTTCCATTCGCTATCATTTCCTCATAAGATCTCACTTCTAAATCACTTTTGATCATAAAAAGTCAAAAATAAAAACTCAAACTAATTGGAACCTCGAACTAACTTGAACTTGAAATGATTCGGAAACGTAATGACCAGACCCGAAAAACACTAATGGCCCCAACTAGAATGATCCAAACCCAAAAATTGATAGGTCTACTTCCACTTCTTGATGCATCATTTGACCCTTTTTCAACAAAATTTTATTTTTCTCTAATTGACATGAAATCTTTTACTATGTGTTTATAGAATGAAGCACAAGCAGAGTCATTACCAAAGAAGCATAGGAGATAATAAGGACATTGAAGTTGGAATTTTAAGTATGCCATCTTTCATTGGTCACTTACAGCAAGATGATGATAGTAATATGAGAATGCTATTTCGCTTGTGGATACAACCTGTGTATTAATAGATTTTTATAAAAAAAAATTCTCTTCCTTGTGCAAGTTCTTTGTATAACATGTTTATATTTATGCATGTATATGTACATCTAAAAAAATTGTGAATTCAATCATAATATTGTAGTGTGGTTTACACATTTTGTTTAGTGAATTAACCATGCTTGTAATAATTAGGCATTTTCTTGAAGGAAAAAATAAGCAATGTGGCTAATAAATCAATTATAAACTCAATTAAATAATGAAAAGACAAGAAATTTCAAATGTATGTTTATTTCATTTAAAAGAGTATTTTTGAAAAAAAATTTAAGAAATCTACTAAACAACAAAGAATATTTTACATAGATTGATCCAAACACTAAAAAATATTAATTTTCTAGAAAAGTAAGTCATTTTCCAGAAATTATTTTACAGAAACCATTTTCATTCAAACAGACAAAGCATTGATGATTTTTTTTTAAAAATTCATTATTAGGAAACATCGTTAAAATATACTGATATGGCACTAATGATAAATAGCATGTGACGTGGTAGCCTAACATTTTGATACATGATAAAAAAATTAAAAAAAAAAAGCTATGAAATTTACAAAAAAAAAAATATTTTTTTAAACATGGGGAATGAACTTGAATAAATAATTGTTGAGGTTTATTCCAAAAATATTTTTTTAGTATTATTTATATATTTTTAAAAAAAATTATGACATATAACATTTTTACATTATTATTTTAAAATTTTATAAAACTTTAAAAAATAAAAAGTTTATAAGTTTAGAAAATATTAAAAATATTATTTGACACTAGAATGAATCTAGACATTGATTATCTAGATATATTTAGAGCCGAAAATTTATTTGTCCAAATTTATTCTAGATATGTTTTTAAGTGAATCTATATATTTTAATTTTTCATAAAATATTATAATTTTATATTATTATTATAAAATTAAAAACATATAAAATCTTATATTTATAAAAATATATTATTTCCCATCAAATTTTATAAAAAATATAAAAATATCCAATTTTATAAAATATATTTTTCTGAATATATAAGATATAATTTTTATAAAATATAAAAAGGTATAAAATATTAGATTTTATAAAATATCAAAGTTTATAATTTTTAACTTAATAATAATAGGAAAAATATGATAATTTATGAAAAATTAAAAATGAAATTAATAAAAAAATGGAATCTAAACCAGAGACTATCGAAGCTCAAATGTATTTGGTTGGTTCATTCTATTGTGAAATAATATTTTTAATATTTTCATAAATTTATAAAGTTTTAATATTTTAAATTTTATATATTTTAAATTTCACAAGGGTAATATAAAAAATTTGATATAATATAGAAAAACAAAAAATATATAAAATATTAAAAATTAAAAAATTACGTTTATAATGTTTTCACGTGTAAAAATGTCAGATGCCACCTTGCTATTAGTCTTTAGTGTCACATAAACATATTTTAACGGTGTTAATCAAATACTTAAAAAAAGCAACATCGAATTTAGGTAATCATTAGGCCCAAAAAAAGAATTTAGACACAAAGTAAATACAAAATGTTAAGTTCAAGTACCTCTGTATATATTATCCTATGATTTTAATATGCTAGTGTCATTGGGCTAGAAATTTAGTCTGACAACCCGTACGACCTTAGACGATTCATTTACTTCAAATCCGCCCAAGTCAGTCTAACTCTTGAAAAATGAAAATTGTCGAAGTAGATTCTCTAAAACACCAAAATAAAGCAAAAACAAACAAATAAACCAAATGAACACGAATTGACCAAAAAAAACCCATGAGAAAATAATGCACACAATACATTTAAATAATTGCTCTCTATTACTCAAATATGAGATAATTACAAACGAAAGGAAGACTTCTACTTATGATTCAAATCTTCTAGGTCCAACAATACAATTTAAATTATATCAATGATTAAGATCAAAATCAATCTACAAATTGAGATTCTTGATAGATTTTCTAAGATCTCCTAAGATTATAAATTTTTTTAAAATCACTTTACATATTTATCTTGGTAACTACGTTTTACTCCTATGATTTACTTGAGTATTTCACTGACTTCAAAGAGATGAACTGCCCTACATATTCAACAAATCAGACGAGTTCAAATAATCAATTGACATTCATAACAAACTCACTAACCCGCAACCAATGAAACAACTACTTGTTAGATATATTACTATAGTCAAATTCTTCAAATGAAAACCATAAAAACCAAAATGTTTTTTTTTAACCCTTATGGATAAATCTAAACCTTGGATTTCATTTACCTCACTAAAAGAGAAAAAAAATACCCAATTTCTTTTCATTGTGTAATAAAATTTTAAGATGAAAAAAACGATACTCTTTTACTTTAAAATATATTTATTTTTTAAAATTAAAAACAAATTTACAAGACGAAAAGTAAGAAATTAAAGTTATCACAGTTAACCCATTTAAATATTGTTTTTCTTTCATGAAAAAAATTGCAGAAAATTCTTTGGCGTATTGCTTGAAATTCTTTGAATGTTTTTCATCAATAAAAAACCCCAAAAATTTAAAGTGAAATTATCTACAATTTATTTTTCAAAAAAGTACAAATACCGAATACGTAATGAAAGTGAGATGATTTGAACCAGAACTCTGTAAATAATGTTAGATTTTGCGTCTCCCTCGAGATGTTTAACCAGTCTTCCATAGAAAAATTTCCAACCAAAAGAAAATTCCTAAGTATCTAAGTACTGTTAATTTGGTATTAACACTTCATCCTTGCACAGGAACAAAAAATTACATTACTAAAAAACAGAGAAAAACATTAAGAGCCTTCATTCGCAGAATAATTACCTTGCAGCGTAGATCAGCTAATTCACCTGGTGAGACCAAAGGGAAGCTAGCAATCACCTTAAACTGAGTTACGGTTCACTTATCTCAAAATAAAACCCGGAAAATTTCAGGAACTCTCCGCATTCAATATTAACATTGTAAAATAATTCCCAATTTTTAATATGCCTCTCATGATCAAAAGCTGACAGCAGTAGTATCCTATGCACAACAGCACTGCATTCATAATTTCTCACGGAAAACTAACTAATCGAGTTCAATTATGCCATCTGAGCCATGAGTATCATGAGCAGATACATATACAAAAATGCAAACTTATGCATACAAACCTGCAAACGAGCTCATGAGTACATGCATGCTCGAGAATATAGCCAACAAATGATTCTATTTCCTTTTTTAACTATTTAGAAGGAACAAAAGAAACATGACAACAGTCGGAGATTACTGAACAAAATAAGCCTCCTACAAACCCCTACACCAAAGCATTACAATGTAAACACAAAAAAAAAAAATGTTATCCACGTTTGCTCATATAAAAGGCATTTAAGTTCATCATTTGTCCTATAGCCAAAGTCACACTTAAAAAAAAAAACCCAAGAAAGAAAGAGACCTAAGACCCTAACATGTAGAAACCAGAATAAATAGAAACTAAACTTGCTTTTAGATATTTATGAGAATATATCATCTACTACTTAAAATTATTTAACCCATAGAAATAGATGTCAGACTCAATTTGGATACTACTACCGTCTCGAATTTGGTCATACCATGCAACTTGGAAGAGTATAAAATCCCCAAATATTACCATGGCAAGAGAACAAATCAAAATTTTTTTTCTAGATGGAAATTACTAACCACTCCATACATTCTCAATCATATCATCAAAAGGAAAAGTTGAAATTTTCTAGCCCTTATCCCAGAGGTTTTAATGCTTTTTGTAGGATTTGAGATAGGTTAACACTACAGGTGATCGCTGATTCCTCTATAGGCCCCACCAAGTCAATAGAAATCGTAGTTATGCCCGAAATGAGAAAAATGCCATCCAAACTACCAACGAAACCTTTCACTGCTTTAGCAATTTATCCGACGATGGAGTAACACATCTAATAATTCTGAGGTTGGAAAGATAACATTGTAAAGAAGCCGCTATGGGTACAAGTTGTTACGACACTACTAGACCTGAAAATGAAAAGTATAAGTAATAGAATGGATCTAGTATATTCGAGTATTGTGCAATGCATATATAGAAGATCAAAGCAATTCATATCTCCAAAGTCACCTTCTAACTAGGTAGGGAAATTTTGCATTTAGGGTCCTCCACCAGCCTTTCCAGCAAAAGGAGCCTCCTAACAAAAAAAAGGTATATCAATCAACATCTCGGACAGCACCTATAAAACACTTGAATTTCTCCTATCTAATAAATCCACTAGAGAAACAACTAATTTAGGCCTTACTGGCTCAATTTTTCCCTTCCCATTCACCTGTGATGATGTACTTGATGGAGGATTAGAGAACCTGGAAAGACGAGATAAATCAAAGTTCAATACACCTTTTCTTAGGCATTTATATATCTCTAAAATTAAATCAAACAGCTTTTCAGCAGTAGAACATACCTAATTGCCCTCGCTTTTCTTTTCTCCTCTTCCACCGTATCAGGTTTGGAATCTTGTGCAAATCTGGCAAGACGTGCTTTCTTTTTGGCCTCCTCATCAGCAGCCGTAGTGGGTACAGAAAGCCCAAACCTGAGAAACAACAACAAAAACAACAAACTGAATAAAAATGCAAATGTAAGCCACATATTCACCCCCATAAAGGGTATATAGAACAAAACCTCTCTGCTCTGGCTTTCCTCTTCAGGTCCTCCGATTGCTTAGATGCTTCTGATCCATTCGTGCTGGGCACAGTGCCGAACCTGCAAAATGGTTGGTCCACACTCAACAAGTTAGAAACAAAAAGAAGTCAAGAAATGGAAGTCAACATCCACAGCTACAGCTTTACCACCAACAAAACTCTTCTATTACAACATTTTAAGGTTCTGTTACAGGAAAACACTATCTTTCCAGCCATTTTCAAATTGGTTTGCACGTTCCCATCAAGGAACACTAGCAACCCAATTCAGTAAGATTAAAGTCCCTTAATAAATTGTTCACTCCAAAATTATAACGTAAAACAAATCATTCAGGAACTTCAAAATTTATCTATTCATTTAATTAGAATTACGTATTTATATTAAAAACCATACACACACACACACACAAAAAAAAAAAAAAAAAAAAGTTCCAAAATACTTTTCATATTCCAATTCATAGTATTTTGTTCTTACTAAACTTAGCTGCATAAGACTACCCTATCGAATTAGGTTTCACAAAAGTAGCAAGTTAACTTTCAATTTTCGTTTTAATATCAGACTGATCTCCATTCCTTGTAACACTGTTTTAAGAAGCCATATAGTTTCTCTCTAATTATATAGAACTAAGTTAAGATTTGCCTTAAACTGCCAAGTTGTCCCAGGCGAACATTGCAAGCAAGCCTAGTAACTAGGTAAGACTCTGATCTGATAGGGTTATACTCACCTCTAGAGAATCAACGGATAAATTAATAAAATCCAAAATACGATAAGCTCCAACATGAAGAGCAAGACAAAAGGAAAAACTAGAGGAACGAATTCAATAGCAATAATCTATGGTTCTAAGCACCTCAAGATCCAAGAATCGAATGGCATTTCAAGAAATTTATCCGAATAGACATTTCCAGAAATCAATCAAAATAAAAAAAATCAAATTCTACTCTTATCGTTAGAAGTTCTGATCGACTAGGTACAAAACCAAAAAGAAAAACCCTGAATACCCGATAAACCCGAGGAGATTAAAGTAGTTACCTCTCAGCCCTAGAATTACGCTTCTCTTGCTCAGACAACTGGACCGGTACGCCGAACCGCTCAGCTCGGCGAATCTTCTTCTGGATGTCGTTAACGGGAGCGCTGCCACCCCCAGAGACGGAGCCCCCAGCAGTCCCGCCAGTCTTCGAACCCTCGCTCTCCTTAAGAGGTACTTCAGAAGCAGAAATATCAGAGCTAGGAGGATCTAACTTATCGGTGGAAGGCAGAGCCGGCTCCGCGGTCTTCTTAGAGATCGGTTCTGCGGATGAATTGGCGACGGAGGATGGAGCCGCGGAGTTCCTTGCGGTAGCGAGGGGTTTATCGGCGGTGGTTGCCATGGGAATGGTAGGTAGAGTTGCGTGAAGAGGAGGAGCCTAGACCTAAGAGAGTGAGAGTTGAGGATCACTGTCTTCTCTTACTCGCTGGTTAAGGATTAAGGAAAAAGGCTAAGGATTAAATAATAAAGGCAAGAAGGTTTTTCGTTTCGCCTACCCTTTTTCTTCATTCGCTGTTGTTGGGCCGGATGGCCTGCTAAGACCGACTCTCAATTAACATACTTTTTTATTTTGAGTTGAAGTTAATTAAGGATAAAATCAATTTTTTTAAATTATTAAAAAATTTAAAAATATTCAGTTGAATCGAGTTTTAGTTGGTATAACCGGTTTGTAATGGTTTTTGATTTAATCATTTCAAAATTACTCTCTATATTGATCCTTCGGTTACTTCCGATCCAATAGACTAATCGAGTCCGGTTCAAACAATACTGATTAAAATATTCTTAAAATTTAGTCATTGTACTTAAAAAAATAAAAAAAAGAAGTCTTCTTATTTATTTTATTTGAATATTTCAATCTAAATATTAATATTATTTGTACTTTTTATCAAAATTTATCAAATTTATATGTTAATTAAATTGTTCTCATATAACCTCACATAAGATTGACTAAAAATAAACATGTTAAGTTTACAAATTTTGACAAAAATTAAAAACAACAATAATGATTAGACTAAAATTTTTAAATTGAAAAAATAGAATAATTAAATTTTTAAATTTTAAAGTATAGGAACTAAATCTCAAATTTTAAATAAGTACATGAACTAATAGCATATTTTAACAATTAAATAATTAAAATAATTTATTGAGAGAGTTATAATGGTGGTAAATTTTTTTGATTGTTTCTTTAGATTTTTAAACATATATACATTAAGAGAGTTATAATCTAAAAATTTATTGGATACACCTGCAAGCGAGTTGAGGGTTTACTAAAATAGATTTTCTTAGTTTCAAGTCTCAAGACAAGAACTCCTTTGTTTTAAGACACATAAATATCGAAGTTAAAGGTTTGAAACATGAGAGATATGTCTTGAGACCTATCTAGAGACATAAGATGCCAAGTCTAGAGATATGAAACCTAATGTCTCAACATTCTCTCATTGAAAAAAAAAATCAAAGGGATAACATGTCTTAAGACATCCAATTGAGTTTTGATTCGAGTTTGAACCCCATATAATTGATCTGTCACAATTTACAGTGGCAAGTTAAGCTTTTTTCATGACTCAAGGAGCTTGTATTCAAGTAGTTTTACATATTTAATGTTTATTTTAGAATTATTTAGTTTTGAATTTAAATTGAATAAAACGAGCTTTTACTGTGGTTTTATGACCTATTAGGCCAGTTTGGGCCTAAGGGAAGATTGATGTGTTGATTAAGTGTGTAGGACATCGTCTTAGGCCGAGGAGTTAATGACTGTTGCAGAATATCGCAACATCAAAGATGGATTTCGCGACATCCAACTTCGAAGCAAAAAGGAGCTTCAAGGCATTAATATTGCAACAACCAACTATCAATGTCGTGACATTCAACTTCAAACCTAAAGAAATTATATTCGAAGTCTAATGTCACGACAACCAATTTTGAAGTAAAAAAGAGGTGCAATCAATGTTCAATGTCGCAACATTAGTCTTGTGATGTCGCAACACCGGTTCGATGAGGCCTAAATTATAGATAAGGGTGTTTTGATCTGCATAATGATAATTAACACATTATGTAACAATCCGATTTAGACCCTAATCAGAATGGTGGTTTCGGGACCATGAATCCGAGTCAGAAAAATATTTAAATATTATTTTTCATGATTATTATATGTGAATTTGCATGTGTGAAAGTTTCGTGCGAAAAATTGATCGTATGTATGCTCAATTTAATAAAATGATTTAATCGCGTAAAATGAAAATTTGATAGTTAAAAGTAAAAGGGCCAAATTGTTGATGGCTTTGTAAGTTGAAGTATTTAAGTGGTAATTTGACTATGTTTAATTAGATGGACGGTAGTGACCATGTAATATGATGGTTTTATATTAGTTAATAAAGGTTAAATTTGTAATTGAATTAAAAGGTTAATATATTACAAAACATAAAAAATTTAAAAGCCATGGTTCTTTTATCTTTGCATGACCGAACTAGTAAAATAAAAAGAAAAGAAAAGAGTTAGGCATTCGGCTACTTCTCAAGCTAAATCAAGGTATGTTTTTACTTTGGTTTTTGATAATTTTTACGTTTTTTAGATCGTTGCTTCGAATACTACCCGACCCATGCTTGAATTTTTTATTTTGGTGAATATTTTGAGTTATTTCATTGATGAATATTTTTGTTTTGTGATGTTTTATGATAAATTATGAAAGATATGTTTTGGTTTAATATGTTTTGTATTGGAGTTTTTGATGATTTTGAGTAATTTGGACTAAATTGCAAAAATGATAATTTAAAGGACTAAAATGTGAAATAAATGAAATGTAAGGATTTGTATGTGTATGAGGAGTATTCGGCTCAAGCATGGCATAGGCAAATTGTATTTGTTTTGTGTTTTGTGAATTTTGGATTAAATTGCTAAAAGTGTAAAATGCATGGGGCAAAAGTGAAATTTGCCCATTTATGTGTTGTTGGATTAAATTGAATGAATTGTGTTTAAATAAGGTTAATTTAAAATTATATAGATCAAGAATAAAGGAAATCGGACTTGGATTGGGGAAAAACAAAAATAGTCGAATAGCCGATTTGTAACGTCCGTCGATATTCGAGGTAAGTTTTTAAGCAATTAAACATGGTTTATTTTGAACATAGAATGTTTTAATATGATGATTCAAATTTTATAATCTATTAGTATGTTAGCCAAATGTGATATATCAATGAAATAATATGGTTAAGTTTTATTGATTGATTTAAATCCCCTGAAAGTGTGTAAGTGTTACTTGGTATATTGGATTATTCGATATATGAAATGTTGTGGAATGATTCTATAAGTGAGATATTCGGGCTTTGAGCCTAGCAAGCCTTGTGCTGGTGACTTTGATCAGGCTTTGTGCCTAGCAGGCTTAGTGCCGGTGAATAAATATCAGACCTTGGGTCTAGCAGGCCTTGTACTGATGTGTGATTCAGGCTTATGCCTAGTAGGTTTTATACCGGTGATTTGTTTTCAAGTCTTTGACTATAAGAGTTTAAGTTATTGTGGATATTGAGCAAGTGAAAGTGAGCTAAATTACATTGTATATGTTCTGTCACATTGGTAAGTACATGTAAGCTCATATTGAATTTTTGTATTCGACTGCATGTGAAGTTATATTGAATTTGAGTATTCGATTATATGTGAACTTAAATTGAACTTGTATATTCGGTTATATGTGAAGATATCTTGAATGTGCATATTCGGCCATATGTGATATTCTATTGAATTTGAACTATAGGTTACATGTGATGTTATAATGAATTTCGTGTATTCGGTCTTACATGTAAGTGTTTATGTGATGATATAATTGATTATGAACATTCAGCCAAAGTATCTTATTGTTTAAAGTATAACATTATTGATATAATTCAATTGGTTTGATAATTTTGATTATTTCATTGAGTTGTTTAAATTTGCTTAAGGCTTACTAAGCTAAGTTAGCTTACTCTGTGTGTTTTTGTTACTCTGTTCTATAGATTTTAATTTTAAGTTACGAGCTCGGGGATCATTATCGAAGTCATCCACACTATCGTTAACTTTCAGTACTTTTAAAAGTCTATTTTCAAACTTTTGGCATGTATAGGATTATATGTATTTTGTTGAATTTGGATATGTATATTTTAAGCCATGCGAATATGGCTTGACTCTTATGCTTGAATTTGGCTTTGCTTGATTATAATTCAAGTTCATTTACGGTTAAAATCCTATGTGTTTTGGATGACTAGTAATTATAATATGTGTTTGTGCATTGAAGTTGGTTAAAGAATTTTGGATGTGGTATGAATGAATTAGCCACAATATTTGCATAGGTATTTTTGATTGATTTGGTAGTGATTTATATAAATATAAAGTATATAAGTGAATGTGGTAATTTGCATAGTTAAGTTTTTATAAATGAATTGATGTTAAAGGACATCTTGTATTAACCGAAAATGGTTGGAACTATTTTAATACCTTTTCTATGTAATTTTGTAAAATGAGTGTCTTGATATATATATATTCGAATAAGTGCATATAATTACATGTGTGCAAGTCAAGAATATTAATATAATGAATTGGTTAAGTAGATCCAAATAGAATATGTTATTTAATCTTACTAATATGTTTTACATGTGGTTCGGCAAATTTGATTAGATTAGGTCATTATATGTTCACTTGTATGTTTATGTTATAAGTAAGGTATCATATATTTACTATTATGTATTATATGTTATTAAGATTTGGTAATATTGATAATTGAAATGAACATTATGACACATGATATTTACATGAAGTATAATGATGTGTTTCGGTTATGTATGATTGAGGATGTTTATGGTGTTACATGTGCAATAATAATTATGACAATTATAAGTGTTTTATGTGATGTATAAATGTTTAGTTCAATATTAAATGAATACGATTATGATATGATTTCGATTTTAAGAAGTACATTTTGTATAATTCATTTGTGTTAGGTTACAGTATGTGACTAAAGTATAATGAAATATGTTTATCTTCACGTATTATGAGTTTGAGTTATAAGTATATTCAACTATGTTATAGTAAAGATTAAATTGACTATTCAAATTCAAGTGTGTGTATGTGATCGTTTTATTTTGTGTATTTGATTGGTAATACCTCGTAACCCTAGTTCGGCGACGGATACGGGTTAGAGGTGTTACAAATTGAATAATTTGTAACTTGACCTAATCTAGTCATCTAACCCTTACACCATAAATATTAAGCTCTTAGAACCTTTTTAAGGGGGTTCCATCAGAATTTAACGTTTCAATTTTCTTTCTCTACAAATTAGGTCTTAGTTTTATTTTATGTTTCTGTAAGCAGAATCTTTCTATTTTGATGTTAGACAATCACGAGTAGAGGATATCCTAAACACGCACTTTTATCTCCAAATATATATGAGCATTCTCTATCCCTTTCTTATTCTTTATTTATGTCTCCTTCTTTAACTTAGTTTAATTGAATATTTCTATAAGTAATACAATAAATTGTGCTTTGTCGACATCTCCCATGATTCAATTGTTTAATTTGATTAATTGAATAAGTAAATAATTATTTAAAATTAAGTATTTATTCAAGAGACTTGGTATACTAGGATTGACGACTTTAGTAGAATATTTAGATAAGTGAGGCCGAAAGGGTATCCTATTGCGTAGACTTGTACCACCTGTCAAAATATTCTACTAGTGTCATCAATCCTAATATACTAAGTTCTCTTGAATAAATACTTAATTTTAGATAATTATTTACTTATTCAATTAATCAAATTAAACAATTGAAGCATGCGAGATGTTGATAAAACACAATTTATTCTAATACTTATTCAAATATTCAATTAAACTAAGTTAAAAAATGAGACATAAATAAAGAAGAGGAATAGGAATTTTTCAATAACTCAACTTAGAGTAGTTTTTAGTTTAGTTCATTAATTAGGGCTTCAATTATTAAATTAGAGTAGGAATTTTTAGATTAAAAGGAATTTTTAGATTAAATTAATTAGGAATAGGTATTTAATCGAAACCTAGAGTAGTTTTTAGTTTAATAATTAATTTAATCGAAACTTAGAGTAGTTTTTAGTTTTGATAACTTGGCTTAATTAATAATTAGGGCTTCAATTGCTTCTAGGTTAAATAGCTTGTATTGTCGAAACTAGGAATAGGAATAGTTTGCACTACTAATTCATGAATCGATTAGACTAGTAATTATTTTTGGGTAATTAACTTAAACAAAATTTTCTTCAATCTTGCAATCCCCTGGGTACGATCCTCAGAATACTTCTCGGTGTTCATTTGTAAAACATAACTATATTATAATTTGACTTATTCACTTGCTAGTACTGCACTTTCACTTCCATATTTAATTGACATTCTAAAGCCCGACGAATGCATGTCAAGGCGGTGGTCAATAACCTCAGAACATCTTAAATAAGGACAATGTAAATCTATTATGTATGCTTGAATTTGTAATTCATGTTTGAATGAGTTATGTTGTGGCTATTTGTTAATTGCATTAAAAAATAAGTTGACGTAATCTGAGTTGCTTTGGCAACATAGTGTAATGTAACGCATTTGGACTCGATGATCAGGTTAGGTGTGAGGTTTCACATTTAGTGGTATTGAAGCTAGATTTTATTCAATTCTCAAACTAAACCGATCTTCATATTTAGTCTAGAGGTACACGGCATAGTGTAATGTCAAGTTTGAGTTAAGACCTAGATGCTGAGTCTATTTGATACTTATTTTATATAGATTAAACTGTTTAACGTGGGAATGTTTTCTATAGCTATTGGGGAAAAGTATGTTAATAATAAGATTGTAAATATTTTTCCTTATAACTTCATGAAGTCATAATTTTTTTAATATCTTGAAGTAACGATATTTCAGGATGTAATTACGATATTAAATTCTTAAAGAGTTGTAATGGACTTTGTATGAATTATGGTATGAAATACTATGAAATGGTGATATTTTTCAATGACATAAATATGTATATGCTTGTGATATGATACAGATATGAAAATGAAATGTAAGGAATGATAGATAGTTGCAATCATGATAGAAACATTGGGATTGCCCTAAAAACGATATAATATCAAGTTTTCTAAATCTTGAAGGGATCATGAACTTATGGAGATGTACAAGTATCAACAATTGCATTGAAATATGGTGATTGAGTGATATTAAGCATAGGTAATTAGAGGTATTTTGAATATGATCTTGTGGTTTTATTGCATTTGTATTGAAAAAGGGTGATAATTGGCTTTTGTGAACGTGCATTGTGATCATGGTTTGAGCATAGATCCTAAAATTGAAAGGTGTATTAGATTATTGTATAATAATTGCATGTGAATTGTAAAAATTCATGATTACGACTAGATTTTGGGTTCCGTAGTGAATATAAATTGATGTTTATAATGGAAGAACTATATGAGAAAGAACATTTTAATGCATTGTTTTGAGGTTGAACTAACTCCAAGGTTGTAAATGTTTCAAGGAGAAGAACTTTTATCATTAGCAGTTATTTGAGGTTCCACTAGCACCGTAGAATTAGTGCTAAATGAAGGTAAGTATTATAGAGACATTGACTAAAGATATGAAGGCGACCTAGTTAACAACCCTGATAAGGTTTAATGGTAACACTAATTTGGATAGGAACAGAAAAAATTAGTGACATGTGAGAGATAATTATGAATTAAAGAGTGAAGAATAGTCCTTATTTGCGTAAGTTTGCATAAAGATGAATGAGGAGATTACTTAAATGTCGTAGATATTATAATACATTTAACCTAATAAATAGAATTAATTTTATAAGACTTCAGACGTTTAAAATTGATAAGGTATGAGATTGAAATTATATTTTCTACACATGTGGGACTCGTGGAAGTTAGTGTTGGAATTTAAGGATAATAGTTGAGCATAACAAGTAATGTAAATGGAAGATGTTAGCTTTGAACTTTCGAATAAAGATCGTAAGTATAAGTTTAAAATGGTAATCAAGGAAAGGTAAGTATAGGTTAAAATAGGAATGATAGTATGTAGCCCTAGAAATAAAAATAACCTCCCCCATTGAGTGGGAGTGAATGATTTCTTATGGAACTGAAGTATGAGAAATCTTTACGCATATCGAGGAGTACCTCCACCTTTAGATTGAATTGCAGGTATGTTATGAGTGCAAGTTGAGAAACCTGGATCAAAAGTTATAAGAATCTGAAGTATATGTATACATGATTTCGATGTGGACAAAGAGAATCAGACTTTAAGTTGTTGAAAATTGGAAAACATACGGTGGGAACGCAGTGGAAATAAATTTAAGGAAAATAGAGTTTTAACATTTTTTTCCAAAACAAGATCTTAGTTGTGATATCTAAAGTAATAAACATTGAATCAAAATTGTACCTTTTCAATTCGTCTAAGATGAGTGCTTTGACCGAGTAGTCTTCTTAGCTATCTTCAAGCTCACATCTACCGAGTGTGAGCTATCTTCGAATCAGAAAATTTTTCACAAAAATTACCAGTGGGTAATTTCACAGTTTCTCTAAATTTTTGGGTCAAGTTGTAAATCAGAAAAATATTTCTAAATATTTTCTAAAATAATCTCTTAAAAGAATATTCTCTTTATAACTTTAGCTTGAATTCAAATGTGTAAATTAATGACTCAAGGCTCTCTTTATATAGGGAGAGTTTAGAGAGTTCAACTATGATTAAACTTAATCACTTTAATATTAAACTAATATAATATTTATCATGATAAATATATTAAATTTAATATTAAATCTTTTTAAACTGATAAAATTTTATTTACAAGATAAACATTAAATTAAATTTAATATTAAGATAATCACTTTAATATTAACTTAATAAAATATTATCAAGATAAGTATTAAACTTAATTTAATATTAAACTATTAAAATAATATTATTTTTAGAATAGTTAATCTAAAATCAAATTCTTTGGTAAAGTCCCAGTAGGAGTGTGACTCTTCCACTACTCAACCGTCGAAAACCAACCATCGTTGGCCATTGGAACGCTGTAGTCGCGGCCACCAACACCGCCGTGTTCAATGATGTAGATGCAACACCTTTACAACACCTCGAGTCTGTAACATCCCAAACCCGGCCTGGACGTTATAGCCGAATCTGGCGATGTCACATTGAAGTGTTTTTCGCAAAGTGTGAGATCATTGATAAACCCTTTCCATATTTATCTTTGTTATGTGATCTTAATGATGAATTTAAAACGTGTCGTTCATTTCAAAACTTGCATCCCAATGAAAAGGTATTTACTTTAAAAGCGATATTCATTTCCAAAACCATTTTATAGCGGAAGCTTTTAAAACTTGATGCGTAAACATGGTGTTTTGAAAAGCATTTATCATTTTGAAAACTCGCGTCCTAATGCTAGCAGATATAAATCAAAATAACAAAACCCCAAATTAAAGATTTAAAAAATTAAAGAGGCCTTATTACAAAAATACTGGAACGACGAAAATGTGCAAGTGTACACAATCGCAACAAGTAATAAAGTAACAAGTAAATGTCGAGTTATCGTACCCACAGGGACTGTGAAAATAACTATTTATGAATGTTATTCAAAACACTTTGGTGAGAAAAATATTTTGTTTGAAGAGGGTGATTAAAAAACTAAGATTTTAAACTAAGTAAACTAAAGAAATAAATCTTGAATGCACGATTTCAAAATATGATTTAATCAAGATGACATAATTGTGTTGGATTAATTACATTTCTTTAACTTAGAATTATTAAACTCATGTTTAT
The DNA here is from genome assembly GCA_025698465.1 of Gossypium longicalyx. NCBI lineage: Eukaryota > Viridiplantae > Streptophyta > Magnoliopsida > Malvales > Malvaceae > Gossypium > Gossypium longicalyx. Next base: position 45,826,806 of record CM047007.1, on the reverse strand, counting down.
GTCGTTACGAAAAATTCACGGCAACTCGGTAATTTGCTAACTTATGAATGTACTTACATACCAAAATCCATTCATCTCTTGATATATCCCTGTGTCAATTCAACCGACTAAACAAATTCTCGTAAGCAAACATGTTATTGCACATACATACTCATTAAACTGAACTAATCTCTTGCATATCCCTATGTCAATTCAAATGATTAATTAAATCTAATAAGCATATAAAAGACTATGTGAGGTAACAAGGTATCCCTACCTTGAAATAGTTTAATCACAATAATCTTGCAAGTTATGGAAGGCAATAATATCGCCAGATACATTGCTAATTTAACCCTCAACTGCCTTAGAAGAATTAAACATGCACTGATTGAGTACTGTGTCAATTAATTACAATTTCAATCCGTTTAAATAATTAATTCATTAGTTACCTCACAGTCGTAACGCAAGAATAACTTAGGCATGATTTTACTTAATCAAGCATTTTACCGAGGCCTATAACAACATAAGCACAATTTCAACAAATTAAGAAGACAAAATGCAATCAACCCAACACGAATTAAATTCAAGCTAAGCTGATTAAATTAACCATTCCAACAACATGAATATTCATAGATATGTTCATCATAACAACAACAAAAATTAAAGAGATAGGGAACAAGAATCAAATTCGGTGGTTTTCCGAGGCTTGACTAGGTTGCTCCGTTCTTCCTTCTTGTTGTCTTTGCCGATCAAGGCTTCGATGAACACTCAATTTCTGATCCAAAATGGTTGAAGAACACCCCTTTTCCAAGGGAAGAAATCGGCACAAGAGCAAGGGAATTGAAATGGAAAAATGAGAGAAAATAAATGAGAGAGAAGAGAAGTGTTGTGGAATGAATGAGATGCTTTGAATGATCAGCCAATGGGGTTTTTATAGCTGAAGAGGGATGCTAGAAATAGCTGAAATTATCAGCCAAAGAGCCCTCCCTTGGCCGGCCACACAAGTGGCAACGTTGATGCTTTCAACTTTGCTAAATATAGCTTGAGGCAAATCCATAAAGCCACCAATTGTAGAGGGGCTTGAATGAAAGTTTGACAAATCTTCAAGGGCTTCTTTGCAAGCTTAATTAATCAGCTATTAAGCTGATTTGGGTCAGCATATGGATGGTTTTGGGCTGCCCAATCCTTGGCCGGTTCAGTTCAATCGATTCGGTTCAACTAGACCACTTTTTCCATAATTAATTAATAATAATTTATTTAGCCCAAATTAAATTGGGTATAAATTAAAATTAATTAGATTATGAATTAATACACATAATTGGACTGTCTTAGGCTAGAAATTAATTTTTCTCGATACTTCAAATTACTTCTCGGTTTTGTGCTTCTGGCAGTGTCTGCCGAGCCATTTTTCGCCATTTGTGCAAATCTGCCGAAAATAACCAAAATTTATAAAAAATAATTATAAAATTAACTAAATTTCAACATGTTCATATTTTAAGTGCACTTTAATTATTTTATAAAAATTAATTATTTTTCGACAAGAATTTAACCGCATTCACATGAATTTAAGTTGAAAAGGGTATGAAAAAGTGTGTAAATTTTTATTTTTCCACACCCCCAAACTTAATTCATTGCTCATCCCGAGTAATACACAAATTTTGAAAAGAATTTCTCAGAAACACCTTTGAAAAATTCCTTTAGAACAACATTTTTCTCAAAATTATGAATTTAATATACTCATGCTCAAAGACAAGAAATTTGATAATTATGCTACTTAAGTATACATATTATTCAAATTAATCTCAACAACAATTATGATAGCAAAAATCAGACTAAATGCTTCCTAATAAAATCATTTTAAACCTTACCAATGTAATTTTATTCCCTTTATTCAAGATTAAGCTGCAATCATTAAGTTTAACTTATGTCTTCATATGTTGTACATAGCAATTTCTCTCCACTAATGTAGGTAGCATTGAAACTTTTGAATCAAGAGGTCTTTAACAAGGTTGTAACGTGGCTGGGCTTAAGGGTAGGTAAAATATAGATAAATTTAGGCTTTTAAACCCTAGACTCAGCTTGCATCGGACCTTCAAAATAATTACCTTCAATACATCAACTTTCTTTGCTTTCACATGCTCTTTTGTACATCTTATTTTAAGAACTCATGCTCTCTCTTTTTTTTTTCAAATTCGAGCATTTTGCTAAATGTACTACAAATTTAGAGCATTTGATACTTCTTTTCAACTCCCCCAAACTTATTTTTAAAGAATAATTTGAATAGTACTGAGTCTAGTGTTTGGGACAAATTTAAGATAGTTAAGAGAGAAGTGGTGGCTAAATTTGCAAGGGTTCAAATAAAATTAGGCCATATAGTCTCAAAGTTGGGTTTCAAAGGATAAAAATTTCACCATGGTTGGCTTGAAAGGCTCAAACAGTCCAAACAAAAAGTTGTCTAAATCATTTTCAATGTTCCATGCTTCCTAGGATTTCGCCTCAAGAAACTACTAAGTCAATTCTAAAGACTTAAACTTTCATGCACGCCTAACTTTCATAAGGAACTAAAATTTTATATTGCGATTTGCATGCTTTATTAAAAATACTTTTATATAATTATTAAGCTAACATAACAATTTATTGAAATAATAAAACTTTATTTATACTGAAGTTTAGCATACTTAACAAAATTTTAAATTATTGAACAAAATATATCTTAATCATAATTAACAGAAAAATTTATTCTGAGTGGAAATAATTCAATTTTTCGGTCCCCCCCCAACTTAAAATGAACAATATTCTCATTGTTTTAAAGTGAATAGATACTATACACCAGGTAGGATTTTAGAAAAGAGGAGGTGAGTCAATTTGACTGCTTAAGTACCAATCTTTTTCTAAATCCAATCCTAGACATGTCTATACCTATTGCCACACTTTATACTTTGTGAATTGCTCACATTTTATTAATAATTTTCCTCTCTTAATTTATTATGCAAAAATAAAAAAATTCCTAATTAACTTAATCCTAAAATGCCTTAAGAACAAAAATAAAATAAAGTCAAGATCCCCCTTTTATTTATTTGCAAACCCTTCCGAATTTGACTCATCTTTTGCTCCATAACTATTGCCTTTGCATGAACCGCTTCGCTCCTTCTTTGGTAATGGACTCCATGGTTCAAATATAAAATTTGGAAATTCAGGCACAAAAATAAATGGGTCATTGCAAATTTTCTTAAGAGCACTTCTCATCGAGGTATCCCTTATTTTTAAGTATCTCCAGTAATCTTGTTGCTGCCATTGCATATGCTGCATTATATCCATCAACTTTGACAGTTCATCTCAAAGATCTAGGCTAGGCGGTTGAGCTCTAAATATTGAAGTTTCGTCATTAAGTTCAAGTTCTGGTTCATTTGCTTCCACCCTATCAGGGACTTCAGCTGATCGTATTGGCTCGATCTCTATGGGTTGTTCTTCCTCTTCATTGGGATCCTTACTTTTTTCAACTCGCTGCTATAGAACAGAATCTCCAGGTACTCGGTAGAGGTCCCAATCTGTGATTATGCCCTGGCTATACCTTGTCTTTTTTACGTTTGCAAGAATCTCAGCTTTTAAGCACAAAATTGTTATCGTAAAGGGGAAGTAAGCGGGGCCAGAACGTCTAGCGGCACAATTCCTCATCTCTCGTAGGATAATTTTTCCCACATCAATGGTCTTTCCAGTTAAAATCGAATATAATAAGACCATTCGCTCTAACGAGATTGTAGTCCTATGCGAACTAGGCATAAGACTGAAACAGATGAAATAGAACCATACCTTTGCAAATGGTGTCAAAGATTTTCTTCGACAAGTGTGGATTCCTTGCTTTGACACTGTCCACTTAGAACATGGAACTGTAAGTTCCTTAAGAATTTCTTGTAAATTTTTAGGCTCGATGTTGCTCATCAAAGAAAAATATTCATCGTTTTCAAAATCAAGTAATTCAAAAATCTCATTTATAGCATTTGAACTTATTGGTACCTTGATTCCGTGGACTAGAACTTCTGTTAAATCGCTTGAGGTTAAATTCGCATAAAATTCACGAACTAGTTCCTCATCCACACTAGGCCTCTTTTCATAAAATAGTTCCCAATTGAGGGCTTCAGCAACTTGACAAATACATGCCATAAAGTCTTTTTAGTTGCTCTCTTTCAATGTAAAGCCTTTCTTTGGATGCATCTGTTGATTTTTGAAGATACTCTCATATCTTGCTTTGGCTTCTTCACAATGGAACTTGTTTTGTATTTCATCAATTTAGGCACAAGCACGAGTTCTCTTGCAAGGCATGATTAACCTGAACAAAAGATGGAAACAAATATTTTCTCAAAAATTTAATTAATAAGAATTATTAATGATTCATTAAATTGAAAAATTAAATAATTGAATAAAATTAAAATTTAGGAGGAAAAATTGTCTTACCACCCTTTTTATAAAATTAAGAACTCCTAAAAATAATTAATAAACAAAAGAGGTCAAATGGAAGTAGGTTGGAGGATTTGGCTAAGGGGCTTGGTGTAGGTGTGTGCCGCACAAGTGCTGGATGGCAAGCAGACTCGTTGAGCAGGAGCAAGTAGCAGCATGGCTTGGCGTGAAGAGCTGCACGGGCAGCAGGCCGCAACACCGAGTGGGCAGCAGCTTAAGCACGCATGCGCTGGAGCTGGAGTGAGCGCGAGGTGCGCGGACCCTTGCGAGCAGGCCTGTCGAGTGGCACCAAGGAGCGGCTGATGGGCGCCCGGAGGAAGCAGGTGTGCAGGTGAGCTGCTGGCCGACTGCTAGGATAGGGGGTTTTGGCACTTTAAAGGTTTTGGTGTTTGGGAATTTTAGTGATGAAAGATGAATGAAGAAGGTGGTATTTATAATGAAGAGAATAGGACTTTAAGTAGAATTCTTAGAGAAATTTAATAGATAAAAACTCTAAGTTCTAATTTTAATCCAAGATAACAACAATTAATAATTAAATATATGCATATTAAATTATTAATGCTATTAATTTATTTAAAAATAAGATAAACTAGTCCTAATTCTATGCCAAATTGATAAGGATTAATATATAAATTATAATAGATATAATTATATATTAAAGATTATCATCTTATTATTATTAAAACTTTATCAAATAAAATATGATTAAATTAACACTAATCCTAACTCTATATAAAATTGATAAAAATTGATATATATTATAATGGATATAATTATATATTAATAATTATCATCTTTTTTATTAAATTAAAAACATTTATTCTAGAAGCCTTTTGAAAATATTTACAAAAAAAAGCATCTAGTTTTTATTATTTGCAAAAAGAGCGACCAACTTTTAAAAATAGTTCAATTAAGTCCCTAGGCTTAATGAAAATTTGAAATTGAGTTGCAATTTAAAATTTGGATCAAAATTGACCCTTTTATTTGAAAAACCAAAAAATTAATTTTCTATTTAGGGAATAATTTCTCAAAAAATTATGTTAAAATCAATTCCCAAGAAAGATTGGATGAGTCACAAGCAGTCCCGCTTAAGTTTCAATCTCCTAGATAGAATTTATTTAAACATACTAATCCCGAAAATATACCCTAAATCATTTATTAAAAAGAAAATAAGAAAATTCAAACATCTGATAAAATAATTTGATTCCGTTCAGTCTTATCTCCCTAGTAATGTTTCAGACGCTGAGCATTAACTTGAAAATTACCTCCCTTACCTTGGAGTTCAACAACTCCATATGGATAGACGCGATGAATCGTAAATGGACCGGACCAACATGACTTTAGTTTACATAGAAAGAACGTTAATCTGGAATTAAATAACGAAACTTGCTGACCTGCTTCAAATTCTCGAACTCGAATGTACTTGTCATGCCATTTCTTAAGTCTCTCCTTAAGTAGTTTGGCATTTTCATACGAGGACGTTCGAAATTCCTCTAGCTCATTGAGTTGGAGCATCCGTTTCTCTTTAGCAAGCTTAAGATCCAAGTTGAGTTGTCAAAGGGCCTAGTAAGCTTTGTGTTCTAACTCCAAGGGCAGATGATAAGCTTTTCCAAAGACCAACCTATAGGGTGACATCCCTAAAGGTGTCTTGTATGCTATCTTGTAAGCCCATAAAGCATCATCTAGTCTTTTGGACCAATCTCGTCGATTCGGGCAAACTACCTTCTCTAGTATGCCTTTGATCTCCTTATTTTCCAGTTCAACTTACCCATTCGTCTGTGGATGGTAAGCTGTAGCGACCTTGTGTTTCACTCCATGTTTATCTAATAACCATTTCAACCACTTGTTCACAAAATGGGACCTTTCATCGCTGATAATAGCTCTTGGGGTTCCAAACCTTATGAACACGTGTTTTTGCAAAAACTTTATTACAACCCTAGCATCGTTTGTTGGATAAGCTTCAGTCTCGACCCACTTAGACACATAGTCTACAGCTACTAAGATGTACTTGTATCCAAAAGACGGAGGGAAAGGACCGAGGAAGTCAATACCCCAAACATCGAATAATTCTACCTCAATGATGTTCGTTCGAGGCATCTCATTTCTACTAGTGACATTTCTGACTCGTTGACATCGATCACAACTCTTTACGTAAGCATATGTGTCATTGAATAGTGTTGGCCAAAAGAATCCGACTTGTAATACTTTGGCCGCAGTACGAGTACCTCTGAAGTGTCCCCCACTTGGAGCTGAGTGACAATGGTATAGAACCTTTTGTAGTTCATCTTCTGCCACACATCTCCTGATTATTTGATCTGCATACTTCTTGAACAAGTATGGTTCTTCCCAGAAACAGTACTTCACATCGTGAAGAAACTTTTTCCTTTGATGATACGTCTTATCAATTGGCATCAAACCACAAGCTAAAAAGTTAACAATATCAGCAAACCAAAGGGTATTATGGACATGATTTACCTTCAGTATGTGTTCATCTGGAAATGTTTCTTTAATTGGTATAAAAGGAGAGTTCCCTTTTTGTGGCTCTAACCTAGACAAGTGGTCTTCTACTTGGTTTTCCACTCCCTTTTGATCTTGAATTTCTAGATCAAACTATTGAAGTAGAAGTACCAATCGGATCAGTCTTGACTTAGCGTCTTTCTTAGAAAGTAAGTACTTAATTGCAGAGTGATCCGTATAGACAGTCACTTTGGTACCTACAATATAAGATCGGAACTTGTCAAAAGCAAACACAATAGCAAGTAGCTCTTTCTATGTTACCGTATAATTCAGTTGAGCTCCTGTCAGAGTTTGACTTGCGTAGTAGATGGGATGAAAAACTTTGTTCCTTCACTGGCCCATGACAGCTCCTATCACGATGTCACTGGCGTCACACATCAATTCGAATGGCAAATCCCAGTTTGGTGAGACGATTATGGATGCCGTAACTAACCGACTCTTCAAATCTTTGAAAGCCTTTAAGCATTTCTTATCAAACTTGAACGCCGAGTCCTTCTCTAATAATTTGTATAAGGGTTTAGCAATTTTGGAAAAGTCCTTGATAAATCTTCGATAGAAATCGGCGTGGCCCATAAAGCTCCTAACACCCTTTACAGATGTTAGAGGTGGGAGTTTCTCTATAACATCTACCTTTGCTTTATCAACCTTAATCCCATGTATCATTATCCGATGCCCTAGAACAATCCCTTCTTGTACCATGAAATGGCACTTTTCCCAGTTGAGTACTAGGTTTGTTTTTCGCATCGCCTTAGTACCTTGGCCAGGTTGGCTAAGCAATCGTCATAAGTTTCTCCAAATACTGAAAAATCATCCATAAAAACTTCCAAATACTTCTCAACCATGTCAGTAAAAATAGACATCATACATATTTGAAATGTAGTAGGTGCATTACATAATTCAAATGGCATCCGTCTAAATGCAAATGTACCATACGGGTAGGTGAATATTGTCTTGTGCTGATCTTCCGGTGCTACTGTAATCTGATTATACCCCGAGTATCCATTGAGAAAATAGTAGTAGTTTCGCCCCACGAGTCTATCCAGCATCTGGTCCAAAAACGACAAAAGAAAGTGATCTTTCCTAGTCGCCTTGTTCAACTTTCGGTAATCGATGCAAATTCTCCATCCCGTAATCGTTCTGGACGGTATCAACTCGTTATTCTCGTTTTCAATGACCGTGATACCTCCTTTCTTTGGCACGCACTGGACCGAAATTAACCATGAACTATCTGAGATGGGGTAAATTATACCCGCATCTAACCACTTGATGATTTCTTTCTTAACTATGTCTTTCATGATAGGGTTTTGTCTTCATTGTCCATCAATCGTCCCTTTCTCACTATCTTCTAGGATAATCTTGTGCATGCATACAGATGGGCTAATACCGCGGATATCGGCTATGGTCCATCCGATAGCCCTCTTAAATTGTTTCAACACCAAAATGAGTTTCTCTTCTTGCTCAGTAGTTAATTTTGCTGAAATAATCATAGGCAGAGTAGAAGAGTTACCTAAATAAACATATTTTAGATGTGAAGGTAGTACCTTGAGCTTGAGTTCTAATTTAGGCGGCTCCTCGATTGATGCTTTTGGTTGGGCATAATCCCTTTTCTCTAACTCCAAATATTCAAAGTGGGATTGCGGATTAAATCCTCTTTGATTACCTTCTAACAAAGCTAAGTATTCATCCTCCTTTTCATCATTCGGAGGATCTGATGTCAAAATTTGTTCCAACGGATCCTCAACATAGTTGATCTCCTCCTCTATTATTAAATCCTCTAAATCAGATACTGCAGAACAATCATCAATTGTGTCAGGAAATCGTATAGACTTAAAAATGTTAAATGTTACCTGATCATCTAGAACATGCATAGTAAGCTTGCCCTTCTGCACATCAATAAGGGTCCTTCCAATTGCTAAGAACGGTCTTCCTAAGATAATTGGCACTTCTTTGTCTACTTCAAAGTTTAGAATAACAAAATCAATAGGGAAAATAAATTTATCTACACATAACAATACGCCCTTGATTTTTCCTTCTGGATGTGCTAAAGATTGATCTGCTAGTTGAAGTGTAACTGTAGTAGGTCTTGCTTCACCTATCCCTAACTTTCTAAATATTGACATAGGCATCAAGTTAATACTTGCACCTAAGTCACATAATGCCTTACCACAATACGTTGCCCCAATGTTGCAAGGTATGGTAAAACATCCAGGATCCTTCAACTTTGGGGGTAGTTTGTCTTGAAGATATGCATTTCATTCCTTTGTTAGAGCTACCGTCTTAAATTCTCCAAGTCTTCATTTTTTGGACAGGATATCCTTCATGAATTTGACGTAGTTCGACATTTGCTCAAGTGCTTTAACCAACGGAATGTTGATATGAAGTTTCTTGAGTACGTCTAGGAACTTCTTGAATTGAATCTCCTGCTTCTGCTTTTGAAGTCTTTGAGGGTAGGGTGGTGGTGGTTTCTTTACTGGAACTGGTTGATTAGTCTTCTATGGCAATTCTACATCTGACGGGGTTGTTAGTTCATCAGAATTAGCTTGTTTTGAAATTACCTTATCGGGTTTTGAAGATTTTGGTTCTGGTGAAATTGGAATTTCAACACTCGATTGAACTTCCTCTGATTCTTGAGCATTAGCTTACTCCTTTTCAGCTTCAATGGTGTTGGACTCTACTGCCTTTCCACTCCTCAATGTTAATGCTTTGCAATGCTCCTTCCCTGGATTCCTCGGATTCTCTGTGTCATTAGGGAAAGCACCTTGTGGTCGGTTTCTGAGTTCAGTTGCAAGCTGGCCCGTTTGGTTTTCTAAGTTTTTCAATGTAGCTGTTTGGTTTTGGATTAAGGCGTCATTCTTAGCTATGTTTGCCTTCAATAGGTTTTCTAAGCCATTAGATGATTTAGCTTGGGTTGGTTTATGAACTTGTTGGGGAAAACTAGGTGGCTAGGTCGATCTAGGTTGAGCGTAAGTGTTACTAGTTCCAACTCCTTGGTTACTCCAGGAAAAATTCGTGTGGTTTCGCCACGATGGGTTATAAAAATTGGATTGCAGTCCTTGCCTTCCTCGATTTTGGTTCTTATTACCTATGTAGTACATGGATTTTGGGTTTGATGGACATTCTTTAAACAAATGTCCTTCCCCATAATAAACACAGGCTATATTTTCAAATTGATTTGGTGGCTGTGCTACAAAACTATTAAACCCATTAGTAGTAAGATTTTTAAGCATTGAGGATATTTAAGATACCTGAGATGCGAGTGAAGTGAGAGCGTCTACTTCATGTATTCCAGCAACTCGTCTTCCTGACGCTGCTCGGTTGGTCGGCCATTGGTAATTGTTGCTGGCAATCCTCTCGATAATTTGGTAAGCCTCATTGTAAGACTTAGAAATGAGAGCACCGTTAGCAGAAGCGTCCACTACCATCCTCGTGTGAGCATTGAGACCATTATAAAATGTCTCAATTGGATGCAATGTGGGATTCCATGATGAGGGCACTTTCATAATAACTCTTTGTATCTTTCCCATGCCTCATACAAGGACTCATCATCCATTTGTTGGAAGGCAGTGATCTTGTTCCTCAACTTAGCATTCTTGCTAGGCGGGAAATACTTCATAAGGAATCTTTCTTCTAACTCTTGCCAAGTAGAAATTGAGTTTGGTGGCAATGAGTTCAACCAAGCTCGAGCTCCGTCCCTCAGCAAATATGGGAACAGCTTCAATCGTAATGCATCTTCGGGTACTCCGACTAACTTGAAAGAATCGCTCACTTTCATAAATAGTCTTAAGTGTAGGTGAGGATCTTTGGTAGGCATTCCACTGAATTGGCCCACTGTCTGAAGCATCTGGAACATGACTAGTTTCAGCTCGAACTATTGTGCCTTGATTTCAGGTCTCCTAATCCCCGATTAAGATCATTAAATACTGGCACAGCATACTGTCGTAGAGTTCTATCCCTATCATCAACAATAAGGATAGGATTTCGAGCAGGGTTTGCTTCATTTCCTTGAATCAGATTTTCAAAGTTCATTTCTTCGGTCCTTCTCTGATTCACTTATCTTTTTTACTGTCAAAAAGTTCTTTCTATCTCAGGGTCTACAGGGAGTAGGTCAATAATTCAGTCAATACTCATAAACACCTGAAATAATCACAGAAAAATTAATTAAATTAAACAGAAAAATAAACGAAAATGTAAAACTAACAAATTCACAAATAATAACTCTTTAAAACAGTCCTCGGTAACGGAGCCAAGAACTTGGAATGATGGAAATGTGCAAGTGTACACAATCGCAACAAGTAATAAAGTGACAAGTAAATGTCGAGTTATCGTAGCCACAGGGACTGTAAAAAGAACTATTTATAAATGTTATTAAAAACACTTTGGTGAGAAAAATATTTTGTTTGAAGAGGGTGATTAAAAAATTAAGATTTTAAACTAAGTAAACTAAAGAAATAAATCTCGAATGCATGATTTCAAAATATGATTTAATCAAGATGACATAATTGTGTTGGATTAATTACATTTCTTTAACTTAGAATTATTAAACTCATACTTATGTCGTTACGAATAAATTCATGGCAACTCGGTAATTTGCTAACTTATGAACATACTTACATACCAAAATCCATTCATCTCTTGACATATCCCTATGTCAATTCAACCGACTAAACAGATTCTCGTAAGCAAACATGTTATTACACATACATACTCATTAAACTGAACTAATCTCTTACATATCCCTATGTCAATTCAAATGATTAATTAAATCTAATAAGCATATAAAAGACTATGTGAGGTAACAAGGTATCCCTACCTTGAAACAGTTTAATCACAATAATCTTGCAAGTTATGCAAGGCAATAATATCGCCAGACACATTGCTAATTAACCTTCAGCTGCCTTAGAAGAATTAAACATGCACTGATTGAGTACTGTGTCAATTAATTACAAATTCAATCCGTTTGAATAATTAATTCATTAGTTACCTCACAGTCGTAACGTAAGAGTAACTTAGGCATGATTTTACTTAATCAAGCATTTTACCGAGACCTATAACAACATAAGCACAATTTCAACAAATTAAGAAGACAAAATGCAATCAACCCAACACGAATTAAATTCAAGATAAGCTAATTAAATTAACCATTCCAATAACATGAATATTCATAGACATGTTCATCATAACAACAACAAAAATTAAAGAGATAGGGAACAATAATCAAATCTGGCAGTTTTTCGAGGCTTGACTAGGTTGCTCTGTTCTTCCTTCTTGTTGTCCTCGCCGATCAAGGCTTCGATGAACACTCAATTTCTGATCCAAAATGGTTGAAGAGCACCCCTTTTCCAAGGAAAGAAATCGGCACAAGATGTAACATCCCGAAATAGGGCCTAGTCAGAATAGTGGTTTTGGGACCACAAATTTGACATCAAAATATTTATTTTATGATTATTATGAGGTCTAAAATATGATATTATGCATGTTTTAAAGTTTCATGAAGAAATTCCTTGAGCAAGCTGTCTAATTAGAAATTAAGGACTAAATTGAATAAATTGCAAAACTTGGATTCTAGAAACAATTTGTATGAAATTGCTTTAGATTATAAATTAGAAGGTCTTAAATAGAAATTCTCCCAATTTCTAAGTTTTTGGACAAAAATAGGCTTGCATGGATGAAATTTCAAAGGAAGGACTTAAGGGCATTTTGGCCATTTGGCTTTTTAATGAAATAAAATAGGTGAAAGAAGGCAAAAATAAGCCATTTCTTCTCCATGGATGCCAAAATTTGAAGAGTCTCCATAGCTAGAGTTTCCAAGCTTTCCAAGCTCAATAGTAAGTGCTCCCAAGCCTCGTTTTTAATGTTCTTTGTATTTTTGAAATCTTGGTAGCTTGATCTTTCCATTTCTACCCATATTTCATGCTAGGGTTCATGTTTGCAAATTTACCCATGCATGAGTTGCTTGTATTTTGGTGGATTATGGAGGGGTATGAAAGTTGAAGGTGTGTTAAACATCTTTTCTTAGGTGATTTTCATGAAAAACCCCTAAAGGGACCTTTTTGCAAATATTTTAAAATGTGTGGTAGAAATGAGAAAATAATGGAAATTGTGGGCTACCATAAGAGAGAAAAATGTTTGGCTAGGCTTGGGTAAGATAGAAATTGCATGTGATTCATTATACGAACCTAAGGACTAAATCGTAAAAATGTCAAAGGTCAGGGGCAAAACGATCATTTGGACCGGGGGTAGAAATTAAACTTGAAAAGTGTAATATAGTGAATTAATGATATAATTTTTTTGTTATTGACCCTGAGGAACAAATTTTAGAGGTTGATCGAGGTAAATGTAAAGTTTCGGAATAACCGAAACATAGCTCCGAAACGAATACCAAGTAAGTTCGGATAACTCGAAGTTAACCTATAACATGCATATTTGTATGTTTTGTGAATGTATGATAATTGCATTGTTGATGGCATGAAAACGCATGAATGGCATCTTTAATAATGAATTGTTGGATAATGTCTCGGTTGAGGTTGGAAAGGGAATTCGAGGGATAAACCATGATTTGCATGAGACTTGAGATCCTGCATGTGTTGTAGAAAAAGATTTAGCTTGGACTGGTAATCCGAAGATCTTAAGTATAAAAAGGATCTAGCCTGGACTAGTGTTCCTTGAATGATCAGCCCTCCTGAAGAATATGTGTGCATTGTGGATTTAGCCCGGACGGGTAATCCGAATAGGGTCTGAATTTAGCCTGGACTGGTAATTCAGATCCAAGCTCATTAAGGGTGTTTGTCGATATAAGGGATTTAGCCTAGACTGGTAATCCCGCCGTAAGATGTGAGGTTCGCGGGAGTGCATACTCAAAATGATCATTCTAATGAATTGACGGTGACTGGATAATCCATCGAGATTTCTTAGAAACTCAACGGGACTATCACAAGGTATATGTACAAATGACATGTAAAATGATGAGCTCATCTAAGATAAAAATGTTCATGGTATTTGTTATGTGACTAACTCATTGATTGAGTGCATGTGATAGGGAAACCATTTTCATGTTCATTGGTTTCATTATCTTTTATGAATGTATGCTAAACAACCGGTAAGTTTACTTTCCAGTTATACAGGTTTACTAAGCATGTAAATGCTTACCCCTCTCTTTGCCCTGCTTTTCAAAGCTCGAGGACGCATAAGGATTGGAAGACAATTGGAGAGTCAACATACTATCAACTAGACAAGCTTTGGTATAAAGACATTTCTATTTTGTTCAATGGCATGTATAGGATTTTTGGGTATTTTGTTATATATGTCATTTAATTTGCCTAGTCAAGGCATGTAAAATTATGTTTATCTTTTTGTACATGGCCATGGGGATTGGCTCATTTTGAAGTAGGCTATGCCCTACAAATCTATACATGTTTATGTTCATATGCGATGGCTTAGTTATAATTGGCAATAAGTTATAATAACTAGCCAATCTTAATATGTCAAGCATACATATAAATCATTAAATGCAAGATAAGAATTAACTTAGCATGTATGAAACCAATGCCATGAGGTTCACATGCAATGAGGTTAATTAAAATTCTCATATTTACAAATGGATAATTTGGCCCAAATATGCACTATAGTAATCTATAAGTGTAATTGGCTAGTAGAGGGTGGCTTAAGGCTTGGAAAATAGCCTAACAAGGTCCACATGGGTAAACACACGAGCATGTGTCTAGGCCGTGTGTGACACACGGGCTACTCCTATGGGTGTGTGCTATGACCGTGTGTCCCCTGCACCTGAAATTTTAAGTCAGCATAGAGCACGGGCTAAGCAAACAGGTGTGTGTCTTGGCCATGTTTATTTAACAGAATGGTGAGGTTGAAGTCAGTGTAGCACACGGGCTAAGCCCACGGGCGTGTGCCTTGGCCGTGTTTCATATTGGAAAAAGGACACGGACGTGTTCTAAGCCCCATGGGCGTGTTACACTTCAACTAAGGGAAAATTTTCTAAAGTGCCCCAAGTCTATCGAATGATTTCGATTTTGTTCCGTACTACCCCTAGGAGTATTTTTAGGCCTCGGAGGTCTGTATAAGAGACAAAGTGCACACATTTGAAAAGTTTTAAATTACGAATGAAATTCAGTAACCCGATTGTGTAAGTTTGTAAAGGTGAATTACCGGTAATGTTTCAAACCCTATCCTGGCATCGGATACGGGCGAGGGGTGTTACACAAGAGCAAGGGAATTGAAATGGAAAAATGAGAGAAAATAAATGAGAGAGGAGAGAAGTTTTGTGAAATGAATGAGGAATGAATGAGATGATTTGAATGATCAGCCAATGGGGGTTTTTATAGCTGAAGAGGGCTGCTAAAAATAGCTGAAATTATTAGCTAAAGAGCCCTCCCTTGGCCGACCACACAAGTGGCAAAGTTGATGCTTTCAACTTTGCTAAATATAGCTTGGGGCAAATCCATAAAGCCACCAATTGTGGAGGGGCTTCAATGCAACTTTGACAAGTCTTCAAGGGCTTCTTTCCAAGCTTAATTAATCAGCTATTAAGTTGATTTGGGTCAGCATATGGACGGTTTTGGGCTGCCCAATCCTTTAGTTTAGTTCAATCGGTTCGGTTTAACTAGACCACTTTTTCCATAATTAATTAATAATATTATGAATTAATACACATAATTGGACCGTCTTAGGCTGGAAATTAATTTTCCTCGATACTTCAAATTGCTTCTTGGTTTTGTGCTTCTGGCAGTGTCTACCAAGCCATTTTTCGCCCTTTGTGCAAATCTGCTGAAAATAGCCAAAATTTATAAAAAATAATTATAAAATTAACTAAATTTCAACATGTTCATATTTTAAGTGCACTTTAATTATTTTATAAAAATTAATTATTTTTCAACAAGAATTTAACTGTATTCACATGAATTTAAGTTAAAAAGGGTATGGAAAAGTGTGTAAATTTTTATGTTTCCAAATACCCAAATTGAATTACTTATAAATTAAAAACCAAATATTCAAGCATTAGTAGTTGTGTGGCCACCTTCGAGTCCCTCGCAGCACCGATCCACCTAAGGATTGCCTGCGTAGATAAGCAGAAGTGTGAGTTTACGAAAACTCAGTGTGTAATCCCTTAATGAGCAAACAGTCAAACATACAGTGAGCAAAAACAGTCTGGGCCTAAGCCCATATCAGGAACAACTTAGTTTCAGTTAGGGCCTTAGCCCAATATAGTTGTAGAATCAGTGTGGGCCTTAGCCCAATTTAGTAGTGGTCACAGTATAGATATGCAATCAGAAATCTTATCCAACCAGCCTCTACACAGCACTCCATCCAGCCCTACACACCATGTGGGGATAAAATCAACCCACCCATCCCTACACAAAAAAATTAACACCGGTTGTGGCACTAAGCAAAAATTACAGCAGAGCTGGTAGTATAGTGCACTTCCTCCAATCATAATAACCCATCCCCATGCAATATGTCATGTCATAATATCATACGTGTATGCAAAAATGTCATGCTCTATTACAGTCATATATCATAGGGGTATATTAGTCATTTACCTCATAGGGGTATAACAAACATTTCATTAGTATGGGGTCTAAGTATACTTACTGACCCAACAGTAGGTCCACAGTCATCACGGGTGACCTGTGCAACCTTAACGGTCAAACAGTGAAAATGTGGCCCATGTAGGCCCACATGCCCGTGTGGCCCACAAAGCCCAAAAATGGCCTTGGCCGTGTAAACTACACAGCTTGGCCCAATAATCCCCATACGTCCGTGTAGTTTACCCATGCGGGGCACATGAGCTCGTAGTGCCCACACGGCCCATTTCGGCCCAAAGTGGCCCAAAACGGCTTAAGCCCATGAAATTGCTCATGGCGGCCTCTACGATCAAATGCCCACGTTTTGCACGTTCGGACTACCACACGAGCGAGCGTACGCTCGTGTAGCGTTAATGGTCATACTTTTTCAACTTTTGCCGATCTACATTTAAAGTAGTGTGGTTACATACCTGTTTGCGAGAAGAACGCAAATCTCCACGAACGCCAAACCTAGATTCAATCATAACCCAATGTCAGTCCTTTAATCATTAGAGTTAACACCCTCTTAATAGCACTTAATCCCCAAAATGGTAATTGTTACCTACTTTGAATGAGCAAAAATGGTTTAACCGACTTAAACCACTGAACAAAATTGCCTTCCAAATCCTTGACAAAATCTGCATTGTATCCACATCATGTTAACCAATACCATATACACAAATAACTTGAGCCAAGTGAAAAAACTTATCGAAATGTGGAACTTAGAAAGGTAGATAGAAGTATTCAGCCTGCAATAGCACACCCTAAAATCGAGGCACAAGATGAACAACCACACCCCTATCAGAAACGGCAAACAAAAGATGGTGTTGGAGGGGGGAAAGCTATTACGGCAGAGAAAAAAGAAAGGGAAAAAGAACAATCGTGAACCAAAATAGTTCGGCTATATCCCAAAAAGAACCAAGTTACCTTAATCGAGTGCAGGAAGATTCGACTTCAAGAGAAGAGGGTATTTAGCTAGCAATAAAGGGAATGGTGTCGGCTTAGAACCAAATGAAAGAGAACTAGTAGAGATTCGGCAAGGGTTATAGAGGTAAAAGAAGAGTATTCAGTCAAAAAGAGAAACAGTTGAGAGAAGAAGAAGAAGTAACCAACCAAGAAAAAACCGATTGGAGGGTAAAGAGGAAGTTGCCTAATTGGCACAAGCAAAGAACAATCCTACGAAATGCCCGAATGGTCAATAGCCAACATTCGACTGCCCCTAAAACAAGAAATGAAAAGAACCCAAAAACACATTAGAAGCCGAAAACAAAAGTGAGGAGCCAAAGCAACAAAAGTGCACAGCCACTAAACTAAAACTCACCTAAAGCGGAATCCTACCCAAATCGATTCCTTGAATGCCTAGAGTCCAAATTCGGCACTCCACTCTCTCTCACCTCAACTCCCCCTAATCCTCTCCTCAAATCTCTCCACAACATCCTCAAACTGATCCCTCAACAACTCAACCACTTAGTTTGAATTTCATTCAAACTTTTCAAACTCTATTCAAACACCTCAGAGTTTTGGCCAACCTAGAACTCTTCCACCACGCTTGCAGCCAAATAAAAACACTCTACCGCCCCCACTTGGATTCGAACCTCTGTCCTCTAGCGTCAACAACACGCCACTCATCCCTTAGACCAGCAGGCATTCTTTGCCAAGAAACAACCATATTTATTTAAGAAGCCTACTAACAAAAGACAGGGTTTTTCCATTTAAAACAAAATTTTATAAAAGCCAAGGCTTGAACTCAGGACTTTTCAGACTCTTCCCAGGACACTTAACCACTGAAACAGATACACAGTTGTGTCACTTTCTTGCACAACTAAACATTTATGTGCAGCCTCTTAACTGTTCCTATACTCAAGACCTAATACTTCTAGGCCCAAAAATTCGAGGAGTTACAGAGTCGATTTGGTCTAGGTCAGTGATGACCCGACTAGTTTGATCTAGCCACCGGTTGGACCGTCTACCTAGTTTCACATACCGAGCCCAGTTTGACTAGTTTTTAGGTCTTAGTCTCGATTTTGGGCTCCCGGGCCCAATTTACAATCTCAGGTCCAATTTTCAAATTCAATTACCTATTGAGCCAATTGTCTGACTTGAAAATTAATTTAAAAAATATAATTTTAATTTTAATTAATTTGATTAATTTAATTTACTTAATCAAAATTTATTTTTCCAAAAATCACTTAGATTTTTCAAGTTAATTTTTCAAGAAAATTTCTTTAATCAAATTCTCTAGTTGAACAATTCTCACAACCACCTAATTTAAGTCCACATCAAATAAATTGACTCAATTAAATTTTTTTCGAAGTCGTAGAATTTTGTTTTAATTCAAATGTAGTCCAATCGAGCTTTTGTTGAGCTAGCAGAGGGACCAACCGGATACATACAATTAAGATCTAGTGATTGCAATTATGTCCAGAAGTACTGTTCCAATAATTCGCAATTACTTAATCATAAAGTCAGTCTACAAGAAGTACCATGATTGGAAAATCCTTATTGTATACTTTTTATAAAAATAATTCATCCAACTGTTTTGTCCAATGATCTCGTCATGTGTGTGTTACCCTTATATGATAATTTGTTCTGGCTGGAATAAAATGGGCTGACTTACTCAAACTGTCAATAATCACCCAGATCGAATCTTTCTTTTTCGTGGTTACAGGCAAACCAGATACAAAATCCATCGTGATTCATTTCCACTTCTACTCAGGAATCATAATAGGCCGTAATAATCCCAATGAAACTTGATGATTTGTTTTTACTTGCTGGAAAATCAAACATTTGGCTACGAACTCACAAATCTCACGTTTCATACCCAACCACCAGTACATCTATTTCAAATCACAACACATCTTTGTGCTACCTGGATGAATGAAATATGTACTACTATAAGCCTCTGATAGAATATCACGTTTCAAATTTGAACTATTCAGAACATAAATTCTATTATGGTAAAGCGATGTGCCATCATCACCAATACTGTATTCAGTAGTCAAATTATCTTGAACCAAGCTTCGTTTCATTATAAACTTTGGATCATCATTTTGTAATTCTTAAATTCATTGTAGGAATAAGGGTTTAGTATTCAATTCCGCTAGTACAGAACCACCGGCATTCAAAGCCAAATGAGCATTCAACGCTCGAACTACAAACAATGATGACTTTTTGCTAAGTGCATACGCAATCACATTAGCCTTTTCTAAATGGTAATCAATAACTAAATTATAATCTTTCAGTAGCTCTAACCAACGTCGCTGCCTTAGATTAAGTTCCTTCTAGGTCATTAAATATTTTAAACTTTTGTGATCAGTATACACGTGACATTTCTCACTATATAAATAATGCCTCCATATCTTCAAAACGAAGACAATCGCGGCCAACTCAAGATAATGAGTAAGATAATTCTTCTCATGTGGCTTTGTAACAGCTTGTTTTCGGTTAAATCAGAATAGTAGTTTCAGAACCATAAATCCAAAGTCAAAATAATTATTTTATTATTATTTTAAGGTCTACATCATGATAGTATGTTTGTGTGAAATTTTTGTTAAGAAATTTTATCATTTGAATGCTTAATTTGATAAAAAGGACTAAATCACGTAAAGTGTAAAACTTGAGTTCTATTAGCTAAAGGTGTCTAATAGCTATAGAACTTTAAAATGGAGGTCCTTATGATGTAAATAGCCTATTAATTAGATAATGGATGTTAATGGCTTGGCATTATTGAATTTTTAAATTAGTAATAAGGTTAATTTTGGTATTTAGTAAATAAGGTTAATAAAATAAAATAAAACAAAATTCCCACTCATTGTCATCTTCTTCCAACTAATTTTTGGATAAAGAATAGCCATTTTTAGGGCTTGAAATTCAGCCAAGCTTATTTAGCTCATTAAGGTGCGATTTTTATCCCGTTTTTAATGATTTCTATATTTTTGGGATCGTTGCAACTAGGTCTAACTAGCCCAGGGACTAATTTGCAAAACTTTTAAAGGTTTAAGATGTTGCCATTGACGAATATAAATTATTATCGTAAAGGGAAAGTAGGCTGGGCGAGAACGTCTAATGGCACTATTTTGCATTTCTCTTAGGATGATTTTTCCCACATCAATGGTCTTTCTAGTTAAAATTGAGTATAATAGGACCATTCGCTCTAATGAAATCATAATTCCATGTGAACTAGGCATAAGACTGAAAAGGATGAAACAGTGCCATACCTTTGTGAGTGGTGTCAAGTATTCTCTTCGACAAGTGTGGATTCCTTGCTTTGACATAGTCCACTTAGAACCTGGAACTGTAAGTTCCTCGAGAATTTCTTGCAAATTTTCAGGCTTTATATTGCTCATCAAGGAAGAATATTCATCGTTTTCGAAATCAGGCAATTCAAAGAACTCATTAATAGCATTTGAAGTTATTGGTACCTTGATTCCATGAACTGGAACTTCTGTCAACTCGCTTGAGGTTAAATTTGCATAGAATTCATGCACTAACTCCTTATCCACACTAGGTCTCTTCTCCCAAAAAAATTCCCAATTAAGGGCTTCAGCAACTTGATGAATATGTAACACCCCAAACCCGACCCAGACGTTATGGCCGAATCTGGCGCATCACATTGAAGTGTTTTAGCAAAAACCTTGTTTTCATTGAAAACCCTTTCTTAAGATATGAAACCTTAGTTAACTTATGAAAACACTCTTTTCAGTTGCGAAAGCTTTCTTTAAAACATTTGATTTAAGAAAGTTTATCAATCAAAAGTTTGGTTGCGGAAACGTAGTATATAAAAACTATGGTTTAGAAAATCCCTGTTCAACTTCTCGCAATTACAATGCATAAGAATAATAATCCCAATAGTAATAAAAAGGGGAGGCCTTATTGCAATCTAGTCTAAAATCACTTAACAAATCAGGAACTAAATGCTTTTACAACAACCAAGTCCAAGTTGTCTTGCTAGCTGGCCACCCAAAGTCCCTCTAGACATCAAACCTCCTATTGAGCATTACTTGAGAAAAAAAATAGAAGAGAGGGTGAGTTTTCGCAAACTCAGTGTGTACACCCTCGTCAAGCAGCAAGCATTCATCAATCATCATAAAATCACACATGCAATATAGTGCAATGCAACCCACCCCAATAATCCATCCGCTACACTTCAGCTCCATCCCCCGGTACACTTCATGTGGGGATATAAATATCGACCCACCCAACCAATACACTCCAATGATAGCCCGGTTGCGAAACTACCTTCATTGCAGCAAGCTGCTAGTCATATAATGGGCTTTTAAAAAGCCTTCGGTGGATCCACGGTCGTCAAGCAAACATGTGATCCTCATATACTTCCTCTGTTCCATAATTCCCAACCCATATGCAACCTAAGCAGAATATCATATGTATGCATGTCACATCCATAAAACTTACATTCAACGCCTAGGGGTATGCTGGTCATTTTCGCTAGTAAAGGCGTTTTAGTAATTTTCCCTTTCTTTACGATTTTCACTTACCCTGGCCCGTTAACAAATCCCTGAGCTAAGATGAACGAATACTATGCACCAGGTAAGATTCCAGAGAAGAGGAGGTGAGTCATTAAGACTGCTTAAGTACCAAGCTCTCCCTATATCCAATCCCAGACATGTATATACTTGTTGCCACACCTTAACCCTTTGACTTGTCCACGGTCGCAATTAACTAATTAAGTTTTACGTAGTCATCATATGCTATGCCCAAACCCCTATACAAAGCCCAGTCAAATTCACATACCTGTATATGGCCCATTAGGCCTAATCATATTCATATGGCTTATTGGCCCAAATCACCTGTATATGGCCCATTAGGCCCAAACCTTATTTATATGGCCTATTAGGCCCAAATCACATTTATATAGATGCTCACATACGAATTTTCCATCACATAGCATCAAATATCAATTTTTGCCTGTTATGGGCCCAACAGCCCATTAGGCCCACTAAGCCTATTCTGGCCCGGTTGGCCAAATCACAGCCCAAGTCCATGGAATCGCCTATGGGCCTCAGGAAACCTATTGGTTTCCCCTTTACTAGTGTTCATGCACTCGCAAGTCTGCCGTAGCCAAACTTTCAGCTTTTCGGCATTTTAGCTTTTCAGCATTTCGGCTTTTCAGCATTTCGGCTTTTTTCGATCTGTTTGTGTGTACAGTGTATGTACACACCTGGTAATAGAGCGTGCTGTGATTTCCCTTAGTCACAAACCTATAAATGATATCACCCTTCAATTAATCATATGCTTAATACATATTTTACCCAAAACTGAAACCTCACCTTAACCTTACCTTGAACACCAATCCCTAATAGCTTTTCCTTGATCACGTATTCTCTAGATCTGCATTAATCTTACTTATTAAAACCAAATACTAGGGGACTCACATCCAACATAATTCACCCCCTTATCTCACTTTAAGACCATTCGGCCAACCTTAGCCAACAAAAGAGGAATACTTACCAAAATTGCAAAACACCTTAGGAGCAATTTCGGCAAAGAGCTAAGATCCGAGATCTGATACTAATTCCCTACCACAATTGATTAGAAAGAGTGAGGAAAGAATAGCGTAATAGATTCTTAGCAAAATCGATTGGGAGAACAACACTTACACTAGATTTGACCGAAGCAGAAGGAGTAGTAATTGCACCAAGAGTATTCGGCCCTTGGGAGATTCGGCTTTCAAACTAATATGGTGAATAAGGTTTATTTGGCACAAATTAAAGAAGAAAAGTAGCAGAAGGAATCGGCTAACCTAAAGGGTAAATCAAAAGAGATCTGAGGAGAGAAAGAATGGCAAAAGAATCAGCTAGCAAAGATGGAAAAGCCAATCGGCACTAAAGGAAAAAAATGAAAAATTTGGCATTAGCCTAGGATCCCAAACTCGGTACATATTTATAGCCTCAAGCCAAATTGCCCGACCCTCAATTCCCAATTCAGCTCCATCACTTCCTCCTTCTCATCTCCTCATTTTTTTCCCCTGATAACTCCCTAATCTATTTCCTAAATTTTCTCTTCTGAACACTCCCCTTAGAGTCCATCTTCACGCCACTTCCAACCTTCTAGAAGGCCAAAATTAAATTCCTAAAAATACTAAGCTAGGATTCGAACCTTGGATCTCCTTCTAGCCACTAACGCCACCTCCCTACACTCTAAGTGGCGTCACTTAACCACTCATCCACAAGGCTTTTTGATGCCATTTTCCCCTATTTTTATTTAAAAGCCCAAATATTCCCAATCTTGGTTCTTTTAATAATTAAATTAAAATTCCTCCACCACAAAACTCGAACCCAGAACTTCTCTAGCATACCTAGACACTCCAAATTCCTTAAACCCTTATAGCCAATATGTCATTTGTCATTTTCTTGCTCACTTAAAAATTTTATGAGACCCAAAGCCCAAAGCCCAATTCATCTAGTCCCAAAATTCGGGGCTTTACAACTCTACCCCCTAAAAGAAATTTCATCCTCGAAATTTTACTTGATTCAAATAGTTGAGGATATTGGAATCGCATTGCTTCCTCAGGTTCCCAAGTAGCCTCCTCGGCCTGATGATTCCGCCAAAGGACTTTGACTAATGGAACGGACTTCTTTCTCCGTTCTTTGACATCTCGACCAATTATTTGTATGGGCTCTTCCTTGAAAGTTAGGTTTGGCCTGACCTCGATTTCCTCAATTGCCACAACATGTGAATGATCTGAGCGATACCGCCTTAGCATGGAAACATGAAACACATTGTGGACTTGGCTTGGTTCAAGAGGTAACTCCAGCTGGTAAGCGACTGGCCCAATCTGCCTTACAACCCGATATGGCCCAATGAACCTTGGGCTTAGCTTTCCCTTCCGTCCAAACCTTAATACCTTCTTCCAATGAGAGACTTTAAGAAAAACTTAGTCCCCCACTAAATACTCTATCTCTCGTTGTTTAAGGTCAGCATACGATTTCTGCCTATTCGAGGCCTCCTTCAACCGATCCGAATCAACTTCACCTTATCCTCAGTATCTGCTACTAACTCAGGGCCCAAAACTCTTCGTTCGCCCAACTCCGTCCAACATGTTGGAGTTCGACACCTTCGTCCATACAGTGCTTCATACGGAGCCATCCCAATGCTTGCTTGAAAGCTATTATTGTATGCGAATTCGGCTAATGGCAAAAAGTCCTCACATCCCCTCAACATATCTTCCAATACTTGGATCACCCTTTTTGACTGTCCATCAGTTTGAGGGTGGAATGCCATATTGAAGTTCAACCTAGTACCCAGCGCCTCATGCAGCTTCTTCCAAAATTGCGAAGTGAAACGTGGGTCCCTATCAGATATTATGGATACCAACACTCCATGCAATCTTACAATCTCTGCCACATACAGCTTAGCCAAATTTTGCAATGAGTAATCGGTGTGAACTGGTAAGAAATGGGCAGACTTGGTTAACCGATCCACTATAACCCATATCAAGTCTTTCTTAGTAGGCATCAAGGGTAGCCCACTAACAAAGTCCATAGTAATCCTTTCCCACTTCCACAGTGGAATCTTTACTAGCTGCAACAATCTTGAAGGCAACTGGTGTTCCGCCTTCACTTTTTGACATACCAAACATTTACTTATGAACTCCATAACCTCGCGCTTAAGTCCAGGCCACCAATAAATTTCACGCAAATTCTGATACATCTTGTTTACACCAGGATGCATAGCATAGAGACTGCTATGTGCTTCCCACAAAATAGACTGCCTTAGCTCATCGTCCTTTGGTATACACATCCTCCCACGGAAACACAATACTCCTTCACTATTTATCCCAAAGTCCGATGTCTCCTCACTCTCCACTTGTCTAAAATGAGCACCTAAGGTCTCATCCACTAGCTGCTTACTCCTTATCTACTTGACCCACACTGGCTTTACCTGAAGCTCAGCTAACAAGCTACCATCATTCAACAAGCTTAAACGAGCGAGCATAGCCCTCAAGTCTGACTTAGCCCTGCGACTCAACGCGTCGGCTACCACATTCGCTTTGCCAGGGTGGTATTCAATCGTACAATCATAATTCTTCAACAATTCCACCCACCTACGCTGCCTAAGGTTAAGCTCCTTTTGGGTAAGGAGGTATTTCAAACTTTTGTGGTCCGAATAAATTACGCACTTCTCCCCGTATAAGTAATAACTCCATATTTTTAGTGAGAAAACCACTGCAGCTAACTCCAAATCATGGGTTGGGTAATTCACTTCGTGAGTCTTAAGTTGCCGTGATGCATATGCAACCACCTTTCCTTCTTACATCAATACGCATCCCAAGCCTAGATGCGACGTGTCACTATAAACCGTAAACTCCTTCTCAAGAATTGGCTGAATCAACACAGAGGCCTCAATTAAAACTTTCTTTAGTTTTCCAAAACTCTTTTGCTACTTGTTCGTCCAAACAAACAATACCCCCTTCCTCAACAACTTAGTTAAGGGTACAGCAATTACTGAAAAGCCCTCAACAAACCGCCTATAGTATCCTGCCAAGCCCAGAAAACTTCAAATTTTCGATACTGACTTGAGTGTTTTCCAGTCTAACACCGCTTCAATTTTCTGGGGATCCACCTTAATCCCCTCGGCTGACACCACATGTCCTAGAAAAGTAACTTCTTTTAGCCAGAATTCACACTTACTGAATTTGGCATACAGCTGCTTCTCCCTCAAAGTTTGCAACACAATCCTTAAGTGTGCATCATGCTCATCCTCATCTTTTGAGTACACCAAAATGTCATCTATAAAGACTACCACGAAACGATCCAAGTAGGGTTGGAAAACCCGATTCATGAGATCCATGAAAGCGGCAGGTGCGTTCGTCAACCCGAATGGCATCACCAAGAACTTGTAGTACCCATAACGAGTTCTGGAAGCTTTCTTACGAACATCTGCCTTCTTAACCCTTAATTGGTGATACCCTGAACGCAGATCAATCTTTGAGAAAACGGACGCTCCCCTAAACTGATCAAAAAGATCATCGATTCTCGGCAGAGGGTACTTGTTTTTAATAGTTAACTTGTTTAACTGTCGATAGTCGATGCACATTCGCAATGACCCATCCTTCTTCTTTGTGAATAACACTGGTGCTCCCCATGGTGACACACTTGGTCGTATGAATCCTCG
The DNA here is from genome assembly GCA_025698465.1 of Gossypium longicalyx. Classification (NCBI taxonomy): domain Eukaryota; kingdom Viridiplantae; phylum Streptophyta; class Magnoliopsida; order Malvales; family Malvaceae; genus Gossypium; species Gossypium longicalyx. Next base: position 45,800,143 of record CM047007.1, on the reverse strand, counting down.
ATCCAACAATTCCTGAAACTGTGCCTTAAGTTCCACCAACTCCTTTGGTGCCATCCGATAAGGTGTAATAGACACCGGAGCCATACCAGGTAATAACTCGATTCCAAATTCTACTTCCCTATTAGGTGGCAACCCAGGTAGCTCCTCGGGAAAGACATTCAAAAATTCCCTAACTGTTCTCAACTCCTTAACAGCAAGGCTCTTAGCCTCCATATTACTAATATAAGACAAATAGGCTTCGTATCCCTTTCGTACTAACTTCTCAGCCTTCAATGCCACAATCACATTCGACAGGTAATTTCGGTGTTCACCAATCACACTACTTCCTTATCCTCCACCGTTCTTAACACCATTCACTTTGCAGCACAATCCAAGGTGGCTCGGTGCTTCACCAGCCAATCTATACCTAAAATTAAGTCAAATTCGCTAAACGACTGCTCCATCAAATCTACTGAAAAGGTAACCCCTTGGAATACTAAGGGTACCTCCCTAAACAACTTATTCACTCCCACTGACTGACCTAACGGACTTATCACAGTCATTTCATTTGCAGTAATTTCAAACATATCACCCAAAGGTTCAGTCTTAATGCATGCAACATATGAATGCGTCGATCCAATATCAATCAATGCTATGTAAAGTAACTCATATATAAAGAACATACCCATTATCACATTTAGGGTATCCCCGTCTTCTCGACGATGAGCAGCATAGACCAAAGCTAGCTGCCTCGCCTCAACATGGCCTGCATTTCTGCCTGGTGCTCCACGTCCACGTCTATTACCGTTATCGCCCTTGGCCTGCCTACGACCTCTTGGCGGCAGCTGACCACCCCTATGTGGCGGAGCACCACCTCGACCCATGATCAGCACCTGAGCTAGCATTTTAGGGCAATTCTTGATCTTATGCTCCAAGGATTCACACGCTAGACAAGCACCCATCCTCTTCTAACACTCGCCTACATGACCTTTCCCACAAACTGTACAAGGTGGCACCCATGGATTAACAGTAGGGGGCCTTGCTCTAACTGGCCCATCGTTTCTGGCCCTAGCCTTAGGCCTCTGTCCAACACCCAGAGTCTCAACTTCCCTCTTATTCTTACCCCTTTCTTTTTCTCAATTTAAGCGCTTAGCGTGCTTTACCTCCTCCGCTATCTTTGCTTTCTCCATCAACTCTGAGAAAACTCACTCCTTTTGTAGAGCTATCAATACCCTAAGGCTATCTCTAAGTCCATCCTCAAACCTAACGCAACGCTCAAATTTCGTTGCCACCATTACTCTTGCATACCTACTAGGCGTAGAAACTCCACTTACTCTACCACCGATTTGTTTCCTTGGGTCAAGTTCAGGAACTCCTTCCTTCTAGCATCCACATAGCTTGTAGCCACATATTTCCCTTGGAATGTAGCTTTGAAAAACTCCCAAGTGACCTGCTCCGGTTGGGTGCCCTCTTTCACCGTTAACCACCACTAGTAGGCTTCTTCCCTAAGCAATGACACTACCCCTTTCAGATTTTGTTCAGATGAGCAGTCCAAGTCCTCCATTATCCTTTCAGTGGCCTCCAACCAATATTCCGCCATGTTAGGAGCCACGCCAACCATGCCCTTAAAGATCTCAGTCCCATTCGAACCAAGTCGCTCCGGAATGGACCCCCGATTTCCAGTGCCATTATTGGGCCTAGCGAACCTTTCCAAAATCCTTAGCATTGCCTGCGACAATGCATCTTCTCCCGTGGCTCGATCATACGGTCCATTCACAGCCACAGGTGAGGCCGGAGCCTCTTCTACTCCAACATTGGGCATATGGCCTGATGCCAATGATTCAGCCCTAACACTTTCGCAGCCTCAGCCTCTTGTTTTCGAAAATCCTCTATCGTTTCCAGGTCCTACGGGCTCTAGTTTCATTCTAACAAAATCATCTAAAGTAGCCCTCTATCTATCTACTGTATAACAATTTAAACAAGCTTAAGAATAGAAGAACTTACTTGGTCCAACGTTGGAGGCTCAGTGTGCCACTCAGCAAGTTTTCCCTTTTTCCAAAACATTGTGATCCAAAATATATATATATTTAAAAAAGAAAAAAAACCAAATAATAATAAGGCCCACTTGACAGCCTGAGTTTTGTAACCTCGGCTCTGATACTATTAAATGTAACACCCCAAACCCAACCCAGATGTTATGGCCAAATCTAGCGCATCACATTAAAGTGTTTTAGCGAAAACCTTGTTTTCATTGAAAACCCTTCCTTAAGATATGAAACCTTAGTTAACTTATGAAAACCCTCTTTTCAGTTGTGAAATATTTGTTTAAAACATTTGATTTAAGAAAGTTTATCAATTAAAAGTTTGGTTGTGGAAACGTAGTATATAAAAACTATGGTTTAGAAAATCCTTATTCAACTTCTCGCAATTACAACGCATAAGAATAATAATCCCAATAAAAAAAAGGGGAGGCCTTATTGCAATCTAGTCTAAAATCACTTAATGAATCAGGAACTAAATGCTTTTAAAACAACCAAGTCCAAGTTGTCTTGCTAGTTGGCCACCCAGAGTCCCTCTAGACATCGAACCTCCTATTGAGCATTACTTGAGAAAAAAATAAAAGAGGGGGTGAGTTTTCGCAAACTCAGTGTGTACACCTTCGTCAAGTAGCAAGCATTCATCAATCATCATAAAATCACACATGCAATGCAGTGCAATGCAACCCACCCCAATAATCCATCCGCTACACTTCAGCTCCATCCCCCGGTACACTTCATGTGGGGATATAAATATCGACCCACCCAATCGATACACTTCAATGGTAGCCCAGTTGCGGAACTACCTTAATTGCAGCAAGCTGCTAATCATATAATGGGCATTTAAAAAGCCTTCGGTGGATCCACGGTCGTCAAGCAAACATGCGATCCTCATATACTTCCTCTGTTCCATAATTCCCAACCCATATGCAACCTAAGCAGAACATCATATGTATGTATGTCACATCCATAAAACTTACATTCAACGCCTAGGGGTATTTTGGTCCTTTTTGCCAGTAGGGGCATTTCGATAATTTTCCCTTTCTTTACGATTTTCACTTACCCTGACCCGTTAACAAATCCCGTGAGCTAAGATGAACGAATACTATGCACCAGGTAGGATTCCAGAGAAGAGGAGGTGAGTCATTAAGACCGCTTAAGTACCAAGCTCTCCCTAGATCTAATCCTAGACATGCATATACCCGTTGCCACACCTTAACCCTTTGACTTGTCCACGGTCACAATTAATTAATTAAGTTTTATGTAGTCATCATATGCTAGGCCCAAACCCCATTACAAAGCCCAGCCAAATTCACATACCTGTATATGGCCCACTAGGCCTAATCATATTCATATGACCCATTAGGCCCAAATCACCTATATATGGCCCATTAGGCCCAAACTTCATTTATATGGCTCATTAGGCCCAAATCACATTTTTATACATGCTCACATACGAATTTTCCATCACATAGCATCAAATATCAATTTTTTCCTGTTATGGGCCCAACAACCCATCAGGCCCACTAAGCCTATTTTGGCCCGGTTGGCCAAATCATAGCCCAAGTCCATGGAATCGCCCATGGGCCTCAGATAACATATCGGTTTCCCCCTTAGGAGTGTTTGCACACTTACAAGTCTACTGTAGCCAAACTTTCGACTTGTCGGCATTTCAGCTTTTCAGCATTTCGGCTTTTCGGCATTTCGACTTTTGTCGATCTGCTTGTGTGTGCAGTGTATGTACACACCTGGTAATAGAGCGTGCTGTGATTTCCCTTAGTCGCAAACCTACAAATGATATCACCGTTCAATTAATCGTATGCTTAATACATATTTTACCTAAAACTGAAACCTCACCTTAACCTTACCTTGAACACCAATCCCTAATAGCTTTTCCTTGATCACGTACTCCCTAGATCTGCATTAATCTTACTCATTAAAACCAAATACTAGGGGACTCGCATCTAACATAATTCACTCTCTTGTCTCACTTTAAGACCATTCAGCCAACCTTAGCCAACAAAAAAGGAATACTTACCAAAATCGCAAAACACCTTAGGAGCAATTTCGGCAGAGAGCTAAGATCCGAGATCCGATACTAATTCCCTACCACAGTTGATTAAAAAGAGTGAGGAAAGAATAGCATAATAGATTCTTAGCGAAACCGATTGGGAGAACAACACTTACACTAGATTTGACCGAAGTAGAAGGAGTAGTAATTGCACCAAGAGTATTCGGCCCTTGAGAGATTCGGCTTTCAAACTAATATGGTGAATAAGGTTTATTTGGCACAAATTAAAGAAGAAGAGTAGTAGAAGGAATTAGCTAACCCAAAGGGTAAATCAAAAGAGATATGAGGAGAGAAAGAATTGTAAAAGAATCAGCTAGCAAAGATGGATAAGCCAATCGGCACTAAAGGAAAAAAAAATGAAAAATTTGGCATTAGCCTAGGATCCCAAACCCGGCACATATTTATAGCCTCTAGCCAAATTACCTGACCATCAATTCCCAATTCAGCTCCATCACTTCCCCCTTCTCATCTCCTTGTTTTTCTCTCTGATAACTCCCCAATCTATTTTCTGAATTTTCTCTTCTGAACACTCTCCTTAGAGTCCATCTTCATGCCACTTCCAACCTTCTAGAAGGCCAAAATTAAATTCCTAAAATTACTAAGCTAGGATTTGAACTTTGGATCTCCTTGCTAGCCACTAATGCCATCTCCCTACACTCTAAGTGGCATCATTTAACCACTCCTCCACAAGGCTTTTTTATGCCATTTTCCCCTATTTTTGTTTAAAAGCCCAAATACTCCCAACCTTCGTTCTTTTAATAATTAAATTAAAATTCCTCCACCACAAAACTCGAACCCAGAACTTCTCCAACATGCCTAGACACCCCAAATTCCTTAAACCTTTATAGCCAACATGTCATTTTTCATTTTCTTGCTCACTTAAAAATTTTATGAGACCCAAAGCCCAAAGCCCAATTCATCTAGGCCCAAAATTCGGGGCGTTACAAAATACGTGCCATAAAGTCTTTATAGTTGCTCTCTTTCAATGTAAAGGTTTTCTATGGATACATCTGTTGATTTTTGAAGATACTCTCTGTAACACCCCCTTACTCGAGACCATCACCGGAGTCGAGCATGAGGCGTTAACAGACTAACTTATCACTTAAACAATTTAAAACAATTTATTTTACCTTTCGTAATAAACTGCCCATCTTTGTCACAATAGCTAAAAAATTCATATCTCGAGTTACGAAACTCGAAATCCAAATCTGTAAATTTTTCCTAAAACTAGACTCATATATCTATTTCATAATTTTTTTCTAGAATTTTTGGTCGAGCCAATTAGTACAGTTTATTAGTTAAATTTCCCCTGTTTCAGTGTTCGACTGCTCTTACCTATGTTCATTACAAATCACTTTTCTCTCTGTATAGAATTTAGATGACTATTCCATTTATTTCTATTAAAAATAGACTCAATAAGGATTCTATACATATAAAGTATGACTCCTACAATTTTTAGTGAATTTCTAAAGTCAGAACAGGGGATTCAGAAATTTCTATGACCCTATTCCACCAAAACCCAAATATCTCATGAAATACAACTCATTTACCTGTTTTGTTTCTTACATATGAAAATAGACTTAAAAGATTGAATTTAATATTTTACTTACCATCTAATTCTGTTTCTACTATTTTTAGTGAATTTTCAAACTCAAGTCGTTTCTGCTGTATGATACTATTTTATAACAAATTTCACCTTTTTATGAATTTCCATGATTTAGATAGCACATTAAGCATACATAACACCATACATGATTTTTGATTAGCCATCCCAATGGCTAATCATAACCAAACATTTCCTTATCACTCAATAGCCATATCATAAGATTACATACACAAAATGATTATCATGCTATACATGCCATACTCAAGGTATACAAGCCACTATACCAAAATGGTCCACAGATAGTGTGAGCGATGCCTCCGACCGTTCCCAATTTCCGAGCTGGCTTGTCAAAACTACAAAGAATGGAAAGGAGGGAGTAAGCATAAATGCTTAGTAAGTTCACATGCAAATAGCAAGTAACATAATCATGCAATCCAACATAAAACATCATTTGCATAAACAACACTAAGACATTCATGTTACATTTGCATTTAATATCTTACCACGATTTCATCATACCAAGTTCTCAACTCGAGGGTTTAAGCACATACCTGTCAAATTTTCTCATTCACCACACTTACCAACATGTCACCTTCGTTTTAGGTACTCCTCTTATTCACTTAAGATTCACCCATTGAACACATCGGAATATGATTCGAATACACAGATTGCATGCACAAAAGTGCCATACCCGCAGCTAGACAAACTCAATAGCCTGTGAAAATTATGTAGCCAAGCTACCATGTAATCTTCCCATAAGTAAACTCAGACTCAACTCAATGAGCTCGGGCGTTCGCATCCATAAGTGAACTCGGACTCAACTCAACGAGTTCGGATATTCCATAAGTGAACTCGGACTCAACTCAATGAGTTCAGAACTCAAATATCCTAGTGACATGTCACTTGTATTCTAATCTATTACCAAGGTTAAAATGGGCTTTTCCTCGATTACACATCTTTGCCGTCTTTCACAGAATGTCGAAACCGATACTTGATAGCATTTCATAATTATCATGTAACTTACATAATTTGCATATTACTCAATAGTGACCACAAAGCATATTATTTCATGATAATAATCATCATATCTTATAAATATTATTAAATTAATTAAAATAACAATTATGTTACCACATTTACACATGAACTTACCTCGGTACAAAATAAAGAAAATTTTCAATTTAGTCCACAATCTTTTCCTTTCCCCAATCAAGGTCGATTCCACATATTTCTTGAGCTAAAATAACACATTTAGCTGACTTAATACTCACATTTATCAAAATGGTCATTAACTCTAACTTTGGCAAAATTACGATTTTGCCTTAAACTTTTGCATATTTACACTTTTTCCCCAAAGCTCGAAAATTAAAATTTTTCCAAAATTCTTATGTTTTATGACATGCTGATCATTTTTCCCTTGTATGGCAACATCAAATTCTCACTCTAACATGTAGTTATGAACATTAGGAATTTTTACCGATTTTGTCGTTTTACTTATTTTCACGTAAAATCGCTTAGCAAAAGTTGTTTAACACAAATTCAAGCTTCATATTCTATCATAAAACATCAGAAAAAACACATTTCACCTATGGGTATTTTTCCAAATATAAGCCCTAGGTTAAATTATTGCTAGGATAAGCTAAATCAAGTTACCAGGACTCCAAAAACGTAAAGAACATTAAAAACGGGGCTTGGAATCACTTACTATGGAGCTTGGAAGCTTGAAACAAACCCTATCTATGGAGAACCCTTGAAATTTCATCCTAATGAAGAAGATGGACATATTTTGCCATCTTTTTCCTTTTTTTAATCTTTTAATTACCAAATGACTAAAATACCCTTCATTAAAAACTTTGGTTATTTCTACCTATGTATCTCTATTTTTTCCATGAAAACCTAATGGTATAATTACCATTCAAGGACCTCTACTTCAATTATGCTCTTTAATTAAATTATTTAACATCTAAAACTCATATTTATCAACTTTTGTAATTAAGTCCTAATAGGCAAATTAGACATGCAATTCATGAAATTTTCTATCGATATTCTAACACATGCATCTAATCACTCAATAAATTATAAAAATTAATCGGAATAAATTTTTCTACTTCAAAATTGTGGTTTTGAAACCACTATTCCATTTAGGCCCTAATTTGGGATATCACAACTCTCCCCCCTTTAGGGATTTTTGTCCCCGAAAATCTTACCGGTAAACAGGTGTGGGTATTGATTCCTTATAGTTTCCTCGGTTTCCCATGTAGCCTCTTCTACTCCGTTCTTTTGCCATAATACTTTCACGAGAATGATACTTTTATTTCTTAGTTGCTTGACCTCCCAAGCTAAAATATTAATCGGTTCTTCATTGTAAGTCATATTCGGTTGTAACTCAATTTCCATCGGTGAAATTACATGTGAAGGATCCGAACGATACTGACGTAACATAGATACATGGAACACATCATGAATCTTCTCTAATTCAGGTGGTAATGCTAACCGATATCTACCGGTCCAACTCTTTCAATTATCTCATACAGTCCGATAAAACGCGGACTCAACTTGCCTTTCCGACCAAATCTAAGAACTTTCTTCCATGGAGACACTTTTAAAAATACCTTATCGCTAACTTGAAACTCAATTTCTTTTCGTTTCAAATCCGCGTAGGATTTCTGTCTATTTGAAGCATCTTTCAAACAATCTTTAATCACTTTCACTTTTTCTTTAGTTTCTTTAATTATATCAACTCCGTAATCTAATTTTCTTTGAGTTCAGTCCAATACAATGGTATTCGACACTTACGACTGTACAATGCTTCATAAGGTGTCATCTTCAAACTTTTCTGATAACTATTATTGTAGGCAAATTCTACCAACGGTAAGTATCTTTCCCAACTACCTTGGAATTCCAATACGCAACATCTGAGCATGTCTTCAAGAATCTGAATTACTCTCTCTGATTGTCCATCAGTCTGTGGATGGAAAGCAGTGCTGAAATTTAACTTCGTACCTAATGCCTCTTACAACTTTTGCCAAAATCGTGATGTAAATCTCGAATCTCAATCCGAAATGATCGACAAAGGTACTCCGTGAAGTCTAACAATCTCACTGATATACAATTCAACCAACTTATTAAGAGAATAATCAGTACATACCAGAATAAAATGAGCCGATTTAGTCAATCTTTCGTCTATTACCTAGATGGCATCTTTCTTCCTCAGAGTTAATAGCAACTCTGATACAAAATCCATAGTAATTCGATCTCACTTCCACTCGGGGACCATGGTAGGCTGAAGTAGTCCCGAAGGCACTTGGTGTTCAACTTTCACTTGTTGACAAATTAAGAATTTTGATACAAACTCGGAGATATCTCTTTTCATTCCATTCCACCAATACATTTTCTTCAAGTCATTATATATTTTTGTACTACCCGGTGAATCAACAAACAACCACTATGTGCTTCGTACAAAATATTTTGAATCAACTCATCATTTTTCAGTACACAAATTCGATCTTTAAACATCAAGCAACCATCAAAACCGATTATGAAATCTGATCCTGTATCAGCCTCACATTGCTTCCTCTTAGCTTGTAAATCTTTGTCACTTTTCTGAGCTCCAAAAATCTCTTGTAAAAACATCGGCCTTGCTCTCAACTCTGCTAAAATCGAACCATCATCAGACACCGTCAACTGAGTATTCATAGCTCTCAAAGAAAATAACAATTTTCTACTCAAGGCATCGGTAACCACATTCGCTTTCCCCGGATGGTAGTCAATCACAAGCTCATAATCTTTCAATAATTCTAACCATCTCCGCTGTCTCAAATTCAATTATTTTTGTGACATCAAGTGTAACACCCTAAATTTTCGGGTCTTTATTGGGTTGCTTTTAGGTTGACAAAATTTTTGAATTCTGGTATTTGGGTGTGTAATTCATGTTAGGGGTGTGGTAATGGGCCTATGGAAGGCCCAGGGGTTGGTCAAACCCGGGTAAAATTTTGGATTTTGGACTTAGGAGATAGAGGGCTTTGGATAGAAGGTGTCGTAAGAAGTTGTGTGTGAAATGTGTCACAAGGAAGCCTTGTGGTGGAGTGGCAATGTGACGCCACTAAAGAGTTATAAAAGTGGCGCCTAGGAGGGTTTGGAGGTCCAGGGTTCAAGTCATAGATAAGTAATTAAGGTGTTTTATTTTTATGAGCAGGAAGGTAAGTGGTGAACTTCAAATGAATTCTATCAGGTAGAGTGTGAATGAGTCAAAGGAGTAAGTTGAGGAGGGATAAGGGGAGAAAAAGGAGGAGCTGATCAAGGAGGATAGAGTTGGCCGAATGGTGGACTCTTGAGGAGCAAGAGTTGGCCGGCCAATAGGGTAGTTATGCCGAATTCTCTTTGATTTTTCCTTCAAGATTTCGTTTTGTTTTTCTTTTGGTGAGCCGAAATAGGGTAGGGTGCCTTAGGGTTCATTCTCTTTACTCGTTCTTTTGCTAGAAGCTGAATATAGGTCTCCCAAAGCACCTCCCTGTGTCGTTTTCCTCTGTCAAACCGATTGCCTACTTTTCTTCTTCTTTTCTAATTTCTTCTCTTCTTTTCTTTCCTTCCATCTTCTTCTACTACCATCTATATCTCTCCCTCTTCATTTTCTTCTCATTTAGATAGTCATAAAAGCCGAAAGCAAGCTCATCATTACCGATTCTTCTCTTGACCAAAACCTTTTGAACCAATTCCTCTTGTTGGCCGAAACCTTGATTACACCTTGTCGATTTCTTCTTAGCCAAACCTACCTTGCTCACACCTTTTCTATTTCTCCTTTTCTTTGTCAATCTCTTAGAAACCCAGTTAGCCGAATACCTTTTTGTGGCCAAACACTTCATTCTTTTCTTCAAAATCGAAACCTTCATACCTAGTGGTGTTTAGGGCCGAATCTGAGATCAAACCTGTCTTGCTTTGGGTTTTGTGGAAGGATTTGTTGTAGATCGGGATTGTACCACTATCTAGGACTCTTCATGGGCAGAATATAACGTGGGTAAGTACTCAAGCAACTTTCGTTGGTACTTATGTTAAGGGTTTTAGTCGAACCCCTTAGGGGTGGCTATCGATTTGGACTAATGGCCTATTGGCCTCTTTCTCTTGTTTTGTGTGTTAGTGTGATCAAGGGGTTGTGCAACTAAGGATCTTAAAGGCTAGCACAAGTTGGGCATCGAGACTAGTCTATATTTGGCAGAAAGGTAAGGACTTTGGATGCTTAGGGCCTAGGTAGGTGTTGGCCGAATATGGTAAGGGTACTTTTCACAAGATTAATATCGACTCGTAACCTGATATGGTGGTAATCGTTTGTAGGATTTTCGTGCGAGGAGTTTCGCCAACACTTCGACAGTTAACAAGTGTGTATCATACCCTTACTATAGGCTAGAACGGTTAAGACCGTAATGACCGAAGAGTAACCGAAAGTGACCGAAAGGTCGGCACTGTGAGGATGTGTGAGTAACCGATTACTCTCCGATGGTTGGATTTGGGTTGTTGATGATGGAATTGCAAACTGTGCAATTCCGTGCATTTTGGTAAGTTGGGTTTCGATGGGCCAAATAGGGGCCCAATGGGCTTCCGAGCCCATTTGGGTAAACATAATCATTAAAGACGTTTTGGCAAACTATAGTAATCAAAACTGTTGAAATCTGTAATCTAATCGTAAAACTTGGAGTAATGGGCTTAAATCACTGTTAGACATCGTAAGGCCCATTAGGGGTTTTGGTCCTAGGAGGGCAAAACTGGTAACTGAGTTAAAATGGACTTCTGTAATGACAAGTGGATTAATAGTAATTTTGATATGCATAAAAACTCTGAAAATTATTGAAATGACTAAAATACCCCTAAGTAGGGAAACTACCATTATACCCCTAGGTACAAATAACAAATATACCCTTAGGGTTAATTTTATCTGGGATGCATGATATTCAAATTCTGCTTAATGTATGCCATGACATTTATATCTGTTGCATGGGCTATGGGTTATATTGATGGAGGAAGCGTTCTGGCAGCCTCGCTGCAATCTGGTGGCCTCGTCACATATATCTGTTCTGGTGACTTTGTCACTATATCTGGTAGCCTCGCTGCAATCTGGTGGCTTCGCCACATATATATATCAACTTTGGTGGCCTAGCCATAATATTTGTATCTAGTGACTTCGTCACAATATCTGGCAGCCTCGCTGCAATTTCTATTGTGTGTAGCAGTTGGGTGGGTCGAGTAGTCTCCCCACATGGTGTAAGGCTGGTACGGGGGTATTACAGATGAGTCTGGGTTGGGATTTCTGCATTCATGATATATTTGTTCTGTATCTGCTATGGGCCTATGGGTTTTATTCTGATTTCTGTACTGGGCCAAGGCCCAGATAAGTCTGACTCTGAGGCTTGATTTGTTTTAGGCTATGGTTGGATTATGTTACACACTGAGTTTACCAAACTCACCCTTTATTTTCATCTCTGCAGGAAATCCCCAACCATAGTGGGCTTGGAGCTGTGAGGGATTCGGAGTGGCCACAGCATCTGCAAAGTTGGTTTTTCTATGTTAGTTTATTTTTATTATTTTTGTATTCTGATTTAATTTTGGGTTTTAAGTTGTAATAAGGATGCTATTTAAAGTTCTTGTTCCGCTATGGTTTCTATTTACTGATTATATTTGTACTATATCGAAACTACTAGAGTTAGGCTGGGCGAATTTTCAAAATTAATGAAAGCTTTCAAAACTCAACAAGCACAACGAATGGATAGCCTAAAAATTGATAAACTGACTTTTCATTCAACCGCTATTTTTACAAAGACCACTCTAATCACTTAAACCAACTCGTAAGTCCATGTGACACGTCAGATCTGACCATAACATCTGGGCCAGGTTTGGGGTGTTACATTTAGTGGTATCAGAGCCAGGTTCAGTAACAACTCGGCTGTGGAACGGGTCTAAAAATGAGAGGTTTTAAAGAAATATTGAATTAAGGTTTTCGAAACATTGATTACAAATTGTTTTCGAGAATGTTTCCAGTATTTTCTCTTTACAAATAGATGATTTTAAAGATTAAAATCAGTTTTCTAAAAATGTTCTTTTAGAAGGTGGCACACCGAATCTCTGGCCCAAGTCTGTAAGTTTTCTGAGCCTTTCTGATTGTTTCTGAAATATCTGTTATATGGTTGTACAAAACCTTATCATGATACTTTAGTTAGGGTAACACTAGAACTATAAGAACTTTGATAAGTAGACTGAGACTGTAGTTAGGCTATCGTGCAAGAAAACAAACTCAAACTCTGAATTACTGTTATTCATAAGACATCTGAAATAAACACTGAAACACTAAACTGATTCATAAAATTCTTAATCAGATAATATGATATGAGTACGAGAGCAGCTCGTGGAAGAGGCCGTGGGCGTGGCCGAGGTAGTGCTCGAGGAGGAACTTCATCTTTGGGGCATTTGTCAATGGCAGAAGCACCGACACCACCGGTAACTGAAGTGGAGTCTCATGATCGTGGTGCCAGGGATGACGCCCTGTCTCAGGCAATGCTTCGTGTTCTAGAAAGGGTTGGCGGGGCAAGTTCGGGTAATGAAATTCGAGGATCTATTTCTGAGCGACTCCGGGCTAACTGAGCGGAGATCTTTAGGGGTGTATCTGGTGTAGCTCTGAATGTGGGTGAGTATTGGTTAGAAGCCACAGTGCGGATTATGGATGATCTAGACTGCTCTGTGGAGCAGAAGCTAAAGGGAGCCATATCGTTACTCAGGGATGAGGCTTATCAGTGGTGGCTCACGGTGAGAGATGGAACTCCTACTGACAGTGTGACTTGGGAGCTGTTTAAGACAGCCTTCAAAGGAAAGTATGTTGGGGCTAGTGAATTCGTGGGACGCTCACGAGAAAGAATTTCGAACTCGTTCAAAGGAGTACGTCGCTGGTCGAGTATGAGTCTGAGTTTCTAAGACTGAGCCGGTATGCTTTTGGGATTGTCGCTACAGAGTATGAGCGTAGCGTACGCTTCGAGGATGGTCTGAGAGATGAACTTACGGTGCTGATTGCTCTGCAGAGGGAGCGTAACTTCGCTGCTATAGTGGAGAAAGCTAGGATAGCTGAGAAAGTGAAGCGTACAGAAAGACAAAATCTTGAGAAGGATCGGAACCATTTTAGGAGAGATTCAGGACTTTCAGGTGGTATGAACAGGAATATTAAGAGAGCAAGGGTAATGGAGCCAGTTCGAGTAGTATCAATGAATGCTGTTAGACCGTAGGATTGTAGGAATTGTGGGAAGATACATATGGGTGAGTGTCGAAAACGTTCTGGTTCTTGTTTCTGGTGCGAATCTATGGAGCATAGAGTCAAAGACTGTCCTCAGAAAATAGATTAGGTTCAAGTTGCTGAACAGAGGGTTGCTCAACCAGTGAGAGGTGAACCACAACCACCGTGAGGACGAGGACAAGGAAGGGGCAGAAATGGTAATTGTCGAGGTAGAGGGGCACCTGGCAGGGGTGCCAGAAATGCTGAGGCTCGACAGCCAGCGTTGGTGTATGCAGCTCGTCATCGAGAGTAGGGCGATGCACCTGATGCCATAACTGGTACGTTTTTGGTTTCTAGCTTATCGTATACTGCTTTGGTGGATATTGGATCTACTCATTCCTATGTTGCATGTGCCATATCTGGATCGTTGGGTGTGCACTCTGAGGAGATAGTGAGTGGGGTAACTGTACTAAGTCCTTTGGGGCACTCGGTTAAGGTAGACAAACTGTATAGGGATGTACCTTTAGAAACCCATGGTAATATTTTCTTTGGAGACTTGATGGAGTTACCGTTCGGTGAATTTGAGCTCATTCTATGAATCGACTGGCTTGTTAAGCATAGGGTAACTCTGGATTGTGCTGCTAAACGAATGGTGTTAAGGACCACGGAGGGAGAAGAGGTTATGGTGATAGGTGACCAAATGGATTATTTGTCCAATGTGGTGTCGGCATTAAGAGCCAGAAAATGGATTTGTAAAGGTTGTGAGGCATATTTTGCATTTGTCAGTCAGTCAGAAGCTGAGGGACTAACAGTGGATAAGGTTAGAACCGTTAAGGAGTTTCAAGATGTTTTTCCGGAGGAGCTTCCAGGACTGCCTCCGAACCGAGAGGTTGAGTTTGGAATCGACTTGTTGCCTGGAACGGCACTAGTGTCCATTGCACCTTATAGGATTGCACCGAAAGAGTTGGTGGAGCTGAAAGCCCAAATTCAAGAGTTATTGGATAGAGGCTTCATTAGACCAAGTGTATCTTCGTGGGGAGTGCCAGTGTTGTTCGTAAAGAAGAAAGATGGGTCAATGCAATTGTGCATCGATTATCGGTAGTTGAACAAACTGGCGATTAAGAACAAGTACCCACTGCCGAGAATCGATGATTTATTCGACCAACTTAGAGGAGCTTCAGTATTTTCCAAGATTGACCTTTGATCATGGTATCATTAGTTGAGGGTTAAAGAGGTGGATATTCACAAGACGGCATTCAGAACTCGGTATGGTCATTATGAGTTCTTGGTTATGCCGTTTGGACTGACGAACGCTCCTGCAGCATTTACGGATCTGATGAATCGTGTATTCCAACCATTTTTGGATCGATTTGTAGTCGTCTTTATTGACGATATTCTTGTATATTCTGAAACTGAAGCGAAACATGATGAGCATCTCCGCATTGTGCTGCAAGTGTTAAGGGAGAAGGAACTCTATGCGAAATTCAGCAAATGTGAATTCTGGTTGAAGGAGGTAACCTTCTTAGGACATGTTGTCTCTGCTGAGGGGATTAAGGTGGACCCTCGAAAGATTGAAGCAATTTTAGAATGGAAGCCACCTAGGTCAGTATCGAAAATTCAGAGTTTTCTAGGGTTGGCAGGATACTACAGGAGGTTTGTGAAAGGTTTTTCTCTGATGGTAGCGCCTTTGACAAAACTCATAAGGAAATGGGTACCGTTTGTTTGGACAGAGAAGCAGCAGGAAGCTTTTGAGAAGTTGAAGAAAGTTCTGACTGAAGCACCTGTGTTAATTCAGCCGGAGTCTGAGAAGGATTTTACTGTGTACAGTAACGCATCACATATGGGATTGGGTTGTTTGTTGATGCAAGAAGGTAAGGTGGTTGCTTATGCATCACGACAACTTAAGCCTCACGAAAGAAACTGTCCTACTCATGATATGAAGTTGGCAGCGGTAATCTTTGCACTTAAGATTTAGAGACATTACTTGTACGGAGAAAGGTGTATTATATACACAGATCATAAGAGTCTTAAGTACTTGCTGACTCAGAAGGAGCTGAACCTTAGACAACGGAGATGGATAGAGTTGCTTAAGGATTATGACTGCGCGATTGAGTATCACCCAGGCAAAGCTAATGTGGTGGTTGATGCCCTAAGTCGTAGAACTGTATCTGATCTGAGAGCCATGTTTGCTCGTTTGAGCCTATATGACGACGGTAGTCTGTTAGCAGGACTGCAAGTTAGGCCGACCTGGGTGGATGAGATTAAGGAAAAACAGTCGAGGGATGAGTCTCTGGTTTCTCGATTCCGACAGGTTAAGAATGGGGATAGTTCTGAGTTCGGATTGAACAGTGAGGGAGTTCTGTGTTACCAAGGTAGAGTTTGTATTCCGAAGGACTCTAACTTGAGGCAAGCAATTCTGAAAGAAGCTCATGGAGGTCTATGTGCTATGCATCCTGGAGGGAATAAAATGTATCGCGACTTAAAGGAATTATATTGGTGGCCTGGACTGAAGCGAGAGGTAATGGAATTTGTGGGAAAATGTCTGACTTGTCAGCAAGTGAAAGCTGAACATCAACTACCTTCCGGACTTTTGCAGCCAGTGAAAGTACCACTTTGGAAGTGGGAGAGAGTAACCATGGATTTTGTGAGTGGGTTACCCCTGACACCGTCGAAGAAGGACTCGATTTGGGTAATTATGGATAGGTTGACCAAATCTGTTCATTTCATTCCTGTTCGCACTGATTATTCACTTCCGAAGTTAGCCAAATTGTATGTGGCGGAAATAGTGCGACTTCACGGAGTGCCAGTGTCAATTATTTCAGATCGAGATCCTAGATTCACATCTCGGTTTTGGCAAAAGTTGTATCAGGCGTTGGGTACGCGGTTAAACTTTAGTACAACCTTTCATCCTCAGACTGATAGTCCGTCGGAAAGGGTTATTCAGATTCTAGAAGACATGTTGAGCGGATGCATTATCGACTTTCGAGGCAGTTAAGAAGATTATCTGGCAGAATTTGCATATAATAACAGCTATCAGGCTAGTATTCGTATGGCACCTTATGAAGCGCTGTATAGACGTAAGTGTCGTACACCTAGTTTTTGGACCGAATTGGGCGAGCGACAAGCTCTTGGACCTGAATTGGTAGCAGAGACTGAAGAGAAGGTCAAAGTGATTAGGGATCGGTTAAAAGAAGCATCTGATCGGCAGAAGTATTACGCGGATTTAAAGCATAAGGAGATTGAGTACTCATTGGGTGACATGGTCTTTTTGAAGGTTTCACCGTGGAAGAAGATACTAAGATTTGGGAAGAAAGGCAAGTTGAGTCCGCGGTTCATTGGGCCTTATTAGGTTCTTAAGCGAGTAGGACCAGTGGCTTATCAGTTAGAGTTGCCTCCAGAGCTAGACAGGATTCATGATGTTTTCCAGGTATCCATGTTAAGGCGATATCGTTCTAACCCTACTCACATCCTACCAGTTGCAGAGGTTGAGGTACAGCCTGACTTGAGTTTCGAGGAAGAACCTGTACAGATTCTGGATCGAGAGGTGAAGGTTCTAAGAAGGAAGTCAGTCCCATTAATAAAGGTACTTTGGCATAATCATGGTAGAGAGGAAGCTACTTGGGAGCCAGAGGAGGCGATACGTCAGCAATACCCGTATCTGTTCGGATCAGGTAAATTTCAAGGACGAAATTTCTTTAAGGAGGGTAGAGTTGTAACGCCCTAAATTTTCGGGTCTTTCTTAGGTTGCTATTAGGTTGATAAAATTTTTGAATTCTGGTATTTGGGTGTGTAGTTCATGTTAGGGGTGTGGTAATGGGCCTATGGAAGGCCCAAGGGTTGGTCAAACCCGGGTAAAATTTTGGATTTTGGACTTAGGAGATAAGGGGCTTTGGATAGAAGGTGTCGTAAGAAGTTATGTGTGAAATGTGTCATAAGGAAGCCTTGTGGTGGAGTGGCTATGTGACGCCACTAAGGAGTTATAAAAGTGGCGCCTAGGAGGGTTTGGAGGTCCAGGGTTCAAGTCACAAATAAGTAATTAAGGTGTTTTATTTTTATGAGCAGGAAGGTAAGTGGTGAACTTCAAATGAATTCTATCAGGTAGAGTTTGAATGAGTCAAATGAGTAAGTTGAGGAGGGATAAGGGGAGAAAAAGGAGGAGCTGATCAAGGAGGATAGAGTTGGCCGAATGGTGGACTCTTGAAGAGCAAGAGTTGGCCGGCCAATGGAGGGTAGTTGTGCCAAATTCTCTTTGATTTTTCCTTCAGGATTTCATTTTGTTTTTCTTTCGGAGAGCCAAAATAGGGTAGGGTGCTTTAGGGTTCATTCCCTTTACTCGTTCTTTTGCTAGAAGTCGAATAAAGGTCTCCCAAAGCACCTACCTGTGCCGTTTTCCTCTGTCAAATCGATTGCCTACTTTTCTTCTTCTTCTCTTCTTTTCTTTCCTTCCATCTTCTTCTACTGCCATCCATATCTCTCCCTCTTCATTTTCTTCTCATTTAGATAGTCATAAAAGCCGAAAGCAAGCTCATCATTGCTGATTCTTCTCTTGACCAAAACCTTTTGAACCAATTCCTCTTGTTGGCCGAAACCTTGATTACACCTTGTCGATTTTTTCTTAGCCAAACCTACCTTGTTCACACCTTTTCTATTTCTCCTTTTCTTTGTCAATCTCTTAGAAACCCAGTTAGCCGAATACCTTTTTGTGGCCAAACACTTCATTCTTTTCTTCAAAACCGAAACTTTCATACCTAGTGGTGTTCAGGGCCGAATTTGAGATCAAACCTGTCTTGCTTTGGGGTTTGTGGAAGGATTTGTTGTAGATCGGGATTGTACCGCTATCTAGGACTCTTCGTGGGCAGAATATCACGTGGGTAAGTACTCAAGCAACTTTCGTTACTACTTATGTTAAGGGTTTTAGTCGAACCCCTTAGGGGTGGCTATCGATTTAGACTAAGGGCCTATTGGCCTCTTTCTCTTGTTTTGTGTGTTAGTGTGATCAAGGGGTTGTGCAACTAAGGATCTTAAAGGCTAGCACAAGTTGGGCATCGAGACTAGTCTATATTTGGCAGAAAGGTAAGGACTTTGGATGCTTAGGGCCTAGGTAGGTGTTGGCCGAATATGGTAAGGGTTCTTTTCACAAGATTAATATCGACTCGTAACCTGATATGGTGGTAACCGTTTGTAGGCTTTTCGTGTGAGGAGTTTTGTCGACACTTCGACAGTTAACAGGTGTGTATCACACCCTTACTATAGGCTAGAACGGTTAAGACCGTAATGACCAAAGAGTAGTAGAAAGTGACCGAAAAGGTCAAGATCGTGAGGATCTGTGAGTAACCGATTACTCTCCGATGGTTGGATTTGGGTTGTTGATGATGGAATTGCAAAGTGTGCAATTCCGTGCGTTTTGGAAAGTTGGGCTTCGATGGGCCAAATAGGGGCCCAATAGGCTTCCGAGCCCATTTGGGTAAAAATAATCATTAAGGACATTTTGGCAAACTATAGTAATCAAAACTGTTGAAATCTGTAATCTAACCGTAAAACTTGGAGTAATGGGCTTAAATCACTATTAGACATCGTAAGGCCCATTAGGGGTTTTGGGCCTAGAAGGGCAAAACTGGTAACTGAGTTAAAATGGACTTCTGTAACGACAAGTGGATTAATAGTAACTTTGATATGCATAAAAACTCTGAAAATTATTGAAATGACTAAAATACCCCTAAGTAGGGAAAACTACCATTATTCCCCTAGGTACAAATAACCAATATACCCTTAGGTTAATTTTATCTGGGATGCATGATATTCGGATTCTGCTTAATGTATGCCATGGCATTTATATTTGTTGCATGGATTATGGGTTATATTGATGGAGGAAGCGTTCTGGCAGCCTCGCTGCAATCTGGTGGCCTCGCCACATATATCTGTTCTGGTGACTTTGTCACAATATCTCGCAGCCTCGCTGCAATCTGGTGGCTTCGCCACATATATATATCAACTGTGGTGGCCTAGCCATAATATTTGTATCTGGTGACTTCGTCACAATATCTGGCAGCCTCGCTACAATTTCTGTGGTGTGTAGCAGTTGGGTGGGTCTAGTAGTCTCCCCACATGGTGTAAGGTTTGGATGCGTGGGTGTTACTGGATGGGTCCAGGTTGGGATTTCTGCATTCATGATATATTTGTTCTGTATCTGCTATGGGCCTATGGGTTTCATTTTGATTTCTGTACTGGGCCAAGGCCTAGATAAGTCTGACTCTAAGGCTTGATCTGTTTTGGGCTATGGTTAAATTATGTTACACACTGAGTTTACCAAACTCACCCTTTATTTTCATCTCTGCAGGAAATCCCCAACCATAGTGGGCTTGAGCCGTGAGGATTCTTGAGTGGCCACAGCATCTGCAAAGTTGGTTTTTCTATGTTAGTTTATTTTTATTATTTTTATATTCTGATTTAATTTTGGGTTTTAAGTTGTAATAAGGCCGCTATTTAAATTTCTTCTTCCGCTATGGTTTCTATTTACTGATTATATTTGTACTATATCGAAACTGCTAGTGTTAGGCTGCGCGGGTTTTTAAAATTAATGAACGCTTTCAAAACTCAACAAGCACAACGAATGGATAGCCTAAAGATTGATAAACCGGCTTTTCATTCAACCGCTGTTTTTACAAAGACCATTCTAAGCACTTAAACCAACTCGTAAGTCCATGTGACACGTCAGATCTGACCATAACGTCTGGGCCGGGTCTGGGGTGTTACATCAAGTACTTGAGACTTTTGTGGTTGGTATATAGTCGACACTTTTCACCATATAGATAATGTCGCCAAATCTACAAAGCAAGCACTATAGCTGTCAATTCCAAATCATGAGTCGGATAAATCCTTTAATGAGGTTTCAACTGCCTCGAAGCATAAGCCACAACTTTTCCTTCTTGCATAAGTACACATCCTAAGCCATTTAGAGAAACATCACTATACACCACAAATTCTTTACCTGACTCAGGTTGTACCAACACTGGTGCTTCAGTTAGTAACTTTTTCAATTTCTCAAAGCGCTATTGACATTCTTCCGTCCACTCAAATTTAACATCCTTTTGGAGTAGTTTGGTCATAGGAGTAGCAATTATAGAAAATCCATTTACAAACCATTGATAATAACCAGCTAGACCCAAGAAACTTCTAACCTTAGTTGTATTCTTCGGCGGTTTCCAATCAACAATAGCTGAGATTTTACTGGGATCAACCCGTATACCATCACCTGAAACAATATGGCCCAAAAATCCTACTTCTCGAAGCCAAAACTCACTCTTACTAAACTTGGCATACAACTGCTTATCTCTCAAAATTTGCAAAATTGTCCTCAAGTGCTCAGCATGCTCTGTCTCATCTTGTTCTAAAAGCAGTTTTAGGCACATCTGACTCTTTTATTCGCAGCTGGTAGTATCCAGACCTCAAGTCAATCTTTGAAAACCATGTCACTCCTGTCAGCTGATCAAACAAATCGTCAATTCTCGGCAACGGATACTTGTTCTTGACTGTCACCTTATTTAACTACCGATAGTCTACACACAATCTCATAGAACCATCCTTCTTTTTCACAAATAATACAGGAGCAACCCAAGGCGAAAAACTCGGTCTTACAAAACCTTTGTCAATCAACTCTTGCAATTGCGACTTTAATTCTTTTAACTCTGTTGGTGCCATTCTATATGGAGTAATTGAGATCGGAGTTGTTCCTAGTTCAACTCAATATCAAATTCTACTTCTCGAATAGGAGGTAAACCCGGTAACTCTTCTGGAAATACATCCGCAAATTCACATATAATTGGTACTGATTCAATTTTCTTCTCAAATTCCTTTGTATTCAACACATACGCCAAATAAGCTTCATAACCTTTTCTCAATATCTCTGAGCCGACATCGAAGAAATCACACTAGGAAATACCTCTGATTCGTCTGATTGAACCCACAGAATTTTACCATTTTCACATTTTAATTCAATAACCTTTTGTTTACAATTTACTATAGCATCATGCAATGTCAACCAATCCATACCCAAAATAACATCAAATTCGTCACATAGCAACAACATCAAGTCAGTCGGAAAATAATGACCTCTAATCATCAAAGGACATTTCTTGCATACTTTATCAACAATAACACATTTACCTAACGGGTTTGACACTTTAATCATAAATTTCGTAGACTCAACAGGTATACTCATATTAGACACCAATTTCATGCAAACATATGAATGAGCAGAACCGGGGTCAATCAAAGTAATGACATTAACACCATAAAGAGAGAAAATACCAGTGATCACATCGGGAGATGAAGCATCTTCACTCGCCCGTATGGCATAAGTTCTAGTCGGAGCTCTAGCTTCAATTTTAAACACTAAATTTTTGACTACATTCTTGCTGCTTGCCTCATTCCCAGCATTTCTTGAAGATCTTTCTCTCAGAACTGCACCACTAGGTTTTGCACTCTGAAATTTTTCTTTCTCAATTCTCTTGGGACAGTCTCTAATAAAATGATCTGGAGAACCACACTGGTAACATTCGTTAGTTCTACATGGACTAAGGTGTCTTCTACCACATCGTTGGCATTCGAGTCTAACAAATCTCGAATTTTCCACACTAGCCACAGAAGTAGTCTAATATTTAAAACTCATATTTTGCTTCTTACTATTCCCATACGAATGTTTGGCCGAAACATGAGAACGAGAATACATATCTCTAGATTTTCTAGATTGCGATGGAAATGCACTACTCATCGGTCTTTTCTTCAAATTTCTAGTCTCAACCTCTGCCTTTCTCTTTTCATTAATTAGTTCTTCAGCCTTGCAAGCTCGATCAACAAGTACTACGGACTCTTTCAACTCAAGAATTCCCACAAATACTTTAATGTCTTCATTGAGTCCGTCTTCAAATCGTCTGCACATTTTAGCCTCTGAAGGAATATATTCTCTAGCATACTTACTCAATCGAACGAACTCCTTTTTATACTCAGTAACTGTCATGTTGCCTTGTTTCAACTCGAGAAACTCTTTACGCTTCTATTCAACAAATCTTTACCGATGTATTTCTTCCGAAATTCTTCTTGAAAAAACTTCCAAGTTACTTTCTCTTTTGGTACTACTGAAATCAATGTCTTCCACCAATAATAATCTGAATCTCTCAACAAAGATATAGCACATTTCAAGCACTCTTCAGGTGTACAAGACAATTCATCAAATACTCGAATAGAATTCTCAAGCCAAAATTCTTCTTTCTCGACATCGTCATCAACATTTTCCCTGAATTGTTCAGCCCCTTGCTTGCGAGTTCTGTCAACTGGAGCTCTATGAAATTTCATCAGATCCGTACCTTGAGGCATCGGAGGTACAGGTTGAGGAATCGGGGAAGGTGGGGGAGGTTGAGCATTCGGGCTCGTACGAATGAACTCGGTGTACCATGCATTCATCATCTGGAGAAAGGCTTCTCGAGCCCCTTCTCCTCCTTCTTGACCAACAGTAGGAGGTCGACTTTCAGTCGGCACCACCCCTTCAGTAGGACCTGGCACATTGCTCTCAACATCATCAGCCATAGCTGGATCGGGATCCATTTACTATATAAAAAAAATCATTTTAAAGGTCATGAGTTGTCACACTATCACAATATATATATGGCATGTATAGCAAAATCTGTACATACACCATGTTAGTCTGAGAACCGACCAAACTGTAGCTCTGATACCATCAAATATAACACCCTCTTACCCGAGACCGTCGCCGGAGTCAAGCATGAGGCGTTAACAGACTAACTTATCACTTAAACAATTTAATTTACCTTTCGTAATAAACTGCCCATCTCTGTCACAGTCACTAAAAAATTCATATCTCGAGTTACGAAACTCGAAATCCAAATCCGTAAATTTTTCCTAAAACTAGACTCATATATCTATTTCCTAATTTTTTTCTAGAATTATTGGTCAGGCCAATTAGTACAGTTTATTAGTTAAATTTCCCCTATTTCAGTGTTCGACTGCTCTGACCTCTGTTCATTACAAATCACTTTTCTCTCTGTACAGAATTTAGATGACTATTCCGTTTGTTTCTATTAAAAATAGACTCAATAAGGATTCTATACATATAAAGTATGACTCCTACAATTTTTAGTGAATTTCTAAAGTCAGAACGGGGGATTCAGAAATTTCTATGACCCTATTCCATATGAAAATAGACTCATTTACCATATGAAAATAGACTTAATAAGCTTGAATTTAATATTTTACTCACCATCTAATTCTGTTTTTACTATTTTTAGTGATTTTTCAAACTCAAGTCATTTCTGCTGTATGATACTGTTTTATAACAAATTTCACCTTTTTATGAATTTCCATGATTTAGATGGCACATTAAGCATACATAACACCATACATGATTTTTGATTAGCCATCCCAATGGCTAATCATAACAAAACATTTCCTTATCACTCAATATAACATCTCAAAATAGGGCCTAAATGGAATAGTGGTAGCGAAACCACAAATTTGAGATAGAAAAGTTTATTTCGATTAATTTTTATGACTTACCGAGTGATTAGATGCTTGTGTTAGAGTATTGATAAGAAATTTTATAGATTGCATGTTTAATTTGCCTATTAGGGCTTATTTGCAGCAGTTGCTGTAACAGCCCGATTTAGGGCCTAAATGGAACAATGGTTTTAGAACCACGAATTCGAAGTTGAAAAATTTATTCCGATTAAGTTTTAAGGTTTATTTATTGATTAAAATATTGTGTAAAAATATCGTTAAGTAATTTTACTGATAAAGTGCTTAATTGGACTTTTAGGACTAAACTGCAAAAATTGCAAAATATGTGTTCTAATTCATAAGTACTTTATTGAAATGGGGGTTTAAAGAGGAGGTCCTTAAATGGTAATTAGACCATTATATTTTGTTTGGACAAAAATGGGCATGAATAGGACAAAATTTTAAAGAAAAGCCTTAAGGGCATTTTAGTCATTTGGTAATTAAAAGAAATAAAAAGGGAAAATAAAGCCAAAATTGACTCATCTTTTTCATGGAGGCCGAAATTAGCATGGGGGAAGCCATGGCTAGGGTTTTCAAGTTCTTTACGATTTTGGAATTCCGGTAACTTGATTAAGCTTATTCTAGCAATAATTTAAGCTAGGGTTCATATTTGGAAAAATACCCATAGGTGAAATGTGTTTATTTTGATGTTTTATGGTAGAATATGAAGGCTGAAATTATGTTAAACAACTTTTGCTAAGCAGTTTTAAGCAAAAATGAGTAAAACGGCTTAATCGGTAAAAGTTGTTATTGTTCATAACTATGTGTTAGAGTGAGAATTTGATGTTGACATAGAAGGGAAAAATGATCAGCATGTCATAAAACATAAGAATAAGGGATGAAGTTTAACTCCTGAGCTAGGGGAAAAAGTGTAAATATGCAAAAGTTTAGGGGCAAAATTGTAATTTTGCCAAAGTTTGAGTTAAGGACTGTTTTGAATAGTAAATTAATTAAATAAGTAAAATATGATATTTTAGATCTCAAAAAACAAGATTTGAACCTAGAATGGGAGAAAAATCAAAAATCGAGAAAGTTGGTAAAATAACCGTTTTAGTATCGAGATAAGTTCATATGTATAATAAGCATTAATTTATGCATGTTTCAATGTAAAATTGATATATTTAGTATGATTACCGAGGTGTTGAAAATAAGTATAATTATGATGATTTAAATGTTCAATATTAATTCGACATGGAAATGAGAAAGTATGTAAGTTTGTATGTAAATAATACATTATCTTTATTATGTTTTTATATTTCAGCATATTTTATGCATTGTAGCTGATTTTTGAATCATAATTGACTATTGAAAGTATGGAATCAAGTACTAGAAAGAGAGAGAAATCCCGGTTGAACCTTCGGAAAGATTGGATGAAACAAATGGTATGTAGCTAGGTCACATGTATGGTGCTGAGTGCACATCATGTGTACAAGAGAGTTACGAGACATTATGATGTAGCTAGGTTGCATGGGTTATACTATGTGTATACCATGTAGACAAGAGAGCTACGGGATATATGTAGCTAGGTCGCATGCGTGGTTCCAGGTGAAGGACACCATGTAGACAAGAGAGCTACGAGATAAACTGGCTAGGTCACATGGGTGGTACTAAGTGTTCAACATATGTACAAGAGAGCCAAAATTATATGTACAATCGAGCTAGGTTACATGAGTGGTGCTAAGTAAAGGCCACTATGTGTACAAGAGAGCTTCGATTTTAAAAAGTAATGTGTGTGCGATACCATCGCAGATTCGTTATTATTCAAGCGTTGCTCAACTAGGAAATTGATTAAATGAAATTGTGTATGACTTTGTGATGATAAGTGTAAGTATATGCATGTGAAACTTATGAGAAATATGCTCGATATGTGATTGGAAATTGGAAATATTGTTATGGGTAAGTGATGAATACAATTGAAGTGTGAAAGATCAAAATTGACAATAAAACTGTTATGGATAGTTGCAGTGATGTGAATCTAAAAATTTACCAAAAATAGTAGAAATTGAATCAGAGACTGAATGAGATATCAAATTAAAGCTTAATGAGTCTATTTTCATATAACAGAAACAGAGCAAGAAAAGGAATTCTATATTATGAGATATTTAAGTTTTTGAGAGACTGGTTCAGAATGACTACGTGATCCCCTGTTCTAACTTTGAAAAATCATTAAAAAATTGTAAAAAAATAATTAGGGGATATAATTTATATTTTTGAAATACTTAATGAGTATAGTTTCAAATAAAATAAACGAGAACATCTTTTGAATTCTGTACGAGGAGAAAATTGATTCGTAGTGAAGAGTGGTCAAAACAGTTGAGTAGTGAAACAAGGGTAACTTCAATGAATAAACTGTACTAATTGGCTAGACCAAAAATTTTGAAAATTTTATGGTAATAATATACGTGAATCTAGTTTCAAGAAAAATTAACGGTTTGTAATTTGGAGTTCTGTAGCTCCACAAATAAATAATTTAGCTGCTGGTACTCTGCTAGACAACTTATTTTGAACCTGTTTATGATTGTAATAGTGAAAGTATGTGTGTGTTTGTGATGGTAATATTCCAGAAACATATTGTGACTTCATTTAAATTATGATAATGTATTTTTTATTAATATTTACATACTTACTTACTAAGCTATAATGCTTTCTCCCTTCCTTTCCTTTTTCCTATAGTGTCTCTGATGTTAGCTCGAGTTGGAGGTCGCCGGAGGTTAAATCACGCTATCAAACTATTGATCGATATATAAAGGTTTTAAAGTATTTTTAAGTCTTTGGCATGTATGGAGACTCATTTAATTGTTACTAAGTTTCTAGAAATTGACCTAAAATACTGACCTATATTATTTGAAGGTCTCTATTGTATAAAGTCATTTAATGTAGATAGTCTTGATTATATTATTAATTAAATGATGCAATTTATAAATGTGCATGCTTGCCTATGTGTGTGGTTGAATTAAAGCATGATATAGGCCTTGTAAGCTCTTTAAGGGACAGCTTGAATGTGTTTGAAAAAGTTTTAAATTAGAGTGAAATTATGAATCGATTTTTATACGATGATTAGTGATTAAGTCCGGTAATGCCTCGTACCTTGTTTCAGCGTCGAACACGGGTAAGGGTGTTACACAATAGCCATATCATAAGATTACATGCACAAAATGATTATCATGCTCTACATGTCATACTCAAGGTATACAAGCCACTATACCAAAATGGTCCACGGATAGTGTGAGCAATGCCTCTGACCGTTCCCGATTTTCGAGTTGGCTTGTCAAAACTACAAAGAATGGAAAGGAGGGAGTAAGTATAAATGCTTAGTAAGTTCACATGCAAATAACAAGTAACATAATCATGCAATCCAACATAAAACATCATTTGCATAAACAACACCAAGACATTCATGTTACATTTGCATTTAATATCTTACCACGATTTCATCATACCAAGTTCTCAACTCGAGGGTTTAAGCACATACCTGTCAAATTTTCTCATTCACCACACTTACCAACATGTCACCTTCGTTTTAGGTACTCTCTTTATTCACTTAAGATTCACCCATTGAACACATCGGAATATGATTCGAATACACGGATTGCATGCACATAAGTGCCATACCCGCAGCTAGACAAACTCAATAGCCTGCGAAAATTATGTAGCCAAGCTACCATGTAATCCGCCCATAAGTGAACTCAGACTCAACTCAATGAGCTCGGGCGTTCGCATCCATAAGTGAACTCGGACTCAACTCAACGAGTTTGGATATTCCATAAGTGAACTCAGACTCAACTCAACGAGTTCAGAACTCAAATATCCTAGTGACATGTCACTTGTATTCTAATCTGTTCCCAAGGTTCAAACCAGCTTTTCCTCGATTACACATCTTTGCCGTCTTCCACAGAATGTCAAAACCGATACTTGATAGCATTTCATAATTATCATGTAACTCTCATAATTTGCATATTACTCAATAGTGACCAAAAAGCATAATATATCATGATAATAATCATCATATCATATAAATATCATTAAATTACTTAAAATAACAATTATGTTACCACATTTACACATGAACTTACCTCGGTACAAAATAAAGAAATTTTGCAATTTAGTCCACAATCTTTTCCTTTCCCAGATCAAGGTCGATTCCACGTATTTCTTAATCTAAAATAACACATTTAGCTGATTTAATACTCACATTTATCAAAATAGTCCTTAACTCTAACTTTGGAAAAATTATGATTTTGCCCTAAACTTTTGCATATTTACACTTTTTCCCCAAAGCTCGGAAATTAAAATTTTTGCAAAATTATTATGTTTTATGACATGCTGATTATTTTTCCCTTGTATGGTAACATCAAATTCTCACTCTAACATGTAGTTATGAACATTAGGTATTTTTATCGATTATGTCGTTTTACTCGTTTTCACGTAAAATCGCTTAGCAAAAGTTTTTTAACACAATTTCAAGCTTCATATTCTACCATAAAACATCAAAATAAACACATTTCACCTATGGGTATTTTTCCAAATATAAACCCTAGGTTAAATTATTGCTAGAATAAGCTAAATCAAGTTGCTTAGACTCCAAAAACGTAAAGAACATTAAAAACGGGGCTTGGAATCACTTACTATGGAGCTTGGAAGCTTGAAACAAACCCTAGCTATGGATAACCCTTGAAATTTTGTCCTAATGAAGAAGATGGACATATTATGGATAACCCTTGAAATTTTGTCCTAATGAAGAAGATGGACATATTTTTCCATCTTTTTTCTTTTTTTTTTAATCTTTTAATTACCAAATGACTAAAATACCCTTCATTAAAAACTTTGGTTATTTCTACCTATGTATGTCCATTTTTGTCCACGAAAACCTGATGGTATAATTACCATTTAAGGACCTCTACTTCAATTATTCTCTTAAATTAAATTCTTTAACATCTAAAACTCATATTTATCAACTTTTGCAATTAAGTCCTAATAGGCAAATTAGACATGCAATTCATGAAATTTTCTATTGATGTTCTAACACATGCATCTAATCACTCAATAAATTATAAAAATTAATCGGAATAAATTTTTCTACTTCAGAATTGTGGTTTTGAAACCACTATTCCGTTTAAGCCCTAATTCAGGATATCACACTCTCGTATCTTGCTTTGGCTTCTTCACAATGGAACTTGTTTTCTATTTCATCAATTTGGGCGCAGGCACGAGTTCTCTTACGAGGCATGATTAACCTGAATAAAAGATGGGAAAATTTATTTTCTCAAAAAAAAATTAACAAAAATTATTAATGATTCAATAAATTGAAAAATTAATTAGTAGAATAAAATTAAAATTTAAGAGAAAATTTGGTCTTACCACATTTTTTAAAGAACTCCTAAAACTAATTAGAAAGCAAAAGAGATCGAATTAAGGTAGGTTGGAGGATTTAGCTAAGGATGGGTGAAGGTGTGTGCCGCTTGGGTGTTGGAACACTACTAGATGTGCGGGTGGAAGGGCGTGTGAGCAGGTAGCAGTGCGCGCAGGAGTTGGGCGAGCAGTGCACGAAGCCTTGTCGAGCAGGCTTGGTGCAGGCGCTAGGTGCAGGTGTGAGACACGGCTTGGGCAGCTGGGCTAGAGTAGCAAGCGTAGCGGCACGGGGAGGCCACTAGCGCGCCTGTGTGCGAAGGCTGCTGGGCGCTTGGGCGTGCAATAGAGTCAGGGCTGTTGGGCGTGTGCTGGCCGATTAGATGGGCAATCCTGCTGTTAGGTGCTGCTGGCTGAATGAGGCTATCGACTAGGGGCTTGTGGCACTTAAAGGTTTGGGTGTTTTGGGGTTTTGAGTGATAAATGATGGAGAAGGTTGGTGGTATTTATAATGAGGGAAATAGGAGTCGGAATAGAATTCTTAGAAAAATTTAATAATTAAAAATTCTAAATTCTAATTCTACTTAGAGTTAACAACAATTAATAATTAATAAAATACATATTAAATTATTAATTGCTATTAATTTAGTAAGATAAAAACTTATTAAATAAAATATGATTAAATTAAAACTAATCCTAACTCTATATAAAGTTGATAATAATTAATATATATTATAATGGATATAATTATATATTAATAATTATCATCTTTTTTATTAAACTAAAAACATTTATTCTAGAAGCATTTTAAAAATATTTACAAAAAGAGGCATCTAATTTTTATTATTTTTAAAAAGAGCAACCAAATTTTAAAAATAATTCAATTAAGTCCCCAGGCTTAATGAAAATTTGAAATTGAGTTGCAATTTAAAACTTGGATCAAAATTGACCTTTTTATTTGAAAAACTAAAAAATTATTTTGCCATTTAGGGAATAATTTCTTGGAGAATTATGTTAAAATCAATTCCTAGGAAAGATTGGAGGGGTCACAAGCGGTCTCGCTTAAGTTTCAATCTCCTAGACAGAATTTATTTAAACATACTAAACCCGAAAATATACCCTAAATCATTTATTAAAAAAGAAAATAAGAAAATAAGAAAATTTAAACATCTGATAAAATGAACGAAATTTGATTCCGTTCAATCTTATCTCCCCAATAATGTTTCAGACGCTGAGCATTAACTTGAAAATTACCTCCATTACCTTAGAGTTCAACAACTCCGTATGGATAGACGTGATGAATCGTAAATGGACCGGACCAAGGTGATTTCAGTTTACCTGGAAAGAACCTTAATCTAGAAAAATAACAAAACTTGCTAACGTACTTCAAATTCTTGAACTCGAATGTGCTTGTCATGCCATTTCTTAAGTCTCTCATTGAGTAATTTGACATTTTCGTACGAGAACATTCGGAATTCCTCTAGCTCATTGGGTTGTAGCATTCGTTTCTCTCTAGCAAGCTTAAGATCCAAGTTGAGTTGTCGAAGGGCCTAGTATGCTTTGTGCTCAAACTCCAAAGGCAAATGATAGGCTTTCCCAAAGACCAACCTGTAGGGTGACATCCCTAAAGGTGCCTTGTATGTTATTCCGTAAGCCCATAAAGCATCATCCAGTATTTTGGACCAATCTTGTCAGTTCGGGCAAACTACCTTCTCAAGTATACCTTTGATCTCCTTGTTTGCCAGTTTAGCTTGCTCATTCATCTACGGATGGTAAGCTATAGTGACCTTGTGTTTCACTCCATGTTTTTATAATAACCATTTCAATCACTTATTCACAAAATGGGACCCTTTATCACTGATGATGGCTCTTGGGGTTCCAAACCTTGTGAACACATGTTTCTGCAAAAACTTCGTTACAACCTTAGCATCGTTTGTCGGATATGCCTCTACCTCAACCCACTTAGACACATAGTTTATTGCTACTAATATATACTTGTGACCAAAGGACGGAGGGAAAGGACCAAGAAAGTCAATACCCCATACATCGAATAATTCTACCTCAATGATATTTGTTTGAGGCATCTCATTTCTGTTGGTGACATTTCCAACCCTTTGACATCGATCACAACACTTTACGTAAGCATATGCATCCTTGAATAGTGTTGGCCAGAAGAATCCAACTTGCAATACTTTGGCCACAGTACGAGTACCTCCGAAGTGTCCCCCACTCGAAGCTGAGTGATAATGGTATAGAATCTTTTGTACTTCTTCTTCTGCCATGCATCTCCTAATTATTTGATCTGCATACTTTTTAAACAAATATAGCTATTCCTAGAAATAGTACTTCACATCGTGAATAAACTTGTTCCTTTGATGATATGTCTTATCAATCGACATCAAACCACAAGCTAAAAAGTTAGCAATATTAGCAAAACAAAGGGTATTATGGACATGATTTACCTTCAGTATGTGTTCATCTGGAAACGTCTCTCAAATTGGTATAAGAGAAGAGTTCCCTTTTTTACGGCTCCAATCTAGACAAGTGGTCTGCTACTTGGTTTTCCTCTCCCTTTTGATCTTGAATTTCTAGATCGAACTCTTGAAGTAGAAGTACCCACCGGACCAGTCTCAGCTTAGCGTCTTTCTTGGCAAGTAAATACTTAATTGCCGAGTGGTTCGTATAGACAGTCACCTTGGTACTTATAAGATAAGATCGAAACTTGTCAAAAGGAAACACAATAGCAAGTAACTATTTCTTTGTTACCGTATAATCAGTTAAGCTCCTGTCAGAGTTTGACTTACGTAGTAGATGGGATGAAAAACTTTGTTCCTTCGCTGACCCATGACAGCTCCTATGGCGAAGTCACTTGCATCACACATCAATTCAAATGGAAAATCCCAGTTTGTGTGATAATTATGGGTGTCGTAACTAACTAACTCTTCAAATATTTGAAAGCTCTTAAGCAGTCTTCATCAAATTTGAACGTCATGTCCTTCTTTAATAATGTAACACCCCTCACCCATATCCAACATCGGGACAGGGCTCAAGGCATTACCAGACTTAAACATTCATAAACATACAAAATCGGGTCACCAAATTTCACCCAAAATTAAAACTTCTCGAACACATGCATATCGTCCCTTATTCAGGCCTTCGAGGCCTATAACATACATTAGGGCGGTTTGAGACAAAACTGAAAACATTCGGTAAACTTTGGGTGACTTAACAATTCTCTAGCTTTGGAGAGTCACACGCCCATGTGGGTAGGCCGTCTAGACATACACGACCATGGGGCTCTAGACACGCCCGTCCTCAGCCCGTGTAACTCTCTGACTTAATCCTTAGCATTCTATTAAAGACACACGGCCAAGACACACGCCCGTGTGGCCTGCCCGTGTAGTCAAAACTTAAGCTAATTTCCTAATTTTTTTGTCATCTTTACAAGCACACACATACATGGTTTCTATGGCATTCCTTAATAGTTCATTATTATGCATTTGTTCCTCCTACTCGTGATAAAATAGTCTAGCAACATTATTAAACATTCACGTGACCTTGTCATCATATTAATCACTTATACCATTATACTATGTTTACTAACTTATAAATTTAACATCCATGTTTAGGGCACTAACAACTTATTACCATATCACTCATTTATTCCATGGCCATGACCACCTCGAATGGTCCTAAGGCATTCACCATGTACATATGCCATATACTTCTTAAACATAGTGAACAAGCATAATCACATACCCACATCACAAGACATTTACACATATCATAGATAAATAGGCTTCCAAGCCAAATTCATTAAGCCACATCTCATGGCTACATACAACAAATCATTATAAGCCAATACATTTGGATAATCACAACAACATCGATCATAGAAAAACTAAGTCTTTATACATGCCACTCACTTGAAAACGTATAACATATATATGTTAATACTCCAAGGGTAAAGGCTCGATAGTGTGATGCTGCCTCCGACGATTTCCAACCCGAGCTGACCTGAAAAAACTAAAAGAAATGGAAAGGAGGGAGTAAGCTTTACGCTTAGTAAGTCCATATGAAAATAATAAGCATTAATATAACATGTTTCCTTAAGTAAAACAACTATAGTTACACTTTTATTCATATTCTGGTCAAGCTATCTACTCGAGTCATAGTCGATAAATTATTTATAACTTGAGATACGGAACTACAAATTAAGATCCGTTAATTTTACATAAAACTAGACTCATATATATTCCTACCATAAAATTTTCAGAATTTTTGGTCTAGCCAATAAGTACAGTTTATTATCCAAATTCTCCCCTATTTTCTATTTGACAGCTTCGACCTTTATTCACTAAAATTTATTTATCTAATAGTACGAGACTCGGATAATGTTCCCGTCTCTTTATCATGAAATTAGACTCATTAAGGATTTCATTCATATGAATTTTAACTCTTAATTATTTTTTAAAAATATTTAGTGATTTTCCAAATTTAAAACAATGGAGTCTAGAATCACTCCGACTCTGTCTAACAAGAATTAATATATCTCATACTAAAAAATTCTTTTTCTTACACCGTTTCCTTTACATAAAACTAGACTCATTAAATTTTAATTTAATATTTATTTCAACCTCTAACTCAATTTTAACTATTTTTGGTGGATTTTCAAAGTCAGACCAATGCTGCTGTACCAAATCTGTCTTAGTGCAACAAGATAATAACCATCACAAATTTTTCATAGAAATTATTCTCATAAATATCATTCATTCATTTGCACTATCGTCACAAGTCCATTTCATTTCACATGTCAAACACGTGCTCATGGGTTTCGAGTACTTACCTGTGCCATCATTTAGCACTGCACTCGTCCAAACATGACAACTCATATGCATCATAATAATATCATATAACATACATGATGTATCATGGCAAGAACCTTTTTTTTCATTTTTTTTCATATTAATCTCGTTGAATTTCTCAGAATCTTGATGGATATCCCATTCACTATCAATTTATACAAGTGATCATTTCGTGTGCGCACTCCCGCGAACCTCACATCTTACGGCGGGATTACCACTCTAGGCTAAATCCCCCGTAATATAAACTCATGGAGTGATGTTGGGATTACCAGTCCAAGCTAAATCCCTTGTAACGACAAGCACTCTCAATGAGCTCGGATCTGAATTACTAGTCCAGGCTAAATTCAGACCCTAATCGGATTACCCGTCTGGGGTAAATCCTTAATGCACGCATATTCTTCAAGAGGCTCGATCACTTAAGGAACACCAGTCCAGGCTAGATCCTTTTTATACTTGAGATCTTCGGATTACCAGTCCAGGCTAAATCTTTTTCTGCAACACATGCAGGATCTCAAGTCTCATGTAAATCATGGTTTATCCATCGAATTTCCCTTTTTATTCAACCGAGATTTTCTCTTTCCATCAAGTGTATCATTATGCATAGTTGCTCATGCAATGTACATCCAATTCAACATATTTCCATGTTTATTTAGACATTAGTTACCATATATAATCTTCATATCAACTAAATAAATATCCATCACACAATGTCAACACATCATTTTAAGTTCAAGTATGAACAATAATAATATCATTGCACTATCATTAACATATGAACTTACCTCGGTTTCGAGTACGACTATTGATTTCGAGTTTGTGCTTAACCTTGTTCAACCTCATTCTAAGCCCGAATCTTGTTTTCGTTGATCTATAATATCACATTTAGCCTACTAATTAGTCACATTATTCATAGGGGTCTAAAAATCATATTTTTACAAATTTACATTTTGACCCTTAAACTTTTGCATATTTACACTTTTGCCCCAATGCTCGAAAATTAAACTTCATCCTATTTTCTTAGGTTTTATGACATGATGATCATTTTTCATAATATGAAAGCCCCCAACTTCCACTAAATCACCCATTTATGACCAATTTCACAACTTTTACAAAACGGTCCTTTCGGACATTTTCATCGAAAACCGTTTAGTAAAAGTCGTTTATTAAACACCAAACACTCATTTTCTACCATTATACATCAAAATAAAAGCATGTAATTCATGGGTAAATTTTTAAAGACAAACCCTAGCTCAAAATAATGGTAGAAATAGCTAGAACGTGTTACCGGGATTTCAAAAATGTAAAGAATATTAAAAACGGAGCTCAGAATCACTTACTATTGAGCTTGGAAGCTTGGCCAAACCCTAACCATGGCTGCTCTTGGTAAATTCGGCTGAAGCAAGAAGAAAGGAACACATTTGGGTTTTAAAATTTGTCTTTTAATGCATTTTACCCCTAAATGACCAAAATGCCCTTTTTGCCTTTCTTTGAAATTTTATCCATCCAAGGCCATTTTTGTCCAAAAAGTTATAAAATGGTCTAAATACCATTTAAGGACCTCCCATTTAAAATTTCATAACAATTAGACAGCTCTAACATGTAGAACTAAACTTTTGCACTTTTTACAATTTAGACCTTTTGACCAAATTGAGTGCCCAAACGTAAAAATTTTTGAGCGAAATCTTCACAAAATCATTTCGTAAAATCGTAGGCCATAAAAATATGATAAAATTAATTTTTTACGTCAAATTTGTGGTCCCAAAACCACTATTCTGACTTGGCCCTAATTCGGGATGTTACAAATACTTTGCATAAAGGTTTAGCAATTTTGGAGAAGTCCTTGATGAATCTTTGATAGAAACCGGCGTGGCCCAAAAAGCTTTTAACACCCTTTACAGATGTTGGAGGTGGGAGTTTCTCAATAACATCTACCTTTGCTTTATCAACCTCTGTAATAGTTCGGTTTTGACCCTAGTCGGAATAGTGGGTTCGGGACCATAAATTCGAGTTTGAAAAAAATATTTTAATATTATTTTCTGTGTCTGTGATATGTGAATTTATAACTGTGAAGTTTCTGTGATTTAATTTGTCTGTTTCTGTGCTTAATTATGATAAAGGACTAAATCGCGTAAAATACAAAAGTTGCATGCTATATGTTAATGGGGTTAATTGGCCTTGGCTTTTAAAATAAAGGTCCTTGCATGTCAAATTTGCCATTTATGTTAATGGTGGACAATGTTGGACATGTAGTAGTTAAAATTTTATGATATATGTTATGGATAAAATAGTAAATTAATTAATAATGTATATTAAATAAAGAAAACATGAAAGTGGCCATATTATCATGCATATTGCCGAAAATCAAAGAAAATAAAAAGGAAGAAAGCCATTCAAGGTTTCGGCTAGTTTGATCCTTGATTAAGATCAAGAACAAAGAAAATCGGACTTAGATCGAGGGAAGTCCAAAATAGTTGAATAGTCGACTCGTTTCCGTCTGAAATCTGTACGAGGTAAGTCAAATTAAAATTACGTGTTAAATTGACTAAATTCTGCGCATATATATATTGTAATCTGTATTGGACGGCCTTGAGAGCCTGATGAATAAATTTTGAGTAAACTCTGATAATATCTAGTATCTGAATAGCTCTGTACGTTTCTAAAAGAATATTGATATTGATCTGGGATATCGTGTAAGACCTTGTTTGGGACACAGGCCTCGATTTAAGATTAATGTGTAAGACCATGTCTGAGACATCGGCATCGTATCTGATTTTATAAGACCCTGTCTGGGACAGAGACATCGATACTGAATTACATGTAAGACCACGTCTGGGACGTAGGTATTATACTCATTTATGAGTATCTGTATCTTTTCTGAACCGTCTAATGATAAAGTACGAGATACGGTAATGAAAGATGAAATGTATAATCTATATAGGTACGTTTGAATCGTACTAAACTTCTGAATATGAAAGACTTTATTTCTGTGAAATAATGAATACAAAGTATGTATGAAATCATGGAAATGAAACATGACATGTATACAAGCAAATGAGCATGGTTAGGCTCATAAAATACTTTGTGAAATGGTTATAAATTTTTACTATTGAGTTTTATTTTCTATGCTTTAATGGTTAGACCAATTGTATTTGGCTTACTGAGCTCTTTGTAGCTTACTCTGTGTAGTTTCTGTCTATTTTACAGTTATTATAGCTACTGAAGGCTCGGGGATAGTCGAGGATCATCACCACACTATCGAATTCATTTTGGTTCTTCTGAAAGTGTAAATATTTTTAAGTATGGCATGTATAGGCTAGAATGTTTATGTAAGTATGATTTGATATGTATATATATTATGCCATGAGAGTTGGCTAGCAAATGATATGTTTGTGCATAGTTTGGTATTTGGTTGGTGATGCTAAAAGGTGTATGTTTGAAATGTTTTATAATCCAATATGATTTGGTCATTTTAAGCATGGAATTGGCTGAAAATGTTGGTATAAATGTTGTCTAATATTGTTTAGGAATGACCCAAAAAGGGGTGGCAAGTTGGCTTAAACCAAGCCTGCATTGTGCCACACAGTCAGGGACCACGGGCGTGCCTTGTGGCCGTGTAGGTAAAGCTGTAACCTCTTAAGACCACACGGTTAAGACACATGGGTGTGTCATCTGGCCGTGGGCTCAAGTCAATAGCCAGCTAAGAATCACAAGGCCATAGCACACGGGCGTGTGTGTTGCCCGTGGGTGAAAGTTAGTATGTATGTCTTATTTTTGGCATGGCTGGTTCACATGGGCGTGTCTAGTGCCCATGTGAGGCACACGGCCTGATCACACGGACGTGTGACCTCAACAGAATTGAAAAACTTTTCTGAGTTCTGAAATTTATGAATGTGTTTGGTTTAGTCCCGACTGTCCTTTAAAGTATGTTTTAGGTCTCATGGACTTTTATAAAAGAAGAATTATTGGCTATTCATGTATTAATGTTATTTGATATCTGTGATTCTAAATCGGTCTAAAATGTTCTGTCTGTCTAGTAATGCCCCTTACCTATTCGGTGACGGTTACAGGATAGGGGTGTTACATTTAGTTGGTATCAGAGCTATGGTTTAGTCGGTTCTAGGACTACCATAGTGTATGTGAGTCTAACTATACATGCCATATATCTGAAACTGCGATAGTGTAATAAATCTTGACATTGAAATGTGCTTTTATATAGCAAATGGATCCCGATAGAGCCGTAGCTAATGATGTAGAAAGCAATGCACCTGTTCCCACGCAAGGGACAATGCAAGCTAATTCTAGACCGACTACGAGTAGCCATGATGGTGAGGTTAAACAAGCCTTCTATCAGATGATGAATGATTGGTTCACCCAATACATTAGAACCAATTCGGTTGTACAACAACCTCCACCCCTGGTTAATCCTTCTTAAATTCTTGTTATACCCTCGGTGAATCCGGTTCAGTTAAGTAGACCATCAGTTGATAAGATTAGAAAGAATGGGGCTGAAGATTTTCGAGCTACAACGAATGTGATGCTGAAAGAGGCAAATTCTAGTTAGAAAATACAATACGAGTATTTGATGAAATGTCTCTGAATCCTGAAGAATGTGTAAAATGTGCCATTTCACTATTGAGAGATACGACGTATCATTGGTGGAAGACTTTAATATCTGTGGTTCCGAGTGAATGGGGTACTTGGGATTTCTTCCAAGCTAAATTTCGGAAGAAATACATTAGTCAGAGATTTATCGATAAGAAACGTAAAGAGTTTCTCGAGCTTAAACAAGGTCGTATTTCTGTTACTAAATATGAACATGAATTTGTAAGATTGAGCCAGTATGCTCGAGAATGTGTATCAAATGAAGCAATAATGTGCAAAAGGTTTGAAGATGGACTAAACAAAGATATCTGTCTATTAGTTGGGATTTTGGAGATTAAAGAAATAGTAGTACTCGTTGAGCGAGCTTGTAAAGCTGAAGAATTAAGTAAAGAGAAAAGAAAAGCTGATTCTGAAGCTAGAGATGTTAGAAAGAGATATGCAAGTAGATCATTTCAGTCTGTGTCAAAAAAATTTCGAGATGATCATATCCATTCAAAGGCTGATGTAGGACATTCGAATCGAGATCGAGCTAGATCGTATTTGAATTTCAGAGCTCCTGTTACTTCTGTTGCAAGTGTCGGGAATGTCTGATTTGAGAAACTTGAATGTAAACACTGTGGTAAAAGACATTCGGGAAATTGTAGATTGAATGACCGAGCTTGTTTCTGATGTGGATCTCTGGACCATTTTGTAAGAGATTGTTCTGAACCTGCTGAGTAAGAGAATGTACAAAATCCGAAACCGAGCAACACCTCAGCTAGAGGTAGACCTTCCAGAAATACGGGAAATGCAAGTGGTGGTCAAAGAGCTACTAGGGATACTGTTGTTAGATCTGAGGCCAGAGCACCTACTAGAGCACCTGCTAGAGCCTATGCTATCCGAGCTCATAAGGAAGCCTCATCTTCGGACGTAATTACTGGTACTTTTACTCTTTATAATACTTCTGTGATTGCATTGATAGACCCTGGATCAATGCATTCTTATATCTGTATGAATTTAGTGCACAGTAAAACTTTGCCTGTAGAGTCTATTGAATTTGTAATTAGAGTATCGAACCCCTTAGGCAAAAGTGTCTTGGTTGATAAAGTCTGCAAGGATTGTTCGTTATTGATTCGAGATATTTGTTTTCTTGCTGATCTGATCTTTTGCCTTTCGACGAATTTGATATAATTCTGGGAATGGACTGGTTAACTTTGCATGATGCTATTGTGAATTGCAAACAAAAAGTCATTGATTTAAGGTGTAAAATGATGAGATAATTTGAATTGAGTCTAGTGATTTGAATGGACTTCCAGTTGTGATATCTGTAATGAAAGCACGAAAATATGTGAAGAAAGGCTGTGAAGCCTACTTAGCTTATGTGTTAGACTCAAAAGTGAATGAAAAGAAAGTTGAATCTGTGCCTGTTGTCTGTGAATTCTCTGATGTGTTTCCTAAAGAACTACCGAGTTTTCCTCTGATTCGAGAAGTCGAGTTTGGTATTGAATTAGTACCTGGTACTACTTCGATTTCAATAGCTCCGTATAGAATGGCTCCAATCGAGTTAAAGGAATTAAAATCTTAGTTGTAAGAGTTGACTGATATGCTTTAAAAAAAACCAAGTCCAAATTATCTTGCTAGCTTGCCACCCAGAGTCCCTCCAAACATCGAACCTTCTACTGAGCATCACCTGAAAATAAAATAAAAGAGGGGGTGAGTTTTTGCAAACTCAGTGTGTACAACCCTCAACACAAAAAAAAACAAGCATTCCAAAAACCATCATACATCAAACGTACAATACAATCTCATCCAAATTATCCATCCGCTACACACTAGCTCCGTCCCTCGTCACACCATGTGGGGATATATATATTGACTTACCCAACCGACCCACCAATGGTAGCCTGGTTACGGAACTACCTTCATTTACATATTAGGCTTTAAAAGTCGTCGGTGGATCCACGATTGTCAAGCAACCATCCGATCCTTATATACTTCCTCCGTTCCATAATTCCCAAACCATATGTAACCTAAGCAGAATAACATATGTATGCATGTCATATCCATAAAGCTTACATTCAACATCTAGGGGTATTTTGGTCATTTTCTCCCTTAAGGGCATTTCAGTAATTTTCCCTTTATTACGATTTTCACTTACCTTGGCCTGTTAACAAATCTCGTGAGCTAAGATGAACAAATACTATGCACCATGTAGGATTCCAGAGAAGAGGAGGTGGGTCATTAAGACCGCTTAAGTACCAAGCTCTCCCTAGATCCAATCCTAGACATACATATACCCGTTGCCACACCTTAACCCTATGACTTGTCCATGGTTGCAATATATTAATTAAATTTTATGTAGTTATCATATACTAATCCTAAAACCCCTTACAGAGCCCAATCAAATTCACATACCTGTATCTGGCCCATTAAGCCCAATCATATTCATATGTCCCATTAGGCCCAAATCACCTGTATATGGCCCATTAGGCCCAAATCACATTCATATGGTCCGTTAGGCTCAGTCACATTCATATTCATGCTTACATACAAATTCCTATCACATAGCATCAATATTCAGTTTTTGCGTACTATGGGCTCAACAGCCCATCGAGCCCATTTAGTCCATTCTGGCCCATATGGCCAAAACACAACCCAAGTCCACAGAATCGCCCGTGGGCCTCAGGCAACCTATCGGTCTCCCCTTTACGAGTGTTCGCACACTCGCAAGACTACCGTAGCCAAACTTTCGACTTTTCGGCATTTTGGCTTTTGCCGATTCATAGTGTGTGTGCAGTGTATGTACACACTTGGTAAGTAAGCATGCTGCGATTCCTTTAGTCACCAACCTACAAATGATATCACCCTTCCATTAATTGCATGCTTAATACATATCCTTACTAAAACTAAAACCTCACCTTTCACCTTACCTTGAGCACCAATCCTTAATAGCTTTTCCTTGATCACGTACTCCCTAGATCTGCATTAGTCTTACTCATTAAAACTAAATACTAGGGAACTAGCATCCAACACAAGTCCCCTTGCCTTAACTATGACCATTCGGCCAACTAAGATTAAGAGTACTTACCAAAGTTTCTGAATAGCAAATCGGTAGGGTCCAAGGACAGAGATTTGATACCTATTCCTACCCAAAACTGATTAGAAAAAGTAAGGGACAATAATCGATACTGAGCAAAGAAAATCAATTGTAAAACACTTACACTAGATTTGGTTAAAGAGTATTCGACCCTTGGGAGATTCGGCTTTTCAGCTTTCAACTTAGTGTGGTGAATAAGGTTTATTTGGCACAGATTAAAGAATAAGATTAGAAGAAGAAATTGGCTAAGTGAAACAAAGAAAATTGTGTAGAGAAGAATAGAAATCGGCAGAAAGAAAGAAAAACAAAAGGGTTTTTGGCTTTTTGGATCTTGAAAAGAAAAGGGTTTACAGTAGCAAGGTGAAGAAGAATTTCGGCAGTAGCCTGGCAACCTTGTATTCGGCCCCTATTTATAGCCTTATAGCCAAATTTTCAATGCCCAATTCCCAATTCGGGTCCATCACTTCTCCCTTCTCATCT
Source organism: Gossypium longicalyx (assembly GCA_025698465.1). Lineage (NCBI taxonomy): Eukaryota > Viridiplantae > Streptophyta > Magnoliopsida > Malvales > Malvaceae > Gossypium > Gossypium longicalyx. The sequence goes on along the minus strand of CM047007.1, from coordinate 45,757,268 downwards.
CCTCGTTTTTCTCCCTGATAACCCCTTGATCTTTTCCTTAATTTCCTCTTCTGAACACTCCCATTGGAGTCCATCTTCACGCCACTTCCAACCTTCTAGAAGGCCAAAATTAAACTTCTAAAAATCCTAAGCTAGGATTCGAACCTTGGATCTCCTTGCTAGCCACTAACGCCACCTCCCTACAACCTAAGTGGCGTCACTTAACCACTCATCCACAAGGCTTTTTGATGTTATTTTCCCCTATTTTTCTTTAAAAGCCCAACTACTTGCCATCAGGGTTTCTTAATAATTATTAACGCATAATTTCCTTTTCCCCTAAGTTCAAATTCAAACCTTAGCCAAGACCTACTATTACCTACTTAACCGAAAATACCTAGCACACATTTTTTTTTATCAAAATTGAAAAAGAAAATTTGGGATTTTGAGATTTTTGGGTTTCAAGATTTTTAGGGCATTACACATGTTCTGTTTGTGAAAAAGAAAGATGGAACAATGAGAATGTGTATTGATTATTGTCAGCTTAACAAAGTGACTATAAAGAATAAATATCCTCTACGGAGAATTGATGATTTATTCGATTAGTTGAAAGGTGCTACTGTGTTTTCAAAGATTGATCTGAGATTGGGTTACTATCAGTTGCGAGTAAAGGACTCTGACATTCCAAAAACTGCTTTTAGAACGAGGTACGGGCATTATGAATTTTTAGTTATGCCTTTTGGATTGGCTAATGTACCTGCTATCTTTATGGATTTGATGAATAGAATTTTCAGACCATATTTAGATCAATTTGTTGTGGTATTCATTGATGATATATTGATTTATTCACGTGATGAATCTGAGCATGCTAAACATCTGAGAATAGTACTACAGACTCTGCGAGATAAACAGTTGTATGCAAAGTTCAGTAAATGTGAGTTTTGGTTGCGAAAAGTTGGTTTTCTGGGCCACATTCTGTCAGCATCGGGTATTCGAGTTGATCTGAACAAAATTTCTGCTATTCTGGATTGGAAGCCTCCAAGAAATGTTTCTGAAGTCCGTAGTTTTCTGGGACTTGCCAGTTACTACAGACGATTAGTAAAAGGTTTCTCAATGATTGCAACTCCTTTAACAAAACTGCTCTAGAAAGATGTGAAATTTGAGTGGTCTGAAAAGTGTCAGAACAACTTTGATCAGTTAAAAGCTCTGTTAAGTGAAGCTCTGGTACTTGTGTGACCTGAATCAGGTAAAGAACTTGCTGTTTACAGTGATGCTTCGTTGAACAGACTAGGATGTGTTCTAATATAAGAAGGAAATGTTATAGCTTATGCCTCGAGACAACTAAAGCTGCATGAAAAGAACTATCTGACTTCTGACCTCGAGTTAGCTGCTATTGTGATTGCCTTGAAGATCTGGCGTCACTATCTATTTGGTGGGAAATGTCACGTGTTTTCTGATCATAAAAGTCTGAAGTATTTAATGATGCAAAAAGAGTTGAATCTACGACAAAGAAGATGGTTAGAATTGCTAAAAGACTATGAACTTGTGATTGATTATCATCCGGGAAAAGCGAATGTTGTTGCTGATGCCTTAAGTCAAAAATTATTGTTTGCTTTGCATGCAATGAATGCTCATTTGGTTCTGTCTGATGATGGTTCAGTTTTAGCTGAATTAAAAGCGAGACCCTTGTTGTTACAGCAGATTATTGAAGCTTAGAAGATTGATAATGAGATTTTGGCTAAACGAACTCAGTGTGATGTAGAGACTGGTTCAGAATTCAGAGTTGATAAAAAAAAATTGTTTAAGATTCCGAGATCGAATTTGTATTCCAAGGAATCCATAGTTGATTCAGATGATTCTGAGTGAAGCTCACAGTAGTTGTTTATCTGTACATCCGGGTAGTACTAAAATGTATAATGATCTGAAGCAGCATTATTGGTGGCCCGGAATGAAAATAGATACTCTGATTTTGTTTCTAAATGTTTAACCTGTCAGTAAGTTAAAGCTGAATATCAGGTGCTATTTGGGTTATTACAATCGATTATGATTCTAGAGTGGAAATGGGATCGAGTGACCATGGATTTTGTTTCGGGTTTGCCCTTGTCTTCGAGAAAGAATGACGCAATTTGGGTTGTAGTTGATCGTTTGACAAAATCAACTCATTTTTTTCCAATTCGATTTGATTATTCGCTTGATAAATTAACTGAGTTATACATTTCTGATATTGTGAGACTGCATGGTGTGCCATTGTTGATAGTGTCAGATAGAGACCCGAGATTTACATCGCGATTTTGGAAGAAATTACAAGATGCTCTGGGTACTAAATTGCATTTTAGTACTGCTTTTTATCGACAAACGGACGGTTAATCTGAGCGGATTATTCAGATACTTGAGAATATGTTGAGATGTTGTATTCTTGAGTTTGAAGGTACGTGGGAACAATACCTACCTTTGATTGAATTCGCCTATAATAATAGCTTTCAATCGAGCATTAAAATGGCACCGTATGAAGCCTTATACGGTAAAAAGTGTAGAACTCCGTTATACTGGTCTGAGCTTAGTGATAAGAAGATTTATGGTACTGATCTGATAAAAGAAACATAACAGAAAGTGAAAGTAATACGAGATAGTCTGAAAGCTGCCTCTGATCATCAATAATCTTATGTAGATTTAAAACAAAAAGATATCAAATTTGAGATCGGTGATAAAGTGTTTCTGAAAGTATCTCCGTGGAAGAAACTGTTCCGATTTGGTAAAAAGGGGAAGTTGAGTCCGAGGTTTATCGGACCGTATGAAATCATTGACCGAGTTGGGCTAGTTGCTCATAGATTGAGGCTACCATCTGAGTTAGAAAAAATTCACAATGTGTTTCATGCATCGATGCTTCGACGATACAGATTTGATCCTTCGCATATAATTTCACCGTCTGAAATTGAAATTCAGCCTGATATGACTTACGAAGAAAAGCCAATCCGTATTTTAGCTCGTGAGGTTAAAGAGTTATGAAACAAGAAAATTCCATTAGTTAAAGTGATTTGGCATCGACATGGTGTTGAAGAGGCCACGTGGGAGTCTGAAGATGCTATGAGACAACAATAACCGAATCTGTTTAACGGTAATATTTTCGGGGACGAAAATCCCTAAGGGGAGAATTATAACAGTTCGGTTTTGACCCTAGTCGAAATAGTGGGTTTGGGACCACAAATTCGAGTCTAAAAAATTATTTTAAAATTATTCTTTGTCTGTGATATGTGAATTTATAACTGTGAAGTTTCTATGATTTAATTTGTCTGTTTTTATGCTTAATTATGATAAAGAACTAAATCGAGTAAAATGTAAAAGTTGCATGCTATATGTTAATGGGGTTAATTGGCCTTGGCTTTTAAAATAATGGTCCTTGTATGTCAAATTTACCATTTATGTTAATGGTGGACAATGTTGGACATGTAGTAGTTAAAATTTTATGATATATGTTATGGATAAAATAGTAAATTAATTAATAATGTATATTAAATAAAGAAAACATGAAAGTGGCCATATTATCATGCATATTGCCGAAAATCAAAGAAAATAAAAAGGAAGAAAGCCATTCAAGGTTTCGGCTAGTTTGATCCTTGATTAAGATCAAGAACAAAGAAAATCAGACTTAGATCGAGGGAAGTCCAAAATAGTTGAATAGTCAACTCGTTTCCGTCCGAAATCCATACGAGGTAAGTCAAATTACAATTATGTCTTAAATTGACTAAATTCTGCGCATATATATATCTACTGTAATCTGTATTGGATGACCTTGAGAGCTTGATGAATAAATTTTGAGTAAACTCCGATAATATGCTAGTATCTAAATAGCTCTGTACGTTTCTGAAAGAATATTGATATTGATCTGGTATATCATGTAAGACCTTGTCTAGGACACAGGCCTCGATTTGAGGTTAATGTGTAAGACCATGTCTGGGACATTGGCATCGTATCTGATTTCGTATAAGACCCTGTCTGGGATAGAGGCATCGATACTGAATTACAAGTAAGACCACGTTTGGGACGTAGGCATTGTACTCATTTATGTGTATCTGTATCTTTTCTGAATCGTCTGATGATAAAGTACGAGATATGGTAATGAATAGATGAAATGTATAATCTATACAGGGACGTTTGAATCGTACTGAACTTCTGAATATGAAAGACTCTGTTTCTATGAAATAATGAATACAAAGTATGTAGGAAATCATGGAAATGAAACATGACGTGTATACAAGCAAATGAGCATGGTTAGGCTCATGAAATACTTTGTGAAATGGTTATAAATTCATGCTATTGACTTTTATTTTCTATGCTTTAATGGTTAGACCAATTGTATTTGGCTTACTAAGCTCTTTGTAGCTTACTCTGTGTGGTTTTTGTCTATTTTACAATTATTATAGCTACTGAAGGCTCGGGGATAGTCGAGGATCGTCAGAACACTATCGAATTCATTTTGGTACTTATGAAAGTGTAAATATTTTTAAATATGGCATGTATAGGGTAGAATGTTTATGTAAGTAAGATTTGATATGTATATATGTTATGCCATGAGAGTTGGCTAGCAAATGATATGTTTGTGCATAGTTTTGGAATTTGGTTGGTGATGCTAAAAGGTGTATGTTTGAAATGTTTTATGATCTAATATGATTTGGTCATTTTAAGCATGGAATTGGCTGAAAATGTTGGTATAAATGTTTTCTAATATTGTTAGGAATGACCCAAAAAGGGGTGGCAAGTTGGCTTAAACCAAGCCTGCATTGTGCCACACAGTCAGGGACCACGGGCGTGCCTTGTGGCCATATAGGTAAAGCAGTAACCTCTTAAGACCACACAGTTAAGACACATGGACGTGTCATCTGGCCGTAGGCTCATGCCAGTAGCTAGCTAAGAATCACATGGCCATAGCACATGGGCGTGTTTGTTGGCTGTGGGTGAAAGTCAGTATTTATGCCTTATTTTTGGCACGGCTGGTTCACATTGGCGTGTCTAGTGCCCATGTGAGGCACACGGCTTGGTCACATGGGTGTGTGACCTCAACAGAATTGAAAATTTTTTCTGAGTTTTGAAATTTATGAATGTGTTTTGTTTAGTCCCAACTGTCCTTTAAAGTATGTTTTAGGTCTCGTGGACTTTCATAAAAGATGAATTGTTGGCGATTCATGTATTAATGTTATTTGATATCTGTGATTCTAAATCGGTCTGAAATGTTCTATCTATCTGGTAATGCCCCTTTTCTATTCTGGTGACGGTTACGGGATAGGGGTGTTACAACCTCTATTCCATGTCTTGTTATCAGATGCCCTAGAACAATCCTTTTTCGTACCATGAACTGACACTTTTCCCAGTTGAGTACCAGGTTTGTTTCTTTGCATCGCCTTAGTACCTTCGCTAGATTGGCTATGCAATCATCATAAGTATCTCCAAATACTGAAAAAACATCCATAAAACTTCCAAATACTTCTCAACCATGTCAATATAAATAGACATCATACATCTTTGAAATGTAGTAGGTGCATTACATAAACCAAATGGCATGCGTCTAAATGCAAATGTACCGTACGAGTAGGTGAATGTTTTCTTGTGTTGATCTTTCGGTGCTATTGTAATCTGATTATACCCCGAGTATCCATCAAGAAAACAGAAATAGTCTCGCCCTGTGATTCTATCTAGCATCTGGTCCAAAAATGGCAAAGGAAAGTGATCTTTCCTCGTCGCCTTGTTCAGCTTCCGATAATCAATGCAAATTTTCTATCCCTTAATCGTTCTAGTTGGTATCAACTCGTTATTCTCATTTTCAATTATTGTAATACCTCTTTTTTTTGGCACGCACTAGACCTGACTTACCCATGAACTGTCTGAGATGGGGCAAATTATACCTGTATCTAACCACTTGATGATTTTTTTCTTAACTACGTCCTTCATGATGGGGCTCAGTTTTCGTTGTCCATCAATCGTCCCTTTTTCACCATCTTCCAGGATAATCTTGTGCTTGCATACAGATGGGCTAATTTCATGAATATCGGCTATGGTCCATACGATATCCTTCTTGAATTGTTTCAACACCAGGATGAGTTTCTCTTCTTACTCACTAGTTAATTCTGCTGAAACAATCACAGGCAGAGTAGAAGCGTTACCTAAATAAACATATTTTAGATGTGAGGGCAGTACCTTTAGTTCTAATTTAGGTGGCTCATCGATTAACGCTTTTGGTTGGGCATAATTCCTTTTCTCTAATTTCAAAGATTCAAAACGGGATTGCAAATTAAATCCTTTTTTATTAGCATTATTTGGAGAATCTGATGTAAAAATTTGTTCCAATGGATCCTCAACATAGTTGAGCTCCCTCTCTACTATTAAATCCTCTAAATCGAATACTACAGAACAATCATCAATTGTGTCAGGAAATCGCATAGAATTAAAAACATTAAATATTACCTGATCATCCTGAACACGCATAGTAAGCTCGCCCTTCTGCATATCAATAAGGATCCTTCCGATTGCTAAGAACGATCTTCCTAAGATAATTGGCACTTCTTTGTTTGCTTCAAAGTCTAGAATAACAAAATCAGTAGGGAAGATAAATTTATCTACACGTACCAATACATCCTTGATTTTTCCTTCTGGATGTACTAAGGATCGATCTACTAATTGAAGTGTAACCGTAGTAGGTCTAAATTTACCTATCCCCAACTTCTTAAATATTGACATAGGCATCAAGTTAATACTCGCACCTAAGTCACATACTACCTTACCACAATATGTTTCTCCAATGTTGCAAGGTATGGTAAAACATTCAGGATCCTTCAACTTTGGGGGTAATTTGTCTTGAAGATATGCACTGCATTCCTTCGTCAGAGCTGCCATCTCAAATTCTCCAAGTCTTCATTTTTTGGACAGGATATCCTTCATGAATTTGACGTAGTTTGGCATTTATTCAAGTGCTTCAACCAACGGGATATTGATATGAAGTTACTTGAGTACGTCTAAGAACTTCTTGAATTGAATCTCATGCTTCTGCTTTTGAAGTCTTTGAGGGTAGGGTGGTGGTGGTTTCTTTACTGGAACTAGTTGGTTCGTCTTCTGTGGCAATTTTTCATCCAATGGAGTTATTAGTTGATCAGAATTAGCTGGTTCTGAAATTACCTTGTCAGGTTTTGTAGAGTCTGGTTCTTGTGAAACTAAAATTTCAACACTCCGTTGAACTTCCTTTGGATCTTGAGCGTCAACTTGCTCCTTTTCAGTTTCGATGGTGTTAGGCTCTACTATCATTCCACTCCTCAATGTCAATGCTTTGCAATGTTCCTTCCCCGAATTCCTTAGATTCTCTGTATCACTAGGTAAAGCACCTTGTGGTCGGTTCTTGAGTTCAGTTGCAAGCTAGCTATAACACCCCGAATTTCGGGCCCAGAAGTATTTGGTCTTGAGCATGGAAACCGTTAGGAGGTTACACATAAACGTTTAGTTGTGTAAGAAAATGACTCAAATAATTGACTGCTTGAGTGGTTATCTGTCCTGAGAAGTGTGGGAAGTCTTAGGTCAAAACCTAGGCTTTAGCAAAAAAAAATTATTTTAAGTGAATAAAACCCTTGGTTCTGGATAGTAGGTTTTTAAATTATTGTGGGTAAAACATGACACAAGGAGCCTGCTGGTAAAGGGGGTAAGTTGCGTGTTACTAATGTCTGAGGCTGAAGTTCGAGTCCTGGTTTGCGCAATAAAGGGGTCAATTTTTGATACTTTGGACGGCTAGTGTTTGTGTTGCATTAAAAGTCTGATATGTGAGAAGTTGGAGTGATTTGAGGAGGATTTTGAGGAGTGGGTCAACGGGGTGAGAGTGTTAGCCGAATTTTGGGAGGATATTGTTGAGAGTCTTAAGGCTTGTTTAGAGTTTGAACCGAAATTGGAACTATCTTAGACTCAAATTTCGGTAGGGGTGTGTTAGCTCCTCATTTTCGTTTTTCTTCCTCTCCACTTCAGTTTTGTCAACATTCTTTGTTGCCTTTTTGCTACAGTACCGAATACTGCTAGGGACTTCGGGCTTTTAGTTTTGTTTTACCTTCGATTTTACTTTTTCCTCTAATCCCCTGTCTATCGATTTTCTTTTCTTCTCTTTTTTGCTCTCTCTCCATTTACTCAATTTTTCTCCCTTTTTCATATTGCTCTTTTAGGCCGAATACTATTGTCTCTTATTGCCGAATCTTCACTAGCCTTCTCTATCTATTTTGAGCCCTCGCCATTTCTTTTTGGTGCATTGGCCGAATACTCTTGTTTCTTCCACTCTCTATTTTTTTGGCTTTTTTCGAGTTGTCCTTGTCGAATTCTCTTGTAACTGAACCTCTTTCTGTATTTAATTGAGGTAAGCCACCATGTCTATTTGGGTTCACAGTTGTTTTCTTCTCCTTCTTTTCTTCAATCGATATAATCTCCCTATTAAAATTTTATTTTCTCTGCCGACACTACTAGGAGTGGTTGTACCACTTCTTGGTTCGAGTTTAGGGGGGTGCCTTTGTAGACCGATTACTATTATCCATCATCCTTAGCTCTTTGTTTCGGTAAGTGGTTAATCGATTGGTTTAGGTTATTTTACACTTTTGGTAATGGTTAACGAGAGTGGGTTGTAATATAGATTTTTGCCAAGGATCGTGAGGTAATCTTGGTCAGTGGTTTAGGGAGGCTAAATAACTCTCGTTCAAGTAAGGCAAGTATCAATATTATTTTAGGATTAAGTGCTAAAAGAGGGTGATTAACCCTATTTATTAAAGGACTGATAGAGTGATTGATTCAATATAGGTTGGTGTTCATTGGCTTCTACTCCTTTTCGCAATCAGGTGTGTAATTATTTTCTTAACCGTAAATCGGCAAAAGCCAGAAAATAGGACCGTTGATGCCACATGGGAGTGCGATCGCTTGTGTGGTAACCCCAAATGCATAAACGTGGGTACTTGATTACGAGAGGTCGCCATGGGTGATCTCATGGGCTTAGGCCATTTTGGGCCATGTTGGGCCAAAATGGTAACCAAAATACCCCCATAGGGTAAAATGACTGAAATAACCCTTGTAAGGTACCCCATAAGGTAAAATGACCAAAATACCCCCATAGGGTAAAATGACCGAAATACTCCTATAGGGTAAAATGATCGAAATACCCCTATAAGGTAAAATGACTGTAATACCCCTGTGGGGTAAAATACTATAATAACCATATAGGGTAAAATAACTGTAATACCCCTATAAGGTAAAATGACTGATTTGCCCTACGATGTGTATGACTGTATTTGAGCATGCCACGCTATATGTATGTTGTATCCATGTAAGATATTATGATACGATGCATGACATGTTGCATGGGGTTGGGATTGTTATTTTGGAGAAAGTGTATTGTACTGATATGGTCGCACGAGTCGCCCAAGATGATTGTGGACCTAAGGTTGCACAGGTCGCCCAAGATGACTGTGGACCTACTGATGGCTTTAAGTCATTCATATTACTAGCAGCTTTGCTACAATACTGTTTAGTGTCGCAACCGGTGCTAATCTTGGTGTATTTGGTTGGGTGGGTCGATTTTATCCCCACATGGTGTGTTTGGCGGGATGGAGTGGTGTGTAGAGGCTGGATTGGGTAGGATTTCTGATTGCATTACTGTATTGATACTGTTACTGTAATAGGCTAAGGCCCACATTGATACTGATACTGTAACAGGCTCAGGCCCAAACTGCATCTATCTATTGAATAATTGACTGCTTGTTTGTTAGGGGATTACACACTGAGTTTTTGTAAACTCACCCCTCTGTTTATCTATACAGGAAGTCCCCAGCCTTAGACAAATCAGTGCTGCAAGGGATTCAGAAGTGGCCACACTACTGCTCCTGCTTTATAATTGACTTTTATTTACTATTAAATTTTGAATTGGGTATTTATTTATGTAATAAGGCCTCTATAAGGTTTTAGCCTTTAATTTGGGATTTTTACTTGCTTTGATATAAACTGCTAGTTGTAGAAAAAAAAAACGTGTTTTCAAAAGATGATTATTTTTCAAAAACATCACATCTTCTTAATATAATTTTAAAGCTTCCGCAACAAACATAGTTTTAAAGTGTAATAACAATCTAATATGATTTACAAATTTTCGTTAATGATATAATAAGGTTTTAATATATAACGGGCTTTCCAATGAAATTATGGTTTCGAAAAATACTTCAATGTGACATCGCCAGATTCGACCATAATGTTTAGGCTGAGTTTGGGGTGTTACACTGGCCCATTTGGTTTTCCAGGTTTTTCAATGTAGCTGCTTGGCTTTGGACTAAAGCATCATTCTTGGCCATGTATGCCTTCAAAAAATTTTCTAAGCCATTGTATGGTTCAACTTAGGTTGGTTTCTGAACTTGTTGGGGAAAACTAATTGGCTGGGTCGATCTAGGTTGGGTGTAAGTATTACTTGTTCCAACCCCTTGGTGACTCCAGGAAAAATTTGGGTGGTTTCGTCATGATGGGTTATAGAAATTGGATTGTAGTCCTTGTCTTCCTCGATTTTGGTTCTGGTTAACTATGTAGTACATGGATTATTGGTTTGATAGACATTCTTCAAACAAATGTCCTTCCCCACAATAGACACAGGCTATATTTTCAAATTGATTTGGTGGCTGTGCTGTAAAACTATTAGACCCATTAGTAGTAAGATTTTTTAACATTGAGGATAGTGATGATACCTGAGATGCAAGTGGTAAGAGCATGTACTTCATGTATTCCAGCAACTTGTTTTCCTGACGCTGCTCGATTGGCTGGCCATTGGTAATTGTTGCTAGCAATCCTCTTAGTGATTTCATAAGCCTCATTATAAACTTAGAAAGGAGAGCACCGTTAGCAGAAGTGTCCACTACCATTCTCATGTGAGCATTGAGACAATTATAAAATTTCTCAAGTTGGATGCAATGTGGGATTCCATGATGAGGGCACTTCCGTAATAATTCTTTGTACCTTTCCCATGCCTTATACAAGGACTCATCATCCATTTGTTGGAAAGTAGTGATCTCGTTCCTCAACTTAGCATTCTTGCTAAGCGGGAAACACTTCATAAGGAATCTTTCTGCTAACTCTTGCCATGTGGAAATTGAGTTTGGTGGCAATGAGTTCAACCAGGCTCGAGCTCTGTCCATTAGCGAATACGGGAACAACTTCAATCGTAATGCATCTTTGGGTACTCCGGCTAACTTGAAAGAATTTCTCACCTCCATAAATAGTCTTAAATGTAGGTGAGGATCTTCGGTAGGCATTCCACTAAATTGGCCCACCGTCTGAAGCATTTGGAACATGACTAGCTTCAGCTCAAATAGTTATGCCTCAATTTCGGGCCTCCTAATGCCCCGATTAAGATCATGAAACACTGGCACGACATACTATTTTAAAGCTCTATCCCTATCAACAACAATAAGGATAGAATTTTGAGCAGGGTTTACTCCATTTTGTTGGACCGGATTTTCAAAGTTCATCTCTTCGGTACTTCTCTAATTTGCTTGCCTTCTTCGCTATCGAAAAGTTCGTTCAATCTCAGGGTCTATAGGGATTAAATCGATAATTCGGTCAATATTCATAAACATCTGAAATAATCACAGAAAATTAACTAAGTTAAAATTTAAATAGAAAAATAAAGAAAAATGCAAAACTAACTAATTCACAAATAATGACTTTTTAAAACAATACCCGACAACAGCGCCAAAAACTTGGAACGATGGAAATGTGCAAGTGTACACAATCGCAATAAGTAATAAAGTGACAAATAAATGTCGAGTTATCGTGCCCACAGGGATTGTGTAAAGAATTATTTATGAATGCTATTTTAAACACTTTGGTGAAAAAAAAATCTTTTGTTTTGAAAAGGGTTATTAAGAAAAATAAGATTTTAAACTAAATAAAAATAAATGTTCTAATGCATGATTTCAAAATATGATTTAATCAAGATGACATAATTGTGTTGGATTAATTACATTTCTTTAACTTAGAATTATTAAACTCATGCTTATGCTGTTATGAATAAATTCACGGCAACTCGGTAATTTGCTAACTTGTGAACATATTCACCTACACAAATCCATTCATCTCTTAACATATCCCTATGTTAATTCAAACAATTAAACATATTTTAATAAGCAAACATGTTATTGCACATACATATTCATTAAATTGAACTATTCTCTTGCATATTCCTATGTCAATTCAAATGATTAATTAAATCTAATGAGCATATAAAGACTATGTGAGGTAACAAGGCATTCTTACCTTGAAACAGTTTAATCACAAAAATCTTGCAAGTTATGCAAGGCAAGTGTATCGCCAGATACATTGCTAATTTAACCTTCAGCTACCTTAGAAGAATAAACATGCACTGATTAAGTATTGTGTCAATTAATTACAATTTCAATCTATTTAAATAATTAATTCATAAGCTACCTCACAATTGTGATGCAAGAATAACTTAGGCATGGTTTTAATTAATCAAGCATTTTATCGAGGCCTATAATAACATAAGCACAATTTTAATAATTTAAGCAGATGAAATGCAATCAAACCAATACGAATTAAATTCAAGCTAATATGATTAAATTAACCATTCCAAAAACATAAATATTCATAGATATTTTCATCATAACAACAACAAAAATTAAAGAGATAGGGAAGAAGAATCAAATCCGGTGTTTCTCTGTGGCTTGACTAGTTTGCTCCGTCTTCATTCTCTGTTGTCCTCACCGATCAAGGCTGCTATGAACACTTCAATGTTTCTTCAAAATGGCTAATGAATACCCCTTTTCCAAGAGGAAAAATCGGCAAGAGAGCAAGGGACTTGGAATGGGAAAATGAGAGGAGAAAGTGAGAAAAGATAGAAGATATGTGAATGAATGAGGGATGCTTTGAATGATCAGCCAATGGGGGTTTTTATAGTTGAATGTGGCAGCTAAAATTTTCTGAAAATAGTAGCCAAAGAGCCACCCCTTGTCCGACCATCTATGTGGCAAAGTTGATGGCTTCAACTTTGCTAAATATAACTTTGGGCAAATCTTCAGAGCCACCAATTGTGGAGGGGCTGAGTTGCAATTTGAACAAGTCTTTAAGGGCTTCTTTGCAGCTTAAATAATCAGCTAATGAGCTGAATTGGGTCAGCACTTGGACGGTTTTGGGCTGTCCTCTTCTTGGCCGGTTCGGTTTACTCGGTTCGGTTCAATCGGACCATTTTTTCAAAATTAATTAATCATAATTTATTAACCAAAATTAAATTGGATATAAATTAAAATTAATTATATTATGAATAAATACATATAATTTTGGACCGTCTTAGGCTGAAATTTAGTTTACCTCGATACTTCAAATTGCTTCTCTGTTTTGTGCTTCTAGTAGTGTCTACCGAGCCATTTTTTGCCATTTATGCAAATCTGTCGAAAATAACCAAAATTAATAAAAAATAATTATAAAATTAACTAAAATTAAACATGTTCATATTTTAAGTGCTCTTTAATTATTTTATAAAAAATAATTATTTTTTGACAATAATTTAATCGAATTCGCATGAATTTAAGTTAAAAAGGGTATGGAAAAATGTGTAAATTTTTGTGTTTCCAGTGACCCAGGTCAGAGAGTTACATGGGCGGGGTTGGACATGGGATGGGACACAACCATGTGATCCCATTTCAAATGTCCACACGTCCTATGGCACGAGTGTGTCTTTGGTAGTGTGAGACACATGATCCGGCCACACGGGCATGTGTCCCCTGTATTTTGCAAAAAATTTTATGTGTTCCAAAAGTTTCTTGAGGTATCGATTTAGTCCCGAACCTTCTCGAATGCATGTTTTAGGCTTTGTAGGCTTATATTAGGGACGATATGTATGTGGATAAATGATGATTATTTGAAACTTGAAAATGTATGTGAAATGTATGTGTAATTGTATTATATGTTTCGTAATGCTCCGTAACCCTATTTCTACATTGAATACAAGTGAGAGGTGTTACATTTGTTGGTAGCAAAGCTATGGTTTAGTCGATTCTTAGACTAACGTAGCGTGTGTGAGAGTCTAGCTATACATGCCATATATAACCTGTGATAGTGTGGTATCCCCTCACAGTTTTAAATCTTGTTTTCATATAGTAAATGGATCCCAATCGAGTTGTAGCTGACGATGTTGAAAGTAATGCGTCTGCCTCCATTCACGGAGTAGCTCAGTCAAAATCGAGACCCATATCAGGTAGCGAATAAGGAGATGCTAAAGAAGCCTTCTTCCAGATGATGAATGAGTGGTTTATAAAGTATGTTCGAACAAATCCGGCTGCTCAACAACCTCTACCCCCACCTAATCCCCAACTGTTCCCGTAGCCCCTCAAGGTATAGAGTTTTTGTGACTTAATAAGTTGCTAGTTGATAAGATTAGAAAAGACAGAACTGAAGAGTTTAGAGTTAATGTTGACGACGATCCTGAGTGAGCCGGGTTTTGGCTTGAAAACTCTTTCAGTGTATTTGATAAACTTTCTTGCACTCCAGTAGAGTGTTTAAAATATGCCGTATCACTTCTGAGAGACATTGCATATCAATAGTGGAATACTTTGGTATCTGTGGTATCGAGAGAAAGGGTTACCTGGGAATTCTTTCAAGCTGAATTCAGAAAGAAATACATCAGTCAATGGTTCATTGATAAAAAAAAGCAAAGAGTTTCTAGAGTTGAAATAGGATTGTATGTCTGTGATAGAGTATGAGCGAGAGTTTGTGAGACTCAGTAAGTATGCTCAGGAATGTGTTTCAACTGAAACAATTATGTGTAAAATGTTTGAAGATGGATTGAACAAAGACATCAGACAGTTGGTCGAGATTCTAGAATTAAAAGAATTTGTTGTTTTAGTTGACCGAGCTTGCAAAGCTGAAGAATTGGGTATCCAAACAGAGATCGATGAGCAAATCATATCAATCCTTGTCAAAGAAATCAAGAGATTTATATACTTGTTCGAATGCTTCAATTGGGTATCCAAACAGAGATCGTGGAAAGCAATACTCGAGTTCTAAAGCTCAAGCTACATCAATAACGAGCGTTGGTAGTGCTAGGTCCAATAGACCTGAATGTCAACGATGCGGAAGACGACATCCTAGTGAATGTAGAATGAATGATTGAGTTTGTTTCAGATGTGGCTCGCCAGATCACTTTATCTGTGATTTCCCTAAATTAGTTGAGAAAGATAAATTTTAGAATGCAAGAACGAGTAACACAACTACTAGAGGGAGACCACCTAGAAATGCAGGAAATGTGACTAGTAGTAAAGGAACGACAAATGATTCAGCTGTGAGATCTGAGGCCAGAGCACCTGCTAGAGCTTAAGCGATTTGCGTTCACGTAGAGGCGTCGTCACTCGATGTTATCACTGGTACATTTTCTCTCTATGACACTAATGTTATTGCATTGATTGATCCTGGATCAACTCATTCGTATATTTGCATGAATTTAGTGTTCAGTAAGAGTTTACCAGTTGAGTTTATCGAGTTTGTGGTTAGAGTGTCAAACCCCTTAGGCAAATTTGTTCTAGTTGATAAAGTTTGCAAGAACTGTCCTTTGATGATTTGAGGTTACTATTTTTTGGTGAATTTGATGCTATTACCGTTCGATGAGTTTAATGTAATTTTGGGTATGGATTGGTTGACATTACATGATGTGGTTGTGAATTGTAGACGAAAGACTATTGAATTGAAATGTCAGAATAATGAAATCCTTCGAACTAAATTAGGTGAGTCGAGTGAATTACCCATTGTGATTTCATCTATGTCAGCTCAGAGATGTGTGAGAAAAGGTTGTGAAGTTTATCTTGCTTATGTATTGGATACAAAAGTGTCTGAATCTATGATTGAACCAGTACCAGTAGTATGTGAATATTCGGATGTGTTTCCAGGGGGTTGCCACCGATCAAAGAAGTCGAATTTTTCTATTGAATTAGTACTGGGAACATCACTGATATCGATAGCTCCATATAGAATGGCTCTAATAGAGTTGAAAGGGTTGAAAGCTCAGTTACAAGAGTTAATAGATAAAGGTTTTACAAGACCTAGTTTTTCGCCCTGGGGTGCGCCAGTGTTGTTCATAAAGAAGAAAGACGAATCAATGAGACTTTGTATTGATTATCATCAGCTCAAAAAGGTTACGGTAAAGAACAAGTATCCGTTGCCAAGAATCAATGATTTGTTCGATCAGTTGAAAGGGGCAATAGTGTTCTTGAAGATTGATTTGAGATCGGGTTACTATCAATTGTGAGTTAAGGATTCAGATGTACTGAAAACTACATTCAGAACAAGGTACGGGCATTATGAATTTCTTGTTATGCCTTCCGAATTAACTAATGCTCTTATAGTCTTTATGGATTTGATAAATCGAATCTTTAAATCGTATTTAGATAGGTTTGTGGTTGTATTCATTGATGACATTCTGATCTATTCACGAGATGAGTTTGAGCATGCTGAGCATTTGAGGATTGTGCTACAAACCTTGGGAGATAAGCAATTGTTCACTAAATTTAGCAAATGTGAGTTTTGGCTCTGAAAAGTTGTATTTTTGGGACATATTGTTTTAGCTGAAGGCATATGAGTTTATCCGAGCAAGATTTCTGCAGTTGTTGATTGGAAACCACTGAGAAATGTATCTGAAGTCAGAAGCTTTCTAGGGTTAGCTGGTTATTATTGATGTTTTGTCAAAAGATTTTCAATGATTGCTACACCGATGACCAGATTGCTACAAAAAGATGTGAAGTTCGAGTGGTTCAAAAAATATCAATAGAGTTTTGATCAGTTGAAAGCATTACTAACTGAGGCACCAGTGTTGGTTCATCTTGAGTCGGGTAAAGAGTTTGTGATTTTCAGCGATGCATCAGTAAACGGTTTGGGTTGTGTTTTGATGCAAGAGGGTAAAGTGATAGCTTATGCCTCCAAACTGTTGAAGCCGCATGAAAAGAATTATCCGATGCACGAGATTTAGAGCTAGCCGCTATTGTGTTTGCATTAAAAATTTGGCGACATCATTTATATGGTGAAAAGTGTCATATCTTTACCGATCATAAGAGCTTAAAATATATAATGACTCAAAAAAATTTGAACTTGCGTCACCGAAGATGGCTCGAGTTGTTGAAAGACAATGAGTTAGTGATTGATTGTCATCCGGGGAAAGCGAATGTAGTTGCAGATGCTCTAAGTAGAAAGTCATTATTTGCTTTGCGGGCAATGAATAGTCAACTAACCTTATCTATTGATGGCTCGGTTCTAGCAGAGTTGAAAGCTAAACTGATATTTCTTCAACAGATTTGTGAAGCTCATAAGTGTGATAATGAATTGCAAGCCAAAAGAGTGCAATGTGAATCGACTAGTGATTCAGACTATCAGCTTAGATCCGATGATTGTTTAATGTTCCAAGATAGAATTTGCGTACCAAAGAATTCTGAGATTATATAGAAAATTTTATACGAAGCACACAATGGTTGTTTATCTATTCACTCGGAGAGTACTAAAATGTACAATGATTTGAAATAGTTGTATTGGTGGTCGGGTATGAAACGAGACATTTCAGAATTTGTAACGAGATGTTTGGTTTGTCAGCAAGTTAAAGCTGAACATCAAGTACCTTAGGGATTACTACAGCTTGTGATGATACCTGAGTGGAAATAGGATAGAGTTACAATGGACTTCGTATCGGGTTTGCCCTTGTCTCCGAAGAAAAAAGATGTTGTATGGGTTTTCATTGATCAACTAACAAAGTTTGTACATTTCGTTTCGATACGTATAGACTATTCTCTTGATAAATTGGCTAAGTTGTACATTACAGAGACAGTTAGATTGCACAAGGTACCAGTTTCTATTATTTTGGATAGAGATCCAAGGTTTACGTCGTGATTCTGGAAGAAATTACAAGAAGCTCTGGGCATGAAGTTGAAATTTAGTACCGCATTTCATCCGCAAACCGATGGTTAGTCTGAGTGAGTGATACAAATTCTTGAAGATATGTTTCGTTGTTATGTTTTAGAATTTGAAGGCAATTGGGAGAAATATTTGCCGTTGGTTGAGTTTGCGTATGATAATAGTTTTCAATCGAGCATAAAAATGGCACCGTATGAAGCTTTGTATGATCACAAATGCCGGACTCCACTGTATTGGACCTTGCTTAGTAAGCAAAAGATTCACAGGGTTGATTTGGTTAGAGAGACTGAAAATAAAGTGAAAGTAATTTGTGACAATTTGAAAGTAGCTTCAGGTCGACAGAAATCATTTGAAACGTAAAGACATAGAATTTCAAGTCGGTGACAAAGTATTTTTGAAAGTGTCTCCATGGAAGAAGTTTCTTCAATTTGGTCGTATAGGCAAATTGAGTCCGCGATTCATCGAGCTGTATGAGATTATTGAATGAATAGGGCCAGTGGCATATCGGTTAGCGTTACCATTAGAATTAGAAAAGATTCATAATTTATTTCATGTGTCAATGTTGTATCGATATAGATCAGATTCATCACATGTAATTTCCCTGTCAGAAATCGAAATTCAACCCGATATGACGTATAACGAAGAATCGATAAGAACTTTAGCTCGAGAAGTTAAAGAGTTGAGAAATAAACACATAGCTCTAGTGAAGGTTTTGTGGCAACGGCACGGTGTTGAAGAGGCTACGTGGGAACTCAAGGAAGTTATGAGAAAATAGTACCCTAATCTCCTTTCTGGTAAGATTTTTGGGACAAAATTAATAAGGGGGGAGAGTTGTAACAACCTGTTTTTGGTCAAATCAGAATAATGGTTTTGGGACGAAAAATCTGAAGTCAAAATAATTATTTTATTATTATTTTAAGGTCTATAACATGATAGCATGTTTGTGTGAAATTTTTGTTAAGAAATTTTTTCATTTGAATGCTTAATTTGATAAAAAGGACTAAATCGCGTAAAGTGTAAAACTTGAGTTCTATTAGCTAAAGGTGTCTAATAGCTATAGAAATTTAAAATGGAGGTCCTTATGTAGTAAATAGCCCATTAACTAGATAATGGATGTTAATGGTTTGGAATTTTTTGTAACAACCCTAACCCGTATCTGTCGCCGGACTAGGGTCACGAGGCATTACTGAACATAAGTACAGTTCCGAACATTCTCATGCTAACACAAGTCATATTCATATATATACACGTAGAGCATATAACTAATTAAATATTAAACATACATTATAAAAACATATTACATATACGAATCGTAGGTTCATCACTTTATTGATAAGCGAATACCAAAAATAATAATCAAACATTTTATTTCTTAATTCTATACGTGCGCATATTTAACCAAATAAATAGTATCACAAGGCATTTTATCCCTTAACATATATGGCATTATCAACTTCACAAATGATAAAAAATATTTCAGTAAACATTAAAGTCATACAAATTCCACCATTCAATCTTAAACTAGAAGTGTACTAATTACATATCCGCAAACAGATATATATATACCTGTTACTTATTAAATATAGAATTTACTAACAAAACATATATAATACCTACTCAATATTTATCTTCATCAATTGTACCTATTTTACCAACCACATAAGCATCATATATGCATATGCACTTCCATTACAAACAAAATCATAATGTCAAGCATCATTCGATTACACATACATACACATGTACATATATATATGATCAACATCTTGCTCCACTGTTAAGCCAAATTACTAGACCTTTACAAGACATAACATATCATAATAAACCCTTACCATATTCGAACTTAAATATATATATATCATCAAATGCCCATTCACATTTTAACACCTATATCAAACATAACAACCAATTTCATCTATATACTTTATCTATATACAACCAAAACCGAATCATCTAGTCATACTTATGAAAATTTATATACACCATGACCGACTCATCAACCACAATCAAGTTCACTAACCATTATCAAGCCATTTCCAAAACGTATAATACCAATCACATATACCATTCATTCATAGCATATAACATTATAACCAAAATGGATTAAACCATTACCAAACATAACAAAATTCAAACTTAGTTGTTAAGCCATATTCGCATGGCTTAAATTATACATATCCAAGATCGGACAAAATACATATTAGCCTATACATGCCATAAGTTCAAAATAAGACTTTTAAATGTACCGAAGGTTGACGATAGTGTGGATGACTTCACTGACGATCCCAGAGCCCATAACTAACTTCCAAAATCTTTAAGAACAAAGAATAAACATACACATAGTAAGCTATCGTAGCTTAGTAAGTCTTAAGCAAATTAAACAATTAATGCATAATAACATCTAAATTACTAATCATTTCAGTTAAATAAATCAACTTATGCATTTGTAAATACATTTAATTTCAAGCTTTTAATTCCATACATAAATATCATATTTATTTAAACCCGATTCATCAAGTCCATTAATATCACAGGGGCATTAGTTAAACCAAATGACATCACAAGGAATTCATAGTGACCATATCCAGTTCTGAATGCATTTTTTGGTAAATCTTGCTCTTTAACTCGTAACTGGTAATATCCAGATCTCAAGTCAATCTTTGAAAACATCGTAGCTCCATTTAACTGATCAAATAAATCATCAATATGAGGTAATAGGTATTTATTCTTAATGGTGGCTCTATTCAACTGTCGATAATCTATACATAGTCTTATTGACCCATCTTTCTTCTTCACGAACAAAACTGGAACACCCCAAGGTGACACACTCGGTCGAATAAATCTATGATCTAACAACTCTTACAACTGCATTTTCAACTCTTTCAATTCTGTAGGGGTCATCCTTTACGATGTTGTTGAAATTGGAGCTGTTACAGGCACAAGTTCAATCACAAATTCTACTTCTTGTGTTGGTGGCAATCCGGGCAATTCTTCAAGAAAAACATTAGCATACTCCTTGACTACTGGCACTTGCTTGATTTTTGATTTAGTCTTTAACGTAAGCTAAATAAGCTTCACATCGCTTTTTAATCAATTTCTGAGCTGACAATGCCGAAACTACATTTGTAATACAATCGACCCTATCTGCCTTAACACAAATAAATTCACCATTCAGATGCTTCAAACCAACCTACTTCCTTCGGCAACTCACTATTGCATCATGCTTAGACAACCAGTCTATTCCCAGAATGATATCAAAATCATCAAAAGGTAACAACATCAAACTAGCAGGAAAATCGTAACCCCTAATTTTTAGTGGACACAATCTATATATCTGATTAACTAAAATACACCGACCTAGGGGATTCTTAACTTTGACAGTATATTCGATGAACTCAATAGGTAATTTTTTTGTCTACTAATGAAGTGCATATATATGAGTGAGTTGATCTAGGATCAATCAATGCATATAAATTAATATCAAAGAGAGAAAAAGTACCCATAATAACATCTGGAGTAGTTGCTTCTTCACAAGCTCTGATTGCATAGGCTCTAGCTGGCGTTCTCGCTTCAGATCATTCATTCATCTTATTATTCTTCCTTAAACCAAGAGTAGTGTTTCTAGCGTTTCCAAATCGTTTACCTCTCTGTGAGGTTGCTTCAGGCTTGTTTGATTGATTACCAAAATCATTATACCTTTTTGGATAATCACGAAGGAAATGGTCTGTAGATCCACAACAGAAACAAGCTCTTGACTTTTATTGGCACTCACCAAAATTCCTTTTATTACAATCATCACAAACAGGAATGGTCCTCTCAACATTCTTTACACTTCTGACACTAGTCGTTGAGAATTAACATGCTTAAAATAGCTTTGCCTCGGTTTATCTCTGCCAGTGAACTCTAGAGGGGTAGCAAACTGATTTGTCTCATTTCTAAATTTCTTCGATGGCGACGATTGTGTAGGCTTGAACGACCCTTTTTTATTAAAATCTTGAATCTGAGTATCGTTTACTTTTGCAAATTTCTTCAATTTTTTGAACTTGTTCCAAAAGTTCTAAAAATTTTCGTAACTCTAATGTTGCCACAGACAGACAAATATTATCATTCAACCGTCTTCAAATCTAATACACATTTCTTCCTCACTTGATACTATATTACGAGCATATTTTCTTTGTTGTACAAATTCTCATTCATACTCAGCTACAGACCAATTCCCTTGTTTTAGCTTAAGAAATTCTTTCTTTTTCTTGTCAATGAATAGCTGACTAACATATTTCTGAAATTCAATCTAAAAGAAATCCCAGCTAACACGATTAGGTGATGCCATCGTGCTCAATGTGTCCCACCATAAGTATGCTTTATCTTTTAGTAATGAGACTGCACATCTCAAACCATTCCAAGAGTGCACATCAACTCCACAAAGACTCTCTTTGTGTTCATTAACTAGTACTCGGCTTTTGCAGGATCATCATCCACTTTGCCTCTGAATTCCTCTGTCCACACTTCTGGATTTTATCTATAGATACTCGAGTAACTACCATAAGTACAGGATTTTGAGGATTCAGAGGTGCCAAAGGAGGCACAGTAGGGGGTGGAGGTGGCAGAGTTGCAAGATTTTCTATTTGAATTCAATGAACCACTAGTTCGTCATTCCAAGAAATACATTTTTCATCTCATCACCAAAGGACTATGGAATCGATGCACTATTACTTACTTCAAGGTTTGAAGCCTAGACATTACTTTCAGCTTCATTAACTACAACCCAATTTGACTTAGCTGACAACTTGAATCTATAAGAAAATACAATATTAGAGCGGATCAGAAGCATCACACTATCACAGGGTATATGTGGCATTTATATACTAAACTCTACTTTGCTACGCTAGTCTTAGAATCGACTAAACTGTAGCTATTATACCACTAAATGTAACACCCCTAACCCGTACTCATCGCCAAATTAAGGCTACAGAGTATTACAGATCAATCAGAAACCATGCAACATAATATCATTCAATAACTTAAATATATCATAAATCATTCATATATATGCATATCATCCTTAAATCGAGCCCTTGGGGCCCTGAAAATAACTTAGAAGCAAACCAGTAACAATTGGAAATAATTTGAAAAGATTAGGAAAAATATGAAAAATATGCAAAATAGGGGTCACACGCTTGGATAACCTTCGAGCTAGGGACACACTGTCATCTCTTAGCTATGTCCTCACCTGTGTAACTCTTTGAGTAAGGTCACATGGCTGTGTCACACGCCAGTGTGCTAGGCCGTATAACTCTCTGAGTTGCCCCACAAAACCTGTGTGCCAAGCTTTGTGTTAGGCCATGTAACTCACTAACTTACATACAAAAGCACTTTCAGATGGCACATGGTCGTGTTTCTCACACAGCTGAGTTACACGCCTATGTATCAGGCTGTGTGAACCCAAAATTTACCTAAAATCAAGCCATTTCACAAGCAATTTCATAGTTAACAAATATAACCATTTGAACATACATCTAAGAGACTTAAATAACATTCACCACTACATAAGCATGCCATTTAACACCCTAAAATGAACCAACCAATGTGCCATTCAAAGACACCATAATTATATTAAAACATATCAAAGTGTACCAAACCAATAGATTTAGCCACATATACATGCCACTACCCTAAAAGACACAAAAACTACCAACTTCGATGGATAATGTGATCCGATTGATTGATCCCTCCAAAATGTTAGCAACAGTTATCTACAAAATAATCCACAAGAACCGGTAAGCTTACAAATCTTAGTAAGGACATAATATAAGAATTAATCTAAACACACTTAAATACAGTTCATATAATATTTGGTTCAAAGTTACCGGAGTTTTAGCAGGGGCACGAAAGTGCATTCAAGGGTATCGAAGTATAAACAGGGGCATGTATGTGCATTCATGGGTACCGAAGTACAAACAGGGGCACATATGTGCATTCAGGGGTACCGAAGTACAAATAGGGGCACGTATGTGCATTCAGGGGTACCGAAGTACAAATAGGGGCACGTTTATGCATTCAAACAATAATTTTCTATAAACATATTATTTAAAGAATCATAACATAATAATACAAGTAGAAATTCATTTACATATTGAAATACTATGAACTTACCAACTATTTAATGCTGATCAACTCGTAGGGACTAATCCGCTATTTTTCCTTTTCCTCGGTTATTGTCTTTTTGATCCAAGTTTTGATCTATATAAAAATTAAATAAAATATATTAATCTTATACATATTTCACATTCCATTCAATGTATATAACCCGTAAATTTTTATTAATTACACATTTTCCCAAAAATTTTACAACTTTTACAATTAGGTCCTCTAACTCAAAAACCATAAAATTGACCATTTTTCCAAGAATCAAACTATAGACGAATATTCTAGGCTCTTAAACAGTCCCTATCATCCATCAAATTCACTATAAAACCTTGAAAATTTGAAATTTAACAATTTAATCTTTAAATCAAAATCTAACAAAAATCATTTTACAAAACAACCAAATATTACACTCAAAGCTTCAAATATATAATTATCAACACAAACAACAAAGATTCATTAATGGTGACTTCCACAATTTTTAACAGATTCAAAAATGAAGGTAAAGGTTGGCTGGACCTAGTTGCAACAATTTCAAAAACATAAAAATCATTAAAAACGGGACAAAAATATATACCATGCATGAAGAAAATTAAAACCAAAGCTTTCCCCCCTTTAATGGTGATTTTGGCCAATGAAGAACAAAATGAAAAAGATTATAGGTTTATTTCATCTTTTGTTTAATTAACATTTAACTTAATTATCAAATTACTTAATTAACCTTTAAAAATTATCATAATTACATTAAAACCTATCCTTGTACATCCACTATCATCATATATGGTATAATTACCATTCAAGTCCATTAACTTTCATTTCTAAAGCCATTTGACCCTTTGAACTAATATAACTCAACTTTTACATTTTTTTACAATTTAGTCCTTTTTACTTAATTAACTACTTAAACATCAAAAATTTTAACGAAATTTTAATAGGACCTTAATATATTCCCGCAAATATTAAATAAATAATAAAATAATAATCTACTCATCAAAATTGTTTTTCCAAAACCATTGTTTTAATATCACTAAAAACGAGCTATTACAACTTTGGATTCCAGTACCAATATGTCTTTAATTGGATCATTTGATCTTTGAGCTTAGAAAACTTTTTTTCATACCGGTACACTAAGACTACATTTGTTTCACTTCTGTCCTCATTGACTGCATCTCACCCTTAATTTGATCAAAGCATTGACCACATACAGTATGGTCATTCATGTTGGCCCTTTCCTGAGGATTCTGTAAATAAGGAGGTTAATAATTAGCATTTTTAACTTGGTTATAATTATTACCTCTTCCCTAGTTTTTGCCTCATTTCAGGTTTGGGTGATCTCTCTATCCAGGATTATAAATATTTGAATAAGGGTTTCCACCCCTATTCCTGATGTAGTTCACAAAGGGAGGTTTATCTCCTCCATATATCGATGACGCATTGGATGAGGATTATATATGGTTTAGCCTATCCACTATCCATTGATATCTATCATCCTCCTAGACAACTTTGATCGAAGATGGCTTCTGTCCATATGTGTATTCTTTAGTTGGCCATTGGAAGGAATTTATTGCCATGTTCTCTATCAATTCATATGCATATTTGTATGTCTTGCTCATTAGGGCTCTTTCTGTGGCTCCATCTAGTCCGGATCGTGCGTGTGCAACCAACCCGTTGTAAAACATCTGCAATCTTAGCCACTTAGGTAATCCATGGTGTGGCCATACCTAAATTAGTGTTTTAAAACATTCCAAAGCTTCGAGAAAACTTTCTCCTTCTAACTGTTTAAGAGTTGCAATCTCCTTCCTTAATTGGACCATTTTGCTGATAGGGAAGAATTTTTGAAAGAATTTTCCTATGAGTTCATCCCATGTCATGATAGATCTTGGTGCATGTGAATGCAACCAAGAGAAAGCGTTATCTATTATGGAGAAGGGGATCAAACAAAGACGAATAGCATCATCAATGACCCTATTTCATTTAAAAGTATTACAAAGTTGAAGAAACTACTTTAGATGCTAATTCGGGTTCTTCGTCATTGTGCTTTTGAACTTCAAATTGTTCTGGATCATTGTTAGTTTGACCTCAAAATTATCACCTGTGATGGTTGGCCTTGTTATACTTCCTTAAACCATCTCCAAAATTGGTAGCATGTAGTCCCTTAGGGTTCTTTCGTTGTGTGCCAAAGGTATATTTGCGGGTAGCTGTGGTGCTCATGGTAAATCTTCTGGGTTATTATTGTTAATTTTGTCGAACAACAAATTGTCTTAGGGTGGTATATTGCTTGCAACAAGTGGTGGGTTATGCATTTGTTGCTGCTACTATAGTTTTCGACTATTCTAAGAAATTATTCTTTCTAGATCGGTGGTTGGCTCTATAGGCATTCCCCTACTGTGAGTCATACACTGAAACCAAAAAGCAAAATAATGGCGTTAGTAAAAATAAAGTAAAAATAGTATCTATAATTTAAAATTTTCCTAATTATTCTAATAAATGCAAAAATTAAAATCAATCTAGCGACACTTCCTCCCCGCAATGGCGCCAACAACTTGACTGCCTCCAAATGTACCAATGTCCAAAGTAAGAATACTGCACAAAAGATATAGAATAAAGTAATGTCCGCAAGTATACGAGTCTAGTTGTAATATAGTTACAACGAAGTAGATGAGTACTCCAAGGATTGTATGTAACACTCCAAACCCAGCCTAGACGTTATGGTCGAATCTGTGATGTCATATTGAAGTGCTTTTTTTTTCTGAAAAATATCGTTCTGTTTGAAAAGTCTGTACTATACTAAAACCCTCATAATGATCTTTTACAAAACTTTTAAGTATCTAGATTGTTTGCTCAAACTCAAGTGAAGTTTAATCATTTTAAGTTGTTAATACATTTTAAAGACAATGTTTGTTATGGAAGCTTTTGAAGTATGTTGTAATAGTGATGTGTTTTGAAAACAATTATCTTTTTGGAAAATTCGCGTCTTACTACTAGTAGATATAAATCAAAATAAGTAACCCCAAATGAAAGTAAAATTTAAAAAGGCCTTATTACATAACAAATACCCAAATTAAATAGCTTAAAGATTAAAGGTCTAAAACAGTAGCCAAAAGTAGTTGTGTGGCCCCTATCGAGTCCTTCGTAGCACCGACCCACCTAAGGGTTACCTACACAGAAGAGCAGAAGGGTGAGTTTACGAAAAACTTAGTGTGTAATCCCTTTACATTAATCAGTCAAATCGTAGGCAAATACAATTTGGGCCTAAGCCCGTTTCAGTGACAGTCCGGTATCAGTTAGGGCCTTAGCCCAATATAGTATTAGTAGGAGTGTGGGCTTTAGCCCATTACAGTATTAGTAACAGAAATGCAATCAGTCATGTCATGTCATAATATCATACGTGTATACAAAAATGCCATGCTCGAATACAGTCATACAAATCACAAGGGCATATCAGTCATTTTACCTCATAGGGGTATAACAATCATTTCATCAGTATGGGATCTAAGTATACTTATCGACCCAACAATAGGTCTACAGTCGTCTCGGGTGACCCATGCAACCTTAACAGTCAATCAATGGAAATAGGCCCAAGCCCATAATATGACCCATGTGGGCCCACATGCCCATGTGGCCCACAAAGCCCAAAAATGGCAACCGTGGGGCCTGCAGGGCCTATTTTGGCGCAACATGGCCCAAAAGGACCTAAGCCCATGAAATCGCTCATGGTGGCCTCTACGATCGAACACCCACGTTTTATACTTCCGATTCACCACACGAGCTAGTGCACGCTCGTGTAGCGACACTAGTCATGCTTTCCTGCCTTTGCCAATTTATGATTATAGTAGTGTGATTACACACCTTAAACGAAGATGCGAGAGTAGCCCACGAGCCTAAAGCCTACATTCAATTAAAGTACTCCGTTAATCAATGACAATAGGATTAACATCTTTTCCTTATAAATATAGCAAAAAATTTCCACTAATACTTGCCTTTGTCGTACTAATGAAGATTCCACCCTTAAATTGATACACGCAACTGATTACAAACTCCTTTAGAGATACCTACGTTTTGAACGAACTTATTAACTAACACAGTACAGACACATAAATTGAACCAAGCGCACAACCACTTACCGAAGGTGCAAAGCCAAAACTAGGGAAGGAAAGTAATCGATTCACAATCCCCAAAAAGATCGTCGCTACAACAAGGCAGAACTAGCGCAATCACTCCCCTAACAATAGTCGGCCAGAAAAGAAGGTGTTAAAAGAAAAATATAGATTCAACAGAAAGGGAAGAGGGGTGAACAAAAATAAAATCTAAATAGCAGCACTTACCACTCGATCGACAGAGAGAAAAAACAAAAGAAAGAGTCAGCACACAGAAGGTAAATGAAAGAGCAATATTCGACCAGCAAAGATTCAATTACACTTGAGAGAAGAAAGAAGAAGAAGGCAGGAAAGAATCGATCACCCCAAGCTAAAGTCGAAAGGGTTTGAGAGATAGGAAAGCAATAGGTATTCGACCAAGAAGGAGAAAAACCTTGGACAAGAGGGTTAGATAAAGGAGTAGAATCGCAAGCAAAAAGGACCAAAAGGTACCCGAAATAGCACAACACGACTTCAGAAACAAAAGAAACCACCCACAATTTTGCAAAAACCCGAAAGAAAATGGATAGAAAAGAACCCTGAAGAGTAGACAATGCTAAAAGTATTAGAGAATAGCAACTCAACCGAAAATCCCTATGCCCACTACCCAATTTCAACACAACTCTACCATACCTCAAACTCCACTTTTTCCTTCCTTATCTCCCTCCTAGAATCTCTCCACCATAATCTACTCAACTGCCCATTCAAACTTCAATCAAACACTTCCCTAGCACTTGTAGCAAAAATAAAATGATCCATTTGCCATGCTAAGCCTCGAACCTCAGACCCTAAGCAACACTCCACACGCCACTTTCCCCTAGACCAGTAGGCTTTTTATGACACAAAACACCCACATTTATTTAAGAAGCCTACTAACTAGAGACAGGGTTAATTCAAGAAAAATAAAAAATTTTCACAAGCCAAGGCTTGAACTCAAGACTTCTCCAATACTTCTCAAGACACTTAACCACTGAAGCAAGCATGCAATTAGGCAATACAACATACAAAAATAATTGCTTTGATTTTTGGGGCGTTACAACTCTACCCCCTAAAAGAAAATTTCGGCCTCAAAATTTTACCTGGTCAAAATAGATAAGGGTATTATTGTCGCATCGCCTCCTCGAGTTCCCGTGTAGCTTCCTCAGAGCTGTGATTACGCCACAGTACCTTAACCAATGGAACGAACTTCTTCCTCAGAACCTTCACATCATAGTCTAAAACCTGAACTGGCTCTTCCTCAAAGGTCAGATTTGGCCTAACCTCAATCTCCTCAGTCGAGATGTCATGCGCAGAATTAGAGCGATATTACCTCAGCATAGAGACGTGGAACACATCATGAATTTGGTCCAACTCTGGAGGTAACTTAAGTTGATAGGCAACCGGTCCCACACAGTTTAGTATGTGGTAAGGCCCAATGAACCTAG
This sequence comes from Gossypium longicalyx, assembly GCA_025698465.1. Taxonomy (NCBI): domain Eukaryota; kingdom Viridiplantae; phylum Streptophyta; class Magnoliopsida; order Malvales; family Malvaceae; genus Gossypium; species Gossypium longicalyx. The sequence continues at coordinate 45,727,645 of CM047007.1, read as the reverse complement.
GGCTTATCTTGCTCTTTCGTCAAAACCTCAAAACCTTCTTACATGGCGAGACCTTGAGAAAAACTAAGTCCTCTACAGAATATTCAATCTCCTTACGTTTCATATTCATATATGACTTCTATCTGTCAGATGCCACCTTTAGTTGATCCCGAATAATCTAACTTTATCCTTAGTATCAGAAATTAATTTAGGGACCAGAACACGCGGCTCGCCCAACTCAGTCCAACACGTAGGAGTACAACACCTATGACCATATAGTGCCTCGTAAGGTGCCATCCGTATGCTAGACTGGTAGCTATTGTTATACGCAAATTCTGCTAATGGCAAGTAGTCCTCCCAACTGCCTCAGAACTCTATCACACAACCCCTTAACATGTCCTCTAGTATCTGAATCACCCTCTCTGACTGACCATCTGTTTGAGGGTGGAACATCGTATTGAAGTCCAACCTTGTACCCAAAGCCTTATGTAACTTTTTCCAAATCTAAGACGTAAAGCGAGGATCTCTATCAGATATAATGGAAGCTGGTACCCCATGTAGTCTCACTATCTCAAACACATACAGTTTAGCTAGCTTCTGCAACGAGTAATTAGTACGAACAGGTATGAAATGGGCAGACTTGGTCAAACGATCCACAATGACCCATATTGAATCTTCTTAAAAGGCGTTAAGGGTAGCCCACTAAGAAAGTCCGTAGTCATTCTCTCCCACTTCCACAGCGGAATCTTAACTAGCTGAAGCAACCCTGAAGGTAACCGATGTTTAGCCTTAACCTGCTGACAAGTAAGGCATTTACCCATGAAATCGGTAACTTCACGTTTAAGACCTAGCCACCAATATAACTCATGAAGGTCTTGGTACATCTTATTCCCGCCAGATGCATAGAATAAAAAATACTATGTGCCTCCTGCAGTATCGATTGCCTCATATCAGTATCCTTCGATACACAGACTTTTCCACGGAAACAAAGTACCCCTTCACTATTCAGTACAAAATTTGATGTGCCACCACTCTCAATCTGTCGGAATCGAGGACTCAGTGACTTATCCTCAACTGTTTACCCTTAATCTGTTCAGTCCACATTGGTTTAACGTAAAGTTCGGGCAACAGACTACCATAATTGAATAAGCTGAGACGAGCAAACATCGCCTTCAGAATAGTCACAACCCTACGGCTCAGTGCGTTGGCTAGCATATTAGCCTTACCAGGATGGTATTCAATTGAACAGTCATAATCCTTAAGCAGCTCAATCTATCTACGCTGCCTAAGGTTTAGCTCCTTCTGAGTGAGGAGATACTTGAGGCTCTTGTGATCTATGTAAATGATACACTTCTCACTATACAAGTAATGCCTCCAAATTTTCAGTACAAATACCACCGCAACCAATTCCAAGTCATGTGTCAGATAGTTCGCCTCATGCATCTTAAGCTGACGAGACACATATGCCACTACCTTACCCTCTTACATCAACACACATCCTAAACCAACATGTGATGCATTGCTGTAGACAGTGAATTCTTTCCCAGATTCTGGCTGTATCAAGACAGGGGCCTCAGTCAGAACTTTCTTAAGCTTCTCAAAACTTTCCTGTTGCTTATCAGTCCAGTTAAACGGTACCCCTTTACGCAACAACTTAGTTAGAGGTGCAACAATCAACGAAAACCCTTCCACAAAACGTCTATAATACCCTGCCAGACCCAGAAAACTTCGAATCTCAGATACCAACTTAGGCTGCTTCCAATCTAGAACAGCTTCAATTTTTCAAGGATCAACCCTAATCCCCTCAGCAGATACCACATGGCCCAGAAATGTTACCTCTCGTAACCAGAATTCACACTTGCTGAACTTAGCATATAGTTGTTTCTCTCTCAAAATCTGTAAAACAACTCAGAGATGTGCATCATGTTCATCTTTAGTTCTCGAATACACTAGAATGTCATCTATAAGCACCACTACGAACTGATCTAGATAGGGCTGGAACACTCGGTTCATCAGATCAATAAAAGCTAGTGGTGCATTCATCAGTCCAAACGACATCACTAGAAACTCGTAATTACCATAATAAGTCCTAAATGCTGTCTTGAAAACATCATTCTCCTTGACTCTCAGTTGATGATACCCTGATCGTAGATCAATCTTAGAGAAGACCGAAGCTTATTGAAATTATTCGAATAAATCGTCTATCCTCGGTAGGGGGTACTTATTTTTAATAGTCAATTTGTTCAGTTACCAGTAATCAATGCACAAACGCATGGTTCCATCCTTGTTTTTCACAAATAAAACCGGTGCTCCCCACGGAGACACACTAGGGCGGATGAACCCTCGATCCAATAACTCTTGAATCTGATTTTTAAGCTCCTCAAGCTCCTTCGGTGCCATTATATAAAGGGCGATAGACACCGGAGCTATATTAGGTAGGACCTTAATCCTAAACTCGACTTCACGGTTTGGAGGTAACCTAGGTAGTTCATCGAAAAAAACATCTGGAAAATCCTTAACCGTTCTGATATCTTTAATAGATGAAACCTCAGAATCAGAAGCACCAATATAGGCTAGATACACCTCACTACCCTTACGAACCAATTTCTCGGCCCTAAGTGCAGAAATCACATTTGACAGATAATTCTGATGCTTCTCAATCACAACTATCTCATCACCCTTTGTAGTTATCAGTACCACCCGTTTTGCAGCACAGTCCAAATTTACCTGATGCTTAACCAGCCAGTCCATGCCCAATATTGAGTTTAATTCTCCAAAAGGAAGTTCCATTAAATTCACCAAAAAGATCATTCCTTGAACCTCCAAAGGTACATCCTTAAATAGTTTATTCACTCTCACCGATTGGCCTAATGGACTTAACACAGTAACCTCACTCATAGTATTTTCAACCATGATACCCAAAGTCTCAAACATAGTGCATCTATATATGAATGTATAGACTCAACATCAATTAATGCAGTATAAGGTACATTATGGATAAAGAATGTACCCATAATAACATCTGGGGAGTCTCTGTCCTCTCGACAACGTGCAGCGTAAACCAGAGCTGGCTGCCTCGCCTCAATATGACTAGCACCTCTGCCCGGTGCTCCACGACCACGACCACGACCCATACCATTTCCACCTCGGGCTTGACCAAGACTTCTCGGTGGCTGCTGAGCACCTTTTGACGACTACACAGTACCCATACTCGTAGCTTGCATTTGATCGGGCCTCCGTGGACAATTTTTGATACGGTGCTCCATAGTTCCGTACCTCAAACATGCTTCTAACCTTTTCCAGCACACACCCTGATGGCGTCTCCCACAATCAGCACAAGGCTGCGGTCCAGTAGCAGTAACAAGGAGCCCAACTCTGACTGGCCCATCAACTCTAGCCTTTTTCTTCAGCCTCTGAAATAAACTTGAGGGCTCTGAATCTCTCTTATTTCTACCTTTTTCTTTCTCACGATTCTGGCGCTCAGTGTGCTTCACATCTTCGACGATCTTCGCTTTATCCACCAAAATAGAAAAATATTGCTCCCTTTGTAGAGCTATTCGAATCCTTAAACTATCTCTGAGGCCCCTCTCGAACCGAACACAGCGTTCGTATTCAGTTGCCACCATTCTATGTGTATAGCGGCTAAGTCGCAAAAACAACGACTCATATTCAGCTACTGATTTCTCCCCTTGAGTCAAATTTAGAAACTCTCTCCTCTGGGCATCCACATAACTAGTGCCCACATATTTCCCTTGGAATGCTGTTTTGAAAAATTCCCAAGTCAATCGGTCGGGTTGTGTACCCTCCTTCACTATAAGCCACCACTGGTAGGCTTTATATCATAGCAACGACACTGCACCTTTTAATTTCTGCTCTAGGGTGCAGTCGAGGTCATCCATGATCCTCTCTATGGCCTCAATCCAATATTTAGCCACATTAGGGGCAACTCCAGCGATACCCCTAAAGATCTCAGCCCCATTAGACTTGAGTCGTTCTGTCACCGACCTATGGCCCACAGTACCAGTATTAGGCCCAACGACCCTTTCCAAAATTCGCAACATAGCTTGGGATAGTGCATCATCCCCAACTGCAAGATCGTGTGACCCAGTTTCAGTTATAGGTGAAGTCGGTGCCTCTCTAGCTTCATTGTTAGGCATATGGCTCGATGCCGAAGATCCAGCCCGAGCACCTCCACAGCCTCCACCGCAGCCTCTTGTACCCCTTCTCTGAGTACCTCTGGTGCTCATTATCATATTAATCTTTATCTGTATTAACAATTTTACGCATCATTTTTATAGTTCCAGTGTTTATTAATGGATGTTTTATGAGAAACAGTATCAATAATTTAGAGTTTTTATTTTCGCAGATCGTAGTCCTACTACAGTTTTAGGTTACCCTAAAAAGTGTCTCAGTACAGTCTATTGCCTACAGTAATCTCAGTATTTCAATTTACACAAGTAATAGTTTCAAGGAATTTATAGGATCGGCGCCAGAGACTCGGTGTACCACATATTCGGCAAAACACTTCCAAGTATTTTTAAATCATTTGAAACAGTTCTTTTTCCAAGTTTTAATTTTTAAAGAGAAACCCAAATCCACAGCTGAGTCTTGCAACCTGGCTTTGATACCACTAAATGTAACACCCCAAACTCGGCCTAAACATTATGGCTGAATCTGTGATGTCACATTGAAGTGTGTTTTTTTTAAAAGCATCGTTCTGTTTGAAAAGTCCGTACTATACTAAAACCCTCGTAATGATCTTTTACAAAACTTTTAAGTATCTAGTTCGTTTGCTAAAACTCAAGTAGGGGAACAGAAGTTTAATCAATTTAAGTTGTTATTACACTTTAAAGACAATGGTTGTTGTTGAAGCTTTTGAAGTATGTTGTAATAGCATGGTGTTTTGAAAACAATTATCTTTTTGGAAAATTTGCATCCTACTTCTAGCAGATATAAATCAAAATATGTAACCCCAAATGAAAGTAAAATTTAAAGAGGCCTTATTACATAACAAATAGCCAAATTAAATAGCATAAAGATTAAAGGTCTAAAACAGTAGCCAAAAGCAGTTGTGTGGCCCCCATCGAGTCCCTCGCAGCACCGACCCGCCTAAGGATTACCTGCACATGAGAGCAGAAGGGTGAGTTTACGAAAAACTCAGTGTGTAATCCCTTTACATTAATCAGTTAAACTGTAGGCAAATACAGTTTGGGCCTAAGCCTGTTTCAGTGACAGTCCGGTATCAATTAGGGCCTTAGCCCAATACCGTATCAGTAGGAGTGTGGGCATTAGCCCATTTTAGTATCAATAATAGAAATGCAATCAGAAGTCCTACCCATCCATCCTCTACACTCCACTCTGTCCAGCCTTACACTCCATGCGGGGATAAAATCGACCCACCCATCTCTACATTCCAAAATGTAGCACCGGTTGCGGCACTAAACAATATATGTAGCAGAGCTGCCAGTACAGTACACTTCCACCAAATATATCAAACCCACCCCCATGCAACATGTCATGTTATAATATCATACGTGTATGCAAAAATGTCATGCTCGAATATAGTCATACAAATCACAGGGGCATATTAGTCATTTTACCTCATAGGGGTATAACAGTCATTTCATCAGTATGGGATCTAAGTATACTTACCGACCCAATAGTAGGTCCAAAGTCGTCTCGGGCGACCTGTGCAACCTTAACACTCAATCGATGGAAATGGGCCCAAGCCCATAATACGGCCCATGTGGGCCCACACGCTCGTGTGGCGTACAAAGCAAAAAAATGGCCATGGCCGTGTAAACCACACTGCCTGGCCCAATAATCTCCACATGTCCATGTGGTTTACCTGTGTGGGGCCTACGAACACATGGGGCCCACACGACCCATTTCTGCCCAACATGGCCCAAAATAGCCAAAGCCCATGAAATCGCTCACGGTGGCCTCTACGATCGAATGCCCATATTTTGTACTTTCGATTTACCACACGAGCGAGCGAACGCTTGTGTAGCGACACTAGTCATTGTTATCGGCTTTTGCCGATTTATGATTATAGCAGTGTGATTACACACCTTAAACGAAGATGCGCGAGTAGCCCACAAGCCCAAATCCTACATTCATTCAAAGTACTTTGTTAATTAATGACAATAAGATTAACATCTCCTCATATATATTACAAAAATTTCCACTAATACTTGCCTTTGTCGTTCTAATGAAGATTTCACCCTTAAACCGATACACGCAACTAATTACAAACTCCTTTAGAGATACCTGCGTTTTGAACGAACTTATTAACTAACACAGTACACACACATAAATTGAACCAAGCGCACAACCACTTACTGAAGGTGCAACGCCGAAACTAGGGAAGGAAAGTAATCGGTTCACAATCCCCGAAATGATTGCCGCTACAACAAGGGAGAACTAGCGCAATCACTCCCCTAACAATAGTCGGCTGAAAAAAAAAGGTGTTAAAAAAAACTATAGATTCAGCAGAAAGGGAAGAGGGGTGAACAAAAACAAAATCTAAATAGCAACATTTACCACCCGATCGACAGAGAAACAAAAAAAAAGAAAGAGTCAGCACAGAGAGGGTAAATGAAAGAGCAATATTCAGCTAGCAAAGATTCAATTGCACTTGAGAGAAGAAAGAAGAAGAAGGCAGGAAAGAATCGATCACCCCAAGCTAAAGTTGAAAGGGTTTGAGAGATAGGAAAACAATAGGTATTCGACCAAGAAGGAGAAAAATATTGGACAAAAGGGTTAGAGAGAGGATTAGAATCGCAAGCAAAAAGGACCGAAAGGTGCCCAAAATAGCACAACACGGCTTCAGAAACAAAAGAAACCACCCACAATTTTTTAAAAACCCGAAAGAAAATGGAGAGAAAAGAACCCCAGAGAGTAGACAATGCCAAAAATATTAGAGAATAGCAACTCAACTGAAAATCCCTATGCCCACTACCCAATTTCAGCACAACTCTACCATACCTCAAACTCTACTTTTTCCTCCCTTATCTCCCTCCTAGAATCTCTCCACCATAATCTACTCAACTGCCCATTCAAACTTCAATCAAACACCTCAATTTCAGTCAACCAAGGACACTTCCCCAGCACTTGTAGCAAAAATAAAATGCTCAATTTGCCTTGCCAAGCCTCAAACCTTAGACCCCAAGGAACACTCCACACACCACTTACCCCTAGGCCAGTAAGCTTTTTATGACACAAAACACCCACATTTATTTAAGAAGCCTACTAACTAGAGACAGGGTTAATTCAGGAAAAACAAAAAATTTTCACAAGCCAAGGCTTAAACTCAGGACTTCTCCAACACTTCTCAAGACACTTAACCACTGAAACAAGCATACAATTAGGCAACACAACATACAAAAATATTTGCTTTGATTTTTGGGGCGTTACATCATACCCAAAGAAGGCTAGCACTAAATTAATTCTAACCTAAGCACAAATATATCTAATTAGTAAACTAAATAAATTATAGTATGACAAAACATAAAAGAAAATATTTCTTTTTCAATTTTTATAGATAATAAAATATAAATAACAAAAACCTATAAAGAACTTCGAAAAACTTAATTTATAAACTTAAATAAATTCTAGGCATGGGTGATTAGCTTGCTTTGGAGATCATAACTAATTCATTTTTTGAGTTTTTACTCAATCAACTAGTCATTACCTTAGCAGGATCTCTTGATCTTCCATTAAACTAATGAGCTAAAAAGAACTACTTATCTCTTGACTTCACAGTCAAGACCGTTTTGGGGTTAAGGTGTTCATAGATTGTCCATACCAATTTTGGGTTAATTCCCACCTAAATGACTTCCTAGGGTCGTCAAGCCTAGGGTTTAAATTCTTCCTCTCCCAAATAGTTGATCCACTAAGAAAACCCTACATAAGAATAAATTAATCACACCTCCACTTGCTAATCCCCCATAAGAGGATTAGTTCCTCATAGATCTTATGAATATAATAAACTTGAATATAAAGATAAACATGAATAACAAATCAAGAATATAGTTTAGAGAATTCTGTTTGTATTTGATAGATGAAGCACAAAAAATATACTAGCATTTGATCACATTTACAAATCGTGTTCTTCTAAGAACACAAAAAAAGAAAAGAACTAAAATGAAACATAAAGTCTAAAAACTGAAAAATGAAATTATAAAGAAAATTCTTGAGTCTGAAAAGTTGTTTCAAAAATTCTTAAATGAGCCTATTTATAGAGTTAGGGTTGTCATCATCCTCAACCCTAGGTCAGTTGATGCTCTAATGTTAAATATTTGATTGTGCAGACCAAAATGCCCCTAGCTCATAAATATCTCTTGTACAAGACTAATGTCGCAACACCCTAGTACCTATGTCACGACATCGAAGGCAGTGTGGTCAAGTTCAAGGTTGCTTCAAGGGTGTGTTGCGACATACCATAGCTGTGTCACGACACCTGAAGGTAGAATCGATATGCTTGCATTCTTCTCTCTATGTTGCGACATCAAACTTCTGGTGTTGCAACACAATGACCAGTATTGAGTTTATATGCCCTTTAATGGTCTCTTGCACGCTCACTAACTGTATTAGCTCACTTTTAGGCTTCGTTCGGCCCCTAAGGTCAATAAAGGACTCATAATAAACTTTTTATTGCATTTAGACTAAACTATGAAAACTTAATTAAAACATAATAAAGTGATCATTTTCAAGCTCCTCATTTGTGAAAACTAGTTTAATCTGCTACACTGAATTATGTCAGATCAATAACATAGGCTAGAAAAGTTTCACAACCTTGATTTAGATATTTATTATCTTGAACTATTAAAATGATATGAATTGAAACACTCATTTGGACACCACTCACTTCTACCGCCTTGCCATCAACACTTTGAACAAGAAACTTCATTTTACGGCAATTTAATTTCACCCCATGCTCAGTTAGCCAATCCATACCCAAAGTCAGAACAAAATTGTTGAATATCATAATCAACAAATCAATAGTAAAAGGTATGTTCTAAATTTCTAATAGACACCATTTACACACTATGGTGACTAGCACCGTCTGTCCTAAAGGACTTGATACAACCATAGCTACTTTCAATGTCTCATATTTTAGACTTCCCGATTTAATCAGTTCAACACTAATATAAGAATATGAGGATGTATGGTCTATCAGTGCATTAACAAGCATTGAAAATAGAAAAAAAAGATACATGTTACAACATCGGTAGCGTCACCCTCCTCACTATTCCATACAACTTATGCTTGAGCTGGCGCTCTGGCCTTTGACTGATGAATAACTATTTCTCTTCCCTTTCTAAAACCACATCTCAATATAGAACTGCCATGGCTAATCCCTCAATCCCTAACCGCAAGTGTAGACCTCTAGGTTGAAAAGGAGTGACATTATCACTTCTAGGGCACTCACGAGCAAAATGTTCCAACAATCCACAATGAAAACAGGAACTCTCACACTACCCACTAACATGGATTGTTGATGATCTGGATTTCTTTTAGATCTATCAAACTTTAAATTCGGTCTCCAATTTTATGACAATCCCTAGTCCGTTTAGGTAATAGATACAAAATAGCAGTCCCTGTTCATTTTTTAACAACTCGTGTAGGCACTATTTTCTTTTCGAGGACCATATCTAGTTCTATCATCATAGATTGCTCGACTAGATAGGAAAATTCTAAAATTTGGTGAGATACTAGCTAAAATATGAGTTCATCGCACAAATTAAGTAGAAAACGTTTACAACTTTCAGCGTCGAATGGCAAAAATTCTAATACGCATTTACTGAGTCTTAGAAACTCTCATTGATAATCAGCTACATACATCTCATTATGTTTCAATAATAAGAATTATTATTTTTGATCTTCTAGATATAATTCTCTGACATATTGTCTCTAAAACTCAACTTGAAAGGACTCTCAATCAGCTTGCTTAGTAGGAACATGGCATGTAAGTGTCTGCTACCAAGTATATGCTTCTCATTGCAGCAGAGAAATAAAAAAATTACACATTCTTGCGGGCTACATTCAAGTTGTTCCAAAATTCATTTAATTGATTCTAACCAAAATTTAGTAGTTGAGGGATCAACCCCTTTCAATCCCAGAAATTCAGTAGCACCATGCCTCCAAAACTCTTAACCGAGGCTCGTCAAAAAACTAGCATATGTAGCTTTTACCACTCTCTGAAGAGCATCGGCTATAGCACGCAGTATATTTGTATCACCTTACCCCTCATTTCTATCTCTATCAACCTTAGGTTGTTGAGCACCAGCTAAATCTACGCTACATGCTACTGATTCGACCTTAATTTCATTCTTAGTAGAGTGGTCACTACTATGAATACTTTGATCAACTTCATTCTTGGATTCTCCTGGCATTTTTTAACTATAAAACAAAAGAATTTATAATCAACATCCAAATCCTAACTCAAACTCAACTCAACTTTTGCATGGACCTCTAGACTCGATTCTGAGCTTGATTTAGTCCAACAATTGACTAAACCTATAGCTCTAATACCACTAACTGTAACACTCCTTACCCAGTCCGATCGTTGAACCCAAATAATAAAATGTTACAGACAAATACAAATCATTTACATACAAACTATAGATCAAAATTTCAATTCAATATCAATTTACCTCATATTATCATTGTATAACAAGCAATTAAATCAATTTCGGGTTTATATCGAGCTTACAAAAGCTTAAGATTAATGCCGTATCAATCAAGGATCAAATTGAAATAAAAACAAAAGGATAGGAAAATTCTGCATACATGGGTCACACAACCGTGTCTTTTTACCGTGTGAAAGGCTGAGGCCATGTGGGGATGGGGCACATGGCCGTGTAACAGCCTGATGCCATGTGTAACAACCCATTTTTCAGTGAAATAGGCACAGTGGTTTCGGGACCACAAATTCGATCCAAAAATAAAGCTTATTTTTATTTTATTATATGGTCTGTATTATGATAGACATTTCGTGTGAAAATTTTGATACGAAAATTTTATCGATTAAGTGTTTAATTACTAGAAGGATTAAATCGCATAAAATGCAAAAGTTGAATTCTAGTATCTATAAGGATTAAATAGCTATGGAATTCAAAACTAAAGGTCCTTATATGGTAATTAGACGATTAAAGAAAAGTATGTAGATTTTTGGTGACTCATTCATGAAAATTTAGAAAAAGGGCAATGACTAAATTGGAATTTGAAAAATAAGTAATTAATTAAAAGATGAAAAGAAAATATTATCTTATTTTTTCATCTTCTTCAACCTAAAATACATGGAAACCCTAGGAGAGAGAGAAGAAACTTTCATGGCCTAATTGGGTAAGTTTTCTTGTCCCGTTTTTAGTAATTTTGATATTATTGAAACCGAGATAGCTTAATCTATCTATTTGAAGGATTAATTTGAAAAGTTATCAAGGTATGAAATTTGGGTCAAATTAGAAAATTATGTAGAAAATGAAAGGTTGTTGATAGATAAACAACTTTTACAAAGTGATTTTTGATGAAAACATGATTTAGGGACTCAAATGTAAAGTTCTAAAATGTGATGAAAAATTCTGATTTTTTTATGAATACATGTGCTATAAATTTTGCAATGGGGTTTTGGTTAGGCTTGGAATAGGGAGTAAATTGCACAAATTTCATTTTCCAAACCTAGGGACGAAATAAGAATTTATGGAAAAGTTAGTGGCAAAATGGTAACTTTACCTAGGACGTAAATTGAGTCCAAATGAGTTGAAATATGAGAAATTGATTATTAAAGCTATTTATATAGATCCGGACAACTCACATTCGATGTTAGGTTGAGGAAGAGAAAAGGTTTCGGATTAGCAGATTTAATACGCGAACAAGTGTCAAGGTAAGTTCATGTAACTTAATCGAGCATGTAAATATGTTTAATTGAATGTTGTGTTGTATGGAATGTAACTTATATTGATGTACATTACTTGAATGCTATAATGAGAAATTTAATACATGCTTGATATGGTGAAAAAGAGTTAAGTTCTGATTGAATATTGAATTTCGATGAATATATGCGCTTTCCCGGAACGAATAAGGTCCTACATTTGTTGCAGACGGGATTTAGCTCGGATGAGTAATCCTATTGACCTTGTTATAGAAAAGATTTAGCCCTGATGAGTAATCCTGATATAATACCTCTCGAGGATACGTTACTATTAGGGTTTAGCCTGGATTGATAATCCTATTATATGATGTGGCTCGAGAGTGTGTTGCTTGGTTAAGTACCCTAATGGGTACCCTTGAATAAGAATTGACGGATTATTGAATCGTACATCTTAAGTGTACTACTTCAGCATCCATCAAAATTTCAATGATTCAACAGACACAACTCTTGACATGATATGAGAATTTTGAGATGGAATGATAATGACTTGAAAGAATATTGCATGATGAGCTCATCTATATTTACTTGATTGATAAGAAGATTTTGGTGACTAACATGTTTGATTGAATGTATGTGTTTAGGCAATTTAGCCAAATGGATGGAAAACATGAAATTGTATGCTTAGATTTAATAAATGAGATTGGTAAGTTTAGTTTCTATTATACAAACTTACTAAGCATGTAATGCTTACTCCGTTTTATTTTTCCCCTGTTTTATAGTGCTCAGAAGCTCGCGAAGGTTGGAGATGATTGGAGCATTATCACACTATCAACTAGCTTATTTTGGGTATACCTAGTAAAATCATTTTGGTATAATGGCATGTATAGGACAACTTGGCCAATAGTGGCTTGAAAATGATGTTTTGTAACCTAGCCATTGGAATGGCTAGTAATGACTTATTTTGGTATGATTTAGTAGGTTATTATGATATATTCATATGTGATATTTTAAGTATATGTGATCAAATGATGTTAATGCCTAAGTTAATCCAAGGTGAGTTTATAAACATATATGCATGTAATGGTATGCCATGATGAATGGTAGAATTGTTTAATTTGAATGCTTGGAATGGTTGGTATTGGATGTATGTTTCAAGTGCAGGTCTTGGGTGAAACTTTTGGGTGAGAAATGAAGCTAGAAATGGCTTCATTTTGTCCACACTAGCGTGTGACTAGACCGTGTGTGACATAAGGCCTGGTAACATGGGCATGTGGTTAGGCTGTGTGTCCCCTGCTCCTTAATTTTGAGAAACAGAACGCTCAGAATTGAGCACACGAGCAAAGACACGAGGGTGTGTCTCAGCCATGTATGCTACACAGCCTAGAACATGGACGTGTGTCTTGGCCGTGTGAAACTTGCAGCTAATTTTGAATTAAATTAATTAACCGCACGGCCTAGAACACAGGCGTGTGACATGGTTGTGTGTACAAGTCAGAGAGTTACATGGGGTCAAACATGGCCTCTAACATAGGCGTTTCCCTTGGACCACATGTGCATATGAGTCCTGCACCATGGAAAACTTTTATAATTTTGTAAAAAATTCTTATAACTCCCGATTAAATCTGAACTCGGTTAATTAAGGGACATTTTGAATGATCTCAGTTAATAAATAGTAATTTACATAAATTATTTATAAAATATTCTGAAATTTTTGGTAATTCTTTGAAACTCTGTTCTGACAATAGATACGGGTTAAGGGTGTTACATTTAGTGGTATCAGAGCTAGATTTAGTTGATTCTTGGATTTAACGTAACAAACACGAGTTTAGCTATACATGCCATTATATAATTTGTGATAGTGTTATGACTCCTGATTATCTTAAATGTATTTTTCATATTGTAATGTCATCCAATTGAGCTAAAGCTGAATCTAAGGAAGCTGAGTGGAATGTTTCAGCTTCAATTCAAAGAGTTACTTCTGCGTCTAGTAGTAAAAGGCTAGTGTTTGAGGGCTGAAGTGAGGAGGCAAAACAAACCTTCTTTCAATTGATGAATGAGTGGTTTATCGAATACTTAAGAACAAACCCGCTGTACAACGACCTCCCCCACTTGCTCCTCAACCGGTTCCTGAGGTTCCACTAGGTGCTGAACCTGTTAGAACTGGTAAGCCTTTGATAGATAAAATCCCCAAGCATGGGCAGAGGAATTTAGAGCTACCGCAGATGATAATCCAGAAAGGGCTGAGTTTTGGCTAGAAAATACTATCCAGGTTTTTGATGAATTATCTTGTACACCAGCCGAATGTCTGAAATGTGTAGTATCCCTACTGAAGAATACAACTTATCATTGGTGGAATACCATAACTTCAGTTGTGCTAAGAGAGAATGTTACATGGGAATTCTTCTGAGCTAAATTCAGAAAGAAATATGTTAGTCAGATTCATGGATCAGAAAAAAGAAAGAATTTTTAGAACTCAAATAGGGAAACATGACTGTATCCGAATATGAACGAGAATTTGTTCGACTGAGTAAATATGCCAGAGAATGGGTTCTAATCGAGGTTGAGATGTGTAAACGCTATGAAGAGTGTCTAAATGAAGATATCAAGTTATTGATCGGATTTCGAAATAAGAGAATTTACGGTGTTAGCCAGTCGAGCACACAAAGCTGAGGAATTGAGTAAGGAAAAGAAACAGGCTAAAAGAGAGGCTCATGTTTCTAGAAAAGGAACTATGAGTAAGTTACAATCATTTGCTTCTAAGAAATTAAAGAAGTATTATGATCGGGTGGCCACCTCTACGGGATATTCTGGAAGAGAATGGGCTCTTAACGTTCTAACCCGAGGTCTTCATCTCCATTTGTGATCAGTGTGGGTAGTGTTGGTAATCCCAAATCGAAATGTAAACATTGTAACAAATTTAATCATGTGGAATGTCGGTCTAGAAGTGGAGCTTGTTTTGGATGTGGTCCACTTGACCATTTTCTCAGAGATTGTCCAGAAAGAGTTGAAAAAGAGATAGAACCAGCTCCAAAGCCTAGTAATCCTATCTCGAGAGGCAGACCACCCCGTCATCTCGGCAATGTTGGTGGTAGTCGAGGTACTACCAAGGATACAACAGTTAGATCTGAGGCACGAGCACTTGCAAGGACATATGTTATTCGTGCAAGAGTAGATGCCTCTACACGAGACGTCATTGCTGGTACATTTTCTCTACTTGATACTGATATTACTGCATTGATTGATCTTGGTTCCACACATTTGTACATATGCACGAACTTAGTGACTGTTTAAAATTTACCTGTTGAATTCACTGAATTTGTGGTTAAAGTTTCAAACCCCCTGGGCTAGTTTGTTATGGTGGATAAAGTTTGTAAGAACTGTCTGTTGATGGCAAAAGGTTCTTGCTTTCCGACTAACTTGATGTTGTCATTTGATGAATTTGATGTGATCTTGGGAATGGATTGGTAAAACCCAATATGATGCAGTGGTGAATTGTAAAGAGAAATATATTGTATTGAAATGTGAGAGTGGTGAATTACTTCATGTTGAATCTAAAAAACTGGATGGATTACCTAATGTGATTTCAGGAATATCAGCACAGAAATATGTCAGAAAGGGTTATGATGCTTATCTTGCATATGTATTGGATAGTAAAGTATCTGAGTCAGATTCAATCAGTGCCGGTTGTATGTGAATTTCCTAATGTATTCCCAAAAGAATTAACTGGTTTACCACTGGTAAGAGAAGTGGAATTCTTTATAGATCTTGTTCCGGGAACAACACCTATATCCATAGCACCTTACAGAATGGATCCTACTGAATTGAAAGAGTTGAAAGTACAGTTGCAAGAATTGATTGAAAGAGGTTTTGCTCGACCTAGTTTCACACCTTGGGGTGCACCGGTTCTGTTTGTAAAGAACAAAGATGGATCGTTGAGGCTGTGCATTGATTATAGATAGCTCAACAAAGTTACAATAAAGAACAAGTATCCATTTCCTCATATTGATGACCCGTTTGACCAGTTACTAGAAAAATTATCATAGCATTCTTTTCATAATTATCATAGCATCATAATCATCCATTAATAAAAGTACCTTGCATAGGTTTACGAGACCTTAAACACGCATTAGAAGGGGTCGGGACTAAACCGAGCTTATATTTTTTTCAAAAATTAAACATTTTTCAAAGTTGTGCAGGCCACACACCTGTGTGAACAAGCCATATGCTTCACACGGCATTAGACACGCCGGTGTGTCTAGGCCATGTCAAAACATGGCATACATACTGACTTGTCTACATGGCCATATGACACGTCCATGTACCAGGCCGTGTGAAAATTAGGGAGGCTACTGACTTGAGTCACAAAGCCAGTCACACGCCCGTGTGTCTAGCCCGTGGTTGAAACGGACTTGGCCACACGGCCTAGCACACGCTCGTGTGTGTGACTGTGTGGTCTGTCCAGGCTCATGTTGAAATGGCCTTCAAGAAACACGGCTGAAACACACGCCCGTGTCCTTGCCCGTGTGGGCAAAAATAGGCTATTTACAAGGCCAAATTGCCACCCATTAAGGGTCCTCCCTACAAACATCAAAACCACATACATTTACACTATAATTTCAACCAATTTCAAACCCAAATCATGCATCTTTCATGCCATTTCATTATCAACAATTTCCACACTTGTAACACATATCAAAACCTGTCATTCTATAAGCAAGAACCATAACAAAACATATGGTTTATAAACCTTAATATACTCATTCAATTTCATACCACATTCTTACCAGTTCCACAATTAAACACATACCAAAAACTGACCAAACTTACCATTTCTCTTGGCCATTCATGAACATATCAAACATACCACAATTGCATCACATATCATATACCAAAACTCATACATATACACCACCAAAACCAAGCCAAATCACATGGCTAGATATATACACTTCACAAAACATATCCAAAAACTTCTAGCCTATACATGCCATACTTTAATATATACATTTTCAAAAAGTACCAAAATAAGGTTCGATAGTGTGGTAACAATCCTTGATGATCCTCGAGCTCTCGATAGCTACGATATCTATAAAACAATGCAAACACACACAAAGTAAGCTTTCAAAAGCTTAGTAAGCCATATACAAATAAACTTATCATCTAAATCATATAAACATCATCAATTTGCATATAATCCATAACTAAATACTATCATCAACCATATGATTCTTATATATAAATCACATATTTCCAATTCATTTGTACAAATTGCATATTTTCTCATACATTTGTTACATGTCATCACTTATTCGCTAAGGTAAATATACTTACCTTTCAACATCAAACATGATATACATTTCAAACATACCTAAATCGGATACATGTTCACATAACCTTTCATTTTCTCAGAATGCCTGTTGAACTGTTCGGAATCATAAGGATACACGGACAGTATCGGAAAGCTCGTACAATGCCAATGTCCCAGACATGGTCTTACATGTAATCAAATATCGATGCCACTATCCCAGATAGGGTCTTACACGAAATCAAATACGATGCCAACGTCCTAGATGTGGTCTTACACGTAAATACCAAATCGACGCCAACGTCCCAGATGTGGTCTTACACGATATCTCATATCAAAAATCCTATGTCATGACATATGTATCCTAACTATTTCTAAGATTTGTACAGGGCTTTTCGGACGTCAGAACTTATCGATACTTTCTTGGATATCTCATATTCAATTCAATATGCCATTCATCATTGTTCAATAGCATTCAAACATAAGTAAATCATTTCAAACACATTTATTTGTGTATCGACTTACCTCGTACAGATTCGGATAGACGGAATCGGCTACTCGACGACTTTTAACTTTTCCCGATTTAATTTTGTTTTCTTTTGTTCTTGATCTATATAAATTCAAATTTAACCCTTTTATTCACCAAATCATTCAAATCAATCCACAAACACATATTTAGGGTATTTTATAAATTAGCCCTCACATTTTCACATTTTGACAATTTAGTCCCTAATCACAAAAATCACAAAATACACAAAATTTGCATATACTTATACTTAGCCGAATATTCATAGCACTCATAAAAGTCAACCCATTTCATTTATTTCATATTTTAGTGCTTCAATTTACAAATTTCATAATTTAGTACAAATTACTCAAAGTCATCAAAATTTCAAAGACAAAACATGTTCAGGCTCCTAGGTAGCCTCTTCGACACCATATCGATGCCACATCAATTTTACTAACGAAATTTTCTTATTTCGCAATTCTTTAACCTTATAAGCTAGGATACGGGTTGATTCTTCGTCGTTGGTCATATCAGATTGAATCTCAATCTCAGACAGAGGAATTACAAGCGAAGGATCGGATCTGTATCATCGAAGCATCGATACGTGAAATACATTGTGAATCTTTTCTAGCTCTGGTGGCAACAACAATCTATATGCAACTAGTTCGATACGCTCGATAATTTCATATGGCCTGATAAACCTCGGACTCAATTTACTTTTTCTACTGAATCGAAGTACTTTCTTCCACGGGGATACTTTCAAAAACACTTTGTCGCCAATCTCAAATTCAATATCCTTTCGTTTCAAATCTGAGTAAGATTTCTGACGATCAGAAGCTACTTTTAAACTATTTCTAATCACTTTTACTTTCTGTTCAGTCTCTTTTATCAAATCGACCCCGTGAATCTTATTCTCGCTGAGCTCAGCCCAATACAGAGGTGTACGAAATTTGCGACCATATAAGGCTTCGTACGGTGCCATTTCAATATACTCGATTGAAAACTATTATTGTAAGCGAATTCATTCAAAGGCAAATATTGTTCCCACGAACCTTCAAACTCAAGAATGCAACATCTCAACATATCCTCGAGTATCTAAATAATCCGCTTGGATTGACCATCCGTTTACGGATGAAAAGCAGTACTGAAGTGCAATTTCGTAACCAGAGTATCTTGCAATTTCTTTTAAAATCGTGATGTGAATCTCGGATCTCTATATGATACAATAGATAATGGCACACCATGCAATCTCACAATATCAGAAATGTATAATTCAACTAACTTATCAAGTGAGTAATCAGACAGCATCGAAATAAAATGGGCTAAGTTCATCAATCGGTCAACTACAACCCAAATTGCATTTTTCTTTCTCGAAGATAGGGGCAAACCAGAAACAAAATCCATTGTCACTCTATCCCATTTCCATTCCGGAATCATAATCGGTTGTAACAAACTGGATGGCACCTGATGTTTAGCTTTAACTTGCTAACAGATTAAGTATTTCACAATAAATTCAGAGATATCACGCTTCATACCAGGCCACCAATAAAGCTGTTTCAGATCATTATACATTTTCGTACTACCAGGATGAACAAATAAACGATTATTGTGAGCTTCATTCAAAATCATCTGAATTAACTCTGGATTTCTCGAAACACAAATTCGATCTTGGAATCTCAGACAATCATCTTTATCAACTCTGAATCTTGAATCAGAATTTAAATCACATTGAGCTCGTTTTGCTATTATCTCATTATCAACTTTCTAAGCATCAATAATCTATCGAATGAATAACGATCTTGCTTTTAATTTGGCTAAAACCGAACCATCATCGGACACAACCAAATGAGCATTCATCACACGCAGAGCAAATAGTGATTTTTGACTCAAAGCATCAGCAACAACATTTGCTTTTCCCGGATGATAATCAATCACAATCTCATAGTCTTTTAGTAATTCTAACCATCTTCTCTATCGCAGATTCAAATCTTTCTAAGTCATCAGATATTTCAAACTATTATGATCAGAATATACGTGACATTTCTCACCGAATAGATAGTGGCGCCATATTTTCAAAGCAAACTTGTAGCTAACTCAAGGTCGTTCGTCAGATAGTTCTTTTTGTGTGGCTTTAATTGTCTCGAAGCATAAGCAATAACTTTGCCTTCCTGCATTAAAACACATCCCAGACCATTCAACGAAGCATCACTATAGATCATAAATTCTTTACTTGTTTCGAGTTGTACTAACACTAGAGCTTCAGTCAATAAATTTTTCAACTGATCAAAGCTTTTTTGACACTTTTCGGACCATTCAAACTTCACATCTTTTTGAACTAGTTTCGTTAATGGAGTTGCAATCATAGAAAAGACTTTTACAAATCTTTAGAAATAACCAACAAGTCCCAGAGAACTGCGGACTTCAGAAACATTTCTCGGAGGCTTCCAATCTAGAATAGCTGAAATTTTGCTCGGATCAACTCGAATACCTGATGCTGATATAATATGGCCCAGAAAATTGACTTTTCGTAACTAGAATTCACATTTTCTAAACTTCACATACAATTGCTTATCACACAAAGATTGTAGCACTATTCTCAAATGTTCAGCATGCTTGGATTCATCACATGAATAAATCAATATGTCATCAATGAATACGATAACAAATCGATCTAAATACGGTCTAAAAATCTTGTTCATCAAATCCATAAAGATAGCAGGTGCATTCGTTAATCTAAAATGTATAACTAAAAACTCATAGTGGCCATACCTCGTTCTGAATGCAGTTTTCGGAATGTCTGAATCTTTTACTCGCAACTGATAATAGCCCGATCTCAAATCTATCTTTGAAAACACAGTAGCTCCTTTCAACTGATCAAACAAATCGTCACTTTGGGGCAGAGGGTATTTATTCTTGATAGTCACTTTATTCAACTGATGATAATCTATGCACATCCTCATCGTATCATCTTTCTTTTTCACAAACAGAACAGGAGCACCCCAAGGTGAGAAACTCGGTCTCGCAAATCTTCTATCAGTTAACTCTTGTAACTAAGACTTTAATTCTTTCAACTCAGTCAGAGCCATCCTATATAGAGCTATTGAAATCAGAGTATTTCCCGATACTAACTCGATGCTAAATTCAACTTCATATATCAGAGGTAATCCCAGAAGTTCTTCAGGAAACACATCAAGAAATTCACAGAAAACAGGCACTAATTCAACTTTCTTTTCTGACACTTTCGAATCAATCATATAGGCAAAGTAAGCTTTACAACCTTTTCTCACAATACTCAGAGCTTTCATCGAAGATATCACAGTAGGCAATCCATTCAAATCACTAGATTCAATTCGAACTATTTCATCATTTTTGTATCTCAAATCAATAGTTTTCCATTTGCAGTTCACAATAGCATCATGCAAAGTTAACCAATCCATACCCAGAATTATATCAAATTCATCAAAAGGTAATAAGATTAGATCGACCGGAAAACAAATGTCTCGAAATAATAATAGACATTTCTTGCAGACTTTATCAACCAAAACACATCTGCCTAGGGGGTTCGATACTTTAATTACGAATTCAGTAGACTCTACAGGCAATGTAACACCCCAACCCAACCTAGAAGTTATGGCCAAATCTGTGATGTCACATTGAAGTGTTTTCGAAAAACATAATTTCTTTGAAAATTTCGTTCTATTTCAAAACCTCTTTGTGATCTTAACGAAAATTTAGGATATCTTGTTCATTGTTAAAACTCAAGTCATATTAGCAAAATGTTAATCATATTAGATTGTTATTACACTTTAAAACAATGTTTGTTGTGGAAGCTTTTAAAGTATGTTGCGTAAATGTGGTGTTTTGAAAAGCATTTTGAAAATCCATGGCCTACTACTAACAGATATTGTAACACCCCTTACCTGCTACTGTCATTGAACAGGGAGCAGTGCAGGTATTACTAGAACATAATACATACCATTAAACAAAACCGAGATAGAATATATGTCATCCAATTTGATAGTGCATCGTTATAACATATGTTTTGAATAATATTAATCAACTTCTATGGCTTGTACAAAGTAGTTGGTCGAAAGCATCAGAACCAATATTTTAAACCTAGGCAATTATGACACGTAACAAAATAATTAAGCCTACTATACATGCCATAATTCAAAATGTTTAGTTCGAATACCCTAAAGTATTGATAGTGCGGGCAGATCTTCACGATCCTTAACTCCTGAGCAAGTTGGAGGATACTACAAGACAAAAGAGAGAAAACAAAGTAAGCTTATAGCTTAGTAAGTAAGTATGTAAATAATTATTAAAGATTTTAATTTGTTTACATAACAACTCAAGTATATCTACTTTAATTTCAATATTCACTCCACTTTGATTAAGCTGTCTTTCCTGCGTTATGTTCACTAAATAAATCATAACTCGAGTTACAAAACTTGAAATTCAAATCCGTAAAATTTACCTGAATCTAGACTCATAAATCTTCTTGATAATTTTTTTCTATAATTTTTGGTTCAGCCGATTAGTACATTTTATTAGTTAAAATTTCTCCTATTACACAGCTCGACTAGTCTGACCTCTGTTCACTACGAATTGAATTTCTCTCAGTACACAATTCAAATAACCCTGAAATTTGTTTCATTTAAAACTAGACTCAATAAGGAATTAAGTTATGTAAACTATATTTCTTAATTTTCTTTGTACAATTTTTAATGATTTTTCAAAGTTGAAACATGGGATCACATATTCATCCTGAGCAAGTCACACACAATTGTAAATATCTCAAAATATAAAATTCCTTTGCTTGTTCTGTTTCTTTTATATGAAAGTAGACTCATTAAAATTTAATTTCACATCTCATTCAACCTCTAATTATGTTCCACCAATTTTTGGTGATTTTTCAAAATCACGTCACTGCTACCGTCCAAAACAGTTTTAATGCTAATTTCACTCTTTCACCCATTCTTTATGCTAACCTCATTTTATCTTACATATATAGATATACCACAAATCATTTTCACCACAATTCATTCATCACAAGTATAGGTCCACAAAACCATCCCGTTGAACAATTCGGATCAATCCTCAATATTTAATGGTTTTAGCACACAGCCCCACCATCATACTTCACTTAGTTCGGCTCTCTTGTACACATGGTGAACACTTAGTACCACTCATGCGACCTAGCCGATTTGTCTCGTAGCTCTCTTGTCTACATGGTGTTCTTCACTTGGAAACACGCATGCGACCTAGCTACATTTATCTCTTACGTAGCTCTCTTGTCTACATGGGATACATTCCGTATCACACATGTGACCTAGCTACATTTATCTCTTACGTAGCTCTCTTGTCTACATGGGATACATCCCGTATCACACATGTGACCTAGCTACTACATGGTATTTCATAGCTTTCTTGTACACATGATGTGCACTCAGCATCATACATATGACCTAGCTACGCTCCCTCTATTTTGTTCGATCTCTCCGAATGTTCAACCGGGATCTCTCTCTATTATTTATTTCCATTCTTCCAATAGTCGATTTATATTTTAACATCAGCTATTATATTTATATAATAGGCTGAAATATAAGAATGTAAATGAAAATAATGTAATGTTTACATACAAACTTACCTCGGTGCAAAATGTGGAAATTTTGTGATTTAGTCCAAAACTTTTTCCTTCCCTAGTTCGAGGTCAATTCCACGCCTTTCTTGATCTATAACAACACATTTAGCTCATTTAACACTCATACTATTTATTTCAATCCAAAGATCACATTATGGAAAAATTACATTTTTGCCCCCTAACTTTTACAAAATTACAATTTTGCCCCTAGGCTCGGGAATTTAATTTCAGCCCTTATTCTTATGTTTTATGACATGCTGAACATTTTTATCTTCTACGACCACATCAAATTCTCACTCTAACACATAGTTGTGAACAATAGGTATTTTTACCGATTATGCTTAGTTTTACTCGCTTTCACTTAAAACCGAGTAGCACAAGTTGTCTAACATAATTTAAAACCTCATATTCTATCATAAAACATCAAAATACACAAATTTCACCTATGGGTATTTTTCCAAATATGAACCCTAGGTTGAATTATTGTTAGCATAAGCTTAATCAGAAGCACGGGAATCCAAAAACGTAAAGAACATTAAAAACGGGGCTTGAAATCACTTACTATGGAGCTTGAAAGTTGAAGAAACCCTAGCTATGGAGAGAGAGGAGAATTCGGCAGCAACTAAGGAGGATGATGACCAATTTTGTGTTATTTTTCCCATTTTATTTCATTTAATATCCAAATGACCAAAATGCCCTCCTTACTAAACTTTCAAAAATTCCTTCCATGTCCTAATTTTGTCCATGAACTTAAAATTGGTCAAATTGCTATTTAAGACCTCCTAATTAATATTTTAAAGCAATTTCGTACTAAAAACTTCTAAAATGTAAATTTTGCAACTTATTCGATTTAATCCCTATTTTCAATTTAAGCACTTTAGGTATAGAATTTCATCACGAAATTTTTACACAATCATGCAATCATATCATAAACCCCAAAATAATTATAAAACAATTATTTTTATCTCGGATTTGTGGTCACAAAACCACTATTCTGATTAGGCCCTAATTCGGGTTGTCACAATTCTCCCCCTTTTAGAGATTTTCGTCCCCGAAAATCTTACCGGTAAAGAGGTTTGGGTATTGTTTCCTTATAGCTTCCTCAGGTTCCCACGTAGCCTCTTCTATTCCATGTCTGTGCCACAATACTTTCACTAAGGCTATACTTTTATTTCTTAACTGTTTAATTTCTCGAGCCAAAATCTTTATTGGTTCCTCCTTATAGGTCATATCCGATCGAATCTCAATTTTCGTTGGGGAGATCACATGTGAAGGATCGAACGATAACGTCAGAACATTGATACGTGAAACACGTTATGAATTTCTCTAACTCTCTGCGGTAAGGCCAACCGATATGCCATCGGTTCAATTCTCTCGGTAATCTCGCACGCCCAATAAAACGCGGACTCAACTTGCCTTTTCGACTAAATCTCAGAATCTTTTTCCATGGTGACACCTTCAAGAACACTTTATCACCCACCTAAAATTCAATCTCTTTTCTTTTCAAATCTACATATGACTTTTGTCGATCTGAAGCAGCTTTCAAGCAATCCAGAATTACTTTTATTTTCTCTTCGGTTTCTTTAACTAGATCAACTCCGTGAATCTGTTTCTCACTAAGTTCAGTCCAATATAAAGGAGTTCGACACTTACGACCATACAAGGCTTTGTACGGTGCCATTTGTATACTTGACTGATAACTGTTATTGTAGGCAAACTCAATTAAAGATAGATATTTCTCCCAACTACCTCCAAATTCTAAAACACAGCATCTAAGCATATCTTCGAGTACCTGGATTACTCTTTCCGATTGACCATCTGTTTGTGGATGAAACGCGGTACTAAAGTTCAATTTTGTACCCAAAGCTTCTTGTAACTTTGTCCAAAATCTTGAGGTAAATCTCGAATCTCTATCTGATATTATAGACATAGGTACCCCGTGCAACCTCACAATTTCAGCAATATATAATTCGGCTAATTTATCAAGTGAGTAATCGAGTACGTCTTGGTATAAAATGGGCTGATTTTGTTAATCTATCAACCACTACCCAGATAAAGATCCTTCTTTTTAGGAGTCAAAGGCAACCGGTTACAAAATCCATGGTAATCTTGTCCCATTTCCACTCGGGCACCATTACCTGGTGAAGTAGTCCTGAAGGCACTTGATGTTCAACTTTTACTTGTTGATGAGATCAAACACTTGGTTACAAATTCGAAATGTCCCTTTTCATACCGCCACCAATACAACTTCTTTAAATCTTTATACATTTTTGTGCTACTGTGGTGAATCGATAAGCGACCATTGTGCGCCTCATGTAATATTTTTCGAATCAATTTATTATTTTTTGCACACATATATTACGTCTCGAAACATTAAATGATCATCTGGTCCAACTCGAAAATCTGAGTCGTAACCTGATTCGCATTGAGTTCTTTTGGTCCGCAACTCATTATCATTCTTTTGAGCATCACAAATCAACTGGAGAAATAACGGTTTAGCTCTCATCTCTACTAAGATTGACCCATCATCAGACAATGCTAACCCCGTATTCATGGCTCTCAAAGTAAAAAGAAATTTTCTGCTTAAGGCATCAGCAACTATATTTGCTTTTCCCGGATGATAATCAATCACTAGATCATAATCCTTTAATAATTCAAGCCATCTTCGCTGTCGTAGATTCAGATCATTTTGATTCATCAAATACTTCAAACTTTTGTGATCAGTAAAAATTCGACATTTTTCACCGTACAAATAATGTCGCCAAATCTTCAAAGCAAAGACAATAGCGGCCAATTCCAAATCATGTGTAGGATAATTCTTTTCATGCGGTTTTAAGCGTCTCAAGCATAAGCTACCACTTTACCCTCTTGCATCAACACACATCCAAGGCACATCAACGATGCATCACTATAAATTACGAACTCTTTTTCTGGCTCAATGTGTACTAAAATTGGTGCTTGATCAATCGTGCTTTCAACTTTTCAAAACTCTGTGACATTTATCGGTCCATTCAAACTTAACATTCTTTTTTTGCAGCAACTTAGCCATAGGAGAGGCAATCATCGAAAATCCCTCAACAAAACGTCTATAATATCCGGCTAAGCCTAAAAAGCTTCTAACCTCAAATACATTCTTTGGCGGTTTCCAATCAACAATCGCAGAAATCTTGCTTGGATCCACCCGAATACCATCACCTGAGACTATATGTCCCAAAAATCCGACTTCACGAAGCCAGAACTTACTTTTACTAAACTTGGCAAACAATTTCTTTTCTCTCAAGATCTGCAATATGGTCCTCAAGTGTTCGGCATGTTCAAACTCATCCCGAGAATAAATTAGAATGTCATCTATGAACACTACTACAAACTTATCCAAATATGGCCGAAAGATCCGATTCATTAAGTCCATAAATATAGCTGGAGCATTTGTTAAGCCGAAAGGCATTACAAGAAACTCATAATGTCCATACCTTGTCCTAAAGGCGGTTTCGCACATATCGACTCCTTAACTCTCAACCTGGTAGTAACCGGACCTTAAATCAATCTTTGAAAACACTTGTAGTCCCTTTTAACTGGTCGAATAAATCATCAATCCTCGGCAATGGGTACTTGTTCTTTATAGTCACCTTATTGAGCTGACGGTAATCAATGCAAAGTCTCATTGAACCATCCTTCTTCTTTACGAATAATACAGGAGCACCCCAGGGAGAGAAACTCGGTCTCACAAATCCCTTATCTATTAATTCCTGCAACTGAGCCTTCAATTCTTTTAATTCAATCAGAGCCATTCTATATGGAGCAATCGAGATCGGTGCAGTACCCGGCAACAAATCAATGGCAAACTCTATCTCTCTGCTCGGAGGCAACCTGTGCAATTCCTCCGGAAATACATCGGAAACTCACAAACTATCAGATCGATTCAAACTTGATTGAGGCAACTCGGTATTCATTACATAAAGCGGATAAGCTTCACACCCTTTCCTCATGTATTTCTGTGCAGACATGTGCGAAATCACCATAGGCAATTTATTTGATTCATCTGTTTCAACCCACAGAATTTCTCCATTTTCACATTTCAACTCTAGTGTCTTTTGTTTACAATCTACCTTAGCATCATACAATGTCAACCAGTCCATTCCTAAGATAACGTCAAACTCATCAAATGGTAACATGACATCAAATTGGCGGAAAAGCGGTGACCTTGAATCATTAATGGGCAATTCTTGCAAACCTTGTCAACTAGCACATATTGGCCTAAGGGTTCGACACTTTAATCGTAAACTCAGTAAACTCAACAGCAACTTTTTATTAGATACTAAATTCATGCAAATATAGGAATGAGTGGACCTGGATCAATCAATGCAATAACAATAGTATCATAGAGAGAAAATGTACGAAAGAATGACATCGAGAGATGATGCATCTTCTCGGGCACGTATAGCATAAGCTCAGCAGTGCTCTAGCTTCCGATCTTGCCATCGAGTCTTTCATCGCAGCTTTTTATCGCTAGTCCCACCTCAGTATTTCTCGGTGGTCTACCTCTACTAGCGGTGGTATTACGTCTAGCACTCTGAAATCTTTCTTCTTTAACTTTCTCGGACAATCTTTAATAAAATGCTCATGAGAACCGCACTTGAAACAAGCTCGCTCGGTTCCCCAACACTCACCATAATGTTGCCCGCCACATTCACGACACTCGGGCTTTCTAGGTCGCACATTACCCACACTTGCCACCGAAGTAGCTTGAGCTTTAGACCCGAATACGCTCTACCACGGTCTTTGTGTGACTCCCTAATTGAAGCTTGTCATTCGAGGGTTTGCCTCTTTGGACCTCTTTGATCGAGATTGAAATGGCTTGCTTATCGGCCTTTTTCGGCATCTCGAGCCTCAATAGCAGACTTTTCTTTTTCTTTGTTCAATTCTTGACTTTAAGAGCTCGATCAACCAATACAACAAATTCTTTCAATTCCAAAATTCCTACAAGCACTTTAATGTCCTCATTCAGCCCATCTTCAAACCTTACGCACATAATGGCCTCGTTTGACACACATTCTGGGCATACTTGCTAAGTCTCACAAATTCGCGTTCATATTCTCGCCACGGACATCTTGCCTTGCTTCAATTCAAGGAACTCCTTCCGTTTTTGAACCATAAATCGTTGACTTATGTATTTCTTTCTAAATTCTTCCTGGAAGAAATCCCAAGTAACTTTTTCTTTTGGCACCACTGATACCAAAGTCTTCCACCAATGGTAGGCCGAATCTCTCAAAAGTGATACAGCACACTTTAAGCATTCCTCGGGTGTACATGAGAGCTCATCAAATACACGGGTAGAATTTTCAAGCCAGAATTCCGCTTTCTCAGGATCATCATCGATCTTTGCTCTAAACTCTTCGGCCCCTTGTTTTGAATCTTGTCAAGCTGGAGGCTTGTTCATCCTTACCAAATTTATGTCTTGAGCGACTACAGGAATCATCATCGAGGTATAGGAGGGGTGGAGGAGGTTGAGTATTTGGATTTGCTCGAATAAATTCAGTATACCAATTGTTCATCCTTTGGAGAAAGGCATCCCGAGCCTCATCTCCCTGTCTCAATGTCTCTGGTCTACTTTCCACAGGTACGGTCCCTTGTGCGGGGGCCGGCGCATTACTAGCAGCATCATCAGCCGCAGTTCCTTCAGGATCCATTACTATATTAAAACAAAACACAGTTTAGAATAGTCAGGAGTCACCACACTATCACAATATTTTTATGGCATGTATAGCTAGACTTTTACACACACTTTATTAGTCCGAGAACCGACTAAATCATAGCTCTGATACCACTAAATGTAACACCCCTTACGTTACGTCGTCGCGGAGCAGGTGCAGGTATTACTAGAACATAATACATACCATTAAACAAAACCAAGATAGAAATATGTCATCCAATTTGATAGTGCATCGTTATAACATATGTTTTGAATAATATTAATCAACTTCTATGGCTTGTACAAAGTAGTTGGTCGAAGCATCTTGTAACCAATATTTTAAACCTAGGCAATTATGACACGTAACAAAATAATTAAGCCTACTATACATGCCATAATTCAAAATGTTTAGTTCGAATACCCTAAAGTATTGATAGTGCGGGCAAATCTTCACGATCCTTAACTCCTGAGAAAGTTGGAGGATACTACAAGACAAAAGAGAGAAAACAAAGTAAGCTTATAGCTTAGTAAGTAAGTATGTAAATAATTATTAAAGAATTTAATTTGTTTACATAACAACTCAAGTATATCTACTTTAATTTCAATATTCACTCCACTTTGATTAAGCTGTCTTTCCTGCGTTATGTTCACTAAATAAATCATAACTCGAGTTACAAAACTTGAAATACAAATCCATAAAATTTCCCTGAATCTAGACTCATAAATCTTCTTGATAATTTTTTTCTAGAATTTTTGGTTCAGCCGATTAGTACAGTTTATTAGTTAAAGTTTCCCCTGTTACACAGCTCGACTAGTCTGACCTCTGTTCACTACGAATTGAATTTCTCTCAGTACACAAATCAAATAACCCTGAAATTTGTTTCATTTAAAACTAGACTCAATAAGGAATTAAGGTATGTAAACTATATTTCTTAATTTTCTTTGTACAATTTTTAATGATTTTTCAAAGTTGAAACAGGGGATCACATATTCATCCTGAGCAAGTCACACACAATTGTAAATATCTCAAAATATAAAATTCCTTTGCTTGTTCTGTTTCTTTTATATGAAAGTAGACTCATTAAAATTTAATTGCACATCTCATTCAACCTCTAATTATGTTCCACCTATTTTTGGTGATTTTTCAAAATCAAGTCACTGCTACCGTCCAAAACAGTTTTAATGCTAATTTCACTCTTTCACCCATTCTTTATGCTAACCTCATTTTATCTTACATATATAGATATACCACAAATCATTTTCACCACAATTCATTCATCACAAGTATAGGTTCATAACCAGAACGTCACCACAAAACCATCCCGTTGAACAATTCGGATCAATCCTCGATATTTAATGGTTTTAGCACACAGCCCCACCATCATACTTCACTTAGTTCGGCTCTCTTGTACACATGGTGAACACTTAGTACCACTCATGCGACCTAGCCGATTTGTCTCGTAGCTCTCTTGTCTACATGGTGTCCTTCACTTGGAATCACGCATGCGACCTAGCTACATTTATCTCTTACGTAGCTCTCTTGTCTACATGGGATACATTCCGTATCACACATGTGACCTAGCTACATTTATCTCTTACGTAGCTCTCTTGTCTACATGGGATACATCCCGTATCACACATGTGACCTAGCTACTACATGGTATTTCGTAGCTAGCTTGTACACATGATGTGCACTCAGCATCATACATATGACCTAGCTACGCTCCTCTATTTTGTTCGATCTCTCAGAATGTTCAACGGGATCTCTCTCTACTATTTATTTCCATTCTTCCAATAGTCGATTTATATTTTAACATCAGCTAGTATATTTATATAATAGGCTGAAATATAAGAATGTAAATGAAAATAATGTAATGTTTACATACAAACTTACCTCGGTGCAAAATGTGGAAATTTTGCGATTTAGTCCAAAACTTTTTCCTTCCCTCGTTCGAGGTCAATTCCACGCCTTTCTTGATCTATAACAACACATTTAGCTCATTTAGCACTCATACTATTTATTTCAATCCAAAGATCACATTATGGAAAAATTACATTTTTGCCCCTAACTTTACAAAATTACAATTTTGCCCCTAGGCTCGGAAATTTAATTTCAGCCCTTATTCTTATGTTTTATGACATGCTGAACATTTTTATCTTCTACGACCACATCAAATTCTTACTCTAACACATTGTTGTGAACAATAGGTATTTTTACCGATTATGCTTAGTTTTACTAGTTTTAACTTAAAACCGAGAGTAGCACAAGTTGTCTAACATAATTTAAAACCTCATATTCTATCATAAAACATCAAAATACACAAATTTCACCTATGGGTATTTTTCCAAATATGAACCCTAGGTTGAATTATTGTTAGCATAAGCTTAATCAGACTCACAGGGAATCCAAAAACGTAAAGAACATTAAAAGCGGGGCTTGAAATCACTTACTATGGAGCTTGAAAGTTGAAGAAACCCTAGCTATGGAGAGAGGAGAATTCGGCAGCAACTAAGGAGGATGATGACCAATTTTGTGTTATTTTTCCCATTTTATTTCATTTAATATCCAAATGACCAAAATGCCCCTCCTTACTAAACTTTCAAAAATTCCTTCCATGTCCTAATTTTGTCCATGAACTTAAAATTGGTCAAATTGCTATTTAAGACCTCCTAATTAATATTTTAAAGCAATTTCATACTAAAAACTTCTAAAATGTAAAATTTGCAACTTATTCGATTTAATCCCTATTTTCAATTTAAGCACTTTAGGCATAGAATTTCATCACGAAATTTTTACACAATCATGCAATCATATCATAAACCCCAAAATAATTATAAAACAATTATTTTTATCTCAGATTTGTGGTCACGAAACCACTATTCCGATTAGGCCCTAATTCGGGTTGTCACAGATATAAACCTAAGTAAATAAATCCCAAATTAAAATAAAAACCTTAAGAGGCCTTATTACAAAACCAATACCCCAAATTAAATTACTTATAAATTAAAAGTTAAGAATGGAAGCAAATGCAGTTGTGTGGCCACCTTCGAGTCCCTCATAGCACCGATCCGCCTAAGGATTAGCTGCGCAGAAAAGCAGAAGGGTGAGTTTATGAAAAATCAGTGTGTAATCCCTTAACAACAGTCAGTCATATAGTAGGCAAATACAGCTTGGGCCTAAGCCCGTTTCAGTAATAGTTCAATTTCAGTTAGGGCCTAAGCCCATTAAGTATCAGTAACAGTACAAAACGCAAACAGAAATCCTACCTAACTAGCCTCTACACTCCACTTCGTCCAGCCCTACACTCCATGTTGGGATAAAATCAACCCACCCATCCCTACACTCCAAAATAGCACCGGTTACGGCACTAAACAGTGGTTTCAGCAAAGCTACCAGTACAGTACACTTCCTCCAATCAATCATAAACCCATCCCCATGCAACACATCATAATATCATACATGTATGCAATATATCTATAAAATGGCATGCGCGATTACAGTCATACATACATAAGGGCATAACAGTCATTTATCAACTTAGGGTCTAGGTATACTTACGGACCCAATTGTAGGTCCACTGTCGTCTCGAGTGACCCGTGCAACCTTAATAGTCAAATAGTAAAAATGGGCCCAAGGCCCATAATGCGGGCCCATGTGGGCCCACATGCTCGTATGGCCCACTAAGCCCAAAAAATGGCCTCGGTCGAGTGAACTACACAGCCTGGTCCAATAATCTCCATATGTCTGGGTGGTTTACCCGTGTAGGCCCACGAGCCCATAGGGCCCACATGTCCCATTTTGGCCCAACGTGGCCTAAAGCGGCCTAAGCCCATGAAATTGCTCATGGTAGCTTCTACGGTCAAGCGCCCACTTATATGCGTTCAGACTACCACACGAGTAAGCGCACGCTCGTGTAGTGTCGACGGTCACCTATTTCGGCTTTTGCTGATTTACGATAATGGCAGTGTGGTTACACACCTGTTCATGAAAACGTGCGAATAGTCCACGAGTACTCCAACCTACATTCAATCACAAGTTTCGGTTAAACGCATCCCAATCGACCTATCAAAGACCCCCACCAAAATACTTGTCCAAAAGCTTACCTCTCACTTGACTAGATCAGTCGATTATAGCTTACTCACTAAATCCATTTGTAAGAGACTAATCAATAGGCCTTAGGGGTTATCTGCATTCCAACCAACACTTATCAACCATCAATCAAACAAATAGTTGAATTAGACAAAAAGTCACTTACCGAAAACGTAGAGTCCAGATTGGAAGAAAAGAACAATCAGCCACACCCATACAAAAGCCGAAAGTATAGAGAATGATAGAGGTAAAGTGGAACAATTGTACCCCTATCAGCAAATGACAAAAAGGAGGAGATGTTAGAAGAAAAGATCCTAACGGTAGAGAAAAACAAAAAGGGAATCATGAGCACTTATCAATTTGTTAGAGAACTCTTGCAAAACTGAAAACAAAAACACAATTAGAAGAGTAAAGGGGAGTAATTGGCCTGGGTACAAGATAGACAAAGGTGATAAAGGAAACGAATTGAAAGAGAAAAGAGAGAAGAAAACAATAATTGTGGAACCGAAAGAAAGAAAAAAAGTAGAAAGTGTTTAGTTTTAGCAATGCGAGAAGGAGCGCTTGATGAAAGTTGAAAAAATAAAGATGAGGAAAGAAAGAGGTACTCGGCTAAGGTTTGGAGAAGTAAAGGACAATTCCCAAATAGTCAATTCGGCCTCAACCCAAAAATGCGAAGAAGAAAAAGTAATAGCTACCAAAATAGAGAGCAAAACGAGAACAACTTTCGGCACTCAAAGTCAAAGGTCCTGTAACCGATTTTGCCAAAATGAATTTTCCCCAATCGACACCCCTAGCACTCTCCTCATTTGGCTCCTCAAATTTTTCCAACCGATCACTATCTATATCCCTTCAAAATCTCCCAACTTTTCTCCCCATAATACTCCTAAAATCACTCACCCAATCCATCCATAACTCTCTCCAACATACTCTTCTCAACCACCCATTCAAACTCCATTAAAACACCCTAATTTTGGTCAACCTAGGACACTCCCACGAAACTTGTAGCAAAATAAAATTACACTTTTGCAACGTCAAGCCTTGAACCTTAGACCCCAAGGAACACTCCACACGCCACTATCCCCTAGACTAGCAAGCATTATATGACATGTTTTCCCCATAATTTTTTAAAAACCTACAGTCCAGAGCCAAGGGTTTTATTCAATTAAAAATAAAAACTTTGGACAAGTCAAGGCTTGAACCCAGGACTTCTTCCACACTTCTTAAGACACTCAACCATTAAAGTAGACAGATATCGTGCAACACAACATATAAAAATAATTACTTATAATTTGGGGCATTATAGGCAAAGTCTTACTATTCACTAAATTCATGCATTTATAAGAATGCGTTGATCCAGGATCTATCAAAGCAATCACAGAAGTATCATAAAGTGTGAAAATACCAATAATCACATCTGGAGATGAAGCTTCCTCACGAGCTCGAATGGCATATGCTCTGGCAGGTGCATGAGCCTCGGGTCAAACAACAGTGTCTTTTGTTCCCCTCTAACTACCACTCACATTTCCCGTATTTCTGGGAGGTCTACCATGAGATGCATTGCCACTTGGCCTCAGATTTTGCATAATCTCTTGCTCAACAGACTCGGGGCATCACGGATAAAATGGTTCAATGATCCACATTTGAAATAAGCCCTACCATACAGTCTACAATTACCGAGATATCTTTTACCATATTGTTTGCACTCAGGGCGATCAAATCAAACATTTCCAACACTGGCAACAGATGTAGCTCGAGCTCTGAAATTCGAATGCGATCTCATACGATCTCTACTTGAATGTCCCACATTAGCCTTTGAACGACTATAATCATCTCTAAACTTCTTTGATGCAGATTGAAATGACTTTCTTGATGATCTATTTCGCACTTCTCTTGCTTCTGAATCATCTTTTCTTTTCCCTTTTCTAAGTTCTTCAACTTTACATGCTTGTTCAACAAGCACAACGAATTCTTTGATCTCAAGAATCCCGACTAACAAACAGATATCCTCGTTTAAGCCATCTTCAAATCTTTTGCACATTATTGTCCCAGTAGATACACATTTTCGAGCGTACTGACTCAGTCTTACAAATTCTCACTCGTATTCTATAACAGACTCAAGAAACTCTTTACGTTTCTGGTCTATAAATCTCTGGCTGATGTATTTCTTTTGAAATTCAGCTTGAAAGAAATCCCAGGTGACTCGCTCTCTCGGAACCACTGATATCAAAGTCTTCCACCAAAGATACGATGTATCTCTCAGAAGTGAAACGACACATTTTATGCATTCATCTGGATTTAAAGACAATTCATCAAATACTCTTATCGTATTCTCTAACCAGAACTCGGCTCTCTCAGCATCATCACTAGATGTAGCATAGAATTCTTCAGCTCCATGTTTTATAATCTTATCAACTGGAGGCTTAATCAATTGATTCGAATTAGCTTGTGACATAGCAAGAACTTGTAGAGGACTAATCGGGGTTGGGGGTTGTTGAACAGCTGGATTAGTTCTAATGTACTGACTGAACCAATCATTCATCATCTGATAGAAGGCTTGTCTAGCCTCTCCATCATGGCTACTCGTAGTCGGTCTAGAATCGAATGGCGCTATCCCTTGCGCGGGACTAGGCGCATTACTCTCAACATCGTCAGCTACGGCTCGTTCGGGATCCATATACTATATAAAAACACATTTTCATTGTCAAGATTCGTCACACTATCGCAGCTCATAAACATGGCATGTATAGCTAGATTCACATACGCTACGTTAGTCCTAGAATTGACTAAACCATAGCTCTGATACCAACCAAATGTAACACCCCTAACCCGTATCTGTTGCCGGACTAGGGTTAAAGGCGTTACCAGACAAATTGGAACATTTAACATTCTTTTCATAATTATCATAGCATCATAATCATACATTAATACAAGTCCCTTACATAGGTCTACGAGACCTTAAACATGCTTTAGAAGGGGCCGGGACTAAACCGAGTTCATACAAATTTTTTTAAAAATTAAACATTTTTCAAAGTTGTA
This sequence comes from Gossypium longicalyx, assembly GCA_025698465.1. Lineage (NCBI taxonomy): Eukaryota > Viridiplantae > Streptophyta > Magnoliopsida > Malvales > Malvaceae > Gossypium > Gossypium longicalyx. Next base: position 45,691,519 of record CM047007.1, on the reverse strand, counting down.
CAGGCACACGGCCGTGTGAATAGGCCGTGTACCTTACACGGCATTAGACACGTCCGTGTGTTTAGGCTGTGTCAAAATAGGGCATACATACTGACTTGTCCACACGGCCATATGACACATCCGTGTACCAGGCCGTGTGAAAATTAGGGAGGCTACTGACTTAAGTCACACGGCCAGTCACACGCCTATGTGTCTCCCCTGTGGTTGAAATTGACTTGGCCACACGGCATAGCCCACGCCCGTGTGTGCAACCGTGTGGTCTGCCCAGGCTTATTTCAAAATGGCCCTCGAGCAATATGGCTAAGACACACGCCTGTGTCCCTACCCGTGTGGGAAAAAATAGGCCATTTACAAGGCCAAATTGCCACCCATTAAGGGTCCTCCCTACAAACATCAAAACCACATACATTTGCACTATAATTTCAGCCAATTTCAAACCCAAATCATGCATGTTTCATGCCATTTAATTTTCAACAATGTCTACACCTGTAACACATATCAAAAACTGTTATTCTATAAGCAAGAACCATAACAAAACATATGGTTTATAAACCTTAATATACTCATTCAATTTCATATCACATTCTTACCAATTTCACAATTAAACACATATCAAAAACTTACCAAACTTACCATTTCTCTTGGCCACTCATGAATATATCAAACATACCACAATCGTATCACATATCATATACCAAAACTCATACTTATACACCACCAAAACCAAGCCAAATCACATGGCTAGATATATACACTTCACAAAACATATCCAAAAACTTCTAGCCTATACATGCCATACTTTAATATATACATTTTCAAAAGGTACCAAAATAAGGTTCGATAGTCTGGTGACGGTCCTTGATGATCCCCAAGCTCCCGATAGCTATGATATCTATAAAACAATGCAAACACACACACAAAGTAAGCTTTCAAAAGCTTAGTAAGCCATATGTGTAAGCTTTCAAAAGCTTAGTAAGCCATATACAAATAAACTTATCATATAAATCATATAAACATCATCAATTTGCATATAATCCATAACTAAATACTATCATCAACCATATGATTCTTATATATAAATCACATATTTCTAATTCATTTGTACATATTTCATATTTTCTCATACATTTGTTACATATCATCACTTATTCACTAAGGTACATATACTTAACTTTCAACATCAAATATGATATACATTTCAAACATACCTGAATCAGATACATGTTCACATAACCTTTCATTTTCTCGGAATTCCTGTTGAACTATTCTGAATCATAAGGATACGTGGATAGCATCGGAAAGCTCATGCAATCCCAATGTCCCAGACGTGGTCTTACATGTAATCAAATATCGATGCCACTGTCCCAAACAGGGTCTTACACAAAATTAATATGATGCCAATGTCCTAGACGTGGTCATACACGTAAAGACCAAATCGATGCCAACGTCCCAAACGTGGTCTTACACGATAACTCATATAAAAAATCCTATGTCATGACATATGTATCCTAACTATTTCTAAGGTTCGTACGAGGCTTTTCGGACGTCGGAACTTGTCAATACTTTCTCGGATATCTCATATTCAATTTAATAAGCCATTCATCATTGTTTAATAGCATTCAAACATAAGTAAATCATTTCAAACACATTTATTTGTATTTTGACTTAGCTCATACGGATTCTGATAGACGAAATCGGCTACTCGATGACTTTCGACTTTCCCCGATCTAATTCTATTTTCTTTTGTTCTTGATCTATATAAATTAAAATTTAACCATTTTATTCACCAAATCATTCAAATCAATCCACAAACACATATTTAGGGCATTTTATAAATTAGCCCTCACATTTTCACATTTTGACAATTTAGTCCCTAATCACAAAAATCACAAAATACACAAAATTTGCATATACTTAGGCTTAGCCAAATATTCATAGCACTCATACAAGAGCAGCCATATCCTAAAACAGGGGAGACTTTAACTAATAAACTGTTCTAATTGGCCCAGCCAAAAATTCTAGAAAAAAATTAGTAAATAGATATATGAGTCTAGTTTCAGGGAAAATTTACGGAATTTGATTTTGAGTTTTGGAACTCGAGGTATGAATTTTTAAGTGACTGTGACACAGATTGCTAGCTTGACTAAAAATTTTAAAATTAAATTGTTTGAGTTGTTTAAGCAATGAATTAAGTCTGTTAACACCTCGTATTCGACTCCAGCAACGATCTCGGGTACGGGGCGTTACATTTGGTGGTATCAGAGTAGGTTTAGTCAGTTCTTGGACTAATGTGTTGTATGTACGGGTTTTGCTATACATGCCATATATATATTATGATAGTGTGACGACTTCTGACCTTTTAGATGATTTTTTTTATAGTAAATGGATCCCGATCCAGCTGTGGTTGATGATGTAGAAAGTAATGCACCGGCTCCGGCTGAAGGGGCGGTGCCAACCGAAAATCCACCTCCTACTGTTGGTCAAGGAGGAGGAGAAGGGGCTCGAGAAGCCTTTCTCCAGATGATGAGTGCCTGGTATACTGAGTTCGTTCGTATGAACCCGAATGTACAACCTTCCCCACCTCCCCCAATGCCTCAAGGTGTGGATTTGATGAAATTTCATAGAACTCCAGTTGACAGAATCCGTAAGCAAGGGGCCGAAGAATTCAGGGCAAATGTTGATGATGATGCTAAGAAAGCAGAGTTTTGGCTTGAGAATTCTATTCGGGTATTTGATGAATTGTCTTGTACACTTGAGGAATGCTTGAAATGTGCTATATTATTGTTGAGGGATTCAAGTTATCATTGGTGGAAGACATTAATTTTAGTGGTTCTGAAAGAGAAAGTGACTTGGGAAATTCTAGACTTATTAGACCCGAGTGCCAAAGATGTGGTAGAAGTCATTTTAGTCAATGTAGAATTAATGATAGATCTTGTTACCGGTGTGCTTCTCCAGATCATTTCATTAAAAATTGTCTGGAGATGAATGAGAAAGAAAAATTTTAGAGTGTAAAAGCTAGTGGTGCAGACTCAAGGGGAAGATATTCGAGAAAAGCTGGAAATGAAGCAAGCAGCAAGAATGTAGTCAGGGATTCAGTAGCTAAACTTGAAGCAAGGGCTCCAGCTAGGATTTATACCATAAAGGCACGTGAAGATGCTTCATCACCCGATGTGATTACTAGTATATTTTCTCTTTATGATGTTAGTGTTACTGCTTTGATTGATCCCGGTTCTACTCATTCATATGTATGCATGAAACTAGTGTCTAATATGAATATACCTATTGAGAACACAGAATTTATGATTAAAGTGTCGAATCCGTTAGGCAAATGTGTGATAGTTGATAAAGTATGCAAGAAGGGTCATTACTTTTTGGCCGACTTGATGTTGTTACCGTTTGATGAATTTGATGTTATTTTGGGTATGGATTGGTTGACATTGCATGATGCCATAGTAAATTGCAAAGAAAAGGTTATAGAACTAAAGTGTGAAAGTGATAAAATTCTACGGGTTGAACCAGGCAAATCAGAGGAACTATCTAGTGTGATTTCTTCGATGTCGGCTCAGAGATATTTGAGGAAGGGTTATGAAGCTTATTTGGCGTATGTAATTAATACAAAAGAAATTGAAAAGAAAGTTGAATCAGTGCCGGTTGTGTGTGAATTTGAGGATGTATTTCCAAAAGAATTACCGGGTTTGCCTCCAGTTAGGGAAGTAGAATTTGGTATTGATTTGATAGCGGGAACAGCTCTGATCTCGATTGCTTCGTATAGAATGGCACCAGCAGAGTTGAAGGAATTAAAGTCGCAATTCCAAGAATTGACTAACAAAGGCTTTGTGAGACCGAGTTTTTCACCTTGGGCTGCTCCCGTATTATTTGTGAAAAAGAAGAATGGTTCTATGAGATTGTGTGTTGACTATCAGCAATTAAACAAGGTGACAATCAAGAACAAGTATCCGTTGCCGAGAATTGATGATTTGTTTGATCAGCTGAAAGGAGTGACATGGTTTTCAAAGATTGATTTGAGATCTAGGTACTACCAACTGCGAGTAAAAAGAGTCAGATGTGCCTAAAACTACTTTTAGAACGAGCCGTACTTGGACAAATTTGTTGTGGTGCTTATTGATGATATCTTAATTTATTCAAAAGATGAGACAGAGCATGTTGAGCATTTGAGGATAGTTTTGCAAACTTTGAGAGATAAGCAGCTGTATGCTAAGTTTAGTAAAAGTGAATTTTGGCTTCAGGAAGTTGGATTTTTGGGTCATATTGTTTCAGGTGATGGTACACGGGTTGATCCTAGTAAAATTTCAGCCATTGTTGATTGGAAACCACCGAAAAATGTAACTGAGGTTAGAAGTTTCTTGGGGCTAGCTGGGTATTATCGGCGGTTTGTAAATGGATTTTCTATAATTGCTGCTCCTATAACTAGACTACTCCGAAAGGATGTTAAGTTTGAGTGGACGGAAGAATGTCAACAGAGTTTTGAAGAATTGAAAAGGTTATTAACTGAAGCACCAGTGTTGGTACAACCTGAATCAGGTAAAGAATTTGTGGTGTATAGTAATGCTTCTCGAAATGGCTTAGGATGTGTACTTATGCAAGAAGGAAAAGTGGTGGCTTATGCTTCGAGGCAGTTAAAATCTCATGAAAGAAATTATCCGACTCATGATTTGGAATTGGCTGCTATAGTATTTGCTTTGAAGATTTGGCGACATTATCTATATGGTGAAAAATGCCGAGTATATACCGACCACAAAAGTCTTAAGTACTTGATGTTACAAAAAGACTTGAATTTGAGACAGCGAAGATGGTTGGAGTTATTGAAAGATTACGAGCTTGTTATTGATTACCATCCGGGAAAAGCGAATGTGGTTGCCGATGCTTTTAGCAGAAAGTTGCTATTTGCTTTGAGAGCTATGAATACTCAGTTAAAGGTATAAGATGATGGTTCAATTTTAGCAGAGTTAAGAGCAAGACCGATGTTTTTACAAGAGATTTATGAAGCTTAGAAAAGCGATGAAGATTTGCAAGCCAAGAGAAAACAGTGTGAAGCTGATACGAGGTCAGATTTCAAAATCGATTCTGATGGTTGCTTGATGTTTAAAAGTCAGATTTGTGTACCGAAAAATAACGAGTTGATTCAAAAGATTTTGCATGAAGCACATAATGGTTGCTTGGCAGTTCATCCCGGCAGTACGAAAATGTATAATGACTTAAAGAAAATGTATTGGTGGAATAGAATGAAAAGAGATATGTCAGAGTTTGTATCAAAGTGCTTAATTTGTCAACAAGTGAAAGCTGAACACCAAGTACCTTCGGGACTACTCCAGCCAATCATGGTTCCTGAATGGAAATGGGATCGGATTACTATGGATTTTATATCAGGGTTGCCGTTAACTCCGGGGAAGAAAAATGCCATCTGGATAATAGTTGACAGACTGACTAAATCGGCTCATTTTATTCTGGTACGTACGGATTATTCTCTTAATAAGTTGGCTGAATTGTATATCCGTGAGATTGTTAGACTTCATGGAATAACTTTGTCAATCATTTCAGATAAAGATCCGAGATTTACTTCACGGTTTTGGCAAAAGTTGCAAGAGGCATTAGGTACAAAGTTAAATTTTAGCACTACCTTTCATCCACAAATTCATGGACAGTCAGAGAGAGTGATTCAGATTCTTGAAGACATGCTCAGATGTTGTGTATTGGAATTTCAAGGTAGTTGGGAAAGATACTTACTGTTGGTAGAATTTGCTTATAATAATAGTTATCAGACGAGTTTGAAGATGACACCTTATGAAGCATTGTATGGTCGTAAATGTCGGACACCATTGTATTGGACTGAACTCAAGGAAAATCAGATTTATGGAGTTGATCTAATAAAAGAAACCGAAGAAAAAGTGAAAGTGATTCGAGATTGTTTGAAAGCTGCTTCTAATAGACAGAAATCTTATGCAAATTTGAAACGAAAGGAAATCGAGTTTCAAGTTGGTGATAAGGTATTTTTAAAAGTGTCTCCATGGAAGAAAGTTCTTAGATTTGGACGGAAGGGCAAGTTGAGTCCGCATTTTATTGGGCCGTATGAAATAATTGAAAGAGTTGGACCAGTAGCTTATTGGTTAGCATTGCCATCCGAATTACAGAAGATGCATGATGTGTTCCACGTATCTATGCTACGTCGGTATCGTTTGGATCCCTCACATATAATTATTTTATATCCCGAATTAGGGCCTAATTAGAATAGTGGTTCTGTGACCACAAATTTGAGATAGAAATAATTATTTTATAATTATTTTGAGGTTTATGATATGATTGTATGATTGTGTGAAAATTTTGTGACGAAATTCTATGCATAAAGTGCTTAAGTTGAAATTAGGGACTAAATCGAATAATTTGTAAAACTTGCATTCTAGAAGTTTTTAGTATGAAATTACTTTGGAATATTAATGAGGAGGTCTTAAATAGAAATTTGACCAATTTCTAAAATTTTGGACAAAAATGGGCTTGTACATGAAAATTTTCAAAGAAAGGTATTAAGGGTATTTTGGTCATTTGGTAATTAAAAGATTAAAAAAAAAGGAAAAAGATGGCAAAATATGTTCATCTTCTTCATTAGGACGAAAATTAAAGGGTTCTCCATAGCTAGGGTTTGTTTCAAGCTTCCAAGCTCCATAGTAAGTGATTCCAAGCCCCGTTTTTAATGTTCTTTACGTTTTTGGAGTCCCGGTAACTTGATTTAACTTATGCTAGCAATAATTCAACCTAGGGTTCAAATTTGAAAAAAACCCCATAGGTGAAATTTGTGTATTTTGGTGTTTTATGATAGAATATGAGGTTTTAAATTATTCTAGACAACTTGTGCTACTCGATTTTAAGTGAAAACGAGAAAAAGGGCTTAATCGGTCAAAATACCTAATAGTTATAAGTACATGTTAGAATGAGAATTTGAGTTGCCATAGAAGGGAAAAATGATCAGCATGTCATAAAACATAAGAAAATGGGATGAAGTTTAATTCCCGAGCCTAGGGGCAAAAGTGTAATTTTGCAAAAGTTTAGGGGCAAAATGGTAATTTTGCCAAAGTTCGTATTTGGGGCTATTTTGATGAATGTATGTATTAAATAAGATTTATTTGGTATTATAGATCAAGAGAAACGAGATTCAAGTCGTGATCGAGGGAAAAACAAAGTTTACGAGGAATAGGCTTGATTGCTAATATTTTGTATCGAGGTAAATTCATGTGTAAATGTAGTAACATAATTGTCATTCTAAGTAATTTAATATTATTTATGTGATATGATGATTAATATCATGAAATATTATGCTTTATGGTTACTATTGAATAATATGTAAATTATGATTTGCTACTGAGTATCGGTTTCGATGTTCTGTGGATGACGGCAAAGATGTGTAATCGAGGAAAAAACCCATTTGAACCTTGGGAATAGATTAGAATACAAGTGACATGTCACTAGGATGGTTGAGCATCCGAACTCGTTGAGTTAAGTCCGAGTTCGTGAGATGTAACTAGGCATCCGAGCTCGTTGAGTTGAGTCCGAGTTCACTTATGGATGCGAACGCCCGAGCTCGTTGAGTTGAGTCCGAGTTCGCTTATGGGTGGGTTACATGGTAGCTTGGCTACATATGTGGCACTTATGTATAAACTTTCCGTGTATTCGAATTATATTCCGATGTGTTCAACGGGTGAATCTTAAGAGAATAAGGAGAATGCCTAAAATGAAGGTGACATGTTGGTAAGTGTGGTAAATGAGAAAATTTGACAGGTATGTGCTTAAACCCTCGGGTTGAAAACTTGGTAAGATGAAATTGTAGAAAGATATTAAATGTAAATGATGTTTTATGTGGGATTGTGTGATTATGTTACTTGCTATTTGCATGTGAACTTACTAAGCATTTATGCTTACTCCCTCCTTTTCTTTCATTGTAGTTTTGACAAGCCGGCTTGAGAATCGGGATAGGTCGAAGACTCGTTCACACTATCCGAAGGCTTAAATCGGTAAAATGGCTTATATATTTTGAATGTGGCATGTATGGCAAAATACTCACTTTGTGTAATTGATCTTATGATATGGCTATGGTTTGGCAAGAAAAGGGTTTGTAAATGATTAGCCATTGGAATGGCCAATCTAAGTCATATTTGATGTTATGTATGTTTAAAATGATATTTAGTCCATGAAAATCCTTAGTAAAGTGAAATTTGCCATAAAACAGAATCTGACAGCAGCAGTGATGTAAATTTGAAAAATCACTAAAAATAGTAGAAATGGAATTAAATGATGAGTAAGTTATGAAATTGAAACTTAATGAGTCTATTTTCATATGGATTGAACAAAATAGGTATATTAATTATAATTTATGAGATATTTAATTTTTGTGAAATAGGGCCAGAGTGATTTTTGGATCCCCTATTTTGACTTAGGAAATTCACCATAAATTGTATAAAAATAGTTAGAAGTCATGTTTTATATGTACAGGTTCCTTATAGAGTCTAGTTTTAATAGAAACAAACGGCATAGTCATTGAAACTCTGTACAGGGAGATATCTAATTCGTAATACACAGAGGTCAGAGCAGTCATACCCTGAAACAGAGGAGAATTTAACTAATAAACTGTTCTAATTGGCCCAGCCAAAAATTCTAGAAAAAAATTAGTAAATAGATATATGAGTCTAGTTTCAGGGAAAATTTACAGAATTTGATTTTGAGTTTTGGAACTCGAGGTATGAATTTTTAAGCGACTGTGACACAGATTGCTAGCTTGACTGAAAATTTTAAAATTAAATTGTTTGAGCTGTTTAAGTAATGAATTAAGTCTGTTAACACCTCGTGTTCGACTTCGAAAACGGTCTCGGGTACAGGGCGTTACAGAAATAGAATTTCAAGTTCGTGACAAAGTATTCTTGAAAATATCGCCTTAGAAGAAAGTCCTCCGGTTTGGTCACAAAGGAAAACTGAGTCCACGGTTCATTGGACCATGTAAAATTATAGAAAGAATCAGACTAGTTGCATATCAGTTAGCTTTACCACCAGAACTTGATCCAATTCATAATGTTTTTCATGTGTGTAACAGTCCAGTTTTGACCCTAGTCGAAATAGTGGGTTTGGGACCACAAATCTGAGTCTAAAAAAATATTTTAATGTTATTTTCTTTGTCTGTGATATGTGAATTTATAACTGTGAAGTTTCTGTGATTTAAGTTTGTCTATTTTTGTGCTTAATTATGATAAAGGACTAAATCGCGTAAAATGCAAAGGTTGTATGTTATATGTTAATGGGGTTAATTGGCCTTGGCTTTTAAAATAAAGGCCCTTGCATGTCAAATTTACCATTTATGTTAATGGTGGACAATGTTGGAAATGTAGCAGTTAAAATTTTATGATATATGTTATGGATAAAATAGTAAATTAATTAATAATGTATATTAAATAAAGAAAACATGAAAGTGGCCATATTATCATGCATATAGCCAAAAATTAAAGAAAATAAAAAGGAAGAAAGCCATTCAAGGTTTCAGCTAGTTTGATCCTTGATTAAGGTATGAATTTTCGTCTGTTTTTGATAATTTCTACGTTTCTGTGATCGTTGCTTCATGTTCTTCAAAACCCATGTCTGAATTTATATTTCTGTTGAAGATTATGAAATGTGCCATTGAATATTTTTTGAGATTTTTAATGTTTTTATATGGATTATGAAATATATATATGTGAGATTATCATGCTTTGTTCTTGAATTTTGATGGAATAGAGCTATTTGGGCTAATTTGTGAAAATAAGGTTTTGAAGGACTAAATTGTGAATTAAGTATGTTATTTGGACTCATATGGAAGCTATGTATATTCGGCCCAGCTTTAGTCTAGGGGAATTTTGCATATTTGTGATTTTGTGAAAAATAGACTAAATTGTCAAAGTGTGAAAATGTAAGGGTTAAAATGCAAAGTGCCCTAAATATGTGCTCATGGATTATTTTGAATGAAATGAATGATTGAATGGTTGAATTTAAATTGTATTAGGTCAAGAACAAAGAAAATTGGACTTAGATCGAGGGAAGTCCAAAATAGTTGAATAGTCGACTCATTTTCGTCCGAATTTTGTACGAGGTAAGTCAAATTACAATTACGTGTTAAATTGACTAAATTCTGCGCATATATATATATACTATAATCTGTATTGGACGGCCTTGAGAGTTTGATGAATAAATTTCGAGTAAACTCTGATAATATGCTAGTATTTGAAAAGCTCTGTACGTTTCTGAAAGAATATTGATATTGATCTGGGATATCGAGTAAGACCTTGTTTAGGACACATGCCTCGATTTGAGATTAATGTGTAAGAACATGTCTGAGACATCGGCATCGTATCTAATTTCGTATAAGACCCTGTCTGGGACACAGGCATTGATACTGAATTACGTGTAAGACCACGTCTGGGACGTAGGCATTGTACTCATTTATGAGTATCTGTATCTTTTTTGAACCGTCTGATGATAAAGTACAAGATATGGTAATGAATAGATGAAATGTATAATCTATACAGGTACGTTTGAATCGTACTAAACTTCTGAATATGAAAGACTCTATTTCTGTGAAATAATGAATACAAAGTATGTATGAAATCATGGAAATGAAACATGACATGTATACAAGCAAATGAGCATGGTTAGGCTCATGAAATTCTTTCTGAAATGGTTATAAATTCTTGCTATTGACTTTTATTTTCTATGCTTTAATGGTTAACCAATTGTATTTGGCTTACTAAGCTCTTTGTAGCTTACTCTGCGTGGTTTCTGTCTATTTTACAGTTATTATAGCTACTGAAGGCTCGGGGATAGTCGATGATTGTCACCACATTATCGAACTCATTTTGGTACTTTTGAAAGTGTAAATATTTTTAAGTATGGCATGTATAGGCTAGAATGTTTATGTAAGTATGATTTGATTTGTATATATGTTATGCCATGAGAGTTGGCTAGCAAATAATATGTTTATGCATAGTTTTGGTATTTGGTTGGTGATGCTAAAAGGTGTATGTTTGAAATGTTTTATGATCTAATATGATTTTGTCATTTTAAGCATGGAATTGGCTGAATATGTTGGTATAAATGTTGTCTAATATTGCTTAGGAATGACCCAAAAAGGGGTGGCAAGTTGGCTTAAACCAAGCCTGCATTGTGCCACACGGTCAGGGACCATGGGCGTGCCTTGTGGTCGTGTAGGTAAAGCAGTAACCTCTTAAGACCACACGGTTAAGACACATGGGCGTGTCACCTGGCCGTGGGCTCAAGCCAGTAGCTAGCTAAGAATCACATGGCCATAGCACACGGGCGTGTATGTTGGCCGTGGGTGAAAGTCAGTATGTATGCCTTATTTCTGGAACGGCTGGTTCACATGGGCGTGTCTAGTGTCCATGTGAGGCACACGGCCTGGTCACACGGGTGTGTGACCTCAACAAAATTGAAAATTTTTTTTGAGTTCTAAAATTTATGAATATGTTTGGTTTAGTCCCGACTGTCCTTTAAAGTATGTTTTAGGTCCCGTGGACTTTCATAAAAGATGAATTGTTGGCGATTCATGTATTAATGTTATTTGATATCTGTGATTCTAAATCGGTCTGAAATATTTTTTCTGTCTGGTAATGCCCCTTACCTATTACGATGACGGTTACAGGATAGGGGTGTTACAATGTGTATATGCTATGACGGTACCGATCCGATCCTTCACATGTTATTTCTCCTACAAAGGTAGAGATTCAACCTGATATGACATATAGTGAAGAACCAAAATACATGGAAACCCCAGGAGAGAGAGAAGAAACTTTCATGACCTAATTAGGTAAGTTTCCTTGTCCCGTTTGTAGTAATTTTGATATTTTTAAAATCGGGATAGCTTAATCTATCTATTTGGGGGATTAATTTGAAAACTTATCAAGGTATGAAATTTGGGCCATGGATGAATATGTTGAAAATTATAAATTTATGGTAAAAAATGAAAGGTTGTTGATAGATAAACAACTTTTACAAAGTGATTTCTGATGAAAACATGATTTAGGGACTAAAATGTAAAGTTGTGAAATTTGATGAAAAATTCTAAATTTTTTTATGAATATATGTGCTGTAAATTTTGTAGTGGGGTTTTGGTTAGGCTTGGAATAGGGAGTAAATTGCACAAATTTCACTTTCCGAGCTTAAGGACGAAATAGGAATTTATGGAAAAGTTTAGGGCAAAATGGTAATTTTACCTAGGACGTAAATTGAGTCCAAATGAGTATGAAATATGAGAAATTGATGATTAAATCTATTTATATAGATCCAGACAACTCACATTTTAGGTTAGATCGAGGAAAAGAAAAGGTTTCAGATTAGTAGATTTAATACGAGAACAAGTGTCGAGGTAAGTTCGTGTAACTTAATCAGGCATGTAAATATGTTTAATTGAATGTTGTGTTGTATGGAATGTGACTTATATTGATGTACATTACTTGAATGCTATAATAAGAAATTTAATACATGCTTGATATGGTGAAAAAGGGCTAAGTTCCGATTGAATATTGAATTCCAATGAATATATGTGCTTTCCCGAAAATAATAAAGGTCCTACATTTGTTGCGGATGGGATTTAGCTCAGAAGAGTAATCCTATTGACCTTGTTATAGAAAGGATTTAGCCCGGACAGGTAATCCTAATATAATACCTCTCGAGTATATATTACGGTTAGGGTTTAGCCTGGACTGGTAATCCTAGTTGTGCTATTTGAGCTTACGTTATATAAAGGATTAAGCCTGGACTGGTAATCCTGTTATACAATATGTGGCTCGAGAGTGTGTTCCTTGGTTAAGTACCCTAATGGGTACCCTTAAATAAGAATTAACGGATTATTGAATCATACACCTCAAGTGAACTAATTGAGCATCCATCGAAATTTCAATGATTCAACAGACATAACTCTTGATATGGTATGAAAATTTTGAGATGGAATGATAATGACTTGAAAGAATATTGCATGATGAACTTATTTATGTTTACTTGATTGATAAGAAGATTTTGGTGACTAACATGTTTGATTGAATGTATGTGTTTAGGCAATTTAGCCAAATGGATGGAAAACATGGCATTGTATGCTTAGATTTAATAAACAGGATTGGTAAGTTTAGTTTCCATTATACGAACTTACTAAGCATGTAATGCTTACTCCGTTTTATTTTTCCCCTGTTTTATAGTGCTTAGAAGCTCGCGAAGGTTGGAGATCATTGGAGCATCGTCACACTATCAACTAGCTTATTTTGGGTATACCTAGTAAAATCATTTTGGTATAATGGCATGTATAGGACAACTTGGCCAATAGTGGCTTGAAAATGATGTTTTGTAACCTAGCCATTGGAATGGCTAGTAATGGCTTATTTTGGTATGATCAAGTACTTTATTATGATATATTCAAATGTGATATGTTAAGTATATGTGATCAGATGATGTTAATGCCTAAGTTAATCCAAGGTAAGTTTATAAACACATATGCATGTAATGGTATGTCATGATGAATTATAGAATTGTTTAATTTGAATGCTTGGAATGGTTGGTATTGGATGCGTGTTTCAAGTGCAGGTCTTGGGTGAAATTTTGGGTGAGAAATGAAGCTAGAAATGGCTTCATTTTGTCTATACGGGCAGACACACGGGCATGTGACTAGACTGTGTGTGACACACAGCTTGGTAACATGGGCATGTGGTTAGGCCGTGTGTCCCTTGCACCTTAATTTTGAGAAACAGAATGCTCAAAATTGAGCACACGGGCAGAGACATGGGCGTGTGTCTCAGTCGTATGTGCTACATGGCCTAAAACACTGGCGTGTGTCTTGGCCGTGTGAAACCTGTACCCAATTTTGAATTAAATTAATTAACCACACGGCCTAGCACATGGGCATGTGGCATGGCTGTGTGCACAAGTCAGAGAGTTACACGGGGTCGAATATGGCCTCTAGCACGGGCATGTCCCAGGTTCACACGGGCGTGTCCCTTGAACCACACGGGCGTGTGAGCCCTGCACCTTGAAAATTTTTTGTACTTTTGCGAAAAATTCTTAGAGCTCCCGATTAAGTCCCGACTAGATTCTAGTGCTCGTATTGGGCCTCGAGGGTCCAATAAGGGCTGTTTTGAATAACCTCGGTTAATGAATAGTAATTTACATAAATTATTTGTAAAATGTTCTGAAAGTTTCGATAATGCTCTGAAACCCTGTTCCAATGATAAATACGAGTTAGGGGTGTTACACCGTGTGGAGCTAGATTCACACGATCATGTAATTCACTAATGTCGTGTTGGTCAAAAGTGTAATTATTCAAAAGATGTCACACGGCCCGTATCGTCAACTATGGTTGTGTGCACCAAGTTTCACCCAAAAATATAGACCACACGGTTGTGCCCTATGCTCGTGTATGGCACATGTCTGTGTGCTAGACTGTGTATATCTAAAGAAACCTTTGAAAACAACTTTTATAGTCCCAAGTTCTTTTAAGCCATAAGCAAGCATTATATCATCTTTCAACTTATTTCAAAGCATCAAAAACATGACACAAGCATCTCTTATAACAACCATCCTAAGTGCCTAACCAATATACCATAATTGGCACCTCAATTCAACAATTCAAAATCAACCAAAATACCATATTCAAACCATTCCAATATGCCTTCAATGGCACCTCAACACAACCAAGAAATTTGCATCAATTTAGCTATTCAAGCAACTTCAATCTTAACCTTATAAACATGCACTAATATTACCAAATTACTTCAACTCAAAAAAGGTATACCATGTACCTTTCCATACCTATTTCATGGAACATCACATAATCACCATTTAAGCAAATAGACATACATGCTTAAACTACTCATCAAGATCACCACCAAATGAGAGCTTTGCCAACACATACACACACATACACAAACATATATATATACATGATTCTCAAAAAGCCAACAAAATTCAAAAATATAACATTGTATAACCAAATGACACCTTAGGTACATGCTATGACCAAAATAAAAACATCACCAACACTTGAGTCTGAGATTTCCACTGAATGTTGTAGTTGATGATCGAACAAAAGAGAACCTAACATGCACACAGCAAACGAAGCCATACAATTAGTATAACTCAGTGGTATTTCTATAATCTGGATATTAAAATATAACACAAGTCATTTAACTTGCATAAGTTATGAATAATGGATGGTATACAATTAACATGTCAATTATACCAATTCACACTTTCTTTATTCAAATATAACATAATTTACTAATATAAAGACATGGAAAATTCACTGCACATATCCTTTGATATCTTAAGTCATAAGGTAGCACTTTCCATTTCATATTCCAATTTCATGTATTCAATGAACAACACTATCGATGTTTCAACTTATTTCACAGATGAATATTCTATTTCACATTTCACTTCCATGTCTTATCTATTTGCCATTTCAATATCAAATATCACCTATCATATAGATTTTTCAATCTCATGGATTGAAATAATTGTTCATCAACATCAATTCAATTATCAATATATTGTTTTTACCATTTATCTCCTTATTAACATGACTCATACGGATACATGGATCTAACCAACACACCAGTTTGGCGCCTAATGCCTCATCGAATAAATTCGAAACAAATAGTTGCGCCCAGCACTTATCAATAAGTTTGACACCTAGTGTCTCATCGGTATAACCGAAGCAATTTGGCAGCCAGTGCCTTATCGACTCATAGTCGAAGTAACCTTGAACTCTTCCTAACCTATGGCTTGCTAACTATACCCGACTCTATTCAAACAATTAATAGGATATTCATTACTCATTTCATTGTCAACAAATATCTCAATTCATATGGATTTTCATTATGAATTCATTTATTTATGCATATGGTAGCATAAATCATCTCAATATATATTCAATTTCACATTTATATAAACATACACATTTTTTCACATTTATTCAATTAAGTCTTCATGAACATTATTCAATTCAAATCAATTTAATACAACTCATATAACAAAGTGTCTCACCTTATGTTCTTACCATGCACAAACAAGTCAATATGCAACAATCAAGAAGTAGTTCGGATTATAGAAACACAAATCATAAACTCCAAGCTATTTGTTAATAACTTTTTATTTTCCTTTTTTTTTTTGAGGAATCCGAGTCAACGTTAGCTACAGATTAAGACAAACATGCAAAATTATCAATACACAAATAGTTTCACATTTAATTGCTAATTTTAGAAACTTTTGCATTTAATTCAATTTAGCCCCTAAAATTGGGACTAAAATAACTTTCAATTTTAACCCTAAAAAATTCAGTTCGAATTCGCTAAAGCCTTTATGGGACCTACTATTTCTCATTTCTACCAAAAATTTTGAAATTTGTACATTTTATTCCCTATTGAAAAAACCATCAATTGACTGTACAATTTAATCCATTTTCAACTTAAACTTAAAATCTATCAAATTAATACCTAAATCATTATACCTAGCTTTATTTGATAATATGTTTTGATATAACAAATTAAAATATTTTTGAATAAAAGTTAAAATTGAACAAAATTAGCAAAATGATAAAATCAAGTTAAAATGGTTTCAATTGAGTTAAACATTTTCAATCAAGTTAAAATAATTTTAAAACAAATCAATATTGCTCTAGGCCAAAAAATGTCGATACTTTTTGGCCTAGTATCAATAGTTTTCAAGATATCGACCCATTCCAAAATCGGTATCAAATTGACATTCTATTTTCAATTAATTATAAAAAGTATTGATACCTTTTGAAAAAGTATACATACCTTTTACCATGTACTGATATATTCTCTTTGGTTTCATTATAAACTATCCTTACTAGTCAATGAATCAGGCATTAAATGCTAATAGTATTGATACTTGTAGAAAATGTATCGATACCTTTTGTTGTAGGTGAATTTAATGATCTAGTATTTTCATCCTCAATGGTTCTATTCATATTTCCAACAACCACAACTGTTGGAAATGAATTAGAGGGTGTAAATACCATCTTCTAAGGGTCCTACAACAACAAGAAAGAGCAAATTGCAAAGGAGCAACCGTAAGAACTGGAGAAAGCCACCATGATCAGTCTTCAGGGAATCGTCGAACTCATCATAGAGTTTCTTCTTCCTTTACCTTTTATTTGTCCTTAGTTTTAAACATGTTTTCAAATTGTTTAGTTGTTTTTCCATTAATGATGATGACTTAATTTGTTTTAGCTAGAATAATTGCAATGGTTTGATTAAACTCATTCGATTCATGTTGTTGTTTTGTGCCTCAATTGTTCATGCTTCCAATTAAAATCATTCATGTTAGTAATGCATTAAAATATGTTTGGATGCATTAGAATTAATTGCTTAATCATAATCAGATGGTGATTATTGGACACAATAATTTGAAGGTGTATGTTTATTTCTATCCGACCTAGAATAAATTAAAGGTACATAATAATTTGAGAGAACACTATTACCTTGCATAACTTTAGGTTTATGTGATTAAATTATTTCAAACCTAACTCATCCCTGTTTCTTCACGTAAATTCTAAGGAATCCTTAGTTAAATATGGACATAGAAATATACATGTTTTTCTAAGTATAAGACTTTGAAATAACTTATATGAGATTCCAAGTTAATGAATGATCGAGTTGCCATGGGTTGTTTTCTGGAACATTGTTAAACATGATAAAAAAAATGAATTAAATCCAGTGTTGTAATTATTCTAGCTTATTCATGTTATTGTTGTTAAAACCTATAATTTGCTGCTAAACCATCCCATTGCATCTTATTTCATTACATTGCATTTAGGTTAATTCATTTGCATTAATTTAATTCTAACATCCATCACTTCAAAAAGATTGTGTTTCTTTAACCAATTTGTAACTATTAATTTTACAATTAGTGATTTAAACACAGTCCATGTGGAGACATTACACTTTTTACTTACTTATTACTTGATAACGACTGTGTATACTTGCACATTCCGTTGCAAACCAAGTTTTTGGCATTGTTACTAGGGACTATTAATTTAATCATTATTTGTGAAATTATTTCTTGCAATTTGGTTTATTTATTTTTATTTTTATTTAATTATTTATTATTTTTTTAATTTCTTTTCAGGTGTTTATGAGAATAGATTTAATCATCAATTTACTCCCTATAGACCTTGAAATTAATCAAACATTTAGACAAAGGAGACGAGAAAGACTAGCCCAAAGACAAGTTATAGAAATAGACCTTGAAAATCAAAGTGGAGTTCAAAGGAATGGAGTCGTTAATGCTTGTAATCCAATCATTATTGCTGATGATACGGATCAAGCTATAAGGCAATATGCTGTGCCACTTTTTAATAAGCTAAATTCAGGAATTAGGAGACCGAAGATCGAGGCACGATATTTGAATTGAAACATGTGATGTTCAAGATGCTTCAAACAGAGGGCCAGTTTAGTGGAATGCATGCTGAAGATCCACGCCTTCACCTTTGTATTTATAGAAGTGAGTGATTCCTTCAAGATAGTCGGGGTAACTGAGGACATATTAAGATTGAAGTTGTTTCCATACTGGTTACGAGTTAAAGCATGAGCATGGCTTAATTCATTGCCATCAAGCTCAATTTCTACACGGCAAGAATTAGTCAAACGCTTTCTGGTAAAGTATTTCCCACCTAGGAAAAATGCTAAGTTGTAGAATGAGATCACCACTTTTCAGCAAATGAATGACAAATCCTTATATGAGGCATAGGAAAGATTTAAAGAGCTACTACATAATGCCCTCACCATGGGATTCCACATTGTATTCAATTGGAGGCATTTTATAATGGTCTCAACGCACACACTAGGATGGTGGTAGATGCTTCTGAAAATGGTGCTTTCCTTTGTATGTCTTGTAATGAAGCTTACAAAATCGTCAAAAGAATAGCCAATAACAACTACCAGTGGTCGACAAATCAAGTAGCTTCAAGAAGACTAGCAGTAGGAGTGCATGAAGTAGATGCCCTTACTTCACTCTCAGCTCAGGTATCTTCTATCTCTTCAATGTTGAAATAGTTTACTACTAATGGTTTTAATGAAGTTGCAGCCCAAGCACCAAGTCAATTCGACAATATTTCCTGCATATACTGTGAGGACAGACATTCATCTGAGAATTGTCCAGGAAATCCCGAGTCTGTTTATTTTGTAGGAAACCAAATCTAGAATAGAAGTGGACAAAGACCACAATCTAATTTTTATAACCCTTCATGGCGAAACCATTTAAACTTCTTTTGGAGTAACCAAGGAGCTGGACCGAACAATAACTACATGCATCATAGATCAAATCAACCTGTTGGGTTCAATCAACAAGTTCAAAAACCACCATAAGCTGAACCGTCTAATAGTTTGGAGAATTTTTTAAAGGCATACATGGCTAAGAATGACGCCTTAATCCAGAGTCAATCAACAGCATTGAAAAATTTGGAGAACCATATAGGTCTATTAGCTACGGAGCTTCGTAATAGACCACAAGGAGCCTTGCCAAGTGACATGGAAAATTCAAGGAATACAGGAAATGAACACTGCAAAGCATTTGTTTTACGAAGGGAAGAACTTTGGAGCCCAAGGTAGTTAAGGTTGAAGATGAACTTGTCGAGGAAAAGGAAAATCAACCAATAGTTGAAATTCCTACACTAGAAAAGGCAGTTGTTGAAAATTTTGAATAGGTAAAATCTAAACTAGTGAATTTTGATAAGCTGACCCCTTCGTTAGATGCAGATACAATACCTCAAAAAAGTTTTCTAATTTAAGCTAAGGTTCCAACACACTCGTATCCACAAAGACTCATGCAACAAAAATAGGAGGTACAATTTAAGAAGTTTTTGGATGTTCTTAAGCAACTTCACATCAATATCCCATTGGTAAAAGCCATAGAAAAAATGCCCAATTATGTCAAGTTCATGAAGGACATTCTATCCAAGAAGAAGAGGCTTGGCGAGTTTGAGACTGTAGCATAAATAAAGAAGTGTAGTGCGTTCTTACAGAATAAGCTACTTCCAGAAATGAAGGACCCCAGAATTTTTACTATACCCTGTAACATTGGAAAATCTTACTATGGTAAAACTCTATGCGATCTAGGAGCGAGCACCAACTTAATGACAATGTCTATTTTTAAGATGTTGAGGATAGGTGATGTTCGACCAACACTCTAACTAGCTGGTCGATCTTTGCCACACCCAAAAGGAAATATCGAGGATGTTCTGGTATGTGTAGATAAGTTTATTTTTCCTGCTGATTTTATTATTTTAGGTTTTTTAAGCAAATAAGGAAGTACCGATCATCCTAAGGAGACCTTTCCTAGCAACGATGAGAACATTAAAAGATGTGCAAAAAGATGAATTCACTATGCGAGTTCAAGATGACAAGGTAACATGTAATGTTTTTAAAGCTATGAAGTTCCTTGATCCGATAGAAGAATGCATAGTAATGGAGGAGCTAGAAATCTTAGTTTCTACGAAATAGGAGTGCAATTCTGTAGAAGATCCCTTAGAAAGACCTTAAGACCTGAGCCATTGGAAGATAAACAAGGTGAGGAAAATATGGCTTTGATGGAAGCTAGTCCAAAGAACTATGTTCGACCAGCATGGTTTGAACCATTAGAGTTGGAAGCTAGGGAATTCACACAACCAAAGTCGTCAATTGAGGAACCATACAAACTTGAACTTAAGGTACTACCCTCCCATTTGAAATGTATTTCTTTGGGTAACTATTCTACTTTGCCCGTGATTATCTCAGCAGAACTAGCAAAACACCAAGAGGAGCAGCTGATTGAAGTTTTGAAGAAATTCAAAAAGCCGACCGGTTGGACCATAACTGATATTCAAGAAATAAGCCCATCATTTTTGTATGCACAAGATTATCTTAGAAGAGGGCGAAAGAGCTAGAATTGATGGGAAAAGGAGACTCAATTTGATTATGAAAGAGGCAGTTCAAAAGGAAGTCATTAAATGGTTAGATGCAAGAATTATATACCCCATCTCAGATCGTTCATGGGTAAGTCTGGTATAATGTGTATGAAAGAAGGATCGAATTGCAATTGTAGAGAATGAACGTAACAAGTTAATCCTAACTAGAACGTTCACGGGTTGGAGAATTTGTATAGACTACATAAAATCGAACAAGGCTACTCGGAAGGATCATTTTTCACTACCTTTTATGGACCGGCTGGCAGGTAATGAATATTACTATTTCTTAGATGGATATTTGGGATATAACCAAATAGTTATAGCCCCGGAAGACCAACACAAAATAACTTTTACTTGCCCGTACGGTACGTTTGCATTTAGGTGAATGCCTTTCAGGTTATGTAATGTGCTTGTAACATTTCAACAATGCATGATGGCAATATTTACTGATATGGTTGAAAATTTTGTTGAGGTATTCATAGATGATTTTTCTGTTTTTGGTTATTCATATAATATTTGTTTGAGTAGTTTGGCTAAGGTACTGAAGAGATGTGAGGAGACAAATCTTGTCCTTAACTAGGAGAAATGTCACATTATGGTTAAGGAAGGGATTGTCTTAGGACATAAAATTTCTAGAAAAGGGATAGAAGTTGATAAAGAAATGGTGGATGTAATTGAAAAGTTGACACCACTAATCACTATTAAAGGAGTTAGAAGTTTTTTGGGCCATGCCGGTTTTTACCAAAGGTTTATCAAGGATTTTTCAAAAAATTTCAAGCCTTTATGTATGTTATTAGAAAAAGATGAAATTTTTAAGTTTAACAAAGCATGCTTGGAAGCCTTTGAAGAATTGAAAAATCGATTAATCTCAGCACCAATAATCATTACACCAGATTGGAATTCTCTTTTTGAGTTGATGTGTAATGCTCTATGGGAGTTGTGATAAGGCGACGAAGAAACAAAGTATTCCATCTGATCTACTATACAAGTAGAACTTTGGCAGGAGCCCAACTTAATTATACGGTAACTAAAAAAATACTTTTTACCATAGTTTTTGCTTTTGACAAGTTTTGTTCTTATCTTATAGGAATAAAAGTCACAGTCTTTACTAATTATTCAACCATCAAATACTTACTCATGCAAAAAGATGCTAAACCAAGGTTGATTCGATGGATACCTTTACTTTAAAAATTTGAGCTTGAGATCAATGATAGAAAGGGTTTTGAAAATCAAGTAGCTAACTATCTATCGAGGTTGGAGTAAAATGAGGTAACTCACTTACTTATTCCTATCAATGAAAATTTCCCAGATGAGCATATTCTTGAGGTAAGTCGAATCCATGAAAATCCTTGGCTTGCCTATTTTGCAAATTATTCAACTTGAGGAATAATGCCTCCTAGAATGGCATACCAATAATGTAACGCCCCGAATTTGGGCCTAGAAATATTGGGCTTTGAGTATGGGTCCGTAAGGAGGTTGTATATAAGTATTTAATTGTGCAAGGAAATGTCACAATTAAATGTCTAGTTTGGTGGTTAATGGCCCTGAGAAGTGTTGGAGAAATCTTGGGTTCAAACCTGGGCTTGAGCAAAAATTTTGGTATTAAGTGAATAAAACCCTGAATGCTTGGATGATGGCCTTTTAAATTATTGTGTTAAATAAATGACACAAGGAAGCATGTGGTCTAGTGGTTGTGGCGTTATTAAGGTTGCAAGGGAGCCTGGGTTCAAGTCTTGGCTCTTACAATTTATTTTGGTTTTTCTCTTAAGTGAATCTAGACGCTGGCACATATGTCTTAAAGTTAATTATGGACATTTTTAACATAGAAAGAGCCTGTAGTGGAGTGGCAAGATGGCATGTTGTGCAACTGTGTGGTCTGAGGTTCAAGTCTTGGGATGCACAATGGCGTATTTATTTTGCAATTTGAGCTGTGTAGGAGGTGGAGTTGGACTTGAACTCTGTGGTTGAAGTGGTCATAAGAATGAGGAATTTTTCCTAATGGTTAAAAGCAATCCCACATTGGGAAGCTAACATGAGAATTGGTGAGAAGCTGGCTTTAAATAGAGAGAACCAGATGAGTTGGGGAGTAAGACTAAATGCAGGATGTGCAAAGGTTGGTGATCGTGGACTTCGACGCGTTCTCATAAACAGGTTTGTATTCACGCCCTTCTTTGTTAGAAGTCGGCAAAAGCTGAAAAGCCAAAACTTCGGCATTTAAGGCTTCACGAGCGTACGATCGCTTGTGTGGTAAATCGAGCCCACAGATCATGGGTGATAGACTGTAGAGGCCGCCACGAGCGTTCTCGTGTGCTGGGGCTGATCTGGGCCTCGATGGGCCCATGGGCCCGCTTGAGTAAATCTAACTGTTAGGTCAGAGTAGTTGGCCACATAGCTGTAATTAAATTTGGGCTAAATGGGCCACACGAACGTGTCGGCCCACTTGGGCTGAGTAATGAGCCCATTTGCACTGTTAGGTCTGTTTAGGTTACTTAAGTCGCTTGAGGCGACAGTAGACCTTCTGTTGGGTCGTTAAGACCCCCGATTTGTAAAATTATCAAAATACCCTCGACTTGTAAAATTATCGAAATACCCTCGACCTGTAAAATTACCGAAATACCCTTAATTTATAAAATTACTGAAATACCCCCAATTTGTGAAATTACTGAAATACCTCGACTTGTAAAATTATCAAAATACCCTCTACCTGTAAAATTACTGAAATACCCTCGACATGTAAAATTACCAAAATACCCTCGATTTGTAAAATTATCAAAATACCCTTAATTTTGTAAAATTACCGAAATACCCCTAGTTTATGAAATTACCAAAATACCCTCGACCTGTAAAATTATCGAAATACCCTCGACCTGTAAAATTACCGAAATACCCTCGACTTGTAAAATTACTAAAACACCCTCGATTTGTAAAATTACCAAAATACCTCTGATTTGTAAAATAATCGAAATACCCCTAGTTTGTGAAATTACTGAAATACCCTTGACTTGTAAAATTATCTAAATACCCTTGACCTGTAAAATTATCGAAATGCCCTCGACTTGTAAAATTACTGAAATACCCTCGATTTGTAAAATAATCAAAATACCCCCGATTTGTAAAATTATCAAAATATCCCCAGTTTTTAAAATTATCGGATTACCTTTGTAGTGTAAAATTACTAAAATACCCCTGTAGGGTAAAATGACTATTTTGCCCTTATGGGTAAATGACTGACTTGGACTATGAATTTGAATGATTGACTGTGATTGTATGATTGTGTTTTAACTGACTATGGTTGTAAAACTAATATGTTTTTAATATATGTTTAAATGATTGTTACTAAGCATGGCCATTTTGCATACACGTGTGATGATTGAGCATGACATATACGACATATTGCATGGGGTTGGAATTGTGAAACGAAGGAAGAAATTGAGGATCGCATGGTTGCTTGACGACCGTGGATCCACCGATTAAGGATCGCATGGTTGCTTGATGACCATGGATCCATTGGTGGCTTTTAAGCCCAATATATGATTATTGATGACTCTGTGTCGATCATATTTACCCGAGGTTGTGTGCTGACTGTATTACCATCGCTGATGGCTATGTGCCTAACATGAAACAACTACTGATGGCTTAAAGCCAATTATTCTGATTGTGTTGTGCCAACCTAAAAATGGCTCTGTGCCATCTTGACTATGGCTTTGTGCCAAATGTATTTACCTGTGGCTATGTGCCTAACATACTTATGGATGACTTTGTGTGGATCATATTTACCCAAGGTTGTGTGCCGATTATATTACCATCACTGATGGCTATGTGCCAAACATAATATAGTTACCGATGGCTTTGTGCCAATTACAATATCACTACTGAAGGCTTTTTAAGCCCAATATATGATTAGCAGCTTTGCTGTAATGAAGATAGTATCGCAACTGGGCTACCGTTGATGTGTATCAGATGGGTGGGTTGATATTTATATCTCCACATGATGTGTACCGAGGGTCGGAGTTGATGTATAACGGTTTGATTATTGGGATAGGATAACATGCATCCATGCATTCACACATCCTGTTATGTTATTGGTTTAGGCTGGGGCCCAATTGATTTTGTTATGGGCTGTGACCCAAATGACATTGTAGTAGGCTTTGGCCCATGTATGCTCTGAACTGGACTGTACTATTATTATTAACAGGCTCTAGCCTATACTATTTCTGTTTTTGTTTTTGTATAATGACTGTTACTCTAGTAAGGGGATTACACACTGAGTTTTCTTAAACTCACCCCTTTTATTAATTGTGCAGGTAATCCCCAGCGTTAGGTGGTTCGGTGCTTCGAGGGACTCGGAGATGGCCACACACTGCTTATGTTTTCAGATTTATTTATTTTCTGTTGTGTATTTCTTTCAAATGTTATTGTAATAAGGCCTCTCTCTTAATTCTGATTTTTATTTTACTTTGGAATTTTATTTACTATGTTTTACAATGGTTTGAAATAGATGCGATTTTCCAAAAAAAATAACTTTTTCTCAAAACACTACGTTTTCGCAACTTAACTTTTGAACATCACGTTTTTGTAAATCGGTTACTTTTAGAATTAGCTTCCGCAAAGTAAAAAGAGTTTTGGAAATAAAATTAAGAATTTTTCAATGTACTATGTTTTAAATAAGAAGGGTTTCTAATGAAAACATAGTTTTCGAAAAACACTTCAATGTGACACGTCAGAATCGGGTCTAACTTCTAGGCCGGGTTTGGGGTGTTACAAACAAAGGAAGAAATGCCTTCATGATAGTAGGTATTACTTCTAAGAGGAGTCATTTCTGTTTAAGCAATGTGCAGATAATATAATCAAGAAGTGTGTAGTTAGAAGTGAGATTGATAAGATCTTATACCACTACCATTCATCTCCAAGTTGGGGACATTTTGGTGGTTCTCGCATTGCAACAAAGATCTTACAAGCTGGATTTTTCTGGCCAATAGTGTTTAAGGATGCATATGCATATGTAAAAAATTGGGATAGATGCTAGAGGACTGGAAACATATTAAGGAGGAACAATATGCCATTGACAAACATCTTAGAGGTAAAATTGTTTGATGTTTGGGGCATTGATTTTTTAGGCCTGTTTCCTTTTTCTTATGGTAATAGGAATATCCTAGTGGCTGTTGATTATGTATCCAAGTGGGTGGAAGCTAAAGCATACCCAAAAAATGTTGTTAAGGTAGTCATGTGGTTCCTACATAAGCATGTATTTATAAGGCTTGGGACTCCAAGTGCTATAATTAGCGATGAAGGATCTCACTTTGTAAATAAATGGCTTAAGTGGTTGCTTGACAAGTATGATGTGAAACAAAAATATCTATTGCCTATCACCCACAAACAAATAGGCAGTTTGAGCTTGTAAATCATGAGATCAAAGGAATCCTTGATGAGGTGGTTTAACCTAACTGAAAAGATTGGTCCTGGAGGCTCGATGATGTTTTATGAACCTATCGAACAACCTTTAAAACACCGTTAGGAATGACTCATTATCGACTAGTCTTTGGAAAGGCATATCACTCACCGTTTGAGTTGGAAAATAAAGCTCACTAGGTCTTAAAACAATTAAATCTAGATCTAAAGCAAACTAATGATAAAAGAATGTTACAACTTGCTAAGTTGGAGGAATTAAGGTTTTTTCATACGAGAATGCTAAGATGTACAAAGAACAGACTAAGAGATGGCATGACGAACATATATAACCTCGAGAATTCAAAAAGGTCAAAGAGTCTTGTTATCCAATTCAAGACTAAGGTTATTCCCTGGGAAGCTTAAATCCCGATAGACCAGACCATACACCATTCCAAAGTTTATCCATATAGAGTGGTGGAATTACAAGATAAAAAAGGAGGTACATCTAAAGTTAATGGTCAACTTACGTGGGACCATTTGTGACTCCTCCAACCTTTCCTAGGAATTTAAAATCTTTCGAGAAAATTTTCTAAGTAGCCTAAAATGGAATTTTATTTTTATTTTATTGTTTTATGTTCAATAAGAGAGTCAAGTTGGCCCAAGTACTAACCAATTTATTTTTGGTTTAGTTTTATTTTCAGTACATATAATAATTGCAGTTTGGGCTCAAGTCCCAGAATAGTGAAAAGGAGGAAAATACCTAATACATGCCACCCCTACAAATTCCCTAAAACCCTAGTTGTGCCGCCACATGTTTCCTTCCATACCTTTCCGCCCAAGCATCCCTTTTAGCTAAATTTTTGCTAAAAATTTTCCCTAGTTTACCACTATAAGAACCCCTTACCACTATTATATTTTCCACAGCCCTTAAGCAATTAGCTTTAACCCTAACCTCCATCTTTTTCTTCTCCTTATCGTCGGCTTCAAAAAACCAAAATTCCCTCACAATTTTTTCTATTTGTCGTCAACTCCAAGAGTCAAAAACTTTCTTCTAATTTTTGTTTGTCGTCGGACCTCCTCGTCGCAATAAACTTTTTACCCCTTTATCATCGCAACTCCATTGTTGTCACAACTTTATCACTGCCACAACCTTGTAACAGCCCAATTTAGACCGTAATCGGAATGGTGGTTTTGGGACCACGAATCCTAGTCAGAAAAATATTTAAAAATTATTTTCTGTGTTTATTTTGTGTGAATTTATATCTATGAAATTTTTGTGATTTAATTTTGTCTTTTAGGTATTCGATTAAATAAAAGGACTTAATCGCGTAAAATGAAATTTTAGTGGTTATTTCTAAAAGGGGTTAAATTGTTAGTGGCTTTCTAAATTGAAGCCTTAAAATTGTAACTATGCCATTATTAATATAGTTGGATGGTATAAGGCTTATATTATAAATTTTTTATAATAATTCATTAAGGTTATATATGTAATTAAACTTTAAGTTATAATATGTTATAATATATATTTCATAAAAAATAAAATAAAGTTAAAATAAGTGTTATATTAGTGTTCTTGCCGAAACCAAATAAAAGAAAAAAGAAACAAGGGTTCGATTGCTTTCAAGCTCAATTAAGGTATGAGTTTAACTCGGTTTTTGATAATTTTTATGTTTATGAGATCGTTGCTTAGTAAACTTCAAGACCCATGCTTTAATTTTTTATTTTGATGAATATTTTGAGTTATGTCATTGATGAGAGCTTGTGATTTTTGTTGTTTGATGATGAAATATGAAACATATGTTTTAGATTAACATGTTTTGTATGGGAGTTTTTGATGATTTTGAGTAATTAGAACTAAATTGCAAAAAATAATAATTTGAGAGACTAAAATGTGAAATAAATGAAATATATGGATTGGTATGATTATGGGTAAAATTCAACCCAACATGGATATAGGGAAATTTTGCATATTTTGTGTTTTGTGCAATAGGGACTAAATTGTAAAAAATGAGAACTATTAGGGGTAAAAGTTTAATTTTCCTATTTGTGTGTTTTTGGATGAATTTGATTGAATATTTGATTTAATAATTTTAATTTATATTAATTTAGATCAAGAAAAGAGAAAATCAAATTTAGATCGGGGGAAAACTAAAGTTGTCGACTAGCCAATCCGTACTGGTTTTTCATCATCCGAGGTAAGTTTATAAGCAAATATACGTATTTAATTTTATATAAATGCTAAATATATATGCTGTAATGAAATACATGAATATATGTATGTTACAACTAATTATGAATAAACTTGGCTACTATATTTCAGAATTTGTTCTGACCGAGTTACGACGTCCGAAAGCCCCGTATGAACCTTAGGAATAGCTCGGATACATATGTCCTGACATAGGATTCTGATATGTGATGTGCGAGTAAGACCACTTTTATACATTGGCATCGATGTGTGACTTCGATATATGTGTGCGAGTAAGACCCTGTCTGGGACAGTGGCATCGATATGTGATTGCATGTAAGACCACGTTTGGACGTTGGCATTGTACGATATGTGTGATTATCCGAGTGTCCTATCCAATTCTGAATGGTTCATCAGGCAACGATCAGTGTGATCGAATGTGTAAAATAAGCTAAATGGCTAGGTATGAACTAGCTTGTTACTTATTTGAATTAGGGTAAGTGAGTAACTTGATTAATTGTTACAAATTGCATTTGATGCAAATGAAAGACATATGTGATTATAGTATGTATATCCGGCCAAATAAGTAATATATGTACAAGATGTTATATTATGATTCATGAGTTTGTGTATTTGAGCATATGTATATTTTAGTCAGTTAATGACATTTTGACTATGAGAATTGAATAACATTTAGTAAATTTGATTACTTGAGCATTCGGTCAATGTGGAAAATTAAGTATAAAATATATTATATATATGAAATTTATAGTTTGAGACTAAGGAATGAGAATGTTAATATAATTTGGTTAGCTTAAAATGAATTGATTATATATTTGGGTTGTTTATTTGCTTATGACTTACTAAGCTATAAAAGCTTACTCTGTGTATATTTGTGTTTCTGTTTTATAGATTTTGGATCAAGTTACGAGCTCAGGGATCGTCAGCAAAGTTCATCACACTTTCTACTGTTTCGGTATTTATATAGTTGAACTTGAACTATGGCATGTATAGGCTAGAACATACTTTTAAAATGTTCAATTTGACTATGTATTTAAAGCCATGCGAAAATGGCTTGCTAATTATGCTTAGTCTTGGTTTTATGTGTGCTTAGTTATAATGTTTAATGAGCTTGGTTTTGATAATTCGATTATGTTTGATTGTGGTTTGAAATCGTTTTGGTTATAATGTTATGTGCTATGAATGAATGGTATGTGAGATGGGTGTTATATGTTTTAGAAATGATTAATGGTTTTGGTTGAATGTGTGGTTGGTTCGGCTATAATATGCATAGATATAAATATATGTGCATTAGGTTGCTGTATCTAGTCAATGTATTATAAATGATTTGGAATCTAAGGTTGTTAAGCTATATCCAAACTTGTTATAAATATATTATAATATGTTTTTAACATGGTATGCAAGATTTATGTTTGAATATACTACAATTTGTGTTTTGGCACATGTTTGTATAAACAATTTACATTTGATGAAATGTTTGGATGTGTATGTGGTTTAAATAATAGGATTCGGCTATGCAAGGTATTAAGTTAGAAAAATGTGATAGTGTAAAACAAGTTATAAATGGATTGATTTCTTCTAGGTATTCGAATATTATTGAAATGTTCTTTTTAATATGATATGTACATTATAATATGATAAATAAAATTATGTTATTTGTTTAATTGAATTTATGCTTTATACTTATAATTATGACTTATACAAATGTGAGGTTGTTTAGAAGTGTGGTTTTGTTCGTTAATGCTTTATACTTATATTACCGTCCCCGCACCATTGTCACCCCAACTCCTTGTCAATTAGCCATGAATCAAAAGTGAACTAGATCTTCAAAGACTTTTGGAGAAAACCCAATTGTGAGTCAAAATGAGGAATTAAGGGAAATATTTGATTCTATCTTAAAACATCAAACCATGATGCCAGAAAAAGGTTTCAATTTGGAAAGCAATGACAAGATGATTATGTCTTTGTCAATTTGAAAAACAATTGACGCCTTAAAGTGGTATCAATTTTGTGATGCACGATCACTGCTTGAAGAGGAATTAGTACGAGATTTTTATGACAAAAATGCTTCTAAAGTTCTTGTACGTAAAAAGAAGGCACCCCTTACTTCAAAAACCATTAATGATTTGTTTAACCTACATAATGTTGAAGAAAATGAATACTCTGCCATGATAACAAATATCAATTGGGATTTTCTTCAACAAGTACTTAATATTGTTGCAAATTTGGGATCCCCATGGATAATAAGAAAATATAGTAGTCATTTTTGTTGAATGAAGTACTTAAAACCAGTGGCTTAGGTATGGTTCTACTTTGTTCGATATAGCTTCATGTCTATCTCACATAGTTCCACCATCTCAATGGAATGAATGTTTTTATTGTATGTGATTATGGCAGATAAGTCTATCAATTTTGGGAAAATTATTCTCAATGGAATTAATGCCTTGTTCGTTAATGTGCTTATTTTCCATCATTAATTACTTCACTTTACTTGAGAGCCCAAGTTAAATCAAAAGTAAACCTAAAGGGTTGTTACATTCAAGGTTGCATAACAAGACATGATCTTGAACGGTTAGTGAAGAATGTTGAACAGTTGAACTAGATTGAGCCAAACGAACCAGAATATGATGAGTTGTTAACCAAATCTAAACCAAAAGCTGACTCGTTAAATAAAACAAAAGAATTAGAATATGAAGGTGAACCAAATAGCCCTGAACTGATAGTAGAACCAAATATTGTTGAACTAGTTGAGCCAAGTGTTAATCTTGAGTTGACCATTGTGATGACCACTTCTTCAAACACTATGAATAAGTCAAAATTTTCAAATATGATGGATATGTGGAAATTTATGCATTACCAACAACAGGCTTATTAGAAATATGCAAAAATTAAAGATGATTCCATAAGGAATACTTTTAATAATATCTCTAACAGTTTCATTCTTAAGTTCCCAGATCATATCTTTGAGTCATAGCAAGAAGAGGTCTTAAATACAAGTGAGAACGAGAAGGAAAAGGAACAAGACAAAAAGGGATGATACAGATGAATAAAAGGAGGATTTCTTTTTCTTTAGTATTACTTTTAAAACATTTATTTTAGGAATATTTTATTTTATGCGCAATAAAGTTGAATAATTTGCAATTTATGAATAAACTAAGCCAATTCCTTTCCATTATTTTTTGTTCTCTTGTAAAAGGCATAGTAGTTCGGCAATGTGAATTTACATGTCTAAGGATTGAATTTTCAAGAAAATCTTGGTACTTAAGTCTTTATGACTCACCTCTCTTTCTTGAATCCTACCTGGTGTACAATTTTCATTCACTACTTGGTTATTTTGCAATAAGGACATTGCTTCTTTTTAAAGAGGGTAAGGGCCAATCTTGTATGTCTTGTATGATTTTTAAAATTTTTCAATTTTCACACATAAGTATGTAGAAATAAAGTGATAATCAAAAATAATTTTTTGTTAATAAGTTGGCTCATATGCATGTATAAATTCTTATTTTAAGTTATATTTATATGTTAGCTCAATTATAATATGTTTGTATTTTTCATTAGTCTTATATAATCTTTGCCATGAAATTTACTTTCCTTAGAAATAGACATGCATAAAGCTTTCGATCTTTAGAATTGTCTTAGTGACTTTCTTGAGGTGAAACCTAGGAGGCATAAGAATCTAAACATGATTTAGGCACATTTTCCTTGGATCGTTTGAGCCTTTCAAGCCTACTATATAAATTTAACCCTTGGAACCTTAGTTTGAGCTATATGGCCTACTCTATTATTATTTACCTACATCATAAGCCATATTGTCATCTTTTTTCTCTTTTTACCCTATCTTGCACCCATCTTAGCTATACTTGTCTTGGTGAGTTAAAATTCGAGGGAAAATCTAGAAAGATGTACATGTTTCAACAAAAGAAAAAAGAAAAAGAAAAAAACTTATCAAGTGTTGAGAAGTATTGTTGAGCATGAGTTTCAAATTAAGTTTCAGGGTGTTAAAACCCTTTAGTAAGAAGATTGTGCTCCAAAAGATTTACAAAAAGGTTAGGGTTAAGATGATTTAGCCTAAAAAAATCACTTCTCTTTATCCGTACCTTAAGCCTAGCCCCATTACAACATTATAAAAGACCTATTGGTTTAGATAATTATACCGACTACATTTGTAACACCCTTTACC
Source organism: Gossypium longicalyx (assembly GCA_025698465.1). Taxonomy (NCBI): domain Eukaryota; kingdom Viridiplantae; phylum Streptophyta; class Magnoliopsida; order Malvales; family Malvaceae; genus Gossypium; species Gossypium longicalyx. The sequence goes on along the minus strand of CM047007.1, from coordinate 45,658,750 downwards.
CGAGTTCGAGGCCGAGATCGGGCACAAGGCATTACTAACCCTTTAGTAAGAAGATTGTGCCCCAAAAGATTCACAAAAAGGTTAGGGTTAAGATGATTTAGCCTAAAAAAATCACTTCTCTTTATCAATACCTTGAGCCTAGCCCCATTGCAACATTATAAAAGACCTATTGATTTAGATAATTATACCGACTACATTTGTAACACCCCTTACCCGAGTTCGAGGCCGGGACTGGGCACGAGGCATTACCATACTTAACTACATGCATATAATCATTTTTGAGTCACCAAGACTTAATCATACTTAAAACTTTTTTGAACCTTGTTTAAACTCCTTAATGTGAGTCTACGAGGCCTCAAACTCTCATTGGAAACCATTTAGAACCAACTCGGGTTCTTAAACTGACTTAATAAAGATGACCCTTGAAACAGGGAACATGCCCGTGTGGATGGGCAAAACACTTTTGTGATGTGATCATTACAATATGGTCGTGCTGATGGCCTGTGTGTCACACACGACCTAATCACCTAGGGGCACGCCCGTGTCCCATACCCTTGTGAATTAAATTCTAAATTTGAACCTACAGAGGTTTTCACATGGCCTGACACACACTTGTGTCTATGGCTCGTGTCCCTCACACGGCCATGACACGCCCGTGTCCTAGCTCGTGTCTGAAAACCTTGACATTCTATTTCTGACGTCAGCATCTAATAAAGGGCACACAGCCATGGCACACGCCCTTGGCCAGAGACCGTGTCCTCCACATGGCTGAGACACACGGTCGTGTCTCTACCCCTATGTTTACTACCATGCATTCTGACTTGTAAATTTTACATGCAGGGGACACATGGCTGAACAACATGCCAATAGGGCTGACCGTGTGTCACACACGGCCTAGACACACGCCACTGTGTCTATCCGTGTGGATGATATAGGGCTATCTACCAAGCCCCTTGCCACCCTGAAGCACAATCTATTATACCCAAGTCTATTATAACATGATTTCTCAACCAAGCAACCATAACTAAGGCTTATATACATTGCATACAATACGACCATGCCAACAATTTTCACATTCATGAAAGATTTTCTTGCATCCATAAAACAACTTTCAATATTAGCCATTATTCATGGCTTTATACAAAATAAGTCAAGTACTAGTTTAAGCCAACACATTTGGCCCCAAAACAATGACACAAAGCTCAAAATCTAAGATCCTATACATGCCATAATCAAAATGAAAGATCTAACTATACCAAGCGCTTCAGCTGATAGTGTGACTGGTTTTTCCGACGTAAGTGATGATCCTCGAGCTACTTTGGTGGCACTATAAGAAGATGGGAAAGAAATAGGGTAAGAATAAAGCTTAGTAAGTTGTATAGAAATAAACATCAACTAATTATTATACAACGATATTGTAACGCCTCGAATTTTGGGCCTAGATGAATTGGGCTTTAGGCTTTAGGTCTCATAAAATTTTTAAGTGAGCAAGAAAATGACAAATGACATGTTGGCTATAAGGGTTTAAGGAATTTGGAGTGTCTAGGTATGTTGGAGAAGTTCTGGGTTCGAGTTTTGTGGTGGAGGAACTTTAATTTAATTATTAAAAGAACCAGGGTTGGGTGAAGTTGGGCTTTTAAATAAAAATAGGGGAAAATGGCATCAAAAAACCTTATGCAGGAGTGATTAAGTGACGCCACTTAGAGTGTAGGGAGGTGGCGTTAGTGGCTAGCAAGGAGATCCAAGGTTCAAATCCTAGCTTAGTATTTTTAGGAATTTAATTTTGGCCTTCAAGAAGGTTGGAAGTGGCGTGAAGATGGACTCTAAGGGGAGTGTTCAGAAGAGAAAATTTAGGAAATAGATTACGGAGTTATCAGGGAGAAAAACAAGGAGATGAGAAGAGGGAAGTGATGGAGTTGAATTGGGAATTGAGGGTAAAGCAATTTGGCTAGAGGCTATAAATATGTGCAAAGTTTGGGATCCTAGGCTAATGCCAAATTTTTCATTTTTTTCCTTTAGTGCAGATTGGCTTTTCCATCTTTGCTAGCTGATTCTTTTTCCATTCTTTCTCTCCTCAGATCTCTTTTGATTCTCCCTTTGGGTTAGCCGTGTAACACCCCAAAAATATCGAAACCCAAAAATCTCGAAATCTCGAATTTTTTTCGGTTTTGATAAAAAAATGTGTGCTAGGTATTTTCAGTTAAGTAGGTAATAGTAAGTCTTGGCTAAGGTTTGAATTTGAACTTAGGGGAAAAGGAAATTATGCGTTAATAATTATTAAGGAACCCTGATGGCAAGTAGTTGGGCTTTTAAATAAAAATAGGGGAAAATGACATCAAAAAGCCTTGTGGAGGAGTGGTAAAGTGACGCCACTTAGGGAGTAGAGAGGTAGTGTTAATAGCTAGCAAGGAGGTCTAAGGTTCGAATCTTAGCTTAGTGTTTTTAGAAGTTTAATTTTAGCCTTCTAGAAGGATGGAAGTGGCGTGAAAGTGGACTCTAAGGGAAGTGTTCAGGAGAGAAAATTAAGGAAGGGATTAAAGGGTTATTAGGGAGAAAAACGAGGAGATGAGAAGGGAGAAATGATGGAGCCGAATGGGGAATTGGGCATGGGAAAATTTGGCTATAAGGCTTATAAATGGGTGTCGAATGCTAGGGTATGAAGCTAATGCTGAATTTCCTCCACCCTATTGCCAGAAACTCTTTCCTCTAAAAGCCGAAAACTCTCTGCCTTCTTTTCTTTTTCTTCTTCCTTGTACCGAATTCTATTTCTCCTCTACTCAATATTTTCTTTGCTTTAGCCGATTCTTCTTCCTCTCTTCTTTGGTGCCGAGTAATCAATTGTTGCCATTCAAATTTCTAAGAGCCGAATATCTTTTGGCCAAATACCCTTGGTGCCGCCACTACTCTTTCCACCCAGTCGGTTCTAGTGTAAGTGTTCGCTCTCCTAATCGATTTTTGATAAGTATCGAGTATTCAGTTCATCACTTCTTTCTAATTGACTTTGGTAGGGAACTAGTGTCAGATCTCGATTATGGATTCCTGCCGATTTTCTCTTCAGATTTGAGAGATATACGTGATTAGTGACCAAAGTAGAAGCTATTAAAGGCTTAGCGTTCAGGTAAGGTTAAGGTGAGATTCCAGCTTTTGGTAAAGTATTCGATAAGTATGTGAGATTAATCTTTGAGTGATATCAATTGTAGGTTTGGGCTACGAAAATCGCAGCATGCTTGCTTATTAGGTGTGTACATACACTACACACACACAATGAATCAGCAAAAGCTGAAATGTCGAAAAGCCGAAAGTTTGGCTACGGTAGTCTTGCGAATGCGCGAACACTCGTAAGGGGGAAATCAATAGGTTGCCTGAGGCCCACGGGCGATTCTGTGGACTTGGATTGTGATTTGGCCATATGGGCCGAAATGGGCTAAATGGGCCCGATGGGCTATTGGGCCCATAATAGGCAAAAACTGAATATTGATGCTTTGTGATAGGAATTTGTATGTGAGCATGAATATGAATGTGACCAGGCCTAACGGGCCATATAAATGTGATTTGGGCCTAATGGGCCATATACAGGTGATTTGGGCCTTATGGGCCATACGAATATGATTGGGCTTAATGGGCCAGATACAGGTTTGTGAAATTGTTTAGGCTTTGTAAGGGGTTTTGGGCCTAGTATATGATATCCACATAAGACTTAATTAATATATTGCGGCCGTGTGCAAGTCAAAGGGTTAATGTGTGGCAACGGGGTATATGCATGTCTAGGATTGGATCTAGGGAGAGCTTGGTACTTAAGCGGTCTTAATGACCCACCTCCTTTTCTCTGGAATCCTACTTGGTGCATAGTATTCTTTCATCTTAGCTCATGAGACTTGTTAACGGGCCAAGATAAGTGAAAACTGTAATTAAAGGAAAATTATCAAAATGCCCCTAAGGGAAAAAATGACCAAAATACCCCTAGGTGTTGAATGTAAGTTTTGTGGATGCAATATGCATGCATATGATATTCTGCTTAGGTTGCATATGGGTTGGGAATTATGGAACGGATGAATTATATGAGGATAGCATGGTTGCTTGACAATCGTGGATCCACCGACGGCTTTTAAAGCCCAATATGTAAATGAAGGTAGTTCCGCAACTGGGCTACCATGGTGTGTGGGTTTGGTGGGTCGATATTTATATCCTCACATGGTGCGATGAGGGACGGAGCCAGTGTGTGGCGGATGGATAATTTGGATGGGATTGCATTGCATGAATGATGAATGATGTTTTTTTTTGAATGCTTGTTTTCTTCGAGGGTTGTACACACTGAGTTTGCGAAAACTCAACCCCTCATTTATTTTATTTTCAGGTGATGCTCAGTAGAAGGTTCGATGTTTGGAGGGACTCTGGGTGGCGAGCTAGCAAGATGATTTTGACTTGGGTTTTTTTTAAGCATTTAAGTTTTTACTTCTTTTAAGGTATGTTCCAGACCAGATTGTAATAAGGTTTTCATTGTGTTATTATTACTTGAATTATTATTTTTAATGTAATTGTGAGAAGTTGAACATGGATTTCTTAAATTATAGTATGTTTTCTACGTTTCCACAACTAAGTTTTTTGTAATCAAATGTTTTAAATAAGGCTTTCGTAACTGAAGGTGTTTTTTCCTTTTAAGTTAATTAGGGTTTCTTTTATTTTAAAAAGGTTTTTCAATGAAAACACGGTTTTTGCTAAAACACTTCAATGTGACACACCAGATTCGGCCATAGCGTCTAGGCCGGGTTTGGGGTGTTACAAGCCGATTCCTTCTGCTACTCTTCTTCTTTAATTTATGCCAAATAAACCTTATTCACCATATTAGTTTGAAAGCCGAATCTCCCAAGGGCCGAATACTCTTTGGCCGAATACTCTTGGTGCAATTACTACTCCTTCTACTTCGATCAAATCTAGTGTAAGTGTTGTTCTCCCAATCGGTTTTGCTAAGAATCTATTATGTTGTTCTTTCCTCACTCTTTCTAATCAACTGTGGTAGGGAATTAGTATTGGATCTCGAATCTTAACTCTCTGCCAAAATTGCTCCTAAGGTGTTTTGCGGTTTTGGTAAGTATTCCTCTTTTGTTGGCTAAGGTTGGCCGAATGGTCTTAAAGTAAGATAAGGGGGTGAATTATGTTAGATGCGAGTCCCTTAGTATTTTGTTTTAATGAGTAAGATTAATACAGATCTAGGGAGTACGTGATCAAGGAAAAGCTATTAGGGATTGGTGTTCAAGGTAAGGTTAAGGTGAGGTTTCGGTTTTGGGTAAAATATGTATTAAGCATACGATTAATTGAAGGGTGATATTGTTTGTAGGTTTGCGACTAAGGTAAATCGTAGCACGCTCTATTACCAGGTATGTACATACACTGCACACACAAGCAGATCGGCAAAAGCCGAAATGCCGAAAAGCCGAAATGTCGAAAAGCTGAAAGTTTGGCTATGGTAGACTTTTGAGTGCACGAATACTCGTAAGGGGAAACTGATAGGTTGTCTGAGGCCCATGGGCAATTCCATGGACTTGGGCTGTGATTTGGCAAACCGGGCCAAAATAGGCTTAGTGGGTCTGATGGGCTATTGGGCCCATAACAAGCAATAATTGATATTTGATGCTATGTGATGGAAAATTCGTATGTGAGCATGTATATAAATGTGATTTGGGCCAAATGGGCCATATAAATGAGGTTTAGGCCTAATGGGCCATATAAAGGTGATTTGGGCCTAATGGGCCTTATGAATATGATTGGGCCTAGTGGGCCATATACAGGTATGTGAATTTGGCTAGGCTTTATAAAGGGGTTTGGGCCTAGCATATGATGACTACTTAAAACTTAATTAATTAATTGCGATCGTGGACAAGTCAAAGGGTTAAGGTGTGGCAACGGGTATATGCATGTCTAGGATTGGATCTAGGGAGAGCTTGGTACGTAAGCGGTCTTAATGACTCACCTCCTCTTCTTTAGAATCCTACCTGGTGCATAGTATTCGTTCATCTTAGCTTACGGGATTTGTTAACGGGCCAGGGTAAGTGAAAACCGTAAAGAAAGGGAAAATTACCGAAATGCCGCTAAGGTCAAAAATGACCAAAATACCCCTAGGCGTTGAATGTAAGTTTTATGGATGTGACATGCATACATATGATATTCTGCTTAGGTTGCATATGGGCTGGGAATTATGGAACGGAGGAAGTATATGAGGATCGCATGGTTGCTTGACGACCGTGGATCCACCGAAGGCTTTTTAAAAGCCCATTATATGACGGGCGTGAGGGCCCACACTATTGGCCTTGGGCCTATTTTTACTATTTGACTATTAAGGTTGCACGAGTCGCCCGAGATGACTGTGGACCTACTATTGGGTCGATAAGTACACTTACACCCCAATCTGAGGAAAATGACTAGTTTGCCCTTATGTGGTAAAATGATTGTTTTGCCCTTGTGTCGTGAAATGACTCTTTTGCCCTTATATGGTAAAATGACTATTTTACCCTTGTATGGTGAAATGACGATTTTTCCCTTATGTGGTAAAATGATTGTTTTGCCCTTATATGGTAAAATGACTGTTTTGCCCTTCTGTGGTGAAATGACGATTTTGCCCTTATGTGGTAAAATGATTGTTTTGCCCTTATATGGTAACCTGACTATTCTGGCCCTATGTGATGTATGTTTATATTTTAGCATGCTATTTGTAACTGTATTGAGTACATGTTTAATATTATGATATGACATGACATGTTGCATGATGCATTGCAGGGGGATGGGTTCATATATGATTGGAGGAAATGTACTGTACTGGCAGCTCTGCTGCAAATACTATTTAGTGCCGCAACCGGTGCTATTTTTGGTGTGTAGGGATGAGTGGGTTGATTTTATCCCCACATGGTGTGTAGGGCTGGACGGAGTGGTGTGTAGAGGCTGGTTGGGTAGGATTTCTGATTACATATCTGTATTGCACTGTTTACTGTTACTACAATGGGCTAAGGCCCACTCTGATACCGTTACTGTATTGGGCTAAGGCCCTAATTGAGACTAGACTGATACTAAAACGGGCTTAGGCCCATACTAGATTTGCTAAACACATGTTTGACTCTTTGTTCATTAAGGGATTACACACTGAGTTTTTGTAAACTCACATTTCTGCTTACCTGCGCAGGTAATCCTTGGGTGGATCGATACTGTGAGGGACTCGAGGGTGGCCACATAACAGCTTACGCTTCCATGTTATCTTTTAAATTATAAGTAGTATAATTTGGGTATTTTATGTAATAAGGCCTCTCTGGATTTTATTTTTGATTTAGGGATTTATATTTCTTTTGCTTTAATTATGCTAACAATAGGAAAAAGACTTAGGTTTTTAAAAAGATAATTTTTTTTCAAAAATACCATGAATACATAAATGGTTTTAAGAGTTTCCTCAAGAAATAATGTTTTAATATAAAAAATGACGATTTAATATGATTTATTTTCGACAAATGACGTACATTTAGAAAATTAACAACAGACTTGAAAGCTTCTTTAAGATCGTACATAAAGGTTTAATTTAAGAATGGGTTTTTAACAAATTCGCACTTTACGAAAAACACTTCAATGTGACGTCGACAGATTCGGTCATAACGTCCAGGCCGGGTTTGGGGAGTTACAATAAGCTTTAATTTCATATTTTATTCAGTCTCTAATCTAGTTCCACAATTTTAGGTGGATTTTCAAAGTTGGACTGCTGCTGCTATCCAAAACTATTTTAATGCAATATAATGATAACTATTATAAGTTCATTTTCAACTAATCATGAACTCAACATTTCATGGATTTCGTGTTCAATTACACAATGTAATTTAGCATGATATTGCAACAAAATTCATAATCATAAAGATTATTCATCATTCAAGCCTTTTTGCATACTTATCATATGTTCATATATATACATATACAAATGTGCTTTCTCGTCATATATCATCCTTTAACAAGGCATCACTCATGAGTATAACATACGTACCTGTACATACTCATAGCATATCAAATAACTTTACCTTTATTACCATGCCCATCTTGGGACTTTCATTGCATCATCCATTATAATACCCGTTGAACACTCGAAATACTATTGGATACATGGAAACTTGCACATAAGTTCCACAAAAACATACGTAGCTGAAGCTACCTCATATCATGCAACGCTTGCAATGGAGCTACTCACGGTCCTGCTCATATAAGCTATCGATCAAGGTGTAACTACACGGGCTGCTCACAAAAGCTATCAGGTATCCGACCACTCAAGAATTACCTAGCCACCGATAGGACACACAAGAACATTGCCCAGAACTCAATCACATGTATCGCATCCATTATGAAATTGGACCACTCAATGAGCTCAAATGCCACATATATCACGAACCCAGACCACTCAACGAGTTCAGACTTCTTAATTCCTAGTGACATGTCACTTGTATCCTAAACTATTCCTAAGGTTCAAACTGGGATTTTCTCACTTGCACATTGCACCTCTATTACACTTGCTCGTGACATCTTGGATAGCGACCATAATATCATTCATGCTTACAATAGTACCATGAGACATAGCATACATAATAAACAATAAATTAATTATCACATAATGTCAACACATCAAAATATATTACATTGTCACATTATTTACACATGTACTTACAATTCATGTAATATGAAACATTAACATTCAAGTATAACATTGCATTATTATTGACATACGAACTTACCTCGAATCCGAGTACAACTAATTATTCCATTTTAGTCCATAATCTCGTACTTTTTCGATTTAACCCCAAATCTTAGTTTTCTTGATCTAAAATTTCAAGTATAGCTTATTTATTACTCACATTATTCAAATTGACCCAAAAATCATACTTTTACAAATTTTCATTTTTACCCCGAAACTTTCACATATTTACAATTTAGCCCCTAGGCTTGTAAAATGATTTTCATTCAATTTCTTTGTAATTTAAGCCTAGCCAAAAAAATTTCATAACTACATCAGCCCTCAATTTTCACTAATTCACACTTTTATGACAAATTTTATAACTTTTACAATTTAGTCCTTTTATGCATTTTTACCGAAAATCACTTAGTAAAAGTCATTTCTCTAACCATAAACTTGCATAATCTGCCATTAAACATCAAAACACATGCATATCACTCATGGGTAATTTTTTAAACATCAACCCTAGCTCAAATAAATGGTAGAAATAGCTAGATCTTGTTACAAGGATTTCAAAAACGCAAAAATCATTAAAAATGGGGCAAGAACAGACTTACTATTGAGCTTGGAAAGATTGAAAAAAACCCTAGCCATGGCATCCATGCAAAATTTGGCCAAATTTTGATGATGAGCATAAATTTGGCTTTTATTTCCCTTTTTATTATTTTAATTACCAAAAGACCAAAATGCCCCTAACTTAAAAATATTCTGTTTCACCCATTTCATGTCCATTTTTGTCCAACGAATTAACCAATGGTCTAATTACCATATAAGGACCTCTAATTTAAAATTTCATAGCAATTAGACACCTCTAGCTTCTAGAACTCAAGTTTTGCACTTTTTACGATTTAGTCATTTTGACTAAATTGAGTGCCCAAACGTCAAAATTTTTGAATGAAATTTTCATAAAATCATTTCGTATAATTGTAGACCATAAAATATAATAAAAATAAATTTTATTACGTTAGATTTGTGGTCTCAAAACCACAGTTCTGACTAGAACCTAAATTGGGATGTTACACCCACGATCCACCTAACAATTCATCCCTCACATCTCTCAATTCACAATATTTCTCTCAGCTTTCTCTACTCTTTTCCACTCCTAAGCTCTCCATTTTTTCATTTCTTTAGCAAGAGTTTCCTTGAGAAAAAACTCTCTTGACTGACCACCTTGAGGAGTAATTTGCGAAGGAGCAACCACAAGAACTAGAGGAAGCTACCACGATTAGTCTTCGGGGAATCGCCGAACTCATCAAAGAGTTTCTTCTTCCTCTACATTTAATTTGTTCTTAGTTTTAAACATGTTTTCAAATTGTTTAATTGTTTTTCCATTAATGATGATGACTTAATTTGTTTTAGCTAGAATAATTGCAATGATTTGATTAAACTCATTCGATTCATGTTGTTGTTCTGTGCCTCAGCTGTTCATGCTTCCAATTAAAATCATTCATGTTATTAAAGCATTAAAATATGTTTGGATGCATTAGAATTAGCTGCTTAATCCTAATAAGATGGTGATTATTGGACACAATAATTGGAAGGTGCATGCTTAATTTATATCCGACCCAAAATAAATTAATGGTTCATAATAATTCGAGAGAATACTATTACGTTGCATAACTTTAGGTTTATGTGATTAAATTGTTTCAAACCTAGCCCGTCTCTATTACTTCACATAAATTCTAAAGAATCCTTAGTTAAATATGGACATAGAAATATACATGTTTTTCTAAATATAAGACTACGAAAGAACTTATATGAGATTCCAAGTTAATGAATGATCGAGTTACCATGGGATGTTTTCTGGAACATTGTTAAACATGATAAATAATGAATTAAGACAATTATTATAATTGTTCTAGCTTATTCATGTTATTGTTGTTAAAACTTGTGATTTGCTGCTAAACCATCTCATTACATTGCATTTAGGTTAATCCATTTGCATTAATTTAATTCTAACGTCCATCACTTCAAAAATATTGTGTTTCTTTAACCAATTTGTAACTATTAATTTTACAATTATTGATTTAAACACAGCCCCTGCGGAGACGATACACTTTTTACTTACTTATTACTTGATAATGATTGTGTATACTTGCACATTCCGTCGCAAACCACTTTCTCACTTAATTTATGTTTTTAGTTTTTATTAATTTAATTAGATTTTATTTTATAACTTTAATTAAACCAAGTTTTTATTATAAACAGAGTTTGAAACCAACCACGTACATATTCTAGGGAATAATTACTATATAAGCCCTTTACTTTAAGTTCTAATTATAAATTCATAAGCAAATTACACTTTTATCACTTATACAATTTAGTCCCTGCACCTTAATTAATCTCTAATTTGCCAAACTTACCCAACTGAAATTCAATCTACTTTTAATATAGCTCTATAAATACTTTATGAAAATATTTACGAGTTCGCTTTATGGAAACAGATCTCAAAATCGCGCTCTCCGAAACCACCAATGTAACACCCCTCACCCATCTCTATTGCTGGATTGGAGTTACAGAATGCTACGATAAATAACAAATCAACTAATATACTATTTTAGATTAAAAATTTAAATTCAACAAGCATTCATCAATAGTCACTCAATATTTATAACATACATACGGAAACGAGGCTTAAATCAAGCTTATTGAACCCTAAAATTAATTTAGAAACGAGTAGGGACTAATCTAAAACAAAACAAAAAATATGGTAAAAAATGAAAACAAGGGTCACACAACCATCTGACAGAGCCCAGACCGTGTGACTCAAAGACATGGTCATATGGCCAAACTGTAACACCCCTAACCTATATATGTCGTCGGACTAGGGTTATGGAGCATTATCGTAACATTGAAACATTTAAACTTAATTACATTCAATAACACAGACATATCATAAATCAATCATATGCATACATATTATCCCTATATCGAGCCCTCGATGCCCTAGAAATACCTTAGAAACGATTCAAGACCAAATTGAAATCATCTGGAAAGTCTAGGAAAAAGTCACAAAAATTTGGAAACAGGGGTCACGCGGCTGAGACACACACCAGTGCCTCAGGCCGTGTAACCTTCAAACTAGGAACACATGGCTGTGTCCCAGCCCGTATCCTCACCTGTGTAACTCTTTGAGTAGGTTCACACAGTCGTGTAACTCTCTGAGTTACCTCACACGCCCGTGTGCCAGGTCGTGTGCTAGGCCGTGTTACTCACTGACTTGCATATAAAGGAACTCTCAAATGATAGACGACTGTGTCGCCAGGCCATGTGTCTCACACGGCTAAGTCACACACCCGTGTCTTAGACCATGTTGACTCAAATTTACCTAAAATCATGCCATTACAAAACCATGTCATGCATAAACATTTAGGCCAATAATGCACACTTTCAAAGCACCAAAAACTCACCTAAACATACATTTATTTTCCATTTCAAGAATCCTAATTCAATTAACCAATATGTCATTCAAAGGCACCTCAAATGCATTCATCAACACTTACCTAAATATGTCAATTTTACTAAATTTCAAGCAATCAAATTATAGTTCAAAACTTACCAAAACATGTCACAAACTTGACCATTACCATACCATTCCAAATTTACCATAGGAGTCATTCAAAACATGCATCATAAGATAACCACAATGACATAAACTAACATGGAATCAAATGATACCAACCAAGTTAACTTCCACAACTTATGCATGCGAAATCACTAACTAAACATTTAACAAAATGCCATTACAATTCACCCTATACATGCCATTATAACCTTGGCCAGAACATTCAAAAACTATCGATATTTATGTTGGATAGTGTGATAGATTTCTGACGAATTTCTAAACTAATCGAGCTTCTGATAATCTATCAAACATAAGAAAGAAACTATGTAGCAATTAATGCTTCGCAAGCTCGTATAAAATAAAACATATATTACCATTTAATTTGCATAATATAAAGCTTAAGCATAATATAACCCAAACCATAAGCTAGGCATAACCCTATACATCACCATCAATACACAAGTTAGCACACTTGCACATAAATCAAACAAATCAACAATTATATAAGCTATTTTCCATATGGAATACATCAATTAGTTTATGCATTATTTTCATACGATCATGCTTGATTCCGTTTGAGTACTTACCATTTCAATCTCTTTTCTTACCCATTGAACCATTTAGAATTTCATCGGATATTCAGGAAAGCTCACACGAGCTGTGAGTTGAAACATAAGCTACACGATGCTGCTCACACGAGCTATCGAGAATCTGCAACAAATGCAGGACCTTAGCCATCGGTAGGATATTCAAGACCAACACCCGAAACATGAATTCCCTAATGACATGTCATTTGTATCCTACGAATTCCTAAGGTTCAACCGAGACTCAATAACCATCATAGCATTGATTTGTTATACATCTATCAATTTACATTATAAATAACATAATAACATACGATCTGCAATATCATTAATACAATGACCATTTATATGAACTTACCTCAACAACTAGGGCGTAGAAGTTAAATCGAACTAATCTGAAGCTTTTGCTTTGCCTTGATCTAGGTCCATACATGGTTTATCTCGATCTAAATAGACAATTTCAATCAATTTAATACTTATATTATTCAATTTAATCCACATTTCATATTTATACAAAATTACTATTTTGCCCCTAACATTTTAACTTTTCACAATTTAGTCCTTAAGCTCATCAAATGAATTCTAAACACTTTAATCCCTCTTATAGGTTAACTAAATTCATTAGGGACTTAAAACCAACCTAAATAAATCATCATTTCATAAATTTAACATTGATTTTTACTACTTTTACAAACCAATCCCTAAATGCAAATAACATAAAAAAGTCACTTTACAAAACTTGTTTATTTTTAAACCAAGATTCATAATGTAACACCCCTTCCCCGTATTTGACACCGGGACAGGGTTCGAGGCATTACCGGGCTAAAAAATTAACATTCACACAAAACTGGCCATAAAATTTTGTTCAAATTTAAAACTTTTCAATTTCATGCAAATTGCTCCTTATAAGGGCCTACGAGGCCCAAAACATACATTGAAGGTGATTCGAGATTAACCGAGGACTTTAGAAAGCTTTAGGGAAACTTAACAAAATTTTCCTACTTTGGGAGTCACACGGCCGTGTGGGTAGGCTGTGTGATTACACACACCCGTGTGGCTTGGGACACGCTCGTGTCTTCAGCCAGTATAACTCTCTGACTATGACGTCATCATAGAATTAGGGTCACACGGACAAGTCACACGCCTGTGTGCTTAGGCTGTGTGGCGAATTAAATTCTCGAAATTAAGTGCAAACTTCACACGACCTGGGTACACGCCCATGTCCTAAGGCCGTGCTTGTCACACAGCTGAGACACATGGCCGTGTCTCTACCCGTGTGTTTACTACTGGGCATTTTGTTTGCAATAATTAGGGGCCAAGGGACACACCGTCTAGCCACACGCCCCTAGGGTAGACCGTGTGTCGCACACGGCCTAGAGATACGCCCGTGTGTCTACCCGTGTGGACAAATTTGATGCTATTTTTCTAGCCATTGGTCACCCTTAAATGCTCATTTACTCATTCATCTAAGATGACATGCAACCTAGTAAGTCACTTAAAGACTCACAAATGTGATTATGCCATGCCCTTGTAATGAAAACATGTTGCTTATCCAAAACATCATACTTTCATATGGCATTCCATACCAATTTCATATTCATTCATTATGCTAAACCTACTTTTAATTTACCTAATTATACCATAGGTTGAGCATACTTATTAACCATGATTTATTCACTTAGCACATGTGACATTCATCACACATCTCATCCACAAACAAACACATCAAACATAAAAACAATGCATGCATGTATAATTGATTAGGGTTACAACCCAAATGATCAACATGGACCATATCACATGGCCATATACAAAATAAATCAAATATTTCTATAAGCCAACCCATTTGACTAGACCAATATGACATATAATAAAAATACCAAGTCCCTATACATGCCATACTCAAAATATTGAGACTAACTATACCCCAAATGTCCAGTTGATAGTGTGATCGAGCCTCCGACTTTCTTTGATCCCCGAGTTGGCTTGGCGATACTATAAGAAAATGGGAAAAGAGAAGGGAATAAGCATGAAGCTTAGTAACTTCACATGCAAATAAATAGCAACAATAATCATAGATATGTAAATATATATATATATAAACATTAGTGACATAGCATAGATTTACTTATGTGTTATTCTGAACTCATAGATATAACTCAAATTTGTAAACATAACTTACACATTTTCAATCTTACCAAAAATTCATCACATATTGAGCTCATACATGTGATTTTATCGTACATACCTGTACCAACTCAAATCACAATGTCATATTCCCTTTTCATTAATTTACGTGTCAATTGTCTCACAAGTTTACCCGTTGAACACTCGGAATATTATTGGATGCACGGAAGACTTGCACATAGTGCTTCAAACGTAGCCACATGCTACCTCATATCACAATCACATATTGCTCACTCACGAGCTAATCATGGGCCTACTCACACAAGCTGACTATCAGGACGAAACTACTCAGGCTGCTCACACAAGCTGACAAGTACCCACAACACATGCCGGGATACCCAGCCACCGGTAGGACGTACAAGACCATCACCCGGATTCACATATCACATTTACATATATGTTCATGAGCTCATATCCACATAGTTCCTAGTGACATGTCACATTGTATCCTAAATTATTCCTAAGGTTCAAACTGGGTTTTCTCGATATCTCATGTTCGTCGAATCCATTCACAATCTCGTGCTCATAGACTACAACATCATTCACACACTTGACATAATAAGCAATCACATAAACTTATACATTAACAAAATATTAAAAACATGATATATCATTGCAACATTTACACATGAACTTACCTCGGTACAAAATGATAGTAATCGAACCTAATCGTCGTATACTTTATTCTTCCCTCGATCAAGACCCGTATCACATTTTTCTTGATCTATAATGCTAAATTTAACTTGTTTATTAATCTCATTATTCAAATCAATCCATAGTTCATGCTTTGGTAAAATTACCTTTTTTTACCCCTAAGTTTTCATTTATTTACAATTTAGTCCCTAGGCTCGTAAAATAAAATGTATGCATTTTATTTACATTTCATTTTATTTGTTACCCAAGCTTAGCCAAACCTATATCATGCTCATTTTAGCCCACATTTTCCTTTATTTCACATTTTTACTACCCAGTTTTACACTTTTACAAACAAGTCCCCTTTTAGGTGTTTTCACTAAAAATCACCTAGTAAAAGATGTTTATCATGCATCAAACATTCATATTCCTCCATTAATCAACAAAATACATGCATCTTACACATGGGTCAAAGTTCATACATGAACCCTAGCTCAAAATATAGCTAGAAATGGGTAGATCATGCTTCAAAGACTTTGAAAATACAAAGAACATTAAAAACGGGGCTAGGGAGCACTTACAATCAAGCTTGGAAATGTTGAACAAAACCCTAGCTATGGCTATTGAGAAATTCGGCTAGCACTTGGAGAAGATGGACACATTTTTGCTTTGTCTTTCTTTCAAATTTTTCCTATGCATGTCCATTTTTGTCCAAAATTATAGAAATTGGTCAAATTGCTAATTAGGACCCTCTAATTCATAATCTAAAGCAATTTCATGCTTCAAGCTTCTAGAATGCAAGTTTTGCATCTTATTGAATTTGGTCCCTAAAATTGAATTGGACATTTTATGCATAGAATTTCTTCATGAAACTTTCATAACAAGCATGCAATTATATCATAGACCTCATGAGAATCATAAAATAATTATTTCTATTTCGAATTTGTGGTCTCAAAACTACTATTTTGACTAGGTCCTAGTTCGGGATGTTACAATTCTCCCCCTTTAGGGATTTTCCTCATAACCTCTTCGGGGTCCCATGTAGCCTCTTTGATCCAATGTCTTTGCCATAAAACTTTCACAAGAGCAACATTTTTATTTCTCAGTTGCTTGACTTCCTGATCCAAGATCTTAATCGGTTCCTCATCATATGTCATATCTGGTCTGATTTCAACCTCTGTAGGTGCATTCACATGAGAAGGATCGAATCTATATCGGCGCAACATGGATACATGAAATACATTGTGAATCTTTTCAAACTCAGGCATCAAAGCCAATCGATAAGCAACAGGCCCTATCCTTTCAGTAATCTCATATGGTGCTATACAACGAGGACTCAACCTGCTTTTCTATCAAATCTCAAAACCTTTTACCATAGAGACACTTTTAAAAATACTTTATCACTGACCTGATACTCAATTTCCTTTCTTTTCAAAACCGCGTATGAATTTTGTCTATCCGATGTCGCTTTTAAACAATCACGAATTACTTTCACCTTTTTTTCGATTTCCTTAACTAAATCGATTCCATGAATCTTATTCTCTTAAGCTCAGTCTAATATATTGGTGTACGACATTTACGTCCATACAACGCCTCATAAGGCACCATCTTCAAGCTCGACTGATAACTATTATTGTAAGAAAATTCAACCAAAGGTAAGTACTTGTCCCAACTACCTTGGAACTCAAGAACACAACATCTGAGCATATCTTCAAGTGTTTGAATTACTTTCTCGGATTTTCCATCAATCTGTGGGTGAAAAGTAGTACTAAAATTCAATTTTATACCCAAGCTTCTTGTAACTTCTTCCAAAATCGCGAAGTAAACCTCGGATCTCTATTCGAAATAATCGATAAAGGTACTCTATGAAGTCTCACAATCTTAGAAATATACAGTTCGGCTAACTTATCAAGTGAATAATCAACGGGTACCGGTATAAAATGAGCCGATTTGGTCAATCTATCAACCACAACCTATATAGCATCTTTCTTTTTTGGTGTCAAAGGCAAACCCGTCACGAAATTCATAGTAATACGGTCCCATTTCCATTCGTGAACCATCACAGGATGAAGTAAGCCTAAAGGCACTTGGTGTTCAGCTTTCACTTGTTGACAAATTAGGCATCTCGAAATGAACTCGGAAATATCTCTTTCCATACTTGGCCACCAATAAAATTTCTTCAAATCATTGTACATTTTCGTACTACCCGGATGCATAGACAAACAACCACTATGGGCCTCAAGCAAAATCTTCTGAATCAACTCATTATTCTTAAGAATACAAATCCTATCTCGAAACATTAAGCAACCATCAGAACTAATCCAAAAATTTGATTCTATATCCGATTCACATCAGACTCTTTTGGCTTGCAATTCGCCGTCACTTTGTTGAGCTTCATAAATCTCTTGAAGAAACATTGGTCTAGCTCTCAACTTGGCTAGAATCGAACCATCACCTGCTAAGGCCAACTGAGTGTTCATAGCCCTCAATGTGAACAAGGATTTCCTACTCAAGGCATCAACGACCACGTTCGCCTTTCCCGAGTGATAATCAATCACTAGCTCATAGTCTTTTATCAACTCTAGCCATCTCCTTGCTGTAGGTTCAAGTTCTTTTGAGTCATCAAATACTTTAGAATTTTATGGTTAGTGTACACCCGATATTTCTCACCATACAAATGATGTCTCCAAATCTTCAATGTGAACACAATTGCAGCCAACTCCAAATTGTGTGTTGGATAATTCTTCTCATACAGTTTCAGCTGCCTCGAGGCATAAGTTATCACCTTGTCTTCTTGCATAATCACAAAACCCAATCCATTCAAGGATGCATCACTATAAATCACAAATTCTTTTCCCGGCTCAGGTTGTTCTAAAATTGGGGCCTCAATCAACAATGTCTTTAGCTTCTCAAAACTTTGTTGGCATTTTTTCGTCTATTCGAATTTAACATCCTTCTGTAACAGTCTCGTCATCGGAGTGGCAATCATAGAAAATCCTTTAACAAACCGTCTGTAATAACACGCTAAGCCTAGAAAGCTTCTAACCTCTGACACATTTCGCGGTGGTTTCCATTCAACAGTAGCTGAAACCTTACTCGAATCGACTCGAATGCCATCACCCGAGACAATATGTCCCAAGAATCTGACTTCTCGAAGCCAAAACTTACTCTTACTAAACTTAGCATAAAACTGTTTGTCTCTCAAGGTTTGCAGAACTGTTCTCAAATGCTCGGCATGCTCAGTCTCATCATGAGAATAAATCAGGATATCATCAATAAAAATAACCACAAATTTATCCAAGTATGGTCAAAAAATACGATTCATTAAATCCATAAATACAGCGGGTGCATTCATTAAACCTAAAGGCATAACCAAAAATTCGTAGTGACCATACCTTGTCCGAAATGCAGTCTTCAGTACGTCCGAATCTTTGACTCTCAATTGGTAGTAACTGGACTTTAAGTCTATCTTTGAAAATACTATGGCCCCCTTCAATTGGTCAAACAAGTCATCAATTCTTGGTAAGGGGTACTTGTTTTTTATGGTTACCTTATTGAGCTGTCTGTAGTCAATGCACAATCTCATCGAACCATCTTTCTTTTTCACAAATAGCACCGGTGCACCCCATGGAGAATAATTGGGTCTTGCGAAACCTTTATTCGTCAAATCTTGCAACTGGACTTTCAACTCCTTTAACTCTGTCAGATCCATCCTATACGGAGCCATCGAAATAGGTACAGTGCCCGAAACTGATTCGATGCCAAACTCAACTTCCCTAATTGGAGGCAATACGGGCAACTCTTCTGGGAACACATCTGGATATTCGCATACTACCGGCACTGACTCAATTCTCAACTCAAACTCGTTCGTATTCAACCTAAAGGCAAGATACGCTTCATAACCTTTTCTCATATATCTCTCTGCAGTCATAGAAGAAATTACTACAGGCAAGCTATCTGATTAATTTGATTCAACCCGAAGGATATCACCTCTTTCACATTTCAATTTAATGATTTTTTTCCACAGTCTACCACTACATCATGCATGGTCAACCAATCCATACCAAGTATTATATCAAATTCATCAAATGAAAAAAGCATGAGATTAGCCAGAAAACAATGACCTCTAATCATTAAAGGGCAATTTTTACATACTTGGTCAACTATCACATGCTTGCCTAGAGGGTTTGACACTTTTATCATGAATTCTGTAGACTTGACGGGTATTTTTATACAAGACACCAGTTTCACACATACATATGAATGGGTACATCTCGGATCAATCAAAGTAACAACAGAAGTATCATAAAGAGAAAAAGCACCCGTAATCACATCAGGGGATGAAGCCTCTTCGCGAGCGCGAATGGCGTAAGTCCTCACAGGTGCTCTACCCTCGGGTTTCCCAGTCAGTTCTCTAGGTGCACCCTTGCTACTCGCTCCATTTCCCAAATTTTTCTATGGTCTTCCTCTAAAAGCAGCATTGGCCGATCTTGCACTCTAAAATTTTTCCTTTTCAATCATCTCAGGACAATCATTGATAAAATGATCGTGTGAACCGTACTTAAAACATGCCCGGCTATTCATCCAACATTTACTGGGGTGACGCCTGCCACAATGTTGGCACTCAGGTCTATTAGGTCGAGCCTTACCCATACTCGCTATCGAAGTAGTCTGAGCCTTGTGACCTGAATATTGTTTCCCATGGTTCCTAGTTGAAAACCCAGCTGAAACACTCGATCGAGTATTAAACTCTTTCAGTTTCTTAGTTAAAGACTGAAATAATTTACCCATCTGTCTCTTCTTTAAATCTCGAAACTCTAATTCTACTTTTCTCTTCTCTTTAGCCAATTCCTTGGCTTTACAAGCTCTCTCCACGAGCACAACAAATTCTCTCAGTTCAAGTACACCCACCAACAATCAGATGTCTTCTTTTAATCCATCTTCAAATCTTTTGCACATGATGGCCTCATTCAATACACATTCTTGGGTGTATTTGCTCAGTCTTACGAATTCACGCTCATATTCCGTTACCGCCATTCAACCCTACTTTAACTCGAGGAATTCTTTCCTTTTCTGATCAATAAATCTTTGGCTAATGTACTTCTTACAGAATTCTTCTTGGAAGAACTCCCAATTAACTCTCTCCCTTGGTACCACCAACATAAGGGTGTTCCACCACTAGTAGGCCAAGTCTTTCAGAAGGGACACAACACACTTCATGCATTCCTCAGGAGTGCATGATAACTCATCAAACACCCTAAGGGTATTCTCGAGCCAGAATTCTGCCCTCTTAGGGTCATCATCTTTGCTAGCCTAGAACTCTTTGGCTCCTTGTTTCTGAATCTTATCCACTGGAGGTCTACTCAGTCTCACAAAGTCCATACCTTGAGCTGCTACAAGGATAGGTTGAAAATAGGTGGGGGTGGAGGGGGTTGAGCGTTCGGGTTCGTTTAAACGAACTTCATATACCAGGCGTCCATCATGTGGAGAAAGCCTTCTCTGCCTCCTTCTTCTCTACTAATAGTTTCGAGTCTATTCTCAGTTGGCTCTGCCCCTTTAGCGCGAGCAGGCGCGTTGCTTTCTACATCTTCTGCCATTACTCTTTCAGGATCCATTGACTATATGAAAACAAATTTTAAAATAGTCAAGAGTCATCACACTATCATAATATATGTATGGCATGTATAGCTAGACTCGTACACATGCTACGTTAGTCTAATAATCTACTAAACTGTAGCTCTGATACCATTAAATTTAACACCCCTTACCCGTATCCGACGCCGAGACAGGGTTCGAGGCATTACTAGGCTAAAACATTAACATTCACACAAAACTGGCCATCAAATGTTTTTCAAATTTAAAACTTTTCAATTTCATGCAAATTGTTCTTTATAAGGGCCTACGAGGCCCAAAACATACATTGAAGATGATTCAAGATTAACCGAGGACTTTAGAAAAATTTAGGGCAACTTACCAAAATTTTCCTACTTTGGGAGTCATATGCCCGTGTAGCTTGGGACACGTCCGTGTCCTTATCCTGTGTAACTCTCTGACTAAGACATCATCATACAATTAGGCTCACATGGCCAAGTCACGTGCCCGAGTGCTTAGGTATTGTGGCGAATTAAATTCTCAAAATTAAGTGCAGACTCTACACGGCCTGGGTACACGCCCATGCACTAAGGCCGTGCCTGTCACAGGGCTGAGATACATGGCTGTGTCTCTGCCCGTGTGTTTACTACTGGGCATTCTGTTTGGAATAATTAGGGTACAGGGGACACACAGTCTAACCACACACCCTTGGGGCAGACCGTGTGTCACACACGGCCTAGACACATGCTCGTGTGTCTACCCGTGTGGACAAATTTGAGGTTATTTTCCAAGCCATTGGTCACCCTTAAATGCTCATTTACTCATTCATCTAAGATGACATGCAACCTAATACATTTAGTCACTTAAAAACTCACAAATGTGATTATGCCATACCTTTGTAATGACAACATGTCACTTATCCAAAACATCATACTTTCATATGGCATTCCACACCAATTTCATATTCATTCATTATGCTAAATCTACTTTTAATTTACCTAATTATACTATAGAGTAAGCATACTTATTAACCATGATTTATTCACTTAGCACATGTGCCATTCATCACATATCTCATCCACAAACAAACACATCAAACATAAAAATATTGCATGCATGTATAATTGATTAGGGTTACAACCCAAATGATCAACATGGACCATATCACATGGCCATATACAAAATAAATCAAATATTTCTATAAGCCAACCAATTTGACTAGACCAATATGACATATAACAAAAATACCAAGTTCCTATACATGCCATGCTCAAAATATTGAGACTAACTATACCCTAAATGTCCAGTTGATAGCGTGATCGAGACTCCGACTTTCTTTGATCCCCGAGTTGGCTTGGCGATCCTATAAGAAAATGGGAAAAAAGAAGGGAATAAGCATGAAGCTTAGTAACTTCACATGCAAATAAATAGCAACAGTAATCATAGATATGCAAATATATATATAAACATTAGTGACATAGCATAGATTTACTTATGTGTTATTCTGAACTCATAGATATAACTCAAATTTGTAAACATAACTTACACATTTTCAATCTGACCAAAAAATCATCACATATTGAGCTCATACATGTGAGTTTATCGTACATACTTGTACCAACTCAAATCACAATGTCATATTCCCTCTTCATTGATTTACTTGTCAATTGACTAACAAGTTTACAAATTTAACACTCGAAATATTATTGGATACACGGAAGACTTGCACATAGTGCTTCAAACGTAGCCACATGTTACCTCATATCACAATCACATATTGCTCACTCACAAGCAAATCATAGGCTTGCTCACATAAGCTGACAGTCAGGACGTAACTCCTCGGGCTGCTCACACAAGCTTACAGGTATCCACAACACATGTTGAGCTACCCAGCCGCTGGTAGGACGTATAAGACCATCACCCGGATTCACATATCACATTTGCACATATGTTCATGAGCTCATATCCACATAGTTCCTAATGACATGTCACATTTTATCGTAAATTATTCCTAAGGTTCAAACGAGGTTTTCTCGATATCTCATGTTCGTCGAATCCATTCACAATCTCGTGCTCATAGATTACAAAATCATTCACACATTTGACATAATAAGTAAACATATAAACTCATACATTAACAAAATATTAAAAATAAGATATATCATTGCAACATTTACACATGAACTTACCTCGGTACAATATGATGGTAATCGAGCCTAATCGTCGTATACTTTATTCTTCCCTTGATCAAGACCCGTATCACGTTTTTCTTGATCTATAATGCCAAATTTAACTTGTTTATTAATCTCATTATTCAAATCAATCCATAGTTCATGCTCTGGTAAAATTACCTTTTTTCCCCCTAACTTTTCACTTATTTACTATTTAGTCCCTAGGCTCGTAAAATGAAATGTATGCATTTTCTTTGTTACCGAAGCATACAACCATATCATAGACCTCATGAGAATCATAAAATAATTATTTCTATTTCAGATTTGTGGTCTCAAAACCACTATTCCGAGTAGGCCCTAGTTTGGGATGTTACACATAATCTATCATTTAACATCAAAGACCATTCAAGAACATTCATGGCATAACCCTCAACCTTTAATAGTTTAACCCCCGGGCTAGGTAGATTGAGCTAAAATGATCTCAAAAACATAGAAATCATTAAAAACGGGGTTGAAATCACTTACATGCACACACTTGAAGTAGGCAAACCTAAGAACCGTAAAATGGCTTTTTCTTGCTTTGAAATTTTGGTGGAAACAATTTGAAGAAGATGAAGTAACCTTTGTTTTATTTAATTTACGTTGAATTTACCAATTACCGTATTAACCTTTAAAAACTTCTAAAATTTCAATAAAATCATGCCATGTGTAACACCCCAAACCTAGCCTGGACGTTATGGCTGAATCTGGCATGGTCACATTGAAGTGTTTTTCGTAAAGCATGATATCTTTTGCAAAGCCCAATCTTTATTAAGCCTCTTTGGGTGATCTAAAAGATGATTTTAAAATTCGTGTCACTATCTATAGTATTTACATCAAGACGTAATTAATTTCAAAATCTCGTTTATAGCGGAAGCTTTTTAAAACAGCTGCGTACTAGCATTTACCTGTAAAACGTTGCTTTCTTGTGGTAACTCTTAAAATCGTTACGTATTCGTGGTATTTTTTAAAACATTTGTGTTTTTGAAAACCCGCGTGTTTTTCCTACCGCTAGCAGTATTAAAGCAAAACAATTATAAATCCCCAAATTAAAAATAAAATCTAGAAAGCCCTTATTACATAAAAAAATACCCAAATTAAACTACTTATGAATTAAAAGACAAATATGAGAGCATAAGCTGTTGTGTGGCCACCTTCGAGTCTCTCGCAGCACCGACCCACCTAAGGATTACCTGCACAGATAAGTAGAAGGGTGAGTTTATGAAAACTCCGTGTGTAATCCCTTATTAAACACACAGTTAGTCATACAATAGGCAAATACAATCTGGGCCCAGTATCAGTTAGGCCTTAGCCCATTACAGTAACAGTAACAGTATGCAATCAGAAAATCCTATCCAATCCAGCCTCTACACACCATCTTCATACCAACCCTACACACCATGTAGGGATAAAATCGACCCACCCATCCCTACACACCAAGTAGCACCGGTTGCGGCACTAAAACAATATTTGCAGCAAAGCTGCCAGTAATAGGCTTATAGCCTTTCAGTACATTTCCTCCAATATCATATATCCCACCCCATGCAATGCAACATAATATAAATGTATATACAGTAAAGATGGCATGCTCAAACAGTCATACATCATATAAGGGTATATCAGTCATTTCCTTTATAAGGGTATAACGGTCATTTCATCAAAGTGGGGTCTAGGTATACTTACCGACCCAACAGTAGGTCCACAGTCGTCTCAGGCGACCCGTGCAACCTTGACAATCAAACAGTGAAAATGGGCCCAAAGCCCATAATGCGGCCCATGTGAGCCCACACACTCGTGTGGCCCACAAAGCCCAAAAGTGGCCTTAGTCGTGTAAGCTACACAGCCTAGCCCACTAATCTCCACACGTCCGTGTGGCTTACCCATGTAGGCTCTACGAGTTTGTGGGGCCCACACGACCCATTTCGGCCCAACATGGGCCCAAAATGACCTAAGCCCATGAAAACATTCATGGTGGCCTCTACAATCAAACGCCCACATTTTACGCATCCGGATTACCACACGAGTGAGCATACGCTCATGTAGTATTAATAGTCGTGTTTTTCGACTTTTACCAATCTATAGTTAGGCAATGTTTACACGTCTGTTTGCGAAAATGTGCAACCAGCCCACGAGTACTCCAACCTATTTTAAACAGAAGCTTCAGTTAATAGGCTAACAAATGAGTCGAAACAAACCCTAATCAAAACACTTATATTCAAAAGATTACCTATCACTTGTCCAGATCGATCACACACTAAAACCGTTGCAAGAGATTGCTTGGAATCCTTAAAGACTACCTGCATCCCAATCGCCTGTTAACTAAACCACACTCATAATCCATTGATCCAAAAGTATAGTAACTTATCGAAAGTACCAAGTCAATAAAGGAGAAAAAGCCAAGGCCTAACACAATCACACTCCTAGCAAAACGGCAACATAAAAAGGTGTTAAGTAATAAACTTTTACAGCAGAAAGAGTAAGGAAACAATAAATGTGCACTCAAACCTAATATGGAGTATTCGGCTAACACCAAAAGTAGAAAACTGAAAGAAAAAAATGGTGGGAGGAGTATTCAGTTTTAACAATGCAAGGAGGGACACTCTAAAGAACTGAAGGAATAGAGAGAAAAGGGAAAAAGGAGTGAGCAGAGAGAAGGTGAGAAGAGAAAGGAAAGAGACTTGTGGAGAGGGAAATATTCGGTTACAATGAGAGCAAAAATCAATTGGGGAGAAGGATACTATTCGGCCAATAAAGAAACAAAAACCCGAAAGACCCCAATGGCCTTTGCAACATTCGGCCTAAGGTAACAGGGGAGGTACATTTGAAAAGAAAAATAGAAGAGGAATAGAATTGGTAAACCAAAGAAGGCACCAAAATCCCCTAGCTCAATTCGGCCACCAAATATAACACCCCGAACCTGGCCTAGACGTTACGGTCGAATCTGTGATGCCACATTAGAGTGCATTTCCAAATCACGAGTTGAAGAAAGATTTGATCTTTGTAAAACATCATTGGGCTCTTAACAAAAGGTCGAGGGGCCTAATTTATTTTGAAAAACTCACATCGTTTAAGTAAAATATTAGTTATACCGGATTATTGTTAAACTTTTAAACCATGCTTGTTAAGGAAGTTTTTAAAATGTGTCGCACGAGCGTGATGGTTTCAGAAAACATTTGTTTGTTTCTTTTTCTTGAAAACCCAATTCCTATCACTAGTAGGTAAGATAAAATAATTAAATCCCCAAAATAAAAATAAACTTTAAAAGGCCTTATTACAAAGAAAAACCCAAAAAATTAAAATCTTAGTCAAATTCAATAAACAGTACTACGTCGAGTGGCCACCTCTAAATCCTCTGTCGCCTCGATCCATCTAAGTCTGGGGATTTCCTGCACAGATAACAGATGGGTGAGTTTATGAAAACTTAGTCTGTGAAACCCCAAAATAACAGATAATCAGAGCAAACGCAATCTGGGCCTAAGCCCTTTTTATACCAATTAGGGCCTTAGCTCCTTTTTCAAGAATTCAGTAGCGATGCGGGCCTTTGCCGTTTTAGTAATGACGATAGCCGGTCCTCGGCCCATTTCAAAGATAGTATGCAATAAAGAGTCCTACCCAATCCAACCGCTACACACCAACTCCGTGCCAGCCCTACACACCATGTAGGGATAAAATCGACCTACCCAACCCTACACACCAAATCGTACCGATCTCGATATTAAAATAGTATTTACAACAGAGCAGCCAGTAATAGGCTTATAGCTTTTCAGTACACTTCCTCCACAATCATGTATCTCGCCCCATGCTATGCAACATAAAATCATACGTGAATGTAGTAATATCATGCTTAGAAATAGTCATACATAATACAAGGGCATTTCAATAAATTTACCTTACAGGGGTATAACAGTCATTTCATCAGTATAGGGTCTAAGTATACTTACTGACCCAACAGTAAGTCCATAGTCGCCTTAGGTGACCCGTGCCACCTTAACAGTCAATCAGTGATAATGGGCCTATAGCCTATATTGCGGCCCAATTGGCCCACATGCTTGTCTGGCCCATAAAGCCCAAAAATAGCCTTAGCCATGTAGATCACACAGCCTAGCTCAGAAATAGCCTTAGCCAGAAATAGCCTTGGTGTGATTTCTCTGTGTAGGGCCCACAAGCCCATTGGGCCTACGCGGCTTAGTTCGGCCCTATATGGCCTAGTTCCGTTTTGGCCTATGAGAACGCCCATGGCCATCTCATCGACCACACTGCCACGTTTCATAACACGACCTATCACACGGGCGCCCACATGCCCGTTTGGCGTCGACATCCCACATTCTGGCTTTTCAGCCTTTTGGCCTTTCGACATTTTGGCTTTTCAACCTTTGAAGTTTCTCATCAAACAGTAGTGTTCACACACTAGTTTGCGAAAGCTAATATGAGCCCATGAGCACCATAGCCTACACAAATACACGACAACCAATCAGTCTTTATTCCTTAGAGTTAACACTCTCTTAACAATTCTCAAATCCTAACAGGTAACTACTACCTACCCTGACTAGACGGAGATGGTTTATCTGCCTTAAACCGCTAACTAAGATGAATTCCTTGATCCTTGGTAAATTCTGCATTAGGACTACATCACATTAACCAAAACCATATATATGAATAAGATAAATCAAATGAGAGAACTTACCGAACCGTGAAACTAATACGGTAGATAGAAGTAATACACCTAAAATCGAGACACAAGATGAATGGTCACACCCCTGTTAGAGACGGCAGACAAAGATGGTTTAGAGGAGAATGCTATAATGACAAAGAGAATGGAAAGAGAAAACAAATCAACCGCGAACCCCCACAGAGATGACGACACAAGCAAGGTTTGGCTATGGCCAAGGATTCGGCAAACTGAAACAAAAACTCACTTACCTTAATCCAAAGTAGGGAGAGATTCAGCTAGCAGACTTGAGAGAACTTGAAGGAAGCTGAACAAGAAAAGAGGGAAAGGGAACAAGGATATTCGGCACAAACACAAAAGGTGATGGTGGTGTCGGCTAAGAACCACAAGAGAGAGAGGGAGAGATGAGTCAGCAACAAACAGAAAAGAGTATCTAAAGTTCGGCTTGAAGAGAACAGAGTATAGGGGTTTGACTTTACAGCAAAAAGGCAGAGAAGAAACGATGGGGAAAAGTGCACTCAAGCAATCGGCCAAGTTGAGAAGAGAGAAACCGAAAAGAAATCAGCAAAAAAGAAGAGGATCGAGGACAAGTAAAAATCGGCCAAAGTTAAGGGGAAATTGGCAGTACACTTGGGGAGCTTTTGAGAAACTACTCGAAAAAACCAAAAGGAGGAAAACACAAAATACACAATTGAAAACCTAAAAATTGAGGGGAGAATCTGGCACTAGGCTAGACTATGACCAAAATTGCCATAGTGGAGACTCTCATTTTCGGCCAACCACTCTCTCTCTCCCACTCCTTGATCCACTCCCCTTATCTCTCCACAACTGTCTCCACAATCTCTCCACAACTCCCTCATTAGACTGATTCAAACTCCCTTCTCCTTATCAGTGTTTCAGTCAACCACTACTACCTTCCCAAAGCAAGCAGTAAAAACATAACCTCCCTTATGTTTGAGCAAAGATTCGAACCTCAAACTCCTTGCACACACTACACGCCACCTACCACTAGGCTAGCATGCTCACTTTGTCAAGTCCTCCACACAATAATTTAAAATTCAACCAGCAACTGACAAAGGTTTATTCAAATAAATTCCAAAATTTTGCTCAAGCTAGGACTTGAACCCATAGCTCCTCAGACACTCCCAGAGCATTAAATCACTAAGCCACACATATATCCACAACACAAACACACAGAAATAATTTTAACAAGGGTTTTTGGGATTTAAGGCGTTACACCAAAAGAGAAACAGCACTGAAAACTAGAGGGATAACCTACCTCAACCGAAATTTTTGAGTAGCCAACATACCAAAGCTAAATTCCCCTTGATTAGAGTACCAATTTGGTACAACTCTTCCACCATCTCAACATCCAAAACTTTCCTCCTCAAATCTCTCCTCAAATCACTCAAACCGATCCCTCAACAACTCAACCACTTAGTTTGAGTTTCATTCCAATTTTTTCAAACTCTATTCAAACACCTCAGAGTTTCGGCCAACCTAGAACTCTCCCACCATGCTTGCAGCAAAATAAACACCCCTATAGATCAACAAGACTTGAACCTCAGACCTCTTGGGGCACTCTAAACGCCACTTACCACTGGACTAGCAGGCTTTTTAAGTCATGTTTTATCCATATTTATTTAAGAAGCATACTGACTAGAGACAGAGTTTAATCAAGTAAAAAAAAATTTGCAGAAGCCCAGGCTTGAACCCAAGACTTCTTAGACACTTCTCAGAACACTCAAAACACTTAACCATTGAAGTAGATACACAGTTGGGTCATTTTCTTGCACAACTAAATATTTATGTGTAGTCCCCTAACTTCACCCACTCAAGACTTAAAACTTCTAGGCCCAAAATTTGGGGCGTTACACCATGCACATCCACTAACCTTATAAATGATATAATCACCATTTAAGTCCATTTACTTCCATTTCCATAGTTATTTAGCCCTTTTAACTAATAGAACTCTACTTTTACACTTTTTATGATTGATAAACCAGAATATATACATATTTTTACCCCATGCTTGGCATATTTATGGATGATATTTCCTTGGTTTTCTTGAATTCGATGCTCCTAATCCTTTAAATTCATTTTTTACACTCAGGTGAGTCTAGGAGAGCAAAAAGAGTGAGAAACGGGCCAAAAATGGACAAATTGGGCCTAAATTAGTATTTCACACTACCTGAGCACTTGCACACGGGCGTGGCACACGGCCGTGTGTGACACACGGGTAGACCACACGCCCGTGTGTCATGGCCGTGTCGACATTAATCAAAGTCAGAATAGTACACAGCCTGAGCACTTCCACACGGGTGTGGCACACAGTCGTGTCCCTGTCGAGCCCAAGTCTAATTCTACTAGGAAAAGGGCACTTTTGAGGGTTTAGAAGTGTTCTAAAGCCTATATAAACACCCTAGAAGAGGATTAGAGGGACACGGAGAGTAGAAGGCAGAAAACACTAAAGGATAGCCATCAGAATCAGCTCAGAGAGAGGATCTACATCAAGACTGAAGATTTCCATCCAATTTCTTAGAAGTTCTTTGGGTTTCTTTATGTTTTGTTGCTTTCTAAACTTTGAGATGTTTTCCATTATTATTATGAACTAAACTCCCTAAATACCTAAGGGAGATGAAACCTAGGGCAAATCTTATTACTCTTTGATTTATATGATAAATACTTGTTCTTATTCTTAATTGTGAAGTTCAACCCTTGTTTTAATATTCTAGGATATTAATTCAGGTTTTTGATGTGCTTATTCATTGGAGGAAAAGTCCCTATTTAAGAGTAGATCATTCATAATTAAGCAGAGTTGCATGCAATCCTACAGATAAGACGACATAAATCTGTCGGATTAGAGTCAAATCTAATAAGAGAATCCATAGATCGAGTTAATGCGACGATGGGGGTTTTAATTAGAAAGAGATTTCAATTAATCAACCTAGAGTCAGTTGTTTCTAGTCTCGAAAGGTATATTAACATAAATCAGGGATTCCTACGGAATAAGTCAAGTGAATAAATCATCTAAGTCAAAGGTAATAAGTGAAGTCTAGGTGGATTCTTTCTTGGGTATTGTCTTCTCCATTGGCTTTTCTAAAGCATTTTTCCAACTTCCATCTCTGTCGTAATCCTAGATAATTAGATAATTAGTTTTAGTTTAAAAACACTCTTTTAATTCTTAGGCTAGATAATAAAAAGATAGTAATTACTAATGCTTTTAGTCCTCGTGGATACGATATTTCTGGTCTCACCATAACTATACTACTGTTCGATAGGTGCGCTTGCCTTAAGTCAAATTTTTAGTTAGTTTTAGCGACCATCAAGTTTTTGGCGTCGTTGTCGGGGACTAAGATATTAGGAACGCTTGATTTTTATTACTTTAGCCATTTTTACTTTTATTGCAATTTACTTTTTATTTTTAGTCTAAATTTTCTTTACTAATTTTTCTTTTTTTTACTTCTAGCAGGTTTTTGTAGTTTATGACTAGAAGAAACCCGTCAGGACCTCTACTTTTTTATAGTGAGATCGAGAGCACAGCTCGTAGAAATCGAAGAGAAATAAGGCAAAGCTTACAATACATAGAAGAAAGGCAAGAAGACGATATTCACACCACAACTGAGGAGATGGCTGAAAATCAAAATAATCCGCTACCTCCTGTGGTTTAGGGTACTATGTATGATTAGAATCCTACTCCACGTACTATGTATGATTATGCTAAACCTACTTTAACAGAAACTAAATCGAGTATAGTTAGGCCTGCTGTTGTTGCAAATAATTTTGAACTGAAACCTAACACTATTCAAATGATACAATAGTTTGTTTAGTCTGATGGTTTGCAGGACGAGGATCCTAACACTCATTTGGAAAATTTTTTGGAATTCTACGACACTTTTAAGATAAATGACATTTCTGATGATGCCATTCGCCTTCGGTTATTCCCATTCTTATTGAGGAATAAGGCTAAAAAGTGGTTAAACTCTTTACCACGAGGGTCAATCACTACTTGGGAACAAATGATTGAAAAATTTTTACTTAAATATTTTCCCCCGACTAAAACGGCTAAACTAAGAAATGATATCTCTTCTTTTGTGCAGATGGATATCAAAACTCTTTATGATGCATGGGAGAGATACAAGGACCTATTGAGAAGGTGCCCTCACCATGGGTTACCTCTCTGGCTACAGGTTCAGACGTTTTACAACGATGTGAATCCCTCTACAAGGCAACCTATTGACTCAACCACCGGTGGAACATTAAACAACAAAACACCTGAAGAGGCTTATGAATTTATTGAAGAGATGTCATTGAATAACTATCAGTGGCAAGTCATGAGATCAAAGCTGACAAAAGCAGCCGGTGTTTTCAACCTCGACGTAGTCACTATGCTATCCAACCAGGTAGACCTTTTAAGTAAAAAGATTGATGGTTTGTATGGTTCTACTCAGGTGCATCCAGTGATGAGGTGCGATTCAAATGGAGGAGGAGTACACAACACAGATTATACAACCTTCAACCCTAGCACCGAGGAGGAACAAGTTCAATATATGGGTAATAATAATTCTAGACCTCAAAATAACCTATACAGTAACACTTATAATGCAAGTTAGAGGAACCATCCCAATTTCTCTTGGGGTGGTCAAGGAAATCAAAGGCCACAACATTCCCCAGGTTTTCAACAACCACCTTACCAGCAGGAAAAGAAGCCGAACCTTGAGAAGATGCTAACGGAATTCATCTCGGTGTCAGAAACTCATTTTCAAAATACTGAAATAGGGCGTAAAAATCAACAAGCGTCAATTCAAGGGCTCGAACTCAAATAGGACAGCTTGCTAAGTTGATCTCCGAACGACCACAAGGTAGCTTGCTGAGTAATACCGAAACTAACCTAAGGGAGCAACTTAATGCGATTACTATTCGAAATGAAAAAGGGTTAGTTGAACCTGAACCAGAACCGAGGTAAGGATTTGTGGTAAGTAAAGCTAATGGTGAGGTGATCCACAGTGAGCAAAAATCGATAAGTAGAGAATATAAACCTCGTGTGCCATACCCCATTGCGACAAGGAAAAACCATACGAACAAACAATTTGGTAAATTCCTTAAATTATTAAAGAAATTGCATATTAACTTACCGTTTATTGAAGCTCTTTCGCAGATGCCAAATGCAGTGAAATTTTTAAAAGAGCTCTTGGCTAATAAACGAAAGTTAGATGATGCATCGCATGTGGAGTTGGACATAGTTTGCTTAGCCATTCTACAGAATAAGCTTCCCAATAAGTTGAAAGATCTAGGGAGTTTTACGATTCCTTGTTTAATTGATAGTTTAAATGTTAACAATGCTTTGGCTGATTTGGGGGCAAGTGTTAATGTCATGCCCTATAAAATGTTTAAACAACTAGGTCTTGGGAAACCCAAACAAACTAGGATGAGCATTCAACTGGCAGATAAAACAATCAGATTTCCTAGGGGCCTTATTGAAGACGTGCTTGTTAAAATTGATAAATTTATATTCCTAATTGATATTGTTGTTCTAGACATGGAAGAGGATAGTAACGTGCCCTTAATTTTAGAAAGGCCCTTTTTAGCAACTGCTAAAACTATCATAGATATTGATACAGGTGAAATAATACTTCGTGTAGAAGATGACACGATTATTCTCCAAGCTCGTGATTCTGCTGAAATATCTAGTAATCGAGATGATTCAGTTAATTTAAATAAGGTTACAACTCAAACTTCTTTATAGGAGTCACTTAGGAAGAATGTGATGGAGCCTCACTCTAATCCATGCCACAGAAATAGAGCGACGCACGAAGAACAAAGGCTTCAGATTGATGAACTAGACGAATGGCGAACACATGTCAAGGAGAAACCAAAAGCACACAAAAAATCACCACGATGAGTGTAGGGATGAAACAAAGCAAATTAAAGTTGGGGATAAAGTGTTGTTAGATGAAAAGGACCCCCAAATTGCTACTTCAGAGCTTAATAAAAGCGGAGAAACTCCTTTCACGGTACTGAATGTTTTCCCATACGGTACAGTCGAGGTAAATCATTCTCAATTCAGAACTTTTAGGGTAAATATTACCCGACTTAAACTTTATGTGGATAATAGAATTGATAGTGAGAAAGAGGAGTCTCAACTTAGTGATCCACCGTAATCATGTAAATGAGAGATAAGTCGAGCTTAAACTCTAAATAAGTGCTTCTCGGGAGGCAACCCAAGCACTAACCCCACTGAATACCTTAGTTTTTTTTCCATTTGTTTTATTATCTAATTACAGGTATTCTTGGCATACACGACCTAGAATACAGGCGTGCCTTAGGCCGTGGCCTCCCTATGGGTAGGAGACACGGGCGTGGCCATGGCCATGCTAAAACAGGACAAACAATTTTCCCCAGACAGGATACCACACGGGCTGCAACAAATAGCCACGGCCGTACGATGCGGCCGTGCGCACCACACGGTTAAGAGACACGGGTGTGTCCCAGGCCATGGTAAAACTGCACCTTAAGTTCCAAAAAGATCAGCAGAGACACGGCCTACTATAAATCACCACGACCGTGCAAAACAGCCGTGGGAGACACATGGCCTTCCACACGGGCGTGCTTGAGGCCGTGTGAGAACTTGCCTAAAAAGTGAAACGATAAATGAAGTCAGAATAGAACACGGGCGTTGACCACAACTGTGCGTACAGGCTGTGTGCAACACTGATTAAATGATACGGGCGTGTGGGACTGAACACGGGTGTGGGAGAAATGAAGGGAGCATCACATGGCCATGCGATGTGGCTGTGTGGGTCACACAGCCTCGACACACAGACATGTCCATGAGCCATGTGAAATACTGACTTAAACCATCAGACCACAAACAGAAGTCATGAACATGGGCGTGTAGGATTGAACACGGGTGTATCAGACCGAACACGTGCGTGGGAGAAGCGAACGAACGAGCACACGACCGTGCGCACCAAGTGAGTAAGAACAAACATACAATATAATTAGGTAGACGAGATAATTAGAATAGGAATCCTGACTACGATTCCAAGAAAAGCACGGGCTGGGAGCATACCACACGGGCATGTGCCACGGCCGTGTGACCCAAAAACGGGGCATACACGGCTGTGGCCTCATTTAACCAAAAACCTAACCCTAATTTTTCCCTCTTTCCTATTTAAACCTTGTTTTACTATTCATCTTCTTCCACTTTTCCCCTTCTCCCCCACCCTCTGATGAACTTCCGGCGACCACCACTCCTCTTCCCTTCCTTCTATTTCTTCCTCTTTCCCTTTTCCCATATTTGCTCCACCCACCTTCCCCAACCAACCCCATTTTTCTTTCCCTTCCCCCTCTCTTTTCTCCTCTCCTCTCCTCCCCCTCCGACCACCATGCGCCGCTGCACACCACCGCATGACTCCACCGACACCACCACTCTTGGTTTCCTCTCTTGCACCTCTGATATTTTTATACTATTTTATTCATTTATTTGTTGATTATTGCTTCCTATATTTCATTATCACTAATATCATTCTTATCTGACTAATTTATCTACTGACATTTGTGATTTTTGTTTAGTTTTAAATTTTTATTGATTTTCTCCTCGAGAACGTTTGGATATTTGTTATATGCTGCATAGTTCTTTACTTTTTAGGGTTATTGGCTTTGATTGAGTTAATTCGTATCATGCTTTTTGCATATTTAATACTTTGTTAGTTACTTCTCCATTAGTTATTCCGGTTCTAATTATCTTGTCTACCTAATTATATTGCATGTTTGTTCTTACTCACTTGGTTGCTATGTTAGGTTTGAGTCTTATGTTCACATTCACAGGAGTCATGACAAATACTTGAGCAAAGAAAGTCGCGGTTCCAGTCTCGAAAAAATGGAAAGGGGCGACATCTTCCTCGAGCCCCACTACCGAGATACGACACCCATTCCTTCAATTCCCACCAGGGCTCCAAGAGGAACTATTTTAGATTCTACGGGCCCGACCCCTAGGTGTAGGACATTGCATCGATTGGGCCGCACTAGAGCAGGTTCATCTCTCCGATTCAGTTCGAGCACTCCTTGCCCCCACCCCGTGGGTCCGATTCTTTGACCTCATCGAGCCAACTTATTTGGAATTCACCTTGGAACTCGACTCAACTTTCCAGTTACAGACAGTGATGGCAGAGTACAATGACCCAGGAACAGTTCAATTTCGCCTTGGCGGTCTAGTACGTTAGTTGAATGTCCCTGAATTTGGACCTGCTTTGGGACTCTATACTGACGAGTTTATGGAGACCGATAACTTCCCCTACCTTCATCGCAACATCCATCATTCACCTTCTATGTGTTGGGTCGACCTTGAGCCTGCTACCGGTATTTATGATCTTATCTGTTCAAAGGCATTGGCTCTAGCTCCAGCTTTGCACTATATCCATGCTCTTCTAGCATACACATTAACGGGGAGGCGAGAGAGCACTGGCGTCGTCAACACTCACGACGCATACTTCCTGTGGAGCATGAGGTAAGGGCATACTTTTGATCTCACATACTTCGTCGCCATTGCCTTTCGCCATCAGACTGAACGACACCGAAAGGGAGTCATCAGCATTGGCCCATATGTGACTCGTCTAGCATGATATTTTGGGCTCCTGAATACAGTGGCGCAGTCTTCATCGCTTACTCTCATTGGTCAGATGTCCCCACAGGGCATCCAAAGTATTCTCCATATGGGGATGATTGAACGTTGTCGTGGATCCCACTCTCCTCAATACTGACTTGTACTAGCTATCGATGAGGATAACACCAAGGATATTCCTGATGATATCCCTGCATTTTAGGAGGACCCACCTTCAAAGCCACCACCGAGTCACTGACCAGTTCATGCGACTGCTTCATTGTCTGAAGTCTCATACCACCTTCATCGCTTTGAGAAATACTGCATTCAGCGATTCGACAGCATCGAGGCGACTCTACAACAAATTTGCCAACATTTTCACATATCGCCTCCAGCACCACCACCTCAGGATCCAGCTGTTGACAAAGACTTTTAAGTCCATTTAATTTTCAATTTGTTTTGCTTTTTATTTTATTTTTATTATTGCGTTTATTTTGCACTTTATTTATCTTTTCCTTACAAGACTTTTATTAGAATATTTTGAATTTTCTTTTATTTAGTTATTTCATTATTATTAACCATAACAACCCTATTCATATAAATCCCTTAAATATTATTGATGGTATCATAGTTTCAAATGGTTCAGTCGATGAGTACTACTCAGGACTATACATACAATCCTCCGCGACTGCCATGTCCTGCTCGACCACGACCATAGCCACCACGACACCGACCACCACGATAATCTCTTCGCTGGGGACTGTGATTGCAAAACCCAACCTCTACCACCACCTTCACCTCTATATATACATAACTATGTCTCTAAACTTGTTTTCGCTCTTTCAAGGAGTTCATCCAAATATTCAGGGTAGTTCACTTCTCTCTCTCTTCTGATTTTATGCCTATATTACTATTCCCTATCTTTGTACATTGAGGACAATGTACATCTTAAGTGTGGGGAGGTTATTTATGTCATTATCAGAAAAGCCCCTGAATTTTTGTCTTGTCTTCAAATAATTTTCTCATATTACTATTAGAATGAATTTTGATTGAATTATGATTTTTATTAATATGTTTTGAATTAAATCATGAGTAACTGTGCATTGATTGTTTAAACTTTAAGACATTAGAAAATCAAGCATGATAAGTTGGCTTTTGAGAATTAAAATTGTTAGGTTGTCTTCCTAAATTGAGGTATTATCTTGAAGTTTTGAATTCACAAGATTGACATCAAATACCCATAATTTTCGTGAGATTTTGAGCCTTTTAGAGCATATATATTTCTTGCTCACTGATTGTTTTTATTAGTGTGTCAACAATGATTTGCTATTCTAGAACTTGCATCGATTATACATGTCAAGACCACATTTGATTTGATATACTAAAATGATAAAGGCACTTAGGTCTTAACCCATTCACTCTACAAAAAGCCTACCCACATAATTGACCCCTAGTGAACCCCTTTGCGCCTTAACTATTATTTCTTAATTTTCCCCTTAATATTAACCCATAACTTAACCCTTTTTCATTCGTTGAGAATTTTTCCTATTTTATTGAATCCCTTTTTGTCGAGATTTGATTTGGTTAATTGCCTAACTATGTTCTTTCATTCGAATCATATAATTCTCTCTTTTACCTGTACTTGTTCTTATTCTTAAAAAAAAAACATACATACATACATTTTAGTATTAATTCTCTATTTTTGAGCTTAAGTATTTAATTCCATATTTTGAGAAAAAGCTCATGTTTATTCAATTGGTGTTAGTTATTTTTCCAGTTAGGTAACCTATCAATTTAATCTCGATTCTAACCATTCTTTTCAGCCTGTATCCACACCTTTAACCCAAGCCCCATTACAACCTTGTTAAAGACCTTTTGATTTGTATATCATCTCAATTATAGTGGTGGTGATTTGATTTTCATGCAAGCCTATGGTAATAACTTTTCATGTTTGACTATTGAGTGCTTAATTATTGAACCTTAAACACTTTGAGTGATTTGAGTGAATCAATAGTTAGGATGTCAAACTTGTCAATTTGGAATTAAAGATGATCACTTAGATAAAAGAGATACCTATAATTTTATGATTGAAATGTTCAATTTGGATTGTTTGAAACTTTAATGTTCTTTTAGTTAAGCTCTTAATGTATGATTACTTGTGAATCATTTTGAACACTATTGATGAAAATTACAAGTTCAGAAGGGTTTATTTTAGTTGTGAGTTGAGGATTTTTCTTAAAGACAAGCAAATGCTTAAGTGTGGGGATATTTGATAAACCATAATATATACATATTTTTACCCCATGCTTGGCATATTTATGGATGATTTTTTCTTGGTTTTATTGAATTCGATACTCCTAATCCTTTAAATTCATGTTTTACACTTAGGTGAGTCTAGGAGAGAAAAAAGAGCGAGAAACGGGCCAAAAACGGACAAACTGGGCCTAAATCAGTGTTTCACATGGCTTGAGCACTTGCACACGGGCATGGCACATGGCCGTGTGTGACACACGGGTAGACCACACGCCCGTGTGTCATGGTCGTGTCGACATTAATCCAAGTCAGAATAGCACACGGCCTGAGCACTTACACATTGGCATGGCACACGGTCGTGTCCCTGTCGAGTCCAAGTCTAATTCTATTGGGAAAAAGGCACTTTTGAGGGTTTGGAAGTGTTCTAAAGCCTATATAAACACCCTAGAAGAGGATTAGAGGGACACAGAGAGTAGAAGGTAGAAAACACTAAAGGATAGCCATCAACATCAGTTGAGAGAGAGGATCTACATCAAGACTGAAGATTTTCATCCAATTTCCTTGAAGTTCTTTGGGTTTCTTTATGTTTTGTTGTTTTCTAAACTTTGAGATGTTTTCCATTATTATTATGAACTAAAATCCCTAAATACCTAAGGGAAATGAAACCTAGGGCGAATCTTATTACTCTTTGATTTATATGATAAATACTTGTTCTTATTCTTAATTGTGAAGTTTAACCCTTGTTTTAATATTCCAGGATATTAATTCAGGTTTTTGATGTGCTTATTCAGTGGAGGAATAGTCCCTGTTTAAGAGTAGATCATTCATAATTAAGCGGAGTTGCTGCAATCCTACAGATAGGACGACATAAATCTGTCAGATTAGAGTTAAATCTAATAAGGGAATCCATAGATCGAGTTAATGCGACGATAGGGGTTTTAATTAGAAAGAGATTTCAATTAATCAACCTAGAGTCAGTTGTTTCTAGTCTCGAAAGGAATATTAACATAAATCAGGGATTCCTACGGAATAAGTCAAGTGAATAAATCGTCTAAGTCAAAGGTAATAAGTGAAGTCTAGGTGGATTCTTTCTTGGGTATTGTCTTCTCCATTGGCTTTTCTAAAGTATTTTTCCAGCTTCCATCTCTGTCGTAATCCTAGATAATTAGATAATTAGTTTTAGTTTAAAAACACTCTTTTAATTCTTAGGCTAGATAATAAAAAGATAGTAATTACTAGTACTTTTATTCCTCGTGGATACGATATTTCTGATCTCACCATAACTATACTACTGTTCGATAGGTGCGCTTGCCTTAAGTCGAATTTTTAGTTAGTTTTAGCGACCATCAATGATTTAGTCTTTTTTACTTAATTAACAATGTAAACATCAAAATTTCTTAACAAAATTTTAACATGACCTTAATATATTACCGTAGACATTAAAATAAAAATAAAATAATAATTTACTCATCAAAATCGTGGTCCTAAAACCACTATTCTGATATCACTTGAAACGGCTATTACAACTCTCCTCCTAAAGGAATTTTCATCCCCGAAAATCTTACCAGAAAATAGGTCTGGGTATTGCACTTTCATGGCTTCTTCTGGTTCCCAAGTAGCTTCTTCAATTCTGTGTCATTGCTAGAGAACTTTAACTAAAGTTATACTTTTATTCCTCAATTCTTTACTTTGCTGAGCTACAATTCTAATCGGTTCTTCACTATACGTCATATTTGGTTGAATCTCAACATCTACAGGTGAAATTACATGCGAAGGATCTGATCGATACATGAAATACATTAAGAATATTTTCTAACCCTGATGGCAAATTCAATTGAAAATATACTGGTCCAATCCTCTTAATGATCTCATACGGCCCGATGAATCACGAACTAAGCTTTCATTTTTGACCAAATCAAAGAACTTTCCTCCAAGGCGATACTTTTAGAAATATTTTGTCGCCAACTTGAAACTCTATATCTTTTTTTTCAAATCCACATAGGATTTCTGACGATCAGAAGCTGCTTTCAAACTGTCACAT
This sequence comes from Gossypium longicalyx, assembly GCA_025698465.1. Lineage (NCBI taxonomy): Eukaryota > Viridiplantae > Streptophyta > Magnoliopsida > Malvales > Malvaceae > Gossypium > Gossypium longicalyx. The sequence continues at coordinate 45,617,665 of CM047007.1, read as the reverse complement.
ATCACTTTATCATTTTCTTTGGTTTCTCGAATCAAATCAATACCGCATAACTTTTTATTGCTTAGCTCAGTCCAGTATAACGACGTTTGACATTTCTGACCATACAAAGCTTCATACGGTGCCATTTTAATGTTCTCCTAATAACTGTTATTGTAAAAAAGTTTAACCAATGGTAGAAATTTCTCCCAGTTACCTTCGAATTCTAAAACCCAACATCAAAGCATATCTTTTAGTATCTAAATTACTCACTTAGACTGACCATTGGTTTGTGGATGAACGCTGTACTAAAATGCAATCGAGTACCCAGAGCTTTATGTAACTTATTCTAGAATCGAGATGTAAATCATTGATCCCAATCAGAGATAATAGAAACTAGCACACCGTGCAACTAATACTCTCATAAACATACAATTCTGCCAATTTCTCAAGTGAAAAATCAGACGCACTAGAATGAAATGCGTGGATTTCATCAAATGATCTCAAATGACCCATACAACATTTTATCTATATGAAAACATAGTTCAATTTGAGTTAGGAGTTATCACACTATCATAGGTTATATAGTGGAATGTATTTCTAGACTCCATACATGCTACATTCAGTCCAAGAACCGTCTAAACCTTTACTCTGATACCACTAAATGTAACACCCCTAACTTGTATCCATCGTCAGATTAGGGTTATAGAGTATTACTAATCAACCAAAAGCCATGCAATATAATATTGCTCAATAACTTATATATATCATAAACCATTCATATACATGCATATTGTCCCTAAAGCGAGCCCTCAAGGCCCTAATAATAACTTAGAAGCAAGTCGGGACCAATTGGAAACAATTTGAAAAGTTTAGGAAAAAGATAAAAAATATGCAAAACAGGGGTCACACGGCCGTGTGGCCAAGCCGTGTGCCTCACACAGATGAGACATATGCCCGTGTCTCAGGCCATGTAACCTTCAAACTAGGGACACACGGTCATGTCCCAGTCTGTGTCCTCACCAGTGTAACTCTCTAAGTAGGGTCACATGCTCATGTGCTAGGCCGTGTAACTATCTGAGTTGCCCCACACATCCGTGTGTCAGGCCATGTGTTAGGTCGTGTAACTCACTGACTTGTACCCTTTGAAAACCTCAGATGACACACGATTGTGTCACCAGACACATGGCTGAGTCACACGCTTGTGTCTTAGACTATGTAGACCCAAAATGTACCTAAAATCAAACCATTACAATATCATTTCATGTATAAACACTCAACCTATTTAAGCACAGATTCAAGGTACCTAAGCATCATTCAAACCTGTATAAATATGCCATTTCAACTACCTAATTCGCCTAACCAATATGTCATTCAAAGGTAGCTCAATTGCATACAGACAACACCTACCTAAACATGTCAATGCTACCATATTTCAAGCATCGTATCCTAGTTCAAAACTTACCAAAACATGCCACAAACTTGACCATTATCACACCATTTCAAAGATACCATATGGAGTCATATAAACATGCATAGTAAGGTAACCAAATTGACACAATTTGACAATACATCAAATGGTACCAAACAAAGTTTACTTTCAAAACTTATACATGCCAAAACACCTATAAAACACTTATCAAAATACCATTACAACCATCCTATACATGCCATTATAAACCATTTCCCAAACTACTCAAAAACTACCGAAAAGACTTCTGAACAGTGTGATAAATCTCCAACAAGCTTCTAACAAAATTGAGCTTCCAATGATCTATAAGGCAAAGGAAAGAAACTATGTAAGCAACATTGCTTAGTAAGTTCGTATAAACTAAAACAAAACCCATTACCATGATACATAACATAGCTTAAAATACAAGTCAACACCAATACCATAAGCTTAGAAATGCCTATCCAACATCACCAACTCATAAGTTAGTAAGTTTTCCATGATAATATGCAATCAACCATATGTACAATATCAAATAGTTCATATTTCCATTCAATAAGTCATAATTCAATCCAATTGCATACTTACCTTTCCATTCCCTTTTCATGCTCGTTAAACCATTTAGAATTACATCGAATACATGGGAAAGCTTACACAAAGTGTGCCTTTACATATAACCATAACCTTTCTTTTACAGCATTGCTTACACGAGCTATGAAATGGGCGTGCTCACATGAGCTGTAGGTTAGAATGTAGCTACACGATGTTGCTCACACAAGCTATGGAGTATCCACAACAAATGTAGGACCTCATCCATCGGTAGGACATTCGAGACCAGCACTCGAAACATGAAATCCCTAATAACATGTCATTTGTATCCTAAGAATTCCTAAGGTTCAACTGGGACTCGACATCCGTCAATTCATCATAACATTGATATGATTATATATCAATCCATTTATATTATAAATAACATAATAACATGCAATTTAAATATCATCAACACGATAAACGTTCATATGAACTTACCTTGACGACTAAGGGTACATGAACAAAGTCGAGCTAATCTGAAGCTTTCATCTTTCCTCGATTTAAGTTCAGTTGAGGTTTTGTAACACCCCAAACCTAGGCTGGACGTTATGGTCGAATCTGGCGATGTCACATTGAAGTGTTTTTTGTAAATCGTGATAACGTTTGAAAAGCCCAATGTTTATTTATCCTCTTGTGTGATATAGAAAATAATTTTAAAACTTGCGTCACTATCAGAAGTATTTACTTTAAAAAGTTATTAATTCCAAAATCTCGTTTATCGCGGAAGCTTCTGAAATGGTTTTGCGTATTCGTGGTATTTTGGTAAATCATGCATATCTTTTGGAAACCCGCATTTTACGACTCGCAGGTATAGATCATAATAAAATAATAAAATCCCAAATTAAAAAATAAAACTTAAAAAGGCCTTTTACATAAAAATACCCAAATAAAACTACTTATAAATTAAAAGATAAATTCGAAAGCATAAGTTGTTGTGTGTCCACCTCCGAGTCCCTCGCAGCACCGATTCGCCTAAAGATGACTTATACAGTTAAAACAATTGGGTGAGTTTACAAAAACTTAGTGTGTAATCCCATATAAGCAAACAATCAGAGTAAACACAATCTGGGCCTAAGCCCTTTCAGTTTTAGTTAGGGCCTTAGCCCATTCCAGTAACAGTATCAATGGGGCCTAAGCATATATCAGTAACAGTAGCGGTCTAGGCTATAACCCATTTCAGTAATAGTAATCAGTGCAATATGCAAGCAAAAAATCCTACCCAATCCAGCCTCTACACACCATCTCCGTACCAACCCTACACACCATGTGGGGATAAAATCGACCCACCCAGCCTTACACACCAAGTAGCACCAGTTGTGGCACTAAAACAATATTGCAGCAAAGCTGCCAGTATAGTAGGCTTAAAGCCATTAGTAGGTCCATACTCGTCTTGCGCGACCCGTGCGACCATATCAATATAGTACACTTCCTCCAAAATCATATATCCCACCCCATGCAATGCAACATAATATCATACATGGATGCAACATACATACATACAACGTGGCTTGCTCAAATACAGTCATACAAATCGTAGAACAAATTTATCATTTTACCTTATAGGGGTATTACAGTCATTTTACCCTACAGGGGTAATACAGTCATTTTACCCTACAGGGGTATTTTGGTCATTTTACCCTATAGGGTATTTCGGTCACTTTATCACATAAGAGCAAAATCGTTATTTTATCACATAAGGGCAAAACAGTCATTTTGCCACATAAGGGTAAAATAGTCATTCTATCTCATAAGGGTTCAGGTACATTTATCGACCCAATAAAAGGTCACAGTCGTCTCGGACGACCCGTCCAACCTTAACAGACAGACAGTGAAAATGGGCCCAAAGCCCATAACACGACCCATGTGGGCCCACACTCCCGTGTGGCTTACAAAGCCCAAAAATGGCCTTGACTGTGCGAACTACAAAATCTGGCCCAAAAATCTCCACGCATCCGTATGATTTACCCGTTTGGGCCTACGATCTCGTGGGGCCCACACAGCCCATTTCGACCCAAGATGGCCCAAAATAGCCTAAGTCCATGGTATCGCCCATGGTGGCCTCTCGTAATTTAGTACCCACGTTTATGTGTTCGGGGTTACCACACGAGTGATTGCACACCCATGTGGCATCAACGGTCCTATTTTTTGGCTTTTGTCGATTTACGATAATGGCAGTGTTTTACACACCTGTTTACAAAAACACGCACGTAACCCTTTGAGCATTCCAAACCTTGATCCAAACCACAACCATTCCATTAGTCTCAAGGTAAATAAATTAATACTACTCCTTTCCATAATACTAATCCAAAAGATCAATTGTCACATACCTTGTTTCGAACCCCCAAGCCTCTACATACCTAAACCGTTGATCTATCTTTCCCCCTTCTTCGGTTATTATCTGCATATAAACCAAATCTATTAACCTTGATCATATTGTTCACACAACCAATTGAACCAAGCGTAAACCACTTACCGAAACGTAAAACCGTCTCTAGAGAAGGGAAGTAGTCGTTCTATTTCCATAACGATCACCCCATGCTACATAGGCATAGGCTTAGCATAAACCACCCCTAGCAAGCATCAGTAGTAAAGAATACATTAAATGGGGACTATCAACACGGCAGAAAAACAAAAAGGAAAGATTAACGATGTGCACTTAAAACAAGAGCCAGACTTACCCATGCAAAATCGGTGAAAAGAATGACCACAGAAACGGCAGATAGCAACAAAGGGAAAGTCGACACAATGAGGGTAAGAGAGGCAAGAGTATTCGGCCATGTATTGTGATTGAGAGAAAGAGAAGATAAGAAGAGAATCAGTCAAGCACTAGGAGTTAAAAGCCAAAGAATGTGAGAGAGGGGAGTAGAGGGAACATTTGGCCAAGGAGAACAACAAACAACAGAAAAGTGTCTGACCAGAGGGTATGGGAAAAGAGAAAAAGTGCCAGAAAAAAAGAGAGAGGAGCAGAGAATAAGAAAAGACATAAAAGGAATTGCCCAAAACTGCAAGATTGAGAGGGAGAGAAAATCAATATTCGGCCATCCAAAACCAAGAGTGAGAGGAACCCCCAAATAATTGATAGGAACTGAAAATGAGGAGAGGGAGTACCAAAGTCGAATTCTTCTTATGCCATCAATCAAATTCGGCACCAACTCCCTTCCACTTCAAATCCCCTTGATTTCCTCCTAAAATCTCTCCTCATATCTCTCCTTAACTCCCTCCTACAATCCCTCCATGACCAATTCAAACTCGACTCCACTCTGCACTATTTCAATCAAACTCTACTACCTCCCATAGCCAATAGTAAAAATAATCTCTATTTGCACAAGTAAAGATTCGAACCTCAGACCACTAGCACACTCCACACGCCACTATCCACTAAACCAACATGCTTTGTATGTCATACTTTACCAAAATAAACTTATAACCCTACTGGCCAAAGATAGGGGTTTTATCCTCAAAAACCAAAATTTTGTGGAAGCCAGGGCTTGAACCCAGGACTTCTCAAACACTTCCAGAGCATACAACCACTAAGCCAAACATACAATTGTGTCACTTCCTTGCACAATTAAATATTTATGAGCAGCTTCCCAACTGCTCCCACGCTCAAGACCTAATACTTCTAGGCCCAAATTTGGGGCGTTACAGGTTTATCTTTATCTAAATAGATAATTATATTCAATTAAGTACTCCTATTAACCTCAAACATTCAATTCAACCCATAATTCACATTTATGTAAAATTACCAATTTGCCCCTAACATTTTAACTTTTTTACAATTTAGTCCTTAAGCTAATAACTTAAAATTTAACCATTTTAATCTAAATCCATGTTAATCTAACATGCAAGGGACCTTGAAACAACTCATATTTACTATCATTTCATAACAAACCCTAAAATTTATACCCTTTAACAATTTAGTCCCTAAATGTTATTTTCATCAAAAATCACTTTACAAAACTTGTTTATTTTTCAACAAAAATTCATAATCTATCATTTAACAACAAAGGTTCATAACAAACCCTAGAATTTATACCCTTTAACAATTTAGTCCCTAAATGCTATATTTCGTTTAAATACTTACCATTTCAATCATTTTTTCTTTCTCATTGAACCATTTAGAATTTCACTGGATACTCGAAAAAGCTTACACGAAGTGTGCCTTTACATATAACCATAACCTTTCCTTTACATCATTGCTCACATGAGCTATGAAATAGGCCTGCTCACACGAGTTGTGGGTCGAAATGTAAGCTACATGATGCTACTTACACGAGCTGTGGAGAATCTACAAAAAATGTAGGACCTTAGCCATCGGTAGGACATTCAAGACCAGCACCCGAAACATGAAATCCCTAATGACGTGTAATTTGTATCCTATGAATTCATAAAGTTCAACCGAGACTCAATAACTGTCATAGCATTGATTTGTTATACATCGATCAATTTGCATTATAAATAACATAATAGCATATGATTGAAATAGCAATAATGCGATAACCATTTATACGAACTTACCTCGACTACTAAGGCGTAGAAGTTAAATCGAGCTAATCTGAAGCTTTTGCTTTGCCTCAATCTAGGTCCGTACATGGTTTATCTTGATCTAAATAGACAATTTCAATCCATTTAATACTTATAGTATTCAAATTAATCCACATTTCATATTTGTAAAAATTTACTATTTTTCCCTAACATTTCAACTATTCACAATTTAGTCCTTAAGCTCATAAATTGATATCTAAGCATTTTAATCCCTCTTATAGGTTAACTGAATTCTTTAAGGACTTAAACCAACCCAAATAATTCATCATTTCGTAAATTTAGTCCTAAAATGGCTTTTTCTTGCTTTGAAATTTTGGTGGAAACAATTTGAAGAAGATGAAGTAACCTTTGTTTTATTTAATTTATGTTTAATTTAACAATTACCATATTAACCTTTAAAAACTTCCAAAATTTCAATAAAACCATGCCATGCACATCCACTAACCTTATGAATGGTATAATTACAATTTAAGTCTATTGACTTCCATTTCCATAGTCATTTAGCCCTTTTAACTAATAGAACTCTACTTTTACACTTTTTACAATTTAGTCCTTTTTACTTAATTAACTATGTAAACATCAAAATTTCTTAACGAAATTTTAACATGACCTTAATATATTCCTGCAGACATTAAAATAACAATAAAATAATAATTTACTCATCAAAATCGTGGTCCCAAAACCACTATTATGATATCACTAAAAACGGGCTATTACACAAACCGTGTAACAACCTATGGTTGTGTATTTCAAGGTCACACAGTCGTGTAGCTAGGCCGTGTAAGAACTTCAAACTGTGTGGACAAATTTGCACCAAAATTAAATAGGTTACATGGTCATGTGGGGTGACCATGTGTGGTACACAACCATGTGGCAGACTGTGGTACACAAATTTGCACCAAATTTGCACCAATTCTCCTACATTTACGTAGGTCCCAAGCCATACCATTCGCATCCATTTTTACATATTCAAAACACACCAAAACACACCAAATAACATGCAACCTAAGTGCCCAACCAATATGCCCTCAATGGCACCATAATTCAACATTAAATCATTTCATGTTCATCATTCCCAAGCATGTACATATCAATTATACCAAAGCACCTTACCACATTCCAAACCAATGTCACAGGGTATGATCCAAACCACATATGCATACATGAACATACTTAAACCAAAAGTCCTAATTAAGTAGCATCTTAACAGCATGTACATAACCAAATCATAACACAAGATAGAAATATATACATATAAGCTTTGGAACTCCTTGTACATGCCACTTATAACCTAAATCAAAATGGCCAAAATCTTTACCGATTTGTTGAAGGATAGAGTGAGCTTCGACTTAAACTTCTAATCGATAAAAACTTTTGATGAACTACAAGAAAGCAAACACAATATATGTAAGCAAATTATTTCTTAGTAAGTTCACGATAAAATTCAACTTAACTTACCGTATAGGATGTAACTTAAACATTTCATACATAATTTCATACACAAGATCATGAGTTCACTTATCTCCTATACACATCACAAATCTCACAACGTTAGTGAGTTCATAAATGATTCATGTATCATTATCATACCATAGTACCTAAACATGTAAACATATTTGGTACACAAATCAACCATAATATATTTCTTTACTCTTTCATATTTACATATAAAGTATCCAAATCAAAAGTCCCTTTTCATATATCTATTCTCATATAATCATTTCATATAATTTTTTCATTTATTCATTTTCACCCGATGAACCATAATAAAATAGTGTTAGATGTAGGAACAATGCTCACACAAGTTGTGACGATAAATGCTTACACAAGTTGTGAAGAATCCACAACAAATGCAGGATCTTAGCCATCGGTAGGACATCCAAGACCAGCACCCAAAACGGTAATAACCATAACATGTCATTTGCATCCTAAGCATTCACAAGGTTCTTACGAGCCATTATTCAAATCCATTTCATTTAATTATTTAAACATTACCTATCACATGAATTCAACCATACGATTTTCCATTTCCAAGCACAATCTTCAATTATAATATCATTACAACTTAATCTATTTCATCATTAAACATTTACCAACCAATAAGCTCAAATAACAAACATATATAGATAAATCTTTAATTTATAAAAATAGCACTAATCAATTTAAGCACTAACAAAGTTACCTAATGTAACGCCCCAAAAATCCCGAAATCCAAAAATCCCAAAATCCTGAATTTTCTTTATTTTCGATTTTGATGAAAATTATGTTTAATATTCTTATCCAAGCGATAATTTTAGTAGGTCTTAGCTAAGGTTGAGTTCGAATTAAGGGGTAAAAGAAATTATAATTTAGTTATTAAAAGAATCAGGGTTGGCTAGTAGTTGGGCTTTTGAATAAATGAAGAAACAATTAGACACAAAAAGAGCCTGTGGTGGAGTGGCTAAGTGATGCCACATAAGGTGTAGTGAGGTAGAGTTAGTAGCTAGCAAGGGGGTCCAAGGTTTGAATCCTAGCTTAGTATTTTTAGGATTTAATTTTGGCCTTCTAGAAGGATGGAAGTGGCGTGAAGATGGACTCCAAGGGGAGTGTTTAAAAGGGAAAATTAAGAAAAGGATCAAGGGGTTATCAGGGAGAAAAACGATAAGATGAGAAGTGAGGAGTAAGTGAAGCTGAATTGGGAACTTGGGCTTGAAGAATTCAGCTATAGGGCTATAAATAGGTGTCGAATGGGAGGATTGAAAAGTTAATGACGAATTTCCCTTCACTTTATGCCAGAAACCCTTTTCTCTTCAAGATCCAAAAAGCCAAAAACCCTCTATTTTACTTTCTTTTCTTTCTATCGATTTCTATTCTCCTCTACACAATCTTCTTTGCTAATTTCTTCTACTACTCTTCTTCTTTAATCTGTACCAAATAAACCTTATTCACCATATTTAGTTTCAAAAGTCAAAAAATCGAATCTTCTAAGGGCCGAATACTTTTTGACTGAATCTAGTGTAAGTGTTGCTGTTCCAATTGATTTTTCTTTGTTTAGTATCGATTATTATCCCTCACTCTTTCTAATCAAATTTGGTAGGGAATTAGTATCAGATCTTGGTTTTTAGCTCTCTGCCGAATTGCTCCTTAAGGTGTTGGGATTTTGGTAAGTAATCTTCTCCCATTAGCTAAGGTGGTCGAATGGTCATAGTTATGGTAAGGAGACTTGTGTTGGATACGAGTCACCTATTATTCGGGTTTTAATAGTTAAGATTTGTACAGATCTAGGAAATACGTGATCAAGGAAAAAGCGATTAAGGATTGGGCTCAAGGTAAGGTTAAGGTGAGGTTTCGATTTTTGAGTAAATAAGTATTAAGCACGTGATTAATTGAAGGATGATATTGATTGTAGGTTTGGTTTAAGGAGATTGCATCATGCTTGCATACCAGGTGTGTACATACACTGCACACACAATTAATCGGCAAAAGCCGAAAAGCTAAAAAGTCGAAATGCCAAAAAGCTGAAAGTTTGGCTATGGTAGTATTGCGAGTGTGCGAAAACTCGTAAGAGGGAAACTGATAGGTTGCCTGAGGCCTACGAGTAATTCCATGGACTTGGGTTATGATTTGGCCATATGGGCCGGAATGGGCTAAATGGGCTCGATGGGCTGTTGGGCCCGTAATAGGCAATAACTGAATATTGATGCTTTGTAATAAGAATTTGCATGTGAGAATGAATATGAATATTACTGGGCCTAATGGGCCATATAAATGTGATTTGGGCCTAATGGGCCATATGAATATGATTGGGCTTAATGGGCCAAATACAGGTATGTGAAATTGTTTGGGCTTTGTAAGAGGTTTGGGGCCTAGTATATAATATCCACATAAGACTTAATTAATATATTGCAACCGTGGACAAGTTAAAGGGTTAAGGTGTTGCAACAGGTATATGCATGTCTAGGATTGGATCTAGGGAGAGCTTGGTACTTAAGCGGTCTTAATGACCCACCTCTTCTTCTCTAGAATCCTACCTGATGCATAGTATTCGTTCATCTTAGCTCACAGGACTTGTTAACGGGCCAAGATAAGTGAAAACCATAATTAAGGGAAAATTACTAAAATGCCCCTAAGGGCGAAAATGACCAAAATACCCCTAGGTGTTGAATGAAAGTTTTGTGGATGCGACATGCATACATATGATATTCTGCTTAGGTTGCATATGGGTTGGGAGTTATGGAATGGAGGAAGTATATGAGGATCGCATGGTTGCTTGACAATTGTGGATCCACCAACGGCTTTTAAAGCCCAATATGTAAATGAAGGTAGTTCCGCAATCGGGCTACCATGGTGTGTGGGTTGGGTGGGTCGATATTTATATCCCCACATGGTGTGACGGGGGACGAAGCAGGTGTGTAGCGGATTGATAATTTGGATGGGATTGCATTGCATGATTGATGAATGATGTTTTTTTTTTTGAATGCCTGTTTTTGTCGAGGGTTGTACACACTGAGTTTGCGAAAACTCACCCCCTCTTTTATTTTATTTTCAGGTGATGCTCAGTAGAAGGTTCGATGTTTGGAAGGACTCTGGGTGGCTAGCTAGTAAGATGATTTGGACTTGGGTTTTTTTCAAGCATTTAAGTTTTTACTCCTTTTTAAGTATGTTCCAGACCAGATTGTAATAAGTTTTTCATTGTGTTATTATTACTTGAATTATTATTATTTTCAATGAAATTACAAGAATTTGAACATGGGTTTTCTAAATTATAGTATGTTTTCTACGTTTCCGCAATGGGATATAAATATCGACCCACCCAACCCACACACCATGGTAGCCCGGTTGCGGAACTACCTTCATTTACATATTGGGCTTTAAAAGCCGTTGGTGGATCCACAATTGTCAAGCAACCATGCGATCCTCATATACTTCCTCCATTCTATAATTCCCAACCCATATGCAACCTAAGCAGAATATCATATGTATGCATGTCGCATCCACAACTTACATTCAACACCTAGGGGTATTTTGGTCATTTTCGCCCTTAGGGGCATTTTAGTAATTTTCCCTTAATTATGGTTTTCACTTATCTTGGCCCGTTAACAAGTGCCCTGAGCTAAGATGAACGAATACTATGCATCAGGTAGGATTCTAGAGAAGAGGAGGTGGGTCATTAAGACCGCTTAAGTACCAAGCTCTCCCTAGATCCAATTCTAGACATGCATATACCTGTTGCCACAACTTAACCCTTTGAATTGTCCACGATTGCAATATATTAATTAAGTCTTATGTGGATATTATATACTAGGCCCAAAACCTCTTACAAAGCCCAAACAATTTCACATACCTGTATTTGGCCCATTAAGCCCAATCATATTCATATGGCCCATTAGGCCCAAATCACAATTATATGGCCCATTAGGCCCAGTCAGATTCATAGTCATGCTCACATACAAATTCCTATCACAAAGCATCAATATTCAGTTATTGCCTATTACGGGCCCAACAGCCCATCGGGCCTATTTAGCCCATTCCGGCCCATATGGCCATGTCACAACCCAAGTCCACAGAATCACCCGTGGGCCTCAGGAAACCTATCGGTTTCCCCCTTACGAGTGTTCGTACAAGACTACCGTAGCCAAACTTTCAGCTTTTCGGTATTTCAGTTTTTCAGTTTTTCAGCTTTTGCCGATTCATTGTGTGTGTGCAGTGTATGTACACACTTGGTAAGCAAGTGTGCTGCGATTTTCGTAGCCCAAACCTGCAATCAATATCACTCAAATATTAATCTCACATACTTATCGAATACTTTACCAAAAGTCAGAATCTCGCCTTAACCTTACCTGAGCGCTAAGCCTTTACTAGCTTCTACTTTGGTCACTAATCACGTATATCTCTTAGATCTGAAGAGCAAATCAGCAGGAATCCAAAACCAAGATCTGACACTAATTCCCTACTAAAGTTGATTAGAAAAAAGTGAGGAACTGAATACTCGATACTTATCAAAAATCGATTGGGAAAGCGAACACTTACACTAGAATCGACTGGGTGGAAAGAGTAGCGGCGACACCAAAGGTATTCGGCCAAAAGATATTCGGCTCTTAGAGATTTAAATGGCAAAAATTGATTACTCAGCACCAAAGAAGAGAGGAAGAAGAAACGGCTAAAGCAAAGAAAATATTGAGTAGAGGAGAAATAGAATTCGGCACAAGGAAGAAGAAAAAGAAAAGAAAGTAGAGAGTTTTTGGCTTTTAGAAAAAAGAGTTTCTGGCAACAGGGTGGAGGAAATTCGACATTATATTCATACCCTAGCATCCAGCACTTATTTAGAAGCCTTATAACTAAATTTTCCCATGCCCAATTCCCCATTCGGCTCCATCACTTCTCCTTTCTTATCTCCTCGTTTTTCTCCCTGATAACCCCTTAATCCCTTCCTTAGTTTTCTCTCCTGAACACTTCCCTTGGAGTCCACTTTCACGCCACTTCCATCCTTCTAGAAGGCTAAAATTAAACTTCTAAAAACACTAAGGTAGGATTCAAACCTTGGACTTCTTTGCTAGCTATTAACACCACCTCCCTACACCCTAAGTGGCGTCACTTAGCCACTCCTCCACAGGGCTTTTTGATTCTATTATCCCCTAACTTTATTTAAAAGCCCAACTACTTGTCAACCCTGATTCTTTTAATAATTAAACTATAATTTCATTTACCCCTAAGTTTGAATTAAGACCTACTATAATTATCACTGGTCCAGAAATATAAAACGCAATTTTTATCAAAACCGAAAACAAAGAAAGTTAGGGATTTTTGGATTTTTGGGTTTCGAGATTTTTGGGGCGTTACAATGTGACACGGCTGTGTAACCCTACTCAGTAAGTTACTCAAGTGAGGACACATGCTGGGACACGATCGTGTGTCCCTAGTTCAAAAGTTACATGGCCTGAGACAAGGGCGTCTGTCTCATCCATGTGAGGCACACAATCGTGTGACCCCTGTTTTGCAAATTTTGCATCTTTTTCCTAAACTTTCCAATTTATATCAAATTGGTCCCAAGATGCTTCTAAGCTATTTTTAAGGTCTCGATTGTTCGATTTAGGGATAGTATGCATGTATGTGAATGGTTTATTATGTGATTTAATTATTGTATGATAAAAATTTTAAATGTTTTCGATTGTACAGTAATGCTATGTAACCCTAATTCGGCAACGGAGACAGGTTAGGGGTGTTACATTTAGTTGTAATAAAGTTTAAATGCTTTTAATTGTACGGTAATGTTTCGTTACCCTAATCTGATGACGAAGATGGATTAGGGGTGTTACATTTAGTAGTATCAAAACTACGATTTAGCTTAGAAATTGAACGTAGCATGTATAGAGTCTAGATATACATGCCATTATATAACTTGTGATAGTGTTATAACTCCTGACTTAAATTGAACTATGTTTTCATATATATAATATGTCATCCAACCAAGCCAATTCCAATGAGGTTGAAAGTAACGCGCAATTCTCCATGAAGAAGCTTTTAATGGTAGTAGGCCTATAATTGAGGGCCGGGGAGGAGAGACTAAAGTAGCCTTCTTTCAAATGATGTCTGAGTGGCTTACAGGGTTCATAAGAATGAACCTATTGGCTCAACGACCTCCACCCCCACCTGTACCCTAACCTGTCCCCGTATTTCCTCAAGGTTTGGAACAACTACGTGCAAGCAAGCCTCCAGTTGATAAAATTCAAAAGTATAGGGCTAAAGAATTCCATGGTTCAACCGAAGATGATCCAAAAAGGGTCAAGTTCTGGTTGGGAAACACAGTGAGAGGTTTTGATGAATTATCATGTACAACGATTGAATGCTTAAAGTGTGTTGTTTCTCCGTTGAAAGACTCAGCTTATCAATGGTGGAACACCTTGGTCGCGATAGTGCCTGAAGACTGTGTAGATTAGGAATTCTTCCAGACAGAGTTTAGAAAGAAATATGTAAGTCAAAGGTTCCTCGATAAGAAACGCAAAAAATTTTTGGAATTGAAAAAAGGTCGTATGATTGTGGCTAAGTACGAATGAGAATTTGTGCGACTTAGCAAATATGCTTGGGAATGCATGCCATGAGAGGTTGTTATGTGTACCCAATTTGGGGACAATCTAAATGAAGACATCAAATAGTTAGTCTGGATTTTTGAATTGAAAGAATTCATAATTTTGGTTGATAGAGCACACAAGGTTGAGGAACTCAGTAAGGCTAAAAGAAAAGCAGATTCTGATGCTCGTGATACGGGTAAACGACCTATGGCAAAATCATTCTAATCTCCATCAAAGAAATCAAAAGAATTCCACAATCATTCATCAACTTCGGTAGGTTATTCTGGGAGAGATAAAGGAAAATATCATTCGAGTTCAAGACCTTAGGCTACATTTGTAGCGAGTGTGGTTAGCATCAAAAACAACAAACCCGAATGTCAACAATGCAATAGACGACACTTCAGAGAATGCAAATAGAAAGATGGGTTGTGTTTTAAATGTGGTTTCTATGATCATTATCTTAGAGATTGACCGAAAAGATCAAATAAAGAGAAGGTTCAGAATACTCGTTCGAGTAACACGGCTGCGAGAGCGAGACGGCCTAAAAATAGTGGTAATGCGGGTAATAGTCGAGGTGGAATGAAAGATTCTGCTATTAGATCTAAGGCATGGGCACCAGCTAGAGCTTATGCGATTCGTGCTCGAGAGGAAGCTTTAGCACCTGATTTGATCACTAGTACAGTTTCTATACTTGATACTAATGTTAATGCTTTGAGTGACTCGGCGTCAACGCTCTCATATGTATGCACAACTTTAGTGTCAAATAAGAAAATACCTTTTGAGTCCACTGAATTTGTGGTTAAAGTGACGAATCCTTTAGGTCAATATATGCTAGTTGATAAAGTATGTAAAAATTGTCCTTCGATGATTTAGGATTGCAACTTTCTGGCTGATTTGATGTTGTTTCCAATTGATGATTTTGATGTAATTCTGGGTATGGACTGGTTAACTCTGCATGATGTTGTTGTGAACTGTAGATGAAAGTATATTATGTTAAAATGTCAAAATGGTGAAAGTATCTAAATTGAATCAGATAGATTAGATGGTACATCTAATGTTATCTTAGCTATGACGGCACAGAAATATGTTAGAAAGGGCTGTGAAGCGTATTTAGCCTACATATTTGATTCCAGGGTTTTAGAATTGAAATTAGGATCGGTCCGACTGTATATGATTTCACAGATGTATTCCCAGAAGAATTACCAGGGTTACTGCCGATCAGATAGGTTGAGTTCACTATTGAGTTAGTGTTGGGAACATCTCCGATATCGATAGCTCCGTATAGAATGGCACCTACAGAGTTGAAAGAGTTAAAAGCACAGTTGCAAGAGTTGACAGATAGGGGCTTCATTTAGCCTAGTTTTTCTCCTTGGAGTGCTCTTATTTTGTTTGTTAAGAAAAAGGATAAGTCAATGCGATTGTGTTTCGACTATCGACAGCTCAACAAAGTCACAATCAAGAACAAATATCCCTTTCCACGTATTGATGATTTGTTTGATCAGCTGAAAGGTGCAACAGTGTTTTCAAAGATCAACCTTCATTCTGGATATTATCAACTACAGGTTAAAGACTCGGATATGCCTAAGACTACTTTCAGAACCAGGTACGGACACTATGACTTTCTTGTTATACCATTTGATTTGACCAATGCACCTGCTGTGTTTATGGATTTGATGAGCAAAATATTCAGACCTTACTTAGACAGTTTGGTTATTGTGTTCATTGATGACATTATGATTTATTCCCGAGATGAGACAGAGCATGCCTAGCTTTTGAGAATAGTTCTGCAGACTTTACACAAAAAAGTAGTTGCTCTCTAAGTTTAGAAAATGTGAGTTTTGTCTTCGAGAAGTTGGATTTTTGGGATACGTGGTATTGACAGACGGTATTAGAGTTTATCCAAGTAAAGTATCAGCTATAGTGGACTGGAAACCTCCGAAAAATTTTTCAAAATTCAGAATTCTTTTGGGTTTATCCGGGTATTATCAGAGATTTTTTAAAATATTTTCGATGATTGCTATGCAGTTGACGAAACTGCTTTAGAAATACATCCAGTTCGATAGACTGAAAAGTGTCAGCAAAGTTTTGATCAATTGAAAACATTGTTAACCAAGGCACCTGTCTTGGTTCAGCCAGAGTCTGGTAAGGAATTTGTAATTTATAGTGATGCTTCATTAAACAGTTTGGGTTGTGTGCTGATGCAAGAAGTCAAAGTGGTAGCGTATGCTTCTCGACAGCTGAAACCGCACGAGAGAAATTACCCAACTCACGATTTAGAGCTTGCAGCTGTTTTATTTTCTTTGAAGATTTGGTGACACCATTTGCACGGAGAAAAATTTCATACCTTAACGAATCATAAAAGCTTGAAGTATTTGATGTCACAAAAAGATCTGAATTAAGACAACGAAGATGGCTTGAATTGCTGAAAGACTATGATTTTACCATTGATTATCACCCGAGAAAGGCTTATGTCGTTGCAGATGTTTTGAGTAAAAAATCTTTATTTTCTTTCGAGCTTTGAACACACAATTGAAGTTGATTGATGATGGTTCTTGTAACACCCCTTACCCGTATTCGATACCGAAACAGGGTACGAGGCATTACCGGACTTAAACATAAGCAACTATACAAAACTAAGACAAAAGTTTCCATCCAAATTTAAAACTTCTCATATACATTCAAATTGTCCCTAAAACGAGCCTATGAGGACCAAAACATGCATTAGAAGCGGTTCAAAATTAAACCGAGAACTTTGGAAATTTTCACAACACTTATCAAATTTTTCATGTTTTAAGAGCCACACGCCCGTGTGGCTTGGGACACGCCTGTCTGGTCACACAAGCCCATGTCCCTAACCCGTGTAACTCTCTGTTTGTCATCCAAGGACAAATTGAAGTCACACGGCCAAGGCACATGCCTGTGTGCTTAGGCCATATGGTCTATTTAATTTTCCTAACCTTTCATAGTGTTGACATTCTCGTTGAATTTCCCGTTAAACCACTTAGAATACTAAAGGATACTCAAGAGTCTCGTACATACAATACCATACCAATGCCATATCTTAGATATGGTCTTACATGGGATCTCATATCAATGCCAATAGCCCAGCTATGGTCTTACACGAAGTCTCATATCGATGTCTTATCCCAGATATGGTCTTACATGTAATCTTAGTAACCCTAATGTCATGACATTCGTATCCTAACTATTCCTAAGGTTCAACTAGGATTTCTCACTTTTCAAACTTTGTCGATTACGTTCAAGAGAAATTCACAATTGATACAATATTAAAGCAATTAAAACATAAATAACAATGCATTATTTACATACGAACTTACCTC
Source organism: Gossypium longicalyx (assembly GCA_025698465.1). NCBI lineage: Eukaryota > Viridiplantae > Streptophyta > Magnoliopsida > Malvales > Malvaceae > Gossypium > Gossypium longicalyx. Next base: position 45,599,714 of record CM047007.1, on the reverse strand, counting down.
GGTACAAAAATACCATAAATGGATCTAATCGTCAATAACCTTGTTTTTCCCCCAATCAAGGTCTGAACCTCGTCTTTCTTGATCTATAATAGCAAATTTAACTTATTTAATTATCGTATTGTTCAATTAGGTCCAAAAATCACACTATGGCAAAATTATTATTTTTCCCTTAACTTTTCACATTTTTACAAATTAGTCCTTAGGCTCGTAAATTGAAATGTATTCAATTTCTTTGTTATCCAAGCCTAGCTGAACCATATACATACTCATATTAGCGCACATTTTTCATCAAATCACATCTTTACTACACATTTTATAACTTTTTACAAATAGGTCCTTTTATGTATTTCCACCAAAAATCACTTAGTAAAAGTTATTTAGTACACATCAAACTTTCATTTTCTACCATAAAACATCAAAACACATGCAAGTCATACATGGGTAAAATTCTAAACATGAACCTACTTCAAAACAATGGTAGAAATAGAAAGATCGGGTGAATACGACTTCAAAAACATAAAGAGCATTAAAAACGGGGCTAGGATGTACTTATAATAAAGCTTGAAAGATGAAAAAAACCCTAGATATGGTGTTCTTCCAAGTTTCGGCCAAGGTTGAAGAAAGATGAGCAAATTTTGGCTTTATTTTCCCTTTTTATTCTTTTATTAACCAAATGACCAAAATGCCCTTTTCCCAAATAACTAAAATTCTCTTGCCTCATGTCTATTTTTGTCCACTAACTTAAAAAATGGTCTAATTACCATATAAGGACCTCTAATTTAAAATATCATAGCAATTGGAGACCTTTAACATGTAGAACTCAACTTTTTTACTTATTACAATTTAGTCCTTTTTACTAAATTGAGTGCTCAAACGTCAAAATTTTCAAATAGAATTTTCACGAAATCATTCCATAAAACTGTAGACCCCATAAAAATATAATAAAAATAAATTTTTCTATGTCAGATTTGTGGTCCCGAAACCACTGTTCTGACTAGCCCCAAAATCGGGCTATTACAACTCTCTCCACCTTTAAGGATTTTCGTCCCCGAAAATCTTACCAGAAAATAGGTTTAGGTATTTTTTTCTCATGACCTCCTTAAGTTCCCACGTAGCCTCTTCAACTCCATGTCATTGCCATAAAACTTTCACTAGGGTTATACTTTTATTTCTCAACTGTTTAACTTCTCGAGCTAAAATCTTAATCGGCTATTCACCATACGTCATATCCGGTCGAATCTCAATCTCTGATCGAGAAATCACATGTGAAGGATCAGAACGATATCGTCACAACATCGACACATGAAACACATTATGAATTTTTTCTAACTCCGTCGGTAAAGCTAACCGATATGCAACTAGCCCTATTCTTTCAATAACTTCATACGGCCCAATGAAATGTGGACTTAACTTGCCTTTACGACCAAATATTAGGATTTTCTTCCACGGTGATACTTTTAAAAACACTTTATCACCAACTTGAAACCCAATATCTTTTCTTTTCAAATCTGCATACGACTTTTGTCGATCTGAAGCGGCTTTCAAGTAATCATGGATCACCTTCACTTGTTCTTCAGTTTCTTTAACCAAGTCAACCGCGTGAATATGTTTCTCACTAAGCTCGGTCCAATACAAAGGTGTTCAGTACTTGCGGCCATACAATGCCTCATAAGGTGCCATCTTTATACTTGACTGAAAATTGTTGTTATAAGTAAACTCGACTAATGGTAGATATTTCTCCCAACTACCTTCGAATTCTAGTACAAAACATCGGAGCATATCTTCAAGCACCTCAATCATTCTTTTAGACTGACCGTCAGTTTGCGGATGAAATATGATACTAAAGTTCAACTTTGTACCCAAAGCCTCTTGTAACTTCTTCCAAAATCTCGAAGTGAACCTCAGATCTCTATCCGAAATAATAGACATAGGCACTCCGTGCAATCTTACAATCCCTAAAATGTACAATTCAGCTAGCTTATCAAGTGAATAATCAGTACGCACCGGTATAAAATGAGCAGATTTCATCAATCTGTCTACCACAAACCATACAGCATCTTTCTTTTTCGAAGTCAAAGGCAAACCAGTTATGAAATCCATCGTAATCCTATCCCATTTTCAATCGGGTACCATCACTGGCTGAAGTAAACCCGAAGGCACTTGGTGTTCGGCCTTCACTTGTTGACAATCAAACATCTCGAAACAAACTCAGAAATATTTCGTTTCATACCTGACCACCAGTACAATTTCTTCAAATCGTTATACATTTTTGTACTTCTCGGATGCATAGATAAACAACCATTATGCACTTCATGAAGAATTTTCTGAATAAGTTCATCATTTTTCGATACACAAACTCTACCTTGGAACATCAAACAATCATGGGATCTGACATGAAATTTTGAATCACTAACTGATTCACAATGAACTCTCTTGACTTGCAAATCACTGTCAAATTTTTGAGCTTCACAAATTTGTTGAAGAAATAATAGTCTAGATCTCAACTCGGTTAGGATCGAACCATTATCGGACAAGGTCAATCATGTATTCATCGCTCTCAAAGCAAACAAAGACTTCCTACTCAACGCATCTACGACTAAATTGGCCTTACCCGGGTGATAATCAATCACTAAATTATAATCCTTCAGTAACTCGAGCCCTCTTCGTTGCTGCAAGTTTAAATCTTTCTGATTCATCAAGTATTTTAAACTCTTATGATCGAAAAATACATGACATTTCTCACAGTACAAATTGTGTCTCCAAATTTTTAGAGCAAACACAAAAGCAGCTAATTCCAAATCATGCGTCAAATAATTCTTTTCATGTGGTTTTAGCTGTCTCAAGGCACAAGCTATCACTTTGCCTTCTTGCATCAACACACATCCTAATCCATTTAGTGACGTGTCGCTAAAAATCACAAACTCTTTTCCCGATTCAGGTTGTCCTAAAATCGGCGCCTCAACCAATAATTCCTTCAACTTTTCAAAACTTTGCTGACATTTTCCAAACCATTCAAACTTAGCATCTTTTTGCAGTAACTTTATCATTGGAGTAGCAATCATCAAAAATCCTTTAACAAATCGTTAGTAATAACTGACTAAGCCCAAAAAGCTTCTTACTTCAGACACATTTCTTGGCGGATTCTAGTCAACAATTACTGAAATTTTACTTGGATCAACCCGAATACCATCACCTGAAATGATATATCCCAAAAATTTGACCTCTCAGAGCCAAAACTCACTTTTACTAAATTTAGCAAATAACTTCTTATCTCTCAAGGTCCGCACTATCGTCCTCAAGTGCTCGGCATGCTCTGACTCGTCTCAAGAATAAATCAAAATATCATCAATAAACACAACCACAAACTTGTCCAAATACGGTTGAAAAATTCTATTCATCAAGTCCATAAAAGCAGCAGGTGCATTTGTTAATTCGAAAGGCATAACAAGGAATTCATAGTGTCCATATCTCATTTTGAAAGCGGTTTTCGATACATCCAATTCTTTAACTCTCAACTAGTAGTAGCCAAATCTCAAATTAATCTTTGAGAATACTATTGCCCCTCTCAACTGATCAAATAGGTCATCTATCTTCGGTAAAGGATACTTGTTCTTTATAGTCACCTTGTTGCACTTTCGATAATCAATACAAAGTCTCTTAGATCTACCTTTCTTCTTTACAAATAGACTAGAGCACCCTAGAGAGAATAACTCCGTCTCGCAAAACCCTTATCTGTTAACTTTTACAACTAGGTTTTTAATTCCTTCAATTCAGTCAGGGTCATTCTATACGGAGCAATAGATATTGAAGAGGCCCCTGGTAGTAAGTCAATACCAAACTCAACTTCTCTATGTAACAGCCCGATATAGGGCCTAGTCGAAACAGTGGTCTCGGGACCATAAATTCAAAGCTGAAGAAATTATTTTATTATTATTTAGATGTTATAGCATGTTTTTAAGCATGTATGAAAAATTTGGTGAGTCAATTTTAGCATTTGGAAGCTTAATTGAGAAAAAAGACTGAATTGCATAAAGTACAAAAGTCCTAAATTGATAGCTAAAGGTGTCAAATAGCTAGAGGATAAAAATTGGGGGTCTTTAAGAGGCAATTAGACCCTAATTAGATAGCTTGGCTAGCCATGAAGGGATAAAAATGTTGAAAATTCAACATTTGGTACTTGATGACATCATATGTATTATAATAATACCCTAAGCCTAGCTATCATCTTTTTCTTTCATTTCTTCTTCACTACCATCGAAACTTTTAGCAAAGAAATGGGGTTTTAAGTGCTTGAAATTTCAGCAACTTGAAGCACTCACAAGTAAGTGATTTCCATGTCCTTTGTTGATGATTTTTGTACTTTTAAGACCCTTGAAGCATGAGCTTTCAAATGAGGGTACTATTTTGCAAAATGATTAAGATTTTAGGGTTCTTCCATGAAAATATTTCTGATGGTTTTTGAGTTTTTATGGAAGAAAATGAGTCTTGGGTGTCTTATAAACAACTTTTGTGAAAGGTGTTAGCATGAAAACACCTAAAGGGACTATTTTGCACAAGTTTAAAATAATTGATAAATGTATGAAATAGAGAGAACTTGGGGTTGCTATAAGAGTAAAAAGAGTTCTGCTAGGCTTAAGATGCGAAGAAGTTCGATAAAAATCGATTATTGAGCATAGGGGTAAAATGGTCATTTTGCCAAAGTTTAGGGCCAAAATGGTCATTTTACCGAAGATGTGAATTTTTTTTATTGCTTAATTTTATTTAGTGATTAAATGAGTGCGTTTTGCTATTTTAGATCAAGAATTGCCAAATCCAAACCTAGTGTAAGACATGTCTGGGACATGCATCGGCCACATTACGAGAGCCAGTGTAAGACCATGTCTGGGACATGGCATCGGCATTGAGACGAGAACTAGTGTAAGACATGTCTGGGACATGCATCGACCTTGAGACGTAAGCAGTGTAAGATATGTTTGGAACATGCATCGGCTACGAGATGATGTCAGTGTAAGACCATGTCTGGGACATGGCATTGACTTGAGATATGAGCCAGTGTAAGATCGTGTCTGGGAGATGGCATCGACACCGTACCCATGTTTGAGGCTTAATTAATATTTGGTAGTGTTCCAAATGGTTCAACGGTAAACATTATGTTCTTAAGCTAATGAGGAAAGTATAACAGTCTTGTGAGTGGTACAGGTATTTAATTGGTATGTATGAGATATGAGCTCATTGTATAATATGTGATTTGTATGGATGGTAATGAGTAAGTTATGCTTATGCCTACCTTGGTATTGTGAGCATGTGGATTATTGATAAATTGTTGTTGTTGTATACTTACTTATATGCAACTTACTAAGCTTTTCTACTTACTCCTTTTCCTTTCCATTTCCTTTCAGTGTTGCCTAACTAGCTCAAGGATCACTAGAAGTCAGAGATATCGATCACACTATCATCTGAAGCTTCGGTATAGTTGGATTTATATTTTTGAATATGGCATGTATAGGGCTTAGACTTTATTGTTTTGTGCCTTCGAGAATTGGCCAAATGTGTTGGCTTGGGTTGGAAACCCTTCAATTTTAATTAAGCTTTGAATGATGGCTAACATTCATTTTGAACTTGTAAAAGATGCATTATCATGGTTGAATGCATGTCTATTGTGGTTGATTTGATTATAGAAATTGTGCTCGTTTTGGTATTGGTTGGCATTTGTATGAAAATAGGTATGTAAGGGTGGCAATGAGGCTTGGTAAATAGCCTTATATTGTCCACACCGGTAGACACACGGGCGTGTGACTAGGCCGTGTGTGACACACAGTCTGCCCCATGGGCGTGTAGTCCAGCTGTGTGTCCCCTATACGTAAAAATTTCAAGTTAGTATGCATGGCAATAAACACACGGACAGAGACACGGCCATGTGTCTCAGCCATGTGAAGGACACGGCCTAACACATGGGTGTGTACCTTGGCCGTGTGACATTTTGAGCATGCTGACGTCAGAAACAGAATGTCCATGTTTTCGCACACGGGCTAGGACACGAGCGTGTCGTGGCCGTGTGAGGGACACAGGCCATTGACACGGGCGTGTGTCTGGCCGTGGGAAAACCCCTGTAAGTGTGAATTAGAAATTAATTCTACACAGGTGTAGGACACGGGCATGTCTCAGAGAGCTTAGGCCATTTGAGCCACACGGGTTATCAGCACGACCATGTCGATATGGTCACACGGGCGTGTTACCCTTCCACACGGGCGTGTGCCCTATTTTAAAGGCAAATTTCTTAAGGTTGGTTTAAGGACCCGGAATGGTCCCGAATAGTTTTCAACGGTTGAATTGGGGCTCGTAGGCCCATAATAAGAAGTTTAAAGTAGAAATTGAAAAAGTTTTAAATTGGACCGAGTCTTGGTGACTTGAGATTGGTTGTATGCATGAGATCAAGTTAGGTAATGCCTTGTACTCCGCCCCGTGTGGGTTATGGGTATAGGGTGTTACATTTAGTGGTATCAGAGCTATAGTTTTGTCAGTTCTAGGACTAACCTAGCGATAGTACGAGTCTAGCTATACATGCCATAACTGTATGTTGATAGTGTGATGATTTCTGACGATTATAAATTATGTTTTTATATAGTAAATAGATCCTGATAGAGCCATGGCAGATGACGTGGAAAGTAATTCGCTGGCTCCCGCTGAAGGGACCGCACCAGTTGAGAGTGAGCCCGTGACTATGGGGTAAGACATAGGGGCTAGAGAAGCCTACCGTGACTATGGGCTAAGACATAGGGGCTAGAGAAGCCTACCTTCGTATGATGGACGCTTGGTACACAGAGTTTGTTCATGCGAATCCGAACACTCCACCTCCTCCACCTCCTTTGATTCCTCAGTATGCCCAGTAGCTCCACAAGGCGTGGACATGTTTAGAAAAGAAAAGCCTCTGGTAGACAAGATCTGAAAGCAAGGAGCCGAGGAATTCCGGGCTAACATAGATGATGACCCGGAGAGAGCAGAGTTTTGGCTAGAAAATACTGTTAGGGTATTTGATGTACTATCATGCATATCTGAAGAATGCATGAAATGCGCAGTGTCACTCCTATGGGACTCAACTTATCAGTGGTGGAACACTCTCGTTTCTTTTGTACCGAGAGAGAGGATCACGTGGGAATTCTTCCAGGAGGAATTCCAGAAAAAGTATATTAGCCAAAGATTTATCGACCAGAAGAGGAAGGAATTCCTAGAGCTAAAGTAAGGTCGAATGTGAGTGACGGAATATGAGCGTGAATTTATGAGGCTCAGTAAGTACGCGCGGGAGTGCGTGTCCACAGAAGCCACCATGTGTAAGAGGTTTGAGGATGGTCTCAATTAAGACATCCGAGTATTTGTTGGTATTTTAGAGATAAGAGAATTTGTAGTGCTCGTTGAAAGAGCATGTAAGGCAGAAGAGTTGGTTAAAGAAAAGAGGAAAGAGGCTATCGAGTCACGGGACTCAAAGAAAAGACAGATAGAGAAATTACATCAGACCTCATCCAAGAGATCGAAGGAATTCACTACCCGATCGAATGCTTCGATAGGGTTCTCGAATAGAAACAAGAACCAGTAGAACACGACTTTTAGAGCCCAGACCACTTCGGTCACAAGCATCGATAGCACTCAGTCAAATAGGCCAGAATGCCCGCAATGTGGTAGGTGTCATTTTGGCAAGTGCCAAGGAACTGAAAGGGGCTATTTCAAGTGCGGATCATTGGAACACTTCATCCGTGATCGTCCCAAATTGGATAAGAGAGACAGAAAACAAGATGTAAAAGCAAGTAGTGCTCCTTTGAAGGGTAGAACATAGAAGAACTCCAGAAGCGGGGCTAGCAATAGAGGCACGCCAAGAGATGCTACGGTGAGGTCTGAGGGCAGAGCGCCTGTAAGGACTTATACTATACGTGCCCAGGAAGAGACAGATCTCCTGACATGATCACGGGTACCTATTCTATCCATGAAATATCTGTTGTCGCTTTAATTAACCTGGGATCTACCCACTCTTATATTTGTATGGAATTGATACCTCATGTGAGTATGCTAGTAGAGTCCACTGAGTTTGTAACAGAAGTGTCCAATGCCTTAGGCAGATATGTGCTAGTGTACTGAGTATGTAGAAATTGCCCTTTGACAATTAGAGGTCATTGTTTTCCAGCTAACTTGATGTTATTGCCATTTAATGAGTTTGATGTAATCCTTGGATTGGATTGGTTGACTGCTCATAATGTTGTAGTGGACAGCGGGAAAAAGATGATTGAGTTGAAATTTGAAGACGGGAATGTTCTTTGAGTTGGATCAGATGATTTAGATAACCTGCCTGTAGTAATATCGTCTTTAACTACTGAGAAATATTTAAGGAAAGGATATGAGGCTTATTTAGCTTTTGTGTTGAATACTCAAGTGTCTGAGTTGAAGATTGAATTGGTACCAGTGGTTTGTGAGTTTACAAACGTGTTTCTAGAAGAATTACCCGGATTGCCTCTGGTGAGGGAAGTAGAGTTTGGAATTGAGTTAGTCCCCGGTACGACACCCATCTCGATTGCTCCGTATAGGATGGCTCCAACGGAGTTAAAAGAGTTGAAAGTATAGCTGCAAGAGTTAATAGAAAAAGTTTTTGAGAGACCTGGTTATTCACCATGGGGCGCACCGATATTGTTTGTTAAAAAGAAAGATGGGTCGATGAGGTTATATATCGACTATAGATAGCTCAATAAGGTAACAGTGAAGAACAAGTATCCTTTGCCAAGGATCGACGGCCTGTTTGATCAGTTAAAGGGAGCCACTGTATTTTCCAAGAATGACCTGAGATCCGGATACTACCAGTTAAGAGTAAATGAACAAGATGTGCCGAAGACTGCATTTCGAACAAGATACGGGCATTATGAGTTCCTCGTCATGCCCTTTGGTTTGACTAATGCCTCGGCAATGTTTATGGGTTTGATGAACCGCATTTTTTGACCTATCAGGATAAGTTTGTCGTCATCTTTATTGATGAGACAGTGGTTTATTCGCGTGATGAGAACTAGTACGCGGAACATCTGAGAGTTGTGTTGCAAACCTTGAGAGACAAACAATTATATGCCAAGTTCAGTAAGAGTGAATTTTGGCTTAAGGAGGTCAGATTCCTAGGACATATTGTGTCGGGAGATGGGATCCGAGTTGACCCAAGCAAGATCTCGACTGTTGTAGAGTGGAAACTACCGAGGAATGTGACTGAGGTTCGAAGCCTTTTGGGTTTGGCTAGATATTATAGACAATTTGTAAATTATTCTCTATGATAGCTACACCGATGATAAGACTACTGCAAAAAGATGTCAAGTTTGAATGGACAGAAAAGTGCCAACAGAGTTTCGAGAAATTAAAGGCTTTATTGACCAAAGCCCTAGTGTTGGTGCAACAGGAGTCAGACAAGGAGTTTGTGATTTATAGTGACGCCTCCTTGAATGGCTTGGGGTGCGTGCTTATGCAGAAAAGTAAGGTCATAGCGTACATATCGAGACAGCTGAAGCCATATGAGAGGAATTACCCGACGCATGATTTAGAGTTAGCTTCCATCGTGTTCGCGTTGAAAATTTAGAGACACCATCTGTATGGCGAGAAGTGTCGAGTGTTCACCGATCACAAGAGCCTTAACTACTTGATGACTCAAAAGGAGTTGAACCTAAGGCAATGACGATGGTTAGAATTAATAAAAGATTATGAGTTGATTATCGACTACCACCCTGGAAAGGTGAACGTGGTCGCCGACGCTTTAAGTAGAAAATCATTATTCGCCTTGAGGGCCATGAATACTCATTTGACTGTGTCTAACGATGGTTCGGTTCTAGCAGAGTTGAGAACTAGACCGATGTTTCTACAAGATATTCGGGAAGCTCAGAATAACGATAGTTAATTGCAAGCAAAAAGAACTCAGTGTGAATCGAGCGTTGAGACAGATTTTCCTATTGGCACCGATGGATGTCTAATGTTCAAAGAAAGAGTTTGTGTACCCAAGGACAATGAGCTTATTCAGAAGATTCTAATAAAGGCACATAGTGGTTGTTTTCCCGTCCACCCGGGCAGTATGAACATGTACAATGACTTGAGGAAAATGTACTGGTGGTCGGGAATAAAAAGATATATTTCAGAGTTCGTTTCTAAGTGTCTAGTGTGTCAGCAAGTGAAGGCTGAACATCAAGTACCTTCGGGTTTACTTCAACCTATTACGGCCCCCGAGTGGAAGTGGGATCGGATTACTATAGACTTTGTGATGGGTTTTCCATTAACCCCAAAGAAAAAGAATGTCGTATGGGTTGTTGTGGATAGGCTAACTAAGTCGGCACATTTTATACTAGTACGTACCGGCTAGTCCCTTGAGAGATTAGCCGACTTGTACATTTTCAAGATTGTGAGGCTTCATAGAGTGTTATTGTCAATTATCTCAGATCGAGACCCGAGGTTTACCTGGAGGTTTTGGAAGAAGTTACAAGAGGCTTTGGGAACAAAGTTGAATTTCAGCACGACTTTTCACCCACAAACTGACGGTCAATCGGAAAGAATGATTCAGATTTTAGAGGACATGTTACGGTGTTGTGTTCTCAAGTTTCAGGGAAGTTGGGAAAGATACTTACCATTAGTTGAATTCGCCTACAACAATGGTTACCATACAAGTCTGGAAATGGTGCCTTATGAGGCTTTGTATGGGTGAAAGTGTCAAACACCCTTATACCGGACTGAGCTAAGAGAAAGTTAGATTCACGGGGTTGATTTAGTCAAAGAGACCGAAGAGAAAGTTAAAGTGATTCGGGACTGTTTGAAGGCTACCTCGGATAGGCAGAAATCTTATGCAGATTTGAAACGGAAAAAGATCGAATTCCAAGTCGGTGATCGAGTATTTTTAAAAGTATCTCCGTGGAGGAAAGTCCTCAGATTTGGTAAAAAGGGCAAGTTGAGTCCTCGTTTCATAGGACCCTATGAAGTTACCAAGAGAGTTAGGTTAGTTGCCTATTAATTAGCTTTGCCACCAGAATTGGAAAAGATTCATGATGTCTTTCATGTGTCCATGCTACGCCTATATAGATCAGACCCTTCGCATGTGATTGCGCCAACAGAAGTTGAGATTCATCCGGACATGACCTATGGTGAAGAACCAGTCAAGATTTTGGCTCGAGAAGTAAAACAGTTAAGGAATAAGAGTGTAGCACTTGTGAAAGTTTTGTGGCATGGACATGGAGTCGAGGAAGCCACATGGGAACCCGAGGAGACTATGAGAGATCAGTTCCCGAATTTATTCACTGGTAAGATTTTCGGGGACGAAAATCCCTAATGGGAAGAAATGTAACAGCCTAATTTAGGGCCTAGTCAGAATAGTGGTCTTGGGACCATAAATCCAAAGTCGAAGAAATTATTTTATTATTATTTAGATGTTATAGCATGTTTTTAAGAGTGTATGAAAAATTTGGTGAGTCAATTTTAGCGTTTGAAAGCCTAATTGAGAAAAACGGCTAAATCGCATAAAATACAAAAGTCCTAAATTGATAGCTAAAGGTGTCAAATAGCTAGAGGATAAAAATTGGGGGTCTTTAAGAGGCAATTAAACCCTAATTAGATAGCTTGGCTGGCCATGAGGGGATAAAAATGTTGAAAAGTCAACATTTGGTAATTGATGACATCATATGTATTATAATAATACCCTAAGCCTAGCTATCATCTTTTTCTTTCATTTCTTCTTTACTACCACTGAAATTTTCAACGAAGAAATGGGATTTTAAGAGCTTGAAATTTCAGCAACTTGAAGCACTTACAAGTAAGTGATTTTCATGTCCTTTGTTGATGATTTTTGTACTTTTGAGACCCATGAAGCATGAGCTTTCAAATGAGGGTATTATTTTGCAAAATGATTAAGAGTTTAGGGTTTTGCCATGAAAGGATTTGTGATGGTTGTTGAGTTTTTATGGAAAAAAATGAGTCTTGGGTGTCTTATAAACAACTTTTGTGAAAGGTGTTAGCATGAAAACACCTAAAGGGACTATTTTGAACAAGTTGTAAAATAATTGATAAATGTGTGAAATAGAGAGAACTTGGGGTTGCTATAAGATTAAGAAGAGTTCAGTTAGGCTTAAAATGCGAAGAAGTTCGATAAAAATCGATTATTGAGCATAGGGGTAAAATAGTCATTTTGCCAAAGTTTAAGGCCAAAATTGTCATTTTGCCAACGTTTAGGGCCAAAATGGTCATTTTACCGAAGATCTGAGTTTTTAATTGCTTAATTTTATTTAGTGATTAAATGAGTGCGTTTTGCTATTTTAGATCAAGAATTGCCAAATCCAAACCTAGATCGGGGGAAAGCCAAGTAAATTGACTAAACCGACTAGTCGTGTATGTTTTGTAATCTGAGGTAAGTTGTATGTAAGTAATACAACTACATTGTTATTATATGTGTTTGAAATATTATAGCATGAATTGCTTGATTGTGAAATTGAGAATGTATAATGATAAATGAGTTAGTAGAATTTCCGTTGGAACCTTAGGAAGTAAATTGGATATTCATGCCATGACTTTGAATCATTCATGTGTGAGTTAGTGTAAGACATGTTTGGGACATGCATCGGCCACATTACGAGAGCTAGTGTAAGACCATGTCTGGGACATGGCATCGGTATTGAGACGAGAGCTAGTGTAAGACATGTCTGGGACATGCATCGGCCTCGAGACATAAGCCAGTGTAAGACATGTCTGGGACATGCATCGGCTACGAGATGATAGTCAATGTAAGACCATGTCTAGGACATGGCATCGACTTGAGATATGAGCTAGTGTAAGACTGTGTCTGGGACATGGTATCAGCACCTTACCCATGTTTGAGGCTTAATGAATATCCGGTAGTGTTTCAAATGGTTCAACGGTGAACATTATGTTCTTAAGCTAATGAGGAAAGTATAACAGTGTTGTGAGTGGTACAAGTACTTAATTGGTACATATGAGGTATGATCTCATTGTATAATATGTGACTTGTATGGATGGTAATGAGTAAGTTATACTTATGCCTACCTTGGTATTATGAGCATGTGGATTATTGATAAATTGTTGTTGTTGTATACTTACTTATATGCAACTTACTAAGCTTTTATGCTTACTCCTTTTCCATTCCATTTCCTTTCACTGTCGCCTAACTAGCTCAAGGATCACCAGAAGTCAGAGATATCAATCACACTATCAACCGAAGCTTCGGTATAGTTGGATTTATATTTTTGAATATGGCATGTATAGGGCTTAGACTTTATTATTTTGTGCCTTCGAGAATTGGCCAAATGTGTTGGCTTGGGTTGGAAACCCTTCAATTTGTATTAAGCTTTGAATGATGGCTAACATTCATTTTGAACTTGTAAAAGATGAATTATCATGGTTGAATGCATGTCTATTGTGGCTGATTTGATTATAAAAATTGTGCTCGTTTTGGTATTGGTTGGCATTTGTATGAAAATAGGTATGTAAGGGTGGCAATGAGGCTTGGTAAATAGCCCTATATTGTCCACACGGGTAGACACACGGGCGTGTGTCTAGGCCGTGTGTGACACACAGTCTGCTTTATGGGTGTGTAGTCTGGCCGTGTTTGTAACACCCCAAACCTGGCCTAGACGCTATGGCTGAATCTGGTGTGTCACATTGAAGTGTTTTAGCGAAAACTGTGTTTTCATTGAAAACCCTTCTTAAAAGAAACCTTAATTAACTTAAAAAAAACACACACCTTTCAGTTGCGGAAGCCTTGTTTAAAACATTTGATTAAAGAAAACATATCATTTTAAAATTTAGTTACGGAAGCGTAGAAAAACATACTATAGTTTAAGAAATCCATGTTCAACTTCTCTTAATTACAATGAAAATAATAATAATAATTCAAGTAATAATAATATAATGAAAACCTTATTACAATCTGTTCTGAAACATACGTAATAAAATAAAACTTATATGCTTAAAAAAAAATAAGTCCAAATTATCTTGCTAGCTGGCCACCTAGAGTCCCTCCAAACATCGAACCTTCTACTAAGCATCACCTGAAAATAAAATAAATGAGGGGGTGAGTTTTCGTAAACTCAGTGTGTACAACCCTCAACGAAAAAAACAAGCAATCACAAATCATCATACATCAACATGCAATGCAATCCCATCCAAATTATCCATCTGCTACACACCAGCTCCGTCCCCCATCACACCATGTAGGGATATAAATATCGACCCACCCAACCGACACATCAATGGTAGCCCAGTTACGGAACTACCTTCATATACATATTGGGCTTTAAAAGCCGTCGGTGGATCCACGATTGTCAAGCAACCATGCGATCCTCATATACTTCCTCCGTTCCATAATTCCCAACTCATATGCAACCTAAGCAGAATATCATATGTATGGATGTCACATCCATAAAACTTACATTCAACACCTTAGGGTATTTTGGTCATTTTCGCCCTTAGGGGCATTTCGATAATTTTTCCTTAATTACGGTTTTCACTTACCTTGGCCCGTTAACAAGTCCCGCGAGCTAAGATGAACGAATACTATGCACCAGGTAAGATTCCAGAGAATAGGAGGTGAGTCATTAAAACCGCTTAAGTACCAAGCTCTCCCTAGATCTAATCCTAGACATGCATATACCCGTTGCCACACCTTAACCCTATGGCTTATCCACGGTCTCAATAATTTAATTAATTTTTATGTAGTCATCAAATATTAGACCCAAAACCCCTTATAGAGCCCTGACAAATTCACATATCTGTATCTGGCCCATTAAGCCCAATCATATTCATATGGCCCATTAGGCCCAAATCACATTTATATGGTCCGTTAGGCCCAGTCACATTCATATTCATGCTCACATACAAATTCCTATCACATAGCATCAATTTTAAGTTTTTGCCTATTATGGGCCCAACAGCCTATCAGGCCCATTTAGCCCAGTCTGGCCCATATGGCCAAATCACAACCCATGTCCACGGAATCGCTCGTGGGCCTCAGGCAACCTATCGGTTTGCCCCTTATGAGTGTTCGCGCACTCACAAGACTACCGTAGCCAAACTTTCGGCTTTTCGACTTTTTCCGATTCATTGTGTGTGTGCAGTGTATGTACACACCTGGTAAACAAGTGTGGTGCGATTCCTTTAGTCACCAACCTACAAACGATATCACCCTTCCATTAATCACATGTTTAATACATATCCTTACTAAAACCGAAACCTCACCTTAATCTTACCTTGCGCGACAAGTATAACAGCCCCTTCTTTAATCACTAACCACGATCAACTCCTAGATCTGCACCAATCTTAGCCATTAAAACCTGAATATAGGTGACTCGTATCCAACACAAGTCCCCCTTACCATAACTATAACCATCCGACCAACTAAGATTAAGAGTACTTACCAAAGTCTCTCACCTGAAGAGCAAATCGGTAGGGATCCAAAAACCGGGATTCGATACCTATTCCTACCCAAAACCGATTAGAAGAAGTAAGGGACAATAATCGATATTGAGCAAAGAAAACTGATTGTAGAACACTTACACTAGATTCGGTCAAAGAGTATTCGGCCCTTGGGAGATTCGACTTTTCGGCTTTCAAACTTAGTATGGTGAATAAGGTTTATTTGGTATAGGTTAAAGAAAAAGAGTAGAAGAAGAAATCAACTAACTGAAACAGAGAAGAATAGAAATCAGCAGAAAGAAAAGAAAGAAAGACAAAAGGGTTTTCGGCTTTTTGGATCTTGAAAACAAAAAGGTATGCGGTAGCAAGGTGAAGAAAAATTTCGACAGTAGCCTAGCAACCGTGTATTTGGCCCCTATTTATAGCCCTTATAGCCGAATTTTACATGCCTAATTCCCAATTCGGCTCCATCACTTCTCCCTTCTCATCTCCTCGTTTATCTCCCTGATAACCCCTTGATCTTTTCCTTAATTTTCTCTTCTGAACACTCCCCTTGGAGTCCATCTTCACGCCACTTCCAACCTTCTAGGAGGCTAAAATTAAACTTCTAAAAATACTAAGCTAAGATTCGAACCTTGGATCTCCTTGCTAGCTACTACTGCTACCTCTCTACTCCCTAAGTGGTGTCACTTTGCCACTCCTCCACAAAGCTTTTTGATGCCATTTTTCCCCTATTTTTATTTAAAAGCCCAACTACTTGCCATCAGGGTTCCTTAATGCATAATTTCCTTTTTCCCTAAGTTCAAATTCAAACCTTAGCCAAGACCTACTATTACCTACTTAACTGAAAATACCTAGCACACATTTTTTTATCAGAACCGAAAAAGAAAATTTAGGATTTCGGGATTTTTCGATTTTGGGATTTTTGGGCGTTACAGTGTGTCCCCTGCACATAAAAATTTCAAGTTAGTATGCATGGTAATAAACACACGGGCAGAGAAATGGCCGTGTGTCTCATCCATGTGAAGGACACGGCCCAGTACATGGGCGTATACCTTAGCTGTGTGACATTTTGAGCATGCTAACGTCAAAAATAGAATGTCCATGTTTCCGCACACTGGCTAGGACACGGGCATGTTGTGGCCGTGTGAGGGACACGGGCCATTGGCACGGGCGTGTGTCTGGCCGTGGGAAAACCCCTGTATGTGTGAATTAGAAATTAATTCTACACGGGTGTGGGACACAGGCATGTCCCAGGAGTGCTTAGGCCATGTAAGCCACACAGGCTATCAGGACGACCATGTCGATATGGTCACACGAGCGTGTTACCCTTCCACACGGGCGTGTGCCCTGTTTTAAAGGAAAATTTCTTAAGGTTGGTTTAAGGACCCGGAATGGTCCCGAATAGTTTTCAATGGTTGAATTGGGGCTCGTAGGCCCATAATAAGAAGTTTAAAGTAGAAATTGAAAAAGTTTTAAATTGGACCAAGTCTCGGTGACTTGAGATTGGTTGTATGCATGAGATCAAGTTAGGTAATGCCTTGTACTCTGCCCCGGTGTGGGTTACAGATATACGGTGTTACACTCTAACTAGTGGCAACCCTGGCAACTCTTCCGAGAACACATCCAGATTTTCACAAACTATCGACTCTGATTCAATTTTCAACTCAGTCACTTTCGTATTCAACACATAAGCAAGATAAGCTTCACTACCTTTCCTTACATATCTCTGAGCAGACATCAAAGAAATCACAATAGGTAATTCACCCGACTCATCTAAATCAATCTGAAGAATTTCACCATTTTCACATTTCAATTCAATAATCTTTCTTTTACAGTTCACTACGGCATCATGTAGTGTCAACCAATCCATACCCAAAATAACATCGAATTCATCAAATGGCAACAACATTAAATCAGCCAGAAAATAGTGACCTCGAATCATCAAGGGACAATTCTTGCAAAGTCTATCAACTAATAAATGTTTGCCTAAGGGGTTTGACACTCTGACCACAAACTCAGTAAACTCAACTGGTAAGCTCTTACTAGCTACTAATTTCATACAAACATAAGAATGCGTCGATCCAAGATCGATCAATGCAGCTACATTAGTATTATAGAGAGAAAAAGTACCAATGATAACATCGGGAGATGTCACGAATTTACGAGCATGGATGGCATAGGCTCTAGCAGGTGCTCGAGCTTCAGATCTCACAACTGTGTCTTTCATCACACCTTTACTACTAGCTCCATTACCAGTATTACTCGATGGCCTACCCCTATTAGTGGTATTACACGGCCTTGCACTCTGAAATTTTTCTTTTTCAGCCATTTCAGGGCAATTTCGAATAAAATGCTCTTGAGAACCACACTTGAAACAAGCCCAGTCATTCATCCTACACTCGTTGGGATGTTTTCTTCCACAATGCTGGCATTCGAGTCTATTTGACTTTACATTACCCACACTTGCCATTGAGGTAGCTTGAGATTTAGAGCTCGAATGTTGCTTCCCGCGATCTCTGTGTGAATACCCAGCTGACACATTCAAACAGGAATACTTTTCTTTAGATTTCTTTGACTGAGGTGGAAATGACTTACTCATCGGTCTTTTCCTCGAATCTCTAGCTTCAAGATTAGCTTTCCTCTTCTCTTTGTTCAACTCTTCAACCTTACAAGCTTGTTCAACCAATACCACAAATTCTTTCAGCTCTAAAATTCCAACTAACACGTGAATATCCTTATTCAATCTATCCTTAAATGTCATACACATAATAGCCTCGATGGAAACACACTCCCGAGCATATTTACTAAGTCTAACGAATTCTTGCTCATACTCTGTCACTGTCATATGACCCTGTTTCAGTTTAAGAAATTCCTTACGTTTCTAGTCGATGAACCGCTGACTAATATATTTCTTTTGGAACTCCTCTTGAAAGAATTCCCATGTAACCCTCTCTCTTGGTACCACCGATACCAGTGTATTCCACCAGTGATATGCAGAATCTCTCAAAAGTGAGATGGCATACTTTAAACACTCATCCGGTGTGCAAGACAACTTATCAAATACCCTGATAGAGTTTTCAAGCCAAAACTCGGCTCTTTCAGGACCATCATCCACATTAGCTCTAAAGTCATCAGCCCCATGCTTTCGGATTTTATCAACCGAGGGCTTGTTCATTCTTACAAATTTCATACCTTGTGGGGCTATGGAAACCGGTCGAGGAATAGGTGGGGGTAGAGTAGGTTGGGCATTCGGATTTGTTCGAACAAATTTCGTATACCACTCATTCATCATGTGGAGAAAGGCTTCTCTGCCCCCTTCTCCCTGACTAAGTAGGAGGTCTACTATCGACAGGCAGTCTTTGCCTTAAAAAGCGGGTCAGTGGCGACATTCTGATCGACTTCATCAACCTAAGCTCAATTGTGATCTATTACTATACGAAAACACAATTTACAATTGTCAGGAGTCATCACACTATCACAGTTCATTTATGGCATGTATAGCTAGACTCTTACACACGGTAAATTAGTCTAAGAATCGTCTAAATCGTAGCTCTGATACCATAAAATATAACACCCATTACCTGTATTCGACGTCGGAACAAAGTACGAGGCATTATCGGACTTAAACATAAGCAAACATACAAAACTTTGACATAAATTTTCATCCAAATTTAAAACTTTTCATTTACATTCACATCGTCCCTAAAACGAGTCTACGAGGTCCAAAACATACATTGGAAGCGGTTCGAGACTAAACCTATAACTTTGGAAAATTTCACAACACTTAGAAAATTTTTCATGTTTTAAGAGCCATACGTCCGTATGACTTGAGACACGCCCGTCTGGTCACACACGCCCGTGTAACTCTCTATTTGTCATCCAAGGATAAATTGAAGTCGCATGGCCAAGGCACACTCCCGTGTGCTTAGGTCATGTGGTTGATTTAATTTTCATAATTTTTCATAAAATAGGTGCAGACTTCACACGCCTAGGGCACATGCCCGTGCCTGAGGCCGTGTCATCCACACGGCTGAGACACATGCCCGTGTCTCTGTCCGTGTGCTCAATACTGAGGATTCTGTTTTGCAACAATTAAAGTGGAGGGGACACATGACTGGATCACACGCCCATGGGGTGAGCTGTGTGTCACACACAACCTAGACACACGCCTATGTGTCTACCCGTGTGGACAAAAATAAGGCTATTTTCCAAGCCATATTGTCACCCTTCTATGCACAAACCTACACAACAAAACATAGCACCATTCCAAGTATATGCATTCAATCAAATCAGCCACAACCAAGGCATCAATACCTTATTCACATACTATCATTTATCATACACAAACATCACATATATTTCAACTCAAATCATGCAATTTTCCACATCCATGAAAGACATCATCATATGCATATATACTTAAATCAATATTAGTCAATTTCAACAGCAAATTACAAAATGCATTATCAATCATCATAAGCCAACACATTTGGCCAATAATTATGACACATATCAAAACGACCAAGTCCCTATACATGCCATAACTCAAAATGTTAAAATCATTGATACCCAAAATAATAAGTTGATAGTGTGGTTAGATCTCTAGCAATCTCTGATCCCTGTGTAACACCCCTAAATCGTATTCGTCGTCAGAGTGGGGTTACGGGGTATTACCAGACAAGCCACAAACTACGAACAGTCATTTGCATACACTTGCACAAACTTTTAAACTAACCAATTATTAAAATAAATAATCAATTTAATTATTATTACCATATAACTAATTATAATTTTAATGCACTTCAAGATTTTACAAATCATACAGACCATATTACACTTTAACCGCATACTAGATTCATACATTAATAGTACTCATATAACAAAGTACACTTACCTATTTCAATTTGATCACATCATATTCGGCAATTATACATTACTATCTATTCAGTCAATTTATAGTCATAGTTTAGGGACTAACTTATACACTACATAACATTCAACTTTATCCAGCAGAACACATGTACATCACATAAAAATGCATATAATTTTCATGATTTATTATGGCATAATTCACTATTCATTTGGTCATTTTCTTTATGCAATTAGCCGAATACAAATATGTTTAATAACTAAGCTTTAATAATTGTTCACTTCCAACTTTGTCAATTAAAGTACTCCATTAAACCAACCCAAACATCCAAATTGTATGCCCTTATTAAAACAGCACAAATACCATATTCACTAATCAAATTGTTAAAGCCTAACTTTAACCACAGATATTCCTTACCACATTTGCACCATGAACATATATGTGTACATATGTCGACCTAATACTAATACATTTACCGAATCATACATACAACATATTTACTAGTTAAAATAACAAGCCCAACTTGTTTTTACTTGACCAATTCATTACATTAATATAATAAACTCGAACCCCACTCCGACGCTTACCACAAACTTGATTTAGTAAACCATTCTCAAGACTAAACATATTATAATAAACCCTTACCACATACAAACTTAGCCATATAATATTTAATACCAATTTACATATTAACACTTATATCATCATAACAACCAATTTCATATATATAATATCAATACAAAACCTTAGCCGAATCAACTAAACATGCCAAGGAAAGATATGTAATCCATGATCATTTCATCATCCACATCCAAAGTCCCAACCATTATCATGCTATTTTTGAAATATATAACACCTATCACAAACACCATTCTTTTATAGCATGTAACATTATAACCAAAACGAACTCAGATCATAAGCAAACATACTGAAATCAAACATGGAAATTAAGCCATTTTTGCATGGATCAAATTATACAAAACCAAATCCAACATTTCAAAAGATGATCCATCCTATACATGCCATAATACGAGTTTGATTTATTTAAATACTGAAGCTGTAGATAGTGTGATAGACTTTGCTAACGATCCCGAGCTTGTAACTTGAATCCAAAATCTATAAAACAAAGTAAACATGAACACATAGAGTAAGCTATTATAGCTTAGTAAGTCATAAGCAAATAAATAATCCCAAGATATAATCAACTCATTTTAAGATAAACTGAATGTAACACCCTGATTTTAGGCCTAGAAGTGATGGGCCTTGAG
Organism: Gossypium longicalyx; assembly: GCA_025698465.1. NCBI lineage: Eukaryota > Viridiplantae > Streptophyta > Magnoliopsida > Malvales > Malvaceae > Gossypium > Gossypium longicalyx. The sequence goes on along the minus strand of CM047007.1, from coordinate 45,578,159 downwards.
TTTGGGATCTGTTAGAAGGCGGCTTGAATAAAAGAAAGGTGTTTAAATATTTTATAATTGTGTGTGTAGTTTAATCGTTAAATTATTTAGGAAGGGTTGGTAGTGTGGTAAAAGTCCTAGGTTCGATCTAGGGCTTTAGCAAAATTTTGCATTTTTTTCTAAATAACCCTGAGCATTAGGTGGAAGGCTTATTAATAAGGCCTAGTAAAATCTGACACATGGAAATGCTTGGCTTAGTGGCAAAAGGCGTGGGTAGTAAGTAGGAGGTCCAGGGTTCAAGTCCTGGCCTTGGCGAAAAATTTTTTATTGCGCATAAGATTAGTAGGGAAGCTAGCGTTTAGGCTTTATAAATATGTTAGGTGGAAATTCGACACAAAGGATGCACTTGGCCCAGTGGCATGATGGAGTAAGGAGAGGTGCTGGGTTCAATTCGCAGCATGAGCAAAAGTTGTGGATTTATTTTGGACAACCTGGAGGTCGGCAGAAAGACTTTATAATTAATTGGGGAGGAGAAACGGCACAAAAGAGCTTGTGGCTTGGTGGCAAGGGACGTATAGTGCAGCCAAGAGATTAGGGGTTCGAATCTGAATGGTAGCAAATATTTTTAGGATAATCAGGTTACGGGTTAATAGGCCTTAAAAATAGTTAGGGATGGAATATGGCACAAGAGCGCCTATGGTGCAGTGGCGAGAAGCATGCTATGGTTTTGAGAGGGAGCAAGTTCGAATCCCAGGCCTGACAAAGTTTAAATTTTTATTCTTTATGAAAATTGAGGCTTAGGCATATAAGCCTTATAATTAATTGTAACCGAATGGTAGCATAATAAAGGATGCGGTGCAGTGGCCAGCAGCGTGCTAGGAAGATGGAGGGTTAGAGTTCGAGTGGTGGCATGCGCAAAGGGAGAATTTAATTTTGCTACTCAAGTGTTGTACGGTGGAAGCAATTTGAATGCAATTCAAATTGGAATTTTTGGCTAAAATCAAGGAGATTAGGATGAGAATTAAGTGTAGATATGATGGTGATAAAATTAGAGAATTTGAAGGGAAATTATCTTGACGAGTTTAAGTCGATTGAGGAGTGTAGGTGTATTTCATTTATTTATTTATTTATTCATTTATTTTTTAGTATAAATATGTGTGTCGTATGGGCGAGTAAGGGCATTTGTTGTTTTTGTGTGCTTCAGTCGCATATCAGCTCCTTTTTTCTTTAAGCCAAACTCTTGATCTTTTCTTCCCTATTTTAATCGAATCAACCTCTTCCCTCTTCAACTGAGCCGACTGTTTCTTTTTCATTTAAAAGTCGAGTCATACACTTTGGGGGTTTGATTTCTTGCTAGCAAGCGATCTTGCAATCGGTAAGTGAATTAGATCTTCTTCAGCTTTTGTTATATATTTCTAAGATCTTTCGTTTCTACACTCTTAAAAGTCGATTTTTCTTTATCCTTTCCAATACCATTACTTTCATTAACCTATGGTTTCTCCATTTATTTCTCTTTTTCCCTCTCATTCAAGAGTGTGATCACTGATGGAAAAAGGGGCTTCTAGTAGAGAGGTTGGGATAGAGGCTCCCAAGTTTAAGTGAAGTAAGGTGTCAGCCGTTAGGGACTTTCTGCCTGGATGCAGAAGGGGGACTATGTTAGATTTCGAGTTACATAGGCAAATCGCAATCGATCAATCTAGTAAAGGCAAGTATAGGTGGTTCTTCGACAAGTAGTGGATTTATTTTGAATTAATGGAATATGACGAATGGAGTATAACATTGAATATAGGTTCAGGGGATTATGAATACTTAGTACTCCAGGTGATAAGGTGTGTTAGTACTCCAGGTGATAAGGTGTGTACTTCTACCCTATGATAACTTGATATAAAGCCGAATGTGTGTACATACACTACACACACACAATAAATCGGCAAAAGCCGAAATGCCGAAAAGTCGAAAAGCCAAAATGTCGAAAAGCTGAGAGTTGGGCTACGGTAGTCTTGCGAGTGCGCGAACACTTGTGAGGAGGAAACCGATAGGTTTTTTGAGGCCCATGGGCGATTCCATGGACTTGGGCTGTGATTTGGCCAACCGAGCCAGAATAGGCTTAATGAGCCTAATGGGCTGTTGGGCCCATAATAGGCAAAATTAATATTTGATGCTGTGTGATGGAAAATTCGTATGTGAGCATGTATATAAATGTAATTTGGGCCTAATGGGCCATATATAGGTTATTTGGGCCTAATGGGCCATATGAATATGATTGGGCCTAGTGGGCCACATACAGGTATGTGGATTTGACTGGGCTTTATAAGGGGTTTTGGGCCTAGTATATGATGACTACATAAAACTTAATTAATTTATTGTGACCGTGGACAAGTCAAAGGGTTAAGGTGTGGCAACGGGTATATGCATGTCTAGGATTGGATCTAGGGAGAGCTTAGTACTTAAGCGGTCTTAATGACTCACCTCCTCTTCTCTGGAATCCTACCTGATGCATAGTATTCGTTCATCTTAGCTCACGAAATTTGTTAACGGGCCAAGGTAAGTGAAAACCGTAAAGAAAGGGAAAATTATCGAAATTCCCCTAAGGGCAAAAATGACCAAAATACCCCTAGGTGTTGAATGTAAGTTTTATGGATGTGACATGCATACATATGATATTTTGCTTACGTTGCATATGGGTTGGGAATTATGGAACGGAGGAAGTATATGAGGATCGCATGGTTGCTTGACAATCGTGGATCCACCGACGGCTTTTAAGCCCAATGTGTAAATGAAGGTAGTTCCGCAACCGGGCTACCATAGATGTGTATCAGTTGGGTGGGTCGATATTTATATCCCCACATGATGTGTCAGGGGACGGAGCTAGTGTGTAGCGGATGGATTGTTGGGATGGGATTGCATTGCATTGCATTGCATTGCATTGCATTGCATTGCATTGCATTGCATTGCATGTATGATATTGTTGTGATATAATTGCGATATGGGCTCCGGCCCAACTAAGGCTAATATGGGATAAGGCCCAAAGACCATCGTTATTGAATTGGGCTCTGGCACAAAATAACTAATGATTGCTTTATACTTGTTGAGGATTGTACACACTGGGTTTTCGAAACTCACCCCCCTCCTTCTAAACTTTTCAGGTGATCCTCAGTAGGCGGTTCGATGGATGGAGGGACTCATAGGTGACCAATTAGCATTAAAGTTTAGACTTAGACTTGTTTGTTTTTAAAAAGAATTTAGTTTTTGATTTATTAAGTGATTTTAGACTGGAATGTAATAAGGCCTTCCCTTTTTGTTCTTATTTGGTTTATCATTTTTATGCATTGTAATTACGAAAAGTTGAATATGGATTTTTCTAAAGCATAGTTTTTTAAATACTACGTTTTCGCAACTAAATTTTTAAATGACGAGTTTTCATAAAATCATATGTTCTAAATAAAGCTTTCACAACTGGAAAGAGATTTTACAAAGTAATTAATGTTTTTCATTTTAAGGAAGTGTTTCCAATGAAAATAAGGTTTTCGCTAAAACACTTCAATGTGACGCGCCAGATTCGGCCATAACGTCTGGGCCAGGTTTGGAGTGTTACACTAAATCATACCTGGCCTTTTATCTTGTTTTACACATTCGATCGCGATTTACCTTTGCCCAATGAACCATTCGGAATTGGCTAGGACACTCGGATAATCACACATATATCGTACAATGCCAACGTCCTAGACGTGGTCTTACATGTAATCACATATCGATGCCACTGTCCCTAACAGGGTCTTACTCACACACATATATCAGAGTCACAAATCAATGCCATGGTCTTACTCGCACACATATATCGGAATCCTATGTCATGACATATGTATCTTAATTATTCCTAAGGTTCATACGGGGCTTTCGAACGTCGTAACTCGGTAGAAATGAATGCTTGAACATGGTTACCAAGCTTATTCACATTCGAAAATAGCATATATAAATTCCTATTTTTCATACCAGCATATATATTTAGAATTTATCCACAATTAAACATGTCTATTTGCTTATAAACTTACCTCGGACGTTATAAAACGAGACAGGGCTGCTAGTCGACAACTTTCGTTTTTCCCTGATCCAAATCTGATTTCTTTGGTTCTTGATCTAAACATATTCAAATTAAGCTCATTCAAACATATTTTCATTAAATTTAGTCCAAAAACACATAAATGGGCAAATTACCATTTTACCCCTAACATTTACAATTTTTATAATTTAGTCCCTATTACACAAAACACAAAATATACAAAATTTCAAAATACCCATGCTGGGCCGATTTTTACTCATGTCTATACAAACCCATATAATTCATTTATTTCATATTTTAGTCCCTCAAATTATTATTTTTTCAATTTAGTCCTAATTACTCAAAATCATCAAAAACTCCAATACAAAACATGTTAATCTAAAACATATCTTTCATATTTCATCATCAAACAACAAAAATCACAAGCTCTCAACAATGGCACAACTCAAAATATTCATCAAAATAAAAAATTCAAGCATGGGTTTTGTAGTACTCGAAGCAACGATCTCAAAAACGTAAAAATTATCAAAAACTAAGCTAAACACATACCTTGATTGAGCTTAGAAATGGCCGAACCCTAGGTTTCTCTTTTTCTTTTCTTTTGTTTTTAGCTTCGGTCAAAAGAAAATGGATGAACATGGCTTATTTTTATGTTTTATGATATATATTATAACTTATTATAATTTAAAGTTTAATTTACATATATAACCTTAATTAAATAATAAAATCTTATAATATATGTCCACTACCGTCCACCCTTTCTTCAAATGGGCTAATTGCAACATAAAGGCTTTCATTTTAAAAGCCAATAGCATTTTGGCCCTTTATACATTAAACTATTCAATTTTTAATTTACGCGATTAAGTCTATTTATTTAATTGGACACTCAAACAATAAAATTAAATCACGAAAATTTCACACATTCTAATTCACACACAATAAACAAAGAAAATAATTTTAAAATATTTTTTTGATTTAGATTCGTGGTCCCAAAACCACCATTCCAGTTAAGGTTTAAATTGGGCTGTTACAACCCGAGCTAGCTTGGTGACATTATAAGACAAGAGAAAAGAATGAGGAGTAAGCTTTAAAGCTTAGTAAGTTCCTATGCAAATAATAGGCATAATAATCACACCTTAGCATAAATATACATGAAGTAAATTTAACATAAATGTCATTATAACTTTCATAATCAAACTTGTTCATTCACAACCTTACCAGGGGTTCATCACATATCGAGCTCATTATTCAATGAGTTTTACGTACGTACTTGTACCAACTCGTAACATAACATAACCTTTCATAGCATTGACATTCTCTTTGAATTTCCTATTGAACTACTTGGAATACTAAAGGATACTCAAGAGTCTCGCACATACAATACCATACCAATGCCATATCCCAAATATGGTCTTACATGGGATCTCATATTGATGCCAACAGCCCAGCTATGGTCTTACACGAAGTCTCATATCGATTCCATATCCCATATATGGTCTTACACATAATCTTAGTAACCTTAATGTCATGACATTTGTATCCTAACTATTCCTAAGGTTCAACCGGGATTTCTCACTTGTCAAACTTTTTCGATTACGTTCAACTGCAATTCACAATTGATACAATATTAAAGCAATTAAAACATAAATAACAATGCATTATTTACATATAAACTTACCTCGGTACAAAAATAGCGGAAATGGATCTAATCGTCAATAACCTTGTTTTTCCAACGATCAAGGTCCGAACCTCGTCTTTCTTTATCTATAATAGAAAATTTAAATTATTTAATTATCGCATTGTTCAATTCGGTCCGAAAATAACACTATGGCAAAATTATCATTTTTCCCTTAACTTTTCACATTTTTACAAATTAGTCCTTAGGCTCGTAAATTGAAATGTATTCAATTTCTTTGTTACCCAAGCCTAGTCGAACCATATACATACTCATATTAGCCCACATTTTTCATCAAGTCACATCTTTACTACACATTTCATAACTTTTTACAAATAGGTCGTTTTATGTATTTCCATCAAAAATTACTAAGTAAAAGTTGTTTATTACACATCAAACTTTCATTTTCTACCATAAAACATCAAAACACATGCAATTCATACATGGGTAAAATTCTAAACATGAACCTTATTTCAAAACAATGGTAGAAATAGAAAAATCGGGTGAATACGACTTCAAAAACATAAAGAGCATTAAAAACAGGGCTAGGATGTACTTACAATCAAGCTTGAAAGATGAAAAAACCCTAGCTATGGTTTTCTTCCAAGTTTTATCCAAGGTTGAAGAAAGATGAGCAAAATTTGGCTTTATTTTCCCTTTTTATTCTCTTATTAACCAAATGACCAAAATGCCCTTTTCCCAAATCACTAAAATTCTCTTACCTCATGTCTATTTTTGTCCGCTAACTTAAAAAATGGTTTAATTATCATATAAGAACCTCTAATTTAAAATTCCATAGCAATTGGACACCTTTAACATGTAGAACTCAACTTTTGCACTTATTACAATTTAGTCCTTTTTACTAAATTGAGTGCTCAAACGTCAAAATTTTCGAACGAAATTTTCATGAAATCATTTTGTAAACCTGTAGATAGTAAAAATATAATAAAAATAATTTTATTATGTCGAATTTGTGGTCCCGAAACCACTGTTCTGACTAGCCCCAAAATCGAGCTGTTACAGTTCTATATTAGTGGAATTAAAAGCTAGATTGATTTTTTTTTAAATATTTGTGAAACTTAGAAAAGTGATGATGAATTGATTGCTAAACAGAAATAGATTGAGTCAACACTTGACTCGGACTTTCACGTTGGTCCATATGACAGTTTGTACTTCAAAAACTGCATATGTGTTCCAAAGAATTCTAATGTCATTCCAAAGATATTATAAGAAAGTTTAGCCCGCGATTTATCGAGCCGTATGAGATCATTAAAAGGATAAGGCCAGTAGCTTATCAATTGGCTTTTCCGTCAGAGTTAGAGAAGATTCATAACGTATTTCATGTATCGATTTTACGAGGGTACTGATCAGACCCTTCACACATGATTTCACCTATAGATGTTGAGATTCAACTAGATATGTCGTACAATGAAGAACCGATCAGAATTTTAGCCCGGAAAGTTAAAGAGCTAAGAAATAAAAGTATAGCTTTAGTTAAAGTTCTCTAGCAACGTCACGGAATTGAAGAAGCTACTTGGGAATTGGAAGAAGCTATGAAAAGCAATACCCGAACTTATTTTCTGGTAAGATTTTCGGGGACGAAAATTCTTTTAGGGGGAGAGTTGTAAAATCTCATTTTCAGTAATATTGGAATAATGGTTTCGGACCTCAGTTTTGACAAGTAAATTATTATTTTATTATTTTATTACCTATGGGAATATATTAAGGTCATATTAAAATTTCATTAAGAAATTTTGATATTTAAATAGTTAATTAAGTGAAAAGGACTAAATCGTAGAAGGTGAAAAGTTGAGTTCTATTAGTTAAAAGGGTCAAATGGCTATGAAACTTTACACTAAAGGACTTGAAGGGTAAATAAACCATTTAATAAATTAGTATATGTGCATGGCATGGTTTTATTGAAATTTTGTTCATTTTTAAAGGTTAATTTGGTAATTAGGTAAATAAACTTAAAACAAAAAAGAATTAAAAGATGGTATCATCTTTAGTCTTCTTCTCTACCGAAATATGGTATCATCTTTAGTCTTCTTCTCCACCAAAATTTAAGAGAGGAATAGCCATTTTTAGGGCTTTGAAGTTCGGATAGTTTGGGTGTGTGCATGTAAGTTATTTTGAGCCCGTTTTTAATGATTTTTATGTTTTTGAGATCGTTTTAGCTTAGTCTAGCTAGCCTAATGGTCAATTTGTAAAACTGTTAAAGGTTGAAAGTTTTACCATGGATTTTTTTGTGTAGGTTGTGATGTTAAATGATAGATTATGAATCTTTGTTGAAAATTAAACAAGTATTGTAAAGTGATTTTTGATGAACTTTTGAATTAGGGACTAATTTGTTAAAGGTATAAATTTTAGGGTTTTATTATGAAATTTTGGTTTAAATGAGTTGGTATAGGTCCCTATGAAATTTGGCTAGCTTGAATAGAGGATTAAAATGGTTAGATTTCAAATTACGAGCCTAAGGACTACATTGTAAAAAGTTAAAATATTAGGGGTAAATTAGTAAATTTGTATAAATATGGAATCTAGATTAAATTGAATACTAGAAGTGTTTAATTGATTGGAATTACCTATTTAAATCAAGATAAACCACGTACGAACCTAGATCGAGGAAAAGCAAAAGCTTCGAATTAGTTCGACCTAACTACTACGCCCCTAGTCATCAAGGTAAGTTTATATGAATGATTATCATACTAATGTTATTTAATTTGAATGTTTACTATGTTATTTTTAATATAAATGGATCGAAATATATAAACATATCAATGATATGATGAATTGACGAATATTGAGTCCAGGTTGAACCTTGGGAATTCTTAGGATACAAATGACATGTCATTAGGGATTTCATGTTTTGGGTGCTGGTCTTGAATGTCCTACTAATGGCTAAGGTCATGCATTTGTTGCGAATTCTACATAGCTCGTGTAAGCAGCATCATGTAGCTTACATTCTGACCCACAACTCGTGTGAGCAGGCCCATTTCACAGCTCGTGTGAGCAATGATGTAAAGGAAAGGTTACGGTTATATGTAAAGGCACACTTCGTGTGAGTTTTCCCGGGTATCCGGTGTAATTCTAGATGGTTCAATGGGTAAGAAAAGGAAATGAAATGGTAAGTATTCAAATGGAATTAAGCATAGTCTTATGGAAAGAATGTATGAACTAAATGATGTATTTCATATGGAAATTGATTTATCTTATGTTTAATTCATTTGGATTATGTACAAGTGTCCTCACTTGTGGGTTTGATGATGATATATAGGCTTATGCCAAGCTTATGGTTTTGGTTGACATTATATTTATGCTTTATATTATGCAAATGAAATGGTAAGTTATGTTTTGGTTTATATGAGCTTACTAAGCACTCATTACTTATGTAGTTTCTTTCCTTTGTTTTATAGATTATTGGAAGCTCGATCGGTTTGGAAGCTTATCGGAGACCTATCACACTATCAAAAAGTCTTTTAAATAGTTTTGAGTATTTTGACCAAGGTTTATAATGGCATGTATAGGATGGTTTATATGGTGTTTTGATGAATATGTAAATGGTAATTTGGTATGTTTGTGCCTTGATTTTTATGAATGTTTGATGGACTTATAATGTTTGTTTAGGAAAGTCTTTTTGATCACTTTTGAGACCTTTTGTGTATGGCATTTTGGAACAATATGTTGGCTTGGAAATGGTCAATTATGATGTGTTTTAGGCATATAATAGAATGAAGTCTTTATGCATGGAATTAGGTAATGTTCACATATTTTGGTAAATGTTGTGTTGTTATAATTGTGGGACATTTGAAAGGCATATTGGTTAATTAATTTAGGATCTTGAAATGGCATATTGATGTGTGTTTGGATGTTATTTAGGTCCCTTTAAAGTGTGCTAAAGTAGGTAGAAAGGTTTTGCATGTAATGGTATGAAATGGTTTGATTTTAGGTAAATTTTGGGTTCATACACCTGAGACACGGGCGTGTGACTTAGCTGTGTGAGGCATACTGTCATTTGATAATTTCCTTAGGGTGCAAGTCAGTGAGTTACATGGCTTAACATACAGCCTGGCAGACGGACATGTGGAGCCTTAGAGCATTACACAGCCTGGCACACGAGCATGTGACATGAACATGTGACCCTACTCAGTGAGTTACACAGGTGAGGACACGGGCTGGGACACGGCCGTGTGACCCCTGTTTTTCAAATTTTTCATCTTTTTCCTAAACTTTTTGATTTGTTTCAAATTAGTCCCAAGTTGCTTCTAAGCTATTTTTAGAGTCTCGAAGGCTCAATTTAGGGACATTATGAATGTATATGAATGGTTTATTATGTGATTAAAATATTGTATGATATAAAGTTTGGATGTTTTCAATTGTACGATAATGTTCCGTAACCCTAATCCAATGGCGAAGACAAGTTAGGGGTGTTACTGAGTATTTGGTTTTAAACAAAAGAAAACAAGAAAGAAGATGATGTTTTCATCTTTTATTTAATTTTTTACTTATTTACCAAATTGCCATTTTAACCATTAAATTAACAAAAAGTTACTATCATTGCAAACCAAATCGTCCACCCACTACAAAAATGGCTAATTTCCATTTAAAACCATCTAATCATGCTTATATAATCATTTAACTCATTTAGATTAATAGTATTAACTTTTGTAACTTTTACAATTTAGTTCCTTTTACTTAATTAACTATCTAAACGTTAACATTTTCTAACCAAATTTTAATATGATATTGTAATAAATCTATGAATATTAACTAAATAATAAAATATTAACTTGTTGATCAAAATTGTGGTCCTGAAACCACTATTTCTGACACCACTAAAAATAGGTTGTTACAACTGACTTTTAGGTCGTTACATGAGCTACATTGGTGTGGTGGTGGTTACCTGTGTATCCGAGTCCATTTTACTAAGGTTGCATTAGGCAAAAAAGGTTTTACAAGAATAAGATATGGCTTATTGTCAATGAATATAAATTGGTTGAGCTATGAATTTTAATTGAAAGTTATTTCTTTATATGTATTTTACCTTGCCGTAAAAAGAAATCGATACCACAGTTTAAATGAAGATAAAACGTATAATAATTCACTTGTGAAGTGTAGTATATGATAATGATATAAATCAAAACAAAGTATCTCTAGACAATTCTATTTGAACTTAATAAGTATTATATGCTTACACGTTGTTGTTTTTGCACGTAGATTATCGACTTATGGATTCTTGAAGTCCTGCTCAAATTGGACATCACACTATCATTAAGACCATCAAGAGTTTGAAAGTGGATTGTTTGTAGCTTATGGAACGTACTTATGGTGTTTATATGTATAAATATGTTGATTTCATATGTTCTTTGTTACTTGAGAAGTTGTCTATGTTTTTTTTTTTAATTAGGAGGCTCACATGGTACTTTTTATCATGAGATGCTTAAATCTTCCTAGGCATGCATGCAGATTTCCATTCCTTTTTTTGAGATTTGATTTGAAGAGCATAAAACTCATTTTGAATGATATTATAAATGCCTTATTATGCTAACATTGTTTCATGAATGATTTGTTGGATAATGGTTTAATTAAAGCAAGTTTTATGAAGAGTCTTACTTATATATGGTTGTTTCTAAAGCATATTTCATGGATGATTTGTTTATAGGTGTTTTGGAATGAGTTTTAGGTGTTTAGAACTCAAAACCTTACACCTAGGGTTTGATACCCATGGTGTAGATATCGGTTCTCAGCTTAAACAAGGCAAAAAATTCATCCTAGGTGCCCAAGGTCTGAAACCCCTGTCAAAGTTATCACACCAGAACTTGGCAAAATGCCCAACTAGATAATACATGGGTCAGGGTTCGATACCTAAGGCCTTAGGTACCAATACCTGGGCCTCTGACTGTGCCATTGCACTGTTTTGATGGAATTGAGTCCTTTGAGACTCGTTTTTGGTCCTAGGCACCTTCAAACCCCCATGAATTGATTCTAAATGGCTTTAGCATGATTTTAAAAATGTTTTCAAGTTTATTTATTAAATAAATTAAAGGTTTTTGTCATAAAAGTGCTTTAGTAGCACATGATATTTGTACCGTTCACCAACAGTTGTTTTGTAGAAAAAATGCCGCAAAAAGTCTTACATATAGCAGAGTTTTCTTATAGAACGGGCATTAAATGTCTTATATCTATAGCAACGTTTTTTAAAAAACCATTGTTTTTCATGGCGATTCTTATTGCGACAATTTTCTATATGCCACTATAGTTTTTAACAACTTTTAGAAATGTTTCATGAAAGGCTTAAAAAATATCACTAAAGACCTATTTTGATGTAGTTATTTTTAAAATTTTGAATAGCTCTTTTTATAATTTTTATAATTATAATTTTTATTTGATTTTTTTCATTTTTAAAGTTTTAAAGTTTTAAATTATTTGTTGACATAACATATAAGATAAAAATAATGATACATCATCAATGTTTGATGCTTCAAATAAAATAGTAAGATCAAATTACATAATAATATATAGATTAAAGTCTAAATTTATTATTGTGACTTTTATATACAAAGTCAAAATAACCTTTCAATATAAATTTATTAAATATTTATTTTTATAGACTTTTTATTAAAATAATATGAAAAGGCAAATGACGACAATGTCAATCACACTGCTCCACTAATCCCTCCCTCAACCGCCCTTAATCATGTTGCCCACCAAGGATGGATCTAGAGCGGGTGCGCCAGGGGCTTGGAATTTTTAAAAATTTGAATTATATATAAAAATTATCTTGTATTTTAGATTTGGTGTCCACATTGTATAACATTCGCCCCTTAACCAAATTGTATTTCATATAATTTGCCCCCTTAAGCCATAAGGTTATACTTAATATTAACAAAAGTAATTTTTAGTTTTTAATTATATAACTTTAATAATAATCAAATATTAATATATGATGGGTCTTGAAAGACTAAACTTAGAAGCCCAATATGGACTTTAAAGCCAAATTCCAAAATTAATTGATTCAATTAGAGCATTTTCAACTTGGTGCTCATCAAAGCACGAAGTTGCAGAAAGCTTCTACAGTTGTCGAGTTGTGTCAAGTGGTAGCTAAGACAAATAAGTCAAGTATTTATCCTCTTTTTGATAGAATAATTCGTCTTGTGCTAACTCTTCTCGTGTCTACTGCAACAACCGAACGATCATTTTCAGCTATGAAAATTGTTAAGGCAAGGCTTCGCAACAGAGTGGAGGTTAATTTTCTTTCAACTTACTTGATGGCATACATCGAAAAAGAGATAACTTGAGAATTTTCAACAGATTCTATCACTGATGAGTCCAATCTTATAAAAAAACGAATGGTGCAATTTAAGATGCCTAGTATTGAGAAATAAGACTAAGGCCAAGTTCTTTTTAATTTAAATTTTGGAATTATAATGATATTTATGAAATTTTTAGTATAATATTAATTATTCTTTTTTTCATATTGGAAAAAAATATTTAATTTTATATAGTGTAATTTTTTCCTTTTAATTTTTTTTATAATTAAATCGTTCATACTTTTTAAAAATATTAAATTAATTTATTTAATAAAAAATATCTAAAAAAAATTGATACATTTTTACCTCATTCAGATTTAAAAATTTCCCCCCTTAAAATAAAATCCTGAATCCGTTTCTGTTACCCACCAATCTATCATCACAACTACCCTACCACACACCACCTCCGAATCACCATTTCCAACTTCAATCCGGATATGATAAACATATAGCACACCACCTCCGAACCACCATTACCCACTCTTTCAATACTTGAAATACCAAATATTTAATGACACAATTTACCAACTCCTTCAATCCCTGATATGATACATTTAATGGCACAATTTTAACATAAGGATTATTTGGTTCCTTCATTTACCATTTAGGATCAGTCCCTGTTTTTTTAATGAATAAATTATGTAATAGTTACTTTTAACTTTTTAAAAAAAATTGTTTTAGACACTTAAAAAATAAATTTTACAAAATTGACATTCACATTACCTAATTTGTTATTTTAAAAAAATTGTTTAACGGAAATCTTAGACGCATTTTTTTGTGTGAATAAAAAAATTATTTCTGAATTTCCAACTAATATTATAATTTTCATTTCAACCTTTACAAGCAGTCACTCTTGTTCCGTCTTCCTCAACTTCCCTTCTTCCAAACCTTTCACTCTCTCTTGTTATCACCACTAAGAAGAGAACTATTATGGCAATGGCCATAATCTTCCCTGTTATTGCCACTTCTGTTGATTCATAGAGCCCAAGCTTATCCATAGCTTTGAAAAAAAGATGAAATTTTGCAAAAAAGGATTATATTTTTATAAATTTTTTGAGCAAAGAAATGACAGTTAAATCAATGAGAACCAGTCTAAAACTGCAGACCCCAACTGGGATTTTGCTTCCTAAGCAATTGAGGGATACTGAAATGGGAAAATTCTATTTTCTTTTCTTCCTATATCAACTGGAATTCAACACCAAAAGAAATTAATACAAAAAAAGAAAAGAAAAGAGAAATGAAAGGAAATAAGGGAAACCCCAGATGGGAAATGGGAATAAATTCTTAAAACCAAAAAGTTCTTAAGCAATAGAGGTAAATTTGAAGAGGTGGATTTTAAAGGTAGAAGGAAAATACAGATAAAGCTTACAAGAGAATTCAAAGAATGGATCCCAAAAGAAAATGACCATTATGAGGACCTTACAATCTTGAAAGAATCAAAGGAAAAATATAGATTCTTTTAGGTATTTACTTTAATATATATATATATATATATATATATATATAAAGGGATCGAACTGAAGGGAAGTTGAGGAAGATGGAACAAGAATGGGTGCTTGTAAAGGTTGAAGAAGCTAAATTGGTGGCTAAGAAAGCTGATTTGGTGCAACAATATATTACGGAGATAATGGAGGAATCTGGATATGCAAATGCATTGGTGTTTTTTTAGTTATCTATAGAGACTTCAACTGCAAACTGATGAACAACTTGTACTTTTTGCAGCTCATTAATCCAAATGCCGTAGATGAAGTTGAAAAAGATGGGAACTTAAAAATGGTTGTTGAGCTTTCAAAAAAAAGAGAAGGGACATCATTTTTCCAATCGTTTTCTATTTAAAAAGAAATGCTGACTTGGAAATTATAATATTAGTTGGAAATGCATAAATAGTTTTATTATTCACAAGAAAAATCTAAGCATTAACAATTTTAACGGAAGTGATGTAAATGAATAAATCATGTAATATAAGTGTTTACTTTGTAAATTTTATTTTATTGATGCTTAAAATAAAATTTTTTAAAAGTTAGGTGAATATTGATTTACTTTATCTTTTTTAAATATAGGGACTGAAATGAAATATGAGTATAGTACGGGACTATTATGACACTTTTAGCCATTTTGCCTTTTCTTTACGCTTCTGGTCCTCTACACTTTCGAAACCCTAGCGCCCCCCTTTATATATTTCTCTCGTTACAAGTTCATTTTCTCCCCTCCCACAAGCCAAAACCCTAAACAATGGCAGCCGCCGCCGCCGCTGCACGCCCTCTGGTCTCCGTCCAAACCATAGAATCTGACATGGCCACTGACTCCACCCCAACCGTCCCACTCGCCGATGTCATGAAAGCCTCGATCCGACCCGACATAGTCACCTTCGTCCACGACAACATCTCCAAAAACCGCCGCCAACCCTATTCCGTCTCCAAACGCGCCGGTCACCAGACCTCTGCCGAATCCTGGGGCACAGGTCGCGCTGTCTCTCGTATCCCCCGTGTTCCCGGCGGAGGTACTCACCGTGCTGGTCAAGGTGCTTTCGGAAACATGTGTCGTGGAGGCCGCATGTTTGCTCCGACCAAGATTTGGCGCCGCTGGCACCGGAAAATCAACGTTAACCAGAAGCGCTATGCCGTTGCTTCGGCGATCGCTGCCTCTGCCGTAACCTCTCTCGTCATGGCACGTGGCCACCGCATCGAGGCCGTCCCGGAGATGCCTCTGGTCATATCTGACGCCGTGGAGAGCGTTGAGAAAACCTCTGCCGCAATTAAGGTTTTGAAACATGTTGGGGCATACCCCGACGTGGAAAAGGCTAAGGACAGCGTTGGAATCCGACCCGGGAAAGGGAAAATGAGGAACCGGAGGTACATTTCCCGTAAAGGTCCATTGATTGTTTATGGAACAGAGGGGGCAAAGCTCGTTAAGGCCTTTCGTAATATTCCTGGAGTCGAGGTTGCCAATGTTGAGAGACTTAATCTATTGAAACTCGCTCCTGGAGGACACCTTGGAAGGTTCATTATATGGACCAAATCGGCTTACGAGAAGCTGGATTCGATTTATGGGTCATTTGAGAAGCCTTCCGAGAAGAAGAAAGGGTACATCTTGCCTCGTTCTAAGATGGTAAATGCGGATCTCGGTAGGATAATTAACTCCGATGAGGTGCAGTCCGTGGTGAAGCCAATTAAAAAGGATATCAAGAGGGCACCATTGAAGAAGAATCCTCTTAAGAACTTGAATGCTATTCTGAAGTTGAATCCATATGCAAAGACAGCAAGGAGGATGGCTCTTTTGGCTGAGGCACAACGTGTTAAGGCTAAGAAGGAGAAGCTTGACAAGAAGAGGAAGCCCGTGTCTAAGGTATCTCTATTCTGCTTTTATTTACATATACTGTTGTTGGGTTTCTGAATGATGGTAATTGCAATTTCCTTTGATTTAGGTTGGAACTCTTCATGTCATTGAATTATATGTTCTACTTGATGTTTAATGTCTTTGGATTTTTTGTTTCTGGAATTTGATTGTCATTATTATATGAGTAATGGAATCGTTTTAGCTTTGATTTAGCATTCACTGTTATTGAGTTTCTGAATGATGATAACTGACAATTTTCTACGGCTTGGCTGAGCCCTTGTAGAACAATCTAACTGGAATTGTTTGTTCTTCTACTTGATGTTAATGTCTTTGGATGTTTTGTCTCTTGAATTTGATTGCAGTTATCATATGATTAATGGAACAGTTTTGTTTATTATTACTTTATAAATGTGTGCTTATTTGCTGTATATACCTTTGTGCTTATGAGATAATTCTTGTTATTTAGATTTCTTAGAAGTGTGTCTATTTTTTATCTTACACGTTTTAGTTGTCAGGATATTACCTCTATTCTCTATAAGGTGATGTCGCTGCTGATTATCCGTGCTTTGGTTACTTTATTGCTAGCTACTCATATTTATTGACTAGCTTAGAGTCAAAATTTTATCCATGTTTCATTTGGCATGATTTGGCGCATGCATTGTAGCATGTGTGAGGAGGCCTAGTGTGTGCCATATGTTTTTCTTTTCAAGCATTTAGAGCATGTCTTCTGGTAATGTTGAGTTATTGAATGCTATGCTAGTTAATTGACTCCTTGCTTTTTCCATTTGTGTTCCTCTTTTGGTGTGTAAGGAGGAGGCAACAGCAATCAAGTCAGCAGGCAAAGCATGGTATAAGACTATGATCTCGGACAGTGATTACACTGAGTTTGAGAACTTCTCCAAGTGGTTGTGTGTATCGCAGTGATTTAGCTTTTGGCTTTAGAAATTATGAAGGTCGGCATCAGTTTTGGTTTGGTATTAACATTTTTATTTGTATTTGCTGTTTCAATTTTGTGCAAGAGAAAGGGTGGGAATGGCATGCTCCTGTGCCGTGCTCTTTTGGCCTCCACCCTGCATTTCAGTGAGAATAGTTTCTATTAAAATGAGAAAGAATTGAATACGAGAATAGTTTCTATTAAAATGATAAAGAATTGAATAGCTGAAAAAGCATGTTGAGTCTTTATGTTATTGAAATGTTTTGCAGTGCCCGTCTCTTTGATTCATCATTGTTCTCTTTCGTTTTTTATTTATTTTGGTGTTTTGGGGGTAAATGGTGGAGACAGTTATGGTGGGAACCTTTTTTTTTTCTATTTAACCTAGAGTTGGTTTAACATTATATTGTTGCGGCATCAATTGGAAAAATACTCGATATGATGCAATCATAAAAAATAAGATATAATACGGTTAAGAGGAGATGAGTATAGTTTCACATTTAAAAAAAATAAAGTGGGTGTTCTTTTTACTGTAGAAAGAAAACAATTCATAAAAAAAATGACCAAAATTATAAAAATGCTCGTCGGTGAGAAAGCAACAATTCTTTCATTTGGATAGCTTTTTCGATTCCATGGATTATGCCTATTCGCACAAATACCTCGACGATTACCACTCGGTTAATACATAGAGTCCCATATCTCGAGTCGGAAATGGGATCCCCAATAGCTGGAGACGAGATTCGTATGAGAAAATTTGAGAAAACATAAGTAAACGAGCCTCCGCTTGCGCCTCTAAAGATAAAGTCCAGTGCAATTTAAAGGGACTAAACGTGCTGACCCTTTGTAACTCAAAGGCAACAAAATGGTGATTTTGCATAAAAAAGCGGAACCTAATATTTTGAAAAATTGGCGTAAGTTTAAATGATTGTATATGAAGAGTTCGTGAGTATGGATTTGTAACAACCTTAATTCGTCCATGTTATCGGGATAGAGTCACGGGATATTATGACGATTAATATATTTGATAATATTTAAACACAATTTTAAAATTAATTTAAATATTATATATCAATGTCCAATCAATAATCATAGTATTTATACAAAAACAGCCTTAAATCAAGCCTACGGGACCTTAGAAACAATTTGGAAACAAATAAGGACTAATTGATACAAAACAAAACACTGTGAAAAAAATTAAAAATAGGGGTCATACGACTGTGTGGTCAAACCGTGTGACAAAGGTCAGCTCGTGTGGCCTCAAACAGGGCCGTGTGGCTACTCACATGCCCGTGTCTCTAGACCGTGTAACTCATTGATGCAGTGTGCAAAAACCTGCACATTAAAATTAAAAAGACACAACCGTGTGTGGCACACAACCATGTGCTTCCAAAATGACCCCTAAAGCAAGCCAATTCCTCAACCAATTCCTAGACACCAAGCCAACCCATTTCTAATCACTTTCACATGTTCAAAACACATTCAACTAAGCTTAAAACATAAAAAAAATCATTCAACTTATGTGTCTAGCCAATGTACACTCATTAGTACCACAATTCAAACATTTAAAATCCAATTCACATATATCATTTACTAAATCACAAAACATGTATCCAAGCATCTCAAGAACATGAAACATACACTTTGGCTATACCAAACCTAAAAGTACCCATTCGGTAATACCTTAACCTTTTTTTTTATAAGGCATATAACATATTGTCAAAAACACTTATATAGGCATATCATTGCCATTACACACCAGAATAACACATCTCATACTTCAATTAATACAAAACATATCCATAAAGCTTATAACACATATAAACAACATCATATATACATACCATTTATAACCAGACCAAAATAAACAATTACTTACCAAATAAACTGTCGGATAGTGTGATCCCCAAAAGCAATCCAATCGACAGCGCGAATCCAACAATTTACAAAGAAGAAAAGTTAGCACAAGGTAAGCTTACGTAAAGCTTAGTAAGTTTGTAATAAACTTTAACTTTAACTTACCGTAAACGATGAAATATTAAACATTTTACAAGATAATTCAATATCAAGATCATGAGTTCATTAATTACCTATACACATCACAAGTCTCACAAGTTTAGTGAGTTCATATGTAAAACATATAACTTAATCACGATATCAAACTTATACATGAATAACAGTTTTGTTATATAACCAACCATCACATATGTATTTAACCCTCACATTTCATTTCAAATATCTATATTCAATGTCCCAATTCATACATATATTTTCACATAACCATTTCACTTAACCATTTCATGTAATCATTCCATATAACTGGTTCATATCACTATTTCGTATAATCGTTTCGTCTAAACGTTTCCTTTTACCATTTCATTTACATATATAACACAATCATTCTATATATCACATTTTGTTTCAATAATTCATATAAATTTCTCCATTCAATATCTAATTCCATATAATTATTCCGTACATTTCGTCATTACTTAATATGTTTATTAAGTAGTTATGAGCATATAATCAATTGAACTTAAACCTTGTTAAAATATGGTTCAGAAATTCAAATCAGTAATGTTTAAACATACAAATATTCAAAATTCATAACTTATTATACTTCATTGGAACAATTCCGTATCAAATAACTTTTATTATTTCGATGGATCTTTGTAAATGGATCTTTGTAAAAGTACTCAGTACGTAAGTCCAAAAACATATAATGCTCATAAGATCTAATCAAATACAAAATAGTTGCATCAGGTTACCCTTCCGAGTTAAACGAATGACAGCACAGATAAACTAGCTTGGCCCGAGCTAAGTAACCGTATTAAACGACAACGGATAGCTAATCCAGGCTAAATCTGAGTCTCATGTTAACTTGAGTCCGCAACACATGTAGGAGCTCGATCCATAATAGATATTCAGATAGAAATCTCACGTATGAAACTTTTACTCAATCCATCGAAATCTTTTCAGATAATTCATTTCTACTTCTTATATATCAAATTATTTACTATAATGATAACTCAATTTGTATATAGGTACAATTAATAACATTAATATCAAATTATAACTAAGACATCAGTAGGAACTTACCTAAACCAACTCTGCAGCAAACACGAAAGAGGACTAATTATCAATTTTTTTCTTTTTCGCATTTCTCTATCGATTGATCCGTTTCTTGATCTATATAAAATAATTTAATTTAATTATCCAATTCAAATAATTTTAAATATTAAAATTCACATAATTAACCCATTAATCAAATTTTATACTTTTACCCTAAACTTTTTCCTTTTATTTAATTTAGTCCCTAAACCCGAAACTTAAACAATTAACACAATTAAAATCAAACTAAGCCAACCGAATGTTCCATGGCTCTCATACAGCCCATGTTTATCAGAATTTCACATAAATTCATGCTAACTTTATTATTTTAGCAATTTAGTCCTTAAACTTTAAAATTAACAAAAATTACTTTACATTATAGTCCTATTTAACTATCAAGCATATAAATCTATCATCAAACTTCAAAAAAATTATAAATTCATCAATGGAAACTTTAGAAATCTTTAATGATTTTGAAAATGGGGGTACGATTTAATTAGATTAAGCTGCAACGATCTTAAAAACATAAAATTTACGAGAAACAGGTAAGAAATTCATTTACATGCATCAATATAATCTTTTTGAATGTGAGAAGCTTTAAAAATGAAGTTTTGGGTGTTCATTTCGAGTGTAGCTAAAAGAAGATGATGATTCCTTTCTTTTATTTATCATTTAACTTTTAATTATTAATAAATAAACATATTTTTAACATATAAAATACATAACATTAGCCATTAATCGTCCACTTTATTTAATTAAGGTTAAATTTCCATTCAAACCTTTGCACTTTAAAGTTTTAAGCCATTTAACTAATAAAAATCTATAGCGATTGACTTTGCAATTTTTACGATTTAGTCCTTTTTCCTAAATTAACTATCCAAACATCAAAACTGCTGGACCAATTTTCAACATACTTATATAATTGCTCCGTAAATATTTAATAAAAATATTTATGGGCTCAGTTTGTAGAAATGAGGTCCCGATACCTTATTTTCTAAAACTAGTTGACTTTAGGGACAAACCACTTAGTCTTAACTATTCATTCAAATCGTAAAAATTAGCAAATCAAAATTTGATATAATACTATATTTGAATAATAATATTTATGGACTCACTCATCAGATTTTTGTTCCCGAAACTACTATTTTCGACATCGTTGAAAACGGGTTGTTACAACTCTCCCTTCTTTAGAAAATTTCGTCCTTGAAATTTCTTACCAGATAACAGTTTCAGCTACTGTGTTCTCAAATATTCTTCTATTTTTTCCAAGTTAAATCTATCCCAACTATCTTATTCTCGCTCAATTGAACCCGATGATAAAACATTATAATATGTCCTCTAGAATCCGTGTTACCCGTTTTGACTACCTGTCTGACTGCGATTAGAATGTTGTACTGAAGTTAAGTTTAATATCTAAAACCTTGCAAAGTTTACTCCAAAATTCTCGAGATGATCTCAGATCTTAATCATAATTGATATACAATGACATTCTGTGCAATCTAATATTCTCTAATACATACAACTCAACTAGCTTTGTATATGAGTAAATCTGTTCTGACTGGAATAAAATAAGCCAATTTCGTCAATCTATCAATAATAATCTAGATCGAGTCTTTCTTTCTCGACATCAGAGATAGTCCATATACGAAGTTCATTGTGACTCATCTTCATATTCAATCGAAAATCAAAACATGTCGTAATAACCCAAACATAACTTAATATTCGACTTTGACTTGTTGGCATACCAGGCATCTCGATACACCTCTAAAATTTCACGTTTTCTTCTCGACCGCTAGTAATTCTGTCTTATGTCATTTCACATTTTGTCATTAATTGACTAAATCAAACAGACACTACTAGTAGCCTCTTATAAGATGTATCACATAATCTCAAAATTGTTCAGCACACATATTCGATTTCTGAGATATAGACTATTATCACAATCTATATTGGAATTAGTGATCTGATTATTCTGAATTTGTTCTCGTTTTGTAACACCCTTTACCCATATCTGACGCCGAGACAGGGTTCGAGGCATTACCGGACTTAAACATAAACATACATCAGAAGCGGTTTGGGACTAAACTGAGAACTTTCGGAACCTTTTTGACACTTAGAAAATTTTCTTATTTTGGAGAGTCACACGCCCGTGTGACTGGGGACACGCTTGTGTAACCCTCTGTTTATGACGTCATCAACAAAATAAGGTCACACGACCAAGTCACACACCCCTGTGCTTAGGCTGTGTGTCGATTTAAATTCCAAAATTCAAGTGCAGACTTTACACGGCCAGGGAATACGCCCATGTCCTGAGGCCGTGTCCTCTACATGGCTGAGACACACGGTCGTGTCTCTGCCCGTGTGTTTACTACTGGGCATTCTGTTTTACATTCATTAGGGTGCACGGGACACACCGCCGGATCACACGCCCATGGGGCAGGCCGTGTGTCACATACGGCCTAGACACATGCCTATGTGTCTACCCGTGTGGACAACTTCTAGGCTACTTTCCAAGCCATTTGCCACCCTTAAGCCCTCACACACTTAAACCCACTTCATAGCATACAACATAACACTTCCATCATATGAAGAATAAACATTTTATGTTTTTAAGTCAACGTATAACATATTCAAGTTAGTAGGTTTACCCATGTAACACCCCAAACCCGGCCCAGATGTTATGGCCGAATCTGGCGCATCACATTGAAGTGTTTTAGCGAAAACCTTGTTTTCATTAAAAATCCTTCCTTAAGATATGAAACCTTAGTTAACTTATGAAAACATTCTTTTCAGTTGCGATAGCTTTTTTTAAAACATTTGATTTAAGAAAGTTTATCAATTAAAAGTTTGGTTGCGGAAACGTAGTATATAAAAACTATGGTTTAGAAAATCCTTGTTCAACTTCTCGCAATTACAACGCATAAGAATAATAATCCCAATAATAATAAAAAGGGGAGGCCTTATTGCAATCCAGTCTAAAATCACTTAATAAATCAGGAACTAAATGCTTTTACAACAACCAAGTCCAAGTTGTCTTGCTAACTGGCCACTTAGAGTCCCTCCAGACATCGAACCTCCTATTGAGCATTACCTGAGAAAAAAATAAAAGAGGGGGTGAGTTTTCGCAAACTCAGTATGTACACCCTCGTCAAGCAGCAAGCATTCATCAATCATCATAAAATCACACATGCAATGCAGTGCAATGCAACCCACCCCAATAATCCATCCGCTACACTTCAGCTCCATCCCCCAGTACACTTCATGTGGGGATATAAATATCGACCCACCCAACTGATACACTTTAATAGTAGCCCGGTTGTGGAACTACCTTCATTGCAACAAGCTGCTAGTCATATAATGGGCTTTTAAAAAGCCTTCGGTAGATCCACGGTCGTCAGGCAACCATGCGATCCTCATATACTTCCTCCGTTCCATAATTCCCAACCCATATGCAACCTAAGCAGAATATCATATGTATGCATGTCACATCCATAAAACTTACATTCAACGCCTAGGGGTATTTTGGTTATTTTTGCTCTTAGGGGCATTTTTTGTAATTTTCCCTTTCTTTACGGTCTTCACTTACCCTGGCCCGTTAACAAATCCCGTGAGCTAAGATGAATGGATACTATGCACCAGGTAGGATTCCAGAGAAGAGGAGGTGAGTCATTAAGACCGCTTAAGTACCAAGCTCTCCCTAGATCCAATCCTAGACGTGCATATACCCGTTGCCACACCTTAACCCTTTGACTTGTCCATGGTCACAATAAATTAATTAAGTTTTATGTAGTCATCATATACTAGGCCCAAACCCCTTTACAAAGCCCAATCAAATTCACATACCTGTATATGGCCTACTAGGCCCAATCATATTCATATGGCCCATTAGGCCCAAATCACCTGTATATGGTCCATTAGGCCCAAACCTCATTTATATGGCCCATTAGGCCTAAATCACATTTATATACATGCTCACATACGAATTTTCCATCACATAGCATCAAATATCAATTTTTGCCTATTATGGGCCCAACAGCCCATCAGGCCCACTAAGCCTATTCTGGCTCGGTTGGCCAAACCACAGCCCAAGTCCATGGAATTTCCCATGGGCCTCAGACAACCTATCGATTTCCCCCTTACGAGTGTTCACGCACTCGTAAGTCTGTCGTAGCCAAACTTTCAGCTTTTCAGCATTTCGGCTTTTGCCGATCTGCTTGTGTGTGCAGTGTATGTAAACACCTGGTAATAGAGCGTGTTGCAATTTCCCTTAGTCGCAAACCTACAAACGATATCACACTTCAATTAATCGTATGCTTAATACATATTTTACCCGAAACCGAAACCTTACCTTAACCTTACCTTGAACACCAATTCCTAATAGCTTTTCTTTGATCACGTACTCCCTAGAGCTGCATTAATCTTACTCATTAAAACCAAATACAAGGGGACTCGCATCCAACATAATTCACCCCCTTATCTCATCTTAAGACCATTCGGCCAACCTTAGCCAACAAAAGAGGAATACTTACCAAAATTGCAAAACACCTTAGGAGCAATTTCGGCAGAGAGCTAAGATCCGAGATCCGATACTAATTCCCTACAACAGTTGATTAGAAAGAGTGAGGAAAGAATAGCCTAATAGATTCTTAGCAAAATCGATTGGGAGAACAACACTTACACTAGATTTGACCGAAGTAGAAGGAGTAGTAATTACACCAAGAGTATTCGGCCAAAGGGTATTCGGCCCTTGGGAGATTCAGCTTTCAAACTAATATGGTGAATAAGGTTTATTTGGCACAAATTAAAGAAGAAGAGCAGGAAAAGGAATCGGCTAACCCAAAGGGTAAATCAAAAGAGATCTGAGGAGAGAAAGAATGGCAAAAGAATCAGCTAACAAAGATGGAAAAGCCAATCGACAATAAAGGAAAAAAATGAAAAATTTGGCATTAGCCTAGGATCCCAAACTCGGCACATATTTATAGCCTCTAGCCATATTGCCTGGCCCTCAATTCCCAATTCAGCTCCATCACTTCCCCCTTCTCATCTCCTCGTTTTTCTCCCTGATAACTCCCCAATCTATTTCCTAAATTTTCTCTTCTGAACACTCCCTTTAGAGTCCATCTTCACGCCACTTCCAACCTTCTAGAAGGCCAAAATTAAATTCCTAAAAATACTAAGCTAGGATTCGAACCTTGGATCTCCTTGCTAGCCACTGACGCCACCTCCCTACACTCTAAGTGGCGTCACTTAACCACTTTTCCACAAGGCTTTTTTTGATGCCATTTTCCCCTATTTTTATTTAAAAGCCCAACTACTCCCAACCCTAGTTCTTTTAATAATTAAATTAAAATTCCTCCACCACAAAACTTCAACCCAGAACTTCTCCAACATACCTAGACACTCCAAATTCCTTAAACCCTTATAGCCAACATGTCATTTGTCATTTTCTTGCTCACTTAAAAATTTTATGAGACCCAAAGCCCAAAGCCCAATTCATCTAGGCCCAAAATTTGGGGCGTTACAACCTAAGGTATTCCACACCAATTTAATGGATGATCATCTTTTCTATCCTACTTCCAAGTTATACATTTGTACCACTTTTATTTCCATACACACTAATCATATTTCATCCATTAAACATACCATTTAACATACATGCCATCCATCACACTCATTATCACAAACAATCACAAGGCTTATCAAACACATACCTTGAGCATATAACTCACATCTCATCACACATCCATCAAACAACCATAATAAGCATAAACACATTTGTATGCATGCAAAACTAATTAGGGTTACAACCCAAATAATCAATATGATCCACCTCTCATGGCCATATACAAAATGAATCACAATACCATCATGAGCCAATACATTTGGATAATCAATTTGACACATAACAAAAAGACCAAGTCCTTATACATGCCATACTCAAAATGTTGAGACTAACTATACCCAAATATTCAATTGATAATGTGATCGAAAACTCTGACGTCCTCCGATCAAGACCCGAATCACATTTTTCTTGATCTATAATGCCAAATTTAACTTATTTAATACATACATTATTCAAGTCAACTCATAACACATACTTTGGGTAAAATTACCTTTTTACCCCTAACTTTTCACTTATTTACAGTTTACTCGTAAAATGAAATGTATGCATTTTCTTGGTTACCCAAGCCTAGCCAAACTTATGCCATGCTCATATCAGCCCACATTTTCCTTTATTTCACATTTTTACTACTCCTTTTTACACCTTTTACAAACAAGTCCTTTTTAGGTGTTTTCACTAAAAATCACTTAGTAAAAGATGTTCGTCACACATCAAACTTTCATAATCTTCCATTAATAAAAAAAATACAAACATGTCACACATGGGTCAAATTTCATACACGAACCCTAGCTCAAAATATGGCTAGAAATGGATAGATCATGCTTCAAGGACTTCAAAAATGCAAAGAACATAAAAAACGGGGCCTGTGAGCACTTACAATCAAGCTTGAGAAGTTGAACAAAACCCTAGCTATCGCTCTTGGAAATTTCGGCTAGAATTTAGAGAAGATGAGAAAATTTTTGACTTATTTTCCCTTTTTATTCTTTTATTTACCAAATGACAAAAATACCCTTTAAGCCTTTTTTAAAATTTTTCTTTTTCATGCCCATTTTTGTCCAAAATTTTATAACTTGGTCTAATTGCTATTTAAGGACCTCTAGTTAATAATCCAATGCAATTTCATGCTTGAAGCTTCTAGAACACAAGTTTTGCAACTTATTCAATTTAGTCCCTAAAGTCAAATTGGACACCTTAGGCATAGAATTTCTTTATGGAATTTTCACACAAACATGCAATCTTATCATGGATCATCAAATAATTATAAAATAATTATTTATATTTTGGATTTATGGTCTTGAAACTACTGTTCTGATTAGACCCTAATTCGGGATGTTACAACTCTCCCCCCTTTAGGGATTTTCATCCCCGAAAATCTTACCGGTAAAAAGGTTTGGATATTGTTTTCTCATGGCCTCCTCGGGTTCCCATGTAGCCTCTTCAACCCCATGTCTTTGCCATAATACCTTCACAAGGGCAATGTTTTTGTTTCTCAACTGTTTGACTTGTCGAGCCAAAATCTTAATCGATTCCTCACCATAAGTCATATCTGGTCGAATCTCAACCTCTGTCGGTGAAATCACATGTGAAGGATCTGATCTATATTGGTGCAACATAGATACATGAAATACATCGTGAATCTTTTCCAACTCTGATGGTAAAGGCAACCAATAGGCAACCGGCCTTATTCTCTCGGTGATATAATAAGGCCTTATAAAACGAGGACTCAACTTGCCCTTCTTGCCAAATATCAAAACCTTTTTCCATGGAGATACTTTCAAAAATACCTTATCACCGACTTGATACTCAAAATTTTTTTTTAAATTTGCATAGGATTTTTGTTTATCTGGAGCAGCTTTCAAACAATCTCAAATCACTTTGACCTTTTCTTTGGTTTTCTTAACCAAATCAACCCTATGAATTTGATTTTCTCTAAGTTCAGTCAAATACAAAGGTGTTCGGCACTTACGTCCGTACAATGCCTCATAAGGCGTCATTTTCAAGCCTGACTGATAGCTGTTGTTGCAGGCAAACTCCACCAACGGTAAGTACTTTTCCCAACTACCTTGGAATTCCAATACACAACATCGAAGCATGTCTTCGAAGATTTGAATTACTCACTCAGACTGACCATCATTCTGTGGATGGAAAGTAGTACTGAAATTTAGCTTTGTATCCCAAGCTTCTTGTAACTTTTTTCCAAAACTGTGATGTGAACCTCGGATCTCTATCCGATATAATCGATATGGGTACTCCATGAAGTCTAACAATTTTACCAATGTATAATTCAGCTAACTTATCAAGTGATTAATCGGTACACACTGGAATAAAATGAGCCGATTTAGTCAGTCTATCGACAAAAACCCATATGACATCTTTTTTTTCGGAGCTAAAGGCAAACTTGTCACAAAATCCATAGCAATTCGGTCCCATTTCCACTCGGGAACCATGATGGGTTGAAGTAAACCTGATGGTACTTGGTGTTCAGCCTTTACTTGCTGACAAACGAAGCATTTCGATACAAACTCTGAGATATCTCTTTTCATACCATTCCACCAATACATTTTCTTCAAGTCATTATACATTTTTGTACTGCCCGGGTGAACTGACAAAAAACTGTTGTGTGCCTCATGTAAAATATTTCATATCAACCCAGTTTCATTCGGAACACAAATCCTACCACGAAATCTCAAAAAACCATCTGAGTCACTCAGAAAATCCGGTTCACTGCTGGACTCACACTGAATTCTCTTAGCTTTCAACTCTTTATCAACTTTCTGAGCATCCTAAATCTGTTGGAGAAAAGTCAGTCTAGCTCTCAACTCGGCTAGAATTGAACCATCATCAAACAAGTCAGACGTGTATTCATAGTCCTCAAGGCAAACAACGACTTCCTACTCAAAGCGTCGGTGACCACATTCGCCTTACTCGGATGGTAATCAATCATAAGCTCATAATCTTTCAACAATTCAACCTATCTTCACTGCCGCAAGTTCAAATCCTTTTGAGTCATCAAGTACTTAAGACTTTTGTGATCGGTATAGACATGCCATTTCTCACCAAATAAATAATGTCACCAAATCATCAAAGCAAATACTATGGTGGCCAACTCTAAGTCATGTGTCAGATAGTTCTTCTTGTAAGGCTTCAACAGTCTCGAAGCGTAAGCTACGACTTTACCCTCTTGCATAAGTACACATCCCAAACCATTTAAGGAGGCATCACTATAAATCACAAATTCTTTACCTAACTCGGGTTGCACTAAAATCGAAGCCTCAATGAACAATGCCTTTAATTTCTCAAAACTCTGCTGGCATTTTTCTGTCCTTTCAAACTTGACATCCTTCTGTAACATCCTCGTCATCGGAGTAGCAATCATGGAGAACCCTTTAAAAAATCGTCTATAATAACTGAGCAAGCCTAGAAAGCTTCTAACGTTAGTTACATTCCTCAGCGGTTTCCATTCAACAACAGCTGAGATCTTACTCAGGTCAACTCTAATACTATAACACCCCTATCCTGTACCCGTCGCCGGATTAGGGTTGTGAGGCATTATCGACTGGCATATAACTCAGATCAACTTCTATCATAAGTTATCTAGTATAATATTAAATCAACTATCATGCTTCAATTTAATATTACACATGAATATAGAATTAAATAATCAAATAATGCCAACAAGGAAACATGAAACATTTTTTATTTTTTATTTTTTTAAACCACACATTATTTTCTTACAAATAATAATATGTTCTATAATAGTCTTTGTTAAACTGCTTATGACGTTTACGTATCATGAATAAATATTCTTAACAATAGCTCAAATGATTAAACTACTCAAATAACCCAAAAATGTTATAATAATATATCATTAATGATTGGTACAAAACCATATTTACCTTTCATCAAGTTAGCTAATATAGACCACCTTTGCCGTATATAAGTAAAAATAAACATAGCACATATATATATTTTCTTGAAAGCGCATACATGCATATTACATTGTCACATTATAAGTCAAAATATTATCATGGCAACTATCAAGTCACAAGGCAAGTCAATTTGTCATAAGCAAAAATAGCTATACAAGCATGTACCGAATATCAAGTTAGCTAAAACCATTTCAACCAAACTCATCTTATAACTGAATATACAAATACCTTATTGAAATGGTCTTCAAGACTAATCATGTAGTAAATTATACCTCACAAGTATAAGTCTTTAATCACATTTAAAACTATACAAAATATAAATCTTAAATGTCGTATAATAAACATATCATAAAAACATAATCCATGTTCGATCATGACCAAATAACATATGATGCCAAACCACATATTAAAGCCTTAATTAAGCATAACTACCGAATCCTCTCGCATATACTATCATATGTGAATCCTATTCAGAACAACCAAACATACCTAAGTTTATATATATTAAAGCCAACACATGCAAACCTTATCCAGGTCATTAATCGACTTCAATGCCCAAAACAGATATAACAAGAATCATTCAATCATAGCACTTAATATTATAACCAAAAATGAACACAGACCATAATTAAACATAAATGATTTCAAGCAAGGTGGTTAAACCATTTTCGCATGGCTTATAATATACATAACCAAAAATCCAACATTACTAAAGTATATTCTAACCTATACATGCCATAATACGAGTTTGATTTATTTAAATACCGAAGTTGTAGATAGTGTGATAGACTTTGCAGACGATCCCCGAGCTTGTAAATTGAATCCAAAATCTATAAAACAAGGTAAACATGTATAGACAGAGTAAGCTATTATAGCTTAGTAAGTCATAAGCAAATATTCATCACGATAATAATATCAACTGGTTTAAACCAAAACAACTTATAAAATTATTACACTTTTAAATTCAGATATATAAAGTTCATATTACAATAGTATTCATTCTTAGATATCATTTGGCCGAATGCTCATGTAACTAGATTATCATTAATATCATTTAATTTTCACCATCGAATAATCATCACCAACCTAGTTCACAATCCATAAACTCATAAGCCCATGTATCACAATATGGTTTCATATGTACATGTTAATTATGTAACTGAATGTATAAAATCACATATGCATATAATTGTAACTTATTCAATAATATTCACAGGATCGAATACACTAACCTCATTTTAATTATTAATAAGCTAATACATACCTGTCTATTTACCTCGTTTACACACTCGAACATAACTTATCTTTGCCTGTTGAACTATTCGGAATTGGATAGGACACTCAGATAACCACATAAATCATACAATGCCAACGTCCCAGACGTGGTCTTACATGTAGCCACAAATCGATGCCACTGTCCCAGACAGGGTCTTACTCGTAAACACATATCGTAATCACATATCGATGCCATGGTCTTACTCGCACATGTATATCAGAATCCTATGTCATGACTTATGTATCCTAACTATTCCTAAGGTTCATACGGGGCTTTCAGACGTCGTATACCGGTCGAATCGTATTCATAAACATAGTTCCCAAACATTTTCACATTCGGCTATTACTTATACAAACTCATAAAATTCAAATCAGCATTATACATTCACATATATTTAAAATTTACAACATTTATTTGCTTATAAACTTACCTCGGATGTAGTAAAACGAGACGGGGCTACTAGTCGACAACTTTCATTTTTTCCCGGTTCATATCCGATTTCTTTGGTTCTTGATCTAAACATATTCAAATTAAGCTCATTCAAACATATTTTCATTAAATTTAGTCCAAAAACATATAAATGGGAAAATTACCATTTTACCCCTGACATTTACAATTTTTACAATTTAGTCCCAATTGCACAAAACACAAAATATTCAAAATTTCAAGATACCCATGTTTGGCCGAATATTCCTAGTGTTCATAAAGCCCATATATTTCATTTATTTCACATTTTAGTCCCTCAAATTATTATTTTTGCAATTTAGTCCTAATTACTCAAAATCATCAAAAACTCCAATACAAAATATGTTAATCTAAAACATGTCTTTCATATTTCATCATCAAACAAGAACAATCACAAGCTATCAATAATGGCATAACTCAAAATATTCATTAAAATCAAAAATTCAAGCATGAGTTTTGTAGTACTCGAAGCAACGATATCAAAAACGTAAAAATTATCAAAAATCAACTAAGAACGAACCTTGATTTTAGCTTGGAAGATGGCCAAACTAGGTTTCTTCTCTTTTCTTTCTTATTCATTTTATGAACAAAGATAAATAATGAATATGATAACTTTGGTTTTTAATTAATATAAGTTTATTAACTAATTTACATTTATAACCTTTATAATATAATATAAAACCATTATAAACTTGGCTATTACCGTCCACTATATATGTTAATGGTTTAATTGCAAAATAAAACCTCCATAGTAAAAGGACAAACACTATTCGGCCGCTTTTCAGAAATAACCACCAAATTTTCATTTTACGCAATTAAGTCCTTTTATTTAATCGGACACCTAAACGACAAAATTAAATAACGAAAATTTCATTGATATAATTTCACACATAATGAACATAGAAAATAATTTTTTAATATTTATCTGACTCAGATTCGTGGTCTCGAAACCACCGTTCCAATTAGGGTCTAAATCGGGCTGTTACAACTCTCCCCCCTTAGGGATTTTCGTCCCCGAAAATCTTACCGGTGAATAGTTTCAGATAACGTTCTCTCATTGCATCCTTTGACTCCCACTTTGCTTCCTCAACCCCATGTTTACACCATAGTACTTTAAGTAACGGAATCTTCTTATTTCGCAAGTCTTTAATCTCACGAGCTAGAATATGAATCGGTTCTTCCTCATACGTCATATCGAGCTTAATCTCAATCTCAGACAGACTAATCATATGTGAAGGGTCAGATCGATATCTATGAAGCATCGAAACTTGGAATACATCATGAATCTTTTCTAACTCAGGTGGCAACGATAATCTGTAAGTAACTGTCCCGATACGCTCTATAATCTCATACGACCCAATAAATCTCGGACTCAATTTTCCTTTACGACCAAATCTGAGTATTTTCTTCCACGGTGAAACTTTTAGGAAAACTTTATCCCCGATCAGAAACTCTATATCTTTACGTTTCAAGTCCGCATAAGATTTCTGACGATCTGACACTACTTTTAGACTTTCACGGATCACTTCCACTTTTTGTTCAGTTTCTCTAACCAAATCGACCCTGTGCATCTTATTTTCACTGAGCTCAGTCCAGTATAACGGTGTACGACATTTACGATCATACAAAGCTTCATAAGGTGCCATTTTGATACTCGATTGAAAGCTGTTATTATATGAAAATTCAATCAGAGGTAGGTATCATT
Source organism: Gossypium longicalyx (assembly GCA_025698465.1). Taxonomy (NCBI): domain Eukaryota; kingdom Viridiplantae; phylum Streptophyta; class Magnoliopsida; order Malvales; family Malvaceae; genus Gossypium; species Gossypium longicalyx. Next base: position 45,544,762 of record CM047007.1, on the reverse strand, counting down.
CCCACATACCTTCAAACTCGAGAATGCAACATCTCAACATATCCTCAAGTATTTGAATGATTCACTCAGACTGGCCATCTGTTTGTGGATGGAAAGCTGTACTGAAATGTAATTTCGTACCTAGTGCATCTTACAGTTTCTTCCAAAACCGCGATGTAAACCTCGAATCTCTATCCGAAACAATAGATATAGGCACACCATGTAATCTCACAATCTGAGAATTATACAATTCAGCTAGCTTATCCAATGAGTAAGTCTGTACGTATCGAAACAAAATGAGCCAATTTAGTCAATCTATCCAGAACAACCCATATTGCATCCTTTTTGCTCGGTATCAATGGTAAACCAGATACAAAATCCATCGTGACTCTATCCCACTTCCACTCAAGTATCATGATAGGCTGAAGTAATCTTGATGGCACCTGATGTTCAGCTTTTACTTGTTGACAAACTAAACATCTTGCAACAAAGTCAGAAATGTCTCGTTTCATACCATGCCACCAATAAAGCTGTTTTAGATCATTATACATCTTTGTACTATCTGGGTGAACAGATAACCGACTACTATGAGCTTCATTCAAAATCATCTAAATCAAATCTAAATTCCTCAGAACGTATATTCAGTTTCTGAATCTCAAACAGTCATTAGCATCAACTCTAAACTCTGAATCAGCATCCATCTCACTTTGAGCTTGTTTTGTGATCAACTCATTATCAACCTTCTGGGCATGACAAATTTGTTGAACAAATAACGGTCTTGCTTTCAATTCAGCTATTATCGAACCATCATCAGATATAGCCATATGCGCATTCATTGCACATAAAGCAAACATCAATTTTCGGCTTAAAGCATCAGCAACAACATTAGCCTGTCCCGGGTGATAGTCAATCACAAGTTTATAGTCTTTTAGCAATTCCAACCATCGACATTGCCTCAAATTCAGATATTTCTGTGTCATCAAGTATTTCAGGCTTTTGTGGTCAGAATAAACATGACATTTCTCACCAACAGATAATGCCACCAAATTTTCAATGCGAACACAATAGCTGCCAATTCCAGGTCATGTGTCAAATAGTTCTTTTCATGTGGCTTCAACTGTCTCAAGGAATAAGCTATAACTTTGCCTTCCTGCATCAAAACACAGCCCAAACCATTTAAATATGCATCATTATAAATTACAGATTCTTTACCCGATTTTGGCTGAACTAGCACTAGAGCTTCAGTCAAAAGGGCTTTCAACTTATCAAAACTTTTCTGACATTTCTCTGACCACTCGAACTTAACATCCTTCTGCAATAGCTTCGTCATCGGAGCTGCAATCATATAGAAACCTTTCATGAACTGTCTATAATAACCAGTAAGTCCTAGGAAACTTCGAACTTCAGAAACATTCATTGGAGGTTTCCAATTGAGTATAGTTGAAATTTTGCTCGGATCAACCCGAATACCCGATGCTGATACTACATGACCCAGAAAACTGACTTCACTTAACCAGAACTCACATTTACTGAATTTTGCATACAACTGCTTATCTCGCAAGGTCTGTAACACAAGTATCAAATGTTCGGCATGTTCAGTTTCATCACGGGAATAGATCAAAATGTCATCTATAAATGCAACCACAAACCGGTCTAGATACGGTCTGAAGATCTGATTCATCAAATCCATAAAAATAGTAGGTGCATTAGTGAGTCCAAAAGGCATAACTAAAAACTCATAGTGTCCGTACCTCATTCGGGAAGCAGTCTTTGGCATGTCTGAGTCTTTAACTCGTAACTGATAATAGCCTGATCTTAAATCTATCTTCGAAAATACTTTAGCCCCTTTCAGTTGATCAAACAAATCATCAATCTGTGGCAACAGATACTTATTCTTTATAGTCACCTTATTGAGTTGTCTATAATCAATGCACATTCTCATAGTTCCATCTTTCTTTTTCACGAACAGTATTGGTGCACCCCAAGGAGAGAAACTCGGTCGTGCGAAACCTCTATCTGTCAATTCTTGTAACTGAGCTTTCAATTCTTTTAATTCTATGGGTGCCATTCTGTACGGAGCTATAGATATTGGAGTTGTCCCAGGCATTAACTTAATACCAAACTCTACCTCCCGTATCGGTGGCAAACCCAGTAATTCTTCAGGAAACACATCTGGATACTCACATACAACTGGCACTGATTCAATGTTCCTTTCAACCACTTTACTTTCAAGCACATACGCAAAGTAAGCCTCGCAGCCTTTTCTCACATATTTCTCATCTAACATCGAAGAAATCACTGCTGGTAACCTCTTCAAGTCACTAGATTCAATCCAAACAATCTCATCATTCTGGCTACGTAAATCAATAGTCTTTCTTTTACAGTTTACAACAGCATCATGTAGTTAGCCAATCCATACCCCGAATTATGTCGAACTCATCAAATGGCAACAGCATCAAATCAGTCGGAAAGCACAAATCTCGAACCATCAAAGGACAGTCCTTACATACTTTATCAACCATAACACATCGACCTAAGGGATTTGACACTCTAATCACAAACTCAATAGACTCAATAGGCAGAGTCTTGCTGAATACTAATGTCTCACACACATAAGAATGAGTAGAACCAGGATCAATTAATGCAATTACATTAGTATCATAAAGAGTGAATGTACCAATAATAACATCTAGGGATGAAGCCTCCTCTCGTGCACGGATAGCATAGGCTCTGGCAGGTGCACGAGCCTCAGATCTGACTGTCGTATCTTTAGTCCCTCTTTGGCTACCACTCGTATTACCAGGATTTCTACATGGTCTACCTCGAGCTGTAGTATTACCCGATCTTGTATTTTGCATTGGATTTTCCTCAGCTAACACTGGGCAATCTCAAATATAATAATTTGTCAATCCACATTTAAAGCAGTCCCGATCATGCAATCTGCAACTACCAAGATGTCATTTACCATAATGTTTACACTCAGGTTGATTCGATCTGACATTATCCACACTCGCTACTGAGGTAGCTCTCAAGCTCACTAGTGGTCTATTTTGATCCCGTCGGAAGTAACCTAAAGTGGCTTTAGAACGGCTGAAATCAACTCGAAACTTCTTTGATGCCGAATGGAATGACTTACCAAATGTTCTTTTGCGTGCATCTCTAGCTTCAAAGTCAGCTTTTCTTTTCTCTTTCCCGAGCTCTTCAGCTTTGCAAGCTAGTTCAACCAGTACCACGAACTCTTTTATCTCAAGTATGCCAACCAATAGTTTAATGTCTTCATTTAGCCCATCTTAAAATCTTTTACACATTATGGCTTCAGTGGAAACACACTCTCGAGCATACCGACTGAGTCTCACGAATTTCTGCTCATACTCTATCACTGTCATCTGACCCTATTTCAGCTCCAAAAATTCTTTACGTTTCTGATCGATAAATCTCTGACTGATATTTTTCTTACGAAACTCAGTCTAAAAGAATTTCTAGGTCACCTGCTCTCTCGGAACTACTGATACTAGGGTATTCCACCAGTGGTATGCTGTGTCTCGAAGTAAAGATATGGCAAACTTCAAACATTCATCTGGGGTACAGGACAGCTCATCAAACACACGGATAGTATTATCAAGCCAGAACTCAGCTCGCTCGGCATCATCCTCATTAGTAGCTTTAAACTCTTCAGCCCCATGTTTTCTAATTTTATCAACAGGTGGCTTATACAATCTCATCGGATTACTTACTTGAGGTACAGTAGGCATCGAAGATGGATTAGTCAGGGGTGGAGGTTGTTGTGCAGCTAGGTTAGTCCGGATATATTGAGTGAACAAATCATTCATCATTTGATAGAAGGCTTGTTTAGCCTCACTTTCTTGATTACTTGAAGTCGATCGAGAATCAGCCGGCGCTGTCCCTTGCACGGGAGCAGGTGCTACACTCTCGACGTCATCAGCTACAGCTCTATCGGGATCCATTTACTATGTAAAAACATATTTTCAGATGTCAGAAGTCATCACACTATCAAAGTATATAATATGGCATGTATAGCTAGACTCACATACGCTACGTTAGGCCTAAAACTGACTAAACTGTAGCTCTGATACCAATAAAATATAACACCTCTATCTTATACCTGTCGCCAGATTAGGGTTGTGAGGCATTACCGACTAACATATAACTCAAATCAACTTCTATCATAAATTATATAGTATAATATTAAATCATCTATCACGCTTCAATTTAATATTACACATGAATATAGAATTAAATAATCAAATAATAATGCCAACAAGGAAACATGAAAAAAATTTTATTTTTTATTTTTTTAAACCACACATTATTTTCTTACAAATAATAATATGTTCTATAATAGTCTTTTTTAAACTGCTTATGACGTTTACATATCATGAATAAATATTCTTAACAATAGCTCAAATAATTAAACTACTCAAATAACCCAAAAATGTTATAATAATATATCATTAATAATTGGTACAAAACCATATTTACCTTTCATCAAGTTAGCTAATATAGACTACCTTTGCCGTACACAAGTAAAAATAAACATAGCACATATATATATTTTCTTGAAAGTGCATACATGCATATTACATTGTCACATTATAAGTCAAAATATTATCATGGCAACTATCAAGTCAAAAGGCAAGTCATTTCATCATAAGCAAAAATAGCTATACAAGCATGTACCGAATCTCAAGTTAGCTAAAACCATTTCATCCAAACTCATCTTATAACCGAATATGCCAATCTTTATTGAAATGGTCTTCAAGACTAATCATGCAGCAAATTATACCTCACAAGTATAAGTCTTTAATCACATTTAAAACTATACAAAATATAAATCTTACATGTCGTATAATAAACATATCATAACAACATAACCCATGTTCGATCATGACCAAATAACATATGATGCCAAACCACATATTAAAGCCTTAATTAAGCATAACTACTGATTCCTCTCGCATATACTATCTTATGTGAATCATATTCAGAACAACCAAACATACCTAAGTTTATATATATTAAAGCCAACACATTCGAACCTTATCCAGGTCATTAATCGACTTCAATGCCCAAAACAAATATCACAAGAATCATTCAATCATAGCACCTAATATTATAACCAAAAATGAACACAGACCATAATTAAACATAACTGATTTCAAGCAAGCTGGTTAAGCCATTTTCGCATGGCTTATAATATACATAACCAAAAATCCAACATTACTAAAGTATATTCCAGCCTATACATGCCATAATACGAGTTTGATTTATTTAAATACCGAAGCTGTAAATAGTGTGATGGACTTTGCTGACGATCCTTGAGCTTGTAACTTGAATCCAAAATCTATAAAACAAGGTAAACATGTATACACAGAGTAAGCTATTACAGCTTAGTAAGTCATAAGCAAATATTCATCACGATAACAATATCAACTGGTTTAAACCAAAATAACTTATAAAATTATTACACCTTTAAATTCAGATATATAAAGTTCATATTACAATAGTATTCATTCTTAGATATCATTTGGCCAAATGCTCATGTAACTAGATTATCATTAATATCATTTAATTTTCACCATCGAATAATCATCACCAACCTAGTTCACAATCCAAAAACTCATAAGCCCATGTATCACAATATGGTTTCATATGTACATGTTAATTATGTAACTGAATGTATAAAATCACATATGCATATAATTGTAACTCATTCAACAAAATTCCCAGGATCGAATACACTTACCTCATTTTAATTATTAATAAGCTAATACATACCTGTCTATTTACCTCGTTTACACACTCGAACATAAATTATCTTTGCCTGTTGAACCATTCGGAATTGGATAGGACACTTGGATAACCACATAAATCATACAATGCCAACGTCCCAAACGTGGTCTTCCATGTAGCCACAAATCGATGCCACTGTCTCAAACGTGGTCTTACTCGTAAACACATATCGTAATCACATATCGATGCCATGGTCTTACTCGCACATGTATATCAGAATCCTATGTCATGACTTATGTATCCTAACTATTCTTAAGGTTCATACGGGGCTTTCGGATGTTGTATCCCGTTCGAATCGTATTCGTAAACATAGTTCCCAAACATTTTCACATTCGGCTATTACTTATACAAACTCATAAAATTCAAATTAGCATTATACATTCACATACATTTAAAATTTACAACATTTATTTACTTATAAACTTACCTCGGACGTAGTAAAACGAGATGGGGTTGCTAGTCGACAACTTTCGTTTTTCCCCGGTCCAAATTCGATTTCTTTGGTTCTTGATGTAAACATATTCAAATTAAGCTTATTCAAACATATTTTCATTCAATTTAGTCTAAAAACACATAAATGGGAAAATTACCATTTTACCCCTGACATTTACAATTTTTATAATTTAGTCCCTATTGCACCAAACACAAAATATTCAAAATTTCAAGGTACCCATGTTTGGACGAATATTCCTAGTGCTCATACAAGCCCATATATTTCATTTAATTCACATTTTAGTCCCTCAAATTATTATTTTTGCAATTTAGTCCTAATTACTCAAAATCATCAAAAACCCTAATATAAAATATGTTAATCTAAAACATATATTTCATATTTCATCATCAAACAAGAACAATCACAAGCTATAAACAATGGCATAACTCAAAATATTCATCAAAATAAAAAATTCAAGCATGGGTTTTGTAGTACTCGAAGCAACGATCTCAAAAACGTAAAAATTATCAAAAATCAACTAAGAACGAAGCTTGATTTTAGCTTGGAAGATGGCCAAACTAGGTTTCTTCTCTTTTCTTTCTTATTCGGTTTATGAACAAAGATAAATAATGAATATGGTGACTTTGGTTTTTAATTAATATAAGTTTATTAACTAATTTACATTTATAACTTTTATAATATAATATAAAACCATTATAAACTTGGCTATTACCGTCCACTATATATGTTAATGGTTTAATTGCAAAATAAAACCTCCAGATTAAAAGGACAATCACTATTCGACCCCTTTTTAGAAATGACCACCAAATTTTCATTTTACGCGATTAAGTCCTTTTATTTAATCGGACACCTAAACAAAAAAAATTAAATAACGAAAATTTTACAGATATAATTTCACACATAATAAACATATAAAATAATTTTTTAATATTTATTTGACTCGGACTCATGGTCTCGAAACCACCGTTTCGATTATGGTCTAAATCGGGATGTTACAAATACCATCACCCAAAACAATATGGCCCTAAAATCCAACTTCTCGAAGCCAAAACTCACTTTTACTAAACTTGGCATACAACTATTTATCTCTCAAAATCTACAAAAGAATTCTCAAGTGTTCGGCATGCTTTGCCTCATCTCTTGAATAAATCAGAATATCATCAATAAACACAACCACAAACTTGTCCAAATATGGCTGAAATATTCGATTCATTAAATCCATAAACACAGTAGGTGCTTTCGTCAACCCAAATGGCATAAAAAGAAATTCATAGTAGCCATACCTCGTTCTAAAAGCAGTTTTAGGTACATTCGACTATTTAACTTGCAACTGATAGTAGCCGGACCTCAAGTCTATTTTAGGAAACCATGTCGCTCCTTTCAATTGATCAAACAGGTCATCAATCCTTGGTAAGGGATACTTTTTCTTGATTGTTACCGTATTATGCTTTCGGTAGTCTATACACAATCTCATAGATCCATCTTTCTTTTTCACGAATAATACTGGAGCACCCCACGGTGAAAAGCTTGGTCTCACAAAACCGTTGTCGGTCAATTCTTGCAACTGTGACTTCAGTTCCTTCAACTCAGTTGGGGCCGTCCTATATGGAGCAATTAAGATAGGTGCTATCCCTGACATTACACCAATACCAAACTCCACTTCTCTATTTGGAGGTAAACCTGACAATTCTTCCGGGAATACATCCAAATATTCACATATAACAGGTACTGATTCAATCTTCAATTCAAATTCTTTTGTATTCAACGCATAAGTCAAATAAGCTTCACATCCTCTTCTTATACATTTCTGAGCAGACATCGAATAAATTATGATTGGCAACCTATCTGACTCATCTGATTCAATTTGAACAATTTCACCACTTTCACATTTCAATTCAATGACTTTCTGTCTACAATTTACTATAGCATCATGAAATGTCAACCAATCCATACCCAATATAACATCAAATTCATCAAACGGAAACAAGATCAAGTCAGCCAGAAAATAATAACCTCTAATCATCAAAGGACATTTCTTACATACTTTATCAACTAAAACATGCTTGCCTAACGGGTTTGACACCTTAATCATAAATTCCGTAGACTCAACAAGCATATTCATACTAGTTACCAATTTCATGCACACATATGAATGAGTACAACCAAGGTCAATCAAGGCAATAATAGTAGCATTATAAAGAGAAAAAGTACCCATGATCACATCGGGAGAAGATGCATCTTCACGCGTACGTATGACATAGCCCTAGCCGAAACTCTAGCTTTGGATCTCACCACTGTATCCCTCGTTGCATTTTTACTACTAGCTCCATTACCGGCATTTATCAAGGGTCTCCCTTTTGTAGCCGTACTACCCGGCCATGTAAACTTCAACGTTCATGAAATAGCTATTGAGATATGGCTAAAAACCCGATTCATCAAAACCATAAATACTTCAGGAGCATTAGTCAATCCGAAAGGTATAACTAGAAACTCATAAAGCCCGTAATAGGTTTTGAATGTTGTTTTCAACACATCAACTTCTCAACTCATAACTGATAGTTACCATATTTGAGATCAATCTTTGAAAACACTATAGCATCTTTCAACTGATCGAATAAACCTTCAATACAAGGCAACAAATATTTCCTCTTTATCGTGACTTATTCACTACTAGTAATCTATATACAATCTCATCGACCCGTCTTTCTTTTTCAGAATAATACTCGATCGAGTAAAATCTCTATCAGTTAATTCTTATAATTGAGATTTTAATCCTGTTAATTCCATTGAAGACATTCTGTACGGAACAATCGATATTGAAGCAGTCCCTGAAATTAATTCTATAGCAAACTCGACTTCCCGCTTTGATGATAAACCCGACAATTTCCTCAGGGACAACATTTGTAAAGTCATAGATTTTCAATACACCATCAACTTTCATTTCTGATACTTTATAATCTAGGACAAACACATAAAAATGTTTCACAGCTTTTTCAGATCAATTTCTATACATATATCACCGAAACCATATTCGAAACATAATTAGTCTTAGTAGATTCAACAGAAATCAATTCACCATTCTGACATCTCAAATCAATTCATTTCAATCAGTAATTCACTACAGCATCGTGTATAGTTAGCCAATACATTCCCAGAATAAAGCCAAATTCGTTATAAGGGAGTAACATCAAGACTAGAAAAGGAACCAGCAACAACATTAGGAGCTAAAGCCTCATCACTCACTCAGATCACATAAACTCTGGGTGAAACTCAAGCTTCAGATCAAACTGCAATATCTTTTTTTTTTGCTTCTATTGACTCTAGTTGTACTTCAAATTCATATTTGTTTGTCTATCATAGAAGTAACAATAGGTCTTACATTCTAATTTCTATTTAACTCAACTCGATTCGACAGTCTTTCTTATAATAATCTAGAGATCCGCAAACGAAATAGAACTTGTCTTTGAATCTACAAATCCGAGAATGATTTCATCCCTAAAGGCTACATTTAATTCTATTTACATTTCTGACGTTACTCGCATTGGTTAATAATGTCATCGGTGGTTTCACATTACTTAATTTCATTCTATCTCTGCCAGAAAACCCTAATGGCACTGAAAATGGCTACTTAATTCTCTCTTTTTTCTTGATGGGGAAATATAAAACGTTCTAGATTCATTTTGTTTATTAAAATATTAAAGTATTGTATCGATCTGTTCCTCGTGATAACTAATTTCTTTCATTTTCTTATCCCAATCAAATAAAATTACAAACTCAAGAGCATTTTAATCTCATTTTTCAATCTGTCTTCAAAACGATTACACAAATCCTTTCCAATCGACACCATCATATGAGCATATTTACTGAGCTGAACAAACTTTCATTCATATCTAAATATCTAAATATCGCAAATGATTTGTTTCCCAGCTTTAACTCAAGAAATTCCTTTTTCTTCTTATCTAAATATCATTTGCTGTCATATTTCTTTCAAAGTTCAATTCAAAAGAAATCCCAGTTAATCCATATTTTTTTATACCATAGTAGTTAAATTCGACTACTAGTGAGAAGCCTCGTCTTTTAACGGTGACACGACACATCTTAGAAAATCTTCATAAGACATAACATTTCATCTAAAACTCTTTGTGTTTGCTAAACAATACTCGGCTCTAGCTGAATCACTACTCACATTACCTCTAAACTTTATATTAGTTAAATCCTTTATGTACTTGCCAAAACTCAAACGAGTAAATACAAATCCAAACTTTACAACCTTTAAACCTTTCCAGTGATGCATCCTTCATCACCTTCCCAAGACATGATATCAAGCCTTTTAAAAAGGTTTCCACCTAAGCATTTAAATCATTAACACATTAAGCTCAAAGAGATTAGTAAGTGACTCACTTGTATATGCTTATCCTAAAAAATAATAAAAATATAATAAACAATGTAAACACTAAAAAACCGTAAGTATGAAAATTACAAATTATAAAATAGTTGTTACAATGAAATAATTTAGCAAGTATTCCAATAATCGTTCTTCCAATGGATTAATAAGGAAACTATGCAATAATCAAATAACCTATTAAACAAGCAATTACTAGCCTACTCAATACAATAATCATTACTGCAAATCGATTGACATATCATAAAGGAACTAATCTAATTTCTCTCAAGTAATCTGAGCTATCTACCCTTTTTTTTATTTTAGACTATGTAAGTGAATCAACCAATGGTTGACTAATTAACTAACTAGTTGTGAAGCTAGAACAAATGACCAATTATTTCAATTGTTACTCATGGCTAGATATTTCTTCTCGGTCTCATTTTGGTCTAACAGTTACCACCTAGGATCTCCTCTTAGTCTCACCTAGTTTATAGCTTGCCTGTTGGTCTCTCTATTTGGCATGATTGTATCAACTTTACTTAATGGAATTCGCTCTTGGTCTCATCCTTCTAAATCTTCAACTCAGAGTCATCAATTCTAATTTACTAAACACTTTGACACAACTATACTATTGATTAAACCAAAACATGCATAACAACATCAATCACTAGCTAGCATCACAATCAACCATTATAGAAATTTGGCACAACATCATAAAATTGATGCAAAACACCATTCTAAACATTCAATTAATATAAAATGATAAATTTAAGTTTAGAAATGGTCAACCATGAAAGCTTAGAGCTAGAGTTTGCATCAAGATCATCCTTACAATGTCATCCACAAGAAAGAGTTAACTGAAACTAACAAAAAGGAAAGGATTTCATTATTCATGGGAGACAAGAATAAAATACTAATGATAATCATGGGAGGACACAAGAACGAAATCCCCACAATAAATCTAAAAGTAGATCGAGATATTCAAATAGAGGTAAAACTTGTAACTTCTACAAGAAGAAAAGACACATTAAGTCTAAGTGCTATAACTTGCAAAACAAGATCAAAAGGAAGGCTGCGAATCAAAAGGGAAAACAACTAGAACAATTCAATGAAGCTGATGTATCAGAAGACTATAGTGATAGTGAACTTCTAATTGTTTTTGCTGACAACTCTAAAGTGAGTGATGAGTGGATCATCGATTCTGGTTGCACGTTCATATAAGTCCAAATTGGGATTGGTTTACATCATATGGAACTGTGTATGAATATGTTGTTTTGATAGGAAATAATGTTTCATGTAAAATCTCAAGCATTGGCATGATCAAAATTAAGATGTTTGATGGAATTGTCAGAACACTTAGTGGCATACGACATGTACCAAAATTGAAGAGGAATTTGATTTCATTGAGTACTCTTGATTCAAAAAGGCACAAGTACATAGCTAAAAACGAAATTCTAAAGATTAGCAAGGGTTCTCTCGTTGTGATGAAAGGGTAGAGAAAGACTGCCAAGTTATATATGTTGCAAGGTTCAACTATTATTGCTGATGTAGCCGTCGCTTCCTCTTACTTGTCAGATGATGATGTTACTAGACTTTGGTATATGCGTCTAGGGCATATGAATGAGAACGACATTGTAACACCCCAAACCCGACCCAAATGTTATGGCCGAATTCGACGTGTCTCATTGAAGATTTAAAAACCCATGATTCATTTTAGTGTTTAAAAAGAACATCGTTTGCTAAGTTAACAAAGTGAATGGAAGCTGTGCACTAGGTAGGTATCCAAAACAGAGGAGGTGAGCCACGAAGGCTGCTTAAGTACTAAGCTCTTGCCTGGATCCAATCCTAGACATGCCCACAACCATTGCCACACTTTGGTACGAGGTTAGGTTTTGGAAAAAATGAGTTGGAATTCATTTAAGCAAATATTTTTGATAAACCGATTAGTTGCATCGTTGCGCTATTTTGAAAACAAGTATCATTTTGAAAACGCGCCCTAAGTCTAACCCATTTTGAATTATTATCAATAAAATATAGAGTATAAAATAAAATAATCATAGAAAGATAATTAAAATGGCCTTATTACAACCCAAAACCAAATAATAATAATAAATTTAAAAAAAACCGGTTACTTATTGCAAAGTTCAAAAGCGATCATCACGGCCACTCTAAATCCCCTCCGGCTCCAAGTCTCCACATCAAGACTCACCTGCAAAGATAAGGAAAGGGGGTGAGTTTGGAAACTCAGTGTGCAACAAGCCCCTTTCAGAGCCCAAACTAATATCAGCATACTGGGCCTAAGCCCTAATTCAGTCCCGAACATATACTGGGCCGAAGCCTTTTCATAAATCATATTACTGGGCCGAAGCCTTTACTGTAAACGGTATGGCCCATAGGCCCATTTCAATATCACATGTAATACCAATGAATGTATGCAAGCCCATTTGGGGAGACTACTCAACCCACCATCCGCTACTCTCCACCCGTACCAACCAAGCTCTCCATGTGTGGAATAACTCAACCCACCCAACCAAACTCTCCACTGGCAGTATAGCTGCTTTATCATATAACTAGAGGCCTAGCCTCTTTTAATAACTGGGGTAAAGCCCTTTTTTGATAAACTGGGGCAAAGCCCTTTTTGCACTTCCTCCATTTATATCAAACCCAAACCATACATATAATGAGTATATCATGTGCATCTCATAACATATCATGTGCATATCATGTCATATCATGTATATCAAAATCTCATGCATCATATTCATATTTAAACCCTAGGGGTATACTGATCATTTTTACCTAGGGGCAAAATAGACATTTTTCATATTATAAGGGTAATTTCGTAATTTTACCAAATATCTGGGTTTTCCATTTTCATCAATCAATTATCAATATTTTCAAGTGTTTAAACAATGATCTTTAACCCACTTTATCAGATTCGGGCTTTTGGGCCCAAAACCCCTAATGGGTCCTACGAATGCCGATTTAGCCCATTAAGCCCACATAATCCAAATTTTACGACAGTACTAACCACATTAACATGCAATCTTTCCAAGTTCCATTTTCTATCAATTTTTACCTAAATGGCCCGAAAGCCCATTGGGCCCAATTTCAGCCCATTGAGGCCCAACCTACCGTCGTGCACAGAATTGCGCTCTTACCTGTTCCATCGATCCAAACACCGATCATATCATTTTTATCGCATCTAAAACCACATGCAAAATCTCAAGTTCCCGAAATGCCAGAATTTTAGCATTTCGACTTTTCTAGAATATTAGCCTAAGCTACTACGAGGGTTGTTACACACCTGTTTGGTGATGACTGCCACTGAGATCCCTTACGATGTCCTACAATTGATTACCACAATTCTTAGATTGCAAACCACAATAACCAATCCCAATATTCACCTACCATACTCGAACCATGCCCCTAAAGCCTTTAGAATCTTACCTTTTTGCCGAAAATCGATGACTAGATCTAAGTCTAGTTGTTCCAAAGATCCAAGCCTTCGACCCAACCTTTAGAAGACACTAAACACCAAAAGAAATCGTCAGTTAAAGACCCTTAAAGCCCTATGCCCAAATCGACAGCCTCCCTAGATTTTAGGGACTTTAGCTTTTTCTAAATTGTAAAATAAGACTAGATCTGAGGTGATGAACACTTACCACTTATTCCTCTTTGATTTCTATGCAGATCTGATACAGATCTATCCTCTAAATGATAGTAGAACTCGAATCCAGGAGATCTGAAGTTTCGGCTATAAGTCCCTAAATCTATGGTACTTCGGCTTTTTAAGTGATGAAGAAGATGATGATTTGAGGCTATAACTTTGAAGTAATGTTGCCGACAGATACTAAGGGTTTAGAGAAGATGAAAGTTAATAAAAAAGAACAAAATAACTGAAGGATTTTGGCTTGGAGAAATCGGCACCAGAAGTGAGTTTTCGGGATTTCGACTTTTATGGCGATCAACTATGAAGGCTTTGTGGAGGATGGGATCGATAGAGGAGGTGAGTAAGGTGATCAGAAGGTTTTGGATAGAAGAAAAAGCAAAAAGAAAGAAAGAAAATGGAGGAAGAAAAGAGGAAGAAGAACTCGGCACCAAGGAGAAGGAATTTGCGTTTTCGACTTTTGTGAGAACTCAGAAAGGATAAATGACAGTGAAAGCTTTCAGGTGGCTAACCCTAATTCTCTAAGACAGAAAAAGAAAAGAACCTAACCCTAATATAAACTAAAAAAATCGGCCCAACCTCCCTAAGGCCCTTGCCGAAATTCACTTAAGTGATCACATGCCCGGCACATGCCTAAAATTAAAAAGTAACAGTATGCCTACCTTGCAACTTGAACCCTAGACCTTTAATTCCTTCCCAGGCGCCATTTTTTTAGGAACTTAATGGCGCCACCTTGCCACTTTACCAAGGCCTTATTTGTGTCATAATTTACGAAATTCTTCTTAAAAACCCACTTAACCAAGTCTCTTATTCACTTAAAATCCAACCTTGGTATTTTACCGCGTTTAACTTAGGCTTGGGCCTTCTAAAGGCCCATTAACACATTTAAACGCAATTCCAATATTTAGAACACCAAAATTTCAAAATTTACCTAAAATCACAGAAACCCGAAAAATCCCAAAAATCAGGGCGTTACAACTCTACCCCCTTTAAAGATTTCGGCCTTGAAATTTACCTGACCCAAATAATTGAGGGTATTGTTGATGCATAGTCTCTTCTGACTCCCAAGTAGCCTCTTCCCTTCCATGATTACACCACAGTACTTTCACCAATGGGACTAACTTCCTTCTCAACACCTTGACGTCACGGTCAAGTATCTGCACAGGTTTTTCCTCGAAAGTCAAGTCCGACTGTACCTCGATTTCTGCAACTGGCACGATATGAGTAGGGTCAGAACGATATCACCTTAGCATGGACACATGAAAACATCGTGAATACGATCTAGCTCTGGAGGTAACTCTAGCTGATAAGCCACCGGCCCTATCCGCTTAAGGATCTGATAAGGCCCAATAAACCGTGGACTCAACTTGCCCTTCTTACCAAACCTTAATATCTTCTTCCAAGGCGAAACCTTCAAAAAGACCATGTCCCCTACAGCATATTCAATATCCTTACACTTCAGATCAGCATAAGACTTTTGTCGATCTGCTGCCTCCTTTAATCGATTCCTGATCACCTTAACTTTGTCTTCAGTATTCGCTACTAACTCCAGTCCAAGTACTTGTCTTTCCCCCAACTCAGTCCAACAAATAGGCGAACGGCACCTTCGCCCATACAATGCCTCGTAATGAGTCATCTGAATACTTGCTTGGTAGCTGTTGTTGTACGCAAACTCCGTCAATGGCAAGTAGTCCTCCCAACTACCACGAAAATCGATTATACAACCGCTTAACATATCCTCCAAAACTTGAATAACTCTTTCCGACTATCCATCTGTCTGAGGGTGAAAAGCAGTACTGAAATCCAATCGTGTACCCAACGCCTCGTGTAACTTTTGCCAAAACCGAGATGTAAACCTTGGGTCTCGATCAGAAATTATTGATACTGGCACTCCTTGCAACCGCACTATCTCTGCCACATACAACTTGGCCAACTTCTGAAGTGAGTAATCGGTTCAGACAGGCATGAAACGGGAAGATTTCATCAGCCTATCCACAATTACCCAAACTGAGTCCTTCTTGGAATGTGTCAATGGCAGGCCACTACAAAATCCATAGTTACCCTTTCCCATTTCCAAAGTGGTATCTTCACTGGCTGTAACAATCTTGAAGGCATTTGATGCTCGGCCTTTACTTGTTGACACGTCAAACATTTTCCCATAAATTCAGTCACTTCTTGCTTAAGCTCAGGCCACCAATATAACTCTCGCAAGTCTCGATACAACTTACTCCCTCCTGTATGCATAGCACAAGGTCCACCATTTGCCTCCCTCAAAATCATCAATCTCAAGTCAGTGTCCTTCGGCATACAAATTCTTCCTCGAAAACAAAGAACCCCATCACCATTTAATCCAAAGTCTGAATTCTCCCCCTTCTCAACTTGCTGAAACCGAGAAACCAACGACTCATCCACCAACTGCTGCTTCTTAATCTATTCTACCCAAGTCGGTCTCACTTGTAACTCTGCCAATAAGCTTCCATCGTCATACAAGCTTAAGCGAGCAAACATTGCCTTCAATTCTGCCACAGTCCTTCGACTCAACGCATCAGCCACGACATTTGCCTTACCTGGATGGTACTCAATCGAACAGTCATAGTCCTTTAGCAACTCTATCCACCTTCGTTGTCTAAGATTTAGCTCTTTTTGAGTCAGCAAGTACTTAAGACTCTTATGATCCGTATAGATAATGCATCTCTCCCCATACAAGTAGTGCCTTCATATCTTAAGCGCAAAGATCACCGCTGCCAACTCCAAGTCATGAGTAGGATAGTTTACCTCATGAGGCTTAAGCTGCCGTGAAACATAAGCTACCACTTTACCCTCTTGCATCAATACACAGCCCAAACCTACATGTGACGCGTCACTGTACACAGTGAAATCCTTACCAGACTCTGGCTAAATCAACACTGGTGCCTCAGTCAGAACCTTCTTTAACTTCTCAAAAGCCTCTTGTTGCTTATCTGTCCAAACAAATGGTGCTCCCTTCCTTATAAGTTTCGTTAACGACACTGCCAACACAGAAAATCCTTCCACAAATCTTCGATAATAACCTACCAACCCCAGAAAACTTCAGATTTCTGTTACTGACCTCGGTGGCTTCCACTCCAGAATCACCTCAATCTTTCGAGGGTTTACCTTGATCCCCTTAGCGGATACAACATGCCCCAAGAAAGTTACTTCATTCAACCAAAACTCACACTTACTGAACTTTGCATAGAGTTGCTTTTCCCTTAGCACTTACAGCACAATACGAAGATGCTCATCATGCTTCTCTTCCGTTTTCGAGTACACCAAGATATCATCGATAAAAACGACTATGAACTGATCCAAGTACGGCTGAAATACCCGATTCATCAAATCCATGAATGCTGCTGGAGCATTAGTCAGACCAAAGGGCATAACCAGAAACTCGTAATGACCATATCGAGTTCTGAATGTCGTCTTATGAATATCCTCTTCTTTGACTCTCAACTGATGATATCCTGACCGAAGGTCAATCTTAGAAAATACTGAAGCTCCTCTCAGTTGGTCGAACAGATCGTCGATTCTTGGCAAATGATACTTGTTCTTGATCGTCAGTTTGTTCAACTGCCGATAATCAATACACATCCGCATGGTCCCATCTTTCTTCTTTACGAACAACACTGGTGTGCCCCATGGAGAAACACTTGGTCTTATAAACCCTCTATCCAACAGTTTTTGAATCTGAGCCTTCAGTTCCACCAACTCATTTGGTGCCATCCTATAAGGTGCAATGGACACTGGAGTTGTTCCAGGTAACAAGTCGATACCGAACTCAACTTCTCTGTTCGGAGGTAGTCTAGGAAGATCCTCAGGAAAAACATCTTGAAATTCTTTGATGGTCCTGACCGACTCCACCGTCATCCCCTCAGGTTCAGCTTGACTCACGAATGCTAAAAACGCCTCACAACCTTTCCGAATCAACTTTTCAGCCCTTAATGCCAAGACAACATTGGACAAATAGTTCCTTCGCTCCCCTATGACCATTATCTCTTCATCCTTGGTAGTTCTTAGCACCATTCTCTTAACAGTACAATCCAATGTTGCCCTATGCTTAGTTAGCCAGTCCATTACCAGAATAAGATCAAATTCCCCAAATGGCAGCTCCATTAAATCCCTTACAAATATCCTATCTTGTGTCTCTAAAGGCACCTCCCTAAAGAGTTTATCTACCTTAACCGAGTGTCCCAAAGGACTTTTCACTGATACCCCACTCACAAGCAACATACGAGTGAGTGGAACCCATATCAATCAAAGCAGTGTAAGGCTTGCTATGAATGAGGAACGTACCGGTTATAACATCAGCAGTATCAACCTCCTCACGATGCCGTGCAACATAAACAAACGCCGACTGTCAAGCTTCAGCATGTCCAGCACCCCTGCCAGGTGCCCCAAGTCCTCGTCTATTACCATTGCCACCTCTACCTTGCCCACGGCCTCTCTGTGGTGGTGGTCCTCCTCGCTATGGTTAGACACCTCTTTGCACCGCAACTTGATCCTGAGTTGCTCTGCGAGGACACTCTCTAAACTATGTTCCTTTGACCCACATCGAAAACATGCCCCAGTTCGTTTCCAGCACTCCCCCATATGCGTTCTGCCACAATCCTTGCAAACCTGAGGTCTATAGGCATTCACCGAAACTGGTCGAACCGGTTCCTCCATTCTAGCTCTTTTAGCATTCCTACTCGTAGCACCCGAGGGTCCGGAATCCCTCCTGAATCTGGGTCGATCCCTTTTACGATTCTGCCGTTCGGTTCGTTTTACTTCCTCGGCTATCTTAGCCTTCTCCACCAACGCAGCGAAATCACGCTCCCTCTGTGGAGCTATCAGCACCCTAAGCTCATCGCGGAGGCCATCCTCGAATCGAAGACTGCGCTCATATTCGGTTGCAACTATCCCGCTAGCATATCGACTCAGCCTCAAGAATTCTGCCTCATACTCTACAACAGTCTTATTACCCTGATCCAGATTCAAAAATTCCTTTCGACGGGCATCCACATAACTAGCTCCAACATACCTTCCTTTAAAAGCAGTCTTGAAGCAGTTCCTGTGTTACTCGTTCGATCGGTACTCTCCTACTGGTGATCCACCACTGGTATGCCTCATCTCGTAGCAAGGACACGGCCCCCTTCACCTTTTGCTCTACAGAGCAATCTAGGTCGTCCATAATCCGCTCTGTTGCCTCTAGCCAATATTCAGCCACGTTTGGGGCTACTCTAGATACGCCCCTAAAAACCTCTGCTCCGTTAGCCCAGAGTCTCTCAGAGATGGATCCCCTATTCGCTGTCCCAGTGCTAGCTCCAGCAACCCTTTCCAAAACCCTTAACATCGCTTGGGACAAAGCATCATCCCCCGCAGCCCAATCATGTAACCTAGCCTCAGTTGCCTGTGGCACGGATGCCTCCTTAGCTGGCCTATGCCCTGAGGATGAAGATTCATCTTGCACCCTTCCGCGACCATGCCCGCGGCCTCGTCCACGAGTTTCTCTTGTACTCATATCGAATTATCTGTTTACGAATTTTATGACATTAGTTTTATATTTCAGTTGTTTATTACGAGATGTCTTATGGAAATATATCAGTTCAGGGATTGTTTTCGTAACGTCGTAGCCTAGCTACAGTCTCAATCCTACTACTTTACAGCTCTACCCTATCTAAAGTATCATAGTAGGGTCTTAGTTCTATCTATAACATCATATCAATATCACATGGTGTAAAAGAAAGTGTACTTACAGACTTGGTGTCGGGGATTCAATGTGCCACGTCTTTCTCCAAACCATTTAAAACGTAAAAATATGTATTTGGTCACAGAATATAGAAATTTCCTAAAACTTAATTTAAAATACCTTTGTTTTGAAATTCTTGATTTTAAACCCATTTAGAAACCCACAGCCGAGTTGTTGCAACCTGGCTCTGATACCACTAAACGTAACACTCCAAACCTGGCCCAGACGTTATGGCCGAATTCGACGTGTCTCATTGAAGTTTTAAAAACCCATGATTCATTTTAGTGTTTAAAAAGAACATCGTTTGCTAAGTTAACAAAGTGAATGGAAGTTGTGCACCAGGTAGGTATCTGAAACAGAGGAGGTGAGCCATGAAGGCTGCTTAAGTACCAAGCTCTTGCCTGGATCCAATCCTAGACATGCCCACAACCATTGCCACACTTTGGTGCGAGGTTAGGTTTTGGAAAAAATGAGTTGGAATTCATTTAAGTAGATATTTTTGATAAACCGATTAGTTGCATCGTTGCACTATTTTGAAAACAAGTATCATTTTGAAAACGCGCCCTAAGTCTAACCCATTTTGAATTATTATCAGTAAAATATAGAGTATAAAATAAAATAATCATAGAAAGATAATTAAAATGGCCTTATTACAACCCAAAACCAAATAATAATAATAAATTTAAAAAAATCGGTTACTTATTGCAAAGTTTGAAAGCGATCATCACGGCCACTCTGAATCCCCTCCGGCTCCAAGTCTCCATATCAAGACTCACTTGCAAAGATAAGGAAAGGGGGTGAGTTTGGAAACTTAGTGTGTAACAAGCCCCTTTTAGAGCCCAAACTAATATCAGCATACTGGGCCTAAGCCCTAATTCAGTCTCGACATATACTGGGCTGAAGCCTTTCGTTTAATGATTCATTGGGTGAAGCCTTTTCATAAATCATATTATTGGGCGAAGCCTTTATCAGAAGCGGTATGGCCCATAGGCCCATTTCAATATCACATGTAATACCAATGAATGTATGTAAGCCCATTTGGGGAGACTACTTAACCCACCATCCGCTACTCTCCACCCGTACCAACCAAGCTCTCCATGTGGGGAATAACTCAACCTACCCAACCAAACTCTCCTTTGGCGGCGCATAGTTGCTTTATCATATAACTGGAGGCCTAGCCTCTTTTTTAATAATCAGGGCAAAGCCCTTTTTGATAAATGGGGCAAAGCCCTTTTGATAAATTGGGGCAAAGCCCTTTTGCACTTCCTCCATTTATATCAAACCCAACCCATGCATATAATGAGTATATCATGTGCATCTCATAACATGTCATGTGCATATCATGTCATATCATGTATATCAAAATCTCATGCATCATATTCATATTTAAACCCTAGGGGTATAATGGTCATTTTTAGCTAGGGGCAAAATAGACTTTTTTCATATTATAAGGGTAATTTCATAATTTTACCAAATATCAGGGTTTTCCATGTTCATCAATAAATTATCAATATTTTCGAGCGTTTAAACAATAATCTTTAACCCACTTTATCAGATTCGAGCTTTTGGGCCCAAAACCCCTAATGGGTCCTACGAATGCCGATTTAGCCCATTAAGCCCACATAATCCAAATTTTACAACAGTACTAATCGCATTAACATGCAATCTTTCTAAGTTCCATTTTCTATCAATTTTTACCTAAATGGCCCAAAAGCCCATTGGGCCCAATTGTAGCCCATTGAGGCCCAACCTACCGTCGTGCACAGAATTGCGCTCTTACCTGTTCCGTCGATCCAAACACTGATCATATCATTTTTATCGCAAACCACATGCAAAATTTCAAGTTCCCGAAATGCCAGAATTTTGGCATTTCGGCTTTTCTACGAATATTAGCCTAAGCTACTACGAGGATTGTTACACACTTGTTTGGTGACGACTGCCACTGAGATCCCTTACAATGTCCTACAATTGACTACCACAATTCTTAGATTGCAAACCACAATAACCAATCCTAATATTCACCTACCATACTCGAACCATGCCCCTAAAGCTTTTAGAATCTTACCATTTTGCCGAAAACCGATGACTAGATCTAAGTCTAGTTGTTCCAAAGATCCAAGCCTTTGATCCAACCTCTAGAAGACACTAAACACCAAAATAAATTGTCAGTTAAAGACCCTTAAAGCCCTATGCCCAAATCGACAGCCTCCCTAGATTTTAGGGACTTCGACTTTTTCTAAATTGTAAAATAAGACTAGATCTGAGGTGATGAGCACTTACCACTTATTCCTCTTTGATTTCTACGCAGATCTGATGTTGATCTATCCTCTAAACTATAGTAGAACTCGAATCCAAGAGATCTGAAGTTTCGGCTATAAGTCCCTAAATCTATGGTACTTCAGCTTTTTAAGTGATGAAGAAGATGATGATTTGAGGCTATAACTTTGAAGTAATGTTGCCGACAGATACTAAGGGTTTAGAGAAGATGAAAGTTAATAAAAAGAAACAAAATAACTGAAGGATTTTGGCTTGGAGAAATCGGCACTAGAAGTGAGTTTTCGGGATTTCAACTTTTATGGCGATCGACTATGAAGGTTTTGTGGAGGATGGGATCGATAGAGGAGGTGAATAAGGTGATCAAAAGGTTTCAGCTAGAAGAAAAAGCAAAAAGAAAGAAAAAAATGGAGGAAAAAGAGAGGAAGAAGAACTCGGCACCAAGGAGAAGGAATTTGCGTTTTCGGCTTTTATGAGAACTCAGAAAGGATGAATGACAGTGAAAGCTTTCAGGTGGCTAACCCTAATTCTCCAAGACAGAAAAAGAAAAGAACCTAACCCTAATATAAACTAAAACAATCGGCCTAACCTCCCTAAGGCCCTTGCTGAAATTTACTTAAGTGATCACATGCCCGGCACATGCCTAAAATTAAAAAGTAACAGTATGCCTACCTTGCAACTTGAACCCTGGACCTTTAATTCCTTCCCAAGCGCCATTTTTTTAGGAACTTAGTGGCGCCACTTTGCCACTTTACCAAGGCCTTATTTGTGTCATAATTTATGAAGTTCTTCTTAAAAACCCACTTAACCAAGTCTCATATTCACTTAAAATCCAACCTTGATATTTTATCGCGTTTAACTTAGGCTTGGGCCTTCTAAAGGCCCACTAACACATTTAAACACAATTCCAATATTCAGAACACTAAAATTTCAAAATTTACCTAAAATCACAGAAACCCAAAAAATCCCAAAAATCAGGGCGTTACAGACATGATAGAATTGAGCAAAACAGGACTTCTTGATGGACAAGGCATTAGTAAACTGAAGTTCTATGAGCATTGCATTTTTGGGAAGCAAAAGAGAGTTTAGGTCACCAGAGGAATCCATAACATGAAAGAAATGCTGGATTATATTCATTCTGATCTTTGGGAACCATTTAGAGTGCCTTCGAGGGGTTGAGCTAATTATATATTGACAATCTTTGACGATTTTTCCAGAAAAGTTTTTGCATTCTTCTTAAAGTAGAAAAGTGACATGTTGTCCACATTTAAGAATTGGAAAACTATGATCAAGAAGCAAATAGGAAAAAAGATAAAATACCTCCACATAGATGATGGTTTGGAATTCTGTTCTGATGAGTTTAATAAATTTTGCAAATCAGAAGGGAACGTGAGACACTTAACATTCGTCATACTCCACAGCAAAACGGCGTTACAAAATGAATGAATAGAAAAATCATGGTAAAGGTTCGATGCATGTTGTCAAATGCTCATTTACTGAAGTTGTTCTAGGATGAAGCAACCTCTATAACATGATTTTTGATTAACCGGTCTTTATCCGTTGCCATTGGCAAAAAGACTCCATAAGAGGTGGAGCTTCAGATTGATCCAGGATCTACAATAGAGTCTACTTCTCAGGTTAAAATAAAAACTCAAAGTAGAGTTGCTTCTTCACCACAACTAGTACCACAATATTCTATTGCCAGGAACAGGCCTAGAAGAGAAATTAAACCTCTAAAAAGGTAGGCCGAGGCTGATCTAGTTACTTATGCTTTAAATGTGGTTGAAGATATGGATGCAAATCAAGAGCCAAATTTACTTATTCCGAGGCAGTTAGTTGTGAAGATTTAGAAAAGTGGATGTTTGTCATACAAGAAGAGATAAAATCGCTCTATAGGAATAGAACATGGAACCTAGTGAAGCTCCTAAGGGTAAAAAGATGTTCATTGTAAATCGGTGTTTAAGAAGAAAGAAAGGACTCTAGGAGTTGAAGAACCTAGATATAAAGTAAGGCTGGTCGCAAAAGGTTACAGTCAAATTCCAAGTGTAGACTTCACAAATGTATTTTCTCTAGTTGTGAAGCATAGTTCGATTCGAGTCTTGGTATTATGGCCATGTATGATTTGGATTTTGAGCAGTTAGATGTAAAAACAACATTCTTACATGGAGAAATTGAGGAAGATATTTACATGTAACAATCAGAGGGTTTTATAGTCTCAGCAAAAGGAGGACTATGTTTGCTTGCTGAAAATGTCCCTTTATGGCTTGAAACAGTCACTAAGGCTTTTATGACTACTCATGATTTTCAAAGAAGTAGCTTTGGTAGTTGTGTTTATTTTAAGAAAAACAATGATTGTTCTTTTGTGTTTCTACTCCTCTATGTTGATAACATGTTGATAGCAGCCAAAGATAAAGGAGAGATAAGAAAGGTCAAAGCTCGGTTGAGTAAAGAATTTGAGATGAAAGATTTGAGAGTAGCAAAGAAGATACCTGGGATGGAGATTCTCAGAGATAGAAAAGAATGTAAATTATACCTAAGTTAGAAATGGTACATTGAGAAAGTTCTTTACAGGTTAAATATGCAAAATGCCAAGCCTGTTAGTACTCCAGTAACAGTCTACTTTAGACTTTCATCAGCTTTGTTTCCACAATCAGATAATGAGATTGACTATATGTCAAGTGTTCTATATTCTAGTGTAGTGGGATCTCTCATGTATGCTATGGTTTGCTCACGTCTAAATTTATCATATGCAGTTAATGTAATTAGTAGATACATGACGAATCCCGGTAAAGAACACTGGAAAGTAGTTCAGTGGATTTTCAAATACTTATGAGGTACTACTAATGTTTACTTATAGTTTGGAAGAACTAGAGATGGAGTCATTGGGTATGTTGATTCTGATTTTGCTAAAGACCTTGATAAAAGAAGATCTCTCACAAGGTATGTCTTTACTATTGGGGGTTGTGCAATCAGTTGAAAAGTTACTTTGCAAACTACAATTGCTTTGTCTACTACTGAAGCTGAGTACGATGATTACTAAGGCTTGTAAAGAAGCTATTTGGTTAAAGGGACTCTTTGGTGAACTCAGTAAAGACCTTCAGATCAATATAATGTTTTGTGATAGTCAAAGTGCCATCTTCCTTATAAAAGATCAAATGTTTCATAAGAGAACAAAGTATATTGATGTTCGATATCATTTTGTGCATGATATTATTGCTCATGGAGATATTATTGTGAGCAAAATTAGTACTTATGAAAATCCTACATATATAATGACTAAGTCACTTCTTATAACCAAGTTTGAGTATTGCTTGGACTTGGTTGGTGTTCATTGTTGAAGAACACACTTTAAAGGGCTTCATGGAATAGATGGTGAACTTGTTCGTTGAGAGTTCATGGTAAATAAGTTTTTCGTTGAGAGTTCATGTCAAGGTGGAGATTGTCCATATAAAACTATACTTCTTTTATTTTACATTGATTAGAATAAGGTATTTCAACCTTACTACACTTCATCTACTTGACATTGATTAGAAAAAGGTTTTTCAACCTATAAATAGATGTAGTCTAAACTCCTCTTGTATCATTCAAATTTGACAATAGTGAATTTTCTTCTCCTTTGCCCATGGTTTTTCACTAAAGGGTTTTCCATATAAAACCTGTGTACTTTATTTTTCTTTTTCTTATTGTTTTGCGATTGTTCTATATTTTTCATTATTGATGTTAGTTCTACATATTTCACCCCTTTTGAAACCCAAATTGGCAAAACTATGTCATTGAGAGTTTAATGGTTTATTTGAGCTTGTGTAGGGAGATCATTAAGGTCAAACATCAAGGAGGACCTCAATTGTTATGGAGGTCATGACACAGGTGTTTGTGTGTCACAACACTAACCCTCCATCACCTCAAAGAAGTGAACTTCAACGAAAACCCAACTAGGAGTAACTTGTCGTTGAAGTTGTGACACTAAGTACGTGGTGTCATGACACAGAGCCTCAAAGTCACAACTATAAGCCATTGAGGTCACGACTCCAAGCCAATTATTGAAGTGAAGGTAACTAGTGGCTTGTCATTGAGGTTGTGACACCAGCAAGGCTATGTCGTACACCAAGTGCCCTTAAAACCAAGCTCGTGCCCACTACATTGGATGTTGTGACACCAAAGCTTAGTTGTCACGACACTAAAGTTTGATGGATGAAAAACCATAAGGGAAATTTTTGTCAAACTTAGCTCAAGTCATCACATTTTCTTTAAAGGCATTTTGTTAATTTTAAGGTTAAGGAATCTGATGTATTTAAGCTATCTTTATGACACAACTAAAAGAGGGATCTTTATCATCTTTTTGTGAACATCTTTTATTCCCTAAACCATTTTTAGCTTTCTAGGTTTTTTTCTTGTTTAGCTTAGTTGTTATTTATGTTGTTTTGTTCCTTATTTTTACTGCACTTGCAGTTTTTTTCGAGATACAAGGATCTACATTGTTATTTTATGTTTACCTTCAAAGCATTTAATAGATTTACATATTATTAGTTATCAAAAGTGAAAAATATTAAATTAGGCTGGGGATTTGTCAACATTCTTGCTACCATCATCTTTATCAAGGACCTCTTCAAGAGTCACTAAACATTTCTAAACCTTTGCCTCTTTTATGGTTAATTGATGAATCATTTTAGCATGAAATTGGCTAGACTTTGTATTTTGATGATAAGTAGGAACAAAGTTTTATTGTGGTTGGTTGATTGAAATGTTCCATGATTAATTTTAAGGTCAAAGACTAAATTATAAAAATTGGACTAAATTAATAGACTTCAAACCTAGAATTGACTTCTTTAGTATTAGCATCATTCCACAACAGTGAAATTCATAGCCCAAACAAAGGGTAAATGATATCCTTTTATCGACATTACATGATAAATGAAAAGTAAACATATCCATGTGTCATTTGTCTTTGTGATAAATGATTTAATTACTCTTTGATAGTAATTGACTTTTTATGAAAGAAGATGTAATGATTACCATGAGATAAAATAGAATCATATTAGAAGAACGAATTTATCCCAAAGAGATTAAATGTATCTTATGAGGGTAACACACTTATGATAAGGCCATTGGACAAACACTTATTATGTAGCTTTCATAATGGTTTAGAATAAGGGAGAACTCAGTCATGATATTTTAATGGAATGACTTCGTGACTAAATGTTATAATTAATAGGCAAAAAGCCAAAACTTAATTATAAATTATCTGAGCCGTAATTATATATGTTCAATTCGTCCCTCTACTAGCCCAAGATAATTATAAATGAGTTGCATGTAGAACCAATGAATAGAAACGATGAAGTAAGAGAAATAGATCGCACGTATCACTATCCACAGTGAATGTGTTTTCTTACTAAATACAAGAATCGAGTTAGGAAATAATTTAAAGTTCTTTAAATTTTAAATTACTTATGTGTAATTAAATAATTGAAATTCAAATATAGAATTAAATTAATTAATCATTATGAATTTATTAAATAAGAAAATTAAATATATTTTTATCATATATTCTATTACAGTAAAATTATTTAATTTTAGAAATTAAATTAATTAATTTAGTTAATTCAATCAAGTAACTTCT
This sequence comes from Gossypium longicalyx, assembly GCA_025698465.1. Taxonomy (NCBI): domain Eukaryota; kingdom Viridiplantae; phylum Streptophyta; class Magnoliopsida; order Malvales; family Malvaceae; genus Gossypium; species Gossypium longicalyx. Next base: position 45,516,827 of record CM047007.1, on the reverse strand, counting down.
CTCTGTATCGAATCTTTTGACATTTCCATGTATTCATAATGTGCTTCAGTGATTTATTATGGTTATCAGTATCTCTTTTAATCAGCAAATCATAAATCATCTTTGGATGTTCAATTGGAAATATCTTTAATTTGTTATATCCTTGTTTCAAAACGTGATAATAAATAACAATACGTAGTGCGTTTATCTATAATTGTATCCGAACACAATGAAAAGAGAGGTAGCAAATATGGCTTACTACAGGGCAACCGGGTCCTTCGTTGGCAACTCCTAAAGAAGGGAGAGATGGTTATGATACCTTAAAAGGAAATCAAGCTGTTATGGTTTTTCTTTTTTTTTTTTCATTTTTTATCGATGTTCGTAATTGCAGTTTAGGTGTTCTACTAGATTAGATGAAAAGAGGTTATTGCAGATGGTCCAATACTATTTTTATTTGATTATTGATCTCCACCGTAATTAGTTCTAGCTTCTTTTTTTGTTCTTATGTGGTGATTCTATTTGACGATAGGTGATTTCATGTTATTGGTACGTTAATTATAAAAATATATGAAAAAATATTTAAAATGTATCAACTCGAAATGGTATGATTTGAAAGACTAGTTTGAATCATAGCATGGGGAAAGAACAGTTTAAAAGAGCATCAAAGCATCAACATCAGTACAAAAGCACAAAATATTAAGATAAAGTGAACAGGTTGACCAAATAGCTACATAGCAATAAAAATCTCTATAGTTTATTCTAAATAGAAATAACAGAACACGATGAGAGATCTCTCTCTCAAAATTTATGATCTAGGCTTCTCTTTCTTCTCTTTGAAAAGTGCCAACAGTGAAACACCCGAGACCTTCACAACCTTGAACCTAACACCAGGAATATCACCCACAGCATGACCCTTTCGTCCAAATCCGGCAATCAACACCTCATCCTACATAAGCCAATTATAATCGGAAAAGTATCAGCAACCTAATGCACTTAACATTATTAAACTTGCCAATTCTAATTCTAATTCGAACTCGAAAACTCGACCAGCTCAACCCAAACAAGATACAACTCATTTTGACAATTAGAAGTCAACATCTTAAACTTGAAACAGCTTGAACTCAAAACGAATTGATACAAAGCAAACCAATCTTGAAATGACCTAAAAAAGTGCTTCTCCCAAGCAAAAAATTAACCCAAAATTCTCAAAAGCTGAAAACTTTAGCTTCTCCCCAAAAGTGCTTTTTTCCCAAAAACACTTTTGAGAAGCATTTACTAAACTAAGCCTAAAACCCATAAGAGACCCAAGCCTCAAACCCACACCCAAATGCACTTAACATTATTAAACTTGCCAATTCTAATTCTAATTCGAACTCGAAAACTCGACCAGCTCAACCCAAACAAGATACAACTCATTTTGACAATTAGAAAACATCTTAAACTTCAAACAGCTTGAACTCAAAACGAATCGATACAAAGCAAACCAATCTTGAAATGACCTAAAAAAGTGCTTCTCCCAAGCAAAAAATTAACCCAGAATTCTCAAAAGCTGAAAATTTTAGCTTCTCCCCAAAAGTGCCTTTTTCCAAAAACACTTTTGAGAAGCATTGCTAAACTAAGCCTAAAACCCATAAGAGACCCAAGCCTCAAACCCACACCCAAATAGACCAAAATCCTAAACATTCAAATCCAAAATGATCAAACCTGAAATTGAACCACACCCAAATCAATGTTGTCAAGGGCACAAGCAGCACTCTTTAGGGCTAGAATCCTTATATTGCCATGCGAGAGGCCTTGAAAGAATGAGGCATTTTTGTTGCCTAGTGCTAAAGCAAGTGATGTAGGCACCTAGGTGCAAACCAAGACAACACTGACCCAAAATGACTCAAACATGAAAATGACCCAAAACACAATGACTAAATATTTTTAAAACCTGAATTGGTCCAATTTAAAATAATCTAATCCACAACCAACCCAACTTGTCCAATTGATAGGCCTACTTAACACGCTTAAAAAATTATATCATACAATTTCACTTAAGTTCTACTTACATTCTCTTCAATGTAGTTTAAGCAACCATCATTTGGGACGAATGCCGCAATCTTCTTCCCATTCTTGATCAATTGAACTCTAGCACACTTCCTAATAGCAGAGTTCGGCTGCTTAGCTTCAATGCCTCTGGATGTTATAAAGCCATTAGTGCATATATTGAATTAGTGTTCAATGAAAACAAAAGCACCAAAAAAGAAAAAAAGAAAAGAAAAGGGAATTCTTACATCTTCTCAAGAACAATGCCTTTGGCATGGGAAGAACCAGCAAATGGCTTCTTCCATTCATTTCCAAGGTTGGATTTTTTGTATGCCTTATCGGCCCACCGTTGCCTCCTCCTGTGGGTCCTCAACTTGCGTCCAGCTCCCATACCACGTGTCTTCCTGAATGAAATACCCTTAATTAGACCTATTGCTTTTGAAACGAATCTAAGAACTCGGTTAACCAAAAATGCCTGAACCAAACAAACCCAACACAATTTGACCCTAAAAAGTAAACAACCAAAATCTATCCAACCCGAACCCAAATGTACCCAAATGCATAACTACCAAACCCAGCAAACTTGAAAGACTTAACTTGAACCTAAAATTAACCCAGACCCAAAACAGGCCCAAAAATCCTAAAACCCGAATTGACCTGATCCAAAACAACTTGATCGCCCAATTGACAGGTCTACCATCTACCCTTAATCTCATAAATTAGAACTCCTCAAAATATAAAATTCTAAACATCAAACTTTGTAAATCTTATGTAGCTTTTAGAAGTGTTTGATGGAGGACAGAAACAGTTTGTATCACTTCAGGTGAAAGTCGGCATTTTGTAATTTCAAACAAGCATTGTTCAACTGCCATTCATATATAATACTCCTAAACCCTTGGAAAATCAAATACAAGCAAAATTTTCTGGCTTTCAAGAAGCTCATATCATTATTCATACAGAGAATCATAAACCAAAATCCATATTCCAACTCATTGTTTCAATCTTAAAGCTAAAACGCCTAAACCAGCAATCAAACTTCCAAAAAAGAAAAACACAATATCTAAAATCAATAGCAGGTGCAATGCACTCAAAGCTATAAAGTCTCAATTTTCCCAATCTTTTTTTCAAAGCGTAGAATTAATACAAGACTTAGAGACCCAACAACCCACATCCGAAAACCGATACTTCTCATAAAAAAATCATTTAATTAAACAAGCAAGATCAGCTTAAACAGTAAAAAGAAAAAGGGTAGGGAAGCTAAGAAAAGAAACAAGCTACGGATTTATGCTGAAATTGATAGCAAGAAAACATACCCCATATTGGCTGAGAGGTTGTTCCAACTGCGGCGAGGGTTTCCAGAGAGATTGAGGCGAAGACAAAGGAAAATCTGCGGCCGCTAAGTTTGAAGTATAAACCTCGAAGCTGATGCTTAAGGCCCTAACTCTACAAACGATGGGCATATATAGATATATAGTGGGCTGTAATTTGGATCCATAATAAATATTTAAAATAGGTGCTTTCATTACTTTACTCGGTCCCAAATAGGGTTGGGCTGAAAATATTTTGTATCAATTACTTTAGGGTAAAATAAACCAATAGTTATACAATTTTAATCTCAATAACAAAACAGTCGCTTAACTTTCATCTCAATCATTAAATTTTTGAAAAATAATAAATTAATCATTAATAACCATTTTCCCTTACAGACGTAACAGAGCTGTCATTTTTCCCCCTTCTCTCCTCCTCCCTTTACCACGGCTTTCCCATCCCTCTCTCTCTTCCTCACAATCCCCCTACTTCGATTCTCTCATTCTCCTCCATCGTCCCTCCCCCTAATTTGACCATCTCCCTCTTCCTCACCATCCCTTTCCTTCTGCTAACCCACCCACCATTCAAGCCCATTGATTTTTGTCTTCCAAAACCATGGGTCATGTTATTCCCAACCAAAAATCTCATTTAAATGCATAAAAAAGGTCTTATTCTTAATTTTTTTCAATTAAATTGCTTCATTCCTCTTTCCCGCATCACTACTAGTAAGCTTCTCTCTTTCTCTCATCATCTTCTTCTTTTACTTATCAAAATGGAAGATTTAACAAATTTGGCAGAAGCAGCAATGACAGAAACAAGTTATTTTGAAGTTATTTCTGGTTTTTTCTTCTCATATCCAAAGAAAAAAAAGGGAAGAAAATATCTAAAAATATATAAAATATTGACAAAAATGGATTTGAGCTTACAATTTTAAGGAATTTGAGCTTTCCTAAAACGGGATCCACCGTTTTTTGATTGCTTTGAAATCATAGTGATTTGATTGCCTGGACTCTTCATTACCCAATAATAATAAGGGTAAAGTACACCAACAGTCATTGTTGTTTAATCCATCTTACCCAATAATAATCATAGTGATTTGTCTATAATACAAATGACTAAGTAAAAAACCTAACAAATGAATTTTGAAACAATAAGATAGTGAAATTAAGAAATATAAAATAAGTGTTTTGTTTAACCCGTCTTACCTAATCCAAATAAAAAAATTAGAGCAGTTGTGGATCTATAAACTTGTTAAAGCAGAAAATAATTAAGAACACAGCCTTTTTTTTATGTATTTAATTGAGATTTTTGGTTGGGAAGAACTAGACCATGGTTTTTGGAGACAAAATCAAGGGGCTTGAAGGGTGGGTGGGTGGGTTAGCAGATGGAAAGGGACAGTGGGGGATAGGGAAAGGGAAGGGAGAGCAGTGGTAAGGGGAGAGAGACAAGAAGGGAGGGGGAGAGAAGGATGGAAAATGACAGTTTCTTTATGTTTGTAACGAAAAATGGCAACTCCGTTACGTTCGTAAAGAAAAATTGTTAATGGTGACTGATTTATTATTTTTCGAAAGTTTATTGATTAAATTGAAAGTTGAGTGGTTGTTTTGTCATTTATATCAAAATTGAGTGACTACTGGTATACTTTACCTATTATTTTAATAGAATTTTATTACCTTTAAATAGATATTGATTTTTTTTCAAGGAATAAGGTTGTTCATAGATTTACACATTTTTATATTCTCAAAAAAAAAAGTTCAAAGATCAAATTTTTAAAGATTATTACTTGAAGACTTAAACACATTTTTTTAAATCATTCAAATTGTAACGCCCCATACCCGTATCTTCCACCGGGACGGAATACGAGGCATTACCTCACTTGAACTCATGCTTATAATCATTTTTTAGTCTCCAAGACTTGGATAAATTTAAAACTTTCTCAAACTTATAGACATATCCTTAATATGGGCCTACGAGGCCCAAAACATACATAGGAAATCATTCAGGATCAATTTGGGTCCCTTAGCCAACTTTAGAAAAATGACATTTGAAACAGGGGCACACGCCCATGTGGGAGGGGCACACACCCGTGTTACCATTTCAACAAGGTCGTGCTGATGGCCCGTGTATCTCACACGGCCTAAGCAATACACGGTCATGCCCGTGTCCTCCACCCATGTGGAATTAATTCTAAATGCACACTTATAGGGGTTTTCACACGGCCTGGCACACGCCTGTGTCCCTGGCCTGTGTCCTTAACACAGCCATAACATGCCCGTGTCCTAGCCCGTGTACAAAAACATGGACATTCTATTTCTGACGTCAGCAATTCTTAAGGGCCACATGGCCAAGTCACACGCTCGTGTGCTAGGCCGTGTCTTTCACACGGCTGAGACACACGTCCGTGTCTCTACCCATGTGTTTACAACCATGCATACTGACTTAAAATTTTTACGTGCAAGGGACACACGGCCAGACAACACGCCCTTGGGGCTGACCGTGTGTCACACACAGCCTAGACACAAGCCCGTGTGCCTATCCGTGTGGACAAAATAAGGCTACTTACCAAGCCTTTTTGCCACCCTTAATTACACAACCTACACCATAGCAACTAAAACCAATATAAGGCTATCTCATGCAACCAAATCTACCACAATAGACAACATTCCATTTGCACGTTTACTCATCTATGAATATAACATCTTTATATATAAAACAAAATGAATAATAACCATCATTCAAGGCTTAATACAAAATGAGAGATTTGTCCCAAGCCAATACATTTGGTCAAGTTAATAATAACACAAAACACAAGTCTAGTCCCCTATACATGCCATATTCAAAAATAAAAATCAAACTATACCGAAGGCTTCGATTGATAGTGTGATTGATATCTCTGACTTTCTTTGATCCTTGAGTTAGCTAGGCGGCACTCTAAGAAATGGAAAAGGAGAGAGAGTAAGCATAAAGCTTAGTAAGTTGCACATAAATAAATATACAACACAACTTTACCATTTATCAACAAGCTTATATTACACAATTGGGCATAAGTAAAACTTACTCATCAATATTAAATGCACATCATATACCATATATTGAGCTCATATCTCATACATTTCAAATATGTACCTGTATCACTCATAACATGGTTATACCAAACTCATTGGCTTAAACTGCATCTCTCACCGTTGAACCGTACGGAACTTTATCGAATATTCAATAAGCCTAAAACATGGGGCAGGATGCCGATGCCATGTCCCAAACATGGTCTTACACTAGCTCATATCAAAAGTCGATGCCATGTCCCAGTCTTACACTGACTATCATCTGGTAGCTGATGCATGTCCCAGACATGTCTCACACTGGCTTACGTCTCGAGGCCGATGCATGTCCCAGACATGTCTTACACTAGCACTCATCTCGATGCCGATGCCATGTCCCAGATATGGTCTTGCATTGGCTCTCATAATGGGTCCGATGCATGTCCCAGACATGTCTTACACTAGCCCATAATAACCCATATGTCATGGCATGAATAACCGATTTATTTCCTAGGTTCAAACAGGAACTTTACTATCTCAATTATCCTCATACTTTCTCAATTCCAAAATCAAGCAATTCATGCTATATTAATGCAAATACAATTCAACACATACATTAGCAATGTAGTCGTATTATTTACATACAACTTACCTCGGGTTACAAAACGTGGCGACTAGTCGATTTAGTCGATTTGCTTGGCTTTCCCCTAGTCTAGGTTCGGATTCGGTATTTCTTGATCTGTAATAACAAAATGCACTTATTTTTTCACTTTATCGACCTAGGCACTCAAAAATTCATAATTGAGTAAAATAACCATTTTGCCCCTAGACTTTTGCAAAATAACCATTTTACCCCTTAGCCCGAAAATTTCTTTTCATTGAATTTCTTTGTATTTTAAGCTTAGGCGAACCCTTTTTACTCTTATAGTAACTTCAAAATCCCACTATTTCACATATTTAACATCTATTTTACAACTTATGCAAAATAGCCCTTTTAGGTGTTTTCATGCTAACACCTTTCACAAAAGTTGTTTATAACACCCCTAAGACTTTTTTTCTTCCATAAAAACTCAGGAAACATTACAAACCCTTTCATGGAAAAACTCTAAAATCTTAATCATTTTGCAAAATATCACCCTCATTTGAAAGCTCATGCTTCAAGGGTCTCAAAAGTACAAAAATATTCAAGAAAAGCCATTAAAATCACTTACTTGTAGAGAGACTAAGTGGCTGAAAATTTTGAAACTCAAAAACCCTCTAATGGCTGCATTTTTCGGTGATGAAGAAGAAGAGGAAAAGATGATATCTTTTTCTCCTTATTTTTCTTTTATTTTAGTCAAAATTGGTCACCAACCCACCTAATTTTAACCATTTCTCTTTCTTATGTCCCCTATGGCCTGCTAGCATCCTTTCTAAGGTCTATTTTCCCTTTAAAGACCCTCAATTTTTATTCTCTAGGTATTTGATACTTTTAGCTATCAATTTAGGACTTTGCATTTTATACAATTTAGTTCTTTTTGGCAATTGGGCTCACAAACGTTAAAATTACTTCACCAATTTTTTCATGCATTCTTAAAAACACACTATAACCTCTACATAATAATAAAATAATTTATTCGACTCCAAAATTGTGGCCCTGAAACTACTATTCCAACTAGGCCCTAAATCGAGCTATTACATTTCTCCCCCTTAGGGATTTTCGTCCTCGAAAATCTTACCGGTGAATAAGTTTGGGTACTGAACTCTCATAGTCTCCTCGGGTTCCCACGTGGCTTCTTCGAATCCATGCCTATGCCACAAAACTTTCACAAGTGCTATACTCTTATTTTTCAATTGTTTGACTTCCTAAGCCAATACCTTGACCAGCTCTTCGCCATAAGTTAAGTCCGGATGAATCTCGACTTCCGTTGGCGCAATCCAATGCGAAGGGTCTGATCTATAACGGCGTAGCATGGACACATGAAACACATTGTGATTTTTTTCTAATTTCGATGGCAAAGCCAATCGATAGGCAACCGGCCCTACTCTTTCGGTAACCTCATAAGGTCCTATGAAATGAGGACTCAACTTGCCTCTTCTACCAAATCTGAGAACTTTCTTCCATGGGGATACTTTCAAAAACACTCTATCACCAACTTGAAATTAAATCTCTTTCCGTTTCAAATCTGCGTAAGATTTCTGTCTATCCGAAGCGGCTTTCAAACAGTTGTGAATCACTTTAACTTTCTCCTCGGTCTCTTTGATTAAATCGACTCCGTGTATCTGACTTTCTCTCAGCTCAGTCTAATATAAGGGCATCTGACACTTTCGTCCATACAAAGCCTCATAAGGCGCCATCTTCAAACTTCCCTTATAACTGTTGTTGTAGGCAAATTCAACCAATAGTAAGTACCTTTCCCAATTTCCCTGGAATTCAAGAACACAACACCGTAACATATCCTTTAAAATCTGAATTACTCTTTCTGACTGTCTGTCGGTTTGCAGGTGAAATGCCGTGCTAAAACTCAACTTTGTTCCCAATACCTCTCATAACTTTTTCCAAAATCTCGAAGTGAATCTCGGGTCCCTATCTGAAATGATCAAAAACGGTACCCCGTGTAATCTCACGATCTCAAATATGTATAAGTCGGCCAATCTATCAAGAGAGAATCTGTCCGTACAGGAATAAAGTGAGCCAACTTCATTAGTCTATCCACTATAACCCAAACAACATCCTTTTTCTTCAAGTTTACTGGCAAACCTGTCACGAAATCCATAGTAATTCGATCCCACTTCCACTCAGGGACCGTGATAGGTTGAAGTAGACCCAAAGGTACTTGGTGTTCAACCTTCACTTGATGACACACTAGGCACTTAGAGACAAACTCTGAAATGTCTCTTTTCATTCCCGACAACCAGTACACTTTCCTTAGGTCGTTGTACATTTTCACACTACTCGGGTCGACGGACAAACAACCACTATGTGCCTCTCGTAGAATCTTTTGAATAAGCTCACTGTTCTTGGGTACACAAACTCTATCTTTGAACATTATACATCTATCGATACCAATACGAAAATCTGCCTCAATGCCCGACTCACACTGAGTTCTCTTGGCTTGCAAATCGCTATCATTATATTGAGCTTCCCGAATCTCTTGTTCTCTCAACTCTGCTAGAACTGAACCATCATCAGACCAAGCCAAATTGGCGTTCAATGTTCTCAACGCAAATAACAATTTTCTACTCAATGCATCAGCGACCATGTTCGCCTTTCTCGGGTGGTAGTCAATAATCAACTCATAATCCTTTATTAGCTCTAAACATCGTCGTTGCCTTAGGTTCAACTCCTTTTGAGTCATCAAGTACTTAAGGCTTTTCTGATCGGTGAACACCCAACACTTCTCGCCATACAGATGGTGTCTCTAAATTTTTAACGTGAATACGATGGCAGCCAACTCTAAATCATGCGTCGGGTAGTTTTCTCATGTGGCTTTAGTTGTCTTGAAGCTTAAGTTACAACCTTACCTTCTTGTATAAGCACACACCCCAAACTGTTCAAGGAGGCGTCGCTATATATCACAAATTCCTTACTCAACTCCAGTTGCACTAAAACTGGGGCTTTGATCAATAAAGGTTTTAATTTCTCGAAACTCTGTTGGCATTATTCTATCCACTCGAACTTGACATCTTTTTGCAGCAGCCTTGTCATTGGTGTAGCTATCATAGAGAATCCATTCACGAATCATTTATAATATCCGGCCAAACCCAAAAAGCTTCGAACTTCTGTCACATTCCTCGGCGGTTTCCACTCAACAATAGCCGAGATCTTGCTTGAGTCAACTTTAATCCCATCACTCGACACAATGTGTCTTAAAAATTCGACCTCTTTAAGCCAGATTTCACTCTTGCTGAACTTGGCATATAACTGCTTATCTCTCAAAGTTTGTAGGACCATCCCCAGATGCTCCGTGTGTTCACTCTCAACACGCGAATAAATCAATATTTCATCAATGAATACCACTACAAACTTATCCAAATACGACCGAAAAATAAGGTTTATCAAATTCATAAACACCGCTGGGGCATTAGTTAAACCAAAGGGCATGACGAGGAACTCATAATGCCCGTATCTCGTCCGAAATGCAGTCTTTGGTACATCGTGCTCCTTAACCCTTAATTGGTAATAACCTGACCTCAGGTCAACCTTGGAAAACACAGTGGCTCCCTTTAACTGGTTGAATAAATCATCAATCCTTGGCAAAGGATACTTGTTCTTCATAGTTACCTTATTAAGCTGTCTATAGTCGATACATAACCTCATCGACCTATCTTTCTTTTTCACAAAAAGTACTGGAGCACCCCACAGTGAATAGCTCGGTCTCGCAAAGCCCTTATCTGTTAACTCTTGTAACTGTACTTTCAACTCTTTCAATTCCGTCAGAGCCATCCTATACGGAGTAATGGAAATAGGTGTCGTGTCCGGTACCAACTCGATTCCAAACTCTACTTCCCTCACTAGAGGTATTCCGGGTAACTCTTCCGGAAATACATCTATAAATTCACATACTACCGGCACCGATTCAATCTTCGACTCAGACGCTTGAGTATTCAGCACAAAGGCTATGCAAGCCTCATATCTTTTTCTCAAACATTTCTCAGTAGTCAAAGACGATACTATTACTGGCAAATCATTCAACTCATTTGGTCCAACCCAAAGAACATTTCTGTCTTCAGATTTCAATTCAATAACCTTTTTCCCATAGTCCACTACAACACTATGAGAAGTCAACCAATCCATCCCAAGGATTACATCAAATTCATTAAACGGAAATAAAATCAAGTTAGCCGGAAAACAATGACCTCTAATTATCAAAGGACAATTTCTACACACTTGGTCAACAAGCACATGTCTGCCTAAAGGGTTGGACATTTTTATCACAAACTCAGTGGACTCTACTATCATGTTCATACGAGGTATCAGATCCATACAAATATAAGAGTGGGTAGACCCCGGGTCAATTAAAACAACAACAGACATTTCATGGATAGAAAAACTACCCGTGATCACATCGGGAGACTCTACCTCTTCTCGGGCACGAATAGCGTAAGTCTTTGCAGGCGCTCTACCTTCGGACCTGACCGCAATATCTCTTGGTGTGCCTTTACCTCTAGTCCCACTTTCGGGGTTCTTTTGTGATCTACCCTTCAAAGGAGCACTGCTTGCCTTCCCCTCCTGCTGTTTCTCTCTCTTCCATTTTGGGACAATCTCAGATGAAATGTTCTAATGATCTACACTTGAAACAACCCCTTTCATTCCCTCGGCACTCACTGAAATGACGCCTACCACATTACGAACATTCTGGTCTATTAGGCCGAGCACTATCGACGCTCGCGACAAAAGTGGTCTGGGCTCTAGAAGTTGCGTTCTGCCGGTTCTTGTTTCTATTTAGGAACCCTATCGAAGCATTCGATCAGGTTGTGAATTCTTTCGATCTCTTGGATAAGGATTGATGCAATTTCCCCATTTATCTCTTCTTTGGGTCCTGCAACTCAATAGCCACTTTCCTCCTTTCTTTAACCAGCTCTTTTGCTTTGCATGCTCTCTCAACGAGCACCACAAATTCTCTCAACTATAAGATGCCAACAAATACTCGGATATCCTCATTTAAACCATCCTCAAATCTTTTGCACATGGCGGCTTCTGAGGACGCGCACTCCCATGTGTATTTGCTGAGTTTCACAAACTCTCGTTCATGCTCTGTCACTGTCCTATTACCTTGCTTTAACTCTAGAAATTCCTTCCTCTTTTGGTCTATGAACCTCTGGCTAATATACTTCTTTCAAAACTCTTCTTGGAAGAATTCCCACATTATTCTCTCTCTCGGTACGACAGACACGAGGGTGTTCTACCACAAGTAAGCCGAATCTCGTAACAATGATACTGCACACTTCACGCACTCCTCAGGTGTGCACAACAGTTCATCAAATACCCTGATGGTATTCTCGATCCAAAACTCTGCCTTCTCTGAATCGTCGTCCATGTTAGATCGAAATTCTTCCGCTCCTTATTTTCGGATCTTGTCTACCGGAGGCTTCTCTCTCCTAAACATTCTCGTGCCTTGCGGAGCTACCGGGGCATACTGAGGAATTGGAAGAGGTGGGGGAGGTGGAGCGTTTGGATTCACACGAACGAACTCCATGTACCAAGCGTCCATCATTCAGAGATAGGCTTCTCTAGCCCCTCCACCTTGGCTCATAGTTATGGGTTCACTCTCTACTGGCGCGGTCCCTTCAGCGGGAGCCGGTGTTTTACTCTCCACATCATCCGCCGTAGCTCAATCAGGATCTATTTACTATATGAAAATACAATTTATAATTGTAAGACGTCGTCACACTATCAATATATAATTATGGCATGTATAACTAGACTCGTACTCTCGCTAGGTTAGTCCTAAAACTGACTAAATCATAGCTCTGATATCACTAAATGTAATGCCCCATATCTATATCCTCTACCGGGATAGAATAGGAGGCATTACCTCACTTGAACTCATGCTTATAATCATTTTTGGGTCTCCAAGACTTGGATAAGCTTAAAAATTTCTCAAACTTATCAACATATCCTTAATATGAGCCTACGAGGCCCAAAACATACATAAAAAATCATTCGAGATCAATTTGGGTCCCTTAGCCAACTTTAGAAAAATGACATTTGACACATGGGTACACGCCCGTGTGGGAGGGGTACACGCCTGTGTGGGAAGGGCACACACCCATGTGACCATTTCGACATGGTCGTGCTGATGGCTCGTGTATCTCACATGGCATAAGAAATATAGGGACATGCCCATGTCCTCCACCCGTGTGGAATTAATTCTAAATGAACACTTACAAGAGTTTTCACATGGCCAGGCACACACCCGTGTCCTAGCCCATGTGCAAAAACATGGACATTCTATTTCTGACGTCAACAATTCTTAAGGGCCACACGGCCAAGTCACACACCCTTATGCTAGGCCATGTCTTTCACATGGTTGAGACACACGGCCGTGTCCCTGCCCGTGTGTTTACTACCATGCATACTGACTTGAAATTTTTACGTGTGGAAGACACACGGCCGGACAACACGCCTTTGGGGCTGACCGTGTGTCACACATAGCCTAGACACACGCCCGTGTCCCTACTCGTGTGGACAAAATAAGGCTATTTACCAAGCCTCTTTGCCACCCTTAATTACACAACCTAGACCATAGCAACTAAAACCAATATAAGGCTATCTCATGCAACCAAATCTACCACAACAGACAACATTCTATTTGCACGTTTATTCATCTATGAATATAACATCTTTATATATAAAACAAAATGAATAATAGCCATCAATCAAGGCTTAATACAAAATGAGGGATTTATCCCAAGCCAATACATTTTGCCAAGTTAATAATAACACAAAACACAAGTCTAGTCCTCTATACATGCCATATTCAAAAATATAAATCAAACTATACCGAAGGCTTCGATTAATAGTGTGATCGATATCTCTGACTTCTTTTGATCCTTGAGTTAGCTAGGCGGCACTATAAGAAATGGAAAAGGAGAGGGAGTAAGCATAAAGCTTAGTAAGTTGCACATAAATAAATATACAACACAACTTTACGATTTATCAACAAGCTCATATTACATAATTGGGCATAAGTAAAACTTACTCATCAATATTCAATGCACATCATATAGCATATATTGAGCTCATATCTCATACATTTCAAATAGGTACTTGTTTCACCCACAACACGGTTATACCAAACTCATTTGCTTAAACTGCATCTCTCACCGTTGAACCGTACGAAACTTTATCAGATATTCGATAAGCCTCAAACATGGGGTAGGATGCCGATGCCACGTCCCAGACATGGTCTTACACTGGCTCATATCTCAAGTCGATACCATGTCCCAGACATGGTATTACACTGACTATCATCTGGTAGCCGATGTATGTCCCAGACATGTCTCACACTGGCTTACGTCTCGAGGCCGATGCATGTCCTAGACATGTCTTACACTAGGACTCATCTCGATGTCGATGCCATGTCCCAGACATGGTCTTACACTGGCTCTCATAATGGGTCCGATGCATGTCCCAAACATGTCTTACACTAGCCCACAATAACCCATATGTCATGGCATGAATATCCGATCTATTTCTTAGGTTCAAACGGGAACTCTACTATCTCAATTATCCTCATACTTTCTCAATTCCAAAATCAAGCAATTCATGCTATATTAATGCAAATACAATTCAACACATACATTAGCAATGTAGTCGTATTATTTACATACAACTTACCTCGGGTTACAAAATGTGGCGACTAGTCGATTTAGTCGATTTGCTTGGCTTTCCCCTAGTCTAGGTTCGGATTCAGTATTTCTTGATATATAATAACAAAATGCACTTATTTAGTCACTTTATCGACCTAGGCACTCAAAAATTCATAATTGGACAAAATGACCATTTTGCCCCTAAACTTTTGCAAAATGTCCATTTTACCCCTTGGCCTGAAAATTGCTTTTCATAGAATTTCTTTGTATTTTAAGCTTAGCCGAACCCTTTTTACTCTTATAGTAACTTCAAAATCCCACTATTTCACATATTTAACATCTATTTTACAACTTATGCAAAATAGCCCTTTTAGGTGTTTTCATGCTAACACCTTTCACAAAAGTTGTTTATAACACCCCTAAGACTTTTTTTCTTCCATAAAAGCTCAGCAAAAATTACAAACCCTTTCATGGAAAACTCTAAAATCTTAATCATTTTGCAAAATATCACCCTCATTTGAAAGCTCATGCTTCAAGGGTCTCAAAAGTACAAAAATATTCAAGAAAAGCCATTAAAATCACTTACTTGTAGAGAGACTAAGTGGCTGAAAATTTTGAAACTCAAAAACCCTCTAATGGCTGCATTTTTCGGTGATGAAGAAGAAGAGGAAAAGATGATATCTTTTTCTCGTTATTTTATTTTCATTTTTATTTTAGTCAAAATTGGTCACCAACCCACCTAATTTTGACCATTTCTCTTTCTTATGTCCCTTATGGCCAGCTAGCATCCTTTCTAAGGTCTATTTTCACTTTAAAGACCCCCAATTTTTATTCTCTAGCTATTTGATAGTTTTAGCTATCAATTTAGGACTTTTGTATTTTATGCAATTTAGTCCTTTTTGGCAGTTGGACTCACAAACGTTAAAATTACTTCACCAAAATTTTCATGCATTCTTAAAAACACACTATAACTTCTACATAATAATAAAATAATTTATTCAACTCCAGAATTGTGGCCTCAAGACCACTATTCCAGCAGGCCCTAAATCGGGCTATTACACAAATAATATATTGAAATTTATTAAATTAAGTGGCAATCTATTTTTTTAAATAAAAAGTGAAAATATATGTTCACTCTCTATAGTTTGTCTTTGTTTAGGAGTTGATTTTGTTGGCTAGTTGTTATGGGCCGATCCTTCTTATTTTTATCGAAAGAGAATTAAATTAATTAACAGAATTAAATTAGTTCAGTAAATTGATTGGTAATCATCCCGTTGTCGAAAATCCAAACGGTAAAAAAGCTAGAAATAGTGAGGACAAACCGTGGTCAAAATTTCATGATGGTTCAATAGTCAAATTTATAGATCGGGCTTGGAAGTTTTTAAAGAATGATTTTTTTTTTTGGATTTTTGAGAAGTTTTTTGAGAAAATGAAAAGAGAACTAGAAAGAAGAGGAAGAGGTGACTATGATTCATCGTGGAAGATAGATGGGGAATGGATAGTGTTACAGACCAAAAAGGAAGTCAAAATCGGTCAACAACTGTCACTATTTAAAATTCTGTTAATTTTAGTTCTTTTTTTTTATTTTTGTTGTAAAACATTGCGTTTTGAACCTTTTTATTAAACGGTACGTTTTGGGGAGGGAGGTTATCAAGGGTAGAGGGACATGTTAATGAAACGTGGAGTTTTGGAGTTGTTATAATAGTTGTAAGAATCTATTTCCTCTCCTCTTTTAACCACCTATCTGAAAAAGGAGGTGGTTATGAAAAGAATTGGCTTATTCGCTTACTTTCTCTTCTCTTTCTCATGCTCTCCTTTTTGTTTTCCTTCCCTCTTCTGTCAATTTTCTCTCTTAATTTTCTAGATTGTATTAAGGGTATGAGAGCTACATCGATCCTGATGGTCAGTGATAGAATCACAACAAGGTTGCAAAAAGACATGAGAGTAATGCAAAAGGACATGGCGCTGATGCAACAGGAGCTATCTCAGTTGCAAATCAACCTAGCATAGGTTGATGCTCGAATAGACTCTCATCTCAAGGAGTTTCATTAGGAGATAAAAGGGGACACTAGGGTCGAGCTTCAAAATTTTTTGAACAGTAAATGGGGCATGTGTTAGCTACTGCTCATGGCTCTTCTACAGACAAAGGGAAATGTATAATTGGTGGCACCCCTCTCGGATTTCAACCAAAAGAATCACTATTGTTATCCCCTATAGTTGAATTTGGCCATGTAGGCCTCCATTCGAGGGCGAGTATGATGGACTTAGTAAGAAGATATTTCTAGTTTGAGTGATCAAGTTTTGATGGTGGTGATTTCAGGGGGTGGTGGTCTAAGCTAGAGCAATTTTTCGAGGTTAAGGGTGTTCAGGAGCAAGATAAGGTAAGGACAGTTATGCTTCACTTAGAAGGAAAAACCTTGGATTGGTATCACTTCTTTTTCCAAAGACAAAGGGGACTGTATCAACTGTCTTAGGAAACTTATGCCAGGGGCCTACAAAAAAGGTTTGGCTCCACCAACTTCATTGACCTGATGACCAAACTGGTGACCCTGAGAAAACAGGGAACAGTGGATCATTTTCATGACCAATTTGTGAGTATCCTTAACCAATTACATTTACCTGAAACCTATGCCTTAAGTGTATTTATAAGCAACCTTAAGGTAGAATTAGGGCAGTACCTCAGGTTTTTTAAATCCCAAACACTTGTGGAAGGGTGTTTGTTGGACAGGTAAGTGGAAAAAATTGTGGTGAACATTCTTAAGAAGGCCATTTTGAGTGGGGATAGTTGAGGGCATCCTAAACCTCTATTTTCTAGCTCAAATATAATTATGGAAAATAAGAACTCTCCAACTACTAGGGGACCTGCCACAATCTCTGGAGGGTCAAAGGCCCCTACGAAGCCCTTGTCTCAAGCAGAAATGGAAGATAGGAGAAAAAATGGCTTATGCTTCTGTTGTGCTTCAAAGTATACACACCAGTGCATAAATGTGTGAAATCTCAGTTTTATCATCTCATAGTGGAACCTCAACACTACCTGCTGGAAGATAGTAAGGTAACACCAGTGGAGGAATTTTAGGATTATTTTGAACACTTAGAGAATTCAAACCAAGAGGCTGAAGCTACAACACCAATCTTATCTTTGCATACCTTGCAAGGTTCTCAGGGCCATAACACCATGAGACTGTCAACCAAGATTGAGCAGATAGAAGTAATTATCTTAGTAGATTTTGGGAGTACACATAAATTTATGGACTCTAGGTTGGTTAAAAGACTCAACTTACCTGTTGAACAATCATGTCAAATGAAAATCATGATAGCTAATGGAGGGAGCTTGAGCACTAAAGGTGTGTGTAGGGTTGTGGAATGGCAAGCACAAGGGCATAAATTCATGACTGATTTTATGGTCCTGTCAAGAAAAGGGTGTGATCTGGTGTTGGGAACACAATGGCTTCTATCACTAGGGTCCATTGTGTGGAATTTTGGACCCCTTACAATGTAATTCGAATATAAGGGAAAAATGTGTTTGCTCCAAAGAATTAAGCCTAGTGGCTTGCAACTTCTTTCTGGCTACTAGTTATCAAAGTGTTTGCTTATGGTGGAGCATGTTCCTCATCCAATGGTCATCACTACTGGCTAGCAGACTAAAATACATGTGGCCTCTGCACTGATTCTAGAAGATCTATAACAATTACTCTTGGAGTACACTGAAGTATTCCATGTACTAAAAGGCCTACCTCCTATCAGACTACAAGACCATAAAATACCACTTCAATATGAGTCCAAGGTAGTTAATGTCAGGCCTACAATTACCCCTTCATCTAGAAGGCAGAGACCGAGAAGCTTGTACAAGAGATGTTAGAAGCTGGAACTATCAGAGAAAGTAACAATCAATTCTCCTCATCTATTATGATAGTGAAAAAGAAGGATGGAAGTTGGAGACTATGTGTGGACTATAGGCAACTTAACCAGCCCACTACCAAAGATAGGTTTCCTATACCCCTCATAAAAGAGATATTGGAAGAGCTTGGTTAGACCTTTTTCTTCTCCAAGCTTGACTTAAGTTTGAGCTATCACCAAATAAGGATGTGGAAAGGTAACATATTTAAAACAACCTTTAAAACTCATGAGGGGCATTATGAATTTATGGTTATGCCCTTCGGCTTAACCAATGCCCCATCAAGTTTTTAAGCCCTTATGAATGCTAGCTTTAAGAAACTTTTGAGGAAGTCAGTTCTAGTGTTTTTTTATGATATTTTAGTGTATTCCAGTAGTTGGACTGAACACTTGGTTTATCTAAGAGAGGTGTTGCAGCTGTTGAAGGATAACCATCTATTTGCAAAATAAAGCAAGTGCACCTTTGGTACTCACCAAATTGAGTACTTAGGTCACATTATAGCTGGAAGGATAGTAATTATGGATATTACCAAGGTAGAGAGAGTTTCAAGCTGGCCTATTCCTAAAACCATCAAGGAGTTGAGGGGTTTCTTGGACTATCAAGGTACTATAAAAGGTTCATCAAGCATTATAAAGTAATAGCTAGACCTTTAAATAACATACTCAAGAAGGATACTCCTTGGAAATGGACTGAAATCAAGCAAGTAGCTTTTGATCTATTGAAGCAGGCCATTTGTATAACACCAGTATTATCCCTCTCTGATTTGCAACAGTAGTACCCCAACTTTTATCTTTGAGGACAAGGATGGACCAAAAAGAAAGTCAAAATTGGTCAACAACGAGCACTTTTTAAAATTCTATTAATCTTAGTTTTTTGTTGTTGTAAAACACTATGTTTTGAACCTTGTAATTAAACGGTACGTTTTGGGGAAGGAGGTTATCAAGGGTATAAGGACCTGTTAATGAAACAGAGAGTTTTGGAGTTGTTATGACAACTATAAGAATCTACTTCCTCTCTTGTTTTCACCACCTATCTGACAAAGGAGGTGGTTATGAAAAGAATTGGCTTATTCTCATACTCTCTCTCTCTTCTCTTTCTCGTGCTTTCTTTTCTCTCTTCCTTCCCTCTTTTGTCAATTTTCTCTCTGAATTTTCTAGAATGTATCAGATAGCAGCTGAATGATGGTGGTTGAACAACTGTGGCTAAATGGCACAACTAGTGTTCTTCATGGAAGAAAACAAAGAAGAAAAAGCATGGAAGAGAGGAATAAAAAAAAAGAAAAAGAAAGAAAATAAAATGTTAACTTTTCTACCTTGTTTTTTTTCTTAAAATATTTCATTTTTTTATAAGGAATAGCAACATGAAAGAGATTTCAAAGTTAGAAAAACATTATTAAATGAAATTAGACGCATGAGCACGATCAACATGCAACAACCCCTCAACTAAAGTAAGAGGGTCTTTAAATTGTTGTAAGTTGGTGGAACTAGAACTAGTGATCTTGGCCATATGGTCGGCAACTTCATTTTGGGACCTAGGAATATGGCGAATTCAGACTTTTCAATTTTGGCAGAGTAGTTGATGGATAAGACACAACTCCACCATCCTATTATTAGCAGCACCCCTAGCTAATAAAGTCTCCACCAATAGCACATTATCACACTCTAAATCCAATTGTCTAAATCCATTCTCCCATGCTATGATTAGTGCTTCTAGAATAGCTCTTGATTCAATAATAAAGATTGTATCCTTACCTATTTTCATGGAAAAACCACACAGCCAAATCACATATGAATCTCTAAAGACTCCCCCAATCGAAGTAGTGGAACCACTTGTAACACCCTTTTACCCGGTTCGATCATCGAACCCGAGTAATAGAATGTTACAAACAAATACAAACCATATATATAAACAAATTATAACTTAAATCTCAATTAATTATTATACAATTCATAAACAATCAAATTAACTTGTGTTTCGATCAATATAGGTTTAATATCGAGCTTACAGAAGGTTAAACTAAGCAAGCAATTATTAGGGGTCAATTTGAAACAAATTTAAAAAGCGAGGAAAAATCTGCATACATGGGTCACACAGCCGTGTCCCTTGGGTATGCAAAAGCTAAACCCGTGTGTGATGAATCACATGATTGTGTAACTAACCATATGCGAGAGCTCAACCTGTGTGAGATAGGCCACACGGTCGTGTCCCTAGACTGTACAAGTAATATGACCACGTGCACCAAAATCACCTAAATTTTTACAAACCATACCCATGAGCTCATGTATGGCACATAGTCATTTACCAGGCCATGTGTACCTAGAAAATGCCTTCCAAAGTAAGATATTCAACCATGAAACACTTATGCCACAAGCTACCATTAAAGCCACATTTCAACCTATTCAAAAGCATCCAATTCAAGTCAAAATCATCATTTAAAACAACTATCCTAAGTGCCTAACCAATATGTCACAATTGACACCTCAATCAACAATTCAAAACAAGCCAAATGACCACATTCATTTATGCCAATATGTCTTCAAGGGTACCTCAAATAGTTAAGCCACACATGTATACATTCAACCATTCAACCATCACATCTTTAAGTATCAAACTTACCAAAACATTTCCTAAACATAACCTAAGCATATCATCCATCAAACCAAAACCAAGCATCAACCAAAACACAATGCCTAGCATGATATTTTCTCAACTATGAAGACATTAAGTATATAAACAAAGCAACCTATCAAGTGATCAACCACATGACCATTGCCATCAAACTTATACATATTTACATAATCTTAAAAAGGCCAACTAGATACAAAATGACTATTATAAGCATTAAACATCCTAGGTACATGCCAAGGTCAAAATGAAAAATTCACCAACATTTGAGTTTGGGATTGCAGCTGGATGCTGAGTCGATGATAGAATTGATAAGTACCTAACCTACACACTAGAAAAAAAAAACAAAATTGTATGCTGAGCATAACTCAATTGTATTTCTATAATTCGAACATTAAAAAATATTGTAAGTAATAAGAATGCATAAATTAAAATCGAGATCATAAGCAATATACAATATCAATATACCAAAATTAAGGCATGACAGTCTCATTTTATACCTTACATGATAATACAACTTATATAGTAACACATTTCATCTCAATTTCCAATTTCTCATATTCATTTATCCTAATTATTCAATATTCAGAATTCAATTTACCATTTCATGATCCCATTCACATTTCATTTCCATTTATCATCATTTTCCATTTCTATATTGAATATATCGAGTTTTACCATTTAGTTTCCCTATTAACATGACTCAGACTCTGACGGGTATACAGATCCAACCAACACACTAGTTTGACACCCAATACTGCTAAAATAAGTTGACACCCAGTGTCTTATCGGTTAAACCGAAGAAAATTGGCACCTAGTGCCTCATTGACTCATAGTCGAAGTAATCCTAAACTCTTCTTATCCTATGGCATGCCAACTATATCCGACTTTGCTCGAATAGTTAATAGGGTATTCATTTCATATTACATTATCATCTGTCATTTCAATTCACATTAATTGGATCGACCATTGTAGTAATAAGGCTGCTGATTTACTTTGTAATTTAACAATTAAGAAGAAGTGTAATTTGTATTTCAATATGGATTATCCCTTGGAAATCCTGATGTATGCACGCCCGGGGCTCCCACAAGTGCGGACCAAGAACCAATCGAGCTGCCTAAAGGACCCATAACTCGAGCTCTTGCTAAACATTTCTTAGAAGTTGTTCTAGCTTCTAATGCTAAACCTTGGTTTGAAACAAGGCCAATACTCTCAAAATCAGCTCGAAGCACCTATCTAAAGAACCCGTGCATTGTTGGCAAGCTGATCCTAGCTCATTTCCAACTCTTCGAGCTCCGTCCAGCTCAACTCAGCTCATTTGAGCTCGTTTTAGCTCGTTTTAGCTTGTTTGAGCTCAACCGAGCTTACTTTTAGCTCGTTCTTTATTTCAATAAATTAAACTAAGTTTTAGTTTTATACTAATTAGCTTGCTACAGCTCAATAACGAAAATCCTAGCTCAAATAAGTTCATTAAATGTTTTCACTTAGTTTGAGCTAGCTGAACTTAATGCTACTAGCTAGTCTTTAATTAATGTGTTTAGTTTAATTTAACATGATATTTATGATGTCTAGTTCATGCTCTTAACATGTTCAGCCAAATATACATTGGGATTTAATGAGTTCTTGTTTCTTGTAGGTTCAGCCCAATGTATTGAGTACATTAAATGAGATTCATGCACAGCCAGGTACATGAATTATGAGAGTTCATGCATGAAGGAATTTATGCATGGTGGGCTGGCTATTGGTGATCCCTAAGCAACCTTTTGGCCAAGAGTTCAGTTCCACAAAGTGACCGACTACATGAAGGAGACATTAATGCAAGTACATGCATGGCTTAATACATCGTATGGAAGGATGCATGCACAACTAGTGTTCAATGGATGGCATTTGAAGGAATTCATGTATTGGGGACGTTCATGCAAGTGGGGGCTATTTTATGTACATGTATTTTAGGATTCATGGACTGTAATTAAGGAAGAACATGCATTGGGACGTTTCATGCATGTATCATGCATACCCAAGATGTCTATTCAAGTACTCAAGGTACATTCAAGCCTCATTCGACCAAGGGATATGTAGGAGTATTAAAGGGCTGCACATTCATGAACTATGGCTTTTCTTCAAGGCTAAGTATGCATGAATGCATCAAGTGAAGCAACATGATGGTTCGGTCAATTCATGCACCATCTCCAAGCGTGAACTGAATTTTAATGCTTTTGTGTGAACATGTTAAATACAAATGTGAACAGAATTTAAGTTAGTGTGAACATCATAGATGCCGAATATCAATAGGCATCTTAGGCTTATAAATAGTTTGCTCATTTCATGTAAGAGGGACTTTTGCCAATTTGTCAATGAAACTCTGTTTCTGTGAGGTTGCTTTCTCTCATATCTCGTACAAGTTTCGAAGACTTATCTAGTTGTGCTAGTGGCGTCTACTGGTCTTGTTTTAACTTATCACCATTTCTTGGTGTGGCGTTCACCTATCTTTTATTCCATCTTTCCACCTTAACAATATAGGAACTGGGGTGACACTTTTTAGTGTTGAATCATTCCTGACGTTAAGTTCGTTTTCCATCCCCATCTTTCGAATTTTTTTCTTGTTATCACCAAACCGAGCCATCTCTCCAACATCTATCTTTGCTACCCTTAGCCAAACCTATTACTAACCCTACACTTCTTTGAAACCTTCCGCTTATCCAAACCTATCTATTCACTTCTATTTCTAAAATTCGAGGCACGAACGACTCTCTCGTCTACGATCGGGCAACTATGTGAATTCGACTCAACCACCTGATCCAGATCACATCATTTGGTATCAGAGCTTGTAAAACGAGAAGTGTCTACGTTCGTATCAATATCAAAATAGGTTTGTTCTAAAAAAAAGAAAAAAATATTATTAAAATCATCAAGTTGTATGTGAAGATTCTCCATTGTAAATCATTATTTTGAAGTTATAAAAAAAAAGAGAAGAAGAAATTCGAAATAAAAAAATATGAAATTAAAAAAAAAAGTGAAGTGATCAAGTTCAATTCTATTGTTTATATCTTGTTCCAATCATCTCGTGTCTTTTCTTTAACTTTAGCCCCCCATTCCCAAAACGCCACACTGCATTTAAAAAAAAATTTTTTAGCCTACCCGTAACCCATACATCTTATCCCTTGTAACCTTTTGAAGCCGACCCCAAAGCACCAAGACGAGTCAAGAGAAACAAACTACGAGGTTACGAGAGTAAGTTTGAGTGGTAAAAGGCAAGAGAGTGTGAGTGTATTCGAGTGTTGAAAAAGCCTTAAACGAGTGAAACACGAGCGTGAGTGATAAAACACTCAATTTTCTTTTCGAGTGAATCGTGAGATTTTGTGGTAAGGTGTTTATTTCTGTTTTGTTTTAACAATCTTCTTTTCAGCAACTAATCATGTCTTGAGAAGGGATTTTTGAGTTTGAACTTCAAGACTTTGTGAAAGAAATGGATCGCTTGTTCGATAGGAAACTAAAACCCCTCCAAGAACGATTGGTTCGTGTCGAAGAGTAAGACCATCGAGCAAGAGCCCATCGGAAGAAAACTTCACTAAGTCGAAACACGGAGTTAAGATCATCATGACAACACCCTTCCCATGACTACTCGAGAAAAGATTCATATCGTGATCCCTATTTGTCAAGGACTTCGAGACAAAGAGCCCTATACTGTGACTCCTACTCAACGAGGAATTCGATTAGAAAGTGAGAAAGCTTTGAGTCCGAGGTCATTCAAGATGACCAAAGAGAAGATAGATATATTTCTTCAAGAACTTTCAAGAAAACATCCCCGGAGAATCCATCACGAAGAGACAATCAATTTTCTTTTGTAAATACTTTTCCTTTTGCCCATCGAAAAATTTGCCATCCTGATTCTTTCTTGTTATCTTCCTTTTGTAATGAAAAAACGAAAGAAAAAGAAATTAAAGAAAAAAAGTGTGAACGAAAGCAAGAAGAGAATGAGAAAAAGAAAAGTGAAATTGAAAAAGAAAGTGAAAAAGAAAAAGAAAAAGAGAAGGAAAAAGAAAAAGGGATCGATAGTGAAAAAGAATATGAGAAGAAAAAGAAAATTGAAAAAGAAATTGAGTCTAAAGAGAGAAAAGATATTGAGCAAGAAACGAGCGTTGTCGATGAAAAAGAAATGAGAAAAAAATATGTAAGAGAGCAAGAAAAAGTGAGGAGTGTTCCTACTAACCTACACGTGAGATTTCCTCGTGTTGTTCTTTTTCAGGTTTCTGAAGTTTCGAGAAAAGAATTTCAACTTCAATACCCTTTTGAGGAGAAAAGGTTTACGTTGATTGAAAGAGGTAATGTTTTCAACGATCCTCGTTCGCCTTTGCCAAAAGGTAAGTAAGGTATGAGTTTTGAAGTTTTTAAAACATATCAGCAAGGTATGAGTTTTGAAGTTTTTAAAACATATCAGTCTCATTCGATTGTTGACGGAAACTTTGTTAATGTTTTGGGTTTTGAAAAGCACTTGAACCATGGCATGGTTGATTATTCTTTCTTGGTTAGTAATGATTTGTTTGTTTCAAGTGTTGATAACAAAAGCGTTACTCATAAAGAATGTGTTGTTGATGAGTATGTTGGTGAAGTAATCATTAATTGACAATTGCAAGGTTTGGTTATGCAAGATAATGAGCTATATAAACCTTTCTGTTTGCTTGATTGTGGAGAAAATGTGTGGATGAGATTTGAAGCATATGAATTTTTGAAAGCATGCATGTCTAATTTGCAAATGATTCGAATGTTTGATAACTTGTTGACGTGTAAAATGCCTAGTTCATTTGATTTTGATGGTGGTTGTTTAATGTTATGGTCCAAGGGATTCGAACATAATTTGCATACTCATAAATTTAGTTTGCTTCATGTTCTTACCATGTTGAAAGCCATTAAATATTCAAGTCAACGTGGAATGGTAAGCAAAAACTTTGTTTTTGATCCCCGTGATTATTATTCTTTATTGATGATTAAGGGATTTGATTCAAGGATTTTTGATTTTCGAGGTTCTAACTGTCGAAAGCTTTGTCACTCTGGATCAATATTAATTGAAATCAAGCCTTCTAAATTTCGTGTGAATGGATGTGTAAACCATTTGTGCTTATTTGATGTTTTGTCTTTAAATCTAAACACAAAGTTGTGGATTTGTAAAAAGTTGCAAATGTTAAATCAAAGTTTTAGTTTTATATCGTTGTTCACAGAATTTGAGTTGTGGACTTTTGTTGTTCAAAATTTTGAGTCAGGAATGCTTCATGGATCTAGTTTGCTTTTAACAATGAACAAGGTAAGATCCACTTTTATTTTTGATCTCCGTATTGGTTTGCCTGCTCTAGTTTGGACTAAGGACTTAGCGCGAGTCTGTAAGTTCATAATTCGATATTCCCCTAATCCTTTTCTTTACTATTGCAATGATATTTTGAAATGGCTCATTATTAAAAGGCGAGGCTCTGTGACTAATATCTTGTCTTTTCGAATCTTGTGTGACTTTCAGGCTATTGTAAGCCATTCTACCCCATTTGACAACCAAGGGCCTTATGAAGATGAATGCTTTTTCGCGAGTAAGTGGCCCGACTTGAGGACAAGTCAATTTGAAGAAGGGGGGAATGATGTATGCACGCCCAAGGCTCCCACAAGTGCGAACCAAGAATCAATCGAGCTGCCTAAAGGACCCATAACTCGAGCTCTTGCTAAACATTTCCTAGAAGTTGTTCTAGCTTCTAATGCTAAACCTTGGTTTGAAATAAGGGCCAATACTCTCAAAATCAGCTCGAAGCACCTATCTAAAGAACCCGTGCATTGTTGGCAAGCTGATCCTAGCTCATTTCTAGCTCTTCGAGCTCTGTCCAGCTCAACTCAGCTCATTTGAGCTCGTTTTAGCTCATTTGAGCTCAACCGAGCTTACTTTTAGATCGTTCTCTATTTCAATAAATTAAACTAAGTTTTAGTTTTATACTAATTAGCTTGCTACAGATCAATAACGAAAATCCTAGCTCAAATAAGTTCATTAATGTTTTCACTTAGTTTGTGCTAGCCGAACTTAATGCTACTAGCTAGTCTTTAATTAATGTGTTTAGTTTAATTTAACATGATATTTATGATGTCTAGTTCATGCTCTTAACATGTTCAGTCGAATATACATTGGGATTTAATGAGTTCTTGTTTCTTGTAGGTTCAGCCCAATGTATTGAGTACATTAAATGAGATTCATGCACGACCAGATACATGAATTATGAGAGTTCATGCATAAAGGAATTTATGCATGGTGGGCTGGCTCTTGGTGATCCCTAAGCAACCTTTTGGCCAAGAGTTTAGTTCCACAAAGTGACCGAATACATGAAGGAGCCATTAATGCAAGTACATGCATGGCTTAATACATCGTATGGAAGGATGCATGCACAACTAGTGTTCAATGGATGGCATTTGAAGGAATTCATGTACTGGGGACGTTCATGCAAGTGAGGGCTATTTTATGTACATGTATTTGAGGATTCATGGACCATAATTAAGGAATAGCATGCATTGGGACGTTTCATGCATGTATCATGCATATCTAAGATGTCCATTCAAGTACTCAAGGTACATTCAAGCCTTATTCGGCCAAGGGAGATGTAGGAGTATTAAAGGGCTGCACATTCATGAACTATGGCTTTTCTTCAAGGCTAAGCATGCATGAATGCATCAAGTGAAGCAACATGATGGTTCGGCCAATTCATGCACCATCTCCAAGCATGAACCAAATTTTAATGCTTTTGTGTGAACATGTTAAATACAAATGTGAACAGAATTTAAGTTAGTGTGAACATCATAGATGCCGAATATCAGTAGACATCTTAGGCTTATAAATAGTTTGCTCATTTCATGTAAGAGGGGCTTTTGCCAATTTGTCAATGAAACTCTATTTCTGTGAGGTTGCTTCCTCTCATATCTCGTACAAGTTTCGAAGACTTATCTAGTTGTGCTAGTGGCGTCTACCGATCTTGTTTTAATTTATCACCATTTCTTGGTATGGCGTTCACCTATCTTTTATTCCATCTTTCCACCTTAACAATATAGGAACCGGGGTGACACTTTTTAGTGTTGAATCATTCCTGACGTTAAGTTCGTTTTCCATCCCCATCTTTCAAATTTCTTTCTTTTTATCACCAAATCGAGCCATCTATCCAACATCCATCTTTGCTACCCTTAGCCTAACCTATTACTAGCCCTACACTTCTTTGAAACCTTCCGCTTATCCAAACCTATCCATTCACTTCTATTTCTAAAATTCGAGGCACGAACGACTCTCTCGTCTACGATCGGGCAACTATGTGAATTCGACTCAACCACCCGAGTCGGATCATATCAAATCCATAATTTTTTCATTAATGATGCAATAAAATGAGGTTGACCTTAGGGTCGTTTTTTATCAAAAAACAAAAAGAATACATTTATCCAATGTATATGGCAACAATCATCATCTCAACAAATACTCAACTTTCACATTTATATAAATTCACACATTTTCAAATATACTCAATTTAATCCTCGAAATCATAAATCAATTCATTTCAATCCATAACAACTTTTCATAACAAAATGTCTCACCTTAGTTTTTTACCATGCAACACAAATCAAAATGCAACAATTTACAAACAGTTCGGATTATAGAAACACAAACTGTAAACTTCGAGCTACTCGTCGATGATTTTTTCTTTTTCTTTCTTTTTCAAGGATCCAAGTCGACCTTGGCTACGGATTAAAACAAATATCATAAATTATCAATACACAACCAAATTCCCATTCAATTGCTAAATTATACAACTTTTTCATATTATTCAATTTAATCCCTAAAATTGAAGCTAACATAACTTTTACATTTAGCCCTCTAATTTAATGTCGAGTTCACTAAAGTTTCTATAGGACTTACTACTTTTCAATTGTACCAAAAATTTCACAAGTTTTTGCATTTTAGTCCCTTTTGCACAAAATCATCAATTAACTTTACAATTTAATCATTTTTTAATACTAAACTTAAAATCTATCAAAGTAGTCCCTAAAACCTCACCTATTCAACAATGGTAACATACTTAAACTATAACAATACCGAAAATTATGACATGGGTCAGCTAGCCTGAGGTACCGGGATTTTGAAAACATAAAAATTATAAGAAAAAGGACTAAATTGACTAACTAATTAAGGCTTGAAACCTTAAAACCCCTTAGTCATTCGTGAGTTTCTTCTCCCCTTTAGCTTCGAATTGTTTTTGGATGAAGAGAATAAAAGGTTTTTCTCTTTCCATCCATTAGCAAACATCATTTTTCTTTTAATTAAATTTTAGTTTATTTTATAATATAACTTAATTAATGTTTATTTAACACAAACATAAAATTTACTTAGTTAACCAGTTATATGATTGTAATTTAGTGTATAATTGATATTTTATCCCCTTTATTTAAGTTCTAATTATAATTCTTTAGTAAATTGCACATTTACCATTTATGCAATTTAGTCCCTGTACTTAAATTAAGCACCAATTTTACGAAATTACCTATCCGAAATTCAATTCACTTCAATTATAACTCCATACATATTTTTATAAAATATTTATAGGTCTGGTTTACGAAATCAAGGTCTGAAATCACACTTTCTTACACCATTGACTTTTGGATCGTTACAACTGTCATTCTCATTTGCTTCAAATACAGAAAATCTTTCTTCATCTGTTCAACATACATCTAATTAACATATCTTTCTCTAAAATTTTCTAAAAAGAAATCCTAGTCAATTATTTGCTCAGGAGTCACGCTAACCAAAGTTTCCCACCATTGGTAATCTTCTCCTTCAAACAATGATATAGCATATCTAAGACTATCCTCAAAAGTACATTTCAATTTTTTTATTACCCTACACAAACGAGATAACCACTACTCAGCTACAGTGGGATTATCACCTTTATCATCAAGGAACTCTTTGGCACGTCTTTTTTGGATCTCTCTTACAAGGTCAACCTTAAGTGGAGCTACAATAGGTATTGGAGGAGCAGGATGTGCTGGACGAACCACCTCAAGTTGTGTTTGTTGTGGCTATTGTGTTGAGGCTCTTGATTATTTCCCATAAACTGATCTAATAATTATGTCATCATAGTGAAAAATACATTCTAAATGCATTCCTTGCATTTCCTATATTATTAGCAGTAGTAGCTTGTTCCTATGTAGGCATATGACTTTCTATTTCTTCACCCGTGGCTTCTCCAGAATTGTCAGGACCATAATCATCCCAGCTATGGGATATCGAACCATCCGTATTAGACACAAATGGTCCTTCGGGCCACCTATAGTCAGCATTAAACATGACTCCCACTCAATCGTTAACAAGAGAAAGTCTAGAAGCTCATTAAAACATAAATATGAAGTCGTATATATTAATCCTACTTTTCCTACTTATCTCTATATAAAAGATGTAGAACTAAAAATGACTCAATCTTTCATTGTCTCCCTAGAAATGGCGCCAAAAACTCTGACCACGTTCGCATGTGCTCATAAAACAAATGATTTTATAAAACAATTTTAAATTGTGGTTTTACTACAAGTGTACATGTCAATTGTAATATTTGTAGTGTTATAATGGAACACTAGAGTATTCCAAGGATCGAACCCGAAGAAGATGCCGATTGAGTGATAATAGCGCACACTATAGAGTCTAAGCAGCTACTGATATGATTTTATGGTATGAAAAATCATAACAAGAAAGTTTTTGCAAGAAAATTAAATATGCTAATCTAAAGACAAATTGTAAAGAGTACAAAAATAAGAGATTAATCAATAAATGACTAACAATGGTTGGTTGATTTTGATGTGGTTTGTCGATCCTCAAATGAGGGGCTTAAATTGCTTAATTTTCTAAGTGGCTCCATTTTATCACTTGATCTCAATTTTACTGACTTATACGAATTAATTCAATTTATCTCTCTTTCACACTAATTAATTAAGGACTAATGGATTGGTGCACAACAATATTACCTCGCAGTCTCACTTGTCTAGATATTCCCTTAGGGGCATCACTTCCTAAGTTTTTAGGTCTATTCAATTTAGTTTGATTTATTACGATTTAGTCCATTTTCCAAAAAAAATCAGTTTACCCACATCTCCGCCAATCAACCTCCGTTTTGGGTTTAGCTACTCATGCTGAAAATAAAGAGAATGGACATGGAAATAAAAAGCAAAAAAGCCAGTAAAGTAAAGCTTAAGAAAAAGATAAAAGTTTGGATTTTTATGCAAGAAAACTTAAAGAACATGAGTAACACGCCAAACCTAATCCTTTAGAAGGATCCGAGTATGACATGTCACTACAGAGAAATCATCTATCTTAAAAACTGTAACACCCTAAACCCAGCCCAGATGTTATGGTTGGATCCAGCGTGTCACATTAAAGTGTTTTATCGAAAACCTTGTTTTCATTGAAAACCCTTCAAAAGAGAATATTATGTAACTTTCAGTTGCGGAAGCTTTAGTTAAAACATATGATCTATGAAAACTTGTCATTTTTAAATTAAGTTGCGGAAATGTAGTATTAAAAACAGTTATGGTTTAGGAAAACCATGTTCTACTTCTAGCAAGTATAAAGCATAAAAATAATAATAATCCTAGTTTGAAAAAGATATCCATCGAATAGGCCTTATTACAATCCGAACTGAAATAACTTAAAATACTAGAAATGATATGCTTTAAAAAAAACAAGTCCAAGTCGTCTTACTAGTTGGCCACCTCGAAGTCTCTCCAACCATCAAACCACCTACTGAAGATCACCTAAGAAAAATAAAAGAGGGGGTGAGTTTTTGAAAATTCAGTGTGTACAACCCTCAAAGAGTACTAAGCAATCATCAATCACCATAACATCATACATGCAATGTTGTGCAACCCACCCCAATAATCCAAACGTTATACACCAACTCCGTCCCCCGGTACATATCACGTGGGGATAAAAATATCGACCCACCTATCTGATTCACATCAATGGTAGCCGGGTTGCGGTACTACCTTCATTGCAGCAAGCTGCTAATCACATATTCGGCTTAATAGCCGTCGGTGGATCCATGGTCGTCAAGCAACCATGCGATCCTCATATACTTCCTCCATTCCATAATTCCCAACCCATATGCAACCTAAATAGGATATCATATGAATGCAGCAGGTATACATGTAACATCCATAAGTCTTACATTCAACACATAGGGGTATTTTAGTCATTTTTCGCCCTTAGGGGCATATCGGTAAATTTTTTTTAATATGGATTTAGTACTTACCTTGGCCTGTTAACAAGTCCTCGTTGGCTAAAGTGAACAGATACTATGCACCAGGTAGGATTCTAGAGAAGAGGAGGTGAGTCATTAAGACCGCTTAAGTACCAAGCTCTCTTTAAATCCAATCTTAGACATGCATATACCCATTGCCACACCTCAACCTTATGACTCGTCCACGGTCGCAATTAATTAATTATTTAAGTTTTATGCCTAATTGAGTAGTTACCAAAAACTAGATCCACAACCCCTTACTAAACACTAATAGATCCACACTTATTCATTTGGCCCTTTTAGGCCAAATCTCACTCATATGGCCCATCGGCCCCAATCA
The DNA here is from genome assembly GCA_025698465.1 of Gossypium longicalyx. NCBI lineage: Eukaryota > Viridiplantae > Streptophyta > Magnoliopsida > Malvales > Malvaceae > Gossypium > Gossypium longicalyx. Next base: position 45,484,034 of record CM047007.1, on the reverse strand, counting down.
CATTCATATGGCCCATCAGGCCCAATCACATTCATTTGGCCCATCAGGCCTAATCAAATTCATAGTCATGCTATCATATGATTTTTCATTACTTAGTATCAAATTGCCAATTTTGCCAATTATGGGCCTTCTAGCCCATCGGCCCATTTAGCCCATTCTGGCCCGATTGGCCAAAACACAGCCTATGTCCATGGAATCGCTCATGGGGCCTCTGATAACCTATCGGTTCCCCCTTATGAGTGTTCACGCACTTGTAAGACTACCGTAGCCAAACTTTTGGCTTTTCGACATTTCAACTTTTTGACATTTCGGGATTTGCCGATCTATTGTATGTGTGTGTAGTGTATGTACACACCTGGTACTAAAACGTGCTGCGATCTCATTAGCCACGAACCTACAAACGATGTCACTCAACGATTAATCACACACTCATCAAATACGATCACCAAAAACCGAAAATCTCACCTTTGCCTTACCTTGAACGACAATCCTTAACAGCCCTTCCTTGATCACTAATCACGAGTATTTCTTAAATCTGCATCCATCTTAATCATTAAGAACTAAACAACAAGTGACTTGAAATCATCTTAAGTCACTCTTAAATCATCCATAACCATTCGGCCAACCTTAATCAATAAATGAGGAACACTTACCCAAAACCCCAAAACGCCTAAGGAGCGATTCGGTAGAGATCTGAACTTCGGGATTTGATACTAATCCCATAACAAAACTGATTTAAAAAGGTGAGGGAGAAAAGAAATCGGTACTAGGAAAATCGACTGAAAGAGCAAAACACTTACACAAGAATCGACCAAAGTAGAGGGAGTAGTGGCGGCACAGAGCGTCCTCAGCCGAAGGGGTTATTCGGCACAAAGAAGAAGAGAAGTAGGAATCATTTAAACCAAAGGCGAATCAAAAGAGAATTTGAGTAAAGAAAGAATAGAAAATCGGCACAAAATAAAAGAGGAAGAACAAGAGATTTCGGCTTTTAGATCTTTGGAGAGAAAAGTGTTTTCGGCAACACAGAGAGGAAGAATTCGGCATTAGCCTAGAATCCCCTAAATCGGCATCTATATATAGACTATAGCCGAATTTCCTAACCCAAATTCCCAATTCGGCTCCACTTCTCTACACCCCTCATCTCCTAACTTTTCTCCCTGATAACCCCTTAATCCTTTCCTTAAATTTCTCCTCTGATCACTACCTTCAGAATTCACATCCAACGCCACCACTGGCCATTCATTGAGCAAAAAAATAAATCCTTCTTTTGAGCAAGGCGGAATTCGAACTCGAAACCTCCTTACCATGCATATGACGCCACCTCTAAGCCCCACATGGGACGCTAATTGCCACTCCAACACAAGGCTCCTTGTGTCCAATTCCTCATTCATTTATTTAAAAACCAACTTACTTGCCATCAAGGTTCTTTTAACTATTAAACTATAATTTCCTTCACCTCGAAGTCTGAACTCAAAACTTAACCAAGGTCTATGATCACATAAATAACACTTGATTAGGAATATTAAGCACACTTTTTATCAAAACCGAAAAAAAGAAAGTTTGGGATTTTTTTTGGGGCGTTACAACTCTACCCCCTAAAAGAAATTTCGTCCTCGAAATTTTACCTAATCCAAATAGTTGAGGATATTGATGTCGCATCATTCCCTCAAGTTCCCAAGTAGCCTCCTCAGCCTTGTGATTATGCCAAAACACTTTGACTAATGGGACGGACTTCTTTCTCAGTACCTTAACATCACGACCAATTATTTGTATGGACTCTTCCTCGAAAGTTAGGTCTGGCCTAACCTCGATCTCCTCAACCGATATGACATGTGATGGATCCAAGCGATATCGTCTTATCATGGAAACATGAAACACGTCGTGGATTTGGCTTAGTTCAGAAGGTAATTCTAACTGATAAGCAACTGGCCCAATCCGCCTCACAACCCTATATGGCCCAATGAACCTTGGGCTTAGCTTCCCCTTCCGTCCAAACCTTAGTACCTTCTTCCACGGAGAGACCTTAAGAAAAACTAAGTCCCCTACTGCATACTCTATCTCTCGACGCTTAAGGTCAGCATACAACTTCTGCCTATCTGAGGCCTCTTTCAACTGATCTCGAATCAATTTTACCTTACCCTCAGTATCTACTACTAACTCAGGGCCCAAAACTCTCCGTTCGCCCAATTCCGTCCAACATGTTGGAGTTCGAAAGCTTCGCCCATACAATGCTTCATACGGAGCCACCCCAATACTTGCTTGATAACTATTATTGTACGCAAATTTGGCTGACGGCAAATAGTCTTCCCAGCTACCTTGGAACTCAATTACACATCCTCTTAACATATCTTCCAAAACTTGGATCACCCTTTCCAACTATCCATCAGTTTGAGGGTGGAATGCCGTACTGAAGTTCAACCTAGTGCCCAACGCCTCGTGCAGCTTCTTCCAAAATCGCGAAGTGAAACGTGGGTCCCTATCAGAAATTATGGAAACTAGCACTCCATGCAATCTTACAATCTTCACCACATTCAACCTAGCCAGCTTTTGTAACGAGTAATCGGTGCGGACCAGTACAAAATGGGCAGAATTGGTTAACCGATCCACTATAACCCATATCAAGTCTTTCTTAGCAGGCGTCAAGGGTAGCCCACTAACAAAGTCCATAGTAATCCTTTCCCACTTCCAAAGTGGAATCTTTCCTGGCTAAAGCAATCCTGAAGGCAACTGATGTTCTGCCTTCACCTTTTGACAAATCAAGCATTTACTAACGAACTCCATAACCTCGCGTTTAAGTCTGAGCCACCAATAACGCTCACGCAAATTCTGATACATCTTGTTTCTGCCAGGATGCATAGCATAGAGACTGCTATGCACTTCCCGCAGAATAGACTGCCTTAGATCATCGTCCTTTGGTATACACATTCTCCCACAGAAACACAACACTCCTTCACTATTTATCCCAAAGTCTGACATCTCCCTATTTTCTACTTGTCTAAAACGAGCACCCAAAGTCTCATCCACTAACTGCTTACTCTTTAGCTGCTCGACCCACACTGGCTTTACTTGAAGCTTAGCTAACAAGCTACCGTCATCCAACAAGCTTAAACGAGCGAGCAAAGCCCTGAAGTCTGACTTAACCCTACGAATCAACGCGTCGGCTACCACATTTGCTTTGCCAGGGTGGTATTCAATCGTACAATCATAATCCTTCAATAATTCCACCCACTTACGTTGCCTAAGGTTTAGCTCCTTTTGGGTAAGGAGGTACTTCAAACTTTTGTGGTTTGAATAAATTATGCACTTGTCTCCGTATAAATAATGCCTCCATATTTTTAGCACGAAAACCACCGCAGCTAGCTCCAAGTCATGGGTTTGGTAATTCACCTCGTGAGTCTTAAGTTGACGTGATGCATACGCAACCACCTTTCCTTCCTGTATCAAAACACAACCAAAGCCTATATGCGACACGTCACTAAAAATCGTAAACTCCTTTCCAGGCTCTGGCTGTATCAACACCGGGGCCTTAGTTAAAACCTTTTTAAGCTTTCCAAAACTCTCTTGCTGCTTGTCTGTCCACTCAAACGGTACCCCCTTCCTCAACAGCTTAGTTAAAGGTGCAGCAATTAATGAAAAGCCCTCAACAAACCGCCTATAGTACCCTGCCAAGCCCAGAAAACTTCAGATTTTCGATCCTGACTTAGGTGTTTTCCAGTCTAACACTGCTTCAATTTTTCAGGGATCCACCCTAATCCCCTCAACTGACACCTAATGTCCTAGAAAAGTAACCTCCCTTAGCCAAAATTCGCACTTACTGAATTTGGCATACAACTGCTTCTCCCTCAAAATCTACAACACCATCCTTAAGTGTGCATCATGCTCATGCTCATCTCTTGAGTACACTAAGATGTCATCTATAAAAACCACCACGAACCGATCCAGGTAGGCTTGGAAGACCCAATTCATGAGATCCATAAAAGCAGCAGGTGCGTTTGTCGGCCTGAATAGCATCACCAAGAACTCGTAGTGCCCATAACGAGTTCTGAAAGTTGTCTTATAAACATCTGCCTCCTTAACCCTCAATTGGTGATACCCCGAAAGTAGATCAATCTTCGAGAAAATGGAAGCTCCCCTAAACTGAAAAAAAGATCATCGATTCTCGGCAAAGGGTACTTGATTTTAATAGTTAACTTGTTCAACTGCCGGTAGTCGATGCATATTCACAACGTCCAATCTTTCTTCTTCATGAATAACACCAGTGCTCCCCACGGAGACACACTTGGTCAGATGAATCCTTGATCCAACAATTCCTGAATATGTGCCTTAAGTTCTACCTTCTTCGGTGTCATCCGATAAGGGGCGATGGACACCGGAGCCGTACCAGGTAACAACTTGATTCCAAATTTTACTTCTCTATTAAGCAGCAACCCTGGCAGCTCCTTGGGAAAAACATCAGGAAATTCCCTAACTGTTCTCAACTCCTTAACAGTAGGGCTCTTAGCCTCCGTATCGCTAATATAAGCCAAATGGGCTTCGCATTCCTTTCGTACCAACTACTCAACCCTTAATGCCAAAATCACGTTCGACAGATAATTCCGGTGTTCACCAATCGCCACCACCTCTTTATCCTCCACCATTCTTAACACCAATCGCTTTGCAGCGTAACCAAGGTTGCTCGGTGTTTCACCAGCCAATCCATACCCAAGATTAAATCAAACTCGTTAAACTGCAGTTCCATCAAATCCGCTAAAAAGGTAACCCCTTGGATTACTAAAGTTACCCCCTAAACAACTTATTTACTCCTAACGGACTTATCACAGTAATCTCATTCGTAGTAATTTGAAACATATCACCCAAAGGTTCAGTCATATTGCATGAAACATATGAATGCGTCGATCCGATATCAATCAATGCAGTGCAAGGTAACTCATGTATAAAGAACATACCCGTTATCACATCTGGGGCATCCTCATCTTCTCAGCGACGAGTAGCATAAACCAAAGCTGGCTGCCTCGCCTCAGTATGGCTTGCATTTTCGCCTGGTGCTCCACGTCCACGTCTAATGCCGTTACTGCCCCTGGCCTGCTCATGGCCCCTTGGCAGCAACTGACCACCTCTTGGTGGTTGAACACCACCTCGGCCCACGACTGGCACCTGACCTGGCATTCTAGGGAAACTCTTGATCCTATGCTCCATAGATCCACAAGCTAGACAAGCTTCCGTCCTCTTCCAACACTCGCCTACATGACCTTTCCCATAATCAGCACAAAGTGGTACCCTTGGATTAACAGCAGGGGGCCCTGCTCTAATTGGCCCATTAACTTTGGCCCTAGCCCTAGGCTTCTGTCCAACACCAGCAGTCTCAGCCTCCTTTTTATTATTACCCTTTTGTTTTTCCCGATTTGGGCGCTTAGTGCACTTCACCTCCTCTGCTATCTTTTCTTTCTCTACCAATTCCAAGAAAACTCGCTTCCATTGTGGAGCGATCAATACTCTGAGGCTATCCCTAAGACCATCCTCAAACCTAATGCAATGCTCATAGTCCGTTGCCACCATAACTCTTGCATACCTACTAAGGCGTAAAAATTTTGCCTCATACTCCGCCATAGATTTGTTTCCCTACGTCAAGTTCAGGAACTCCTTCCTTCTAGCATCCACATAGCTCGCACTGACATACTTCCCTTGAAACGCAGTTTTGAAAAACTCCCAAGTGACCTGCTCAGGTTGGGTGCCCACTTTCACTGTCAGCCACCACTGGTAAGCTTTTTCCCTAAGCATTGACACTGCCCCTTTCAACTTTTGTTCAGGTGAATAGTCTAAGTCCTACATTATCCTTTCAGTGTTCTCCAACCAGTATTCAGCCACGTTAGGAGCCACACTAGCCACGCCTTTAAAGATCTCATTCCTATTTGATCGAAGTCACTCCGGAATTGACCTCAGATTTCCCGTGCCATTGTTGGGCCCTACGACCCTTTTCAAAATCCTCAACATTGCCTGCGATAATGCATCATCCCCCGCGACTCCACCATATGGCCTAGTCTCAGCCACGGGTGAGGTCGGAGCCTCTCCTACTCCAACATTGGGCATATGGCTCGATGCTGACGATTCAGCCCTAACACTTCCGCAGCCTCGGCCACGGCCCCTTGCATCTCTTCTAGCACTCATTGTTGATTCACGTATTTTCTGGATTAGAAATTTTATGAAGTTTTAGTTAGTTCCAATAATTAAGCTGATGTCTTATGAAAGTATTCAGAAGAAAGATTTTTTCGTAAATCCTCTATAGTTTCAAGGTCCTACGGGCTTCAGTTTCACTCCAACTAAAAGCCTCAGTATAATCATCTAAAGTAGCCCATTAACTATCCACAGTATATCAAATTAAACAAGCTTAATAATAAAAGAACTTACTTGGTTCGACGTCGGAGACTCGGTGTGCCGCACAGCAAGATTTTTTCCCAAAACATTGTGATCCAATTTTTTTTTAAAAAAACAAACCCCAAATAATAAGGCCCACTTCACAGCCTGAGTTTTGTAACTTAGCTTTGATACCACTAAATGTAACACCCCAAACCCGACCCAGACGTTATGGCTGGATCCAACGTGCCACATTGAAGTGTTTTATCGAAAACCATGTTTTCATTGAAAACCTTTCAAAAGAGAATATTATGTAACTTTCAGTTGCGGAAGCTTTAGTTAAAACATATGATATATAAAAACTTGTTATTTTTAAATTAAGTTGCGGAAACGTAATATTAAAAACAGTTATGGTTTAGGAAAACCATGTTCTACTTCTAGCAAGTATAAAGCATAAAAATAATAATAATCCTAGATTGAAAAAGATATCCATCGAATAGGCCTTATTACAATCTGAACTGAAATAACTTAAATACTAGAAATGATATACTTAAAAAAAAAATAAGTCCAAGTCGTCTTGCTAGTTGGCCACCTCGAAGTCTCTCCAACCATCAAACCACCTACTGAGGATCACTTGAGAAAAATAAAAGAGGGGGTGAGTTTTTGAAAACTCAGTGTGTACAACCCTCAAAGAGTACTAAGCAATCATCAATCACCATAACATCATACATGCAATGTTGTGCAACCCACCCCAATAATCCAAACGTTATACACCAACTCCGTCCCCCGGTACACATCACGTGGGGATAAAAATATCGAACCACCCATCCGATTCACATCAATGGTAGCCCGGTTGCGGTACCACCTTCATTGCAGCAAGCTGCTAATCACATATTGGGCTTAATAGTTATCGGTGGATCCACGGTCGTCAAACAACCATGTGATCCTCATATACTTCCTTTGTTCCATAATTCCCAATCCATATGCAACCTAAATACGATATCATATGAATGCAGCAGGTATATATGTAACATTCATAAGTCTTACATTCAACACATAGGGGTATTTTAGTCATTTTTTGCCCTTAGGGGCATATCGATAAATTCTTTTTAATATGGGTTTAGTACTTACCTTGGCCCGTTAAAAAGTCCTCGTTGGCTAAAGTGAACAGATACTATGCACCAGGTAAGATTCCAGAGAAGAGGAGGTGAGTAATTAAGACCGCTTAAGTACCAAGCTCTCCCTAGATCCAATCCTAGACATTCATATACACATTGCCACACCTTAACCTTATGACTCGTCCACGGTCGCAATTAATTAATTATTTAAGTTTTATGCTTGATTGAGTAAAAAGCTAGATCCACGACCCCTTACTAAACACTAACAGATCCACACTTATTCATTTGGCCCTTTTAGACCCAATCTCACTCATATGGCCCATCGGCCCCAATCACATTCATATGGCCCATCAGGCCCAATCACATTCATAGTCATGCTATCATATGATTTTTCATTACTTAGTATCAAATTGCCAATTTTGCCTATTATGGGCCCTATAGGCCATTGGCCCATTTAGCCCATTCTGGCCCGATTGTCCAAAACACGGTCCATCTCCATGGACTTGCTCATGGGGCCTTTGATAACCTATCGGTTCCCCCTTTACGAGTGTTCGCGCACTCGCAAGACTACCGCAGCCAAACTTTCTGCTTTTCGGCATTTTGGCTTTTCGGCATTTCGAGATTTGCCGATCTATTGTGTGTGTGCAGTGTATGTACACACCTGATACTAAAACATGCTGCGATCTTCTTAGCCATGAACCTACAAACGATACCACTCAACGATTAATCACACACTCATCAAATAGGATCACCAAAAACCAAAAATCTCACCTTTGCCTTACCTTGAACGATAATCCTTAACAGCCCTTCCTTGATCACTAATCATGAGTATTTCTTAAATCTGCATCCATCTTAATCATTAAGAACTAAACAACAAGTGACTCGCAATCATCTTAAGTCACTCTTAAATCATCCATGACCATTCGACCAACCTTAATCAATAAATATGGAACACTTACCCAAAACCCCAAAATGCCTAAGGAGTGATTCGGTAGAGATCTGAACTCTGGGATTCGATACTAATCCCCTACCAAAACTGATTTAAAAAGGTGAGGGAGAAAAGAAATCGGTACTAGGAAAACCGACTGAAAGAGAAAAGCGCTTACATAAGAATCGGCCAAAGTAGAGGGAGTAGTGGCGGCACATAAGGTCCTCAGCCAAAGAGGTATTCGACTTTTGAGATTTGTATGATGAAAGGGGTTATTTGGCACAAAAAAGAAGAGTAGTAGGAACCGTTTAAACCAAAGGTGAATCAAAAGAGAATTTGAGTAGAGAAAGAATGAAAAATCAGCACAAAATAAAAAAGGAAGAACAAGGGATTTCGGCTTTTAGATCTTTGGAGAGAAAAGTGTTTTCAGTAATACAGAGAGGAAGAATTCGACATTAGGCTAGAATCCCCACAATCGGCACCTATATATAGACTATAGCCGAATTTCTTAACCCATATTCCCAATTCGGCTTCACTTCTCTACACCCCTCATCTCCTAACTTTTCTCCCTGATAACCCCTTAATCCTTTCATTAAATTTCTCCTCTGATCACTCCCTTCAGAGTTCACATCCAATGCCACCACTGGACATTCATTGAGCAAAAAAATAAATCCTTCCTTTGAGCAGGGAGGGATTTGAACCCCAAACCTCATTGCCATGCATGTGACGCCACCTCTAAGCCCCACATGGGACGCTACTTGCCACTCCAACACAAGGCTCATTGTGTCCAATTCCTCATTCATTTATTTAAAAACCAACCTACTTGCCATCAAGGTTCTTTTAACTATTAAACTATAATTTCCTTCACCCTGAAGTTCAAACTCAAAACTTGACCAAGGCCTATTATCACATAAATAACACTTGACTAGGAATATTAAGCACACTTTTTATCAAAATCGAAAAAAAAAGTTCGGGATTTTTTTTGGGCGTTACAAAAACAATTTTTGGCGTATACTCTGTAAAAATAGGCTGTTGTATTAAACATTTAATAAAATAATAAAATAAAATATAGGTCATGTGCCGTATAAGTTTTAATATGATAATTTTCATCGTATGAAATATAACACTGGAAAACCATTCATAATTTAAATAAAGCTTCATTAAAACATAGTTTATCAACATAGGATTTGAGTACAAATCCTTATCAAAATACAATTAGACATCAGACCCCATATGTCATGCACAATACAAAATAACAAAAGTTTCATAGCAGCAGACATCCTCTAGCGTAGTCTAATAGAATGTCTTCCTTCAACAGTAGGCCTGAGAAGGAAAAGAGAAACGAGGTAAGTTCAAAAGAAATTAGTGTGTTCCAGAAGAAGTCTTATCAAACCACTAATACTTCAAGTAGATCATATTAAAGAGTCAAACACAATCACATAGTTCACTAAATGATGAGTACCATACATAGATAGTCTATACGTTGTTTTACTATTCGTTTGGCGCATACACTATGTCCATATGACCATATAGATAAACCTTCTTCATGCCAAACACGTACCCAAATATTTATTCAGATTCATATCATATTTTCCATTCATATTCCTTTGTTTGTATCATTTTTCATGATTTTCCAATCTGGTTTGCCTTATCGAGGCTACATTACTATTTTCATGTATCGCAATTTTCCAGTTCAATGTACATTCCATTAAAGGCATCGCCATGAATATTTTTTGTTAACATCAATTCCATGATTCAGTCCATATAATTCTCGCCAGAAGTAGAAGGTAGTGGCTTAAGCATGAAGAATGATTCTTACACTTTAACACAGACATTACAGACCCAAACTGGCAATTCTAAACAACCACTTTTCATATACGCACACTTCACCTTTACAGAGCATAAGTACTTACCTTACACAAAATAGAAAACATAAATATGGTACACATGGAAGTATGAAAAGACTCACCAAAAATACAACAAAGTCTATATAGTAGAACCTTTGCCTTTATCACTCGGGCCTTCTATAGTGTCTTGAGCTAAAATATAAATAATTTAACTTATCAGATCATTACACCATTGAAACTAAACATGCATGCAAGAAACATTAACACTTAAATTAGAGTCAATATGTTTCTTTCCTTACATACTAATATGATACTTATGCATGCAAAGTTAAAAATACGTAAATAATAACCTAGGGTTTATTGATAACTCTTGAAAAGAGTTATATTTCATTCCTTTAGACCTAGCTAATTGCTTATACTTAGGTAAATGTAGTAGCAATTTAGGACATTTCACAAGTATTTTTATCATTGCATGAAGAGCTTGGACTGTGTTTAAATATTAGTACTTTTAATTGCTTGTGGTAGGGTTGTTGTAACACCCATTACCCGTATCCGACGCCGGAACAGAGTTCAAAGCGTTACCAGACTTAAAAATAAACATTCATATAAAACCTGGTCATAAAATTCTATCCCAATTTAAAACTTTTCAATCACATGCATATTGTCCCTTATAAGGGTCTACAAAACCCGAAACATACATTGGAAGTGGTTCGAGACTAAATCGAGAACTTTTGGAACCTTTTAAACACTTAGAAAATTTTCTTGTTTTGTAGAGTCACACGCCCGTGTGGGTAGGCCGTGTGGTCACACACCCTCGTGTGGCTCGGGGCACGCTCATATCCTCAGCCCATGTAATTCTCTGACTATGACGTCATCAACAAAATAAGGTCACACGGCCAAGTCACACACTCGTGTGCTTAGACCGTGTGGCAAATTAAATTCCAAAAATTAAGTGTAGACTTCACACGGCTTGGGTACACGCCTATGTCCTAAGGCCATGTCTTTCACACGGCTGAGACACACGGCCGTGTCTCTGCCTATGTGTTTACTATTGGGCATTCTGTTTTGCATAATTAGGGTGTAGGGGACACATGGCTGGATCATACGATTAAGACACATGCCCGTGTGTCTAACTGTGTGGAAAATTTCTAGGCTATTTTCCAAGCCATTTGCCACCCCTAAACACTCACACATTTACACTCACTTCATGGCATGCATCATGGCACATTTGATTACTCAAACATTCACATTCATGATTAAACTATGACTTAGTAAAGTCAACATGTCACCCATTCAAATTATCATACTTTCATATGGTATTCCCCACCAATTTCATGTTTATTTATCATCTTTACCTATCTACCTTCAAGTTACACATTTTCACCACTTTTATTGCATACTTATTAACCATATCTCATTCACCAAACGTACATGCCATCCATCACACTCATCAACCACAATCAACCATAACCATATTAAAGCATCAACACAGTTGCATGCATGCATCGATAAATAGGGTTACAACCCAAAATAATCAATATGAGCCACCTCTCATGGCCATATACAAAATAATCATGATACCATCATAAGCCAACACATTTGGCTAATCAATATGACACATAACAAAAAGACCAAGTCCCTAAACATGCCATACTCAAAATGATAAGGCTAGCTATACCCAAATATTCGATTGATAGTGTGATCGAGTTTTCGACATTCTCCGGTCCCCAATTAGCTTGGCGAAACTATAAGAAAAGAAAAGGAAATGGGGTAAGCATAAAACTTAGTAAGTACACATGCAACTAAAATGCAACTTAAACAAACATAAATCATGCATTTAGCATAACGAACATAACCTTACGTTTTATCAAATCTCATGAACTTATTTCTCATATATATATGTATAGATGTTCTTACCACAAGCTCATCATATTTCATGTCATTCACATGAGTTCGAAGTACATACTTGTGCCACTTGCACATAATAACTTACTTTCTTGTCTTAATGCAGTCATTAAGATTGCTCATTGAACTACTCTTGAATTACCTGTTGAACACTCAGAATACTATCAGACACATCGGAAACTTGAACCTAAGTGCCTCGTATGTAGCCAATGCTACTCCATATCTCAGACCACATGTTGCTCACTTACGAGCTACTCACAGGACTGCTCATACAGGCCATCAGGTATCCACAACACATGCTAGACTACCTCGCCATTAATAGCATATACGAGACCAGTACTCGAACGCCAAAACATGTGTCATACATATCACGGACTTAGACCACAACTCAATAAGTTCGGATATCACATATATCATGAACTCATACACAACTCAATGAGTTCAGATTACATAATTCCTAGTGACATGTCCCTTATATCCTAACTATTCCTAAGGTTCAAAAGGGCTTCGATACCATATTTTTGTAGAACTTGCTCGTAACATCGATTTCAATGCTCATAGCACCAAATCACATATTCATGAGGAAATTAAAGCATAATTCATGATACAATTTAGGCAATAAACACATGATACAACATCACATTAAATATGTATGTACTTACCATACATGCAATATTAAAGCATTTAAAGTATGGTATATGTTGCATTATTTGCAAATGAACTTACCTCGGTACAAAAATCATAGAAACGAGCCTAATCCTTGTAAACCTTGTTCTTCCCCCGATCAAGACCTGAATCATGTTTTTCTTGATCTATAATGCTAGATTTAACTTTCTCAATATACACATTACTCATATCGACTCATAATATATACTTTGGTAAAATTACCTTTTTACCCTTAACTTTTCACTTATTTACACTTTAGTCCTTAAGCTCGTAAAATAAAATGCATGCAATTTCTTAATTATCCAAGCCTAGCCGATTCATATTCTATCTCATATCAGCCCATATTTTCCTTTAATTCACCTTTCTACTACTCATTTTTACACCTTTTACAAATAAGTCCTTTTTAGGTGTTTTCACTAAAAATCACTTAGCTAAATATGTTTATCACACATCAAACATTCATATTCCTCCATTAAACATCAAAATACAACCATGTTACACATGGGTCAAATTTCTTGCATGAGCTAACTCAAAATAAGGGTAGGAATAGGTAGATTATGCTTTAAGGACTTCAAAAATGCAAAGAACATAAAAAACGGGGCTAGGGAGCACTTACAATCAATTTTGAAAAGTTGAAAACCCTAGCTATGGAACCTTTGTAAAATTCGGCTATGGCTTGAAGAAGATGGACAAGATTTTCACTTCATTTTCTCTTTTTATTCTTTTATTTACCATATGACAAAAATGCCCTTAAGGCATTTCTTTCAAAATTTTCCTATTCATGCCCATTTTTGTCCAAATTTTTAGATTTTGGTCTAATTGATATTTAAGGACCTCTAATTAATAATCCAATGAAATTTCATGCTTAAAGCTTCTAGAACACAAGTTTTGCAACTTATTCAATTTAGTCCCTAAAATTAAATTTGATATCTTAGGCATAGAATTTATTCATGAAAATTTCACACAAGCATGCAGTCATATCATGGACCATCAAATAATCATAAAATAATTATTTCTATTTCAGATTTGTGGTCTCAAAATCTTTGTTCTGAGTAGACCCTAATTCGAGATGTTACAATTGTGTTTGGTGGTATGACAGATGCAAGTTAAGGAACAAGAAATAAATGAGTGAAGGTTTGCTGGGGCAAAAGGTTGGACATTTTTTCGGTACAAATTTCGTGGCAATTCTAGGAAGACTGAGCCAACACTTAATGCATAACAGTTTTAGCCCAACTATACTTGTACTAGAAAAAATCTTCCTAAAAAAGAGGAGACGATAATCCTAGGCTCCTGGTTTTTATCCTAGAAAAAAGAATTTTAAAAAAGAAGATAATCGTGGGTTGTTGAAAAAAGAATTTAGAAAAGGAGAAGATAAACTTGGGTTGTTGGATTTATCCTAGGGAAAAGCCTATAAAAAGCCAATGGAGGAAACCCAAAAGGGAAACAAAAAAGGAAGAGATTCTTTGGCAAAAATAAAGGATAGCAGCTGAGTAGAGATGAAAAGAGGAAGATGAAAGTAGTCTCTCTCAGCCATCGCAGGACCTTGTGCCGCTGGAGTGTGAACTGAACACGCGAAAGCTGTCTTCCCGAAGTCTTCCATATTTCTTACTTTTTTCTTCTATGAATTGAATGATGAAAATAGTGTTGGATGTTATTTTGGTTTTTAATTTTATGTGCCAACCCATGAGCTAAATCTTATAGGGTTGGGATTACATGATGGAACTTTTATTTTTTTAATGGTTGAAGCATAGATCCGAATCAATTTATTGTTTCATTAAATTATTTTATTCTAAATTGTATGCGTTCAATCCCTAGATATAGATTACTATGTCATATGCCCATAAACTAATTTAATTCTGAAAAGGCTGGATTAGTTGGATTGATATTGAATGATATGGGCAAGTACTCGACTAGTACTTATAGTAAACTCTAGACATAGAGCAATGTTCATACAGAAGGAAAACAATGCAGGGTACCATATTAATGGCTATAAACACAGGCAAGGTAACTTGAGATTTTTGCTCTCGAAAGAAGCAAACCATTTTAGAACTCTTCTGAGCAGTAAACTGAGTATGATATTGACAGTACGGGTAGATTCTTAGTAATCCCAACCTTCCAAATCAACATCGTATATCCTTTACTCTTTGCCAAAGTATATTTACCATATCATTCTTAGTTCTTTACTTGATCGTTTACATAATATTCTCGTAGTAATTCTCATAATTGCCATTACATTTCTACTATCACTTTGCCATAGCATTTCCAAGTATTTATTAATTCCACGTGTCATACACATCATTATTCCTTTAATTGCCATTGCATTCTTATCATTGTTTTTGCCATAGCATTACTGACATTTCATTATAATAACATGACCACTTTTGTGCCTCAATCCGATCCTCGTAGGAACAATACTCACTAATCACTTTATTAGTTGATCTGACGTGTATACTTGCACAAATCACATATCATGTCACATGTGACATTCATCAGTATTTACCAGAGAGCTAAAACAAATGTAGGAGTTGGCAAAATATAGCAAACCCAACTTCAAATAGGTTTTTGGACTTAAGCTTTTTAGAGAATGCAGAGAAAATCAAGAAAAAGATTAATGCAAAAGAAATGAAAAAGTTTATCGGTGAATACACTAATATTCTTATATACTTAAGCACGAAGACAAAGTTTAGTGGAAGGATCAGGTTATTCCACTAACACTCTTGATTTTCGTGATTAAGTGCACTTATCATCATTTAAGTCTTATCAACTACAATATCTTAGTTCCATTCTAATTAGTTCTCACTAATCTAACTAAATAGTCTTATAAAAATAATAAATAAATGTACGAAACTATAGATTTGATGACTTCACCAAAACATTTGGGGTGGTGTATACTTAACAAAAGAATCCGCCAAACCACAGATCTCACCAAAACGTAGACTTCGCCAAAACACAGGCTTCGTCAATCGGCATATACACAAAATCCCATTCTCAGCCACAACTAATAATTTACTTACTCAGAACTACACTTAGTACAATAAACAATAACCATAAATAGAGATTTTGCTGGGTGGGCTATTACAACATGAAACTAAAGGCATTCAACAAGAAAATCTAAAGCAATAAATAGAAAAGGAACAAACTTTAGCTGATTTAAAGTAGAAGAAATTGAAATACATTAAAATAAAGCTACAAATGTCTTACAACCAAGGTACATGGACTAAAAGTGCAAATAAATGGTACAGGGACTAAAAGTGTAAATAAACTTAAGATACAGTGATAAATAACTTAACTAACACTAAGAACTCTAGGAATAAGAACTAAATGCAAAAGAAAAAAATCTAAAACTAAGAAAGAATAAGAGAAAATGAAAACCCTAGAAAAGTTGTAGAAAAAACTAAGAGAAAACCTACAGAAAACCTACAGAAACTAAAGCTAAAAACTAAACTAATGTGCATGTCTCTTGTAACATCCCGATTTAGACCCTAGTCGGAACAGTGGTTTCGAGACCACGAATTCCAGTCAGAAAAATATTTAAAAATTATTTTCTGTGTTTATCATGTGTGAATTAGCTTGTGTGAAATTTTCGTGATTTAATTTTGTCGTTTGAGTGTCCGATTAAATAAAAGGACTTAATCGCGTAAAAGGAAAATTGGGTGGTAAAGTGTGAAAGGACTGAATAGTTGTTGTTCTTTTAATATGGAGGTTTTGTGTTTCAATTAAACCATAGTTTATAATGATGGACGGTTGTGGACAACCATTATAAATGTTTTATATTAAAATACCAAGGTTAAATAAGTAAATTAGGTAATAAAATGTATATATTACAAACATATAATTAAAAAAGCCAAAGTCTTATTTTATTTCTCATGACCGAATATGAAAAACATAAAGAAAAGAATAAGGTTTCGAGGGTTCAGCCATCTTCCAAGATGATTCACGGTTTGTTTTTACTCAATTTTTGATAATTTTTACGTTTTTGAGATCGTTGCCTCGAGTACTACAAAACCCATGCTCGAATTTTTTATTTTGATGAATATTTTGAGTTGTGCCATTGTTGAGAGCTTGTGATTTTTGTTGTTTGATGATGAAATATGAAAGATATGTTTTAGATTAACATATTTTGTATTGAAGTTTTTGATGATTTTTAGTAATTAGGAATAAATTGCAAAAATAATAATTTGAGGGACTAAAATGTGAAATAAATGAAATATGTGGACTTGTATGGTAATGGGTAAGATTTGGCCAAACATGGGTATAGGGAAATTTTGCATATTTCGTGTTTTGTGCAATAGGGACTAAATTGTAAAATGTGTAAATGCCAGGGGTAAAATGGTAATTTTCCCATTTATGTGTTTTTAGATTAAATTGAATGAAAATATGTTTGAATGAGTTTAATTTGAATATGTTTAGATCAAGAACCAGAGAAATCGGATTTGGATCGGGGAAAAACGAAAGTTATCGACTAGTCGTCCCGTTCCATTTTACATCGTCTGAGGTAAGTTTATAGGCAAATAGACGTGTTTACTTGTAGAAAAATGGTAAATATATATGTTGGTATGAAACATATGAATTTATATATACTACTGCCAAATGTGAATAAGCTTGGTAACCATATTCAAGCATTTGTTTCGACCGAGTTATGACGTCTGAAAGCCCCATATGAACCTTAGGAATAGTTAGGATACATATGTCATGACATAGGATTTTGATATGTGATGTGCGAGTAAGACCATGACATCGATATGTGACTCTGAAATAAGTGTGCGGGTAAGACCCTGTCTGGGACAGTGGCATCGATATGTGGCTACATGTAAGACCACTTCTGGGACGTTGGCTTTGTACAATATATGTGTGATTATCTGAGTGTCCTATCCAATTCTGAATGGTTTATCGGGCATCGATAAGTTGTGATCAAATGTGCAAAAGTGAGTTAAAATGATCAGGTATGAATTGGTTTATTACCTATTTGAAATAAAGTGAGTAAGTTGCTTAATCTTTGTTGCAAAACATGCTTGAAGTAAAGTAAAAATATATGTGAATGTGAAAAAGGTATTCGGTCTTGTAAATATTTAATATGAACATTATTGAAATTATTTTTTAATATATGCAATTAGTAGTATATTCGATCATTGATATAAATATAAGTACGATTTTTATACTTCAACTTACGTGTATATGCATATAAATGTATATGTATTTGGTATGATAAAAGTGTTTTGGCTTGGTCTTTGAAAGATAGTTAGTTAATGTATCTTTATATATATAAAAGTGTTCATTCGGTCATTACCATGCTTATGCATAAGAAGCTGTATTTTGATTTATGAGTATAAGTATATGTGCTCACATATTGATATATATAGCTTTGAAATTGAAGGACATTTTGCTTATATATATGTATGTGTATTCGTGATTATTATCCATTGACCTATGAATTTATGCATATAAGAGTATGTGTACTAGTTTTGATAAAGATATTTTGGTTTGGAAATTGAATGATAGTTTGATGAAATATATATATGTATTCATTCGGCCATGAATAATATACATGTGGAAGTACATATAAAATATATGAATTTGTAAGCTTAAGAATTAAAGTAACTATAATAGTATAATTTGGTTTAGTTTAAATGATTTGAATGTGTAATTAAGTTGTTTATTTGCTTATGACTTATTAAGTTTTGAAAGCTTACTCTATGTGTGTTCATGTTTACCTCTATTTTATAGATTTTGGATTCAAGTTTTGAGCTCGGGAATCGTCTAAGAAGCTTATCACACTATCGACTGTCTTCGATATTTTATAAGCTAAAATTTTGAACGTATGGCATGTTAGGCTAGATTGTAATTTGAAATGTTGGATTTTGGTTTTGTATAATTTAAGCCATGTGAAAATGGCTAATCTTTTATGTTTGAATTCAGTTATGTTAAGTATGGTTTAAATTCATTTTAGTCATGAGGTTATGTGCTATGAATGTATAATATTTGTGTTAGGTTCTATATGCTTCAAAAATGGTTGACGACTTAGGATATGCATGTGAACGGTTCGACTAAGGTTATTCATGGATTGAAGTATATGTGATATGTGATTGAAGTTGCTTGATGATTTGGAAGTGTTTGAAAGAGTCGGACATGATATACTTATAGTATGAGACATATTGATGTGTCACTTTTAGTTAAAATGATTCGGTTATGACTTATGATAATAGTAATAGTTAAACTTAGTTGACAAGTGTATTCGGTGTGATGCTGGATCTATGTATTGAATAAATTGATTGAAGATTCGACTTTTGCATTTATGTATCTAAGTATTTGATGCACCTATCATGGTACAAATATATATATACCTGCTCGTAAGTATATTAGTTGATTCGGCTATGGTATTTATATATATAAATATGTGTGAAGTTGGTTGATATGCTTTGTTAAAATGAGATAATGAATATGGTTAATTATAATGCTCATGGTTATGTATACAATTGACCTTGGTTTGGACTTATATAGAAGGTATGTTCAATTTATGTAATGTTATGGTTTATATGCGTCGATCACAAGGTAAAAAATGGTTATTTAGCTAATTAAGGTATAACATCTATTAGACAGGTGATATTCAAGAGTATATGTGTTTTATGTAATGTTTAAATGTCCGAATTGGTGGTAAAAAGACTAGTTGTGCTTATACATTTTGGCATATAAAATGAGTGCAATTCAAGTCGCTACTGTGTTATAAAATGGTTAACTATAAATAAATGATTAAGTATACTTTAGTATGTGAACTAAGCTTGATTAGCATCATTATTGATGTTCGGTAATAGTTCCATTTCATTATGATTAAAATGTGTATAAGTTTTATTTATTCATTGAAATTTATTTGACCATTTATGGATTATTAATGACGTATAAGTTAATTTCTAAAATGCCTTGTGTTAGATTTTATTTTATTTAATTTATACATGTATAGAAATATGACTTAAAATGATTGATGCTTATTAGATATTCGAATATCATTACAATGTTCATTATATGATTTGTATTTATCTTTTATGTGTTATGTATTATGTATTAATAATTTCATGATTAACAATTAATTAGACATTCGTTCACATACATGAATATGACTTGTATGAATGTTCAGAGTTGTGCTTTTTTTTCAGTAATACCTCAGGACCCTATTCCGGCGACGAATACGGGTTAGGGGTGTTACATATCTCCTCCTCAGCAAAAATTGGTTGTTTTAGGCTAAATGCTGATGAATTTTTGTTGCCAAAATTACCCTTACACGTGCCTTGTATGATTGGTGGATCAGGTGGATAAAGACTACCCTTTTTGTCCAGTTTTTTCCCCCTCACGATGTTGATGTTGCGATACCCAGAAGAGGATATCACGATACCTTAGGCAGTTTCAAACCTTGGGATCTTCTTTGAAGGGTAGTATGTAACACTCCCTAGCCCGTATCTGTCGCTGGATTAGGCTACGAGACATTACCAATCATATCACAGTTCAGGCAAATAAGCATTTCACTTTACAGATCGAAAATACACTTTATGCATATACATAACATATGTCACATCATTAACCAAATATTAGACCTTTATATATATTTAATTACATCCATTTGAAAATATGTAATCTATTAATGGTTTATTAAATAACCAGCATATAACAAATGTAATATGTTTCACCAACTCAACTTAACCAATTTTCGGACACAACGACAACTCAATACCAAAACATGTGAAATTCACTATATTTTCAATCTGACATTTAAGCATGTATAACTACACCCGTTTAAGCTTATAATAAACCAATTGTAACATATTACATAATTTAATATGCAATCACATATACATATCTATTACATTATAACTTGGCCGAATATGCTATTAATGCATATATACATGGTGCACATTTTACTTTGAAAATAAAGACTACAGTTAGCATTAATTACATACTAAGCAACCGGCTAAAATGATCATGCAATACATGCAACACTTACTATTTAACAACCGAATAATTTAAGCAAGCATTCAATCATCCATCACTTTATTTATCACATTACATATTTCCATCAATAATTAACTAATATACCAAGTATATATATTAAGCTATTATTCTATCATAGCCAAACCCTATTACCTAGGATTACATATATATACAAAGCTTCCATTATCATTTTACCAACAATAAAACTCATAAAGATGCTTTAACTAAAGACCTATAAATCGAGACTAAACATAGTAAAAAAATTCACATATATACCGCGTAATAGTAAGAAACACATCCATAGCAATCAAACATACTTATGACCGATTTTACTATGTCATATACAAGGTCATAACCAACCTTAATATACAATCACATAACATAATTTTTAAGTATTCATAGCACACGGCATCTTGACCAAAATAGACTTAAACCACAACTAAACCGAAACCAAAATCAAGCAAGGTAATTAAGCCATTTTCGCATGGCTAATATACATTCATTTTCAAAATAATTAACCCCAAAGCCAGCCTATAAATGCCATAATTTAAGTTTAGCATATAAGGTACCAAAACAGTAGATAGTGTGATGAACTTGGCTGACAGTCCTCGAGCTTGTAGCTTGACTCCAAATCTATAAAACAAAGACAGATATATACATAGTAAGCTATTTATGCTTAGTAAGTCATAAGAAAATACACAAACCGATAATATAATCAACTTAATTTAGCCAACAAAATTTCAATATCATTATCAAGCTTATTCTCAACTTACATCTTCAATAATAATATACCAAACACATATATCTATTACCTTGGTCTAATATTCACAAAGTTAAGTCATCAAATCATTGCTCAATTTTCAAAAGCCAAAATGTCTTAATATAATCAACATACACTTACTCAATTATATATGTTCAAGAACCATAATTTAATATCATGTACATATACCTCTTATATGACCGAATATACATGATCACTTATAAATGCATATCCAAAAATTAATTCCATAATATACATACCATTTGTTCAAAGCCGAATACACTTGTTTAATTCATGTATATTTAACCTTGCATAACATATAACTTTTCAACTTTCAAGTCACATACATACCTTATTATCAATAGCTAACAAGCTAAATCATACCTGGCCTTTTAGCCTATTTTACACATTCGATCACGATTTACCTTTGCCTGATGAACCATTCGGAATTGGATAAGACACTCGGATAATCACATAAATCATACAATACCAACGTCCCAGACGTGGTCTTACATGTAGCCACATCGATGCCACTGTCCCAAACAAGGTCTTACTCGTAAACACATATCAGAATCACAAATCAATGCCACGGTCTTACTCACACACATATATCAGAATCCTATGTCATGACATAGGTATCCTAGCTATTTCTAAGGTTCATACGGGGCTTTCAGACGTCATAACTCGATCAAAACGAATGCTCGTACATGATTACCAAGCTTATACATATTCGACAATTACATTTATAATATCATATATTTCAATTCAGCATCTATACTTTACATTTAATTAAAATTATGTACGTCTATTTGCTTATAAACTTACCTTGGACAACCAAAAACCGATACAGATTGACTAGTCGACAACTTTCGTTTTCCCCCAATCAAAATTTGATTTTTTTGGTTCTTGATCTTGATTTAAGCTTGGAAGATGGCCGAACTAGGTTTTCTTCTTCTTTGTTTTAGTTTCAGTGTAAGAACATATTTCGGTGTAAGAACATAGAAAATAATATGATTATGGCATTATTTTATGATATATTAACATATATATTAACTTATTACTAAATTACCTATTTAACCTTAATAAAATAATAATGGAATTATATAATATATGTCCATTACCATCCAACTAACATGAAAGTGGGCTATTTACAACATAAAGGTTCTCACTTAAAAAGCCAATAACAAATAGGTACCTTTTAGAAATAACCACCAAATTTTCATTTTACGCGATTAAGTCCTTTTATTTAATCGGACACCTAAACGACAAAATTAAATCACGAAAATTTCACAGATATAAATTCACACAAAATAAACACAGAAAATAATTTTAAAATATTTTTCTGACTCGGATTCGCGGTCCTGAAACCACTGTTCCAATTAAGGTCTAAATCAGGCTGATACAACTTTCCCCTTTAGGGATTTTCGTCCTCGAAAATCTTACCGGTGAACAGGTTTGGATAACATTCTCTCATTGCATCCTCTGGCTCCCACGTTGCTTCCTCAACTCCGTTTTTATGCCACAATACTTTAACAAATGAAATCTTTTTATTCCACAACTCTTTAATCTCACGAGCCAAAATGCGAATCGGTTCTTCTTCGTACGTCATATCGGGCCTAATCACGATTTCAAACAGACTAATCACATGTGAAGGGTTAGACTGATATCTATGGAGCATCGAAACATGGAATACATTGTGGATCTTTTCTAACTCAGGTGGCAACAATAATCTGTAAGCAACTGGCCTGAAATGCTCTATTACCTCATACGGCCCAATAAACCTCGGACTCAATTTACCTTTACGACCAAATCTGAGTATCTTCTTCCACGGCGAGACTTTTAAGAAAACTTTGTCTCTGATCTAAAACTCTATATCCTTGCGTTTCAAATCCGCATAAGATTTCTAACAGTCCAATGCTGTTTTCAGACTTTCACAGATTACTTTCACTTTCTGTTTAGTTTCTCTAATCAAGTCGACCCCGTGTATCTTATCTTTACTGAGCTCAATCCAGTACAATGGCGTACGACATTTGCGTCCGTACAAAGCCTCATAAGGTTCCATTTTGATACTCGATTTTAAGCTATTATTATACGCAAATTAAATTAGAGGTAGGTATCATTCCCATGTACCTTCAAACTCAAGAATGCAACATCTCAACATATCCTCAAGTATCTGAATGATTCGTTTAAACTGGCCATCTGTTTGCGGATGGAAAGCAGTACTGAAATGTAATTTCGTACCTAATGCATCTTGCATTTTCTTTCAAAATCGCGATGTAAACCTCAGATTACTTTCCGAAATAATAGATATAGGCACACCATGTAATCTCACAATCTGAGAAACATACAATTCAACCAACTTGTCCAACGAGTAGTCTATACGTATCGGAACAAAATGAGCCGATTAGTCAATTTAGCTACAACAACCAGATTGCATCTTTCTTACTTGGTGTTAACAGTAAACCAGATACAAAATCCGTTGTGACTCCATCCCATTTCCACTTTGGCATCATAATCAGCTGAAGCAACCCAGAAGGTACCTGATGTTCAGCTTTTACTTTTTGACAGACTAAACATCTTGCAACAAAGTTAGAAATGTCCTGTTTCATACCATGCCACCAATAAAGCTGTTTCAGATCATTATACATATTTGTACTACCTAGGTGAACAGATAACTGATTGCTGTGAGCTTCATTCAAAATCATCTGAATCAAATCTGAATTCCTCGGAACACATATTCAGTTTTTGAATCTCAAACAGTCATCAGCATCAACGCTAAATTCTGAATCAACATTCGAATCACATTGAGCTTGTTTTGCTAACAATTCATTATCAACCCTCTAGTCATCACAAATTTGTTGAACAAATAACGGTCTTACTTTCAATTCAGCTATTATCGAACCATCATCAGACATAGCCATATGCGCATTCATTGCACGTAAAGCAAACAGTGATTTTTAGCTTAAAGCATCAGCAACAACATTAGCCTTCCCCGGGTGATAGTAAATCATAAACTCGTAATCTTTTAGCAATTCTAACCATCGGTATTGTCTCAAGTTTAGATCTTTCTGAGTCATCAAGTATTTCAGGCTTTTATGATCAGAATAAACATGACATTTCTCACCAAACAGATAGTGACGCCAAATTTTCAACGCAAACACAATGGTTGCCAATTCCAGGTCGTGTGTCAGATAATTCTTTTCATGTGGCTTCAACTGTCTCGAGGCATAAGCTATAACTTTGCCTTCCTGCATCAGTACACAACCCAAACCATTTAAAGATGCATCACTATAAATAATAAATTCTTTACCCGATTCTAGTTGAACTAGTATTGGAGCTTCAGTCAAAGGGGCTTTTAACTGATCAAAGCTTTTCTAGCACTTCTCTGACCACTCAAACTTAACATCTTTCTGCAATAGCTTCTTCATTGGAGCTGCAATCATAGAGAAACCTTTCACGAACCATCTGTAATAACCAGCAAGTCTTAGAAAACTTTGGACTTCAGAAACATTCTTCAGAGGTTTCCAATCAAGTATAGCTGAAATTTTGCTCGGATCAACCCGAATACCCGATGCTGATACCACATGACCCTGAAAATTGACTTTACTTAACCAGAACTCACATTTACTGAATTTCGCATACAATTGCTTATCTCAAAAAGTCTGTAACACAAGTTTCAAATGTTCGGCATGTTCGGTTTCATCACGGGAATAGATCAAAATGTCATCTATAAACACAACCACAAACTGGTCCAGATACGGTCTGAAGATTCGATTCATCAAATCCATGAAAACAACAGGTGCATTAGTGAGTCTGAAAGGCATAACCAAAAACTCATAGTGTCCGTACCTTGTTCGGAAAGCAACCTTTGGCACGTCTGAGTCTTTTACTCGCAACTGATAATAGCTTGATCTTAAATCTATCTTCGAAAACATTGTAGCCCCTTTCAGTTGATCAAACAGATCATCAATCCGTGGCAATGGATACTTGTTCTTTATAGTCACCTTATTTAGCTATCTATATCAATGCACATTCTTATAGTTCTGTCTTTCTTTTTCACAAACAACACAGGTGCACCCCACGGAGAAAAACTCGATCGCGCAAAACCTCTATCTGTCAAATCTTGCAACTAAGCTTTCAATTCTTTGAATTCTGTACGGAGCTATGGATATAGGATTCGTTCCAGGCATTAACTCAATACCAAACTCTACCTCCCGAATAGGTGGCAAACCTGATAATTCTTCAGGAAACACATCTGGATACTCATATACAACAGGTACTGATTCAATATTCCTTTCGGCCATTTTACTGTCAAGCACGTAGGCAAAATCACACCCTTTTCTCACATATTTTTGAGCTAACATCGAAGAAATCACTACTGGTAACCCTTTTAAATAACTAGATTCAATCCAAACAATCTCATCATTCTGGCTCCATAAATCAATAGTCTTTCTCTTGATTACTCGAAGTCGGTCGAGAATCAGCCGGCGCTGTCCCTTGCGCGAGAGCAGGCACTACACTCTCGACATCATCAGCTACAGCTCTATCAGGATCCGTTTACTATATGAAAACACATTTTTCAGAGGTCAGAAGTCATCACACTATCACAGTAAATAATATAGCATGTATAGCTAGACTCACAAACGCTACGTTAGTCCTAGAACTGACTAAACCGTAGCTTTGATACCAATAAAATGTAACACCCTAGCCCGTATCCGTCGCTGGATTAGGCTACGAGACATTACCAATCATATCACAGTTCAGACAAATAAGCATTTCACTTTACAGATCGAAAATACACTTTATGCATATACATAACATATGTCACATCATTAACTGAATATTAGACCTTTATATATATATTTAATTACATCCATTCGAAAATATGTAATCTATTAATGGTTTATTAAATAACCAGCATATAACAAATGTAACATGTTTCACCAACTCAACTTAACCAATTTTCGGACACAATGACAACTCAATACCAAAACATGTGAAATTCACTATATTTTCAATCTGACATTTAAGCATGTATAACTACACCTGTTTAAGCTTATAATAAACCAATTGTAACATATTACATAATTTAATATGCAATCACATATAAATATCTATTAAATTATAACTTGGCCGAATATGTTGTTAATGCATATATACATGGTGCACATTTACTTTAAAAATAAAGACTACACTTAGCATTAATTACATACTAAGCAACCGACTAAAATGATCATGCAATACATGCAACAATTACTATTTAACAACCGAATAATTTAAGCTAGCATTCAATCAGCCATCACTTTATTTATCACATTACATATTTCCATCAATAATTAACTAATATACCAAGTATATATATTATGCTATTATTCTATCATAGCCGAACCCTATTACCTAGGATTACATACATATACAAAGCTTCCATTATCATTTTACCAACAATCAAACTGATAAAGATGCTTTAACTAAATACCTGTAAATCGAGACTAAACATAGTAAAAAAATTCACATATATACCGCGTAATAGTAAGAAACACATCCATAGCAATCAAACATACTTATGATCGATTTTACTATGTCATATACAAGGTCATAACCAACCTTAATATACAATCACATAACACAATTTTTAAGTATTCATAGCACACGACATCTTGACCAAAATAGACTTAAACCATAACTAACCCGAAACCAAAATCAAGCAAGGTAATTAAGCCATTTTCGCATGGTTAATATACATTCATTTTCAAAATAATTAACCCCAAAGTCAGCCTATACATGCCATAATTTAAGTTTAGAATATAAGGTACCAAAACAATAGATAGTGTGATGAACTTGGCTGACAGTCCCCGAGCTTGTAGCTTGACTCCAAATCTATAAAACAAAGACAGATATACAACAGTAAGCTATTTAAGCTCAGTAAGTCATAAGCAAATAAACAAATCGATAATATAATCAACTTAATTTAACCAACCAAATTTCAATATCATTATCAAGCTTATTCTTAACTTACATCTTCAGTAATAATATACCAAACACATATATCTATTACATTGGCCGAATATTCACAAAGTTAAGTCATCAAACCATTGCTCAATTTTCAAAAGCCAAAATGTCTTAATATAATCAACATACACTTGCTCAATTATATAAGTTCAAGAACCATAATTTAATATCATGTACATATACCTCTTATATGACCGAATATACATGATCACTTATATATGCATATCCAAAAATTAATTCCATAATATACATACCATTTGTTCAAAGCCGAATACACTTGTTTAATTCACGTATATTTAACCTTGCATCACATATAACTTATCAACTTTCAAGTCACATACATACCTTATTATCAATAGCTAACAAGCTAAATCATACCTGGCCTTTTAGCCCATTTTACACATTCGATTACGATTTACCTTTGCCCTATGAACCATTCGGAATTGGATAGGACACTCGGATAATCACATAAGTCGTACAATGCCAATGTCCCATACGTGGTCTTACATGTAGCCATATATCGATGCCACTGTCCCAGACAAGCTTTTACTCGTAAACACATATCGAAATCACAAATCAATGCCATGGTCTTACTCGCACACATATATCAGAATCCTATGTCATGGCATATGTATCCTAGCTATTCCTAAGGTTCATACGGGGCTTTCAGACGTCATAACTCGATCAAAACAAATGCTCGTACATAATTACCAAGCTTATACATATTCGGCAATTGCATTGATAATATCATATATTTCAATTCATCATCTATACTTTACATTTAATTAAAATTAAGTACGTCTATTTGCTTATAAACTTACCTCGAACAACGAAAAATCGGTACGGATCGACTAGTCGATAACTTTCATTTTCCCCAGATCAAAATCTGATTTCTTTGGTTCTTGATCTTAATTTAAGCTTGGAAGATGGCCAAACTAGGTTTTCTTCTTCTTTGTTTTAGTTTTGGTGTAAGAACATAGAAAATAATATGATTATGGCATTATTTTATGATATATTAACATATATATTAACTTATTACTAAATTACCTATTTAACCTTAATGAAATAATAATGGAATTATATAATATATGTCCATTACCGTCCAACTAACATGAAAGTCGGCTATTTACAACATAAAGGTTCTCACTTAAATAGCCAATAACAAATAGGTCCCTTTTAGAAATAACCACCAAATTTTCATTTTACGCGATTAAGTCCTTTTATTTAATCGGACACCTAAACGACAAAATTAAATCACGAAAATTTCACAGATATAAATTCACACAAAATAAACATATAAAATAATTTTAAAATATTTTTCTGACTTGGATTCATGGTCCTGAAACCACCATTCTCATTAGGGTCTAAATTGGGCTGTTACATTGTCTCCAATCTTCCATCCTGTTGGAGGTATCGTGATTCCAAGGTTTGGCTATCGCGATACCCTTTCCTTTGGTGTCATTTTCACTTGTTTTCGACCTCCAACAAGTCCCTACACCACTCAACCACATGTTAGGCCCCCAATGACACCATTGGCTAAATTGGGTCACAAAATGAGTAAAAACGAGACATTTACACTTATTAACTAAAAAACTAAAAATTACAAAAAAAACTATGAAAAATACGCTACTTTTCTCAAGAATAAGCTCCTTAAGTATACCAGGAAAGCTTAATTTGTCATATCAAATTATGGCAGATCACTTCTTACTCAATTTGGAGTGTATGAAGCTGTGTGTGCTGCCTGAATCTACTAGAATGATCACTTCCAATTGCTCAATATGAGCTAAGAGGCTCATGGTATTGTGACTTTGAGACCCCTAGAGGGCATGCAAAAACAGTACTAGAGAAGAAGGTTTTGTCTCCTACTCTACTGATTCTAACAACTTAGGACAATCTTGGAATTCTTTAGATGCTAGACTCCTTGCTTTACCCTCATGATCTGTCTGGGCTCTATGATGAGCTGATACAATTTTGACTTTACACATTTATGTCTTGGTGTGTACTTAGAAGCATGGTTTGTGAACATGTGCAAGTGTACACAATCCTTAATAAGTAATAAAGTGATAAGTGTCAAGTATCATCTCCATAGGGACTGCATAGGAAAATATAATGAAATGTCAATTGGAAAATTAGTGATTAACAAAAAATAAAATAAAATGTGAAGTGGCAATTATTAGTTAACTGAATTTGCAAATGCAAATGTAAAATGGAGCAACAATTCATGAGGTTTAATAACAATTATATGAATAAGCTAGAATATTTACAACCCTCAACTTAACTAATTTCCAATAATGTTCAATAAATGTTCTGAAAAAATACATGGTAACTCAATTGTTTACTAACTTAAAATCTCTAGTCATAAGCTTCTATCGAAGTCCTATGTTTATCTATTAGTCAACATGCATATGTCTATGCCATATTTAACTAAAGATTATATTATAAAATACCATTCCTTAGAAATTATGTGAAGTAACAGTGATATGTCTATACTGAAACAATTTAATCAAAATAATACTAAAGTTATTC
This sequence comes from Gossypium longicalyx, assembly GCA_025698465.1. Taxonomy (NCBI): domain Eukaryota; kingdom Viridiplantae; phylum Streptophyta; class Magnoliopsida; order Malvales; family Malvaceae; genus Gossypium; species Gossypium longicalyx. The sequence continues at coordinate 45,453,947 of CM047007.1, read as the reverse complement.
AAGGTAATAAATACCTTTGGATATTATTACAAATTTGACCTAACTTATTATAAAAAGATCAAACATGTATGAATAACATAGTCATGATTCTGATTAAATAATTAATTCAATTGTATCCCTACACTAATAATGCATGAAGAGCATAGTCATGGTTTTATCTAAATGAATAAACAATGAGGCACAAAACATTAAAAACATGTCATGAATAATTAAATCAAGAATTTTCAATCATTCTGGCATAAACAAAACTAAGTCATTGTTACAAAATCAAAAGCAATATAATAAATTGCAATCATGTTTTTCAATTTAGAACAAAAATAAAGAGTAATTGGAAAGAAAAACTCCAATTAGAATCCAATAGTTCTCTATGATACTGCTCATGTTTATTTCTTCCTTTCTTCTCCACTTGCTCTGATGCAAATTACTCCTCAGGTGGCTTGCCTTTAGATCTTTACACTCTAGAATTGCTCATTCAATTTTCTCTCAAATGAAGAGAGAATATAAAAATGAAAGAATGAGAGAAATGAAATGCTTGGATAAAGGATGATTGACTGATGAATGATGCTCTCAAGTGATGCTTTAGCCCCTATTTATACTTGTATGTCTCCATCCTTCTTTACTATTTTTAGCTGTAACTAACCCCTTTTTTCTCCTTTGTAGATGCTGCCTTCCTTGATTTGAGGAAGAATGGTGGATGGCTCCTTGATTTGAGAAAAAATAGGTGGAAACTAAGTCTTGGTCAATTTGTGCGCATGGAAGGGCCGGTTTGGACTTCTTCGTGTGAGTTTGTTGGGCCTCTGTATCTGGTGAACTTCTTTCTACTAGTCTAAATATATTTTTTAAGCCCAAGGGAGTTGGACTGAAATACTCGTGAAATTGTAAATTTCAGATTTTAGTCCTCAAAAAATATAAAAGTGTTGTATTTAGCCTGAATTTAATTAAATTGACACACTTTCACGGTAGAATTAATTTATCACAAATTATAAATAAAAACTACAAAAATTGTTATCAACTAATCAGAATTTGCATAAATTAAGTATGAAAACGTGTCTAAAATAACTATATATTGTAGAGTTATCAAAGCACACCAAAAACAAATCTTTTTTTTTCTTTTCTTTTCCATATCAGCTTGGGGAAGAGACTTAGTATGAGACTTCTGCCTTGCCACTAGAATGGCTCATTACTATCGTTGAGCCACTAGGGGTGTAGTACATTTTGGGACCAGGAAACAAGAGTTTCGGTTGGCCTACTCCACTTCCTTCCATCATACCCTTCTTTGGAGATCCTATCAAGATACATTCAACCTGTTGAGCCACCAAAAACCCTTCTACCAAGGTTCATGGTTTAAACAATCTTAAGTATTGCATAACCTTTGGCTTCAATTTACTCATAAAAATGCTCAATGCATAAGCTTCAGGCAAGTGTAATTTGTTCAACAAACTTACAAAATGGTCATTGAATTGGTCCACTGACCCCAGCTTCTTATGGGACACTAACTCAGCCATAAGATCTAAGAAAGTGTCAGAACCAAAACATTTCTTCAACCCTCAAGCATATACTTCCCAAGCCAATTGAAGTAGTCCCCCTTACCTTTGAGTAAAGAAATGGTGCTAATCCAAGGCTTTTCCCTCCAAGTGCAGCATAACAAGTCTGACTTTGGCATGATCTCCCACACATCCAGCTTTAAAAAATTGCTCAAGCTTGGGCCACCACCCTTGGAAGTTAGTCCCATCAAAGTATGGACAATTGACCTGCCACCAAATGTGGTGGTAGTTTGGCACATTTCAGCACTTTAGGGGCTTGTTTTTTAGTCATTTAGGATTAATTATGTTATTTTCAGCCCTAGTAGCTTAAGTATAAAAACAAGCATTTTTATGCATAAATTGATGTTTATTGACCTATTAGCCCAATTTGGGCCTTAGGTAGTTCTAATGTGTTCAATTGCCAAAACATGTCCATAGGTATAGATACTGACTCTAGGGTATCGATATTTTCTCTAAGTGGTACCGATACTACCTGGAAAAACGATACCAAACTTGCATTCTATTTCTCGATTGAAAACTCAAATCTCAAAAATTATCAATACCTATCACAAAATATCGATACTTTAACCTTGAGTATCGATACTCGAGCAAAGGTATTGATACCAAATCTCTATTCTGACTTTCTGCATGTTTCAAGCATAGGGGTATCAACTTTTAAAACCCGATTATCGATACCTCTACTCCACACCTCAAAAATATAGCATACATATGCAATTATCCCATTCCACTTTAGTTCCTAAACATCATACCTCAATTACTTCAACAAATAATTATTCAACGACCATATCAGCAGTTCAAAATCACAAAATCACATCAAGCAAGTAATGTCGAACCATTCTCATGTTCATGGAACTGAGCATATTAAAAACATGTAATCCTTATAAACCAAATCAAAGACTAGCAAAGTGTCTAGAAATCAACATGGCTATAACAAGTCTACCACATTGCCTTTTTCCCAAAATGCAAATAAATAAAGAACACCTACGGAATAGCACAAAACTAGCTTGGATCACCTCTCAGAAAACCACACCGCTCACATCGGTACACAACTAATTTGCAATAGGTAAAAAAGGGAGTGAGTGAGCTTAGCAAGCTCAGTGAATGATTAGAATAACCACATCACAAACATATCATCATGTATTCTCAAGACAACCATTTATAAGTACAACTATAATAGGCCTATCCCTAGTGTCGTAGAGTATCTATCCATGCATTACCTACTGGTTCATCTACACAATATTTGCATACTCATGCAAATATATATCATGTAACACATATATTTAATCAAGCATATATCACATTTCATACAAGTCACATATAACAATAAATTGGCACTTGATGTACGAAACATAAAGTGAGCTCTATCATCACTCATCAGATACATGGATCTCCAACACACCACATAGACTCATAGAGTCAAACATGTCCCAAAAGTGTAGCATATAGCTAACACTTTCCTTATTTCCCCTCATATGTCCCGTTGAATGGAGCTTAGCTCACACTCCCTTATCCCTCCAACATGTCCTAGGGCATCAACACCCAAAATCATAAGGTTTCAAGATCACAAGGCCAAAATATCTGAAAAACAATCACATATCACTTACCGATTATCTGTGCACTATCACTACATTGTTAGAATTTTTTTACAACACACTATCACTGTCATTTAACATATATATGCCATCTATACATTTCCACTTTTCACAAAAGTTACCATAGCCACATATCACATGTTTGAGCTTATCATTACCATGCATAATTTCATAATCATATAAGCACAAAACCATAAAATAAGTATAGATACAAGAAAACTTGCACTCGGAATTTAGAGTAAGGGTTTAAACTACTACTAAATTCCCAATTAACTCATGACTCTTGACTACGAGTAGCTATCCCAAACACTCACCACTATGCTTTCACCAAGAAGTCGAAAGCTCAAACTAGCTTTTTTTTTTTAACTTGTAGAAGGCTCCAATGAATTTGAGGCTTTACACACAATAACTATACAATATTTGCAATCAGATATTAGCCAAGGACTCACTTAAACCAACTAAAAAACATCAACCTATTCTAAGTTCTCATGTAACCAAAACCTTTAACATAACAAACTTAGAATGCTCAAAACTCAGTCTACGCTTAACCTTTTTACCTAAAATGAAATCCATTAATCTAGATAGTCATCTACACCTAATCCTGAACCTTTAAACCACTAAAAACTGCCCAATTCATGGTATCAAAATATTTCGACATATTTTTGGCAATTTTCACAAAATTCATTAAAACATAAGAAATCATTAACGAAACCTCAAGATAAGTTTAGAAACCTTCTACTCATGACAAAACAAGTTGAAAATCACTTTGAAACCACGTTTTTACTCAAAATACAAAAACCCACCATTAATGTCTCAATTTTTGGCTTTTATTAAAAACTTGTGATTCAATGGCTAATACTACAATTTTAAGGACTAGATATCATGAAAAATTCATAAGAATTCAAAAAATTACCTTTTATGGAAGATTAAATGAATTTTGATACAAATCTAGAAAACCCACGTTTGGAGAAGATGACGAAATCTATGGAGTTTTTGACTGTTTTTCTTGGAGTTTTAGGAAGGTTTAGTGCTTGTGGATGATAGGAAATCAAAGTATTATGGTTTGGGAATAAAAAATCAATTGTAATGGTGAGGGAAAATCAAGGGATGACAACTTTAAAGAGATGGGAAGAAGCTATCGTGAAATATGCTGGGAGTAGGGGTTTATTAGGTTCAATTTTAAAAATTTGTGAAACTACAACACAAATTCTTACAATTTTGACTCTGTTACAAATCAATCCTTTTTCTAAAATTAAAGGTTTCCAAATCACAATTTCCAAAAATTGATTTAACAGCTAACATGCCCTAGTTGAATATAATTTCGGTTTACCATGCTACGAAATTTCGAGCACTCTAATGCTAAAATTCTTAAAATACCCATAAAAATCATAGACCCTATTTTTTGGGTCTTACAATAGCTATAAACATGTAGAATTTCCACAAAATAACTTATATGTAGACTTTGACACGCCACTTGTAACAGCTCGATTTTCAATGGTGTCGAAAACAGTGGTATTGGGGTCACAAATTTGACAAGAAAGAGTAAATATTATTATTTAATATTTTTGCAAGTCACTTTTGGTTTTAGAAGGTTTTTGATATGGTAATTTTTATTTTATGAATGATTAATTAAGTTTAAGTGGTAAGACCCTGAAGTTAAGTGTTTTAGAAAATGAGGTATTGGGATCTCCTTTTTATAAAATGAGCCGTAAATATTTTTATAAATATTTACAGAGTGTCATTAATGTGGTATTAAAGTTTCATTAAGAAATTTTAATGTTTTTATTGTTAATTAAAGAAAAAGGACCAGATTGTAAAAGGTGAAACACTTGCTAATTAAAGTAATTAGGTGATCATATGGCTCAATTAGTAATTGAGAGAGGATATATTTAATAAATAAGCCATAATAAATCTGTGGGACGACAATTAGAATTAAAAATGATAGAAAATTTCATGTTAATGGCATAATGGTAAATAAATTAAAATTAAAATTAAACAAAAAACAAATTAGAAAGTTAGAAAATTTCCTCTTCATTTTCTTCAACCTTGCCCAAACCATCTTTGGGAGAGAACTTCAAGCTTCGTTTCCTTCATCTTTATGCATGTAAGTCTGTTTTAGCCCTGTTTTTAATAATTTTTATGTTTTTGAGATCGTTGCAACTAGGTCCAGCTAGCTCGTACCTTCGACGTTGAAACTGTCAAAGATTTTGAATGTTTTCATTGATGAATATAGAGATTTTTTATGTTAAATAATGAATTTGAGATATTAGTTACTATTTAAAAGTATTTTATTAAGTGATTTTTGATAAATTTGTCGATTAGGGACTAAATTGTTAAAATAATAAATGTACAAGGATTTGATGTGAATTTTTTATAAATATAAGTTGTATTGGAAGCTATGAACATTCGGCTAAGCTTAAATTTGGGTAAAAATGGTTAATTTACATGTTTTAGGCTCAGGGAGTAAATTGAATAAAAGTAAAATGTTAGGGGCAATTTTGTAAAAATGTAAAAAAGACTAAATTTCATTGAATAAATTTTTTTACTATCTAAATTAATAAATTGAATAAAATTATTAATTTAGATCAAATCAAGTGGAAAATCGAGGAGAATAGAAAATTACCAAAAAGCCCCTATACTTCGACATTTCTGTGATTTGGCTAGGTAAGTTTGTACGGTTTAGAATTTAATATCAATATGAATTATTGAGTAGATTACCATTGAACAACTTATATATTTATTTTTAACTATGGATAATGAATAGGAAATTGAGATATATTATTGATTTTGATACTCGGTTTGGATTGAACGCGGAATTAGAGTACATTAGTGCTTTGGTATATTACGGGGGTTTGGAGTGGAGATGGTATTGGAGGGAGATATCAGTATATTACCCAAGTAAACTGAGGTTTAGCAGTTGTTGTGAACTCTCATGTTATACTTTCTGTTTGGCGTGATTCAGGTGGATTAGCTCTTTTGAGCTTTTATTCAGCTCTTATGAGCTTCTATTCAGCTCTTTTGAGCTTCTGTTGGCGTGTTTGGGAGGACTAGCTCTTATGAGATTCTATTGACGATGTACTCTTATCCGTAAGTCATTCATCTGATTATAAATCTCGGTAAGGTAAATCTCGGTAAGGGAACTTAATTTAATGATGCAAACTTTAAACTAACATGGGAGTTACATAATGCATGTCATAACTTATGATGCAAACTTAACTAACATGAGAGTTACATAATGCGTGACTTTATTAAATGTAGAACACATAGTGCATGTCACAATTAAAAGATGTAGATTAATAATGCAAGACATTAATTAAAGATGCATATAATAAAAAATCCATAATTAAAGCTGTAGAATTAATTAAACTAAACTAACAACCATATGCAAAACATTGCATGGACTTGGGATGTTGTTTTGGGTCCAGTAAGGGTTGGACATCTCATGTTCAGCCCAAACTTGCTGAATTAGGCCTATTATCATCTCTTTAAACTTCTTTGATCTAGAACTTGATATAAACGCGATGAGAATTTCAATTGAATTCTCTCTTGAAATGGGTAGCTTGGAGTTTGGTCCATTTAATGAACTTGAATGTACTTTAATCGTTCCCGTGCATGTATCATCCCCTCCCTCTTCAAAACAATTTGTCCTCAAATGGGGGCATTTGCTTGAAAAAAAAATCTTTGTCGATCACAGTTCCTTGAATTATATCATTTTTCCATTGAGTTGAACATAACTCTTTCCGGAACCTGAAAATCAAAAACATTTTCACAAACAAAATAAGAATGAAGAATTTCTATAAATCCATCACTTACACGATCTTGGAATAATTCAAAGATGTTGCAATTCATATAAACATAATGAATATCAAGCATTCTTTCCAAATGTTGTAAACTCAAGTTAACTCCGATATCAAAAATAAAGTTGTCTTACCATTTTGATCTAACTTGAAAGCTTCATGGCTGGCAACATAGAAGAAACATGAAGCAATTGAAAGTTATAATCATGCAAAACATGCTCGAATCCTCTCAACTATAATATAGAACAATAATCTCTGGGATCAAAGATTTGATTTTGACTTTGTAAGTCATTAGAATTCACATATTTTGTTTTCAAAAATAATGGTAAAACATGTAGCAAATGAAAATGGCCAACATTTTTATACAAAATAAAATTATGATGCTCACATTCTCTCAACAATAACTTAGGAAAATATGTTTCGGGTTTAAACACATGGTTTTGATCACTTATTTTCGAATACAATAAAAACTTTTCTTTCAGCAACAATTAACACATTTTAAACAAACAAGATTTAGGCATAGCTATGTTCAAACAATCAAAACTCTCAAAATTCCTTCGAACAAGCAGAGATATCCACAAAGTTTTCTCACATTGATTTAAAGAATTCACATAACAATCTAAATGAAACAAATTAAGCTTTTTACATGAAAATTCTTTATCACATACGACAATCAAATTTTGTTGACATATAGTTGGAACAAAGACATCAATGTCCAAATAATCTTGCAATTTAAATTTATTTGAATAAACACAAAACAAATCATGAGAGAAACATTTTAAAACACTATTCGAGACAAAATTAGCAACTTTGTTCAACGAATAACAACAAAATAGATTATTGTAAGGAATTTTTTTTAGATAAAAAACATTGGCAAACTTGTCAATGAAATTCAAAGAATACCAATTTGATTGAATATCAAGAGGTTCCTTACCTTGATTACCTTTAGAGATTTGACAAATATTTTTACTCTCCAACTTACCTTTTTCGATCAATTAAACCGTCTCTTGTCAAAAAGGTAATGAAGTTAGAACTCGTCCATAGGTCGAATTTTATAAACCTGTAACATCCCGAAATAGGGCCTAAACGGAACAGTGGTTATGAAACCACAAATCCGAGGTATAAAAATTTATTTTATTATTATTTTGAGGTTCATGATATGATTACATGATTGTGCGAAAATTTCGTGATGAAATTCTATGCATAAAATGCTTAATTTGAAGTTAGGGACTAAATCGAATAAGTTGCAAAATTTACATTCTAGAAGTTTTTAGTATGAAATTGTTTTGGAATATTAATTAGGAGGTCTTAAATAGCAATTTGACCAATTTTAAGTTCATGGAAAAAATTAGGACATGGAAGGAATTTTTAAAAGTTTAGTAAGGAGGGGCATTTTGGTCATTTGGATATTAAATGAAATAAAATGGGAAAAATAACACAAAATGGTCATCTTCTCCATAAGTTGCTGCCGAAATTTGCTCTCTCCATAGCTAGGGTTTCTTCAATTTTCAAGGTCCATAGTAAGTGAGTCCAAGCCCCGTTTTTAATGATTTTTACATTTTTGAGATCTCGGTAGCTCGATAAAGCTTATGCTAGCAATAATTTAAGTTAGGGTTCATATTTGGAAAAATACCCATAGGTGAAAAGTGTTTATTTTGATGTTTTATGATAGAATATGAGGCCTTAGATTATGTTAGACAACTTGTGCTACTCGGTTTTAGGTAAAAACGAGTAAAAGGGCTTAATCGGTAAAATACCTAATAGTCATAAGTGCATGTTAGAGTATGAATTTGATGCTTCCATAGAAGGGAAAAATGATCAACATGTCATAAAACATAAGAATAAGGGATGAAGTTTAATTCTCGAGCCTAGGGGCAAAACTGTAATTATGCAAAAGTTTAGGGGCAAAAATGTAATTTTGCCAAAGTTCATATTAAATGCTGTTTTAATGAATGTATGTATTAAATAAGTTAAATTTGCTATTATAGATCAAGAAGAATGGAATTCAGAAGTAGATCGGGGAAAAGAAAAAGTAAAGGACTAAATTGTAAAGTTTAGTCACATTTTTGTATCGAGGTAAGTTCTGATGAAATAAATGCAATATTCTTATATTTTACATTATTATTGTTAATTTCTAGCATTTATATACTTATTTTTTTGAGAATATTTAAAGTCGAATTAAAGGCGAAGTAGTAGAGAAAAAGCGTTAGGAAGCCCGTTTGAACCTTAGGAATATTAGGATATTGGGGTTGACAGGATAGGATAGAAATGAGCCATGTAAGTCCATATCAGATATATGGCTTTGAAGACAGGAATGAGCCATGTAAGCCCATATTATATATATAAATATGGCATTGGAGATTAAGTCCATGTCGAAGACATGGCATTGGCAGGACATTGATAGACAGGAACGACCCTAGTATCCTTAGTATTCCGAGTGGTTCAATGGGTCATTGTATATGTTAAATCATAGTGAATTATCAGCAAAAAGGGAAGGTAGATTATATTTATGAATAGTGAAAGGTCAGGTAAGAAAGAAGGTAAGTGAGTAAAGAAGAAGGTAGAAAATGAGAAGTAAAGAAAGTTTATGAGGCTCGGTAACTTGATGTATATTTATTCATTATGTTGAATGTTGTAATTTATTTGCTTGTAAGCTTACTAAGCCTAGTGCTTACTCTCTTATTTTCTTTTTCTTATAGTTTTTATCAAGCCACTCGGGGATCGAAGGAAACGTCAGAGAGCCGATCACACTATCGAAGAAATTACATTGGTATAGTTAGACGTTTCGTTTTGTGTATGGCATGTATAGGAACTTGGTTTCTTTTGATATGATATGATCAATGAATGATGCGTAAATATTTGCTAGTGATTAGCTAATAGAATGGCTGATGATATACATGTTTAATAGTATGTATGATTAAGTAGTAACTATCACATGAAAATTATGAAAAATGTGAAAGTAACTTAAAAACAGATTCAAGTACTAGAAATAACGTGATTTTGAAAAATCACAAAAATTTGTAGAGACATGGTTTGATAGTGAATAATATATTAAATTAAATCTCATTGTGTCTATTTTCATATGGAATAAGCAAAGCAGGTAAAGGTTTTGTATTTTATAAGATATCTGAGTTTTAGTGAAATAGGGCCAGAGCGATTTCTGGATCCCCTGTTTAAAATTTAGAAATTCACCATAAATTTTATAAAAATAATTAAGTGGTTTATTTTATATGGTTATAATCCTTATTGAGTCTAGTTTTAAGAGAAACAAATCTCATAGTCATTGAAATTCTGTACAGAGATATATCTGATTCGTAATACACAGAGGTCAGAGTAGTCGAACCCTGAAACAGGGGAGACTTTAACTAATAAACTGTACTAATTGGCCCAGCCAAAAATTCTAGAAAAAAAATTAGTAAATAGATATATGAGTCTAAGTTCAGGGAAAATTTATGGAATAGGATTTTGAGTTTCGAAACTCGAGATATGAATTTTTAAGCGACTGTGACGCAGATTGCTAGTTAGACTAGAAATTTTAAAATTAAATTGTTTGAGATGTTTAAGTAACGAATTAAGTCTGTTAACACCTCGTGTTCGACTCCGGCAATGGTCTGGGGTACAAGGCGTTACATTTATTGGTATCAGAGCAGGTTTAGTCGGTTCTCGGAACAGTTAGTGTGAGTAAAAGTCTAGCTATACATGCCATACCTGTATTTTGATAGTGTGACGACTCCTGACGATTTTTAAGTATTTTGTTTTATAGTAATGGATCCCGAGTGAGCTGGTGATGATGATGTAGAAAGTAATGCGCCTGCTCCCGCGGAAGGGGCAGCACCATCTGAGAATAGGCCAGTAACAGTTAATCAGGGAGGAGTGACTCGAGAAGTTCTCTTCCAAGCTTTGAATGATTTGTTTGCCGAGTTTGTTCGTACGAATCCGGCAGTTAGACCTCCACCCCCTCATGATTCTCAGGCTACCCATGCAGCTCAAGCTTCCCGATACAAGTACATCTGATGATAAGAGAAAAGCCACCATTGATAGAATCAGAAACAAAGGCGAGAAGAGTTACGAGCAACAAAGGATGATGATGCGAGAAAGAGCGAGAATTTTGGTTAGAAAATCCTATCAGAGTCTTTGACGAATTATCTTGTACACCCGAGGAATGTATGAAATGTGTAGTATCACTTCTTAGAGACTCAGCCTACCATTGGTGGCAAACACTTGTATCAATTGTACCAAAGGAGAGGGTCACTTGGGATTTCTTTCAAGAGGAATTTTGTAAAAAGTACATCAGTCAGAGGTTTATTGATCAGAAGAGAAAGGAATTCCTGGAATTGAAACAAGGTAATATGACGGTGACCGATTATGAGCGCGAGTTTGTCAGGCTTAGTAAATATTCTAGAGAATGTGTGTCCACAGAGGCTACCATGTGTAAAAGGTTTGAGGATGGGTTAAATGATGATATCCGACTGTCAGTGGGTGTCCTAGAAATAAAATAGTTCGTTATTTTAGTTGAGAGAGCCTGTAAGGCAGAGGAGCTGTTAAAAAGAAAAGGCAAAGTTGAGACAGAGACACAAGATACAAAGAAGAGACAGATGAGCAGGTCATTCCAAGCTACATCCAAAAGGCCAAAGGAGTTTTCTACAGATCTAGTTTCTCGGCCGGGTATTCTAGTCGAGAATAGAGGCAAGCAGATTTAAGGATTGAAGGCTCGGACCACCTCGACTACGAGTGTAGGTAATGTTGGACAGGGTAGATCAGGGTGTCCACGGTGTGGTAGACTTCATTATTGTCCTTGTCAGGCAGGGGAAAATGTTTGTTATAAATGCGGTGCTCCAGATCATTTTGTACGAGAATGTCCAGAGGTAACTAGTCGAGAGATAACACAGAGTGCTAGATCTGAAAATGCTCCTACTAAAGCGCGATGACACCGAGGCAACCGGGAGTAGGAGTAAAAATGAGGTACCTCAAGAGGTTCAGTTTGTGAGACCGGATGCTAGAGCCCCTGCAAGGACTTATGCTATTCGTACACGCGAAGAGGCATCCTTCCCCTATGTGATTACGGGTACATTTTCTCTACATAATATTAATGTCATTGCTTTGATTGATCCGGGTTCAACTCATTCATTTGTTTGCAAGAAATTGATGCCTAGTATAAGTATGCCTATAGAATCTACAGAATTTGTGATTAAAGTATCAAATCCATTAGGCAAGCATGTATTAGTAGATAAAGTATGTAGAAATTGTCCTTTGATGATTAGAGGTTACTGTTTTCCAGCCGATCTCATGCTATTGCCATTTGATGAGTTTGATGTGATTCTTGGTATGGATTGGTTGACTACACATGATGTGATAGTGAATTATGGGAAGAAATTCATTGAGTTGAAGTGTGAAAATGGTGAAATTATTCGGGTTAATTCAGAAGAGTCAGATAGTTCATTTTCCATAATTTCTGTTATGTCTGCTCAGAAATGTTTGAGAAAAGGGTATGAAGCTTATCTTGCTTTTGTGTTGAACACTAAAGATCCAGAATTGAAAATTGAATCAGTGCCTGTGGTATGTGAGTTTCCCGATGTGTTTCCGGAAGAACTACCAGGTTTGCCTCCTGTTAGAGAAGTTGAGTTTGGTATTGAGTTGATTCCAGGTACCACGCCCATTTCTATTGCTCCTTATAGAATGGCTCCGTTGGAATTGAAAGAATTGAAAGCTCAGTTGCAGGAATTAACATATAAAGGCTTTGTAAGACCCAGTAGTTCACCATGGGGTGCACTAGTGCTATTTGTGAAAAAGAAAGACGAATCGATGAGATTGTGCATAGATTATCGGCAACTTAACAAGGTAACAGTAAACAACAAGTATCCATTGCCTAGAATTGATGATCTGTTTGATCAATTGAAGGGAGCTACTATGTTTTCCAAGATAGATTTGAGATCCGGATACAATCAGTTGCGAGTTAAAGAGTCAGATGTCCTGAAGACTGCTTTTCGGGCTAGGTATGGTCATTATGAGTTCCTTGTGATGCCATTTGGCTTGACTAATGCTCCTGCCATTTTCATGGACTTAATGAACCGAATTTTCAGACCGTACCTGGATAAGTTTGTAGTTGTGTTCATTGATGATATTTTGATTTATTCTCATGATGAGACTGAGCATGCAGAGCATTTGAGAACAATTTTACAGATTCTGAGAGATAATCAGTTGTATGCCAAGTTCAGCAAAAGTGAGTTCTGGTTACGAGAAGTTGGTTTTCTTGGACATATTGTCTCAGGTAAAGGTATTAAGGTTGATTCGAGCAAGATTTTAGCCATTGTTAATTGGAAGCCTCCTAGAAATGTATCAGAAGTTAGAAGTTTTCTTGGTCTTGTCGGATATTATAGATGATTTGTAGAGGGATTTTCTATGATAGCTACCCCGCTGACAAGATTGCTGCGAAAGGATGTCAAGTTTGAATGGACTGAGAAGTGTCAACAGAGTTTTGATAAGTTAAAAGCATTGTTGACTAAAGCTCTTGTTTTAGTACAACCAGAACCAGGTAAGGAGTTTATGATTTACAGTGATGCGTCCATGGATGAACTTGGTTGTGTACTTATGCAGGAAGGGAAGGTAATCGCTTATGCCTCTAGACAGCTAAAGCCACATGAGAAGAACTATCCGACACATGATTTAGAGCTAGCTGCCATTGTTTTTGCGCTAAAAATTTGGAGACATTATTTGTACGGTGAGAAGTGCCACATATTTACTGATCACAAAAGTTTGAAATATTTGATAACTCAAAAATATTTGAATTTGAGGCAAAGAAGATGGTTAGAGTTGATTAAAGATTATGAGCTAGTGATCGATTATCACCCAGGTAAGGCAAACGTTGTTGCTGATGCTTTGAGTAGGAAATCTTTGTTTGCATTAAGAGCTTTGAACACTAGTCTAACCTTATCAGATGATGGTTTTATCTTTAGTGAGTTGAGAGCCAAACCGATGTTTCTTGAAGAAATTTGTGAAGCTCGAGAAAAATGACAGTGAGTTGTTAGCCAAAAGAGATCAGTGTGAGTCGGATCTAGAGTCAGATTTTTAGATCAATTCTGACGGTTGTTTGATGTTCAGAGACAGGGTATGCGTACTGAAGAATGATGAGCTTATTCGAAAGATCTTACAGGAAGCACATAGTAGTTTTTGTCTATTCATCTAGGTAGTACAAAGATGTATAATGATTTGAAGAAAATGTCTTGGTGGCGGGAATGAAAAGGGACATTTGAGTTTGTTTCTAGATGCTTGATCCATCGCCAGGTAAAGGCCGAACATCGGTACCTTGAGGTTTATTGCGACTGTGCTAGTCCCCGAGTGGAAATGGGATCAAATTACTATGGATTTTGTGACGGGATTGCCGTTTACACCGAGAAAGAAAGATGCGGTATGGGTTGTGATTGATAAATTAACGAAGTCACTCATTTTATCCCGGTTCGTATGGATTATTCACTTGACAAGTTGGCGAGTTGTATATTTCGAGAGATAGTCGACTACACGGGGTACCATTATCGATCATTTTGAGACAGAGATCCAAGATTTACTTCACGGTTTTGGAAGAAATTACGAAAGCTTTGGGCACAAAGTTGAGTTTTAGTACTGACTTTCCATCCTCAAACCGACGGTCGATCGAGAGAGAGTTATTCAGTACTTGAAGATATGCTTAGATCTTTGTGTATTGGAATTTCAAGGCGGTTGGGAAAAATATTTACCATTAGTAGAGTTCGCCTATAATAATAGTTATCAGTCGAGTTTGAAGATGGCACCTTATGAAGCTTTGTGTGGACGTAAATGTCGCACACCTTTGTATTGGACAGAGCTTAAGGAAGATCAAATTTACGGGGTTGATCTAGTTAAGGAAACAGAAGAGAAAGTAAAAATCATCAGAGATTGCTTGAAAGCAACTTTAAGACAAAAAAAAGTCATATGCGATTTGAAGAGAAAAGAGATTGAATATCAAGTTGGTGACAAAGTTTTTTTGAAAGTATCCCCGTGGAAGAAAGTTCTTAGATTTGGCAAGAAAGGCAAACTAAGTCCACGTTTTATTGGACCGTTTGAAGTGATTGAGAGAGTCGGACCATTAGCATATCGGTTAGCTTTGCCGATTGAGTTAAAGAAGATTCATAATGTATTTCATGTGTCTATGCTATGTCGTTATCGTTCAGATCCGTCACATGTGATTTCTCAGACAGAGGTTAAGATTCAGCCAGACATGACTTACGATGAAGAACCAGTAAAGATTCTAGCTCGAGAGGTAAAGCAATTAAGGAACAAAAATATTGCACTTGTGAAAGTACTATGGAATAGACATGGGGTAGACGAGGCTACATGGGAACCTGAAGAGGCTATGCAAAAACAGTACCCAAATCTCTTCACAGGCAAGATTTTCGGGGACGAAAATCCCTAAAGGGGGGAGAAATGTAACATCCCGAAATAGGGCCTAAACGGAACAGTGGTTACGAAACCACAAATTCGAGGTAGAAAAATTTATTTTATTATTATTTTGAGGTTCATGATATGATTACATGATTGTACGAAAATTTCGTGATGAAATTCTATGCATAAAATGCTTAATTTGAAGTTAGGGACTAAATCGAATAAGTTGCAAAATTTACATTCTAGAAGTTTTTAGTATGAAATTGTTTTGGAATATTAATTAGGAGGTCTTAAATAGCAATTTGACCAATTTTAAGTTCATGGACAAAATTAGGACATGGAAGGAATTTTTAAAAGTTTAGTAAGGAGGGGCATTTTGGTCATTTGGATATTAAATGAAATAAAATGGGAAAAATAACACAAAATGGTCATCTTCTCCATAAGTTGCTGCCGAAATTTGCTCTCTTCATAGCTAGGGTTTCTTCAATTTTCAAGCTCCATAGTAAGTGAGTCCAAGCCCCGTTTTTAATGATTTTTACGTTTTTGAGATCCCGGTAGCTCGACAAAGCTTATGCTAGCAATAATTTAAGTTAGGGTTCATATTTGGAAAAATACCCATAGGTGAAAAGTGTTTATTTTGATGTTTTATGATAGAATATGAGGCCTTAGATTATGTTAGACAACTTGTGCTACTCGGTTTTAGGTAAAAACGAGTAAAAGGGCTTAATCGGTAAAATACCTAATAGTCATAAGTGCATGTTAGAGTATGAATTTGATGCTGCCATAGAAGGGAAAAATGATCAACATGTCATAAAACATAAGAATAAGGGATGAAGTTTAATTCTCGAGCCTAGGGGCAAAAGTGTAGTTATGCAAAAGTTTAGGAGCAAAAATGTAATTTTGCCAAAGTTAAGATTAAATCTTTGTTTTAATGAATGTATGTATTAAATAAGTTAAATTTGCTATTATAGATCAAGAAGAACGGAATTCAGGAGTAGATCGGGGAAAAGAAAAAGTAAAGGACTAAATTGTAAAGTTTTGTCACATTTTGTATCGAGGTAAGTTTACAGTAAATAAATGCAATATTCTTATATTTTACATTATTATTGTTAATTTCCAGCATTTATATACTTATTTTTTTGAGAATATTTAAAGTCGAATTAAAGGCGAAGTAGCAGAGAAAAAGCATTAGGAAGCCCGTTTGAACCTTAGGAATATTAGGATATTGGGGTTGACGGGATAGGATAGAAATGAGCCATGTAAGTCCATATCAGATATATGGCTTTGGAGACAGGAATGAGCCATGTAAGCCCATATTATATATATAAATATGGCATTGGAGATAGGAATAATTCATGTAAGTCCATGTCGAAGACATGGCATTGGCAGGACATTGATAGACAGGAACGACCCTAGTATCCTTAGTATTCCGAGTGGTTCAATGGGTCATTGTATATGTTAAATCATAGTGAATTATCAGCAAAAAGGGAAGATAGATTATATTTATGAATAGTGAAAGGTCAGGTAAGAAAGAAGGTAAGTGAGTAAAGAAGAAGGTAGAAAATGAGAAGTAAAGAAAGTTTATGAGGCTAGGTGACTTGATGTATATTTATTCATTATGTTGAATGTTGTAATTTATTTCCTTGTAAGCTTACTAATCCTAGTGCTTACTCTCTTATTTTCTTTTTCTTATAGTTTTTATCAAGCCACTCGGGGATCGAAGGAAACGTCAGAGAGCCGATCACACTATCGAAGAAATTACATTGGTATAGTTAGACGTTTCGTTTTGTGTATGGCATGTATAAGAACTTGGTTTCTTTTGATATGATATGATCAATGAATGATGCGTAAATATTTGCTGGTGATTAGCTAATAGAATGGCTAATGATATACATGTTTAATAGTATGTATGATTAAGTAGTAACTATCACATGAAAATTATGAAAAATGTGAAAGTAACTTAAAAACAGATTCAAGTACCAAAAATAATGTGATTTTTAAAAATCACAAAAATTTGTAGAGATATGGTTTGTTATTGAATAATATATGAAATTAAATCTCATTGTGTCTATTTTCATATTGAATAAGCAAAGCAGGTAAAGATTTTGTATTTTACAAGATATCTGAGTTTTAGTGAAATAGGACTAGAACGATTTCTGGATCCCCTGTTTCAACTTTAGAAATTCACCATAAATTTTATAAAAATAATTAGGTGGTGTATTTTATATGGTTAGAATTATTATTGAGTCTAGTTTTAAGAGAAACAAACCTCATAGCCATTGAAATTCTGTATAGAGATATATCTGATTCGTAATACACAGAGGTCAGAGCAGTCGAACCCTGAAATAGGGGAGATTTTAACTAATAAATTTTGTAATTGGCCCAGCCAAAAATTCTAGTAAAACAATTAGTAAATAGATATATGAGTCTAGTTTCAGGAAAAATTTACGGAATAGGATTTTGAGTTTTGAAACTCGAGATATGAATTTTTAAGCGACTGTGACGCAGATTGCTAGCTGGACTGGAAATTTTAAAATTAAATTGTTTGAGCTGTTTAAGTAACGAATTAAGTCTGTTAATACCTCGTGTTCGACTCCAGCAACGGTCTCGGGTACGGGGCATTACAAAACCTTTGTTTGAATACTCTCTTCTTTTTCAATTGTTTCTTTTTCAATCTCATTTTCAAACTCTCTTTCTTTTTCCATACTCTCTTTTATTTTTGAAAACTCACTTTCACTCTTCATTTCACTTTCTTTTCCAACAACGTAACTCTTTTCTTTTACACTTTCTTTTATTTCTTCAATCTCAATGAAACATTCATATTTCATATTTTCTTTTCTTTCGCTCTCCTTTTCCTTTTTTTTCAATTTATTTTTCTTTTTTATTCTCAAACTCTTTTTCAAAGTTCTTTTCTCGCTTGCATTCTTTTTCTTTCTCTTTTCTTTCAAGCTCTCTTTTTCTTTCAATTTCTTTTTCTCTCATTTTTTTTCTTCTCTCAATTTCTTTTATTTTTCTCTCATTATCAACTCTTGTCTTTCTTTTCTTTCAATGTCCTTTTCTCTCATTCTTTCGTTACAAGATGGGGTTGACATGAAAGAATCAAAATGAGAAGATTTTCGTTGGGTAAGAGTGGAAGGATTTACATATGAGACACGATCAATTCTTCATAATTGAACCTCCGTGGATGAGTACTTTGGTGTAATCGAAGAGATACTTGTGCCTTCTCATTTATTACCTTGAAAGGCTTCAAACTCATCGTTTGCTTTACTCTGACTCGAATTCCTCGACGAATAGGAATCACGACATGGATCTCTTCTCAAGAAATCATAAGATGATTGACTCCTTAATGATCTTGCTTCTATACAGTCTAATTTTTTTGTATTTGTACGGTTTCAGGTCGCATAACCCTTCTCATTTCTTTCAACAACATTTGCAATTCCAACTCAGAAAGTTCTTGGGACATGATTGCAGCAAAGGATTAGAAAATTAAATAGAATATGAACCTCACAAATCCTCTTGGAAGAAAAAAAAATTCACTCCACTCGTGTTTCACTCAATTTTGGCTTTTTCTCGCTCTTTTAATCTCGCCACTCGTGCCTTTTTCCTCTCAAGTTCTTCTCAAAGTTCTGGATCAAACTGGTTAAGACCTAATCAAAGAACACTTGCAACAGTCGGTTAACAACAAATGGTTGAAATGTGGTAGGATAGGTTCAAAAGGAAAGGAAAATGTAACATTTTTTTTTAATCGAAAGATTTCAGTAGTGTGACAACTTGTTAGAGAAATATAAGATATACTCCAGGATATGAATCGATTTTTTTTCAACTTTGAATTTTTTTCACAAAATTTCACTTCATATTTTTTTCTAATTTTTTTCACTTCTATTTGTTTTTTGCTTTTTTTATATATTTTGAAAATTCTAATATGATACATGGATTAGATTAATCTAGCTCTGATACCATATGATGCGTACTCGTATTCGTGAATTCAATTACAAGATGTTGAATTTCTCGATTGTCTAATTTCAGTATCGCTTCAAGTTGAAATTCAAAATGAAGTTGTGAGTAGTGGAAAATAGGTTGAATGAAAACAACAAAGAAGGTTTCGAAAGGATGACTTGTACTAATTAAACACTTAGAAAAGAACCAACGATATAAATGATCGTTACCCAATTTTTATATAGTGAAATAACAAACAAGTCTTTGAAGAAGAAGTAAACTGTGACCGGCTATTTAGCAAAATAGGAACCAGCAGTATGTTAAAACGCCACACTTTAGAATAAAGAAAGAAGTGATGGAAGTGATAAGTTTAGAAAAGAAAGGGTTTGATGCCACAAGGAGAACCTTGATAAGTCCAAGAAAGTTAGACAAAGAACAAAGAGATAGAATTCTCACACAAAACTTAGAAAAATTCAATTAAACATTCATTATCTAACAAAGGCTCTTTTCACAAATTATTTATAGGCAGCATTGTAACTATTCAAATGCCTATGTGAGACCTTTCGTCTTCAACAATTAACTAAGGTTATTACAAGCAATAATTTCATTTTTAACTCTTGTAAGGAAGCCAATGAGTCATGTCTCTTCATTAGAATCTGATGTAGTTGAAAAGGCATGTCAATTCTCCTTAATGAAGACTTAAAGTATCCTTAATGTGTTTGATTGATGTCCCTTCAGCCCCGTTGTAACCACATGATAAAAGCTTGTGTAACATCCTCTTAAATGGCACCATGATGAAGACTTAAGACTCCAAAAAGGTTTAGACTTGAAGAGTCTCTTTTAGTCCATTAAACAGCCTCCTTAATGTTTTTTTAAAAGCTTTGAAACTGTCCAACTTTGAAGAGTCTTTAATCATATGAAAAGTCACCTACAAAATAGACATTTAAGATTAAATAATAACTTAAAACACTAATAAAAACAACATATTTAATAACACTTATGCACATAGGTTAATTGAACATACAACTTAAATCACCTTATTTAAAATGAAATAAACACACTTTAATTTATGCAGTAAAAAGTAACAGCCAAATTAAATAACATACTTATATAAACAAACTAAAACATATTTAACAACTAAGATGCTTAAATGCACGGTTTAAGATGCAAACTAAATGAACAAATAAGTTACTTAATGCGTGACTTAATTTAATGATGCAAACTTCATGGGAGTTACATAATGCATGTCATAATTTATGATGCAAACTTAACTAACATGAGAGTTACAGAATGCGTGACTTTATTAAATGCAGAACACATAGTGCAATTAAAAGATGTAGATTAATAATGCAAGACATTAATTAAAGATGCATATAATAAACAAGACATAATTAAAAGCTATAGAATTAATTAAACTAAACAAACGCCACATGTAAAGCATTGTATGGGCTTGGGACGTTATTTGGTCCAATAAGGGTTGGACATCTCATGTTTAGCCCAAACTTGTTGAATCAGGCCTATCATCGTCTCTTTAAACTTCTTTGATCTAGCACATGTTATAAACCTGATAAGAATTTCAATTGAATTCTCTCTTGAAACGGGCAGCTTAGGGTGCGGTCTACTTAATGAACTCGAATGCACTTCAATCATTCCAATGCATGTATCAGGTAGACTGTGCCCAATACTTATCTCAGAATTTTCCATTTCTTCCTTACTTTAGTACATTTTTTATTCTTAATCTTAACTTGTATCTTTACTTTGCCACGTACTCTGGCATACGCTAGTCTTTCTATCCATTTTTATAACTATATAGAGTTCACCACTCGCTCGGTGTTCACCCAAAGGTGTTGTCTTCAGATGTCATCATGAATATCGTTCTTCAGATTCCTCCATGAAGGCCTTCCTCTTTAGTAGAGTTTTCCACTAGACATTCCTTTAACAGAGATAGAAAAAAAGGAATCCTTTTGGTAGGGATCGCCGCAAAGGCTTTCTTATAACAGAGGTCACTACAAAGGCTTTCTTATAACAGAGATTGCCACAAAGGCTTTCTTATAACAGAGATAGCCACAAATGCTCACTTTTAACTAAAATAACCACAAATGCTCACTTTTAACTAAGATAGCCACAAAGGATCACTTTTAACTGAGATAGCCAAAAGGGATCACTTTTAATTGAGATATCCATAAAGGCATCCTTTTAAAGATGGCTAAAAAGGCATCCTTTCAGAGATAGCCATCAAGGCGTCCTTGTAACAACCCAATTTTGGGCCTAGTTGGAACATTGGTTTTGGGACCACCAATCCGAAGTCAGAGAAAATAATTTTTTAATATTTTAGACTTAGAATATGTTTATATTAGTGCATGAAAATTTTGGTGAAATAATTTTAGCGTTTACTTGCTTAATTGCGAAAAAGGACTGAATTGCATAAAGTGCAAAAGTCTTAAATTGATAGCTAAGGGTGTTAAATTATTATGAACCTTAATTTGGGGGTCTTTAAAGAGCAAAAAGACCCTTAAATCTTAGCTTGCCAGCCATGGGAGATAAAATTGTTGAAAAGTCAACATTAGGTAATTTGATGACATAATGTGTAATAAAATAATGCCTAAGCCTAGCTATTATCTTTTTCTTTCATTCGTTCTTCATTACCACAGAATTTTTAGCCATTTTTGGGGGTTTTGAGCTTCAAAAATTTCAGCAACTCATTTCTCTTGCAAGTAAGTGATTGTAATGGCTCTTCTTGAATATTATTGTATTTTTGAGACCCTTGAAGCATGAGCTTTCAAATGAGGGTACTATTTTGCAAAATGATTAAGAGTTTAGGGTTTTTCCATGAAAGGATTTGTAATTTTTGCTGAGTTTTTATGAAAGAAAATGAGTCTTGGGTGTGCTATAAACAACTTTTGTGAAAGGTGTTAGCATGAAAACACCTAAAAAGGACTATTTTGCATAAGTTGTAAAATAGATGATAAATGTGTGAAATAGTGGGAATTTGTGATTACTATAGGAGTAAAAGAGGTTCAGCTAGACATAATATATGAAGAAATTCGATAAAAATCAATTTTCAAGACTAGGGGTAAAATGGTCATTTTGTCAAAGTTTAGGGGCAAAATGGTCATTTTATCAAAGATGTAATTTTTTTTATTGCCAAATTTTATTTAGTGACTAAATAAGTACATTTTGCTATTATAGATCAAGAAATATCGAATCTGAACCTAGATCGGGGGAAAGCCAAGCAAATTGACTAAATCGACTAGTCACCACATTTTGTAATCCGAGGTAACTTGTATGTAAATAATACAACTATATTGCTAATGTATGTGTTGAATTGTATTTAAATTAATATGGCATGAATTGCTTGATTGTGGAATTTAGAAAGTATGATGATAATAGAGATAGTAGAGTTCCCGTTTGAACCTAGAAAATAAATCGAATATTCATGCCAAGACATATGGGTTATTGTCGTCTAGTGTAAGACATGTCTGGGACATGCATCGGACATATTATGAGAGCCAGTGTAGGACCATGTCTGGGACATGGCATTGGCATCGAGACGAGTGCTAGTGTAAGACATGTCTGGGACATGCATCGGCCTCGAGACGTAAGTCAGTGTAAGACATGTCTGGGACATGCAGCGGCTATGAGATAATAGTCAGTGTAAGACCATGTCTGGGACATGGCATTGACTTAAGATATGAGCCAGTGTAAGACCATGTCTGGGACATGGCGTCGGTACCCTACCCCATGTTTGAGGCTTATCGAATATCCAGTAAAGTTTCGAACGGTTCAACGGTGAGAGATGCAATTTAAGCTAATGAATAAGGTATAACTGTGTTGTGAGTGGTACAAGTACCTATTTGAAATGTATGAGATATAAGCTCGATATATGCTATCAGATTTATATGGATAGTGATGAGTAAGTTATGCTTATGCCCACTTTTGTGTTATGAGCATGTTGATGAATGGTAAAATTGTTGTTGTATATTTATTTATGTGCAACTTACAAAGCTTTATGCTTACTCCCTCTCCTTTCCTTTTTCTTATACTGTCGCCTGGCTAGCTCGAGGATCATCAGACGTTAGAGGCAACGATCACACTATCAGCCAAAGCACTCGATATAGTTAGACTATTTGTTTTTTAGAATGGCATGTATAGGGATAGGGTTTAATGTTTTGAGTCTTTGAAAATTTGGCCAAATGTTTTGGTATGGGTGATTCCCCTATATTTTGTATTAAGCCTCAAATGATGGCTAATATTCATTTTTTTATATGCAAATGATGTTATTTTCATGGATGAGTAAATTGCACAAATGAAATGTTGTCTATTGTGGCTGATTTGGTTGCATGAAATAGTCTTGTATTGGTTTGGTTGCTATTGTGTAGGTTGTGTAAGTAAGGGTGGCAAAGAGTCTTGGTAAATAGACTTATTTTGTCGATACGGGTAGGCACACGGACGTGTGTCTAGGCCGTGCGTGACATATGGCCAACCCCATGGGCGTGTTGTCCGGCCGTGTGTCCCCTACACGTAAAATTTGCAAGACAGTATGCATGATAGTAAATGCACGGGTAGAGTAACGGTCGTGTGTCTCTGCCGTGGGAAAGGCACAGCCTAGCACACGGGCGTGTGCCTTGGCCGTGTGACCCTAAAGAATTGCTGACATCAGAAATAGAATGTCCAGGTTTTTACACACGGGCTAGGACACGGGGGTGTCATGGCCATGTGAAGGACATGGGCCAGAGACACGGGTGTGTGCCAGGCCGTGTGAAAACCCCTGTAGGTGTGAAATTAGAATTAATTCCACACGTGTGAGGGACACGCCCAGGCCGTGTGAGCTACACGGGCCAACAGCACGACCATGTTGAAATAGTCACACTAGCATGTTGCCCCTCCCACACGGGCGTGTGACCTTATGTCATGTGTCATTTTTTTCTAAAGTTGACTAAAGCACCCGATTTGGTTCTGAATGATTTCTGATGTGTGTTTTGGGCCTCGTAGGCCCATATTAAGGATGTGTTGATAAGTTTGAGAAAGTTTTAAATTTGTCCAAGTCTTGGAGACTCGAAAATGGTCGTAAGCACAAGTTAAGTTAAGTGACGCCTCGTATTTCGTCCTGGCATAGGATACAGGTATGGGGTGTTACATTTAGTTGTATCAGAGCTATAGTTTAGTCGGTTCTAGGACTAACCTAGCATGAGTACGAGTCTAGCTATACATGCCATAACTGTATATTGATAGTGTGAAGACTCTTGACGATTCTAAATTGTATATTTTTATATATAGTAAATGGATCCTGATAGAGCCACGGTGGATGACGTAGAGAGTAATGCGCCGGCTCTCGCTGAAGGAATTGCGCTAGTTGAGAGTGAGCCCGTGACTAAGGGCCAAGGCGGAGGAGCTAGAGAAGCCTATCTTCGAATGATGGACGCTTGGTATGCAGAGTTTGTTCGTGTGAATCCGAACACTCCACCTCTCCCACCTCCTCTGATTCTTCAATATGCCTCGATAGCTCCGCAAGGCGCGGATATGGGTAGGAGGGAGAAACCTCCAGTAGACAAGATTCGAAAGTAAATGGCCGAGGAATTTTGGGCTAATATAGACGATGACCCAGAGAGGGCAGATTTTTGGCTGGAAAATACCCTTAGGGTATTTGATGAACTATCGTGCACGCCTGAGGAATGCGTGAAGTATGCAATATCACTCCTACGAGACTCAGCTTACCAGTGGTGTAATACTCTCGTGTCCATTATACCAAGAGAGATGATCACTTGGGAATTCTTCCAGGAAGAGTTCCGAAAAAAGTACATTAGCCATAGGTTCATAGACCAAAAGAGGAAGGAATTTCTAGAGTTGAAGCAAGGCCGTATGACAGTGGCCAAATATGAACGTGAGTTTGTGAGGCTCAGCAAATATGCACGGGAGTGCATGTCTACAGAAGCCACCATATGTAAGAGGTTTGAGAATGGCCTCATTGAAGATATCCGGGTATTTGTTGGTATTTTAGAGATAAGAGAATTTATAGTACTCGTTGAAAAAGCATGCAAGGCAGAGGAGTTGGTAAAAGAAAGGAGGAAGGTGTCTATTGAGTCGCGTGATTCAAGAAAAAGACATATGGGGAAATCACATCAGTCCTCATCTAAAAGATCAAGATAGTTCACAACCCGATCAAATGCTTCAGTAGGGTTCTAGAATAGAAAACAAAGGCAAGAAGAACACGGTATCTAGAGCCCAGACCACTTATGTCGCTAGTGTCGGTAGTGCTCGGCCAAATAGGCAAGAATGTTCACAATGTGGTAGGCATCATTTCGGTGAGTGCCGAGGGAATGAAAAGGGTTGTTTCAAGTGTGGATCATTAGAACATTTCATTCGAGACTGTCCTGAATTTGATGAGAAAGAGAAAAAGTAAGACGTGAAAGCGAGTAGTGCTTCTTTGAGGGGTAGACCACAGAAGAACCCGGGGAGTGAGACTAGTAGTGGAGGTGCTCCTAAAGATAATACAGTGAGGTCCGAGGGCAGAATACCTGTAAATACTTATACTATGCGTGCCCGAGAAGAGGCAGAGTCTCCTGATGTGATCATGGGTACTTTTTTTGTCCATGATATATTTGTTCTTGCTTTAATTGACCCGATTTCGACCCACTCTTAGATATGTATGGAATTAATACCCCGTATGAACATGATATTAGAGTCAACTGAATTCGTGATAAAAGTGTCCAACCCTTTAGGCAGACATGTGCTTGTTGACCAAGTGTATAGAAATTGTCCTTTGACAATTAGAGGTCATTGTTTTTCGGCTAACTTGATGTTATTGCCATTTAATGAATTTGATGTAAACCTTGGGATGGATTGGTTAACCTCTCATAGGGTTGTAGTGGACTATGGGAGGAAAGTTATTGGGCTGAAATGTGAAGATGGGAATGTTCTTCGGGTTGGACCAGATGAATCGGACAAATTGTCTGTAATGATGTCGTCTTTGACTGCTGAGAAATATTTGAGAAAAGGATGTGAGGCATATCTCACTTTTGTGTTAAATACTCAAGTGTTTGAGTCAAAGATTGAATCGGTACCAGTGGTTTGTGAGTTTATAGATGTTTTTTCCAGAAGAGTTGCCTGGATTACCTTCAACTAGGGAAGTTGAATTTGGTATCGAGTTAGTCCCTGGTACGTCACCTATCTTGACCACTCCGTATAGGATAGATCTGATGGAATTGAAAGAGTTGAAGGTACAGTTGTAAGAGCTAACGGATAAAGGCTTTGTGAGACCAAGCTATTCACCATGGGGGGCTCTGGTACTTTTTGTGAAAAAAAAAAGACGGGTCGACGAGGTTATGTATCGACTATAGACAACTCAACAAGGTAATAGTGAAGAACAAGTATCCTTTGCCAAGGATCAATAACTTGCTTGATCAGTTAAAGGGAGCCACTGTATTTTCCAAGATTGACCTGAGGTTAGGATATTACCAGTTAAGGGTTAAAGATCAAGATATACCGAAGACTGCATTTCAGACAAGATACGGGCATTATGAGATCCTCGTCATGCCCTTTGGTTTAACTAATTCCCTGACGGTGTTTATGGATTTGATAAACCATATTTTTTGATCGTATCTGGATAAGTTCGTCGTCGTTTTCATCGATGACATATTGATTTATTCACGTGATGAGGGTGAACATGCGGAGCATTTGAGGATGGTTTTACAAACCTTGAGAGATAAACAGTTTTACGCCAAGTTTAGCAAGAGTGAATTCTGGCTTAAAGATGTCAGATTTCTAGGACATATTGTGTCGGGTGATGGGATTAGAGTTGACCCAAGCAAGATCTCGGCTATTGTTGAGTGGAAATTGCCGAGGAATGTGACAGTGGTTCGAAGCTTTTTAGGTTTGGCCGAGTATTATAGATGGTTTGAAAATGGATTCTCTATGATAGCTACTTCGATGACAAGGCTACTACAAAACGATGGTAAGTTCGATTGGACAGAAAAGTGCCAATAGAGTTTTAAAAAATTAAAGGCTTTGTTGACAGAAGCACCAGTGCTAGTGCAACCGGAGTCGAGCAAAAAATTTGTGATATATCCACGCTTCCTTGAATGGTTTGGGTGCGTGCTTATGCAAGAAGGTAAGGTTATAGCTTACGCTTCGAAACAGCTAAAGCCACATGAGAAAAGCTACCCGAAGCATGATTTAGAGTTGGCCACCATCGTGTACGTGTTGAAAATTTAGAGACACCATCTGTATGGCAAGAAGTGTCGGGTGTTCACCGATCACAAGAAACTTAAGTATTTGATGACTCAGAAGAAGTTGAATTTACGACAACAAAGGTGGCTAGAATTGATAAAGGATTATGAGTTAGTGATTGATTATCACCCGGGAAAGGCAAACGTGGTCGCTGATGCCTTAAGTAGAAAATCATTATTTGCGTTGAGAGTAATGGATGCCCAACTGGCCTTGTTAGATGATGGTTCGATTCTAGCAGAGTTGAGAGCTAGGCCGATGTTTCTACAAGAGTTTCGTGAAGCTTAGAAAGGTGATAAGGATTTGCAAGACAAGAGGATTCAGTGTGAGTCGGGGGTAGAATCAGACTTTTGGATTGGTACCGGTGGGGGTATTATGTTCAAAGATAGAGTTTGTGTACCCAAGGACAACGAGCTTATTCAGAAGATTCTACGAGAGGCGCATAGTGTTTGTTTGTTCGTCCACCCAGTTAGTGTGAATATATACAATGACCTAAAGAAAATGTACTGGTGGTCGAGAATAAAAAGAGACATTTCAAAATCCGTTTCCAAGTGCCTTGTGTGTCAGCAAGTGAAGGCTAAACACCAAGTACCTCCGGGACTACTTCAGCCTATCACGGTCCCCAAGTGGAAGTGGGATCAGATTACTATAGATTTCATGACGGGTTTGCCAGTAACCTGAAAGAAAAGGGATGTTGTTTGGGTTATTGTGGGTAGGCTAATAAAGTTGGCGCATTTCATACCAATGCGTACCGACTACTCCCTTGAGAGATTGGCCAACTTGTACATTTCTGAGATTATGAGGCTTCATAGAGTGCATTTGTCGATTATTTCAGATAGAGACCCGAGATTTACCTCGAGGTTTTGGGGAAAATTACAGGAGGCATTGGGATCAAAGTTGAGTTTTAGCACGGCTTTTTACCTGCAAATAGACAGTTAGTCGGAAAGAGTGATTCAGATTTTAGAGGACAAGTTGTGGTGTTTTATTCTCGAATTTCAAGGTAGTTGGGAAAGGTACTTACCATTGATTGAATTTGCCTACAACAATAGCTATCAGTCAAGTTTGAAGATGGTGCCTTATGAGGCTTTATATGGACAAAATTGTCCAATGCCTTTATACTGGACTGAGCTCAGAGAGAGACAGATTCACGGGGTCGATTTAGTCAAAGAGACTGAAGAGAAAGTTAAAGTGATTCACGACTATTTGAAGGCCGCCTCAGATAGACGAAATCCTATGCGGATTTGAAATAGAAAGAGATCAAATTTCAAGTCGGTGATCAAGTGTTTTTGAAAGTATCCCCGTGGAGGAAAGTCCTCAAATTTGTTAGAAGAGGTAAGTTGAGTCCTCGTTTCATGGGACCTTTTGAGGTCACCGAAAGAGTAGAAGCTGTGACCTATCGATTGGCTTTGCCACTAGAATTGGAAAAGATTCACGATGTGTTTCATGTGTCCATGCTACACCGATATAGATCAGACTATTCGCATGAAATTGTGCCATCAGAGGTTGAGATTCATTCGGACATGGCTTATGGCGAAGAGCCGATCAAGATATTGGCTCGTGAAGTCAAACGATTAAAAAAATAAGAGTATAGCACTCGTGAAACTTTTGTGGCATATACATGGAGTCGAGGAAGCCACATGGGAACCCGAGGAGACTATGAAAGATCTATACCCGAATTTATTCACCGGTAAGATTTTCAGGGACAAAAATCCCTAAGGGGGAGAAATGAAATAGCCCGATTTTGGGCCTAGTTGGAATAATGGTTTTTGGACCACCAATTCGAAGTTAGAGAAAATATTTTATTAATATTTTAGACTTATAATATGTTTATATTAGTGCATGAAAAATTTGGTGAAATAATTTTAGCTTTTGCTTGCTTAATTGCGAAAAAGGACTAAATCGCATAAAGTGCAAAAGTCTTAAATTGATAGCTAAGGGTGTTAAATTGTTATGAACCTTAATTTTGGGGTCTTTAAAGGGCAAAAAGACACTTAAAACTTAGCTGGCCGGCCATGGGAGATAAAAATGTTGAAAAGTCAACATTAGGTAATTTGATGAAATAATGTGTAATAAAATAATACCTAAGCCTAGCTATCATCTTTTTCTTTCATTCTTTCTTCATTACCACTGATTTTTCAGCCATTTTTGGGGGTTTTGAGCTTCAAAAATTTCAGCAACTCATTCCTCTTGCAAGTAAGTGATTTTAATGGCTTTTCTTGAATATTATTGTACTTTTGAGACCCTTGAAGCATGAGCTTTCAAATGAGGGTACTATTTTGCAAAATGATTAAGATTTTAAGGTTTTGCAATGAAAGTATTTATAATGTTTTCTGAGTTTTTATGAAATAAAATGAGTCTTGGGTGTGCTATAAACAACTTTTGTGAAATGTGTTAGCATGAAAACACCTAAAAAGGACTATTTTGCATAAGTTGTAAAATAGATGATAAATGTGTGAAATTGTGGGAATTTGTGGTTACTATAGGAGAAAACAAGTTCAGCTAGACTTAAGATATGAAGAAATTTGATAAAAATCGATTTTCGGGTCTAGGGGTAAAATGGTCATTTTGTCAAAGTCTAGGGGCAAAATGATCATTTTATCGAAGATGCGAATTTTCGATTGCCAAATTTTATTTAGTGACTAAATAAGTATATTTTGCTATTATAGATAAAAAAATATCGAATCTAAACCTAGATCGGGGGAAAGCCAAGCAAATCGACTAAATCGACTAGTCACCATATTTTGTAATCCGAGGTAAGTTGTATGTAAATAATACAACTACATTGCTAATGTATGTGTTGAATTGTATTTAAATTAATATAGCATGAATTGCTTGATTGTGGAATTTAGAAAGTATGATGATAATAGAGATAATAGAGTTCCCGTTTGAACCTAGAAAATAAATCGAATATAAATGCTAAGGCATATGGGTTATTGTGGGCTAGTGTAAGACATGTCTGGGACATGCATCGGCCACATTATGAGACCCAGTGTAGGACCATGTCTGGGACATGGCATCAGAATTGGCATCGGCATCGACATCGGCATCGAGACTAGTGCTAGTGTAAGACATGTTTGGGACATGCATCGGCCTCGAGACGTAAGTCAGTGTAAGACATGTCTGGGACATGCATCAGCTACGAGATAATAGTTAGTGTAAGACCATATCTGGGACATGGCATCGACTTGAGATATGAGCCAGTGTAAGACCATGTTTGGGAAATGGCGTCGGCACCTTACCCCATGTTTGAGGCTTATCGAATATCCGGTAAAGTTCTAAACGGTTCAACGATGAGAGATGCAGTTTAAGCTAATGAGTAAGGTATAACTGTGTTGTTAGTGGTACAGGTACCTATTTGAAATGTATGAGATATGAGCTCGATATATACTATGAGATTTATATGGATAGTGATAAGTAAGTTATGCTTATGCCCACTTTTTTGTTAAGAGCATGTTGATGAATGGTAAAATTGTCGTTGTATATTTATTTATGTGCAACTTACTAAGCTTTATGCTTACTCCCTCTTCTTTCCTTTTCCCCATAGTACTACCTGGCTAGCTCGAGGATCATCGGACGTCGGAGGCAACGATCCACTATCAGCCGAATCACTCGGTATAGTTAGACTATTTGTTTTTAAGAATGGCATGTATACGGCTAGACTTTGATGTTTTGAGTCTTTGAAAAATTAGCCAAATGTGTTGGCATGGGTGATTCCCCTTCATTTTGTATTAAGCCTCAAATGATGGCTAATATTCATTTTGATATATGCAAATGATGTTATTTTCATGGATGAGTAAATTCCACAAATGAAATGTTGTCTATTGTGGTTGAAATGGTTGCATGAAATAGTCTTGTATTGGTTTGGTTGCTATTGTGTAGGTTGTGTAAGTAAAGGTGGCAAAGAGGCTTGGTAAATAGCCTTATTTTGTCCACATGGGTAAGCACACGGGCGTATGTCTAGGTCGTGTGCCAGCCCTATGGGCGTGTTGTCCGGCTGTGTGTCCCCTGTATGTAAAATTTGCAAGACAGTATGCATGATAGTAAACGCACAAGCAGAGACACGGCCTTGTGTCTCTAACATGGGAAGGGCACGGCCTAACACACGGGCGTGTGCCTTGGCCGTGTAACCCTAAAGAATTACTAACGTCAGAAATAGAATGTCTAGCTTTTTGCACACGGGTTAGGATACGAGCATGTCATGCCCATGTGAAGGTCACAGGCGAGGGACACGGGCGTGTACCAGGCCGTGTGAAAACTCCTGTA
This sequence comes from Gossypium longicalyx, assembly GCA_025698465.1. Taxonomy (NCBI): domain Eukaryota; kingdom Viridiplantae; phylum Streptophyta; class Magnoliopsida; order Malvales; family Malvaceae; genus Gossypium; species Gossypium longicalyx. Next base: position 45,422,198 of record CM047007.1, on the reverse strand, counting down.
GGTGTAAACTTAGAATTAATTCCACACGTGTGAGGGACACAGGCGTGTCCCTATATTGCTTAGGCCGTGTGAGTCACACGGGCCAATAGCACGACCATGTCAAAATAGAGACGCTTTGTTAAAGCTCATTTGAGTAACCTTTCACCTCTACTTTAACTCAGACATATCATTTAGCCTTACTTCATTAAGTATACTTACAAATTTGTATTTCTCTAGCAGTTAGAGTCATGAAACGTACCTTGTTGAGAGGGAAAATCACTAGCAAAAATCAGGGTTTCAAACCCAATTATTAGGAGGTAACCTATATCTACTAAGCCCTTCTGTCCTTAAGAAGCAAGATAACCCCCTTAACTTAACCCGGGTTTCCTTTTAACGTGCCTTAAGTTTTCATGGGGACTTGATAAAAGTTACATCAAGACTAAGTGGCTTATCAAAATCTATCACATTTAATAGACTTACCCGATACTCTTTCAACCTTTGATTCTTCTAGTTCGCGTTTGGTTAGTTCCCAACCAACTTTCCTAACAAATCAACTAGTATAAGACCTCATTGGTCTCTAGAGGCACTATGCCTTCTAGTGCGGCCTCATACCTCACCTCCATCCTTTTAGTGACCTTTATTTTCCATTTCATTTATCATCCTATTCTAAATAGGAATCTTTGTTTATTGAGTTCCATTTTAGAATCCGCTCATTCCATACGCTAAAAATGCATTTGGGCGGCTACTACTATTTAGTCAAACATTCCACCTTATGGTTCTTTAACTGTTCCTATTACAAAGGGTCGTATAAATAGAACGCTCCCAGTTTGCCTATTTTCTGCACTAAAATGGCCCTTTTTTTGGTGAACACTACTTAGCTTATCGTATGTCTTTATAACCAGACGTCTTATTCATATACCTATACCCTTAACACTATTCTCGACTCATCATACTCAGTTTTCCCAAAGGTTAGCCATAGGCTTTATTCCCTTTAGAATCCACTAGACTATAGCGTCATTGGCGTACTCGAAAAGTAGCCTATACTTAATTCCATCCTAACATTAGAAACTTAAAACTATTATCTTAAGCCTTATTCCTATGGACTATATTTCAAACTTTCGAGACTTCTCCCAAGGGCGCACTTAAAGGATTTTTATACTTAGTCTAGTTCTAACATTATACCTATTTGAAACTTATCTTATTCGCCTTATTTACCTGAACAGTATCCAAATACTAAGGTTTTGTTGGGTGAGGTGTTACATCTTTAGTAGCCCTAAAGCCTCATGGACAACACCTGAGTGGAGTACGAGTTCTTGAGGCACAACACATGAAGCCAGAAGACCAAATACCACATGTCGATGTTGTGTAGTGACAAAGGCATGGTGTGTCGCAACAAAAGGCTTGACATGGGGAACAACTATTGGGAAGGCTAAAATCATCTGTAAAATCGACATATTTTGAGATTAGTGCTTTCAATTGACCTAGTTAGAGTTTTTAAACGTCTCTGTAATAAGAAGGCTATTCCTAATATATGGAAGGTTGATTATGAGTCATAGTTAGTAGATTTGGTATTTTATTATGTTTTTATTTTGTTTCCAAAACTCTTTGCTCTTTTCGAATAGGTTCGATTTGAACATAAGTCTTTTCTATTAAAGTATTCAGTTTATTTCATTGTTCTTATTCAGATATCGAAGATCAAGTTAACGTTTCTAAGATTACGCAACTCCAAGAGCGTCTAATTCCATCGATTGAGCAAATTCATACCCTTCTGTTATTTAATTTATTTTTGTTCTTTTGCATGTTTAAATTAAACCTAAGACTGATGGCATCTAGATTGATAAGAGGCTAAATCTCTAGAAAGATTAACAAGTGGATGTAGAAGTAGTTAATGGATGGATTTGGTTTCTTTAGAGGAGTTAACTAGTAATAAATTATGTATGCCTAAACCCTAGGAGTGATGACCTTAGGAAGTAATCTAGGATCAATGAGATCGAAAGATAAGTTTACCAAGTAAATCATAGTTTGTCCTGGTGGGGAAAGTGAGGTTGAGATATAAGTGAGCATCTGTCGATTAATTAACTAGTAGAGGCCGAGAGGTAATACTAATTAGTTAATCATTAATTCTGTATAAACCTAAATTTGAAGTTAATTACGACTACTAAAATGAGTTAATCTTCTTATTGCTATTCTAATTTCGTTGTTTTATTATTTTATGTTTATTCAATTTAGTTGATTTAGTTACCATTGATTCTATATTTAATTTCTCATTGTAATATATATTTTAATTACTACTATTTAGACTTATTATTGTATAAATATATTTTTTGTTTAATTTATCCTTCATTGGGCACAATCCTCAGAATACTTACTAGTGTTTCGTTGTAGCATAACTATATTATAATTTAACATGTGCACTTCTAGACATCGTTGATATTTTTTGTGTGGTATTTATACTATAAAGGATAATGTAACACCCCACGCTCGACCTATCCGCCGAATCTGTAACGACCCGATTTAGGGCCTAGTCGGAACAGTGGTCCCGGGACCACAAATTTGAAGTTTAGAAAATTATTATTATGAGGTTATATCCTGATTATATTAGTGTATGAAAAATTTGGTGAGTTAATTTTGATATTTGCGAGCCCAGTTGCGAAAAAGGACTAAATCGCAAAAAGGATAAAAGTTGCATTTTAGTACCCAAACGTGTTAAATAGCTAAAGATATAAAATTGGGGGTATTTAAAGTGAAATTAGACCCCTAAATATGGCTTGGCCGGCCATGAGACAAGATTTTTCAAGTGGTCAATTTGTTAGGTAAGTGATGTTATTTTATGTGATAAAATAGTACCCTAAATGCCTAGCCTTCATCTTTTCCATCCATTCTCTTATTCTTGACCGATTATACTAGAAAAAGAAAGGTTTTTGTGAGCTTGAAACTTTCAGCCACTTAGCCTCTCTACAAGTAAGTGATTTTAATGAGTTTTCTTTAAGATTTTTACATTTTTGGAACCCCTAAAGCATGAGCTTTCATATGAGGGGACTATTTTGCAAAATGATTAAGATTTTAGGGTTTTTCCATGGATGTACTTGTGATTTTTTCTGAGTTTTTATGGAAGAATATGAATCTTAGAAGAGTTCTAAACAACTTCTGTGAAAGGTGTTAGCATGAAAACACCTAAATGGACTATTTTCCATAAGTTGCAAAATATGTGATAAGTGTGTGAAATAGTCAGATTTAGGGGTTGCTAAAGGAGTAAAAAGAGTTCGTCTAGGCTTGAAATACGAAGAAATTTGATAAAAATCGATTTTCGATCATAGGGGTAAAATGGTCATTTTGCCAAAGTTTAGGGGCAAAATGGTCATTTTACCAAAGATGTGAATTTCTGGTGGCCTAATTATAATTAATGACTAAATGAGTGCATTTTATTATTCTAGATCAAGTTTTTCCAAATCTAAACCTAGACCGGGGGAAAGCCAAGCAAATTGACTAAACCAACTAGTCGAGTACATTTTTGTAAACCGAGGTAAGTTGTACGTAAATGATACAACTATATTATTAATATATGTGTTTAAGTTTTCATTGAATGGATATAGCATGAATTTCTTGATTGCATATTGAGAATGCATAAAGACAATGAGATGATAGAACTCCCGTTAGAACACTAGGTAATATACCGAATATTCTAGCTATGACATTTGGGTCACTTGTGTGAGTTCAAGTAAGACATGTCTGGGACATGTATCGGCCACATTATGATAGCCAGTGTAAGACCATGTTTGGGACATGGTATCGGCATTGAGATGAGCACTAGAGTAAGACGTGCCAGGAACACGCATCGGCCTTGATAATGATAGTCAGTGTAAGACCATGTCTAGGACATGGCATCGACTTGAGATGTGAGCCAGTGTAAGACTATGTCTGGAACATAGCATCAGCACCTTACCCCTAGATTGAAGTTTATAGAAGGACCGAAAATGCACCGAATGGTTCAATGGTGTAAGTATGTTTGCGAGTTAATAATGAAAACATAATCATTTTGCGTGTGATACAGGTACCAAATTGGTACGTATGAGAAATGAGCTCATTAGAGAGCATATAACTTGTATGGATGGTAATGAGTAATTCATACTTATGCTTATCCTTGTGTTATGATCATGATGATTATTGATAAATTACTGTTGTATGTTTATTTATATGCAACTTACTAAGCTTTTATGCTTACCCTCCTTCCTTTCCATTTTCTTATAGTGCCGCCTATTTAGCTCGAGGATCACTTGGAGTCAGAGATATGGGTCACACTATCGTCCGAAATTTTCAGTATAGTTGGATTTATATTTTTGAATATGGCATGTATAGGGCTTAGACTTGATTATTTTGTATCCTTAAGCATTGGCCTAATGTGTAGGCTTGGGATAAGTCCCACACTTTGAATTTGGTTTTGATATTGACTATTACTCATTTTGATTATGTAAAAATGATATTTCCTTGGTTGAGTATATTGCCTTAGGAAAGAATGTCTATTGTAGCTAGTTTTATTGTATGGTATAGACTAGAATTGATGTTGGTTGAGTTTGTGTTAATTGGTGTAAATAAGGGTGGAAAATAGGCTTGGTAAATAGCCTTATTTTGTCCACACCGGTAGGCACACGGGCGTGTGTCTAGGCCGTGTGTGTCACATGGTCAGCCCCATGGGTGTGTGATGAGGTCGTGTGTCCCCTGCACGTAAAATTTTCAAGTCAATATGCATGGTAATAACCACACAGTCGGAGACACGGCCGTGTGTCTCAGCAGTGTGAAGGACATGGCCTAGCACACGGGCGTGTGCTATGCCTATGTGACATGTTGGGTGTGCTAACGTTAGAAACAGAATACTCAAGTTTTCTCACACGGGCGAAGACAGGGGCGTATCAAGGCCGTGTGTGAACAACACGGGTGTGTGTCCAGGCCGTGTGAAGTTTGCACTTGAATTTTGTAAAATGGTGTAAATAAATTGGCCACACGGGTAAGGGACCTGGGCGTGTCCCTAGGTTTTCAGGCCGTGTAAGACACACGGGTCATCAACACGGCCATGCTAGGATGGTCACACGGACGTGTTACCTTTCCACACGGGCGTGTGCCCTGTTTCAAATGCAAAGTTTGCATAGATTGGATAAGGAGCCGGAAGGATTCCGAATGGTTTCCAATGGTCGATCTAGGACTCGTAGGACCATATTAAGAGGTATAAAGTAGAAATTGAAAAATTTTGAAATTAAACTGAGTCTTGGTGACTTAAAATGGGTTGCATGTAATTGATCAAGTAGGTAATGCCTTGTACTCTGACTCGGCCTGGGTTACAGATATAGGGTGTTACAGAATATGTGTATGGAGCGTTACAGATGGACTTATACTTAATTAACCTTTGTTAATGCAACTACTATAAAACAATCTAATAATAAAACTAATCTAATAATGACATTTAAAATAATAATTCTTACAACTAAGGCTAGTCACGTACTCAATCTCTCAAATTCCTACCTCTAATCAAATTGTTTGTTACAATACAACTATTAAATTCTTGCTAAGGACTATCTATCCTAAATGTTTAAAGTCTATGGACGACGTCTAGTCACACCATGCTTTATCCAGATGCGAAGCATCCAATGGTACCCCATTCTATGTGCGTGACTCTAACTTCTAACGATCCCTGATCTCTATTCTGTAACACCCCTAACCTGTACCCGTTGCCAAAATAGGGTTTCAGAGCATTACCAAAACATTCAGAATATTTTTCCATTAAACTACATAAATTACTATTCATTTACCGAGATTATTCATATAACGTCTCTTGATTGAGCCCTCGAGGCCCAATACGAGCATCAGAATCGAGTCGGGACTTAATCGAGAACCTTAAGAATTTTTTGCGAAATTACAAAAAATTTTCCAAGGTGAAGGGCTCACACGCCCGTGTGGTCCAAGGGACACGCCCGTGTGACTGTGGGACACACCCGTGCTAGAGGCCGTGTTTGACCCTGTGTAACTCTTTGACTTGCACAGACGGCCATGCCACACGCTCGTGTGCTAGGCCGTGTGGTTAATTAATTCAATTCGAAATTAGGTGTAGGTTTCACACGACCAAGGCACACGTTCGTGTTCTAGGCCGTGTGGCACACACGGCTGAGACACACGCCCGTGTCCTTGCCCATGTACCAAATTCTCAGCATTCTGTATCTAAAAATTAAGGTGCAGGGGACACACGGCCTAACCAAATGCCCACATTACCTGGTTGTGTGTCACACACGGTCTAGACACACGCCCATGTGTCTACCTGTGTGGACAAAATGAAGCCATTCCTAGCTTCATTTCTCACCAAAAACTTCACCCAAGACCTGCACTTGAAACACACAACCAATACCAACCAATTCAAGCATTCAAATTGGGCAATTTCCATCATTCACTAGGCGTATCACAACAAGCATACATGATTACAACCTTACCTTAGTTCAACTTATGCATTCACAACATTTATCACATATTCTTAACATAACACATGTGTATATATATATCATAATAATCTACTTAGTCATACCAAAATTATAACGCCCCGTACCCGAGACCGTTGCCGGAGTCGAACACGAGGTGTTCACAGACTTAATTAATTGCTTAAACAGCTCAAACAATTTAATTTTAGAAATTCCAGACAAGCTGGCTAACTGCATCATAGTCGCTTAAAAATTCATATCTCGAGTTCCGAAACTCAAAATCCAATTCCGTAAATTTTCTCTGAAACTAGACTCATGTATCTATTTACTAATTTTTTCTATAATTTTTTTCTGGGCCAATTAGTACAGTTTATTAGTTAAAGTCTCCCCTGTTTCAGGGTTCGACTGCTCTGACCTCTGCGTATTACAAATCAGATATATCTCTGTACAGAATTTCAATGACTATGATGTTTGTTTCTCTTAAAACTAGACTCAATAAGAAATCTGTAAATATAAATTATGACTTCTAATTATTTTTATAAAATTTATGGTGAATTTCTAAAGTCAGAACAGGGGATCCAGAAATCGCTCTAGCCCTGTTTCACAAAAATTTAAACATCTCATAAAATATAACTCATATACCTATTTCGTTTCCTCCATATGAAAATAGACTCATCAAGCTTCGATTACATAACTTATTCATTATTTAATTCCATTTCTACCATTTTTAGTGATTTTTCAAATTCACGTCACTACTGCTGTCTGAATCTATTTTACGATAAATTTTAGCTATTTCATGGTTTCCATGGATTAGCTAGAAATTTGACATACATAACACCAAATATGATCATAATTAGTCATTCCAATGGCTAATCATTACCAAGCATTTTTATACTACTCAATAATCATATCTTAAGACCATATATACAAAATGATTATAATGCTATACATGCCATACTCAAAATATACAAGCCATTAAGCCAAGATGGTATACGGATAGTGTGAGCGTGCCTCCGACCGTTCCCGATTTCCGAGCTGGCTTGTCAACACTACAAGGAATGAAAAGGAGGGAGTAAGCATAAATGCTTAGTAAGTTCACATGCAAATAGCAAGTAACATAACCATATAAGCAAACATAAAACATCATTTGCATAATCATCACCAAGACATTCATATCATATTTTCATTTATCATCTTACCATATTGTTGTTATATCGATTTTTCAACCCGAGGGTTAAGTACATACCTGTTCAAAGTATCCATTTCACAACACTTACCAATACGTCCCCTTCATCTTGAGTATTCCTCCATTTGAGTAGAACTTTACCGTTGAACACATCAGAATATAATTCGGATACATGGAAAGTTTGCACATAAGTGCCACATATGTAGCCAAGCTACTATGTAACCCGCCCATAAGCGAACTCGGACTCAACTCAACGAGCTCGGACGTTCGCATCCATAAGTGAACTCGGACTCAACTCAACGAGCTCGGATGCCTAGTTACATCTCACGAACTCGGACTCAACTCAACGAGTTCGGATGCCCAAATATCCCAGTGACATGTCACTTGTATCCTAATCCATTCCTAAGGTTCAGCGGGACCTTTTTCCCAATCATGTGTCTCAACCATCTTCTACGAAATACCGATACCAATACTCGGTAGTATTTTACATTTTCCAAGTATATCACATAATTTGACATATTATCAAACAATTATCACGAGTATAATATTTCATAATAATTATCATATCATTTAAATAACATAAAAACATTTAAAATAATAACTATGTTACCAACATTTACATATGAACTTACCTAGTATGCAAAAATGGCTACTTTTACCATTTCGTCCACAACTTGGTATTTTTCCCATTTTAGCCCGAATTTCAGTTTTCCTTGCTCTATAATTTAAAATATATTCTAATTAGGACTCACATTATTCAAATTGACCCAAAATCATATTTTGGAAAAATTACAATTTTGCCCCTAAACTTTTGCATATTTACACTTTTGCCCCAAAGGTCGTAAATTAAACTTCAGCCTATTTTCTTATGTTTTATGACATGCTGATCATTTTTCCCTTCTATGGAAACAACAAATTCTCACTCTAACATGTACTTATGACTATGAGGTATTTTTACCGATTAAGCCCTTTTGCTCGTTTTCACTTAAAACCGAGTAGCACAAGTTGTCTAACATAATTTAAAATCTCATATTCTATCATAAAACACCAAAATACACAAATTTCACCTATGGGTATTTTTCCAAATATAAACCCTAGGTTAAATTATTGTTAGCATAAGCTAAATCGAGCTACCGGGACTCCAAAAAACGTAAAGAACTTGAAAAATAGGGCTAGAATGGACTTACAATCGAGCTTGGAAGCTTGAAAAACCCTAGCCATGGTTTCTCCTTGCTATATTCGGCCATGGGGTTGAAGATGAGCAAAATTGGCTTTTAATTTTGTATTTTAATTCATTTTACCCCTAAATGACCAAAATGCCCTTACTACTAAACTTTCCAAAAATTCCATCCATGTCCAATTTTTGTCCATAGACTTAGAAATTGGTAAAATTGCTATTTAAAACCTCCTAATTAACATTTCAAAACAATTTCATACTAGAAACTTCTAGAATGCAAGTTTTGCAACTTATTCGATTTAGTCCCTAATTTCAAATTAAGCACTTTATGCATAGAATTTCGTCACAAAATTTTCACACAATCATGCAATCATATCATAAACCTAAAAATAATTATAAAATAATTATTTCTATCTCAGATTTTGTGGTCACAAAACCACTATTCTGACTAGGCCCAAAATCAGGATACTACAAAAATGAACCATTACTAGCCATTTTAATGGTTAGGTTACAAAATAACATTTCAAGCCACTATTGGCCAAATTGTCCTATACATGCCATTATACCAAAATAATTTTACTAAGTATACCCAAAATAACTAGTTGATAGTGTGATGATGCTCTAGTGATCTCCAACCCTCGCGAGCTTATAAAACGGAGTAAGCATTACATGCTTAGTAAGTTCCTATAACGGAAACTAAACTTACCAATCTTGCTCATTAAATCTAGGCATACAATGTTATGTTTCCATCCATTTGGCTAAATTGCCTAATCACATACATTCAATCAAACATGTTAGTCACCAAAATCTTCATATCAATAAAGTAACATAGATGAGCTCGTCAAGCAATATTCTTTCAAGTCATTATCATATCATCTCAAGATTTTCATGCAATGTCAAGAGTTATATGTCCATTGAATCATTGAATTCCGATGGATGCTTAAATAGTACACTCGAAGTGTATGATTTAATAATCCGTCAATTTCTTATTCAAGGTACCCATTAGGGCACTTAACCAAGAAACACTCTCTCAAGCCGCATATCGTATAACTGGATTACCAGTCCAGGCTAAATCCTTTATATAACGTATGCTCAGAAGGTCTCGATTAGGATTACCAATCCAGGATAAACCCTAATCGTAATGTATGCTCGAGAGGTATTATATCGGGATTACCGTCCAGGCTAAATTGTTTCTATAACAAGGTCAATAGGATTACTCGTTCGAGCTAAATCCCGTCCGCAACAAATGCAGGACCTTATTAGTTTCGAAAAGCATATATAATCATCGGAATTCAATATTCAATCGGGACTTAACCCCTTTTTCATCATTTCAAGCATGTATTAAATTTCTCATGATAACCTTCAAGTAATGTACATCAATATAAATCACATTCCATACAACACAACATTCAATTAAACATATTTACATGCCAGATTAAGTTACACGAACTTACCTCGACACTTGTTCGCATAAAAAGTCTACTAATCTATAACCTTTTCTTTTCCTCGATGTAACATCGAATTAGTGTTTTCTGGATCTATATAAATGAATTTAACCATCAACTTCACACATTTCATATTCAAATGGACTCAATTTACGTCCTAGGTAAAATTACCATTTTACCCTTAACTTTTCCATAAATTTCGATTTTGTCCCTAGTCCCGAAAAATGAAACTTGTGCAAATTACTCCCTATTCCAAGCCTAACCCCATTACAAATTTTCCAGCACATGAATTTATAAAATTTTAGAATTTTTCATCAAATTTTACAACTTTTCATTTTAGTCCCTAAATCATGTTTTCATCAAAAATCACTTTGTAAATGTTGTTTATCTATCAATAATCTTTCATTTTCTACCATAAATTTCTAATTTCTAGCATATACATTCATGACCCATTTTTCATACCTTGATAACTTTTCAAATTAATCCCTCAAATAGAGAGATTAAGCTATCTCGATTTTAAAAATACCAAAATTACTAAAAACAGGACAAGGAAACTTACCCAATTAGGCCTTGAATTTTTTTTTCTCTCACCTAGGGTTTCCATGTTTTTTTAGGTTGAAGATGATGAAAATAAGATGATATTTTCTTTTATCATCTTTTAACTAATTTAATTATTTCAAATTCCAATTTGGTCCTTGACCTTTTCTAATTTTTCCATGGATGAGTCACCAAGAATCTACATACTTTTCCTTAATGGTCTAATTATCGTATAAGGACCTCTAGATTTGAATTCCATAGCTATTTAATCCTTATAGCTACTAGAATTCAACTTTTGCATTTTATGCGATTTAGTCCTTCTCGTAAATAAGCACTTAATCGATAAAATTTTCGTATCAATATTTTCACACGACATGCCTATTATAATGCATATTATATAATGAAATGAAAATAAACCTTATTTTTGGGTCGAATTTGTGGTCCCAAAACCACTGTTCCGATTTCACTGAAAAATGGGCTGTTACAACTCTTCCCCCTTTAGGAATTTTTGTCCTCGAAAATCTTACCAGTAAAAAGATTCGAATATTGCTTTCTCATAGTATCCTCTAGCTCCCAGGTAGACTCTTCTATACCATGACGTTGCCAAAGAACTTTTACTAAAGCTACCTTTTTATTTCTTAACTCTTTTGTTTTCAGAGCTAAGATTTTGATTGGTTCTTCACTATATGTCATATCAGACTGGATCTCTACCTCCGTTGAAGAGATAAAATGTGAAGGATCGAATTGGTACCTTCATAGCATAGACACATGAAAAACATTATGAATCTATTCAAGCTCTGGTGGTAAAGCTAATCGATATGCAACCGGTCCAATTCTTTCTATAATATCATATGGTTCAATGAACCGTTGACTTAGTTTTCCCTTGCGTCCAAATCAGAGAACTTTTTTCCAAGGCGGCACTTTCAAGAATATTTTATCACCGACTTGAAATTCTATTTCTTTTCGTTTCAAATCAGTGCAGGAATTTTGACGATTAGAGGCTGCTTTCAAGCTATCTCTAATTACTTTCACTTTTTTCCTCGGTCTCTTGGACCAAGTCAACTCCATGTAACTTTTTCTCACTAAGTTCTGTCCAATACAATGGAGTTCTACATTTGCGTCCATACAAGCTTCATACGGTGCCATTTTAATACTAGACTGATAAGTATTATTATAAGCAAATTCAACCAAAGGCAAATACCTTTCCCAGTTACCTTCAAACTTAAGTACACAACACCGAAGCATATCCTCCAAGATCTGTATTACCCGTTCAGATTGACCATCTGTCGAGGGATGAAATGCAGTGCTAAAATGTAACTAAGTACCCAGAGCTTCTTGCAATTTGCTCCAAAATCGAGATGTAAACTGAGGGTCTCTATCTGAAATAATGGAGACAGGCACTTCATGCATTCTAACAATCTCAGAAACATATAATTCAGCCAATCTATCCAAGGAAAAATCCATAAGTACCGAAATAAAGTGTGCAGCCTTTGTCAATCGATCAACAATTATCCAAATGGCATCTTTCTTCTTTGGAGACAGGGGTAATCCCGTTACAAAGTCCATAGTAATTCTTTCTCATTTCCATTACGGTATCGTAACCGGCTATAATAGTCCAGAAGGCACCTGATGTTTAGCTTTTACTTTTTAACATATCAAACAATTAGATACGAACTCAAAAATATCTCGTTTCACTCCCGGCTACTAGTACATCTTTTCCAGATCATTATACATTTTATTACTACCAGGATGTATAGACATGTTACCATTGTGAGCTTTATTCAAAATCTTCTGTACTAGTTCTGAACTTTTCGGTACACATACTCTACATCTGAATAACAAACATCCATCAGCCCTGATCTAAAATTCTGAGTCAGGAGTCGATTCACTCTATACCCATTTTGCTTGCAACTTACTATCATTTCTCTGAGCTTCCGAGATCTGTTGCAAAAATAGTGGTCTAGCTTTTAACTCAGCTATGATTGAACCATCATTAGACAACGACAATTGGACGTTCATTGCTCGCAGAGTATACAAGGATTTTCTGCTCAAAACATCTGCCACTACATTGGCTTTCCCCAGATGGTAGTTAATAACAAGATCATAATATTTCAATAACTTAAGCCATCTGCGTTGTCTCAAATACAAATCTTTCTGTGGCATCAAGTATTTCAGACTTTTATGATCAGTGAATATGTGAAATTTCTCACCAAACAAGTAATGTCGCCAGATTTTCAATGTGAACACTATGGCTGCTAATTCAAGATCATGTGTCGGGTAGTTCTTGTCATGTGGCTTTAGCTAGCGTGAAACATAGGCTACTATCTTACCATCTTGCATCAAAACACAACCTAAACCATTCAATGACACATCACTATAAACTGTAAATTCCTTACCCAATTCTGGTTGAACTAACACTGGTGCTTCTGTCAATAAGGATTTTAATTTATCAAAACTCTGTTGGCATTTATCAGTCCACTCAAACTTTACATCTTTCTATAGCAAACGAGTCATAGGAGAAGCTATCCTAATTTTTTTTTTACAAACCAGCGATAATAACCAGCTAGTCCCAAAAAACTTCGAAACTTCAGACACATTCTTCGGTTGCTTCCAATTAACAATGGTTGAAATTTTATTTGGGTCTACTATAATGGCCTAAATTCAAGGTTATTAAAACAGTGGTTTTGTAACCACAAACCCGGTTTAAAGAGAAATTTATTTTAATATTTTTACGTGAATATTGATATGATAGGAAAATCGTATGAAAATATCGATAGAAAAATTTTACTGATTTAGTAGTTAGTTAGAAAAAGAAATTATTGAAGAAATTGGGTAAAAACAACGTATCGAGACCTCGATCTCGTAAAACTGAGTCGAAAATATTTTTATAAATATTTATGAAATGCTAGTAATGTGGTATTAAAATTTCGTTAGGAAATTTTAATGTTTGGGTAGTCAATTAAGTGAAAAGGACTAAATTGAAAAAGGTATAAAATTGGTTGGGATGATTAAATAGCTTAAGTGTCTAATGAGAAAGGATTTAAAAGGCAATTAGACCCAAAATTTATTTGGGCTGGACGGCAAGGGCATGAAATCAGCAAGAAAATGGATGATTTAAGGGAAAGATTGGAATATTGCATAATTAACCAAATAAAATTAGGACTAGTATGGAAATATCTAGGTTTCCAAGAGAAACAAATGGGAAGATCATTCGAATATTGTACGAGGAGATAATTAATTTTTAGTGAGGAAGGGTCGGAACTATCAGACAGCAGAATAAGGGTGACTTTAAAGAATAAATTGTACTTATTGGTTAAACCAAAAATTTTGAAAATTTTATGGTAAGAAGATACGTGAGTCTAGTTTCAGAGAAAATTTGCGGATCTTAATTTGGAGTTCTGTAACTTAAAATATAAATAATTTAGTGACTACGACTCAAGTAGATAGCTTTGAATGAACTATAACTAATAATGGAATTATAGAGAATGTTACATATGAACATGAAATGTATTAAATTGATGATTAAATTTATTTATTTAGATCTAGAAAATTCAAATACGAAGCTAAATCGAGGAAAGGAAAAAGTTTGAGATTAGTAGATTTTTGTATACGAACAAGTATTGAGGTAAGTTTGTGTAACTTGAATTATATTCTTAAATGCTTGAAATGTATGCTATTGATGTGAATAATTTGAATGTTCATTGTATGAAAATTGATGAAACATTGATATATTTGATAAAAAGGGGAAGAAATCCCGGTTGAATGAAAGGAAACTTCGATGGATCTCTGAAAAGGAATTGACGGTAAAAAGGATCTAGCCCGGACGGGTGATCCTATCCTGATATAGCCCTCCTGAAGAATATGTGTAAAATGGATTTAGCCCGGATGGGTAATCCAAATTAGGGTCTGAATTTAGCCTGGACTGGCAATTCAGATCCAAGCTCATTAGAGTAATTGTCATTGCAGGGGATTTAGCCTGGACTGGAAATCCCGCTATAAGGATGAGGTTCGCGGGAGTGTGCTCTCTGAAATGGAAATGTGCGCACATGAATATGAATTGACAGACCCGAAATTGTACACTAAAAGTGTACCTTTTAAAATCCATCAAAATTTCGAGAAACTTAATAGGATAAATATGGGAAATAATACGGGTAATAGAAAACATGGAATTGATGAGCTCATCAATTATTAATCTTTGTATTAAACTTATATGATGCTATTTAATTAATGTTTTGGTTGAGTTTGTGTGTGATAGGTAAATGGTAAATTGAATGGATGTATGAATATCTATTGCATTGTATTGAAAATATTAGGTAAGTATAATTCTTGTTACATGAGCTTACTAAGCACAACGTGCTTACCCTGTTTCATTTTTCCCTGTTTTGTAGTATTAAGAGCTCGGAGGTCGGATTTGGTCAGAGACACATCACACTATCAACCTCAATATTTTGGTATATCAAGAAACTTTATTTTGGAAATCAATGGCATATATAAGTTAATAAAGTAAAAGTTAATGTGTAATGAATGTAAAGTAAGCCATTGGTATGGTTAACAAATCTTGGTTTTGGTATGTGATGAGGTTATCTTATAAATATGCATGAATCTATCTTGAAAATATGTTAAATTGGATCGGTTGATATGGATTGGTCTCAGTTTAAAATTACAGGAAAGGTTAGAAATCTATAAAAGGGTTATATTGAGTAAAAAATTTATTAATTCGTAAACTCCAGTAATGCCTCATACCCTATTCTAGCAACGAATACGGGTAGGGGGTGTTACATCTACTCTGACACCTTCAGCAGATACTATATGCCCAAGAAAGCTAACTTCCCGTGTAACGCCCCAAATTTGGGCCTATAAGTGTTAGGTCTTGAGCATGGGGACAGTTAGGAGGCGGCATATAAATAATTAATTGTGCAAGAAGTGTCACAAATGAGTAATTGTCTCAGTGGTTAAGTGTTTTGGGAAGAGCTTGAGAAGTCTTAGGTTCAAGTCTAAGCTGGTGTAAAAAGTTTTGTTTTTAAAGGAATAAGCACTGTCTCTAGTTAATAGGTTTTTAAATAATTGAGGGGATAACATGACACAAAAACCCTACTGATCTAGTGGTAAGTGGCATGTGGAGTATGCTAGGGGTCTGAGGTTCGAATCCCTACTTGAGCAAATGGTGATTATTTTTACGGATGGCCATGAGAGGTAGTAGAGTTGGACTGAAACACTGTAGAGGGGAAAGGGAATAGTGGGACGTTTGGGGACTGTGGGGCACTTAGAAATTCGGCTAAAGGTTTTGCTCAAGAGTTGTTGTTTTCGTTTTTCTTTTTCTTTTGGCCGATTAGTGTTGGGGAAGGGTTTTCTTTTGAGTTTTGCATTTTTTTTGCTTATTCGACTTTTACCAATTTGTTCTTGCACTCTTTGCACTTTTAGGTTTTAACAATTGTGTCTCTCGGGTTTCATCTTTGGCCGACTTCTCAATCTTCCCCTCCCTCTTCTAGTTGTTGTTGACCGAATAACTTGTCTCTCCTTTCTTTCTGCACCTCTTTCTTCTGTTTATCACTTCTCTTATCATCTGTTCCTTCTTTTTATCCTTAACTGAATACTTCTTCTTTTATATTCTCTCCTCTTGTAATCTTTCACCCTTTGGTACTTTGACAGTGACGACATTACTCTTTTTCCCTACCTCTGCTTTCAACTTTTGCAAACTAATTATTGGAACAATCGGCAGGTGCTTGTTTTACTCTCTATTATTTTCTTTTCTTGATGTAGTAATCTTTTTAATACCTTATTTACTGTCATTTATGGCTAGGAGCGTATGGGTATTGAACCTTGCCTCTGTCTTGTTGGATTCTCACTTTGGGAATAGGGACGACTGTTTTATATCTACAACCGATTTTACATTCTTGGTAAGTGATTGTATTGGTTCAATCTTTACGTGAACGATATCGATATAGGTTAATGGAGTTTGGTTGTATGTAGGTCAATCAAGGAGTTGTATTCAGACTTCATCAATGGTTCATTCAAGGTTAATCTCACTCTTGCAAGTAAGGCAAGTATTGGTGTAGTAGTTATGATAAGAGTAAAGAGGGATGTTAATCCTATTGCTTTGACTAATGAAGTAGTTTTGGTGGAGTGTAAGCTTTGGACTCGAGGGCTGCTTGCGCAATTTCATTTAAGGTGTGTAATCACACTACTGTTGGCCAAAAGCTGGAAACGTACGACTGTTGGCACTACACGAGCGTACACTCGCTCGTGTGGTGAGTCAAGTGCACAAAACGTAGGCATTCGATCAAAGAGGCCGCCATGAGCGATTTCATGGGCTTAAGCCGTTAGTGGGCCACTTAGGCCACGAAATGGCCCGAATGGGCCTAATGGGCCTGTGGGCCCACTTGTGTAAATCTGACTGTTAGATGGAAAATAGTGGGGCTTGTCATGTCGCGCACATGGCATAGGCCATTCTAGGCCTCAATGGGCTAAAGTGGGCCGGTGGGCCCAATGGGCTCGAGGCCCCGCACGGATAAAATCCTCGATAAGTGACAAACTTTGGACTAAGCTGTGTAGTATGCATAACCGTGGCTAATCCTGGGCTAATTGGGCCGCACGAGTGTGTGGGCCCATTTGGGCCGAATAATGGGCCTTGGGCCCATTTTCACCGATAGGACCGTTAGGGTTGTAAAAGTCGCTCGGGGCGACTGTAAACCTTCGAATTGGCTGATAAGCATGTTTGGGCCAAACTGTTTAAAGTTACCGAAATACCCCCAGTTTGTAAAATTAACGAAATACCCTCAATTTGTGAAATTACTGAAATATCCCTATAGGGTAAAATGACTATAATACCCCTGTAAGGTAAAATGACTATTTTGCCCTTATGGAGAAAAATGATTGTTTTGCCCTTATGTGGTAAAATGACTGAAATGCCCCTCCATGGTAAATTGATTGTTTTGCCCCCATGTGAGGTATTTATAAATATGTACAAGTATGATTGTATTTTAGCTTGCTATTTAAACTGTAATTGATACATGTATGATTCTATGATATGACATGACATGTGGCATGATGCATTGCATGAAGGTGGGTTTTTATATGATTGGAGGAAGTGTACTCTACTGGCAGCTCTGCTGCAAATTACTAATGGCTTTAAGCTTATTATACTGGCAGCTCTATTGCAAATACTGTTTGTGCCACAACACATTCTATTTTAGAGTGTACGGATGGGTAGGTTAATTATATTCCCACATAGAGTGTAGGGCTGGTACGAAGATGGAGTGTAGAGGCTGGATTGGGTAGGACTTGCATATTTTTTACTATTATTGTAATGGGCTAAGGTCCGAATATATATATGACTACTTCTGTATTGAGATGGGCTTAGGCCCAGACTGCTTATTGACACTAAAATGGGCTAAGGCCTAGACTGTTACTGTTAGTAATATAGGCTTAGGCCCAGAATGTATTCACTCTCTGTATGTTCGATTGTTTGTTATTATGGGATTACACACTGAGTTTTCGTAAACTCACCCATCTGTCTAACCATGCAGGTAATCTTTAGGAGGATCGGTGCAGCGAGGGACTCGGAGGTGGCCACACGACCTCTCATGCTTTCATATTTGGTTTTAATTTATAAGTGATTTAAATTTTGGGGTATTTTACTGTAATTATGCATTTATGGATTTAAATTTTTATTTGCATTGGTTTATAACTGCTAGCAATAGGAAAACACGAGTTTTCAAAATAAGCAATGTTTTTACAAAGTGAACGGCAAGTACGCAACTGTTTTAAAAAGCTTCCGCTATAAAATATATTTTGGAAATGAATAACATTTTAAAATATAATAAGGATGTTTTAATATGAATAACTTTTGGCAAACAACTCACATTTTGACCCTAAACGAACGTCTTTAAGATCGCACAAAGATTTTAAATAGAAACTGAGTTTTTCAATAATATATCACTTTACGAAAAACACTTCAATGTGACGTTGCTAGATTTGGCCATAACGTCTAGGCCGAGTTTGGGGTGTTACATCGCGTAGCCAAAATTCACATTTACTGAATTTGGCATACAATTGTTTCTCTCGCAACATTTTGCAACACTATTCTCAAATGCTCAGCATGCTCATTTTCATTCCAAGAGTAAACCAAAATATCATCTATAAATACCACCACAAACCTGTTAAAAATTCTGTTCATCAAATCCATAAACACTACTGGTGCATTTGTCAAGCCAAATGGCATCATAAGAAACTCATAGTGTCCATACCTGGTTCCAAAAGTTGTCTTTGGTACATCCAATTCTTTTACTCGTAGTTGATAATAACCAGAACGAAGATCAATCTTTGAAAATATAGTGGCACATTTTAACTGGTCAAACAAGTCAACGATTCATGGCAATGGGTACTTGTTCTTTATCATAACTTTGTTGAGCTATCTGTAATCAATACACAGCCTTAACGATCCATCCTTCTTCTTTGCAAATACAACTGGTCCACCCCAAGGTGAGAAACTAGGTCGAGCAAAACCTCTGTCAATTAATTCTTGCAACTGTACTTTCAACTCTTTCAATTCAGTAGGAGCCATTCTGTACGGTGTTATGGATATCGGTGACATTCCCAAAACAAGATCTATAGAGAATTCCACCTCTCTTTCTGGTGGTAAACCAGGTAATTCTTCTGGGAATACATTAGGAATTTCTCATACTATTGGCACTGACTGAATCTTCGACTCAGATACTTTAATATCCATCACATACGCAAGATAAGCGTCATAACCTTTTCTGGCATCTTTTTGTGCTGACATTACTGAAATCACATTAGGTAATCTATCCAATTTATCAGATTCAAAATGAAGTAATTCACCATTCTCACATTTCAATATAATATATTTCTGTTTACAGTTCACCACTGTATCATATTGGGTTAACCAATCCATCCCCAAGATCACATCAAATTCATCAAATGGCAATAACATCAAGTCAGCCAAAAAGCAATAACCTTTTACCATCAATGGACAGTTCTTACAGACTTTATTTACCATAACACACTGGCCCAGGGGGTTTAAAACTTTAACCACAATTTCAGTGAATTCAACAGGTAAATTTTTAACAAATACTCGGTTCGTGCATATGTATGAATGTGTGGAACTAGGATCAATCAATGCAATAATATCAGTATCAAGTAGAGAAAATGTACCAGTAATAACGTCTGGCGTAGAGGCATCTTTCCTAGCACGAATAGCATATGTCCTTGCAGATGCTCGTGCCTCTGATCTAACTGTTGTATCCTTGGTAATACCTCGACTACCACTAACATTACCAGAATGACGGGGTGGTCTGCCCCTCGAAACAGGATTACTATGCTTTGGAGCTGGTTCTATCTCTTTTTCAACTCTTTCTGAACAATCTCTAAGAAAATGCTCAAGTGAACCACATCCAAAACAAGCTTCACTTCTAAACCGACATTCCCCATGATGAAATTTGTTACAATGTTTACATTTCAGTTTGGGATTACCGACACTACCCATACTAGTCACAGATGGAGATGAAGACCTCGGGTTAGAACGTTGAGAGCCCCACTCTCTTCTAGAATATCCTATAGAGGTGGTAACACGATCATAATACTTCTTGAATTTCTTAGAAGCAAATGGTTGTGACTTACTCATAGTTTTTTTTCAGAAACCCGAGCCTCTCTTTCAACTTGCCTCTTTTCTTTACTCAATTTTTCAGCTTTGTGGGCTCGATCAGCTAACATTGTAAATTCCCTTATCTCGAGAATTTTGATCAACAATTTGATGTATTCATTTAAACCTTCTTCAAAGCATTTACACATTTCAGCCTCGGTTAGAACCCATTCCTTAGCATACTCGCTCAACCGAACAAATTCCCGTTTATATTCAGATACCGCTATGTTTCTCTATTTGAGCTCTAGAAATTCTTTCTTTTTATGATCCATGAACTTCTAACTAACATACTTCTTCCTGAATTCAGCCTAGAAGAATTCCCATGTGCCATTCTCCCTCGGTACCACTGAAATTATGGTATTCCACCAATGATAAGATGTATCTTTCAATACGGATACTGCACATTTTAGACATTTAGCAGGCGTACAAGATAATTCATCAAAAACCCGGATAGTATTCTCTAGCCAAAACTCAAGCCTTTCTGGATCATCATCTGCGGTAGCTCTAAATTCTTCTACCCCATGTTTGCAGATTTTACCTATTGGAGGCTTACCAATTCTAATAGGTTCGGCACCCTGTGGTATCTTCGGAATTGGTTGGGGAGCAAGTGGGGGAGGTTGTTGTACAACATGGTTTGTTCTCAAGTACTATGTAAACCATTCATTCATCATTTGAAAGAAAGCTTGTTTTACCTCCTCACTTTGACCCTTAGACACGAGCCTTTCACTACCAGACGCAGACGCAACTCTTTGAATTGAAGTTGAAGCATTGCTCTCAGCTTCCTCAGATTCAGCTCTAGTTCGGTTGGATGAAATTACTATATGAAAAACACATTTAAAATGATCAGGAGTCATCACACTATCAATATTTATATAATGGCATGTATAGCTAAACTCAAGTTTGCTACGTCAAATCCAAGAATTGGCTAACCCGTAGCTCTGATATCACTAAATATAATACCCCTAACCTGTACCCTTCACCAAAATAGGGTTTCAGAGCATTACTAGAACATTCAAAACATTTTTCCATTAAACTATATAAATTACTATTCATCTACTGATATCATACATAACGTCCCTTGATGGGGCCCTCGAGGCCCAATACGAGCATTAGAATCGAGTCGAGACTTAATTGGGAACATTAAGAATTTTTTGCGAAATTACAAAATTTTTCCAAGGTACAAGGCTCACACACCCGTGTGGTCCAAAGGACATGCCCGTGTGACCCTAGGACACGCCCATGCTAGAGGCTATGTTCGACTCCGTGTAACTCTCTGACTTGCACACACTGTAACACCCCTTACCCGTATCCAACGCTGGGATAGGATACAAGGCATTACCGAACTTAAACACAAGCAAACATACAAAACTGAACCATAAAATTTTGTTCAAATAAAATTCATTCATACATATGCAACTTGTCCCTTATATGGGCCTACGAAGCCCAAAACATACATCGAGAGTAGTTTGGGACTACACTGAGAACTTTAGAAAATTGTCCCTTATATGGGTCACACGCCTGTGTGGGTAGGCCATGTGGTCACACACGCTCGTATGGCTTGGGACACGCATGTGTCCTCAGCCCGTGTAACTCTCTATTTACGATGTCATCACACAATTAGGGCCACGCAGCCAAGTCACACGCCCGTGTGCTTAGGCCGTGTGGCGAATTAAATTCCAAAAATTAAGTGCAGACTTCACACAGCCTGGTCATATGCCCATGTCCTGAGGTCGTGTCCTTCACACAGCTGAGACAAACAGTCGTGTCTCTGCCCATGTGTTTACTACTTAGCATTCTATTTTACCTAGTTAGGGTGCAGGGGACACACGGCCAGATCACACGCCCATGGGGCAGACCGTGTGTCACACATAGTCTCGACACATGTTCATGTGCCTATTCATGTGGAAAACTTTGAGGCTATTTTCCAAGCCTTTTATCACCCTCAATAACACATGCACACTTACACATCTCAATGACATCCTACATGGCATAAATGAGCACTTACACATTCATAAATATGGCTCATACATAACAACTTCTTATCAATTTATACTTGCTTAAGATTTCATGTTTTATTTAAACCAAGCTTACCAAATCACATGCAATATGAACCATCAATTTGATTCCATTTCATACATTCACGCCTTAGTTGTTATCATGTCATTTACTCATGATTCCATCATCAAGCATCCATGATCATATCCACAATTCATCCATGCCAAATGAATTTAACCACAACATGAGTGACCATAGCACATGTATGCATGTATGAATAGGATTACATCCCCATAATTAATATGGGCCATATCTCATAGCCATATACAAAATGAATCATCAAATCATTATAAGCCAACACATTTGGCTACACAAATATGACATATAACAAAAAGACCAAGTCCCTATACATGCCATACTAAAATATACTTAAATTCACTATACCCAAAAGATTAGTTTGATAGTGTGAATTGAGCTCCGACGTCCTTCAATCCCTGAGCTAGCTTGGCGATACTATAAGAAAATGGAAAGGAAAGGGGAGTAAGCATAAAGCTTAGTAAGTTTGCATGTAAATAATTAACAAAATTAACCATGCAATATTATACACATAACACAATAACATTTATCACAATGTCATCAAGTATCATAGGTACATCTTAAGGCATGCCATTTACATAATGTACAATAAAACTCATGACCATAATTCATTCATTCACTTCTTCTGAGGTCTCATTGATTCATAATCTCAATGTTTATGAGCTTTGTGTAGGTACCTGTATTCTTTCAACATGATCATACCTTGTCATCTCTTTGACATAATGTTGGATTACCCATTGAACCACTTGGAATACCAAAGGATACTCGCGAACACTCATACACATGGTTGGATGCCAATGCCATATCCTAAATATGGTCTTACATGGGATCACGTATCGATGTCAATGCCATGCCCCAGACATGGTCTTACATGGGATTGTAGATCGATGCCAATGCTATGTCCCAAACATGGTCTTATATGGGATTGTAGATCGATGCCAATAGCCCAGCTATGGTCTTACATGAAATTACATATCAATGCCAAAGCCATGTCCCAAACATGGTCTTACATGGGATCACACATAACCCTAATGTCCTGTCATTTGTATCCTAACTATTCCTAAGGTTCAACCTAAGTTTTGAGTTATCGAACTTCGTCGAATCTTCATCGAGTCATCATTAATTAATTCTACAAAAAAAAAATTATACAATTCATGCAATATTAAAGCATTAAATACATAAAAATGTAACATTGCATTATTTACACACGAACTTACCTTGGTACTCAAAATGTGGCTATTATTCGATTCAGTCCACAACCTTGTTCTTCTTTGGGTTTAGGTCTGGACTCTGTTTTTCTTTATCTATAATAGCAAATTTTGCTTGTTTAATTTTCACATTGTTCAAAATAGTCCATAAATCATACTTTGGAAAAATTATAATTTTGCCTCTAAACTTTTATATAATTACAAATTAGCCCCTAGGCTCGTAAAATGAAATGTGTTCATTTCTTTTGCTACCCAAGCCTATCCGAACTTATATCATACTTATATCAGCTCACATTTTCTTCCAAATTAGATTTTTAACCACCTATTTTACAACTTTTACAAAAAGGTCCTTTTTAGGTGTTTTCATGAAAAACCACTTAGTAAAAGATGTTTATCATGCATCAAACTTTCATATTCCTCCATTAAACACCAAATTACATGCATGTCACACATGGGTAAGTTTTTGAACATGAACTCTAGCTCAAAATAATGGTAGAAATAGTTAGTTCATGCTTCAAGGATCTTAAAAACATAAAGAACATTAAAAATGGGGCTAGGGAGTACTTACAATCGAGCTTGAAAGTTGAAGAAAAACCCTAGCTATGGCTTTTCAAATTTTCGACACACATATGAAGAAGATGAGCTCAATTTTGACTTATTTTTCCCTTTTTATTCTTTTATTAACCAAATGACAAAAATACCCTTAAGTCATTTCTTTCAAATTTTTTCTATTCATGCCTATTTTTGTCCATAAAAATAAAAATCAGGAAAATTACTATTTAAGGACCTCTAATTAATAATCCATGGAAATTTCATGCTTAACGCTTCTAGAACTCACATTTTGCAACTTTTCCAATTTAGTCCTAAATGTCAAATTGGACACTTTATCAATAGAATTTCTTCATGAAAATTTTACACAAGCATGAAATTATATCATAAACCTCATAAGAATCATAAAATAATTATTTCTACTTCTGATTTGTGGTCTCGAAACCACTATTCTGACTTGGCCTTAATTCGAGATGTTACAACTCTCCCCCTTAGGGATTTTCGTCCCCGAAAATCTTACTGGCGAAGAGGTTTGGGTATTGGTTTCTCATGCTTTCCTCGGTCTCCCATGTAGCCTCTTCAACCCCATGTTTTTCCCATAATACTTTCACAAGGGCAATACTTTTGTTCATCAATTATTTGACTTTCTTAGCCAAAATCTTAACCAGCTCTTTGCCATAAGTCATATCCAGTCGAATCTCAACCTTTGTTGGTGAAATCACATGCAAAGGATCAAATCAGTATCGGTGCAACATAGACACATGGAATACATCATGAATCCTTTCCAACTCAGATGGCAAAGCCAACCGATATGCTACCGGTCCTATTCTTTCAATAATCTCGTACGGTCTAATAAAGAGTGGACTTTATTTGCCTCTCCGGCCAAACCTCAAAACTTTCTTCCACAGAGATACTTTCAAGAATACCTTATCACTGACTTGAAACTCAATCTCTTTCTGTTTCAAATCCGTATAGGATTTCTGTCTATCCAAAGCGGCTTTCAAGCAGTCACGTATTATCTTTACCTTTTCTTCAGTTTCTCTGACTAAATCAACTCTGTGAATCTGATTCTCTCTAAGTTCAGTCCAATATAAGGGTGTTCGGCACTTACGCCCATACTATGCCTCATACGGCACCATTTTCAAACTCGACTGAAAACTGTTATTGCAGGCAAATTCTACCAACGGTAAATACTTTTCCCAACTACCTTGGAACTCAAGAACACAACACCGTAACATATCTTGAAGAATCTGAATTACCCTTTTGGATTGACCGTCAGTTTGCAGATGGAAAATGGTACTAAAATTCAATTTTGTACCCAACGCTTCTTGTAACTTTTTCCAGAGCCGTGAAGTGAACCTCAGATCTCTTTCTGATATAATCGACAAAGGTACTCCGTGCAATCTCACTATTTTAGAAACATACAATTCAGTTAACTTATCAAGTGAATAGTCAGTACGTATCGGTATAAAGTGAGCCGACTTTGTCAATCGATCTACAACAACCCATATAGCGTCTTTCTTTCTCGGTGTCAAAGGCAAACCCGTTACGAAATCTATAGTAATACGGTTTCATTTCCACTCGGGAACCATTACAGGCTGAAGTAAGCCTGAAGGTACTTGGTGTTCGGCTTTCACTTGTTGACAAATCAGGCATCTCGAAATGAACTCTAAAATATCTCTTTCCATACTCGGCCACCAATACAATTTCTTCAAGTCATTGTACATTTTAGTACTACCCGAATGCATAGACAAACGACCACTATGGGCCTCATGCAAAATCTTCTAAATCAACTCAGTATTCTTAGGAATACAAATCTATCTCAGATCATCAAGTAGCCATCAAAACTAATTTGAAAATTTGATTCCATACCCAATTCACATTGGACTCTTTTGGCTTGTAAATCACCATTATTTTTTTGAGCTTCATAAATCTATTGAGAAACATTGGTCTAGCTCTTAACTCAACTAGAATCGAACCATCATCTGATAAGGCCAACTGAATGTACATAGCCCTCAAAGCAAATAATAACTTCCTACTTAAAGCACCAGCGACCACGTTCGCCTTTCCCAGGTGATAATCAATCACTAAATCATAATCTTTTAACAACTTCAATCATCTCCTTTGCCGTAGGTTTAAATATTTTTGAGTCATCAAGTACTTTAGACTTTTATGGTCAGTGAATACTCGACATTTCTTGACATACAAATGGTGTCTCCAAATTTCAACGTAAACATAATGGTGGCTAGCTTCAAATCATGGGTCGGATAATTCTTCTCATGCGATTTCAGCTGCCTCGAGGCATAAGCTATCACCTTACCTTCTTGCATAAGTACACAACCCAATCCATTCAAAGATGTGTCACTATAAACCACAAATTCTTTTCCCGATTCAGGTTGCACTAAAATCGGTGCCTCAGTCAGTAATGCCTTTAGTTTCTCAAAACTCTGTTGGCACTTTTCTGTCTATTCGAACTTAACATCTTTCTGTAACAACTTCGTCATAGAAGTAGCAATCATGGAAAATCCTTTAACAAACCGTCTGTAATAACCGGCTAAGCCTAGAAAGCTTCTAACCTCAGTTACATTCCTCGGCAGTTTCCATTCAACAATAGCTGATATCTTACTTGGGTCAACTCTAATACCATCGCCCGAAACAATGTGACCAAAAAATCCAACTTCTCTAAGCCAAAATTCATTTTTACTAAATTTAGCATACAACTGCTTTTCTCTCAAGGTTTGCAAAACAGTTCTCAAGTGCTCAGCATGCTCGGATTCATCACGAGAATAAATCAAAATATCATCGATAAAAACAACCACAAATTTATCCAAGTATGGTCAGAAAATACGGTTCATTAAATCCATAAATACTATAGGAGCATTCGTTAAACCAAAAGGCATAACCAAAAATTCATAGTGACCATACCTCATCTGAAATGCAGTTTTTGGCACATTAGACTCCTTAACTCTCAACTGGTAGTAACCGGACCTCAAGTCAATCTTGGAAAATACTGTGGCTCCCTTCAATTGGTCAAATAAGTCATTGATTCTTGGCAAGGGGTACTTTTTCTTTAGGGTTACTTTATTGAGCTGTCGGCAGTCAATGCACAATCTCATTGAACCATCTTTCTTTTTCACAAATAACATCGGTACGCCCCATGGAGAATGATTAGGTCTCGCAAAACCTTATCCATTAATTCTTGTAACTGAACTTTCAACTCCTTTAATTCTGTCGGAGTCATCCTATACGGAGCAATCAAAATAGGTGTAGTACAAAGAATTAACTCAATACCAAACTCAACTTCCCTAATTGGAGGCAATCCAGGCAACTCTTCTGGAAACACATCTGGATACTCACATATTACCGGCATTGATTCAATTCTCAACTCAGACTTATTTGTATTCAGTACAAAAGTGAGATAAGCTTCATAACCCTTTCTTGCACATTTTTTACCAGTCATAGAAGAAACCACTACAGGTAAGCTATCAAATCCATCTAGTTCAACCTGAATAATATCACCACTTTCACATTTTAATTCAATGATTTTCCTTCTATAATTTACTACTACATCATGCATGGTCAATCAATCCATACCAAGTATTATATCAAATTCATCAAACAGCAAAAGCATAAGATTAGCCTGGAAACAATGACCTCCAATCATCAAAGGGCAATTCTTACATACTTTGTCAACTAACACATGCTTGCCTAGAGGGTTTGACACTTTTATCACAAATTTTGTAGACTCAACAGGCATATTCATGCTAGACACCAATTTCACACAAACATACGAATGGGTAGATCCCGGATCAATCAAAGCAACAGTATGAGTATCATAGAGAGAAAAAGTACCTGTAATCACATCAGGAGGTGAAGCCTCTTCACGAGCACGAATGGCATAAGTCCTCATAGGTGCCCTACCCTTGTGTCTCACAGCTGGATCCCTAGGTGCACTCTTACTACTTGCTTTATTTCCCAGATTCCTCTATGGTCTCCCTCTAGAAGTAGTATTATCCGATCTTGCACTCTGAAATCTCTCCTTTTCAACCATCTCGGGGCAATCTCTAATGAAATGATCCTGGGAACCACACTTAAAATAAGTTCCACCATTAGCTCGACACTCGCCGAGGTGACGTCTACCACAATGTGAACACTCTGGTCTACTCGGTCGGCCATTACTAACACTAGCAATTGAAGTAGTCTGAGCTTTTGAAACCGAGTACTGCTTACCCTTATTTCTATTTGAGTACCCAACTAAAGCACTCGATCGAGTGTTAAACTATCTCGATTTTTAGATGAGGACTGCAGTGACTTACTCATCTGTCTCTTCTTCGAATCTTGAGACTCAAACTCAGCTTTTCTTTTCTCTTTAGCCAATTCCTCGGCCTTGCAAGCTCTCTCAACTAGTACAACAAACACTTTTAATTCTAAGATGCCAACCAACAATCGAATGTCTTCATTTAATCCATCCTCAAACCTCTTACACATGATGGCCTCAGTCGATACACACTTTCGAGCGTACTTGCTAAGTCTCACAAACTCACGCTCATATTCCAATACAGAAATTCGGCCCTATTTTAACTCAAGAAATTCCTTTCGCTTTTGATCGATAAACCTCTGACTTATGTACTTCTTACGAAACTCCTCTTGGAAAAGTTCCCAATTAACTCTCTCCCTTGGTGCAACCGACACAAAGGTATTCCACCACTGATAAGCCGAGTCTCTCAAGAGTGATACTACACACTTCATATATTCCTTAGGTGTGCATGATAACTCATCAAATACCCTGATGGTATTCTTGAGCTAGAACTCCGCCTTTCGGGATCATCATTTATACTAGCTCTATAACACCCATTACTCGGGTCCAACGCTAGGACAGGATACGAGGCATTACCAGACTTGAACATACACTACTATGTAAAACTGGGCCATAAAATTTCGTTCAAAATTAAAATTTATTCAAGAACATGCATATTGTCCCTTATATGGGCCTACGAGGCCCAAAACATACATCAGGGGCGGTTCGAGACTAAACCGTGAACTTTAGAAATTTTTTCTTAAAACAAGGTCACACGCCTGTGTGGACACAAGGACATGCCCGTGTCCCAAGCCGTGTAACTCTCTGTTTATGACTTCAGCATAAATTTAATATCACACGGCCAAGTCACACGCCCTTATGCTAGGCCGTGTGGCGAATTTAATTTTCGCATTTAAGGTGCAAACTTCACACGGCCTGGGCACACACCCATATCCTAAGGTCGTGTCCTTCACACGACTGGGACACACGGTTGTGTCTCTGCCTGTGTGTTTACTACCATGCATACTGACTTGTAGAACTAGGGTGCAGGGGACACACAGCCAGACTACACGTTCATGGGGCTGGCCGTGTGTCACACACAGCCTAGACACATGCCCGTGAGTCACCTGTGTGGACAAATTTGAGGCTATTTTCCAAGCCCTCTTGTCACCCTTGACAACCCCAACACACACTCATATGCCAATGGTGGTTAACATGGCATAAAAGGGTTACTTAGACATCCATAGCTTTAACTCATGCATGATAAATTCATATCAAGTTTACCTAGCTGGGACTCTTTGACTTGTTAAGTTCATTCAATTCATTTCTTTACCTTTATTAATATAGTGACCATACCAATTGGTATCATTTATCCATCAAACATAAATGACACATTTTATCAACCATTTGGCACAAACCACAAAGGTAATAACACATCTCATGCATGTAACAATATTTAGGGATTTCAACCCAATAATCAATATGAGCCATATTTCATGGCCATATACAAAATGAAATAATATACCAAAAGGAGCCATCACTTTGGCTAACAAATATGAAACATATAACAAAATACTAAGTTCCCTATACATGTCATACTTAAATGCAGTAAACTAATTATACCCCCAAAAGATTTTTTGATAGTGTGACTCAAGCTCTGACGTCCATGATCCCTAAGCTAGCTTGATGATGCTAAAAGAAAAGGAAAAGGAGAGAAGGGTAAGCACAGGGCTTAGTAAGTTGCATATAAATAAATAACAACATAAGTAAAAATATTCATGGATTAAACATATTATCAATTATCACCACAATATCATACTACACACTTGAACATAGTCAAATTTGACATTAAATGTCATTAAATGTCAAGATTATCTTACTCTTTCCTACTCATGCTAAATTTCCCATCATGAATCGAGTTCAATACTCATGAGGTTTACGTACATACCTGTACCGTACATTCTTACTCATCTCACTCCACTTCTTAACCTAACATCTTGAATGGCTCGTTGAACCACCAAATACTAAAGGACACTTGGGATTGTCATACAGCAATTAAAGTACCAATGCCATGTTCCCGACATGGTCTTACATGAATCCACATATCATTGCCGATGCCATGTCCCAGACATGATCTTACATGAATCCACATATCATTGTCGATGCCATGTCCCAGACATGATATTACATGAATCCACATATCATCGCCGATGCCATGTCCCAAACATGGTCTTACACTGGCACACATATCATCGCCGGTGCCATGTCCCAGACATGGTCTCACACTGGCACACATATCATCACCGATGCCATGTCCCAGACATGGTCTTACACAGACACATATATCATCACCGATGCCATGTCCCAGACATGGTCACTGGGACATGGTCTTACACAGGCACATATATCATCGTCGATGCCATGTCCCAAACATGGTCTTACACAGGCACATATATCATCGCCGATGCCATATCCTAGACATGGTCCTATACAGGCACATTTAGCACGGTGTCTCGACATCCAAGTCCTAAGTATTCCTTTGGGTCACCCGGGCTTGTAAGACACGAATCTATCACTAAACTTCTATTGGATCATCACAAGCCAATTTTATTAAAGCATACATACATGTATCATATAATGTTAAATATTAAATACACAACATTGGAGTTATTGAATTACTTACACACAACTTACCTCGATGCAAAATATGGCAATTTGCGATTTAGTCCACAACCTTGCTTTTTCCTCGGTAAAGGTCTATCCCTCATCCCTCTTGATCTATAATAGCACATTTAGCTTATTTAATACACGCATTCTTCATTTCAATCCAAAAATCACGATATGGCAAAATTATAATTTTTCCCCTAAAATTTTTCAAAATTACAAAATTGCCCCTAGGCTCGTAAAATGAAAAGTACTCATTTTTCTCATTATTCAAGCCTAGTCGAATCATTTTCCCTCTTATACCAACCCACATTTTTCATTTATTCACACATTTACACATAGTTCCTACAACTTTTACAATTAGGTCCTTTTTATCAATTTCACCAAAAACCACCTAGTAAAAGGTGTTTATCACACCTCAAACCTCTATATTCTTCCATTAGACAACAAAGCACAAGCATGTCATTCACGGGTATGTTTTTCAACATAAACCCTAGCTCAAATTAAAGGTAGAAATAGCTAAATCAAGCTACGAGAATTTCAAAAATATAAAGAACATTAAAAACAGGGCTAGAATGCACTTACTTTGAGCTTGAAAGATGAAAGAAACCCTAGCTATGGCTTCTTGTGAAATTCGGCCAAGGAGGATGAAGATGGACACAAATTTTTTCTATTTTCCCTTTTCATTTTTTTATTAACCAATGGACCAAAATGCCCTTCCATTATAACTTTGATATTTTATCCCTCCTATGTCCATTTTTGTCCATAATGGCATATAATGGTCTAATTGCCAAATAAGGACTTCAAATTTCAAATCTCATCACAATTAAGCCCTTAAATCAACTAGAACACATGTTTTTTCATGTTTTTCACTTATTGCAATTTAGTCCTAATAACTCAATTGGACACTTTATTGGTAAAATTTCTCATCGATATTTTCACACAGGTATGCATATATATCATGGACCTCGTAACATCTATAAAATGATTATTTCTATCTTGAATTTGTGGTCTCAAAACCACTATTTTGGACTAGACCCTAATTCAAGATGTTACAAGCTCGAAACTCTTCGGCCCCTTTCTTTCGAATTTTATCCACTGGAGGTCTATTCAGCCTCATAAAATCCATAACTTGAGGTGCTACAGTGTAACACCCCTAACCCGTATCTGTTGCCGGACTAGGGTTAAAAGGCATTACCAGACATATCAGAATATTTCACATTCATTTCACAAACATCATAGATCATAATCAAACATCAACATAAAGTCCCTTTCTTAAGTCAACAAGACCTTAAACATGCTTTAGGAAGAGGTCGGGACTAAACCGAGCGGATACAAAATTTTTCAAGACATAAACATTTTTCTAAGTTACAAAGGTCACACGTCCGTGTGAACAGGTCGTGTGCCTCACACGGCATTAGACACGCCCGTGTGTCTAGGCCATGGCAAAATAGGGCATACATACTGACTTGTTCACACGGCCACAAGATACACGTATGTGCTAGGCCGTATAAAAATTAGGGAGGCTACTGACTTGGATCACATGGCCAACCATACGCCTATGTGGCAGCCCATGTGTCACACACAACCAATAGACACGCCCTTGTGTCTAGGCCGTGTCAAAACTATAGGGTATACTGACTTTAAATCGTAGGGTACCCAGAGGACACACGGCCGTATAACATAGTAGTGTGTCGCACACAGCTAAGACACATGCCCGTGCCTCTACCCTTGTGGACAAAAATAGGCTATTTGCAAAGCCAAATTGCCACCCATTAAGGGTCCTCCCTACAAGCAACAAATAGGTAACAATTGCACCACAAATTTAATCAATTCCAATCACATAACATACATTTCTCATGTCATATAATCACCAACCAATTTCATGCATATATCCAAACCAAAACATACCAAATCATAAACCAAAGTCATACCAAAACATATAATACATAATCTCAATTTACTTCATTCATTCACATACCAAAATCTTACCAAATTCCAAAATAGGCACATACCACAACTTACCAAATTCACCAATTCTCTTGGCCATCCCTGAACACATCATAACATACCATTTCTTAACACAACATAATCTAGTCATATTACATGGCATGATATATATGCATGTAACAGCCCGATTTAGGGCCTAGTCAGAATAGTGGTCTCGGGACCACAAATCCAAAGTCATAGAAATTATTTTATTATTATTTTGTAGTTATATCATGTTTATATTAGTGCATGAAAAATTTTGGTGAGTTAATTTTGATGTTTGTGAGCCCAATTGTGAAAAAGGACTAAATCGCATAAAGTGTGAAAGTCTTAATTTGATAGCTAAAGGTGTTATTTTATTAGAGACTAAAAATTGGGGGATTTTAAAGGGCAAACAGACCCTTAAAAGGAAGCATAGCTGGCCATAGAGTCAAAGAGGGGACAAAATTTTCAAATTTGGTGAGTAAGGTGGCTTATTTTTTACTAAAATAGAAATAAATAAATAAAGATGATATCATCCCTTTTCCATCATCTTTCTCCACCTATTTTCAGCCATTTTGGGGGGTTTTGAACTTCAAAATTTTCAACAACTTGAAGCACTCACAAGTAAGTGATTTCCATGTCCTTTGTTGATGATTTTTGCATTTTTAATACCCTTGAAGCGTGAGCTTTCAAATGAGGGGTATATGTTGCAAAATGATTAAGAGATTACGGTTTTGCCATGAATAGATTTGTAATGGTTGCTCAGTTTTTATGGAAGAAAATGAGTCTTAGTAGTGTAATAGACAACTTTTGTGAAAGGTGTTAATAGGAAAACACCTAAAGGGACTATTTTGCACAAGTTGTAAAATAGTTGATAAATGTGTGAAATAAAGAGAATTTGGAGTTGCTATAAGAGTAAAAAGAATTCATCTAAGCTTAAGATGCGAAGAAATTTGATAAAAATCTATTTTTGAGCATAGGGGTAAAATGGTCATTTTGCCAAGTCTAGGGGCGAAATGGTCATTTTACAGAAGATGAGAATTTTTAATTGCTTAATTTTATTTAGTGATTAAATAAGTGCATTTTGCTATTTTAGATCAAGAATTGCCAAATCCAAACCTAGACCGGAGGAAAGCAAGCAAATTGACTAAACCGACTAGTCGTGTATGTTTTGTAATCCGAAGTAAGTTGTATGTAAATAATACAACTACATTGTTATTATAAGTGTTTGAAATATTATAGCATGAATTGCTTGATTGTGAAATTTAGAATGTATAATGATAAATGAGATAGTAGAATTTTTGTTGGAACTTTAGGAAGTAAATCGGATATTCATACCATGACTTTGAGTCATTCGTGTGTGAGCTGGTGTAAGACATGTCTGGGACATGCATCGGCCACATTATGCGAGCCAGTGTAAGACCATGTCTGGGACATAGCATCGACATTGAGACGAGGGCTAGTGTAAGACATGTCTGGGACATGCATCGACCTCGAGATGTAAGCCAGTGTAAGACATGTCTAGAACATGCATCGGCTACGAGATGATAGTCAGTGTAAGACCATGTCTAGGACATGGCATCAACTTGAGATATGAGCCAGAGTAAGACCATGCCTAGGACATTGCATCAGCACCTTACCCTATGCTTGAGGCTTATGTAATATCCGATAGTATCCCGAATGGATCAACGGTGAAAGTTATGTTTTTAAGCTAATGAGAAAAGTATAACCGTGTTGTGAGTGGTACAGGTACCTAATTGGCATGTATGAGATATGAGCTCAATATATATATGTGACTTGTATAGATGGTAATGAGTAAGTTGTGCTTATGCCTACCTTGGTGTTATGAGCATGTTGATTATTGATAAATTGTTGTTGTATATTTACTTATATGCAACTTACTAAGCTTTTATGCTTACTCCCTTTCCTTTCCATTTCCTTTCAGTGCCGCCTAATTAGCTCAAGGATCACCGGAAGTCAGAGATATCGATCACACTATCAACCAAAGTATTCGGTATAGTTGGATTTATATTTTTGAATATGGCATGTATAGGACTTACACATTATTATTATTTGTGTCATTAAGGATTGGTCATATGTATTGCCTTGGGTTGGAAACCCTTCAATTTGTATTAAGCCTTGAATGATGGCTAACATTCATTTTGAGTTTATGAAAGATACATTTCGATGGTTGAATGAATGTCTTGTAACACCCCTATCCCGTACCCGTCGTCGGATTAGGGTTGTGAGGCATTATCGACTAACATATAACTCAAATCAACTTCTATCATAAATTATCTAGTATAATATTAAATCAACTATCATGCTTCAATTTAATATTACACATGAATATAGAATTAAATAATCAAATAATGCCAAAAAGAAAACATGAAACATTTTTTTATTATTATTTTTTTAAACCACACATTATTTCTTACAAATAATAATATGTTCTATAATTGTCTTTGTTAAACTGCTTATAACGTTTACATATCATGAATAAATATTCTTAACAATAGCTCAAATGATTAAACTACTCAAATAACCCAAAAATGTTATAATAATATATCATTAATGATTGGTACAAAACCATATTTACCTTTCATCAAGTTAGCTAATATAGACTACCTTTTTCGTACACAAGTAAAAATAAACATAGCACATATATATTTTCTTGAAAGCGCATACATGCATATTACATTGTCACATTATAAGTCAAAATATTATCATGGCAACTATCAAGTCACAAGGCAAGTCATTTCATCATAAGCAAAAATAGCTATACAAGCATGTACCGAATCTCAAGTTAGCTAAAACCATTTCATCCAAACTCATCTTATAATCGAATATACCAATACCTTATTGAAATGGTCTTTAAAACTAATCATGTAGCAAATTATACCTCACAAGTATAAGTCTTTAATCACATTTAAAACTATACAAAATATAAATCTTACATGTCGTATAATAAACATATCATAACAACATAACCCATGTTTGATAATGACCAAATAACATATGATGCCAAACCACATATTAAAGCCTTAATTAAGCATAACTACTGAATCCTCTCGCATATACTATCTTATGTGAATCATATTAGAAAAATCAAACATACCTAAGTTTATATATATTAAAGCCAACACATTCAAACCTTATCCAGGTCATTAGTCGACTTCAATGCCCAAAACAGATATCACAAGAATCATTCAATCATAGCACCTAATATTATAACCAAAAATGAACACAGACCATAATTAAACATAACTGATTTCAAGCAAGGTGGTTAAGCCATTTTTCCATGGCTTATAATATACATAACAAAAAATCCAACATTACTAAAGTATATTCCAGCCTATACATGCCATAATACGAGTTTAATTTATTTAAATACCGAAGCTGTAAATAGTGTGATAGACTTTGCTGACAATCCTCGAGCTTGTAACTTGAATCCAAAATCTATAAAACAAGGTAAACATGTATACACAGAGTAAGCTATTACAGCTTAGTAAGTCATAAGCAAATATTCATCACGATAACAATATCAACTGGTTTAAACCAAAACAACTTATAAAATTATTACACCTTTAAATTCAGATATATAAAGTTCATATTACAATAGTATTCATTCTTAGATATCATTTGGCCGAATGCTCATGTAACTAGATTATCATTAATATCATTTAAATTTCACCATCGAATAATCATCACCAACCTATTTCAAAATCCAAAAATCCATAAGCCCATGTATCACAATATGGTTTCATAGGTACATGATAATTATGTAACCGAATGCATAAAATCCAATATGCATATAATTGTAACTCATTCAATAATATTCACAGGATCGAATACACTTACCTCATTTTTAATTCTTAATAAGCTAATACATACCTGTCTATTTACCTCATTTACACACTCGAACATAACTTATATTTCCCCGTTGAACCATTCAGAATTGGATAGGATACTCAGATAACCACATAAATCGTACAATGCCAACGTCCCAGACGTGGTCTTACATGTAGCCACAAATCGATGCCACTGTCCCAGACAAGGTCTTACTCGTAAACACATATCGTAATCACATATCGATGCCATGGTTATACTCGCACATGTATATCAGAATCCTATGTCATGACATATGTATCCTAACTATTCCTAAGGTTCATACGGGGCTTTCGGACGTCATATCTCAGTCGAATCGTATTCGTAAACATAGTTCCCAAAAATTTTCACATTCTTCTATTACTTATACAAACTCATAAAATTCAAATCAGCATTATACATTCACATATATTTAAAACTTACAACATTTATTTGCTTATAAACTTACCTCGGACGTAGTAAAACGAGACAGGGCTTCTAGTCGACAACTTTCGTTTTTCCCCAGTCCAAATCCGATTTCTTTGGTTCTTGATCTAAACATATTCAAATTAAGCTCATTCAAACATATTTTCATTCAATTTAGTCCAAAAACACATAAATGGGCAAATTACCATTTTACCCCTGGCATTTACAATTTTTACAATTTAGTCCCTATTGCACAAAAAACAAAATATTCAAAATTTCAAGGTACCCATGTTTGGCCGAATATTCCTAGTGTTCATACAAGCCCATATATTTCAATTTCATTTATTTCACATTTTAGTCCCTCAAATTATTATTTTTGCAATTTAGTCCTAATTACTCAAAATCATCAAAAACTCCAATACAAAATATGTTAATCTAAAACATATCTTTCATATTTAATCATCAAACAACAACAATCACAAGCTATCAACAATGGCATAACTCAAAATATTCATCAAAATCAAAAATTCAAGCATGGGTTTTGTAGTACTCGAAGCAACGATCTCAAAAACGTAAAAATTATCAAAACCGACTAAGAACGAACCTTGATTTTAGCTTGGAAGATGGCCGAACTAGGTTTCTTCTCTTTTCTTTCTTATTCAGTTTATGAACAAAGATAAATAATGAATATGATAACTTTGATTTTTAATTAATATAAGTTTATTAACTAATTTACATTTATAACCTTTATAATATAATATAAAACCATTATAAACTTGGCTATTACCGTCCACTATATATGTTAATGGTTTAATTGCAACATAAAACCTCCATATTAAAAGGACAATCACTATTCGGCCCTTTTTTAGAAATAACCACCAAATTTTCATTTTAGGCGATTAAGTCCTTTTATTTAATCGGACACCTAAACGACAAAATTAAATCAAGAAAATTTCACAGATATAATTTCACACATAATAAACATAGAAAATAATTTTTTAATATTTATCTGACTTGGATTTGTGGTCTCGAAACTACCATTCTGATTAGGGCCTAAATCGGCCTGTTGCATGTCTAATGTAGCTGATTTGATTATATGAATTTTGTTTGTTTTGGTATTGGTTGGCATTTGTATGAAACCAGGTATGTAAGGGTGGAAATGAGGCTTGGTAAATAGCCTTATATTATCCACACGGGTAGACACACGGGCGTGTGTCTAGGCCATTTGTAACACACGGTCTTCTCCATGGGCGTGTAGTCCGGCCGTGTGTCCCCTGCACGTAAAAATTTTAGGTCAGTATGCATGGTAATAAACACACGGGCAGAGACATAGCCGTGTGTCTCAGCCGTGTGAAGGACACGGCCTAGCACCTGGGCGTGTGCCTTGGCCGTGTGACATTTGGAGCATGCTAACATTAGAAACAGAATGTCCATGGTTTCACACACGGGCTAGGACACGGGCGTGTCGTGGCCGTGTGAGGGACACGGGCCATTTACAAGGGCGTGTGTCTGGCCGTGTGAAAACCCCTGTAGGTGTGAATTAGGAATTAAGCCACACGGGCCATCAGTACGACCATGTCGAAATGGTCACACGGGCATGCTACCCTTCCACAATGGCATGTGCCCTGTTCTAAAGGTAAATTTCTTATGGTTGGTTTAAGGGCCCGGAATGGTCCGAATAGTTCCCAACGGTCGATATGGGGCTCGTAAGCCCATAATAAGAATTTTAAAGTAGAAAGTGAAAAGTTTTTAATTTGGACCGAGTCTCGGTGACTTGAGATTGTTTGTATGAATGAGATCAAGTTAGGTAATGCCTCGTACTCTGCTCCGGCGTGGGTTACGAGTATGGGGTGTTACAATACATCACAAAACATATCAAAATAGTCCTAGCCTATACATGCCATAATTTGATATATGCATTCTCAAAAGGGTACCAAAATAAGGTTCGATAGTGTGGTGATGATCCTCGACGATCCCCAAGCTCCAAGTAGCTTTGATATCTAAAACACAATGCAAACACACATAAAGTAAGCTTTCAAAAGCTTAGTAAGCCATACACAAATAAACTTATCATTTTAAGCATATAAGCATCATCAAATTACATATACTCCATAGTCAAATAGCATCACAAACCACATAGTTCATATACATTTCACATATTCCAAATTCCTTTGCACATATAGCATATTTTCTTATACTTATATCACATATCATCACTAGCACATATACTTACCTTTTATTCTCAAACATAGCATAAATTTCAAACGTACCTGAATTGGATACACATTTCATATATTCATTCTTTTCTCAGAATTCCCATTGAACCGTTCAGAATCATAAGGATACGCAGATAGCTGGAAAGCTTGTACAATGCCAACGTCCTAGATGTGGTCTTACATGTAATCAAGTATCGATGCCACTGTCCCAAACAGGGTCTTACACAAAATCAAATACGATGCCAATGTCCCAGACATGGTCTTACACGTAAATCTCAAATCGATGCCAACATCCCAGGCGTGGTCTTACACAAAAACACATATCGGAATCCTATGTCATGACATATGTATCCTAACTATTCCTGTGGTTCGTACGGGACTTTTCAGATGTCGTCACATTATTGAAACTTTCTCGGATTTCACATATTCAACTCTTATATAGTCATTCATCACAGTTCAATGTCATATAAACATAAAAAAATCAACTCAAACACGTTTATTAGTATATTGAGTTACCTCGTATGGATTCGAACGAATGGAATTCGACTACTCGATGACTTTCGACTTTCCCCGATCTAATTCCGTTTTGTTTTGTTCTTGATCTATATAAATTCAAATTTGACTTAATTAAACTCACATTCATTCAAATCAATCCAAAAACACATATTTAGGGCATTTTACAAATTAGCCCTCATATTTTCACATTTTAACACTTTAGTCCCTAATTCATAAAATTACAAAATACACAAAATTTTCTTTTTTACATGCTTAGCCAAATTTTCATGAAGTTCATATAAGCCCAGATATTTCATTTATTTCATATTTTAGTCTCTCAAAATCTCAGTTTTACAATTTAACCCAAATTACTCAAATTCATCAAAAATTCAAAGACAAAACATATTTGGCTACCATATATCTTTCATTTTTCATCATTTAACAACACAAAGCTCACAATTTCATCAATAGCTCAACTCAAAATCATCAACAAAATTAGAAATTAAGACACGGGCTTGATAGATTACTAAGCAATGATCACAAAAACGTAGAAATTATCAAAAACCGAATCAAAACCATACCTTAATCAAACTTGAAAGTAGTCAAATATCAAAACACAAGAACCCTAGCTTTTCTTTCTTCAACTTTGGCTAAAATGATTAATATAATGACTAATTTGATGTTCTGTTTTAATTATATTAACATAATATTCTAATTACTAATTTAACCTTGGCTAAAACATTATAAAATCCCATATATTAAGGCCATTAATGTCCACTCATAAGTTCAATGGTCTAATTGAAACATAAGGACCTCTCATTTAAAAAGACATAGCAAATAAGCACACTTAACATATAGCATGCAACTTTTACATTTTACTCGATTAGGTCCTTTTTATCAAATCAGCACACAAACGATATAATTTTTACAGGAACTTTCACAGATATTAATCACATATTTTAAGCATAGAAAATAATATTAAAATATTTTTTGACTCGAATTTGTGGTCCCGAAACCACTATTTTGACTAGGGTCTAAACCGGGCTTTATATACAGGAACTGACTGAGGAATAGGTGGGGGTGAAGGGGGTTGAGCGTTCGAATTCGTTCAAACGAACTCTGTATACCAGGCATTCATCATATGGAGAAAGGCTTCCCTAGCTTCATCTTCTCCTTCATGACTCACGGTCATGGGTCTACTTTCAATTGGCGCTTCCCCTTGAGCATGAGCCGGCGCATTACTTTCTACATCATCAACTTCAGCTCGATTGGGATCCATTGCTATATGCAAACACAATTTAAAAAGGTCAGGAATCGTCACACTATCATAGTTCATTTATGGCATGTATAGATAGACTCGTACACATGCTACGTTAGTCCGAGAATCGACTAAACTGTAGCTCTAATATCACTAAATGTAACACCCCTTACCCGTGTCCGACGCTGGGACAGGATACGAGGCATTACCGAACTTAAACACAAGCAAACATACAAAATCAGGCCATAAAATTTTGTTCAAATAAAATTCATTCATACATATGCAAATTGTCCCTTATATGAGCCTACGAAGCCCAAAACATACATCGGGAGTACTTCGGGACTAAACCAAGAACTTTAGAAAACTTTGGGAAAACTTAGAAAATTTTTCATGAAATAGGGTCACACGCCCGTGTGGGTAGGCTATGTGGTCACACACACCCGTGTCCTCAACCCGTGTAACTCTCTGTTTATGATGTCATCACACAATTAGGGTCACAGGCCAAGTCACACACCCGTGTGCTTAGGCCGTGTGGCAAATTAAATTCCAAAAATTAAGTGCAGGCTTCACACGGCCTGGTCACACACCCACGTCTTAAGGTCGTGTCCTTCACACGGCTGAGACACACGGTCGTGTCTCTACCAGTGTGTTTACTACTGGGCATTTTGTTTTACCTAATTAGGGTCCAGGGGACACACGGCCAGATCACACGCCCATTGAGCAGACCGTGTGTGACACACGGCCTAGTCACACGTCTGTGTGCCTATTCGTGTGGACAACTTTAAGGCTATTTTCCAAGCCTTTGTGTCATCCTCAATAACACATGCACACTTACACATCTCAGTGACATCCTACATGACATAAATGAGCACCTACACATTCATAAATATGGCTCATACATAACAACTTCTTATCAATTTATACTTGCTTAAGACTTCATGTTTTATTTAGACCAAGCTTACCAAATCACATGCAATATGAAACATCAATTTGATTCCATTTCATACATTCATGCCTTAGTTTTTATTATGTCATTTACTCATGTTTCCATCATCAAGCATCCATGATCATATCCACAATTCATCCATGCCAAATGAATTTAACCACAACATGAGTGACCATAGCACATGTATGCATGTATGAATAGGATTACATCCTTATAATTAATATGGGCCATATCTCATCGCCATATACAAAATGAATCATCAAATCATTATAAGCTAACACATTTGGCTACACAAATATGACATATAACAAAAAGACCAAGTCCCTACACATTCCACACTCAAAATACTTAAACTCACTATACCTAAAAGATTAGTCTGATAGTGTGAATCGAGCTCCGATGTCATTTGATCCTCGAGCTAGCTTGGTGATACTATAAGAAAATGAAAAGGAAAGGGGCGTAAGTATAAAGCCTAGTAAGTTTGCATGTAAATAATTAACAACATTAACCATGCAATATTATTCACATAACACAATAACATTTATCACAATGTCATCAAGTATCATAGGTACATCTTAAGTCATGCCATTTACATAATGTACAATAAAACTCATGATCATAATTCATTCATTCACTTTTTTCGAGGTCTCATTGATTCATAATCTCAATGTTTATTAGCTTTTTGTATGTACTTTACTCTTTCAACATGATCATATCGTGTCATCTCTTTGACATAATCGTTGGATTACCCGTTGAACCACTTGGAATACTAAAGGATACTCGAGAACTCTTATACACATGGCAGGATGCCAATGCCATATCTCGAATATGGTCTTACATGGGATCATGTATCGATGCCAATGCCATGTCCCAGACATGGTCTTACATGGGATCGTAGATCGATGCCAATGCCTTGTCCCAGACATGGTTTTACATGGGATCGTAGATCGATGCCAATAGCACAGCTATGGTCTTACACGAAATTACATATCGATGCCAAAGCCATGTCCCAGACATGATCTTACATGGGATCGCACATAACCCTAATGTCAAGACATTTGTATCCTAATTATTCTTAAGGTTCAACTGGGGTTTTAAGTTATCGAACTTTGTCGAATCGTCATTGAGTCATCATTAACTAATTCCACAAATACAATTATACAATTCATGCAATATTAAAGCATTAAATGCATAAAAATGTAACATTGCATTATTTACAGACGAACTTACCTCGGTACTCAAAATGTGGCTACTATTCGATTTAGTCCACAACCTTGTTCTTCACTCGGTTTAGGTTCGCACTCCATTTTTCTTGATCTATAATAGCAAATTTTGCTTGTTTAATTTTCACATTGTTCAAAATAGTCCATAAATCATACTTTGGAAAAATTATAATTTTTCCCCTAAACTTTCACATAATTACAAATTATCCCCTAGCCTCGTAAAATGAAATGTGTTCATTTCTTTTGCTACCCAAGCCTAGCCGAACTTATATCATACTTATATCAGCCAACATTTTCTTCCAAATTAGATTTTTAACCATCTATTTTACAAATTTTACAAAAAGGTCCTTTTTAGGTGTTTTCATGAAAAACCACTTAGTAAAAGATGTTCATCACACATCAAACTTTCATATTCCTCCATTAAACACAAAAATACATGCATGTCACACATGGGTAAGTTTTTGAACATGAACTCTAGCTCAAAATAAT
The DNA here is from genome assembly GCA_025698465.1 of Gossypium longicalyx. Lineage (NCBI taxonomy): Eukaryota > Viridiplantae > Streptophyta > Magnoliopsida > Malvales > Malvaceae > Gossypium > Gossypium longicalyx. Next base: position 45,378,055 of record CM047007.1, on the reverse strand, counting down.
GGTAGAAATAGCTAGTTCATGCTTCAAGGATCTCAAAAACATAAAGAACATTAAAAATGGGGCTAGGGAGTACTTACAATCGAGCTTGAAAGTTGTAGAAAAACCCTAGCTATGGCTCTTCAAATTTTCGGTGCACATATGAAGAAGATGAACACAATTTTGACTTATTTTCCCTTTTTATTCTCTTATTAACCAAATGACAAAAATGCCCTTAAGGCCTTTCTTTCAAATTTTTCCTATTCATGTCCATTTTTGTCCATAAAAATAGAAATTGGGCAAATTACTATTTAAGCACCTCTAATTAATAATTCACAGCAATTTCATGCTTAAAGCTTCTAGAACTCACATTTTGCAACTTTTGCAATCTAGTCCTAAATGTCAAATTGGACACTTTATCAATAGAATTTCATGATACTTTCACACAAGCATGCAATCATATCATAGACCTCATAAAAATCATAAAATAATTATTTCTACTTTAAATCTGTGGTCTCAAAACCACTGTTCCAACTAGGCCCTAATTCGGGATGTTGAACACATGGCCATGCCACACGCTTGTGTGCTAGGCCGTGTGGTTAATTAATTCAATTCAAAATTAGGTGCAGGTTTCACACGGCCAAGGCACACGCTCGTGTTCTAGGCCGTGTGGTACACACGGTTGAGACACATGCCAGTGTCTCTGCCCGTGTGCCCAATTTTGAGCATTCTGTTTCTCAAAATTGAGGTGCAGGGGACATACGGCCTAACCACATACCTATGTTGCCAGGCCGTGTGGACAAAATGAAGTCACTCCTAGCATCATTTCTCACCCAAAACTTCACCCAAGACCTACACTTGAAGCACACAACCAATACCAACCAATTTAAGCATTCAAATTAGGCAATTTTCATCATTCACAAGGCATATCACAACAAGCATACATGATTACAACCTTACCTTAGTTTAACTTAGGCATTCACAACATTTATCACATATTCTTAACATATCACATGTGTATATATATATATCATAATAATCTACTTAGTTATACCAAAATGAACCATTACTAGTCATTCCAATGGCTAGGTTACAAAATAACATTTCAAGCCATTATTGGCCAAATTGTCCTATACATGCCATTATACCAAAATTATTTTACTAAGTATACCCAAAATGACTAGTTGATAGTGTGACGATGCTTCAGTGATCTCCAACCCTCATGAGCTTTTGAGCACTATAAAACAGGGGAAAATAAAACGGAGTAAGCATTACGTGCTTAGTAAGTTCGTATAACGGAAACTAAACTTACCAATCTTGCTTATTAAATCTAGGCATACAATGTTATGTTTCCATCCATTTGGCTAAATTAACTAATCACATACATTCAATCAAACATGTCAGTCACCAAAATCTTCATATCAATCAAGTAAGATAGATGAGCTTATCAAGCAATATTCTTTCAAGTCATTATCATATCATCTCAAGATTTTCATGCCATGTCAAGAGTTATATGTCCATTGAATCATTGAATTTCAATGGATGCTTAAGTAGTACACTCGAAGTGTACGATTCAATAATCCGTTAATTTCTTATTCAAGGGTACCCATTAGGGCATTTAACCAAGAAACACTCTCTCAAGCCTCATATCGTATAACAGGATTACTAGTCCAGGCTATGTAACACCCTTTCCCGTATTCGACGCCGGGACAGGGTTCGAGGCATTACCGAACTAAAACATAAGCATTAACGCGTAACCAAGCCATAAAATTTCTTTCAATTTTAAAACTTTACAATTTCATGTAAATCATCCCTTATATGGGCCTGTGAGGCCCAAAACATACATTGAAGGTGGTTCAAGACTAAACCAAGGACTTTATAAAATTTTAGGATAACTTAGAAAAATTTCCTACCTTGGGGAGTCACACGCCCATGTGGGTAGGTCGTGTGGTTACACACGCCCGTGTGGCTTGGGACACGCCCATGTTCTCAACCCGTGTAACTCTCTGACTATGACATCATCATACAATTAGGGTCACACGGCCAAGTCACACACCCGTGTGCTTAGGCCGTGTGGCAAATTAAATTCTCGAAATTAAGTGCAGACTTCACACAGCCTAGGCACACGCCCATGTCCTAAGGCCATACTTGTCACACGACTGAGACACATGGTTGTGTCTCTACCCGTGTGTTTACTATTGGGCATTCTGTTTGCATTAATTGGTGTGAAGGGGACACACGATCTAACCACATGCCCATGGGGCAGATCGTGTGTTACACACGGCCTAGACACACGCCTGTGTGTCTACCCATGTGGACAAATTTTAGGCTATTTTCCAAGCCATTTGTCACCCTTAAATGCTCATTTGCTTGTTCATCTAAGATGGCATGTAACCTAGTATATTTAGTCACTTGAAAACTCATAAACATGATTATTCCATGCCTTTTTAATGACAACATGTCACTTATCCAACACATTATACTTGCATATGGCATTCCAAACCAATTTCATATTCTTTCATTATGCTAACCCTACTTTTAAATTACCTAATCATACCATAGATTGGGCATACTTATTAACCATGATTCATTCACTTAGCACATGTGCCATTCATCACACATCTCATCTACAAACAAATACATCAAACATAAATCATTGCATGCATGTATAATTGATTAGGGTTACAACCCAAATGATCAATATGGACCATATCACATGGCCATATACAAAATAAATCAAATATTTCCATAAGCCAACACATTTGACTAGATCAATATGACATATAACAAAAAGACCAAGTCCCTAAACATGCCATACTCAAAATATTGAGACTAACTATACCCCAAATGTCCAGTTGATAGTGTGATCGGGCCTCCGACGTCCTTTGATCCCCGAGTTGGCTTGGCGATACTATAAGAAAGTAAGAAAGAAAGGGGAGTAAGAATAAAGCTTAGTAAGTTCACATACAAATAAATAGCAACATGATCATAGGTATATATATAACCATTTATGACATAACATAGATTTACTTAAGTGTTATCATGAATTTATAGATGTAACTCAAAATTATAAACATAACTTACACGTTTTCAATCTTACTAAAAATTCATCACCTATCGAGCTCATTCATATGAGTTTATCGTACATACCTGTACCAACTCAAATCACACTGTCATATTCTCTCTTCATTAATTTACTTATCGATTAACTCACAAGTTTACCCATTGAACACTCGAAATATTATTGCATACAAGGAATATTTACACATAATGCATCAAATGTAGCCATATGCTACCTCATATTACAATCACATGTTGCTCGCTCACAAGCTAATCATGGGCCTGCTCACACAAGCTGACAGTCAGAACGTAACTACTCGGGCTGCTCACACAAGCTGACAAGTACTCGCGACGCATGTCGGGCTACCCAGCCACCGGTAGAACGTAAAAGACCAGCACCCGAATTCACATATCACATATACACACATATTCATTAGCTCATATCCACATAGTTCCTAGTGACATGTCATATTGTATCCTAAACTATTCCTAAGGTTCAAACGGGGTTTTCTCCATATCTCATGTTCGTCGAATTCATTCAAAATCTCGTGCACATAGGTTGCAACATCATTCATACACTTGACATAGTAAGTAATCATATAAACTCATACATTAACGAAATATTAAAAACATGATATATCATTGCATTATTTACACATGAACTTACCTCGGTACAAAATATGGATAATTTATATGATTTAGTCCAAAATCTTGTTATTTCCCCGGTCTAGGCCCGGACTCCATTTTTCTTGATCTATAATAGCAAATTTAGCTCATTTAGTCATCACATTGTTCAAAATAGTCCATAAATTACAATTTTGCAAAATTACAATTTTGCCCCTAAACTTTCACATAATTACAACTTAGTCCCTAGGCTCGTAAAATGAAATGTGTTCATTTCCTTTGATACCCATGCCTAGCCAAACTTATAACACACTCATATCAGCCCACGTTTTCTTTCAAAATAGATTTTTAACCACTTATTTTACATCTTTTACAAAAAGGTCTTTTTTAGGTGTTTTCATGAAAAATCACCTAGTAAAAGATGTTTATCACACACTAAACTCTCATATTCCTCCATAAATCATCAAAATACATGCATGTCACAAATGGGTAAATTTTCATACATGAACCCTACTTCAAAATAAGGGTGGAATTAGGTAAATCAAGCTACGATGACTTAAAAAATGTAAAGAACATTAAAAATGGGGCTCAGAAGCACTTACAATCAAGCTTGAAAGTTGAAAAAAACCCTAGCTATGGTGTCTTGAGAGTTTCGGCCAAGCATGAAGAAGATGAGCATATTTTTTCTTTGATTTTCCCTGTTTATTCTTTTAATTACCAAATGACCAAAATGCCCTTAGGGTTTTTCTTTAAAAATTTTCCCACACATGTCCATTTTTGTCCAAACTTTTAGAAATTGGTTAAACTGCTAATTAGGACCTTATAATTTATAATCTAAAGCAATTTCATGCTAAAAGCTTCTAGAACACAAGTTTTGCATCTTATTCAATTTGGTCCCTAAGGTTCAATTGGACATTTTATGCATAGAATTTCTCCATGAAACTTTCACACAAGTATGCAATCATATCATAGAACTTATGAGAATCATAAAATAATTATTTCTATTTCAGATTTGTGGTCTCAAAATCACTATTCTAACTAGGCCCTAATTCGGGATGTTACAGGCTAAATCCTTTATATAATGTATGCTCGGAAGGGCTCGATTAGGATTACCAGTCCAGGCTAAACCCTAATAGTAACGTATACTTGAGAGATATTATATCAAGATTACCCGTCCAAGCTAAATCCTTTCTATAACAAGGTCAATAGGATTACTCGTCTGAGCTAAATCTCGTCCACAACAAATGCAAGACCTTATTAGTTTTAGAAAGCGTATATAATCATTGGAATTCAATATTCAATCGGGACTTAACCCCTTTTTCATCATTTCAAACATGTATTAAATTTCTCATGATAACCTTAAAGTAATGTACATCAATATAAATCACATTCCATACAACACAACATTCAATTAAACATATTTACAAGCCAGATTAAGTTACACGAACTTACCTGGACACTTGTTCGTGTAAAAAGTCTACTAATCTGTAACCTTTTCTTTTCCTTGATCTAACCTCAAATTAGTGTTGTTCAGATTTATATAAATGAATTTAACTATCAATTTCACACATTTCATATTTAATGGACTCAATTTACGTCCTAGGCAAAATTACCATTTTGCCCCTAACTTTTTCATAAATTTTGATTGTCTCTAAGCCCGAAAAATGAAACTTGTGCAAATTACTCCCTATTCCAAGTCTAACCAAAGCCCCATTACAAATTTTCCAGCACATGTATTCATAAAATTGTAGAATTTTTCATCAAATTTTACAACTTTTCATTTTAGTCCCTAAATCATGTTTTCATCAAAAATCACTTTGTAGAAGTTGTTTATCTATCAATAATCTTTCATTTTCTACCATAAATTTCTAATTTCCAGCATATACATCCATGACCCATTTTTCATACCTTGATAAATTTTCAAATTAATCCCTCAAATAGAGAGATTAAGCTATTCTGATTTCAAAAATACCAAAATTACTAAAAATGGGACAAGGAAACTTACCCAATTAGGCCTTGAAAGTTTATTTTCTCACACCTAGGGTTTCATGTGTTTTTTGGTTGAAGATGATGAAAATAAGATAATATTTTCTTTTATCATCTTTTAATTAATTTAATTATTTCAAATTCCAATTTGGTCCTTGACCTTTTCTAATTTTTCCATGGATGAGTCACCAAGAATCTACATGCTTTTCTTTAATGGTCTAATTACCATATAAGGACCTCTAGATTTGAATTCCATAGCTATTTAATTTTTATCGCTACTAGAATTCAACTTTCACATTTTATATGATTTAGTCCTTCTCGTAAATAAGCACTTAATCGATAAAATTTTCGTATCAAAATTTTCACACGACATGCCTATTATAATACAGATCATATAATGAAATAAAAATAAACCTTATTTTTTGGTCAGATTTGTGGTCCCGAAACCACTGTTCCGATTTCACTGAAATGGGTTGTTACAAATTCCATCTGGCTTGGTCCCCCCTTGAGGCCCTTGATCATCCTCGCAAATCCTATGAACATAAGACAAAACCTTATAAGTTCAAATGAATTTAGTGAGTTCCTCTACTAGGACTCACATAAATAAACCTTATCACATGAGGGTAATAAATGTAAAATAAATTAAATATAAATGTACTCCCTATTATAAGGAACCCCTTGTGGCGATTTCTATTATAAGGAAGCCTTTGTAGCTATCTCTATTATAAGGAAGCCTTTTTGGCGATCTCTATTATAAGGAAGCCTTTATGGCAATCTCTGTTTAAAAGGATGCCTTTCTAGCTTCTCTGTTCAATGAATGCCCTTGTGGCGATCTCTATTAAAAAGAATGCCTTTATGGCTATCTCTGTTAAATGAATTCCTTCGTGGCAATCTCTGTTAAAAGGATGCATTTATGGCTATCTCAATTAAAAGGATTCCTTTGTAGCTATCTCAGTTAAATGGATGCCCTTGTGGCTATCTTTGTTGAAAGGATGCTTACGTGGCGAGACTTTGAAAGGAAGGCCTCTGTGGCTATCTTTTGAAAGAAACACCTTCATGGTGAAATCTGAAGAACGGACCTCGTGATGATCATCTGAAGACAATTCCTTTGAGTGATGAATGGCGAACCCTGTATAGTTACAAGGATGAATAGAAAGGCTAGTGTGCATCAGAATACATAACGAGGCAAATATATGAGTTAAGAGTAAGAATAGAGAGTGCACTGAAGTAAGGAAGATATGAACAAATTCTGATATAAGTATTGGTCGCAGTTTACCCCGGCCGAAGATAATGATAAGACTAGTGAGTATGGAATAAGTTATTAAGTCAGATGATAAGTAAATGAAGAGATCAAGGGTTATGTAAATATAAGATTAAAGAAAGGATATAAAAGGTAAAGAGATGATAAGTATAGTATGCTCAAGAGAAGGGAAAATGGTTCTAAAGAAAGAAAGAATGTAGTCTCAGTATGGTACACGCCAAAAAAAGAAGGAAGATCAAGAGGATGTGCAAAACACATAAGCAACGTAAAATGAATGAAAAAAGTATTCTAAGGTTTAGCTCACTAAGTTCTTATGAACTTATAAAAGTTGTTTTTATTTAAGGTTTGTAAAGGAATGTACGTCAAGAGACGATCCCAAGGCTATGCTAAGGAAGCGGTATGCTAGGCTATAAAACCCCTTACCCGTATTCAACACCGAAATAGGGTACGAGGTATTTTCGAACTTATACACAAGCAATCATACAAAACTGAGACGTATATTTCCATCTAAAGTTAAAACTTTTCAAATACATTCATATCATCCCTAAAACAAGCCCACGAAGCCTAAAACATACATTGGAAGCGGTACAGGGACTAAACTGAGAACTTTAGAAAATTTCACAACATTTAGAAAAATTTTCATGTTTTTAATAGCCACACACCCGTGTGGATTGGGACATGCCTGTGTGGGCAGGCTGTGTGGTCATACACACCGTGTCCCTAACCCGTGTAACTCTCTGCTTGTCACCCAAGAACAAATTGAAGACACACGGCCAAGTCACATGCCCGTGTGTTAGGCCATGTGGTCAATTTAAAAATTATGATTTTTCATAAAATAGGTACAGACTTCACACGCCTAGGGCACACACCCGTGCCTAAGGCCATGTCATCCACACGGCTCAGACACATGCCCGTGTCTCTGCCCGTGTGCTCAATTCTTAGCATTCTATTTTGCAACAATTAAGGTGCAAGGGACACACTGTAACATCCCAAAATAGGGCCTAAACGGAATAGTGGTTACGAAACCACAAATTCGACCTAGAAAAATTTATTTTATTATTATTTTGAGGTTCATGATATGATTACATGATTGTACGAAAATTTCGTGATGAAATTCTATGCATAAAGTGCTTAAGTTGAGGTTAGGGATTAAATCGAATAATTTGTAAACTTGCATTCTAGAAGTTTTTAGTGTGAAATTATTTTGGAATATTAATGAGGAGGTCTTAAATAGCAATTTAACCAATTTTAAGTTCATGGACAAAAATTAGGACATGGAAGGAATTTTTGAAAGTTTAGTAAGGAGCGGCATTTTGGTCATTTGTATATTAAATGAAATAAAATGGGAAAAATAACACAAAATGGTCATCTTTCTCATATGGTTGCTATCGAATTTTTCTCTCTCCATAGCTAGGGTTTCTTTAATTTTCAAGCTCCATAGTAAGTGAGTCCAAGCCCCGTTTTTAATGTTCTTTACGTTTTCAGAGTCCCGGTAGCTCGATAAAGCTTATGCTAGCAATAATTTAAGTTAGGGTTCATATTTGGAAAAATGCCCATAGGTGAAAAGTGTTTATTTTGATGTTTTATGATAGAATATAAGGTCTTAGATTATGTTAGACAACTTGTGCTACTCGGTTTTAGGTAAAAACGAGTAAAAGAGCTTAATCGGTAAAATCCTAATAGTCATAAGTGCATGTTAGAGTATGAATTTGATGCTGCAATAGAAGGGAAAATGATTAGAATGTCATAAAACATAAGAAAATAGGTTGAAGTTTAATTTACGAGATTTGGGGTAAAAGTGTAAATATGCAAAAGTTTAGGGGTAAAAATGTAATTTTTCCAAAGTTTGAGTAAAGGACTGTTTTGATAAATGTGAAAATTAAATAAGTTAAATTTGCTATTATAGATCAAGAAGAACGAAATTCAGGAGTAGATTGGGGAAAAGAAAAAGTAAAGGACTAAATTATAAAGTTTAGTCACATTTTGTATCGAGGTAAGTTTACAGTAAATAAATGAAATATTCTTATACTTTACATTATTATTGTTAATTTCCAGCATTTATATACTTATTTTTTTTGAGAATATTTAAAGCCGAATTAAAGGCAAAGTAGCAGAGAAAAAGCATTTGGAAGCCCCGTTTGAACCTTAGGAATATTAGGATATTGGGGTTGACAGGTTAGGATAGAAATGAGCCATGTAAGTCCATATCAGATATATGGATTTGGAGACAGGAATGAGCCATGTAAGCCCATATTATATATATATGGCATTGGAGATAGGAATAATTCATGTAAGTCCATGTCGAAGACATGGCATTGGCAGGACATTGATAGACAGGAACGACCCTAGTATCCTTAGTATTCTGAGTGGTTCAACGGGTCATTGTATATGTTAATTCATAGTGAATTATCATCAAAAAGGGAAGGTAGATTATATTTATGAATAGTGAAAGATCAGGTAAGAAAGAAGGTAAGTGAGTAAAGAAGAAGGTAGAAAATGAGAAGTAAAGAAAGTTTATGAGGCTAGGTGACTTGATGTATATTTATTCATTATGTTGAATGTTGTAATTTATTTGCTTGTAAGCTTAATAAGCCTAGTGCTTACTCTCTTATTTTCTTTTTCTTATAGTTTTTATCAAGCCACTCGGGGATCGAAGGAAACGGCAGAGATCCGATCACACTATCGAAGAAATTACATTGGTATAGTTAGACGTTTCGTTTTGTGTATGGCATGTATAGGAACTTGGTTTCTTTTGATATGATATGATCAATGAATGATGTGTAAATATTTCCTAGTGATTAGCTAATAGAATGGCTGATGATATACATGTTTAATAGTATGTATGATTAAGTAGTAACTATCACATGAAAATTATGAAAAATGTGAAAGTAACTTAAAAACGGATTCAAGTATCAGAAATAACGTGATTTTGAAAAATCACAAAAATTTGTAGAGACATGGTTTGATAGTGAATAACATATGAAATTAAATTTCATTGTGTCTATTTTCATATGGAATAAAGAAAGCAGGTAAAGGTTTTGTATTTTATAAGATATCTGAGTTTTAGTGAAATAGGGCCAGAGCAATTTCTGGATCCCCAGTTTCAACTTTAGAAATTCACCATAAATTTTATAAAAATAATCAGGTGGTGTACTTTATATGGTTAGAATCCTTATTGAATCTAATTTTAATAGAAACAAACGGTATTGTCATATGAATTTTTTTTGTGGGGAGAAAAGTGGTTCGTAGTAAGTAGAGGTCAGTGCAGTCAAATTCTGAAACAGGAGTAACTTTAACTAATAAACTGTACTAATTGGCTCAACCAAAAATTCTAGAAAAAAATTAGTAAATATATATATAAGTCTATTTTCAGGTAAAATTTATGGAATTGGATTTCGAGTTTCGTAACTCAAGATATGAATTTTTAAGCAACCATGATGCAAAAAAATAGTTTATTCCGAAAATTAATATAAGTAGTTAGAATTGTTTAAAAAAGTAAAATAAGATTAGTAACACCTCAAGCTTAACTCCGATGACGGTTTCGGGCGTGGGGCCGTTACATTTATTGGTATCAGAGTAGATTTAGTTAGTTCTCGGAACAGTTAGTGTGAGTAAAATTCTAGCTATACATGCCATACCTGTATTTTGATAATGTGACGACTCCTGACGATTTTTAAATATTTTGTTTTATAGTAATGGATCCCGAGCGAGCTGGTGATGATGATGTAGAAAGTAATGCGCCTGCTCTCGCGGAAGGGGTTGCGCCATCTGAGAATAGGCCAGTAACAGTTAATCAGGGAGGAGTGACTCGAGAAGCTCTCTTCCAAGCTTTGAATGATTTGTTCGCCGAGTTCGTTCGTACGAATCCGGCAGTTAGACCTCCATCCCCTCATGATTCTCAGGCTACCCATGCAGCTCAAGCTTCCCCAGTCATAGGTACAGTGATAAGAGAAAAGCCACCAGTTGATAGAATCAGGAAACAAGGGGCAGAAGAGTTCCGAGCAACAAAGGATGATGATGCAGAAAGAGCAGAATTTTGGTTAGAAAATACTATCAGAGTCTTTGACGAATTATCTTGTACACCCGAGGAATATACGAAATGTGTAGGATCACTTCTTAGAGACTCAGCCTACCATTGGTGGCAAACACTTGTATCAATTGTACCAAAGGAGAGGGTTACTTGGGATTTCTTTCAGGAGGAATTTCGTAAAAAGTACATCAGTCAGAGGTTTATTGATCAGAAGAGAAAGGAATTCCTGGAATTGAAACAAGGTACTATGACGGTGACCGATTATGAGCGCGAATTTGTCAGGCTTAGTAAATATGCTAGAGAATATGTGTCCACAGAGGCTATCATGTGTAAAAGGTTTGAGGATGGATTAAATGATGATATCCGACTGTCAGTGGGTGTCCTAGAAATAAAAGATTTCGTTATTTTAGTTGAGAGAGCCTGTAAGGCAGAGGAGCTGTTAAAAAGAAAAGGCAAAGTTGAGACAGAGACACAAGATACAAAGAAGAGACAGATAAGCAGGTCATTCCAAGCTACATCCAAAAGGCCAAAGGAGTTTTCTACCAGATCTAGTTTCTCAGCCAGGTATTCTAGTCAGAATAAAGGCAGCAGATTTATGGATTCGAAGGCTCAGACCACCTCGACTGCGAGTGTAGGTAATGTTGGACAGGGTAGATCAGGGTGTCCACGATGTGGTAGACTTCATTATGGTTCTTGTCGGGCAGGTGAAAATGTTTGTTATAAATGCGGTGCTCCAGATCATTTTGTACGAGAATGTCCAGAGGTAGCTAATCGAGAGATAACACAGAGTGCTAAATCCGGAAATGCTCCTAACTAGAGGCGACACGAGGCAGGCAACCGGGAGTAGGAGCAAGTAATGAGGTATCTCAAGAGATTCATTTGTGAGACCAAATGCTAGAGCCCCCTGCAAGGATTATGGTATTCGTACACGCGAAGAGGCATTCTTCCCCGATGTGATTACGGGTACATTTTCTCTACATAATATTAATGTCATTGCTTTGATTGATCCGGGTTCAACTCATTCATATGTTTGCAAGAAATTGATGCCTAGTATAAGTATGCCTATAGAATCTACAGAATTTGTGATTAAAGTATCGAATCCATTAGGTAAGCATGTATTAGTACATAAAGTATGTAGAAATTGTCCTTTGATGATTAGAGGCTATTGTTTTCCGGCTGATCTCATGCTATTGCCATTTGATGAGTTTGATGTGATTCTTGGTATGGATTGGTTGACTACACATGATGTGATAGTGAATTGTGGGAAGAAATTCATTGAGTTGAAGTGTGAAAATGGTGAAATTATTCGGGTTAATTCGTAAGAGTCGATAGTTCATTTTCCATAATTTACATATGTCCGCTCGTAAATGTTTGAGAAAAGGGTATGAAGCTTATCGTGCTTTTGTGTTAAACACTAAAGATCCAGAATTGAAAATTGAATCGATTGCTCGTGGTATGTGAGTTTCCGATGTGTTTTAGGAAGAACTACGAGGTTTGCCTCTGTTAGAGAAGTTGAGTTTGGTATTGAGTTGATTCAGGTACCATGCCCATTTCTATTGCTCCTTATAGAATGGCTCCGTTGGAATTGAAAGAATTGAAAGCTCAGTTGCAGGAATTAACAGATAAAGGCTTTGTAAGACCCAGTAGTTCACTATGGCGTGCACCAGTGCTATTTGTGAAAAAGAAAGACGGATCGATGAGATTGTACATAGATTATTGGCAACTTAACAAGGTAACAGTAAAGAACAAGTATCCATTGCCTAGAATTGATGATCTGTTTGATCAATTGAAGGGAGCTACTGTGTTTTCCAAGATAGATTTGAGATCCGGATACTATCAGTTGCGAGTTAAAGAGTTAGATGTCCTGAAGACTGCTTTCCAGACTAGGTATGGTCATTATGAGTTCCTTGTGATGCCATTTGGCTTGACTAATGCTCCTGCCATTTTCATGGACTTAATGAACCGAATTTTCAGACCGTACCTGGATAATTTTGTAGTTGTGTTCATTGATGATATTTTGATTTATTCTCATAATGAGGCTGAGCATGCAGAGCATTTGAGAATAGTTTTACAGATTCTGAGAGATAATCAGTTGTATGCCAAGTTTAGCAAAAGTGAATTCTGGTTACGAGAAGTTGGTTTTCTTGGACATGTTGTCTCAAGTGAAGGTATTAAGGTTGATTCAAGCAAGATTTCAGCCATTGTTGATTGGAAGCCTCCTAGAAATGTATCATAGGTTAGAAGTTTTCTTGGTCTTGCCGGATATTATAGACGATTTGTAGAGGGATTTTCTATGATAGCTACCCCACTAACAAGATTGCTGTGAAAGGATGTCAAGTTTGAATGGACTGAGAAGTGTCAACTGAGTTTTGATAAGTTAAAAGCATTGTTGACTAAAGCTCTGTTTTAGTACAACGAGAACCTGTAAGGAGTTTGTGATTTTTCTGAATGCGTCCATGGATGGACTTGGTTGTGTACTTATGCGGGAAAGGAAGGTAATCGCTTATGCCTCTACAGGCAGCTAAAGCCACATGAGAAGAACTATCCGACACATGATTTAGAGCTAGCTGCCATTGTTTTTGCGCTAAAAATTTGGAGACATCATTTGTACGGTGAGAAGTGCCACATATTTACTGATCACAAAAGTTTGAAATATTTGATGACTCAAAAAGATTTGAATTTGAGGCAAAGAAGATGGTTAGAGTTGATTAAATATTATGAGCTAGTGATCGATTATCACCTGTAAGGCAAACGTTGTTGCTTGATGCTTTGAGTAGGAAATCTTTGTTTGCATTAAGAGCTTTGAACACTAGTCTAGCCTTATCAGATGATGGTTTTTTCTTAGCTAAGTTGAGAGCCAAACTGATATTTCTTGAAGAAATTTGTGAAGCTCAGAAAAATGACAGTGAGTTGTTAGCCAAAAGAGATCAGTGTGAGTCGGATATAGAGTCAGATTTTTAGATTAGTTCTGACGGTTGTTTGATGTTCAGAGACAAAGTATGCGTACCGAAGAATGATGAGCTTATTCGAAAGATCTTACAGGAAGCACATAGTAGTTCTTTGTCTATTCATCCAGGTAGTACAAAGATGTATAATGATTTGAAGAAAATGTATTGGTGGGTAGGAATGAAAAGGGACATTTCAGAGTTTGTTTCTAGATGCTTGATCCATCAAGCAGTAAAGGCCGAACATCGTGTACCTTGTGTTTATTGCAGCCCGTGCTAGCCCTCGAGTGGAAATGGGATCGAATTACTATGGATTTTGTGACAGGATTGCCGTTTACACCGAGAAAGAAAGATGCAGTATGGGTTGTGATTGATAAATTAACGAAGTCGGCTCATTTTATTCCAGTTCATATGGATTATTCACTTGACAAGTTGGCCGAGTTGTATATTTCAGAGATAGTCAGACTACACGGGGTACCATTATCGATCATTTCAAACAGAGATCCAAGATTTACTTCACAGTTTTGGAAGAAATTACAAAAGGCTTTGGGCACAAAGTTGAGTTTTAGTACAGCTTTCCATCCTCAAACCGACGGTCAGTCAGAGAGAGTTATTCAGTACTTGAAGATATGCTTAGATCTTTGTGTCTTTGGAATTTCAAGGCAGTTGGGAAAAATATGTACCATTAGTAGAGTTTGCCTATAATAATAGTTATCAGTCGAGTTTGAAGATAGCACCTTATGAAGCTTTGTATGGACGTAAATGTCGCACACCTTTGTATTGGACAGAGCTTAAGGAAGATCAGATTTACTGGGGTTGATCTAGTTAAGGAACAGAAGAGAAAGTAAAAATCATCGAGATTGCTTGAAGCGAGCTTGCATGGACAAAAGTCGTATGCGATTTGAAAAGAAAAGAGATTGAATATCAAGTTGGTGACAAAGTTTTTTTGAAAGTATCCCCGTGGAAGAAAGTTCTTAGATTTGGCAAGAAAGGCAAACTAAGTCCACGTTTTATTGGACCGTTTGAAGTGATTGAGAGAGTCGGACTGTTAGCATATCGGTTAGCTTTGTCGATTGAGTTAGAGAAGATTCATAATGTATTTCATGTGTCTATGCTATGTCGTTATCGTTCAGATCCGTCACATGTGATTTCTCAGACAGAGGTTGAGATTCAGCCAGACATGACTTACGATGAAGAACCAGTAAAGATTCTAGCTCGAGAGGTAAAGCAATTAAGGAACAAAAGTATTGTACTTGTGAAAGTACTATGGAATAGACATGGGGTAGACGAGGCTACATGGGAACCCGAAGAGTCTATGCGAAAATAGTACCCAAATCTCTTCACAGGTAAGATTTTTGGGGACGAAAATCCCTAAAGGGGGGAGATATGTAACATCCCTAAATAGGGCCTAAACGGAATAGTGGTTACGAAACCACAAATTCGAGGTAGAAAAATTTATTTTATTATTATTTTGAGGTTCATGATATGATTACATGATTGTGCGAAAATTTCTTGATGAAATTCTATGCATAAAGTGCTTAAGTTGAGGTTAGGGATTAAATCGAATAATTTGCAAACTTGCATTCTAGAAGTTTTTAGTATGAAATTGTTTTGGAATATTAATGAGGAGGTCTTAAATATCAATTTAACCAATTTTAAGTTCATGGACAAAAATTAGGACATGGAAGGAATTTTTGAAAGTTTAGTAAGGAGGGGCATTTTGGTCATTTGCATATTAAATGAAATAAAATGGGAAAAATAACACAAAATGGTCATCTTTCTCATATGGTTGCTGCCGAATTTTTCTCTCTCCATATCTAGGGTTTCTTCAATTTTCAAGCTCCATAGTAAGTGAGTCCAAGCCCCGTTTTTAATGTTCTTTACGTTTTTGAGTCCCAAAGAGCTCGATAAAGCTTATGCTAGCAATAATTTAAGTTAGGGTTCATATTTTGAAAAATACCCATAGGTGAAAAGTGTTTATTTTGATGTTTTATGATAGAATATGAGGTCTTATATTATGTTAGACAACTTGTGCTACTCGGTTTTAGGTAAAAACGAGTAAAAGGGCTTAATCGGTAAAATACCTAATAGTCATAAGTGCATGTTAGAGTATGAATTTGATGCTGCCATAGAAGGGAAAAATGATCAGCATATCATAAAACATAAGAAAATAGGTTGAAGTTTAATTTACGAGATTTGGGGTAAAAGTGTAAATATGCAAAAGTTTAGGGTTAAAAATGTAATTTTTCAAAAGTTTGAGTAAAGGACTGTTTTGATAAATGTGAATATTAAATAAGTTAAATTTGCTATTATAGATCAAGGAGAACGAAATTCAGGAGTAGATCGGGGAAAAGAAAAAGTAAAGGACTAAATTGTAAAGTTTAGTCACATTTTGTATCGAGGTAAGTTTACAGTAATAAATGCAATATTCTTATATTTTACATTATTATTGTCAATTTCCAGCATTTATATACTTATTTTTTTGAGAATATTTAAAGTCGAATTAAAGGCGAAGTAGCAGAGAAAAAGCATTAGGAAGCCCCGTTTGAACCTTAGGAATATTAGGATATTGGGGTTGACAGGACAGGATAGAAATGAGCCATGTAAGTCCATATCAGATATATGGCTTTGGAGACAGGAATGAGCCATGTAAACCCATATTATATATATAAATATGGCATTAGAGATAGGAATAATTCATGTAAGTCCATGTCGAAGACATGGCATTGGTGAGACATTGATAGATAGGCGAGAAGCGACCTAGTATCCTTAGTATTCCGAGTGGTTCAATGGGTCATTGTATATGTTAAATCATAGTGAATTATCATCAAAAAGGGAAGGTAGATTATATTTATGAATAGTGAAAGATCAGGTAAGAAAGAAGGTAAGTGAGTAAAGAAGAAGGTAGAAAATGAGAAGTAAAGAAAGTTTATGAGGCTAGGTGACTTGATGTATATTTATTCATTATGTTGAATGTTGTAATTTATTTGCTTGTAAGCTTACTAAGCCTAGTGCTTACTCTCTTATTTTATTTTTCTTATAGTTTTTATCAAGCCACTCGGGGATCGAAGGAAACGTCAGAGATCCGATCACACTATCGAAGAAATTACATTGGTATAGTTAGACGTTTCGTTTTGTGTATGGCATGTATAGGAACTTGGTTTCTTTTGATATGATATGATCAATGAATGATGTGTAAATATTTTCTAGTGATTAGCTAATAGAATGGCTGATGATATACATGTTTAATAGTATGTATGATTAAGTAGTAACTATCACATGAAAATTATGAAAAATGTGAAAGTAACTTAAAAACGGATTCAAGTATCAGAAATAACGTGATTTTGAAAAATCACAAATTTGTAGAGACATGTTTTGATAGTGAATAATATATGAAATTAAATCTCATTGTGTCTATTTTCATATGGAATAAGCAAAGCAGGTAAAGGTTTTGTATTTTATAAGATATCTCGAGTTTTAGTGAAATAGGGCAGAGCGATTTACGGATCCCCTGTTTCAACAACTTTAGAAATTCACCATAAATTTTATAAAAATAATCAGGTGGTGTACTTTATATGGTTAGAATACTTATTGAATCTAGTTTTAATAGAAACAAACGGTATTGTCATATGAATTTTTTTTATAGGGAGAAAATTGGTTCGTAGTAAGTAGAGGTCAGTGTAGTCGAATTCTGAAATAGGAGTAAATTTAACTAATAAACTGTACTAATTTGCTTAACCAAGAATTCTAGAAAAAAATTAGTAAATAGATATATGAGTCTATTTTTAGGGAAAATTTATGGAATTGGATTTCAAGTTTTTTAACTTGAGATATGAATTTTTAAGCAACCATGACGCAGAAAAATAGTTTATTCCGAAAATTAATATAAGTAGTTAGAATTGTTTAAAAAAGTAAAATAAGATTAGTAACACCTCAAGCTTAACTCCGATGACGGTTTCGGGCGTGGGGGCGTTACACACACGGTCGGAATGCACGCCCATGGAGTAAGCCGTGTGTTACACACAGCCTAGACACACGCCCGTGTGTCTACCCGTGTGGATAAAAATAAGGCTATTTACGAAGCCATTTTGTCACCCTTTTTCACACACCTATACAACAACATATAACACCAATCCAAGCAGTTACATTCAACCAATTCAGCCACAATTAAAACATCCACACATCATTCACATGCTACCATTTACCACATACGAACATCACATACTTATCAACTTAAACCATCCAAATTTCCACATCCATGACAACATCATCATATGCATATATACTTAGACCAATATTAGTCAATTCCAAATGGCCATTTACAAAATGAATTATCAACCAATATAGGCCAACACATTAGGCCAATTCAATTATGACACATAATAAAATAACCAAGTCCCTATACATGCCATAACTCAAAATGTCAAATTCATTGGTACCCAAAATAATCAGTTGATAGTGTGAGTGGATCTTCGACAGTCTCCGATCCCCGAGCTAGCTTAGTGACACTATAAGACAAAGGAAAGAAAAGGGGAGTAAGCTATGTAGCTTAGTAAGTACCCATGCAAATAATAGGCATCATAAACCAACATTTAACATACAACTAACATGATGATAATTGGCATAAATATTATTAAGATCTTATGATCATAACTTACTCAATCATAACCTTACCGAGGGTTCATCACATAACGAGCTCATCACGTATGATTTTTTCGTACATACTTGAGTCATCTCAAATTGGATTTACACACAATTCATCTTGACATACTCATTAAACTACCTGTTGAACCACTTGGAATACTAAAGGATACTCGGGAGTTCCGTACACACGGTATCATACCAATGTCATATCCCAGATATGGCCTTACATGTAATCTCGTATCGAAGCCAATAGCCCAGCTATGGTCTTACATGAAATCTTACGTCGATGCCATATCCCAGATATGGTCTTACACGAAGTCTCATATTGATGCCATATCCCGGATATGGTCTTACACATAGTCTCAATAACCCTAATGTCATGACATTTGTATCTTATCTATTCCTAAGGTTCAACTGAGATTTCACTCTTGTCGTAACTTTTTCGAATATGCCCATGAGTCAATCATAATTCATACAATAATAAAGCATTTAAAACATAATTAAAAGAATGCATTATTTACATAAGAACTTACCTCGGTACAAAAATAGTAGAAATGGGACCTAATCGTCAAACACTTTGTTTTTCCCCCGATTTAGGTCCGAACCTCGTTTCTCTTGATCTATAATAGCAAATTTAACTCATTTATTATTCACATTACTCAATTCAATTCAAAAATCACATTCTCTAAACTTTGACATTTTTACACTTTGGTCCCTAGGCTCGTAAATTAAAATAGATTCAATTTATTCGATTCCCAAGCCTAGCCGAACCTCTTTTATGCTTATAACAGCCCACATTTTTCATTTAATCACACTTTTACACACATTTTATAACCTTTTTACAAATTGGTCCTTTTGACATTTTCATCAAAAATCATCTAGCAAAAGTTATTTATCATACACCAAACACACATTTTCTACCATTAGACATCAAAATACACATATATCTAACATGGGTGAAACCCTAGACCTTAATCATTTCTCAAATTAATGGTAGAAATAGATAGATCGAGTGATAACGACTTTAAAAATGTAAAGAGTATTAAAAATAGGGCAAGAACGGACTTACAATCGAGCTTGAAAGTGGCCAAACCCTAGCTATGGCTTCCTTTCTAAATTTCAGCACAAGCAAGAAGAAGATGGACAAGATTTTGGCTTGATTTTTGCTTTTTAATTCATTTAATTACTAAATGACCAAAATGCCATTTTCTTAAAACACTAAAATTCTCTTACCTCATGTCTATTTTTGTCCAAATTAAAGTAAAATGGTCTAATTACCATATAAGGACCTTCAATTTAAAATTTCGTAACAATTAGACACCTCTAGCATGTAGAACTTAACTTTTGCACTTTTTATAATTTAGTCTTTTTTGCTAAATTGAGTGCTCAAACGTCAAAATTTTCAAACGAAATTTTCACGAAATCATTCCATAAAATTGTAGACTATAAAAATGTAATAAAAACAAGTTTCACTACGTCGAATTTGTGGTCCCGAAACCACTGTTTCGACTAGGCCAAAATTAAGCTGTTACATGGGCGATTATGCATACAGAGGAAATCAGGTGGCGTGTCAAAGTCTACGCATAAGTCATTTGAGTAAAAGTTCAATATGTTTATAGCTTGAGTCTGTGCCTAAATAAATAAGTAATAGTCTAAGATGTACACAGTAGACTAAGAGAGAGAAAGTATGAAAGTCTGATATTTTATTGATTTGAAATGATAATCATACATTGTAATTTGACAAGAAACTTTGTAGTAGCCATAGATAGTAGTTTGTACATAGGCGAAGCGTAAATATAACCATACAATGTACACCAATAAGAGATTCTATATTCTTATAGAGAGACGATTGCATGAATAAGAAAGAGGAACTTTCAATTACATCTGTAAGAAAGACAAAACACCCAAGATTTGGATCCGGTAGATCAGGTCGGGTTGAGGGTGTTACATAACACGTCACCATGGCATCTTTCATCCATGGTATTATGCTACGTACTTACCAAACTGCCATAGTCTTTTTCATCTATATACCTTATACCATACTATCATAGCCTCTTTCATCTATGGTCTTATGTCATATATTTTCGCCACGATGTCACCCCAAAAGACCATTTGATATCGCTGTCGTGGTAGTTACCATTCCTTTATTTTTCGAATCCTTTTCCCATTACCTTCTTTACACCACCTAATCTTGATGCTCAAACACCACAGTGTTCCCTCCGTAAGGTTTGAAGCTTCACCCGAGGCGATAACTAATGGGCTCTCTCCCTATTCCCATCCTAACTTTATCTAACCCCTTGAGGTTTATCCCATAGTCATGCAATGCATGTTCATATTATCATGCTTCATGCTTATGCAACCATGGCATGTTTGAACAATGTAGACCATGAAAATAGGTTTAAAGTCTAGAAATCACCTAAATCCTTATTGTTTCCATAGCTTATTCCTTCTCTCGAACACCAAAGCTTCCACTCTCTAGGTAGTACCTTACAACAAAAAGCCTACTGGTTAAACTTACGCTACATCTCAAAAGCCTAAGTTTTCATAAGCATGTAAAACCCTTAAAATGGTTCTAATGTCCATAACTTAATCCTACGTATATAGAAGGGTTAAGAACCTAACCCGCTTTTTAGCTTCCCTACTTCTTTCAGGTCCATTTTCATGAAGTCTGCTTCATGCAAAACCTTCCATAGCTACTCATTCTCCGAGCTACAGAATAAGATGTAGAACAGGAGAAATTGGGCAAGGTCGGGAAGAAAATCATCCTTAGGAAGTCATTCTCAGCTATTTATAGCCCTTCCCGCGTTACTTCTAACCTTATGAAAATCGTGCATCGCTAATTATGATGTCTCCCACAAAGGAACCGACTGGTTCCATCCTAACTGAACCAGAATTGGATCTCAACCATATCCAATTTGGTTTCTAGCTTTCCCATTTCTTCCACTATAGGTTGTCAACTTGCAGTCCCTTAATTATTCTTAATTTTAGGTTGATTGGAAACCAAGTGTTACAGATAACATGTTTAGAGGCGGTCAACAGTCCAACTTGAAGGGCTTGTTAACCATATCCAAAGTTCCAATATAGGCAGAAGCTCTACTATGACCCAAATCTGGCATAGGAGACATGACCAAGTGCTCCTTTGGTGGAAAACCAATAGGAGACCCTCCCAAAATCCCCTTGCCTTTGTCATGAACCAATCCAGCAGCACTCGCAGATGATGACTAACCTAGGTATTGCTCAAACAAGGAATGCAACTCGGTCCGAATTTCACCCAAATCGAAGCGAATTTCTCCCTTGAATCCTTCATGGAAATCCTTGAAACATGAGTCGAGCTTTGCATCAGTCTGAGAAAACTCCATCTAAAGTTGTGATAACTTAAATTGCAGCATCCCCATCTTTTTTTGCAGTCTGGTGGTGACTCCCTCGTTGGCCATGAGGAACATGCTTACTTGATACCTTTGTAACGAAATGAATAAAAAATAGTAGAAAAAAGGAGAAGAATGAAGGAATTTGAAAGAATTCAAAGAGAAAGAATAGTGAAAATTGTGACCAAATTCATTAACCACTATTTCCATGTCCTAATTGGTGCTAAAAAAGGGTGAGTAACGATTTTTAACACCCTGGTAGCTATTAGTTCAACTGCTCAAATCTGCAGTTTAATTAAACACCCCTTTTACATCAAAATGGTTCGTTTTGATGCTGTAACTAGACTCCCCCCAAAACATACCATTTTCATTAAAACATAAAACCAAAACATTGCATTTTACAACGGTTACTAAAATTTAAAATAACAGAAATTCAAAGATTTGGTTGTTGCTCAACTGTTGCTGTCCTTTTATTCTATAACACCTACCAAGAGATATAGAGATACATGAGAACTATATGCTAAATTGCCAAGAGATAAAGGCGAACCCACACTTGAGTAACGTAAATTGACAGATTCAAAAGAGCCAAAAGTCAATTGAAAAGTCAAACTAAGTTCACTTGAAGATGAAAATGAAAATAATGAGACTTTACCATTTGAAGGAGATAAAGATACCAATATAACAAGGGCAAAAGAGCCTTAATACCATTAAATAAATCAAGAATTAATCAAACAACACGAATCCAAGATAATATAACAATTAATGGTGGTAGTATAAATGGATCTCACGTATTAAAGCTTTGATCTACAATACCATCAAGATCTACCAGAAAGCTATAAACTAAACGTGAAAAGAGTCTAATAATCAAATCCACACTAAATAAAAAAAAAAAAGAATTCACGAGAAAAAGAAAGAAATAACCAAAATACTGAATCCAAAACAAAGATAACAAATCAATAATAATAATAATAATAATAAATAAATAAAAAGAAAGCAGCCAAGAACACTAGAAACCAATATCTTCAACAAACTAAATTATCTTAGATTGTAAGGGACTTAGCGACAAGGACTTTAAAGAGCCCCTGATACCGTATTAAAATCATGTAATCATAGCTTTCATGTAGTATGAAGAATGACAAGAAAATAAAAATAAAATAAAAAATATGAAAGAATATCAAGCATCAACTTGATCTTTTATTTAGTATAAACGCAATATTTATAAGGCTAATCACTTAGCTCAACTTAGTAAAAGATTAATTTCGCAACAAATGTTTTTAAACCTCTCAATAATTTTATAATTGCTACCTGTTATTACTAACCACTTAACCACTGGCATATGAAACATACTTCATAATAAAATAAGCACTAAGATGGACGATAACTTTCTCGATTTTGTTATATTAACTAATAGGATTTTGCTTTGATTTTACTCATCAATTCTCAAATTTTTGTATCAATAAAAAAAAATTTGAAATTTAACTATTCTACTTCAAAAGCTAAAAGTTAAAATGCTTTTATTTTTTTTCAATTTAAGTATCCATTTGATTATCTACCCTGTTAATGTTTTGCTATCTAAATTTGCCATCACACCATACAATTAGACCAATTTTAAAAAGCAAATTATTAAAAAGTCAATTAAAGTACCTGAAAAAAATTTGACAAAAAAATAACAAATTGAACTAGAATTTCTTATTAAAAAATTAGAAAAAAAAATAGCTTTCCAAATACAAAGTAAATTTCAAACTTTATCAAAGACCTCGCATCATATTTTAACCCAAATAAAATCTCAAACAATTTTAAAGAGTATATTAGGGACACTCATTAGCTAATAATTCTCGAATGATTTTTATTATTGAATACTAACTGTAGCAAAAGAAAAAGAAATGCAACTCAATAGTGCAGATATCAAATGCCAAAATACACAAGAACAAATAAATAATTTAGACAATGAACTAAAGATCCAGAAATCAAATGATTATAATTTCTCTTTGCTGCATGTTCTTTCTTTTCTTTTTTTTAATCCTTGGGATTTCTCCATAGCCATATGGTGTTTGCTTTGCTTCATCTCCTTTTGATTTAGATATTAACTAATTACCGTCTCCATTTACTGCAGCAACCTCTGTGTTAGTATGGCTGCCACTGTCCACCTTTGGAGGACCAGAATGCCGCCTCGGCCTGGCGGGTGATGGTGGATAAGAAAGCCGTTTCTTGGTAGACGGGATTGGCCCTTTCTCAGATGTTGTTCCATTTGCTTCGAGTCCCAACGGACTTTGCAACCTGGTCTTAAGCCTTGCAGACTGAGTTGGTACCATATAACTTGGTAGTGATGGAGAGCTTGCTAAGCTCTCATCATCTAGTACCGAGGAACCTCCAATGGTGTGTCTGCGGTTTCTTTCAGACAGCACACTCACTGTACTTCTCATGTCATCATCTGGAGCAACCACACTGCTCCTAGGGCTCGGTGACTTCAGTTTTCGGGTAGGCCTGGAGACTGGCTTAGGAGTAGAAGGGGATTGCAGACCCGAAGTTCGGCTTGGCTTTTGACTGGCCTTCAGGGATTGTTTATCCAAATTGAGTTGGTAACGAGCATAAGCTTTGCTGATGTCTCCTCCGAAGCTGCTGTGTCCACTCTTCACAGATGACTGATCATTGTTCTGTTCTTTTTCTGCCATGCCACGACCCTCCCATGGCCGAGCTGCCATCCAACGTTCCAACCAGCTCCAACCCCAGGATGGATTGTTCGGATCCATGAATAGTGGATTCATAGATCTTGAAGCATTCTTCCAGGTTTGCTGTCAGACACATTACTTTGTTAACTTTTCAAATACTTGAATGCCAAAAGGACTAATTCTCTGGTAGAACTCCCACCTTAGAAAGTGTCATGTTTAAGCATTAGGATAAGCTACTAGCATGGAAAAGGGTTAACACAAGGTCACCTGATGAGTAAATGAATATGCCATAGCCTTTTCT
The DNA here is from genome assembly GCA_025698465.1 of Gossypium longicalyx. NCBI lineage: Eukaryota > Viridiplantae > Streptophyta > Magnoliopsida > Malvales > Malvaceae > Gossypium > Gossypium longicalyx. The sequence continues at coordinate 45,353,194 of CM047007.1, read as the reverse complement.
CGTCTCATAGAGGCCTCATGCTTGCTCAATAAGCTTGCCTCAATTTGTTCCTTTGACTGCAGGCTGTCATCCCAGTCTTCCCCCATCTATTCAAACATTCAAAAACATTGCGAGAAGGAATCCTTACAAAACGCAAAGGGAACTTTTCTGATGAGAACCTAAGTGGTTATATACAAATACACAGTCCTTTAGGGAACTCAGGTTGACTGCAATGACAAAATTCAGTCCAAAATCCCCAGTATGGTGTACATAATAGCTAAATCAATACTCTTATTTGTTTGTAATAGAAAGATGATTGTAATTCTAGGACATAGGTCTGAAAAAAAACCAATTTGCAGCAGTCTGACTTCCATATCACATTTACTAACTTTGCCATTAATTCAAGCAAGTGAATCAATATCATACATAAGTGAAAATGGGCGATTTACCTGCAAGTTTACAATCTCTTTTGCATGTTTCTGCAAGAGTTGTCTTTGAAGAGCCTGATTTTCTTCTGTCATCCGGATTCTCCTCAAGCGAATTTGACATTGTACACGAGAAAGGGTTTGCATGCACCTAAGGGTACCGGCTGCTTGCCGTTTAACCATTGGTCCTTCCATCATTGATTTCAGTCTCACCAGTCCTCGTAAAGCATGCAATGCCCTTTTTGCCTGAAAAGGAAGAAACCATAATCAGTCGAACTCAAATCCATTGCATAAATTCCATTCATGGTGAAAATACAATCAAGAGAGGTAGTTGGGGTGTGGGCTTCAAACATGAAACTATCACCTAGCTTGACCTGAGTCCCTTTAACAAAAGTCTCTTCAACAGTGTAATTGATAAGAACTCATACATTCCCCTTCTTGTATAAATAATCCACAATAAACTCAAGCCATTATCAAGAAAAAGTTTCATAAGGGTGTTTTTGGAATGTATCATTGTATCCTAATAAGAAGTTGCAACACGTACAAGGTAAACTCGGAAAGCGGTTTGAATTTTGATGGCTGCCACTTCTTCATTAGATTTTCCAGCAAACCGAGGACCTGTGTTGGATTGACGACGAACGACATCCGCAACTGCCTCAGCTGGAGCGGCCAAAGCCACAGCAGCAGCAGCAGCAATGGCAACTTCCACAGGGTAAGTTTGCTCGCTCGGTTCAACCTCGGCTTCGATTAATTTCACCTCTTGTGGCTGGGGAGGAGGGGACAACTTGAGAGTTTCTAAAGTGGCTGCATTAGAATCATATGAACCCAAATCCACTTGCTTTCCCAAAACCTGTTCTTTGGATTTCTGAAAAAAAACATAGCAATAAAGAAAATTAAAAACACTCATTGAGGGCTAATAAACTGTGGGTAATTTATAGCTGAATTGGACTTCTTTCAGACCTGGGTTTTCTTTTCCTTGGATTCTGAGGTGAAGGCTTTCTTTAGAGAAGACAACCATTTTCCTTTCTTCCCCATCTTATCTTATCCTCAATGTAATTCTTTAAATGGAAAAAAGAATAGCCTCTTATGATTGCATCTGAAATAGGTTAAAAATGGTCAATGGTTTCTCACTGTAAAATAGTACTTTTTTTAGAAATGAAAATTCTCATTCTCCAATCAATTTTCACAGAAGCAAAATTGCAAATAGCTAATAAATGGTAATAGCAGATCTACCATAAAGCATAAAGGCAAAAATCAAATATTAAACATTGCAAATTAGGAAGGAAAATGAAATTGAAGTTAAAAAGAGAAAAATCCCATGATTTCTCCGTTAAAATCTAAACAAGTTTTTAACTTAAAATGATTAACAAATTGGGAAACAACCCAGATTTTGAAAGACAATTAGCAATATCATGCCACAGAGAATTCAAACAAAAAAAGCCAAAAAAAAAAATGCATCTCTGAATTGGGGTCTATGAAAAAAAAAAAAGAGAGAAACCAAAAGTAACAAAAACTACCTGAGATTATAATAATGCCCAGATCTCAAAGAACTCGAAGGGTCATCTTTCCAAAATACAAAAAAAAAAAAAAAAAAAGAAGATAAAAATTTGAAAGGGTCACAGTTTCTTTAGCTGCATAATGTAGTATATAGAGGAAGACAAAGAGAAATAGATCTTGAGAACAAAGCTTTTGGAGAATATGAAACAGCTGTTTTGGTAGTGTGACCCACTTCTTTGCCCAGTGTTTGAAATAAAACCTACTCATCTACCTATCTTCTATTTTGCCCCCCCCCCCAACTTTTGGTAACTAAAACAGTTAAAAAGAAAACAATGTTTTTCTCTATCGTTTTCAAGTTATAATAATGGCATGCCAGTTCAGTGTATCAGTGAAAACTGAAAACTCAACCTTAAAACTTCCAAGAGCGTTGGACTGTAATTTTTTTTTTTTTTTTAACCTTACCAAATCAATACAATGTGACCAGATCTATTCATAGAGTAAATATTCACTGACGGGATGGCCTGTTATTTCAACTGAATATCAATCATTTTTAATCAAATTTTAATTTGAATATAACTTAAATTTGAAATTAAAATTAGATATAACTAATCAATATAAAAAACTATATCCTTAATTAAATCTAAACATAAATTAAATTATTTATATTCAAAATTCCTTTTTCCTTTTCTTTTATTTTCTAAAAAATAAAATTAAGCAAGCAATAAATTTATTTAAATCTTCTCGGATATTCCCAAACAAGCTTGATTGGAAGCTAAACATGGATGAACCGAAAAAAAAAATGGAGCATGAAACCAAACTGGTTTGGGTAAAGTTGAGAGTAAATTTCGTATGGTGGTTATTCCAGTTATTGACAACGTAGTTTCGAGAAGACGAGAATGTTATAGGAGAGGTAGATATGGTGGCCGTGGGGGTTGGTTTGGAGGTTGAAGGAATGGGCTCGAGAAGCTTTTTTTAGGGTGAACTGCCATAAGTCATGATTGGTGAGGTCTTTGAGTGAGACAAGCTGACGGACTAGGTCATTAAGAAATTCAAATTGGTTTGTCAAGGTGGCAGTGGATGATGATGGTATGTAACAGTGGGGTGAGAATGTATGAGGCAAGTTTTATTTTAGTTTCAACTTTTGCCTTTTCTTGTTTCGGAAACATAAAAAAGTTATATTAAAAGAAATGGAAAACATACAAAAGAATATGTTAAAAGGAATGGAGAAGGGGGGAAAGCAGAGGGAGAAGTAGAAGAGAATGAAAAAACAAAGAAAAAAAGAAAGTTAAAAATAATATAAAAGAAAAAAAGAAAAAAATTAAATTGCTCAAAACGAAAAAATATAGGGACCAATTGTATAATTTAACTTAAAATTTTTATTTGAAATGATTATTTAATATGCCAGATCAGATTACCGTTACACCGTTAACGATAATTAACAGCTCAACGATTAAAATGTTACAAGTCGATAACGTAAGTGACTAAGGGTGGGTTTGAATAGGCAGCACACGTTTACCTGCGGTTAATGTAAAAAACGGTGGCGATGAGATTAGATACTATAATGATACTATAGCATGAGACAAAAAGTAAGCTAAATGCACCTCACCACACCCAATCTCCCATTCAAACCCACCCTAAAACGTAACATTTCAAGCATAAGTAACTAAAACGTAACTTGAAGCAAACAAAAGTGACTATTTTGATAACACATCAATTCAGTAAATGAAATTTAAAAAAGCATAATTATAAAATAAAAATAATATAGTTAAAATTTAATTAATTTTGATAATGTGCGATATACATTAATTAAAAGGTTAAATTCGGCCTATTGGTCATTGTACTTTACAAAAGTTGTGGATTTATTCCATATATTTTAATTTGATAAAATTTTGTCTTTATATTTTTAAAAATTTTCAATTTTAGTCTTTGTGCTTTTTGAATTTTAAAAATTTAATCCTGACCCAAATAATAACAATTAAATCTATTTGCTTAAACTCAATTATTAGTCATGTACTATGCATATTGTTGTAGATTTAGTTGATATTCTCCAATCGGAGCATTTTTAAGTCTCTATATTTTTAAAATTTTAAATTTTCAATCTTAACATAAATGACTTTCGTTAAGTCATTAACTGAATTTTTAGTGAATAATATGTGAAAATAACAAGTTGGTATGACGTTATACATATAATAATATGTTTTTCAAATATTAGAAATAACATAACTAAATAAATTTAACAACTGTAATTTAGTAAGGATTGAAATTTTAAAATTTAAAAAATATAATTTCTAAAAAGAATCAAATTAAAGTATATGAACGAAATTTAAAACTTTCATAATTAACCTAATTAAAATGTAGTAAAGTATATTATAATTTTTTTATATATTGTATTAATAATATGAAATTTAAACATAATATTTTAGAAATAAAAAAACCAAAATTAAATGTAAAATAGATGCTTGAATGTTATATATAAAAAGATAGTGATATTTTATTTCATTAAGAAGATATAAGGAAGAAAATTATATAAAAATAAACTCGTATTATATTTTGTTATATAAATCGTATATAATGATAAAATATGAAGCAATAATTGCTTCTTTTTTATTAATATAATCAGACTAGGCTTTCATCTCATTTACCAAGCAAACAAATAGCAAGAAAAGCGGCCCAAACAAATTAACAGGCCCAAAATTTTTCCCAGATAAAACAAAACAAACAAAAGCTTCCACAATTAAAAACATAAATGCAAAACCAACCCAGTCAGACCGTGAAACTGGCACCCATTTCCATATGAATAATATGAAATAAATATATATACACGAAAATAACATAACAGAAATAATATTTATGGGAATAGGTAAATTAAACAATGAAATATGGATGGTGTCTCACCAATCGGTAGCATCATTTTATTTTTAATAAAAAATTATTTTTTGGGTGCAGCGAACTTAATCGGTGGCACTTATATTTTATACTGCAGCTATGAGTTTTCTTTTCAGTATACGGGGAAAAAAGTAAAAAGAAAAATTTATTTGGTGTCGTCAATATATTAGGTTGCACCTAAAAAATTTTAAAATTTTTTTTAGCTGAAAAAGAAAAACTCATGTTTTAAATTTTTTTTTTGTATTAAAAACATGAACTCGTGATCGTCGGGTCACTTCTATGTCAAGCTGTCAGTGGTGTCGCTTGCTTGACACTTCATTTTGCACCAACTTGGCGATTGACACAAAAAGTGACACATCGATAATAAGTTCGTGCTTTTAATATCAGAAAAAATTTAATTTTTTTCGGCTAAAAAAACTTAAAATGATTTATATTTTTTATTATAAAAGGGGGTTGGTTTGGTCCCCAACCGCTACACATTCATTTTAGATTCAAAAAAAAATTCTTGAAGCTCTTCCTCCTTTTTAATTGCAGTTAAGTTTTGAAGCTCTTTCTCTCCCCATCAGTTAAGTTTCTTCAAAGAAAAATTTGGCGTTTTAATTTTTTTATATGACAATTCATTTTGTTAGCTATGGTTTAACTATTATTTTTTATTGTCAATTTATTAAGTTTTTTTGTTATATTTTTACAGTTTAAAAACAAAATGGAGAATCAATTTTTTGTAGCAATTAATTTCGATTGCGTTCATGTTGATACATAAAATTTATGTTCCTTTTTTGTTTTCAGAATATTTTTTGATTGGAGAAAGACTTCTGCTATTTTCGAAAACTGACACAGCTATTTTACCATTTTGCTGCTTCAGAAAACAATATAAATAACAGATCATTCTTCTTATTTTTCATACAACAAGAAAACAACAATATCTTTTCTGCCTCTCTTAGCTCACTTGTTTTCTATTTAGAAAAACTTTTCCGGTCAAATTTCCAACCAAGTTTTCAGCTTTAGTCTCAGTTCTAATTTTTCGAATACTTTTGAAAAGAGCAATACAATTTGTGTTCCACCTTCTTTATTCGGTGTATGAATATTGAAGTATTGTGTTAACCTTAGGGGGCGACGTCCACTAAACGATTATACCGATTAGGATGAATTTGTTTCTAAGGCAATGGTTCTTCCACGACACAATGATTATTTTATTTATTTACGCTCATTTTATTTATCGTGTCAGTGCTAACTATTTCGTTTTGTAGTAGTATATTTCCATCAATTTAGAAGCAAACTCTACTGTTGTTTAAACATGTCTGTCATGATGAACCTGGTTGAGAATAATGTTGAGTTGATTGTAAACACAGGTGCTTCCAAACACTTCTGCGCCAACAAAGAAATGTTCACTGTGTTTGAAAGTGTATCTGAAGGTGAACAAATCTACATGGGTAATTCTAGTAGTTCAAAAGTACTTGGTAAAGGAATTATCTTACTCAAACTTATTTTTGGCAAAACATTAGCATTGAATAATGTTCTCTATGTACCTGTCCTGCGTAGAAATTTGATCAATGGTGGATTACTAAATAAGGCATGCATTAACTTTATCACACCCAGAAATGTTAAAGCTTGAGTTGTAATGGTAACTTTGGGTGTTAATTTGAAAAGTTTTCTATATTAGAAGGCTCTAATGTAAATAAGAGCAATTTGCAAACTGGTTGATAAAAGATTGGATTTTAACCTTTAGTTTAGTTACTTTTGAACAAGAAATTTTGGTAGTGGGAGACATTATGATTAGGGATATCTACAAATTGCTGTTGAATTGATTTTGGTGAAGAAAGTATGAGAGGATTATATAAAGGAGAGCCGTTATTCTTCAGTGCCATTTTTTTTTTGTTATGCCTTCATCATTTTCTCTGGTTTGCTTTGGAAGAGAGAAGGATTAAAAAACGCTATGCATGGAGGGAAGATATTGAAGTTTGGGCATAAGAAATTGAAAAATTTCGTAGTTGTTGGCTAAGGAGGCTCAAGAAATAAAGGAAAAACTAAGTACATAGATTTGATGTCAATTTCCAGGTGAGTTCCAGAACTCAAGTCTTAAATGGTTATTCATTTTTTTTAAGTATCGTGTGCTGGTATGTTTAACTTAGTGTTATGCTAATGATGAGTTATTCTACGACTGAATGTTGATGTAATGTGATTCATGTTGTGTGTTGATATGCAAATAAATGGTTGGTTGTAAGTTTAACCATGTCGTGTAGATGAAATGTTTGACATAATATATGTCGTGTATCAAATAGATCGCCAATCCTCAGTAACGGATACTTGTTCTTGATAGTTACCTTGTTAAGTTGTCAGTAGTCTATACATAGCCTCATCAAACCATCTTTCTTCTTTACAAATAATACCGGATCACCCCAAGGCGAAAAGCTCGGTCTTGCAAAACCTTTACCAGTCAGTTCTTGTAGCTGTGCTTTTAACTTTTTCAGTTTGGTTGGTGCCATCCTATATAGAGCAGTAGAGATAGGAGCTGTCCCAGGCACTAGCTTAATACCAAACTCTACTTCTCTAACAAGAGGTAATCCAGGTAGCTCTTCCTGAAACACATCCGGATACTCGCATACTATCGGTACCGATTCCAATTTCAACTCAGATTCTTTAGTATTCAACACAAAAGCAAACTAGGCTTCATATCCTTTTCTCATATACCTCTGAGCCATCATTGAGGTAATTACAACCGGCGGAGTATTCAACTCACTTGAATCAATCCGGAGAATCTCACCATCTAAGCATTTCAATTCAATATACTTGCTACCACTATTTACGATCACATCATGCACAGCTAACCAATCCATGCCAAGTATTACATCAAACTCATCAAATGACAATAACATAAGGTTAGCCGAAAAACAACGACTTTGAATTGTCAAGGGACAATTCTTACAGACTTTATCAACTAAGACTGACTTGCCTAGAGGGTTTGACACTTTAATCATAAACTCCATAGGCTCTACAGACATATTCATGCTAAACACTAACTTCATGCAAATGTATGAATGGGTTGGTCCTGGATCAATTAAGGTAATGATACGAGTATTATAAATAGAAAATGTACCCGTGATGACATCAGGAGCAGAGGCTTCCTCTCGAGTACGTATTACATTAGTCCTTTTCGGGACACGAGCCTCTGATTTTGCAGTAGCATCCTTGGCAATAGTTCGACTACCACTTACACTTCCGAGATGTCTTGGAGGCCTATCTCGAGAAATAAGAGCATTCAGCTGCGGAGCTATTTCACCCTCTTTATTAGCTCGCTACGGGCAGACTCTAAGAAAATGGTCAAGAGACCCACATCTGAAACATGTACCACTCTTCATTCGACACTCTCCGAAGTGAAATTTGTTGTAGCTTTTACACTTTGGCTTTTGATCATCTACGCTTCCCACACTAGTTACCATAGGGGAAGAAGACTTTAGGTTATGTCTCTTGGAGCTTCTTATTCTATTCGAATATCCTATTGATGAAGTAAAGTGTTCTTGATGACTCCTCGATTTCTTTGTGGGGAAAGAGTGTGCTATTGGAACGACGAAAATGTGCAAGTGTACACAATCGCAACAAGTAATAAAGTGACAAGTAAATGTCGAGTTATCTACCCACAGGGACTGTGAAAAGAACTATTTATGAATGTTATTTAAAACACTTTGGTGAGAAAAATATTTTGTTTGAAGAGGGTGATCAAAAACTAGGATTTTAAACTAAGTAAACTAAAGAAATAAATCTCAAATGCACGATTTCAAAATATGATTTACTCAGCATGACATAATTGTGTTGATTTAATTACATTTCTTTAACTTGGAATTATTAAGCTCATGCTTATGCTGCTACAAATAAATTCACAACAACTCGGTAATTTGCTAACTTATGAACATATTCACCTACACAAATCCATTCATCTCTTAACATATCCCTATGTTAATTCAAACGATTAAATAGATTTTAATAAGGCAACATGTTATGGCACATACATACTCATTAAATTGAACTAATCTCTTACATATCCCTATGTCAATTCAAACGATTAATAAAATCTAAAGAGCATATAAAAGACTACGTGAGGTAATAAGGTATTCTTACCTTGAAACAGTTTAATCACAATAATCTTACAAGTTATGCAAGGTAAGTGTATCGCCAGATACATTGCTAATTTAACCTTCAGCTACCTTAGAAGAATCAACATGCACTGATTAAGTATTACGTCCATTAATTACAATTTCAATCCGTTTAAATAATTAATTCATTAGCTATCTCACAATTGTAATGCAAGAATAACTTAGGCATGATTTTACATAATCAAGCATTTTACCGAGGCCTATAACAACATAAACACAATTTTAATAATTTAAGTAGATGAAATGCAATCAAACGAATACAAATTAAATTCAAGCTAAGCTGTTTAAATTAACCATTTCAACAACATAAATATTCATAGATATGTTCATCATAACAACAACAAAAATTAAAGAGATAGGGAACAAGAATTAAATCCGGCGTTTTTCTGAGGCTTGACTAGTTGCTCCGTCTTTGTTCTTTGTTGTCCTTACCGATCAAGGCTGCTATGAACACTTTAATGTTGCTCCAAAATGGCTGAAGAATAATCCTTTCCCAAGGGGAGAAATCGGCACAAGAGCAAGGGATTTTGGAAGAGAAAATAAGAGGAGAAAGTGAGAGAGGAAAGAAGAGATGTGAATAAATTGTGGTGTGTTTTGAATGATCAGCCAAGGGGGGTTTTATAGCTAAAGAGGGCTGTAAAAAATAGCTAAAATTATCAGCCAAAGAGCCCTCCCATGGCCGGCCACATAAGTGGCAAAGTTGATGCTTTCAACTTTGCTAAATATGGCTTGGGGCAAATCCATAAAGCCACCAATTGTGGAGGGGCTTGAATGTAACTTTGAGAAGTCTTCAAGGGCTTCTTTGTAAGCTTAATTAATCAGCTAATAATCTGATTTGGGTCAGCATATGGACGATTTTGGGTTGCCCAATCCTTGGCCGGTTCAGTTCAATCAGTTCGGTTCAACTGGACCACTTTTTCCATAATTAATTAATAATAATTTATTTTGCCCAAATTAAATTGGGTATAAATTAAATCCGTTCAGTTCAACTGGACCACTTCGCATGAATTTAAGTTAAAAAGGGTATGAAAAAGTGTGTAAATTTTTGGGTTTCCACACCCCCAAACTTAATTCATTGCTCATCCCAAGTAATGAACAAATTTTGAAAAGAATTTCTCAAAAACACCTTTGAAAAACTCATTCGGAACAACATTTTTCTCAAAATTATGAATTTAATATTGTAACACCCCAAACCCAGCCTAGAGGTTATGGCCAAATCTGGCGTGTCACATCGAAGTATTTTTCGGAATTTGATTTTCGGTAAAAATCCGTTACTGAGTTTAAATCTTTTTATTATTATTTAACAAAAGTTCTTGTCAAAACGTTTACCTTATTAACCATTAGTGTTACATTAAATTGATTTAAAGACACGAAAGCTTTTTAAGTCAATGAAGTTTAAAATGCGTGTTTTAAAAAACAATAATTGTTTTAAAAACTCATCTTTACCTAGACTAGCAGTTTAAAAATATATAATATAAAGCCCAATTAAAAATTAAAACCCACAAATGACCTTATTACAAAATTAAAAACCCAAAAGTGAAATTTAAATTAAATAAAGTCAAATGCAAGACAGGACAGTCGTGTGGCCACCTTCAAGTCCCTTGCAGCGCCAAATTATCTAAGGCTGGGGATTACCTGTACAGTTAAAAAGAAAGGGTGAGTTTATGAAAACTCAGTGTGTAATCCCCTAGCAGACAATAGAAATCAAAATATGCAAAACATTCTGGGCTTTAGCCCTATATAGTATCGATCTGATGCGAGCCTTAGCCTATATGAAGAATGTATGGGCCTAAGCCCAATACAAGATGTCGATGCGGTGTAATGCGATTATGCATCCCACCCAAATCCAGTCAGCACACCACCCGTACCAACCAACACACTATGTAGGGATATAAATCGACCCACCCAGCCAGCACACCAATATCGCAGCAAAGCTGCCAGTAGTAATAATGCAGCATAGCTACCAGAAATAATAAATGTGGCAAAGCCACCAGTATCAATAATTGTGGCATAGCCACCAATAACAGTGAATGTGACATAGTCACCAGTACAGTACTTCCTCCATATCAAAATCCCAACCCTATACAGTATTTCATGTCATAAATATTACGTGTATGCAAAGTCATACCCAGTATAATCATATATGTAAATCATAAGCACATTAGTCATACGGAACATAAGGGCATAATCGTCATTTTACCATACAGGGGTATTACGGTCATTTTACCCTACAGGAGCATTCCGGTCATTTTACCTATTTTAGGGTTTCAGCTTGAATAACAACCTCCCAGAAGGTCTACAGTCGCCTCGAGCGACACAGATAACCTATATGATCATAACGGTGTAAATGGGCCCAAGGCCCATTATTCGGCCTAAGTGGGCCCACACGCTCTTGTGGCCCATTTAGCCCAAATTCAGTTACGGTTATGTAACCTATATATCCCAGTCCAATATTTATCACTTACCGTGGATTTAATCTGTGTGGGGCCCACGAGCCCATTTGGCCCACACTGCCCATTTCGGCTCAACGTCGCCCATAACGGCCCAAGTCCACTGAAACGCTCGTGGTGGCCTTTATAGTCTGTCACCCATGATTTGTGGGCTCAGTTTACCCCACAAGCGATCGCACGCTTGTGAGGCCTACTAGAGTATGCCCTAACACCAAGGCACAAAAAGGAATACCCACCCCTGAGATGGAAGATTCGACTACTCTCAAAAGTGAAAAGAGAAAAGAAACTTGAAAAAAAAAATTTAGGGAAATAGTATTCGGCCTAGATACTTAAAGAAAGAGATGATAACAAAAAGAATAAATATTAAACAACTCACCGATTGACCAAAGATCAACTGTAAAAACTGAAAGCAGAAGTAGGGAGAGAACAATGCGGTAACGGCTCGAATATTAATGGTGAAAGGATGACAATAAGAGAAGAGATGATAAAGGTTATTCGGTAAGAGATAAAAAAAAAAGTGAAATAGTTTGAGGGCTATCCGAGAGGAGGAGCATAGGTAATCAAACACTAAAAGAAAAAATGGAGAAAAAGAGAGACGAAAGAGGAGAAAATGGCATAATTTGCTAGAGGGAGAACAACCGAAAATGTTGATTGGAGACGAAGATTTAAGAGCAAAATGGTAACAAGGAAACCAAAAAGTAGTGAAAAGAGCACAAAATGAAAAAAAAAAAACCCAAAAATCAACACTACATTCGGCTTCAGAATAAAGAGTAGCCAAAAACTCGAAATAGATAGTCACACTCCCACTACTAAGTTGAATTCCTGAGTGGTTGATGTCCACCAACGTCCACAACTCTTCCCCTCATAAAAAATCCCTTAATTTTCTCCCCCTATCCCTCCTAAAAATCCTCCTTAATCTCCTCCTTGATTTACTCCACCATCTACTCTTTGACCAAATCAAATTCCACCTTGCAGAGTTCCAGTCCACTTTTGCTTCTCATATGACAAGAGTATCAAAATAAATACTCTTTTTACCTTGCCAAGACTTGAACCTTAGACCTCAAGCAACTACCACACGCCACTTACCACAAGACCACAAACTCACTTGTGACACTTTTTTAACCACAATTAAATATAAGGCTCACCTGCTAATGCCAAAATTCATTTAAGAGGAAAACTAAAAATTTTGCTAAAGCCCAGATTTGAACCCAGGACTTCTAAAACACTCCCAACTACTCTTAAATTACTTAACCAATAGAGCAAACATTTTATTTGTGATATTTCTTGCACACATAAACTTTTATGTGCAGTTTCTTAACGGCTCCTATGCACAAGGCCCAACACTTCTAGGCCCAAAAATTTGGGGCGTTACAAATATACTTATGCTCAAAGATAAGAAATTTGATAGTTATGCTACTTAAGTATGCATATTATTCAAATTAATCTCAACAACTATTATGATAGCAAAAATCAGACTAAATGTTTCCTAATAAAATCATGTTAAACCTTACCAATGTAATTTTATTCCCTTTATTCAAGATTAAGCTGCAATCATCAAGTTTAACTTATGTCTTCATATGTTGTACGTAGCAATTTCTCTCCACTAATGTAGGTAGCATTGAAAATTTTGAATCAATAGGTCTTTAACAAGGTTGTAACGTGGCTGGGCTTAAGGGTAGGTAAAAGATAGATAAATTTAGGCTTTTAAACCCTAGACTCAGCTTCCATCGGACCTTCGAAATAATTACCTTCAATACATTAACTTTCTTTGCTTTCACATACTCTTTTGTACGTCTTATTTTAAGAACTCATGCTCTCTTTTTTTTTTAATTCGAGCATTTTGCTGACTGTACTACAATTTTAGAGCATTCGATACTTCTTTTCATATTTTTAAAGAATACTTTGAATAGTACTGAGTCTAGTGTTTGGGACAATTTTAAAAAAGTTACGAGAGAAGTGATGGCTAAATTTACAAGGGTTCAAATAAAATTAGGCCATATAGTCTCAAAGTTAGGTTTCAAAGGATAAAAATTTCATCATGGTTGGCTTGAAAGGCTCAAACGGTCCAAAAAAAAGTTGCCTAAATCATTTTCAATGTTCCATGCTTCCTAGGATTTCGCCTCAAGAAACTACTAAGTCAATTCTAAAGACTTAAACTTTCATGCATGCCTAAGTTTTGTAAGGAACTAAAAATTTATGGTACGATTTACATGCTTTATTAAAAATACATTCATATCATTATTAAGCTAACATAATAATTTATTGAAATAATAGAATTTTATTCATACTGAAGTTTAGCATACTTAACAAAATTTCAAATTATTGAACAAAATATATCCTAATCATAATTAAAAGAAAAATTTATTCAGAGTGAAAATAACTCAAATTCAATTTTTTGGTCCCCCTACTTATGATGAACAATGTCCTCATTGTGTAAAGTGAATAGATACTATACACTAGGTAGGATTCTAGAAAAGAGGAGGTGAGTCAAATTGACTGCTTAAGTACCAAACTCTCTCTAGATCCAATCCTAGACATGTATATACATATAGTCACACTTTATACTTTGCGACTTGTTCAAATTTTATTTATGATTTTTCGCTCTTATTATGCGAAAATAAAAATTCCTAATTAAACTAAAATGACCTAAGAACAGAAATAAAATAAGGTCAAGATCCCCCCTTTTATTTATTTGCAGACCCTTCTGAATTTGACTCATCTTTTGCTCCATCATTATTGCCTTTTCATGAATCGCTTTGCTCCTTCTTCGATAATAGACTCCATGGTTCAAATATAAAATCTAGAAATTCAGGCACAAAAATAAATGGGTCATTGTAAATTTTCTTAAGAGCACTTCTCATCGAGTCATCCCTTATTTTTGAGTATCTCCAGTAAGCTTGTTGCTGCCATTGCATATGTTGCATTATGTCCATCAACTTTGACAGTTCATCTCGAAGATCTGGGATAGGCGGTTGAGCTCTGAACATTGAAGTTCCATCTTCAGGTTCAACTTCTGGTTCCAGTGGTTTCACCTTATCAGGGACTTCAGCTGATTGCATTAGTTCGATCTCTGTGGGATCTTCTTCTTCTTCTTCTTCGAGATCCTCACTTTCTTCAATTCGCTACTGTAGAACAGAATCTCTAGCTATTCGGTAGAGGTCCCAATCTATGATTGTGCCCTGGCTATAGCCTGTCTTCTTTACGTTTGCAAGAATTTTAGCTTTCAAGCATAGAACTGTTATCGTAAAGGGAAAGCAAGCTGGGCCAGAACATCTAACGGCACAATTTCGCATCTCTCTCAGGATGATTTTTCCTACATCAATGGTCTTTCTAGTTAAGATTGAGTATAATAAGACCATGCGCTCTAATGAAATTGTTGTCCCATGTGAGCTAGGCATGAGGCTGAAACGGATGAAATAAAACCATACATTTGCAAGTGGTGTCAGATATTCTCTTCGACAAGTGTGGATTCCTTGCTTTGACACAATCCACTTAGAACCTTGAACTGTAAGTTCCTCAAGAATTTCTTGCAAATTTTCAGGCTTTATATTGCTCATCAAGGAAAAATAATCATCGTTTTCGAAATCAGGCAATTCAAAGAACTAATTAATAGCATTTGAAGTTATTGGTACCTTAATTCCGCGAACTGGAACTTCCATCAACTCCTTTGAGGTTAAATTCGCATAGAACTCATGAACTAGTTCCTCATCCACACTAGGTCTCTTCTCACAAAACAACTCCCAATTGAGGGTTTCAACAACTTGACGAATACATGCCATAAAATCTTTGTAGTTGCTCTCTTTCAATGTAAAGCCTTTCTCTGGATGCATCTGTTGATTTTTGAAGATACTTCCGTATCTTGCTTTGGCTTCTTCACAATGGAACTTGTTTTGTGTTTCATCAATTTGGGCGCAGGCACGAGTTCTCTTGCGAGGCATGATTAACCTTTTTATAAAAATTAAGAACTTCTAAAAATAATTAATGAACAAAAGAGGTCAATTTAGGGTAGGTTGGAGGGTTATTGGCTAAAAGGGCTTGGTGTAGATGTGTTGTGCAGATGGGCATGTGGCGATGAGGCTTGGCGTGGGCAATTATGCGTGCTGTAGGCTGCAACACCGAGTGGGCAACAGCTTGGGTGCGCGCAAGCTGGGGCTGGAGAAAGCGCGAGGTGCTCGAATGCTTGTGAGCAGGCTTGTCGAGTGGCGCCAAAGAACAGCTGCTGGGCACACGGAGGAAGCAGGTGTGCGAGATGAGCTACTAGCCGAATGGTTGGGTGCTGTTGTGGCTAGAGGCTTGCGACACTTAGGGAATTTGGTGCTTTGGAATTTTGAGTGATGAATGATGAAGAAGGTGGTATTTATAATGAGGGGAATATGACTTAAAGTAGAATTCTTAGAGAAATTTAATAGCTAAAAACTCTAAGTTCTAATCTTAATCCAAGTTAACAACAATTAATAATTAAATATATGCATATTAAATTATTAATGCCATTAATTTATTTAAAAAATGAAATAAACTAATCCTAATTCTATGCTAAATTGATAAAAAATAATATATAAATTATAATGGATATAATTATATATTAAAGATTATCATCTTTAAAAAAAGCTTATCAAATAAAATTTGATTAAATTAAAACTAATCCTAACTCTAGATAAAGTTGATAATAATTAATATATATTATAATGGATATAATTATATATTAATAATTATCATCTTTTTTTCAAAAAAAAAATTATTCTAGAAGCCTTTTGAAAATATTTACAAAAAGAGGCATCTAATTTTTATTATTTACGAAAAGAGCAATCAAATTTTAAAAATAATTCAATTAAGTCCCTAGACTTAATGGAAATTTGAAATTGAGTTGCATTTTAAAACTTGGATCAAAATTGACCCTTTTATTTGAAAAACCAAAAATTTAATTTTATTTAGGGAATAATTTCTCGAAAAATTATGTTAAAATCAATTCCCAGGAAAGCTTAAAGGGGTTATAAGCGGTCCCGCTTAAGTTCCAATCTCCTAGATAGAATTTATTTAAATATACTAATCTCGCAAATATACCCTAAATCATTTATTAAAAAGGAAAATAAGAAAATTCAAACATCTGATAAAATGAAAGAAATTTGATTCCGTTCAGTCTTATCTCCCCAGTAATGTTTCAGACGCTGAGCATTAACTTGAAAATTACCTCCCTTACCTTGGAGTTCAACAACTTCGTATGGATGGACGTGATGAATTGTAAATGGGCCGGACCAACGTGATTTTAATTTACCTGGAAAGAACCTTAATCTGGAATTGAATAACAAAACTTATTGACCTACTTCAAATTCTCGAACTCGAATGTGCTTGTCATGCCATTTCTTAAGTCTTTATTTGATTAATTTGGCATTTTCGTACGAGAACAATCGGAATTCCTCTAGCTCATTGAGTTGGAGCATCCATTTCTCCTTAGCAAGCTTCAGATCCAAGTTGAGTTGTCGTAGGGCCCGACAAGCTTTATGCTCTAACTCCAGAGGTAGATGACAGGCTTTTCCAAAAACCAACCTATAGGGTGACATCCCTAAAGGCGTCTTGTATGCTGTTCTATAAGCCCATAAAGCTTCATCTAGTTTTTTGGACCAATCTCGTCGGTTCGGGCAAACTACCTTCTGAAGTATGCCTTTGATCTCCTTATTCGCCAGTTCAGCTTGCCCATTCGTCTGCGGATGGTTATCTAATAACCATTTCAGCCACTTGTTCACAAAATGGGACCCTTCATCACTGATAATAACTCTTGGGGTTCCAAACCTTGTGAACACGTGTTTCTACAAAAACTTCATCACAACCCTAGCATCATTCGTCAGATAAGCTTCAGCCTCGACCCACTTAGACACATAGTCTACTATTACTAATATGTACTTGTGACCAAAAGAAGGCAGAAAAGGACCAAGAAAGTAAATACCCCATACATCGAACAATTCTACCTCAATGATATTTGTTCGAGGCATCTCATTTCTGTTGGTGACATTTCCAACTCTTTGACATCGATCACAACTCTTCACGTAAGCATGTGCATCCTTGAACAATGTTGGCCAAAAGAATCTGCTTGCAATACTTTAGCCAAAGTACGAGTACCTCCGAAGTGTCCCCCACTTGGAGCTGAGTGACAATGGTATAGAATCTTTTGTACTTCATCTTCTGTCACACATCTCCTGATCATTTGATCTGCGCACTTTTTAAACAAGTATGGTTCTTCCCAGAAATAGTACTTCACATTGTGAATAAACTTTTTCCTTTAATGATACGTCTTATCAATCGGCATCAAACCACAAGCTAAATAGTTAGCAATATCAGCAAACCAAGGGGTATTATGGACATGGTTTACCTTCAGTATGTGTTCAACCGGAAACGTCTCTCGAATTGGTATAAGAGGAGAGTTCCCTTCTTGCGGCTCTAATCTGGACAAGTGATCTACTACTTGATTTTCCACTCCCTTTCGATCTTGAATTTCTAGATCGAACTCTTGAAGTAGAAGTACCCAACAGATCAATCTCGGCTTAGCGTCTTTCTTAGAAAGTAAATACTAAATTATCGAGTGGTCTGTATAGACAGTCACTTTAGTACCTACAAAATAAGATCGAAACTTGTCAAAAGCAAACAAAATAGCAAGTAACTCTTTTTCTGTTACCGTATAATTTAGTTGAGCTCCTGTCAGATTTTAGCTTGCGTAGTAGATAGGATGAAAAACTTTGTTCCTTCGCTGGCCCATGAAAGCTCCTATCGCGAAGTCACTTGCGTCACACATCAATTCGAATGGCAAATCCCAGTCTGGTGTGACGATTATGGGTGCCGTAGCTAACTGACTCTTCAAATCTTTAAAAGCCTTTAAGCATTCCTCATCAAACTTAAACGTCGAGTCCTTCTCTAATAATTTGCATAAGGGTTTAGCAATTTTGGAGAAGTCTTTGATAAATATTCAGTAGAAACCAGCGTGGCCCAAAAAGCTCCTAACACCCTTTACAGATGTTGGAGGTGGGAGTTTCTCAATAACATCTACTTTTGCTTTATCTACCTCGATCCCATGTCTCGTTATCCAATGCCCTAGAACAATCCTTTCTCGTACCATGAAATGGCACTTTTCCCAGTTGAGTACTAGGTTTGTTTTTTCGCATCGCCTTAGTACCTTCGCTAGGTTGGCTAAGCATTCATCATAAATATCTCCAAATACTAAGAAATCATCCACAAAAACTTCCAAATACTTCTCAACCATGTCAGTAAAAATTGACATCATACATCTTTGAAATTTAGCAGGTGCATTACATAAACCAAATGACATGCATCTAAATGCAAATGTACCATACGGGTAGGTGAATATTATTTTTTGTTGATCTTCCGATGCTACTGTAATCTAATTATACCCCGAGTACCCATCGAGAAAATAGTAGTAGTCTCGCCCTGCGAGTCTATCCAGCATCTGGTCCAAAAATGGCAAAAGAAAGTGATCTTTCCTAGTCTTCTTGTTCAACTTCCGGTAGTCGATGCAAATTCTCCATCCCGTAACCGTTCTGGTCAGTATCAACTCATTATTATCGTTTTAAATGAAAATGATACCTCCTTTCTTTGCCACGCACTGGACTGGACTTACCCATGAACTGTTTGAGATGGGGTAAATTATACCCGCATCTAACCACTTGATAATTTCTTTCTTTACTATATCCTTCATAATAGGGTTCAGTCTTTGTTGTCCATCAATCGTCCCTTTTTTTCCATCTTCAAGGATAATCTTGTGCAAGCATACAGATGGACTAATACCACGAATATCAGGTATGGCCCGTCTGATAGCCTTCTTGAATTGTTTCAATACAAGAATGAGCCTCTCTTCTTGCTCAGTAGTTAATTTTGCAGAAACAATCACAGGAAAGTAGAAGCGTTACCTAAATAAACATATTTTAAATGTGAAGGTAGTACCTTGAGTTCTAATTTAGGTGGCTCTTCAATTGACAGTTTTAGTTGGGCATAATCCACTTTTTCTAATTTCAAAGATTCAAAATGGGATTGCGAATTAAATCCCTTTTGATTAGCTTCTAACAATCCTAAGTATTCATTCTCCTCTTCATCATTCGGAGGATCTGATGTCAAAATTTGTTCCAACGGATCCTCAATGTAGTTGAGCTCATTCTCCACTATTAAATCCTCTAAATCGGATACTGCAGAACAATCATCAATTATGTCAGGAAATCGCATAAACTTAAAAACGTTAAATGTTACTTGATCATCCTGAACACGTATAGTAAGCTCGCCCTTCTGCACATCAATAAAGATTCTTCTGGTTGCTAAGAATGGTCTTCTTAAGATAACTGGCACTTCTTTGTCTCCTTCAAAGTCTAGGATAACAAAGTCAGCAAGGAAGATAAATTTATCTACACGTACCAATACATCCTTGATTTTTCCTTTTGGATGTGCTAAAGATCGATCTGCTAATTGAAGTGTAACTATAGTAGGTCTAACTTCACATATCCCTAACTTCCTAAATATTGATATAGGCATCAAGTTAATACTCACACCTAAGTCACATAGTGCCTTAGCACAATATGTTGCTCCAATATTGCAAGGTATGGTAAAACATCCAGGATCCTTCAACTTTAGGGGTAGTTTGTCTTGAAGATATGCGCTGCATTCCTTTGTCAGAGCTACCGCCTCAAATTCTCCAAGCCTTCGTTTTTTGGATAGGATATCCTTCATGAATTTGAGTAGTTCAGCATCTGCTCAAGTGCTTCTACCAACGGGATGTTGATATGAAGTTGTTTGAGTACGTCTAGGAACTTCTTGAATTGAATCTCCTGTTTCTGCTTCTGAAGTCTTTGAAGGTAGGGTGGTGATGGTTTCTTTACTAGAACTAGTTAATTCGTCTTCTGTGGTGATTCTGCATCTAACGGATTTGTTAGTTGCTCAGAATTAGCTGGTTCTGAGGTTACTTTGTCAGATTTTACAGACTCTGGTTCTGGTGAAATTGGAATTTCAACATTCGGTTGAACTTCCTCTGAATCTTGAGCGTCAACTTGCTCCTTTTCAGCTTCAATGGTGTTGGGCTCTACTGTCTTTCCGCTCCTCAATGTCAACGCCTTGCAATGCTTCTTCCCCAAATTCCTTGAAATCTCCGTATCACTAGGTAAAGCACCTGGTGGTCGATTCTTGATTTCAATAGCAAGTTGGCCCACCTGATTCTCCAAATTCCTTAGAGTGGCGTCATTTTTCGCCATGTATGCCTTTAATAAATTCTCTAAGCTATTGGATGATTCAACTTGAGCTAGTTTCTGAACTTGTTGGGGAAAACTAGGCGGCTGGGTTGGTCAAGTTTGCGCATAAGTGTTACTGGTTCCAGCCCCTTGGTTACTCCAGGAAAAATTGGGGTGATTTTGCCACGATGGGTTATAAAAATTAGATTGCAGTCCTTGCCTTCCTCAATTTTGGTTCTGGTTACTTATGTAGTACATGGATTCTGGGTTTGATGGACATTCTTCGAACAAATGTCCTTCTCCACAATAGACACAGGCTATATTTTTAAATTGATTAGGTGGCTGTGCTGCAAAACTATTAGACCCATTAGTAGTAAGATTTTTTAACATTAAGGATATTGATGATACTTGAAATACGAGTGAAGTAAGAGCGTCTACTTCATGATTCCTATAACCCATCTTTCTGATGCTACTCGATTGGTTGGCCATTGGTAATTGTTACTGGCAATCCTCTCAATGATTTCATATGCCTCATTATAAGACTTAGAAATGAGAGCACCATTAGCAGAAGCGTCCACTGCCATCCTCGTGTGAGCATTGAGACCATTATAAAATGTCTCAAGTTGGATGCAATGTGGGATTCCATGCCTCATACAAGGACTCATCATCCATTTGTTGGAAGGTAGTGATCCCATTCCTCAACTTAGCATTCTTGCTCAGCGGGAAATACTTCATAAGGAATTTTTCTGCTAACTCTTGCCATGTTGAAATTGAATTTGGTGGCAATGAGTTCAACCAGGCTTGAGCTCTGTCCCTCAGTCAATATGGGAACAACTTCAATTGTAATGCATCTTCGGGTACTCCGGCTAACTTGAAAGAATCGCTCACCTCCAAAAATAGTCTTAAGTGTAGGTGAGGATCTTCAGTAGGCATTCCACTAAATTGGCCCATTGTCTGAAGCATCTAGAACATGACTGGCTCGAACTGTTGTACCTCAATTTCAGGTCTCCTAATACCCGGATTAAGATCATTAAATACTGGCACAACATATTGTCTTAAAGCTCTATCCCTATCATCAGCAATAAGGATAGGATTTTGAACAGGGTTTGCTCCATTGCCTTGGATCGAATTTACAAAATTTATCTCTTCGGTCCATCTCTAATTTGCTTGTCTTCTTCGCTCTCAAAAAATTCATTCTATCTCAGGGTCTACAGGGAGTAGGTCAATAATCCGGTCAATACTCATAAACACCTGAAATAATCACAGAAAAAATAATTAAGTTAAAAATTAAACAGAAAAAATAAACCAAAATGTAAACTAACAAATTCACAAATAACTTTTTAAAACAGTCCCCAACAACGGCGCCAAAAACTTGGAACGACGAAAATGTACACGTGTACACAATCGCAACAAGTAATAAAGTGACAAGTAAATGTCGAGTTATCGTACCCACAGGGACTGTGAAAAGAACTATTTCTGAAAGTTATTTAAAACACTTTGGTGAGAACATATTTTGTTTGAAGAGGGTGATTAAAAACTAGGAGTTTAAACTAAGTAAACTAAAGAATAAATCTCAAATGCACGATTTCAAAATATGATTTAATCAAGATGACATAATTGTGTTGATTTAATTACATTTCTTTAACTTAGAATTATTAAGCTCATGCTTATGCTGTTACGAATAAATTCACGGCAACTCGGTAATTTGCTAACTTATGAACATATTCACCTACACAAATCCATTCATCTCTTAACATATCCCTATGTTAATTCAAACGATTAAACAGATTTTAATAAGCCAACATGTTATGGCACATACATACTCATTAAATTGAACTAATCTCTTGCATATCCTTATGTTAATTAAAACGATTAATAAAATCTAAAGAGCATATAAAAGATTACGTGAGGTAACAAGGTATTCTTACCTTGAAACAGTTTAATCACAATAATCTTACAAGTTATGCAAGGTAAGTGTATCGCCAGATACATTGCTAATTTAACCTTCAGCTACCTTAGAAAAATAAACATGCACTGATTAAGTATTACATCCATTAATTACAATTTCAATCCGTTTAAATAATTAATTCATTAGCTATCTCACAATTGTAATGCAAGAATACCTTAATTAATTCATTAGCTATCTCACAATTGTAATGCAAGAATACCTTAGGCATTATTTTGCATAATCAAGCATTTTACCGAGGCCTATAACAGCATAAACACAATTTTAATAATTTAAGCAGATGAAATGCAATCAAACCAACACGAATTAAATTCAAGCTAAGCTGATTAATTTAATCATTCCAACAACATAAATATTAATAGATATGTTCATCATAACAACAACAAAAATTAAAGAGATAGGGAACAAGAATCAAATCCGGTGTTTTTCTGAGGCTTAACTAATTGCTCCGTCTTTATTCTTTGTTGTCCTCGCCGATCAAGGCTACTATGAACACTTTAATGTTGCTCCAAAATGGCTGAAGAATAACCCTTTCCCAAGGGGAGAAATCGGCACAAGAGCAAGGGATTTTGGAAGAGAAAATGAGAGGAGAAAGTGAGAGAGGAGAGAAGAGATGTGAATGAATTGTGGTGTGTTTTGAATGATCAGCCAATGGGGGGGTTTTATAGCTGAAGAGGGCTGCTAAAAATAGCTAAAATTATCAGTCAAAGAGCCCTCCCTTGGCCGGCCACACAAGTGGCAAAGTTGATGCTTTCAACTTTGCTAAATATGGCTTGGGGCAAATCCATAAAGCCACCAATTGTGGAGGGGCTTGAATGCAACTTTGACAAGTCTTCAAAGGCTTCTTTGCAAGCTTAATTAATCAGCTAATAAGCTGATTTGGGTAAGCATATGGACGGTTTTGGGCTGCCCAATCCTTGGCCGGTTCAGTTCAATCGGTTCAGTTCAACTAGACCACTTTTTCCATAATTAATTAATAATAATTTATTTTGCCCAAATTAAATTGGGTATAAATTAAAATTAATTATATTATGAATTAATACACATAATTGGACCGTCTTAGGCTGGAAATTAATTCGCCTCGATACTTCAAATTGCTTCTCAGTTTTGTGCTTCTGGTAGTGTCTGCCAAGCCATTTTTCGCCCTTTGTGTGAATCTGCTAAAAATAACCAAAATTTATCAAAAATAATTATAAAATTAACTAAATAATGTTTATATTACAAGTGCAATTTAATTATTTTATCAAAATTAATTATTTTTCGACAAGAATTTAATCGAATTCGCATGAATTTAAGTTAAAAAGGGGTATGAAATAGTGTGTAAATTTTTGTGTTTCTAGTTCTGCTGCTAGACCTCTTACTCAAAACTCGAGATTCTCTCTTAGCTTGCTTTCTTTCATTATTTAGCTCTTCGGTCTTCTTGGCCCGGTCAGCTAATACGGTAAATTCTCGTATCTCAAGGATCCCGACTAGTAATTTAATTTCCTCATTCAAATCTTCCTCGAAGTGCTTACACATTTTTGTCTCCGAGTGGACCCACTCCGTTGCGTATTGACTTAACCTCACGAATTCCCTTTCGTACTCTGACACAGTCTTATTTCCTTGTCTGAGTTCTAGGAACTCCTTTCGCTTCGAGTCTAAAAACTTTTGATTGATGTATTTCTTTTTAAACTCAACTTGGAAAAACTCCCATGTAACGTCTTCCTTCGGTACCACTGAGGATACCGTCTTCCACCAATGGTATGTTGTATCTTTCAGAAGAGATACAGCACACTTCAAGCATTCCTTAGGTGTACATGACAATTCGTCCAAAACTCGTATAGTGTTCTCGAGCCAAAACTCAGCTCGTTAAGCATCATCATTAATCTTAGCTCTAAACTCTTCACCCCGTATTTCTTGAGTTTATCCACTGGGGCCTTACCAATTCTCGCGGGCGCCATACCTTATGGTACTTCTCCCTCAGGTCGAGCAGGGGGCAGAGGAGGTCGTGGTATATGGGGGCGGTTTCTCAAGTAATCCTCAAACCATTCATCCATCATCTCATAGAAGGCAGCTCTTGCCTCTTCCCGGGCTTTAGATATAGGCCGTCTACTACTACTAGCAGTAGTTCACTGAACAGAAGCTGGAGCATGGCTCTCAGCTCCCTCGAACTCGTCTTAAGCTTGATTGGAAGATGTTTTACTATATTCAAATACAATTAAAAATGGTTAGGAGATTTCACACTATCATAACTTGTATAATGGCATGTATAGCTATACTTAATACATGCTACGTTAGTCTAAGAATCGACTAAATCGTAGCTCTGATACCACTAAATGTAACACCTCTTACCCGTACTCGAGACCGGGACAAGGTATGAGGCATTACCGTACATAAACATGGCATCTCTGAAAAATTACGGGCCATAAAATTTCACTTCAAATTAAAACCAATCAAACAACATCACATTGTCCCTATTATGGACCTACAAGGTCCAAAACATGCATTAAATCGATCCGGGACCAAACCGAGAGCTTAAGAAAATTCTAAGAAAATTTCTAGGTTTAAGCCTCACATGCCCGTGTGGAGGCAATGCACACGTTCGTGTGCTTTGGGACACGCCCGTGTCTCATACCTGTGTGGAATTTTTAGAATTTATTTTTCACTTCGAACCTATAAGGGTTTTCACATGGCCAAGCACACGCCCAAGCACACGCCCGTGTCCCTCACACAGCCTAGACATGCCCTTGTCATCGCACGTGTCCAAAAACTCAGAATTTTATTTATGATGTCATTATTCATTTTGAGGCACACGCCCATGTGCTAGGCTGTGTCCTCTACACGGTTGAGACACATGGCCATGTCTCTGCCCGTGTGTTTACTACCATGCAAACTGACCTAAAAATTTAGGTGCAAGGGACACATGGCCAGGCAACATGCCTATGGGGGCTGAGCGTGTCTCACACACGGCCTAGACACATACCCGTGTCTACTCGTGTGGACCTTTTTAGGGCTATTTCCCAAGCCTTTGGTCACCTTCTAACATCCATACACACTTATAGACTTTAATAATATATAACATGGTCTTATTATACTCTTAAACAACCCTAGCATAACTCATTGCATGTTAGCCTCATCTCATCAGCTTAGTACATGTTAAAATTATCCTTTTCGTATGAGGGATTAACATAGCACATTTCACATTTAGGCCATATTATAACCATATACCATTACATGCTATGTCCACCCTCAAATTATTAGGTCCCATTTCAAGCATCCATCCATGTTAAACCTCATCACCATATCTCATGAAATATTTAAAACATAAACATGCATTATTAGTAGGTTTACAACCTACATCAATATGAGTCATATCTCATGGCCATATACAAAAGAATAGGTATACCATTTAAGCCCTTACATTGGCTAGCCAAATGACACATACAACAAAATAACCAAAAACCCTATACATGCCATTAAACAAAATAAAAGTATCTATATACCAAAGCGGGACAAGTCGATAGTATGTTGATTCTCCAACCGTCTTCCAATCTTCACGAGTCCACGAGCTCTGTAAGACAAGGAAAAGAGAAGGGGAGTAAGCATTTATATGCTTAGTAAGTCCGGATAACTGGAAAGTAAACTTACCGGTTAGTTAGCATACAACCATATTTAGGCAATAAATCCAACAAGCATGAAATAGTTTCCCTATCACATGCACTCAATCATCGAGTTAGTTTCATAACAATACATTATATCATTAGTCTTAGATGAGCTCGCCAATTCAATATTTCCATTCTTCATTTCATCATGTAAATCCCGTTGAATTTCTCGAAAAATCTCGATGAATAGTCCAATTACTGTCAAGTCATACAAGTGATCATCTCAAGTACGCGCTCCCGTGAACATTATATCTTACGGCGGGATTACTAGTCCAGGCTAAATCCCCCGTAGTTTTAACTCATAGAGGAATGTCGAGATTACCAGTCCAGGCTAAATCCCTTTCAACGACAATTGCTCTCATAAGCTTGGATTTGAATTTCCAGTCCAGACTAAATTCAGTTCTCAATCGGATTACCCATTCGGGCTAAATCCTTAACACAACTATATTCTTCGAGAAGCTCGATCACTCAAGGAACATCCGTCCGGGCTAGATCCCATCTATTTTGAGGTCATCAGATTACCCGTCCGGGCTAAATTCTTTTTGCAACACATGCAGGATCTCATGTCATGTAAGTCATAATTTATCCATCAGATTTCCCTTTCTATTTCAACCGGAACATTTATCATCCTTCATTTGCACTAGTATATTTCATGGATTATCATGCAATGAATATCTAGATTTTCATACATCTAAGGATATGCATATTTAAGTATATTAAAAGTTTATTTCAGGTTATATGAACTTACTTGGTAATGGCTTCGGTTTCGAATTCCGGTTATTCCGAAACCTTTCGTTTACCACGGTCAACCACCGAAATTGATTCCTCGGGGTCTCTATCAATAAAATTTGATTATTAATACATCACATTATTCGTTTTAGGCTTGAAACTCACCCCGAGAAAAATGACCATTTTGCCCCTAACCTTTCACAATATTTACAATTTTGTCCTAAGTCTCGTATAATGAAATGCATGTAATTCCTTGGCTACCCAAGCTTAGCCGAATGTTATTCACACTTATAGCAGCCTATGATTTTCCTTCATTCCATATTTTCTTACCCATTTCCACAACTTTTACAATTTAGTCCTTTAAGCCATTTCCATGAAAAACTACTTAGTAAAAGTTGTTCGTCATCTTTTAAACTCTCATATTCCTCCATAAATCATCAAAAGAAACATCTCATGCATGGGTAAATTTTTTAATATGAACCCTAGCTTGAAATATGGGTAGAAATAGAGAGAGCATGTTACGAAGATCTCAAAAATATGAAGAACATTAAAAACGGGGCTAGGGAGCACTTACTATTGAGCTTGAAAATGTTAAAAACCCTAGCTATGGAGACCCTTAGAATTTCGACAGCATGGAGAAGAAAATGAGCTGATTTTAGCTTGATTTTTCCCTTTTTATTTAGTTTATTAACAAATGACCAAAATGCCCTTTCTTACTAAACTTCCAAAACTTTCCATGCATGTCCATTTTTGTCCAAAAACTTAGAAATTGAAAAAAATAATCTTTAAGAACCTCTAATTAACATTCCAAAGCAATTTCATACAAATTTATTCTAGAATCCAAGTTTTGTAATTTATTCAATTTGGTCCCTGGTTTTCAATTGGACACCTTACACATAGAATTTCTTCATGAAACTTTAACACATGCTTATTTTCATATCCTAGATCTCATAATGATCATAAAATAGTTATTTTAACATTAGATTTGTGGTCCCAAAACCACTATTCTGACTAGGCCTAAATTTGGGATGTTACATCCCCAACTAAAAGTACAAGCACAGTACAAATTCGCCAATAGAGGTAAGTACATTATGTGGACCTTATTGGATGTTGTGTCCGACATAAGTGCCCCCTATCAGCTGCAATATATACACTCAAGCAGCGTACATCAGCTCCTACCCAGTGGCGGTGCTTGATAAGTTTTTGAATTTCTCATTCAACCATGAGAATTTCAAAGAGGTGAAGTTGTTTTCCCCATCACCAGGGGACTGTCCAAGCAACTGGTAACATAGGGCTGAAGGTTGCGCCAATTTGCTTGGACCTGTGACCACATCACCATCAACTGGTAGCTCAGGTTGCATCGTGACGTCTTATAAGGTGATCGATCGTGCACTCCTTGCACTAAAGATGGAAAGTGTGGGCCTCGGGGCGCCACCGCTCAACCAAGGTGGATATTATGTCCGCCCTTAGGTCGAACATCCGGTACGACATGATTTGTTCATTTGGACGGCACCTCAGAAAATGGACTCGTGACCTGAACACCCAGTACTCATCCTATCCATATCATATAACCGATTTTTTAAAATAAACTGACAAAATAAGTCTTATTGCAACTATATAAATATACATATAATCTTCAATAATAAATATACCAGTATTTTATTATTTTATTTATCATCAATGCACTGTGATCGACAATTCGAAGTAAAAAAGATATTTTAATATCTGCATAATTTAAAAAAAATAATAAATTAAATATAATTAAATATTACATTATAATACTTACTTATACGTACATCACAACAAATATCTTACATACCTTAATCTTAAAAAATTCATATAACACACACAAAAAAAAAAACCAACATAATAAACAAACAAAAAAACTTTCAAAAGAAACCAACATAATACCACCAATGTTGGGACCAACAACCCCACTCCCGTCAATTTTATAATGGTTGTGGGAGGGGAGAAAATTTGGGGCGAAATGAATGAAAAATAAAAAATAAAAAAAGTAGCAACGGTAAAAAAAAATTTAAAAATTGTGAGAAGTCAAATTACTGCCGATGACAGGATGCTGACGCGCCTGACGGTGTGTTTTTTTAGGATTTTCTCCTCTAATTAAAATTCCTCCCCGTATCTTTCTATTTTTTAAGTTACGCACCCACTTCTTTTTTCCCCTATGTTAACTATAACATGCATTGCATTTTATTTATAATCTCGATTTTTTAATGTACAATTAAACTATTAATTCACATTGTGTAAATAATTTAAATAGAAAATATTTTATATTGGCAACATCTCAAATAACTACTAATTTACATAATTTAAAATCAGTATTCTATAAAAATAATATTCGCCATTGGCAACATTACAAAATACTATTTTATATTTTTCTACATTTAAAAAAAGAAAAGAAAAGAAGAGGACTCAAAATTGAAACATAAAAAATACAATAGAAAATAAACTATAAATTATATTTTTTTCGAGGCCGATAGTATTGTCTTACAAACTAAAAAAGACAATGTTTAACGGTAATACGAGTAAGTTTCTCAATACTAATAAACAAAATTAAACAATGAATTTGATTTTGTTCAAGAGCAACAGTATTGTGTCTTACAAACTGAAAAAGACCATGTTTAACGGCAACACAAGCAAGTTTCTCAAGCAAGTTTCTCATTACTAATATTTGTAGGTTGGATGCTAGTGCTACTGACCCAAATAATATCACCCGTATTTTCTCAATTGGGATTCTATTTGAACCTTCGAACATCCCCTTAACCTAAGGAATCCAATATAATCCCACTTGTTGGCTGCATAACCAATTTGAACCCATTATGGTCCTACCATAGGCAACGAATAGCCCTATATAACCAATTTGAACCTATTACCGCATAAATCAATAGTAATCAAGACCCCTATTTTTACTTAAAATTATCTCCGCATATGAAATTAAGGAATCAAATCTACATTCCAAAAAAGGCAAATTAAATTTATTGGTCTTTGAACTCCACTGGATCACTGTTAAATAAAACATACCTTCAAATTATAATTTTTTCTAAATAGCAGGAAAAAAATTGATCATGATCTCTACATTTTCTCAACACTAAAAATTTCTCTCCTCTCTCTTACAACTAATCAAAAAATTTATTCCCCTTCATCCTTCAACATAATAAAATTAAAAAAAAAAAAATCACCTTACACTGATCTTTCATTAGGGGCATGGGTATAGAAAGCCTTTTGGTGTCGCAAATGTCAACAACACTACCAAAAAAATTCACACAGGTGACACCAATGCCTATGGCACCACCCAAAAAAAAAAAAAATTGCTAGTATTCCCTTCACGCACTAATGATACCAAAGGCTATTGCACCATAAAAAAAAAAAATCAAAACTGGTGACAACAAAGCCTATGACGCCACCCATTAAAAAAATATTTTATTTTTTTAATATTCTCTCCTTATAATACATGTATTTTAGATGTGTATAAATATAAGTGATACCAAAAGCATTGATTTGACCCAAAAATATATTTTTTATGCCCTCCAACTAATGATTGGATGATAATGATAGGTGGTGGTGCTAATGGCTATAGCATCACCGACATTTACTGTTTAAAACGGATCATTTACATACATAATTTTTAAAGTGAGTTATTTTCATAAATAATAAAATATTTGGGTCGTTTTTATAAAAAAAAGCCGCATGTAAATTTCAACAAGAAAACTATGGGACTACCAATGAAGATGGAAGAAATAAACTCCAAATTTCCATAGTCAACATTGAAACACTGCACATCTTTCATTAGATGCAAGTTAGCACCTGTTTGTTAAACCAACTTATTATAACCAAAAGTGTAACAAAATAGAAGATTGTAAATGATATGTATGTATTTGTGTTTTGCAATGATGTTTCTTTCATCGTGGTATAACAAAAAAACACAGAAACATTTTCTTAACTGACACACACATACAGCATCCTCAAACATCAATGCCCCGTTTTTTTGACTTCTCATTCAATCATCCATTGGCACAGAAGTTGGATCTTGAAACATTGGTATCAAGAATATGACCTGCAAAGTGAAAGAAGAGCGTTTTATAGTCAAAGATTAGTTCTTAATGAGAAGAATGAGAGAGTGAGTTATAGTACGGTTGACAACAAAATTCAATGGTCAACTTATGTTGCCAATCTCTATACTTGAATGAAGTTCGAGATTTAGTTCACGTTCTTACAAAGTGCTCTTACGTTTTCAATTTAAAATCCTAGGTCAATTGTTTACAATATTAGTATTTTCCATCAATACTCTAGCAATCATCATGAACTCAGCAAGTAGAACTTACAGTAAGCAAAATTTTGAAAATTAAATACTAAAAGAACGGTTGGATTAGAATCTTTAAGTTAAAGATTTAGAAGATTTAATTTTTAACTTTTTCAGTACTATGACTCAATTTTGAACTCTGCCAAAGTACGGGACTGAAGGCATATTTTGATCTAACTAAATTTTATGGGAAATTTTAAAGATGATACTTGAAATACATTTTCCAGTGAGGCAGCTCCATCTTAAGCACAAAAAAGCAAATAGTTCTTGTGTCCCTAATGACATTTGAAGATAAATTTACTATGTGTTTGCAAATCATGCTCAAATATGACAATTTGAACCTCCAAACTACATACAAGCCATTTTGGTACCAATCATGTTTCCCTGTCAAATTCGAACCTGAAATTACTAATCAGATCCAAAGTCCAATTTCCGGCTACAGCATTTTGTGACTAACTCGAAATATAAAAAAGCTTTCACCTTTCCTATAAGTTACTAATCAATTTATTGCACATACTAAAACTATTCAGTACACCTTGTATGTTACGCAATCCTGATAACCATAACCCAGCACAATACATATATTCTTTCTGCATTCATCTCATTTCTCCATATTCTAGAGATCGCACTCCTAATACAAGGATACCTTAGGTACCTTGAACATTCAAGACATACAAGAAATTATCAAATGTGACTGCTTCAACAATGACCATTCACTAATAAGCTAACAGAGCAAATTTGAAGCAAAACATCTCCTCTTAGTGAAGATAAACGCATGGTTCGGTTTTCACTACAAGGAGTGTCCAAGAATCACAAAAGGGGGTTTTACTTCATTTTCTATTATTGTGAAGACCGGGAACTTATTCTAAATGACACAAAGGAATGAGCCACTGTTTAATGCAGGGTCAACATAAAGTACTTAATCCATGAATCCAAAGCTTAGGACAACTGCTTCATACAAATATCCTTAAGAGGTGACATTCATTAGTTTTTAATTCAAATTCCAATATGTTCAACACTAACCCTAACTATTCCTACCAGCAAATAAAAGGTGCTAGCTCGGTCACTTCATACAACCATCCTTAGAATGTAACAGCTACTAAGCTTGGAATTAGGATCCCAACACGTGTAATTTATTATTACCGAAACAAAAATGTTCAAGGAAAATTTTCACATTATCAAAGATGCAAAATCACCAAATAAGTTTCAATACTCGAAATGTAACAAAAGATTGAACATATGAAACTATATATGTATATATTTCATACCTGATGAATTTGTGTTTAATCAACTGCTCTTGGAAGCCATGGCTTTTCTGGCAGCCATAGTATTCCTAGCAGCCCTTGCATTATCATACTCAAACTTCAACACATCTGATATGTGAGAAGTATCCTTAACATAAAAAAACCTCCCAAAGGGACTCTCTTCAATCAAAGGGAAATAACAGAAGAGCATAGAATTCACCACCCAAAACCAGAGCCCACCAAGCAAAATCCCCAATGAAGCTCCAGCAAGAACCTGGGCCACCGTATGGTAACCCAAATAAACCCTAGAATACATAGTCAAGACAGCCAAAGACCAAGGTAAAAACAAAGCAGCCCACTTGGATCTAACATTCCAAATCCCACCGATCCCTTTGCATGTCAAAAGGGTGAAATAAACAGCGAAAAAGAACATGTATTGAGAGTGACTTGAAGGCCAGCCGTGAGAATCACACATTTCTAAAAGAGCACAGGTTTCAGGGCGGGCTTGGCGAACGGATTTTTTGATGAATTCATTGATGAACTGTGATATTACTAGGCCTAATGCAAAGAACATGCTTTGAAGCTCTCTACGGAAGATGAAATGAGAAACGAAGCCACCAAGGGAAATGAAAACGGGAACTAAAGAAACCCAGGCTAAGAAATGGCCTAGTTGGTCACCTCTTTGATACCTTACATGAGTTAAACTTACCGCTTTTAGTGCATTATATGTCATGGTGGGATTTCGATCTGGGTTTTTGGAGAAGTTGGGATCAAACTTAACTTTAAGACGGGATTTAGTTTGGGAGAGTTGGGTCAAAACCGGTGCTTTCAATGTTTGTTTGAGGGGAAACTGCCGTGAAATTAAAAGCCGAAAAGGATGAAAGTCCAAGGTAGTAACTGGAAAGGAACACCCATTGAGTTGGCTACACGTGGGTATATGAAACTCACACAAAATTAGTATTTTTTAAAAATCTTAATTCGGCTTTTTTATATTAAATTATTATCATTTAAATTAATTTCTCAAAATAAATGTGTTTTGAGATTATTTTTCCGAAAATGTTGCATAAAGCCTCCAACCTAATTTGTTCTAGATGTAATCATCAGAAGGAATTTCCATTGTGATTGCGTTATAGATGGACAGAAAATTGGTTTTATACAAAATTTCAGATCTAATTGAATTTTTAAGTTAATCTAATTGAATTTCAGATCTAATTGGATTTTTAAAGATTAAATTAAATTTTTATTCTAAAGAGATTTAATTAAATTTTAAAAAATAAATTAAATAAATTTAATTATTTTTTATTTTTAACGAAAATTCTGTGCATGTTGGAAATGAGAGAATGAATAGTCTAATCCAATTTAATATTATAATCAAAAGTTTTAAACAATTATTTCTACGTGGATGATCTAAAATTTTTATAAATGAAAATTTAAAGTTCCACAATTTGCTATGCATTTAATTTTAGATATATTTTGCATATTAAATTTTAAATTTCTTTTCAAGAAATTGCTTATGGGCTAAAAAGTATTTTTCAACCCCATAAATAATACCAAATAAGGTCATTTTCTAAATTTAATTATGGAAATGGGCTATTTATTAGGTTATTTACCGGATTAAGCCGTTTTCCACGAAAACGCGTCCACGTCAGCACGCTTTAGTGTGCACGTCAGCAAAACGCTCCCCAAGGACGCGTTTTTTGCTGACGTGGATAAAATGCTCCTCAGAGAAGCGTTTTGCCCGTGTAACGGTAAAAAAATTGACTTTTGGCTTCCAACGGTCCAAAAAAACTATAAAAGGCCCCCCCAAATCATTTTTTCACGCAAATCTCTCACAATTTTTATAATTCTCTCAAAATTCATTTCCCTTCATTTATTTTTCACACAATTCTCTCATAATTCACAACATTCTTTCAATATTCCCTTAAAAATCTATCAAATTTCATTGAAATTTTCTCAAAATTCTATCAAAATTCTATCAAAATTCTTTGTTTAAAATTTTTTTGAATTTAATTTTTTTAAATTAAAAAAATCCGATCGTGTTAGCAATGGTCGGAGAATTAATCCGTCTCGATAATAAGCACATCTTCGTTGATCAAATGACAATGGTAAGTGATAATTTTAAATTTTCAATACTATTCGATATTTTTTAATTTATGCAAATTTAATTAAATTTGCAATACTATTTGATATTTTATTCATTTATGCAATTATAATTAAAATTTCAATACTGCTTGATTTTTTTTCATTTATGATGTTTGCATTAATTAATTTATGCAATTTTAATTAATTTTTGTTTTATAAATTTTTATAATAGTCTGTAGATCGGGTGTTGCAATGCTACATCCGTAATATGTTTGGTCCTCCATCGCCATTGATCGAGAATTACTTGTGGGAAGCGAGATTTTGGCACGTGGCCACGATAGGCTCGGGGTGCAAGTTGGACTCGAAACTAATCAGTGCATTGATAGAGAGGTGGAGACACGAGACGCACACTTTTCATCTTCCATGCAGAGAGTGTACTATCACTCTATAAGACGTGCATTTGCTATTGAGATTGCTAGTGGATGGGTACGCAGTCACCGGGTCTGCATCATCTACTGATTGGGGAGCCGTATGCTCTCTAAGGAGCTCATTTCTCATACGTACCAATTTGGTACCTGTATCACTCGTAACATGATTATGTTTTCATTATTAACTCGCAAACATACTTGCATCATTGAACCATTCGGTACATTATCGGTTGTTCTATAAACCTTAATCTAGGGGTAAGGTACCGATACTATGTCCCAGACATAGTCTTACACTAGCTCACATCTCAAGTCGATGCCATGTCCCAGACATGGTCTTACACTGACTATCATTATCGAGGCCGATGCGTGTCCCTGACACGTCTTACTCTAGCACTCGTTTCAATGCCGATGCCATGTGCCAAACATGGTCTTACACTGGCTATCATAATGTGGCCGACACATCCCAGACATGTCTTACTCTAGCTCCCACAAGTGACCCAATTGTCACAGCTAGAACATTTGGTATATTACCTAGTGTTCTAACGGGAGTCCTATCATCTCATTATTTTTATGCATTCTCAATACAAAATCAAGCAATTCATGCTATATCCATTCAATGACAACTTAAACACATATATTAATAATATAGTTGTATTATTTACATACGATTTACCTCAGTTTACAAAATGTACTCGACTAGTCGGTTTAGTCGATTTGCTTGGCTTTCACCCGGTCTAGGTTTGGATTTGGCAAAACTTGATCTATAATAACAAAATGCACTTATTAAGTCACTAATTACAATTATGCAATCATAATTTCACATCTTTGGTAAAATGACCATTTTGCCCCTAGATTTTGGCAAAATGACCATTTTACGATCGAAAATCGATTTTTATCAAATTTCTTCTCATTTCAAGCCTAGACGAACTCTTTTTACTCCTATAGCAACCCCAAAATCCCACTATTTCACACACTTATTACCTATTTTGCAACTTATGCAAAATAGTTCCTTTAGGTGTTTTCATGCTAACACCCTTCAAAAAAGTTGTTTAGAACTCTTCTAAGGTTCATATTCTTCCATAAAAACTCAGAAAACATCAAAATTCCATCCATGGAAAAACCCTAAACTCCTAATCATTTTGCAAAATAGTCCCATCATATGAAAGCTCGTGCTTTAGGGGTTCCAAAAATGCAAAAATCATCAACTAAGGACATGGAAATCACTTACTTGTTGAGGTGATAAGTTGCTGAAATTTCAAAGCTTCAAAACCCCTATTTTCTGATATTTTCAGTGGAGAGAAGGTGTGGAGAAGAAAGGAAATAATAGCTAAGCTCATAGGTATTATTTTATCACAAAATTATGTCATCAAGTCACCTAATATTGTCCTTTTGACTAAACATGACTCCTATGGCCGGCCACCTTGTTTCTAGGGGTCTAATTACTCTTTAAAGGCCCTCAATTTTAGTTCTCTAGCTATTTAACACATTTGGGGTACTAAAATGCAACTTTTTCCTTTTTTGCGATTTAGTCCTTTTCTGCAATCGGGCTCACAAATATCAAAATTAACTAACCAAATTTTTCATATACTAATATAATCATGTTATAACCTCATAATAATAAAAATAATTTCCAAACTTTGGATTTGTGGTCCCGAGACCATTGTTCCGACTAGGCCCTAAATCGGGCTGTTACAATTCTCCCCCTTAGAGATTTTCGTCCTAAAAAATCTTACCGGTGAATAAGTTTGGGTACTGCTCTTTCATAGTCTCCTCGGGTTTCCACATGGCTTCTTCGACTCCATGTCTATTCCACAAAACTTTCATGAGTGTTATTCTCTTATTCCTCAACTGTTTGGTTTCTCGAGCCAAAATCTTGACTGGTTCTTCTCCATAAGTCATGTTCGGATGTATCTCAACCTCTGTCGCTTCTATCACATGCAAAAGGTCAGAGTGGTATCTGCGTAACATGGATACATGGAATACATCATGAATCTTTTCCAATTCCGATGGCAATCTTAATCGATAGGCTACCTGCCCAATTTTCTCAATTACTTCATAGGTCCGATAAAACGCGGACTTAATTTTCCCTTTCTGCCAAATCTGAGGACCTTTTTCTAAGGAGATACTTTTAGAAATACCTCATCACCGACTTGAAACTCAATTTCTTTTCGTTTCAAATCCACACAGGATTTCTGTCTATTCGAAGCGGTCTTCAAACAATCACGAATCACCTTAAATTTTTATTCAGTCTCCTTGACCAAATTAACCCCATGAATCTGTCTTTCTCTTAGCTCAGTCCAGTATAGGGGCGTTCGGCATTTTCGTCCGTACAAAGCCTCATAAGGCGCCATGTTCAGACTTATCTGATAACTGTTGTTGTAGGCGAATTCAACTAATGGTAAGTATCTTTCCCAACTTCCATGAAATTCAAGAACACAACACCGCAACATGTCCTCTAAAACTTGAATTACTCTTTCTGACTGCCCGTCGGTTTGCTGATGAAATGCCGTGATAAAACTCAACTTAGTTCCCAAAGCCTCTTGTAACTTCTTCTAGAACCTCAAGGTAAACCTCGGGTCTCGGTCTGAGATAATCGATAATGGCACTCTATGAAGCCTCACAATCTCAAAAATATATAAGTCGGCTAATTTCTCGAGGGAGTAATCAGTATGCACTGGTATGAAATGTGACGACTTAGTTAGCCTATCCACAACAACCCATACTGCATCTTTCTTTTAGGGGTTAACGGAAAACCCGTCACAAAATCCATAGTGATCCGATCCCACTTCCATTCGGGGACCATGATAGGCTGAAGTAGACCCGAAGGTACTTGATGTTCAGCTTTTACTTGCTGACATACTAAGTACTTGGACACAAACTCTGAAATGTCTCTTTTCATACCCGACCACCAATACATTTTTTTAAGGTCGTTGTACATTTTCACACTTCTCGGATGGACGGACAAACAACTACTATGAGCCTCACTCAAGATCTTCTGAATAAGTTTACTGTTCTTGGGTACACAAACTCTATGCCGGTACATTATACATCTATCGGCATCAAAACTAAAGTCTGATTCAATTTCTAATTCACGCCGAGCCACATTGGCTTGTAATTTCTTATCACCTTTCTGAGCTTCATGGATCTCTTGAAGAAATGTCGGTCTAACCCTCAACTCTACTAGAACCGAACCCTCGTTGGACACTGTCAATTGAGTATTCAAGGCTCTCAAGGCAAACAACGACTTCCTACTCAAGGCATCGGCGACCACGTTCGCTTTTCCTGGATGGTAGTCAATAATCAACTCATAATCCTTTATAGTTCCAACCATCAGCGTTGCCACAAATTCAAATCATTTTGTGTCATCAAGTATTTTAAACTCTTATGGTCGGTAAATACTCGACATTTCTCGCCATACAGATGATGTCTCCAGATTTTCAATGCAAACACAATGGCAGCCAACTCTAAATCGTACGTCGGATAGTTTTTCTCATGTGGCTTCAGTTGTCTAGAAGCGTAAGCTATGACCTTACCTTTTTGCATAAGTACGCACCTCAATACATTCAAGGAGGCATCGCTATATATCACAAACTCCTTACCTCACTCCGGTTGTACTAACACTAGGGCTTCCGTTAACAAAGCCTTTAATTTCTCGAAACTTTGCTGGCATTTTTCCTTCCATTCAAACTTGACATCTTTTTGCAGTAGTTTAGTCATCAGGGTAGCTATCATAGAGAATCCGCTTACAAACTGTCTATAGTATCTGACCAAACCCAAAAAGCTTCGGACCTCTGTCACATTTCTTGGAGGTTTCCACTCGACAATAGCCAAGGTCTTGCTTGGATCCACTCG
Organism: Gossypium longicalyx; assembly: GCA_025698465.1. Lineage (NCBI taxonomy): Eukaryota > Viridiplantae > Streptophyta > Magnoliopsida > Malvales > Malvaceae > Gossypium > Gossypium longicalyx. The sequence continues at coordinate 45,314,334 of CM047007.1, read as the reverse complement.
GATCCCGTCACCTAACACAATGTGTCCTAGGAACCCGACCTCTTTAATCCAAAATTCACTCTTATTGAGTTTGGCGTACAACTGCTTGTCTCTCAAGGTTTGCAATACAACTCTTAGATGATCCGTGTGCTCACCCTTATCACGCGAGTAAATTAATATGTCATTGATGAAGATGACGACAAACTTATCCAAATACGGTCTGAAAATGTGGTTCATCAGATCTATAAAAATCGCCGGGGCGTTAGTCAAGCCAAAAGGCATGATGAGGAACTCATAATGCCGTTATCTTGTCCAAAATGCAGTCTTCGGCACATCTTGCTCTTTAACTCTTAGCTGATAGTAGCTAGACCTCAGGTCGATCTTAAAAAATACGGTGGCTCCCTTCAACTGATCGAACAAATCATCAATCCTTGGCAAAGGATACTTGTTTTTCACTGTTACCTTATTGAGTTGTCTATAGTCGATGCATAGCCTCATCGACCCATCTTTCTTCTTCACAAAGAGTACCGAAGCAACCCACTGGGAACAGCTTGGTCTCGCAAAACCCTTGTCTGTTAGCTCTTGCAACTGTGCTTTCAACTCTTTCAATTCCATTGGAGCCATTCTATACGGGGCGATCGAGATGGGTGCCGTTCTAGGGACTAATTCAATCTCAAACTCAACCTCCCTCATTGGAGGTAATCTGGGTAACTCTTCTGGGAACACATCTGTAAACTCACAGACTACCGGCACTGATTCAATATTTAACTCAGACAGTTGAGCATTCAGCACAAAAGCTATATAAGCCTCATATCCCTTTTTCAAATATTTCTCAGCAGTCAATGATGATATTACTACTAGTAGATTTTCTAACTATCTGGTCCAAATCGAAGAACATTCCCACCTTCACATCTCAACTCTATTACTTTTCGTCCATAATCTACTACGACACTATGAGAGGCCAACCAATCCATCCCAAGGATTACATCAAATTCATTAAACGACAACAACATCAAGTTGGCAGGAAAACAATAGCCTCTAATCGTCAAAGGACAATTTCTAAATACTTGGTCCACTAACACATGCTTGCTTAATGGGTTAGACATCGGTGGGCTCTACTATCATACTCATACAAGGTATTAATTTTATACAAATATATGAGTGGTGGATACCAGATCAATTAAAGCAACAACAACTATATCGTGGATAGAAAAAGTACCAGTAATTATATCGGGAGACTCTGCCTCTTTACGAGCTCGTATCGCATAGGTCCTTGCAGGAGCCCTGTCCTCGGACCCCACTACAGCATCTCTAAAGGCACTTCTGCTGTTGGCCCCGCTGCTCGGGTTCTTCTGTGGTCTACCTCTCAAGGGAGCACTACTTGCTTTCACATCTTGTTTTCTCTCACTGTCATCCAATTCGGGGCAATTACAGATGAAGTGGTCTAGTGACCCATATTTGAAGCAGCCCCTCCCGTTTCCCCAGCACTCACCGAAGTGACGTTTCCCACATTGCGGACACTCCGGCCTATTTGGATGAGCACTACCGACACTCGCAATCGAAATGGTCTAGGCTCTAGATGCCTTGCTCTACTGGTTCTTGTTTCTATTAGAATACCCCACCGAAGCATTTGATCGGGTGGAGAATTCCTTTGATCTTTTGGAGGAGGACTGATGTGACTTTTCCATCTGCCTCTTCTTGAAATCTCGCGACTCAACGGCCACTTTCCTTCTCTCTTTTACCAACTCCTCTGCCTTACACGCTCTCTCGATGAGCACCACGAATTCTATAAATTCTAGGATGCCCACAAACACTCGAATATCTTCATTAAAGCCATCTTCAAATCTTTTGCACATTGTGGCTTTCGAAGACACGTATTCCCATGCATACTTACTGAGCCTCACAAATTCACGCTCGTACTCCGTCACTGACAATTGACCTTGCTTTAGCTCTAAGAATTCTTTCCTCTTTTGGTCAATGAATCTTTGACTAATATACTTTTTTCGAAATTCCTCCTGGAAAAATTCCCAATTAATCCTCTCTTTCAATACTACCGACACAAGAGTGTTCCACCAATGATAAGCCGAGTCTCGTAGAAGTGACACGGCACATTTCACGCACTCTTCAGGTGTACATGACAGTTCATCGAATACACTTATGGTATTTTCAAGCTAGAACTCTGCCCTCTCCTGGTCATCGTCCATGCTAGCCCAAAATTCTTCGGCCCCTTATTTTCGAACCTTGTCTACCGGAGGCTTTTCTCTTCTAAACATGTCCACATCTTGCGGAGCTACCGGGGCATACTGAGGAATTGAAGAAGGTGGAGGAGGTGGAGTGTTCGGATTCGCACGAACAAACTCTGTATACCAAGCATCCATCATTCGAAGGTAGGCTTCCCTAGCCCCTTCACCTTAGCCCATATTCACGGGCTCGCTTTCCACTGGCGTGATCCTTTCGGCTGAAGCCTACGTGTTACTTTCCACGTCATCCGCAGTGGCTCTATCAGGATCGATTTACTATATAAAAACATAATTTATAATCGTCAGGAATCGTCACACTATCAAAGTATATTTATGGCATGTATAACTAGACTTGTAATCTCGCTAGGTTAGTCCTAGATCTGACTAAACCATAGCTCTGATACCAATAAATATAACACCCCATATTCGTAACCCAAGCCGGGACGGAGTACAAGGCATTACCTACTTGATCTCATATATGCAACACATCCTAAGTCACCAAGACTCGGTAATTTTTTCAATTTCTACTTTAAACCTCTTAATATGGCCCTACGAGGCCTAAATCGACCAATGGAAACCATTCAGTACTCTTCCGGGTCCTTATTCGATTTATAAAAACTTTGCATTTAAAACAGGGCACACGCCCTGTGACAGTCCTAATTTGACCCTGGTCGGAATGTGGTTTCGGGACCACAAAACCGAGTCATAAAAATTATTTAAAACTTATTTGCATATCTTCTATGTGTGATAGTACATGTGTGAAAATTTGATGTTTTAATTTAGTCTTATGAATGTGAATTTTACTTGAAAGGACTTAGTTGAGAAAATTTGAAAATATGATAGGTAAATTGTAAGGATCAAATAAGTACAAAGTGGGAAAACTTGGGTTTGCATGTCAAAATGCCCAAAATTTAATTAATGGCCGGCCAAGTAATGATGCTTCTTCCACTAAGTTGAATTTGTTATAATTTTATATTAGCTAATGGTTAAAATAAATTAAATAAAAGAAATGAATTAATAAAAAAAAGATGAATAAAATAAGAAAGGGGAGAGAGAGTATTCATCTTCTTCCTCTTGCAAATGCCGCAACATAGGGGAAAGAAGGAGGAAATTTTCTAGGACATTCGGCTATCCTAAGGGTTGATTAAGGTAGGGTTCATGTTAATTCTATTAAACTTTATGAAAATCTAGTTAGTAGTTAATGTCTTATTATAACCTATATGTTGATATTCTACTTAAATAGGTGATTAAATGGGCATACTGTTAGATGGAGGAAATGCTAAGAGGATGGTGTTTTTGATGTTGTGAATGGAAATAGTAGAAAGGTGAAAGAAAATTTAGCTAGATATATGGATATATGCGGATTTATATGATGATATAAATAGATGTGAGCTATGCTAGTTTAGGAGAATTGGTCAAAGTGTTAATGAGATGAAGCTATGTGTTTAAATGAAATAAAAATGATATTATAATTGATATTGTATATTCGGCCATCTAATTAAGTACATAGGTGATGTTGAATTTGATCTTGCACATTCGGTTATATAGGTATGCACATTTGTGATATTATCTTTGATTGTATATAATCGATCAAATGAGTGAGGTTGGCTTATAAATTGAATTTGATTTATGATTAAGTACATTTGAATGTAAACATATTTAAAAAAAAAGAAGGTTATTTTGGAAGGTGATAATGCATTCGGCCTTGAAACATTAGATGAATATTTGTTGAAGTTTTAATGTCTTGATCAATTACGGTTATAAAGTGTTGTGAAAAAAATCATTAAACTATATATGTGAGAAATTAGCAAGGGTAGTTGCCGTATATACAAATATATATGTGTTATATATGTATGCATAATTGAAATATTGATTTGATTATTGACAGTAAGGTGATATTATGTGGTTATTAGTCGAATAGCTCAAAAGCATAAAGTAGATAAATCAAATTTTACCATGTGTTTCTCATGATATAAAAATCATTTTTATTTGGATACAAATAACTAGCAAGACGGTTAAACTAGTTAATTTATTTTGATTAAGCTCAAGAACTTAAAGGAGGGGAATCAAGCAAAGGCAAAGCGAAGAGCATCGAATAGCCGATTGGAACTGTTTTATCCAACACGAGGTAAGTCTATAAGCAATTAAATTTGGCTATTCTATACATATTTGATATATACATATCATAAAGGAATTACTCTCGTTCATGTATTCTTGATTGGAAGATTTGTGGCCGGTTATATTTAGTTAATTAAATCAATCATTTATTTATAACGAAATGACTTTGGTACTAGATATGCGGATTTGAGTGGCACTATGTGTGCGTATTTGTATGGCACTATGTGTGCGTAATTGTATGGCACTATGTATGCGTATATGTATGGCACTATGTGTGCGGAATTTTTTGGTACTATGTGTGCGGAGTTGAATCGTATATTCGCGTGTGGATTTCTAAGGCACTATGTGTGCGGATTAACATGGTACTAAGGGTGTAAAATTTCTTACTTGAGCACTATGTGTGCGAAATCGGTTATGTAATACTTTGATTTAATAGTAATAGTTGACTAGTATTGAATTAGTGGTCTAGGTAATATATGAACCTTTTTAGTTCTATTTCGACGCTCTGAGTCAATTATTGCATTTTATTGCTTACGACTACTGAGTTGAAAACTCATTTTTGTGTTTTTACTTGTCTCTTATTTAGATTTTCCTTCGATCCATTTTGCGTACTTGAAACCATCGTCGAAGTCATCACACCTACCTGCAACGTTTTGGTACCCTTTTAGTTGATCTTAAGTTAACATTTTGGCATGTATCGGATAGATGAAGCTAAATAAGTGAGTTTTGTATTTTTGGAGTAATGTAATTATCTTTTAATGAGCCATACGAAAATGGCACACAAGCTAGTTTTGTGACCTTAAAATGTTAAACATTTTGATAACTAGCATGCGTATTATGAATGAATGATATCTACTTTTTGTATATAAACATTGTGTTTAAATTATTGGGTATTAGATTCGGTTTCATATGACTTATTGATGAGATAAAAAGAAATTTTGGGTATAATTATAATAGTCATGAAATGTTTACGTATTGATGTTTGGAGATGGTTTAAGTTGATGCGGTTATATATGTATAACGTGATATGAGAGAAGATGTATACTTTTGGCCTTGTTTAATGCATGTTTAGGTGTATATAAATATATATATATAACTCTATTATGCCGTGTGGTTGTTTTAGTTAGAGTAATATGTATAATAGGTAATGTATCTAATTATGAAATGGTATGTTTTATCACATGCATAAGTTTTTTTTTTTTGTTAATTACTAATACCTGTTTGTTTAGATCTAAGTTTTAAAAGATAAGTTTTGTCATGAGATTGAGTTACAAAGTACGAAATATAAGGAATATTATTTTGAGTTGTGATATGTTAGGAAATGCCTCGTAACCCCATTCCGGCGACGGATTCGGGTTAGGGGTGTTACACGCCCGTGTGGAAAGGTAACACGCTCGTGTGACCATTCTAACATGGCCGTGTTGATGACCTGTGTGTCTCACACAGCCTAAACACTTAGGGACACGGGTGTGTCCCTTACCCGTGTTGCCAATTTAATTACACCATTTTACAAAATTCAAGTGCAGACTTCACACGGCCTGGGCACACGCCCGTTTCTCTTGCCCATGTTTCTCACATGCCCTTGACACGCCCGTGTCTTAGCCCGTGTGAGAAAACTTGAGTATTCTGTTTCTGACATCAGCATACCCAACATGTCACACGGCCATGACACACGCCAGTATGCTAGGCCATCTCCTCCACACGGCTGAGAAACACGACCGTGTCTCCACTTGTGTGGTTATTACCATGCATACTGACTTGAAAATTTTACGTGCAGGGGACACACGACCTCATCGGACGCCCATGGGGCTGACCGTGTGTCACACACGGCCTAGACACACGCCCGTGTGCCTACCCGTGTGGAAAAAATAAGACTATTTACCAAGCTTATTTGCCACTCCTACCGACATAAATTAACTCGAACTCAACCAACACCAATTTTAGTCTATACCACAACCAAATCAGCTACAATAGACATTCGTTCCTAAGGCAATATACTCAATCAAGGAAATATCATCTTTGCATAATTAAAATGAGTATTAGTCAATATCAAGACCAAATTCAAAGTGTGGGACTTAACCCAAACCCACACATTAGGCCAATGCTTAAGGACACAAAATAATCAAGTCTAAGCCCTACACATGCCATATTCAAAAATATAAATCCAACTATACCGAAGGTTTCAGACGATAGTGTGATCGATATCTCTGACTCCAAGTGATCCTCGAGCTAAATAGGCGGCATTATAAGAAAATAGAAAGGAAGGATTGTAAGCATAAGAGCTTAGTAAGTTGCATATAATGAAACATACAACTACAATTCATCAATAATCATCATGCTCATAACACAAGGATAAGTATAAGTATGACTTACTCATTGCCATCCATACAAGTCATATGCGCTCTAAAGAGCTCATTTCTCATATGTACCAATTTGGTACCTGTATCACTCGTAACATGATTATGTTTTCATTATTAACTCACAAACATACTTGCACCATTGAACCATTTGGTACATTACCGATTGTTCTATAAACCTTAATCTAGGGGTAAGGTGCTGATGCTATGTCTCGGACATAGTCTTACACTGGCTCTCATCTCAAGTCGATGCCATGTCCCAGACATGGTCTTACACTGACTATCATTATAGAGGCCGATGCGTGTCCCTGGCACATCTTACTCTAGCACTCGTCTCAATGCCGATGCCATGTACCAGGTATGGTCTTACACTGGCTATCATAATGTGGCCGACGTATGTCCCAAACATGTCTTACTCTAGCTCACACAAGTGACCCAATTGTCACAGCTAGGACATTCAGTATATTACCTAGTGTTCTAACGGATGTCCTATCATTTCATTATTTTTATGCATTCTCAATACGAAATCAAGAAATTCATGCTATATCCATTCAATGACAACTTAAACACATATATTAATAATATAGTTGTATTATTTACATACAACTTACCTCGGTTTACAAAATGTACTCGACTAGTCAGTTTAGTCGATTTGCTTGGCTTTCCCCTGGTCTAGGTTCAGATTTGGAAAAACTTGATCTATAATAAAAAAAATGCACTTATTAAGTCACTAATTACAGCTATGCAATCATCATTTCACATCTTTGGTAAAATAACCATTTTGCCCCTAGACTTTGGCAAAATGCCAATTTTACCCTTTTGCTTGAAAATTGATTTTTATCGAATCGCATTTCAAGCCTAGCCAAACTCTTTTTACTCCTATAGCAACCCAAAAATTCCACTATTTCACACACTTATTACCTATTTTGCAACTTATGCAAAATAGTCCCTTTAGGTGTTTTCATGCTAACACCCTTCACAAAAGTTGTTTAGAACTCTTCTAAGGTTCACATTCTTCCATAAAAACTCAGCAAACATCACAAGTCCATCCATGGAAAAACCCTAAACTCTTAATCATTTTGCAAAATAGTCCTTTCATATGAAAGGTCGTGCTTTAGGGGTTTCAAAAATGCAAAAATCATCAACTAAGGACATGGAAATCACTTACTTGTTGAGGTGATAAGTTGCTGAAATTTCAAAGCTTCAAAACCTCTATTTTGCTGATATTTTCGGTGGAGAGAAGGTGTGGAGAAGAAATAAAATAATAGCTAAGCTCATAGGTATTATTTTATCACAAAATTATGTCATCAAATCACCTAATATTGTCCTTTTGACTAAACTTGTCTCTTATGGCCGACCACCTTGTTTCTAGGGGTCTAGTTGCTCTTTAAAGGCCCCCAATTTTAGTTCTCTAGCTAGTTAACACATTTGGGTACTAAACTGCAACTTTTTCCCTTTTTCTGATTTAGTCATTTTTCGCAATCGAGCTCGCAAATATCAAAATTAACTCACCAATTTTTTCATACACTAATATAATCATGTTATAACCTCATAGTAATAAAAATAATTTCTAAACTTTAGATTTGTGGTCCCGAGACCATTGTTCCGACTAGGCCCTAAATCGGGCTGTTACATGTATTATGTATATAAGTAATATTTTTATCATGTTCATATAGTTTCAATGGACACCATACGAGGATCCGACAATTTGGGTAGTAATTCTGAATGAATTCCTTCAAAATCCAAACATTTGGTATGTGAAGGTCCCATTGGTGAACTATGTTACCGTGGAGATGCACCAGTCAAATAGTGTATTGCGGCAATTTGGATTCTGACAACCGATTCCCGTAGCACCCGAGGTGTTTGATGATGAGCACAAAGTCAACTTACAACAATTGCATACTGATTGGCCAAGATTCTAGTCAAACTATATCGAAATGTGGAAAAATCGGTATGATTATATACCTACTTAGGAACTGATCATCGCTCCAGAGTTAGCATGCGTACCAGAATACATGCCATGGTTTAGGATCCATGGCAAACCATATTTATTGTCGGAAGAGGAGAGGCAACGACAAATTCGTGCCCAAAGGGAACGACGAGGCCCTTTAAATCCAAGAAGAAGGGACGACGACACAGACCCATCGAAAACACCCACACAATCACCAGGCCCAACAATTCAACCGATGACACCCACATCACAGCCTTTTCAGATTATGCCAGGTGTGTATCCTAGCCCTTATATGTATCCTAACCCTTATATGTTTCCTTTTCCTAGTCCTATGGTAGGTTGGAATCCATAGATCGGTTCATCTCCGTTCCCGATTACTCCGAGTCAACCGTTAATCTATAGGCCGCCGTCGCATGAGGGATCGCACGAGGCGCCATCGGGGAGCTCTTCTTTCTACCAATCCCCATCACCTTATGGGATTCAAACACCTTTGCCATGGGTGATGCAAACATCGCCGCAGTCATTATTCTATCAAGGTGGGTCACCCTCCCAACACCCACAACCAGATCCCCTGCCGGAGGAACCACAACCTGTGCTAGAAGCTGATCAAAGTGGGAATCCAACACGGACCCGTCGACGACCCCCATGTGGCACTAATTATGACCGCCACGGATATTGATTTTTTTAATATATTTGTACAAACTTTTTTATATTGTTTCATTTAATAAAATAAGTTCTTTTGAATAAGACAACTATAATACAACATAGTTTCATTTAATAAAATATAAATAATACAACATAGTTTTTTACGACAACTATCAACTATTTCAATTTGGACATGATCTACTTGTATGGCTGGGTTCCTACACAATCTGCACAACTTCTGTTGATTGGTTGTTTCTTGGATATCCATATTCGTACGTATTCTAGTCGAGCAAGGTTGACCCTTTGGTTTGCGACGCAATTCTCTATCCGATAACAACTTAAGCGGAGCAAGCGATACAGGCGACCACTTACGTTTATCTGGGACAGGTGGGAATACGTGTCTCCACACGTTGTACATGGTTTCTAGTTTGTACACTTCGTTGATGTAGCTCATGGGATACAGACGGAGATTCTGACAAGCTGCAATTACATGAGCGCATGGATAACGAAGTGCGTCAAACCTCCCACTGTCGCAAGTCCTATTTCTCAAGTGTATACGATATTGCCCGCCAATAATACCTTCGTGCGGTCTGTCAAACTCTGTCACACGAAACCATAGGTTGTCTCGATCGTGATAGACTGTATGTATGGTGTTCATTCGCGCCTTTTCCTTGTTAATTTCTTGCAATACCTTTGCGCACCATACACGGCCTCCTTGTATTTGGCCTTTATAACTCGCTGCTCACTTCAAAAATAGTACCGTTAAACAAAAATGTCTCTTGAACAATCGATGTTATCGGCAAATGATGTGTTCCTTTTAGAACAGAATTTATGCATTCAGCCAGGTTTGAGGTCTTATGACCATATCGTAGGCCGCCATCGTATGCTTGTGTCCACTGTTCGAAAGGTATGTTACAGAGGTAGTCTGCACCTCCTTCGTTAACTGAACACAAAACCGCCAACATCTCATGAAAACGGTCCTTACTTATATCATACCCTGCTAATATAAGTTGATAGCGAAAATTACATACCACTTTTCCATTTAAAATAAATTCAATATTACAAATGAAATTATATTAATAGATATTAAATACCCATGTTGGTCACTTGTCGTTTTTCACTTGTAAATCGAAATTTCCCGTAGTAGTTGGACGCAACGTGTCTTGGGTAGTACCGATGGTGTGTGCGATGCCAGAGGCTTCCCTGTCAGTCAATTATAGCTAGTATTTCGGTGCCCCGATCCGATATGACGCATATATTAGGTTAGGGGCAGACATGCCTCCTTAACTTAGAAAGAAAGAACTCCCAGTCATCAGCTGACTCCCCCAGTGTTATTGCAAACGCAATTGGAAGGATTCTCCCACTGCCATCCTGTGTCACAAGTAGCAATAGCCGATGGGTATATCTACCGTACATAAAGGTACCAACAATTTGTACCAATGGCTTGCAATATAGAAATGTATCTCGGTATTGCTTAAAGCTCCAGAACAGATGCTTAAATACTTGGCATCTACGGAGCAATCGGTCGTTGTAGTACGCAGGTTCCGTTTCAAGGTCTGTTACACAACTTGGGACATATCTCTCCAGCACCTGACACCACTACCACACTTCATTATATGAAGTGTCCCACCCACCATGAATCTTTTCCAACGCCTTCTACTTAGCTATCCAAACCTTGCGGTAAGAGGGCGTGTACCTCAACTGGCTACAAGTATTGGCAATTAAGATCGGCACTGAAGTTCTGGGATCTGCCTTCACCGTCGGTAGTATTAAGGTAGCTAACATATCTTGGGATGATCTTTCGAAACACCTGTCAACGAAGTACGTAATAACAGTACTATTAAAAAACTCTAAATAGTTAGTGATACTGTACTGGCAGCACATGTATATGGACTTTTGTACTTTTTTATCTCCCACAAGCCTGTCCTTTTCCTCAACGAGGCCATGATTTTCCATGAACATGTACTGTCTTGCACTGTAGACTTGGCCTCAAACTTATCGGATTTGGATTTAACCACGTTGTAGTTAACCCCGTTCATGATGCTATGTTATTTTTATGCACCAAGAAAACTATCTTTATTGGAAAACTCTTTACCAACTTCCAATTCACCTGAATCTAATAAGGAACTTGTACAGTCACGCCTTCTGTGTGGTAGATCTGGAAACTCCAACGCATCATCTTGAGATAGATCGACATTATGCATGTGGGCTGGACGCAAGTACGCCCTAAATTGTAGATCTACTTTTTCATCATCTGAACCCCCTTCAACATCTTCAGGTATGGTTGGAAGAGGCTCTAGTTTAGAAAATAATGCAACTTCTGCACCATCGGGGCTGGCCTCTTGAGGTGGATCTGTATCGGACTCATCATCTGACCCATTATCATGTGCAACATAGAAGGTCCCCTCGCTGGTGGACGTCGCAGGGAGTACATCATCCCTCCTTATACACGTTTCACAACGTCTCCAATCAGATGTGGATTACCAACCACTAGAAGTTGATGTCATTCCCCAGTATGTATTTCCAGCATCAAACATCGACCCAATGAGGTGCATGTCCCATCCACTAATGGAGTGCCATGCAGGGGTTAGGTATTCCATACTGTTACTAAACATGGGCGCTTCTGTGTTTTGCCACCCACTAACTGAGTGTCAGGTAGGGTTCGTGTATTCCTCTCGACCAGCAGTAAATGTTGAAGCTGCAAATGCATCATTTGGCGATGAAAATTGTACATATAACTCAAAATAGGGTGATCCACTAGCAAGATGAGTCTGCACCATTGCCTCCAAGCTACGAGCACCTTTGATGTCGAATGAGTCATATGTCACAGGATCAACTGAAGCACAAAATCGATACTTAATAGACAAAACTTTCATTGGCGTCGTTCCGAAGATTTTACGCCTAATTCTTTTATGAAGTTCTGTCAAATCTATATTCTGGTTAAAAACCAGTCTCACTGTGTTCTCCGATAAAAAAACAACACTGTTCTCGGTGTTACAGACCTCACCATCATAGTAAATAACAACACTAATACGTTCACTCATCTTTAATTTCTTTTCTTCTTAGCCTCTCTAATTTTTGTTGCTGTAAGTTATGCAACTTGAGAATAAAAATTGGCTCATTTATAGTCTCATTTTTCTACAAACTACTTTAGCAAAAGAGCGTCCACGTGGGAGCTTTTTCAGAAATTTTGCTGACAGTGCATCCTTCTTAAAGCATTTTCGACAAAATTTGTTTAGAAACGTCTACTCAGAATTATTTTTCTATGAACTACTATACCAAAAGAGCGTCCACATGGGAGCTTTTTCAGAAATTTTGCTGACAGTGCATCCTGCTTGAAGCGTTTTCGACACTATTTGTTTAGAAATGTCTACTCAAAATTATTCTTGTAGAAACCCAAAACCCAAAACCCTAAGACAAAAAAAAGTTATATTGCTTATATGTTTTTTCTAATACCCTAAACATAAATTTATTTAAAAAACTAAACCCTAATTTAATCAATTAACCCTAATACCCTAAACTCTAATTTAGTATTTAGTATTTAAAATTAATAGTTAATTTAATGAATTAACTTTAAAACCCTAAACCCTAATTCAATTAATTTTTTCTCAAAACCCTAAACTTAGCATAGCGCCAGTATGTATATATGTTGCAATCATGTTATCTTTGAGAATTTCTTTTTTGTGTATGTATATTGGAAATTAATAATTAAAAAAATCAGAAATGAGCTTGTTACAAGGTAAAAGAAACTTAGCCGGTGGATCAAAAATAAAATGATCTAAGCCATTGATGAGGGAAAAAAATCTAAACGCTGAAGTAATCGAATTACCAAGTTGTTGTTTACACGTTAAGAGTTATGTAAGGGTTTTTTACTAAAATATTATAAGAAATAAAATATTAAAATAGTATGTTTAAACGATTATGTATCAGTTAACCCTAAATTAATCAATTAACCCTAATTTAATCAATCCCTAATTTAATCAATTAACCCTAATACCCTAAACTCTAATTTAGTATTTAATATTTAAAATTAATAATTAATTTAAACCCCAATTCAATTAATTTTTTTTCTTAAAACCCTTAAATTCTTAACCCTAAAAACCCTAACCCTAAATCCTAAAAAACCTTAACCCTAAATCAATTAAACCCTAAAAAACCCTAACCCTAAAAAACACGGGCAAAACACTTCCCTAGGTAAAATGACCTCAGAATTAAACCCTAATGTGATGTAACAACCCGTTTTTAGTCAAATCAAAATAGTAGTTTTGGGACCACAAATCTGAGGTCAAAACATTTATTTTATTATTATTTTAATTTTTACAGCTTGAATATATGATGGTGTGAAATTTTCGTTAAGAAATTTTAGCATTTAGTTGCTTAATTTGATAAAAAGGACTAAATCGCATAAAGTGCGAAAGTGCTATTCTATTAGTTAAAAGTGTTAAATAGCTATAGAACCTTAAATTTAAGGTCCTTATGTTGTAATTATACCATTAATTGGATAGTGGATGATAATGGTGTAACACCCCTAACCCGTATCCATTGCTGGACAGGGTTACGAGATATTACCAATCAAAACATAGATTTGAACAATCACATGCGTATACTCGTACAAACTTATAAACCAATCAATCTTAGTATAAAATTCAATTTATTAATTAACATCACCTAACCAAATGTAATATGGGTACAACTTTTAAATTTACAAATATACAATCATACCTCAAATGAAAAAGTCATATGTAAATAGAATTCACAAAATCAAGTACATCATTTCATTCCAATATTATCATGTCAAAATCGAACTTTTTAATATGCTACATATTTTGTCAACTTATACTATAATTAAAAGACATACACACTGACTACTAAACATTATTTACTATTGTACAAGTTATCATTCCATTTGTCGTTTTCATTTCATTTTGCCGAATTTAAAAGCTTTGTCCATGAAACTTAACAATTGTTCATTTCCAACCTTGTTCACCCATTTTAAAAATCAATACCTATTTAATATGCATATTAAAACATACACCGAATATTTCTTCTATTAATAGCTAGCATTTTAACCTATTAATGTATAACATATTATAACACAATATATACATTCCCTATTCATGCATAACCGTACATATCATTAGACATTATCATGTTTATATTTATAAGTATATATATACCTTAAGACAAATTACATATCGAGTCAATTCCTTATGCATAATTATTTATTTATATAAAAACCAAATCACAAATTGATCAAAACCATTTAAAATGGCTTCATTTTATAACAAACAAATCAAAACAACCAACATTTTAGACATTTTAAGCTATGGTTCGCTAATTTGCTGATCATGACCTAATTTAATAGCAAAATCATGGTACCAAGTTTAAACATGCAATCATAATCCAACTAAGTTTAGCCGTAAATATTTATCAACTTAAGGAGATTATTTCTATCATTACAAGACATTAATCACATATAAACTTATTCAAAACATGAATCTTAATTACCATATATCAACAAATCAAGACAATTTATCATATGCATATGTATATATATGTTCATATAAGCAATGTTGAATCACAATTTAATACATGACCATCATATTCAATTCCATTTTATGTCCGAATATACCAAATTCATATTTATTTCACATATACAAAACATTAACCGAATCAATTAATCATGCTTATGACCGATTCTACCATGTCACAAACAAGGTCATAACCAAACTTAATATAAAATCACATGACACAATTCATAATTAATCATAGCACACGACATCTTGATCAAGATAGACTTAAACCATAATTAAACCGAAACCTAAATCAAGTAAGGTGGTTAAGCCATTTTCGCATGGCTAATATACATTCATTTTCATAATAACTAACCGCAAAGTCAACCTATACATGCCATAATTTAAGTTTAACTCATAAGGTACCAAAGCAGTAGATAGTGTGATGAACTCAGCTGACAGTCTCCGAGCTTGTATCTTGACTCCAAAATCTATAAAACAAGGACAAATATACACAATAAGCTATTTAAGCTTAGTAAGTCATAAGCAAACTAACAAACCGATAATATGGTCAACTTATTTTAACCAACCAAATTACAATATCATTATCAAGTTTATTCTCAGCTTTCAACTTCAATAATAATATACCTAAACACATATAACAATTACCTTGGCCGAATATTCACAAGGTTAAATCATCAAATCATTGTTAAATTTGCAATAGCCAAGTTGTCTTTATAAAACCTAATACACATACCTTTGTGTACATAAGCCCATAAATCATCATAACTTTATATACCTAAGCTTGATATATGACTGAATATACATAGTCTCATATATATGCACATAGATAGAAATCATTACATTGATACTCAACTTCTTTAGTCACAAGGCCGAATATAGATACTATTCTCACATTGATTCAACATATGAATAACACATAACTTGTAACAAATATCAGGTTAGTTACTTGCCCTTTTACTAGTAGCCAACAAGTTAATTCATATCTGGCCATTTAGCTCATTATACACATCCGTACATGATTTACCTTTGCCCGATGAACCGTTCGAAATTGGATAGGACACTTGGATATTCACACATATCGTACAATTCCAACGTCCCAGACGTGGTCTTACATGTAGTAACATATCGATGCCACTGTCCCAAATAGGGTCTTACTCGTAACCACATATTGGAAACACATATCGATGCCATAGTCTTACTCGTACACATAGATCAGAATCCTATGTCATGACATATGTATCTTAACTATTTCTAAGATTCATACGGGGATTTCAGACGTCGTAACTCGATCAAAACAGATGCTCGAACATGGTTACCAAGCTTATACACATTCGGAAATTACATGTATAAATTCATACATTACATACCAGCATATATATTTAACATTTAACTATAATTATGCATGTCTATTTGCTTATAAACTTACCTCGGACAACGAAAAACCGGTATGGATCGACTAGTCGACAACTTTTGTTTTCCCCCATCCAAATCTGATTTCTTTGGTTCTTGATCTAAACATATTCAAATTAAGCTCATTTAAACATATTTTCATTCAATTTAGTCCAAAAACACATAAATGGGCAAATTACTATTTTATCCCTGACATTTACAATTTTTACAATTTAGCCCCTATTGTACAAAACACAAAATATGCAAAATTTCCCTATACCTATGTTGGGCCGAATTTTACCCACTCTCAAACAAGTCCATATATTCAATTTATTTCACATTTTAGTCCCTCAAATTATTATTTTTACAATTAAGTCCTAATTACGCAAAATCATCAAAAACTCCAATACAAAATATATTAATCTAAAACATATCTTTCATTTGTCATCATCAAACAACAAAAAAGCACAAGCCATCAACAATGACATAACTCAAAATATTCATCAAACTCAAAAATTCAAGCATGAGTTTTGTAGTACTCGAAGCAGCGATTTCAAAAACGTGAAAATTATCAAAAACCGAGCTGAACTCTTACCTTGATTGAGCTTGAAAGGCAACCGAACCCTAGTTCTTTTCTTTTTTTATTTCTTATTTAAGTTTCGACAATGACATATAATATGAACATTTCTTTTAATTATCATATATTATATCATATATATTAACTTACCATTGTTTTACCTTTTTAACCTTTATTATTTAATGTTAAAATGTATTAAACTAAGGACATAACCGGCCATTACCTATTCAAATGGATTATTTGCAACATAAAAGCTCTAACTTAGAAAGCCACTAACAATTTACTCCTTATGCTTTTAACTATCAAATTTTTAATTTACGCAATTAAGTCCTTTTATTAAATCGGATGCCTAAACGACAAAATTAAATCACGAAAATTTCACAAATATAAATTCACACAAAATAAACACAGAAAATAATTTTTAAATATTTTTTTGACTCGGATTCATGGTCCCGAAACCACCATTCTGATTAGGGTCTAAATCAGGCTGTTACAATTGGCTTGGCATAATTGAAAATTTGAATTAATAATAAGGTTAATTTTGTCATTTAGTAATTAAAGGTTAATTAATAAAACAAAAGCCTTTAATTTCATTCATCTTCTTCCTTAACTGTTTGTAACATGAAAAATAGCCAATTTTAGGACTTGATATTCGGCCAAGCTTTGTTTGCTCTATTAGTTACGATTTTTGTCCCGTTTTTAATGATTTTTGTGTTTTTGAGATAGTTGCAACTAGGTCTAGCTAGCCCAGGGACTAATTTGTAAAACTGTTAAAGATTTTGAATGTTTCCATTGATTAATATGTATGAGTTTTTTTGATTGATGATAGATTTTGAATGTTATTTGATAGATATACAAGTTTTGTTAAGTGATTTTTAGTGAAAATGCAAAATAGGGATTAAATTGAGAAATGTGTAAAGTTAGTGGTTAAAATGTGAAATAAATAAAAAATATGGGCTACTAGGGGCATAATAGTAATTTTACTTGCATGGGTATATTTGGAATTTCATTAATTTGGGATTTAATGAAATAACGACTAAATTGTGAAAAATGTGAAAGTTTAAGGGCAAATGTGTAAAATAACTGTAATGTATATTTTGGATTGAATTGAATAAATAGTTGATGAAATAAGTTAATTTTGAATATATTTAGATCAAGAAAGGAGAAATATGGACTTGGATCGGGGAAAAGATAAAGTAATCAATTAATCGACAATTTTATCGTTTTTAAATCGAGGTAAGTTCATATGTAATAAGCATTGTTATAATTATGTTTTAAATGCTTTGATATTGTATAAATTGTGTATATGAGACTACAGTCATATTTGATGACAATTCGGCTATGTATGGCACTTAGTGTGCGATTCGAGATAACTTCGGTTATGTATCGCATTTAGTGTGCGATTTGAGATAGCTTCGGCTATGTATGGCATTTAGTGTGCGATTCGAGACAGCTTCGGGTATGTATGGCACTTAGTGTGTGATTCGAGATAGCTTCGACTATGTATGGCATTTAGTGTGCAATATTAAAATAGCTTTAGCTATATACTGGCACTTAGTGTGGGAGAATTCGAGTTTTTGACATTTTTTCGTTTGGGTATGAGTTTGTTACGGATTGGTTCAGTTATGTATATGAATCATACAAGATTTAAATTGAAGAAGTTATGAAGTTTTCATATAAGTATATGATTAAGCATGTGGAAGGTTTGTTAGTATTTATGAATTATGAATTAACAAGTTCAAATTGATGAATTGTGTATTTATGATTAGTTGAGTTTATTTCATATGAGCTTACTAAGCTAAAGTTTACTTTGTTTATTTTTCCTATGTTTTATAGTGATTTCAAAGCTAACTCAGATTCGGAGATCGTCGGAGACTACGCCACACTATCCAACCATCACTTTGGTACTTTTGAGCTTATGGTTTGGTCATATGGCATGTATAGGATTATGGTCATTTTAATATGTATCTTGGTAGTGAGTTTTTCCATTTGAGATGGCTTATGAATGGTTATGTTTTGGTTTGTACATATAGCCGTGAGACTTGGCTTAATTTGCCTAGTTTGGTTATGTATATATAAGTATGTATATGGTTTATATTGAGTGATTGAGGTTGGTTTGCAATGTTATTGATAGTTGGTATTATAGATGTCAAATGGTTGATAATTGAAAAGCTATGTGCTTGTGGATTGATGTATGATGATGCATGTTTGGAAAATGTTTAATTAGATGATTTGAATATGTAAAGTTGGTATGATTTGAATGAGTAAACATGAGATTGTAAGCATGCTAGTAGTTGAAATTGAAATGGTATATTTTAGTCTTGATTTTTGTTGAATTGGATGACCATTTATGCTATGAGTGAGTACCATTTGAATTGTATAGGTATGCACAAAAATTGGATGGCAAAATGGCTTGGTAAATAGCCTATTTTTGTCCACACGGGCAGAGACACGTATATGTGTCCCAGCCGTGTGTGGCATAGGGTCATGTTACACGGTCGTGTGTCCCCTAGTGTTGAAATTTAAATGAAGTTAGTATGCTCCACACAGTCTCACACAAGGGCGTGTTATCAGCTATGTGGCATAAGTCAGAATATCCCCTGATTTGCACACTGCCTAGCACATGAGCGTGTGACTTGGCCGTGTTGCATAAGTCAGTATACCCTATAGGTTTGGCACAGCCTAGCACACGGCCTGGCACATGGGCGTGTGTGGCCACTTTGAAAGGCACATGGGCTAGACACATGGGCGTGTAGTTGGCCGTGTGACCCAAGTCAGTAAGCTCACTTGTTTGGACATGGGGTAGGACACGGGCTAGGACACGACCATGTACTCCTATTTTAAATGTCCACACGGCCTATTATACGGGCGTGTCTGGTGGCCGTGTGTCTGGCCACATGGGCCTGTGTCCCCTGTTTTGAGAAAAATTTTCTAAGTGCTTCAAATGTTTTAAAAGTTACCGGTTTAGTCCCGAACCAATCCCAATGCATGTTTAGGGCCTCGTAAGCTTTTATTAGGGACATATTGAATGAGATCGAGTGATGGATGTTTGAATTAAGATAATGTATGCTAAAAGTATGTATAATTGTGTTGTAATTTCAGTAATGCTCCTTAACCCTATTTCGGCGTTGAATACGGGTGAGGGGTGTTACATGTGACATGGCACGATAAATACTCGATCCCACCAAATGAGTAAACGATGTTAACGGGCGTGAGGAACGTGCATAGTAGGGCCCATATGTTATGCATTCAATCAATATAATGTTGTTACGCCTAAATGGGTCACTTATTACATATGGAGCGTGTTTACACTTAGAAGCGAGTGTTCATCTCATTATCAAAAAGGGAAAGGCCTAACTAGGGGTTCTTGTCTAGCGGATGGTCTTGAAAATAGAAGTGTGTGGCTCTTCTAGTCTGGACAGGTGGTCAACTAAGACACTGCCTCAAGTGAAGCCAAAGGGGATGTCAATACCTTATACCTTGCTAACAAGTATCGAGGTAGCGGGAAGGATATAACAATCCCAAGTCGAACAGGAGGTTATATAGTGGCTATCCATGAGACATTCATCCGTGTAAATGCTGAAGGACGATTTGAAACACTTCTTCTTTCTAAGGAAAATAAAGAGTTATTACATTTATTCTAGAAGTTTCATCATAAATGTGACAATATCTAGGGAAAAGTGGCCATGATGAAAGGTGTTTGATACCGTGTATGTGGCTAGATGACATTGGTCATTGTTGAACCAAGCTTTACTTACAAATTATTTTGATATAACAAATATTATGTTTTGAATAAAAATCATTTTAAACAAAACTTGGCAAAAATCTCATTTCAAATGATATTGAAAAGGAAAATTGTTGAACTCATACTTAGAAAATATTTTAAGGCCAAGTTGTTAAACAAACTTTCAAACATTTTTTAAACCTTGTTAAAACTGCTCCCGGCCAAAAAGTATCGATCCAGTATCAATACATTTCTTCAAGTATCGATAGTTTTTGTTGAGTATTAATAGAATCAAAGATTTTATCGATACATTTTTCAGTATCGATACAAAAATGGCATTTTGTTTTCCAAAGTGTTTACCAAGTATCGATACAGTATCGATACCTTTTGCTAGGTATTGATAAATTTCTTCTAGTATCGATAGTGGTATACTTTTATTGACACATTTTTTAGTATTGATACGAAATTGACATTTTGAATTCCAAAGGACTTTTCAAGTATCAATACGGTATTGATACCTTATATTTGGAATCGATAGCATTACCCTAGTATCGGTGCCATAAACATTTAATACCTTATATTTTAGTATTGATACCTATTGGTGCATGTGACATTAATGCAGTTGTATTTTCATACCCATGGCTCTATTCATTTTTAGAACAACCACAAAGTTGTAAATCAATTTGAGACAATAAATACCAATTTCCAAAGGTTCAACAGTAAGATTACAATAAATCAAGTGCTTCAAGATACATCAAAAACTCATTACCAATCACTTTGTGTTTCAATTCTTTACCTACTTCTTGTAAACACTTGTGAACATTCATTGTATTTTCTATCTACTCAAGTGTTTCCCTTGTAATTGTACTTAATAGCAAACATCCTAATCTTGTGAGTATTATTTCATTGTTTCCTTATTTGTTTCTTTTTGAGAGGGTTTGTGTCTTATGGTTTGGATAGAAATCTTAAGGGAGTTGTAAGGTTAAACATTGTCCTTGTAACACCCCTTGCCCGTATCTAACATCGGAACAAGGTTTGAGGTGCTACCGAACTTAAACTCAACCAATCTTAGGAAATTGGGCCATAAAATTTTGATCAATTTAAAACTTTTCATTTCATATTCAATTTATCCCTTAATAGGGCTTACGGGGCCCAAAACATACAATCAAGGTGGTTCAGGACCAAACCGAGGGCTCAAGAAAAACTCAGAGAATTTCATGCTTTAAGGCTTTACACGCCCGTGTGCTAGGGACACACCCGTGTCCCGTACCCGTGCGGCCAAGTTAATTCCACAATTTTTCATGAAACAAGTGCAGACTTCACACGGCCTGAACACACGCCCTTGTCCTTTCACACGGCCATGACACACTCGTGTGCAAAAACCTGGTTATTCTATTTCTGGCGTCAGCATCACACGACTATGGTGCAGGCCCATGTACTAGGCCGTGCCCTTTCATACGGCTGAGACACACGTCCATGTCTCCACCCGTGTGACCATTACCATGCATTATGACTTGAAATTTCTAAGTGTAGGGGACATAAGGCCATCTCACATGCCCATGGGTCTGTCCGTGTGTCACACACGGCCTAGACACACACCTGTGTGTCACACACGGCCTAGACACACGCCCGTGTGTCTACCCATGTGGACAATATGAGACTATCTACCAAGTCTCATTGCCACCCTAGTGTGCCTATTTTCATGTCAATACCAACCAATACCAAAACAAGCATAATAGACATTCATTCAACCATGAAGATGCATCTTTTATAGACTCAAAATGAGAGTTAGCCCTCATTCAAGGCTTAATGTAAAGTGTGGAATCTATCCCAAACCAACACATTTGGCCAATTCTCAAAGACACAAAATAATAAGGTCTAGCCCTATACATGCCATAATAAAAAATATAAATCCTACTATACCGAGTATTACGACTGATAGTGTGATCGATATCTTTGACTTCAAGGGATCCTTGAGCTAGTTAAGCGGCACTGAAAGAAAAGGGAAAGGAAAGAGAGTAAGCATAAAGCTTAGTAAGTTGCATATAAATAGATATACAACAACAATTTCACCATTAATAATCATACTGATAGCACAAGAGTAAGCATAAACTTGACTTACTCATTGCCGTCTACACAAGTCACATTTTCTATATTGAGCTCATTACTCATGCATACCAAATAGGTACCTGTACCACTCACAACTTTATTATACTTTCCTTATTAACTCACTTTCTTAACTTTTAAGGTTGAACCTTTCGGAATACTACCGGATATTTTATAAGCCTCAAAATTGGGGTAAGTTGTCGATGCCATGTCCTAGACATGGTCTTACACTAGCTATCATCTTCAAGGCCGATGCCATGTCCCAGACATGGTTTTACACTAGCTCTCGTATATACGTGTTGATGCATGTCCCAGACATGTTTTACACTAGCACAAATCTTAGCCGATGCATGTCCCAGACATGTCTCACACTGGCTATCATCATCGAGGCCGATACATGTCGCAGACATGTCTTACACTAGCATTCATCTCAATGTCGATGCCATGTCCCAAACATGGTCTTACACTGGCTCTCATTATGCGGCCGATGCATGTCCCAGACATGTCTTACACTAGCACACAAATAACCCGAATGTTATGGCATGAATATCCGGTTTGTTTCCTAAGGTTCCAACGGGATTTTTCTACTATCTCAATTATTAATATGCATTCTCAGTTCACAATCTAGCAATTCATGCTATATCAGCTCAATGACAACTTAAATACATGCATTAACAATTTAGTTGTATTAATTACATACAACTTACCTCGGATTACAAAATGTACTCGATTGGTCGGTTCAGTCGATTTGCTTGGCTTTCCCTCGATCTAGGTTTGAATTTGGTAAGTCTTAATCTATAATAGGAAAATGTACTCATTTAATCACTATACAAAATTAAGCAATCCAAAATTCAGGTCTTTGGTAAAATGACCATTTTGCCCCTAGACTTTGACAAAATGACCAATTTACCCCTATGCTCGAAAATTATTTTTTATTGAATTTCCTCTTATTTTAGGCCCCCTCTTTACTCTTATAGCAACTTTAAATTCTCACTATTTCACATATTTATCCACTATTTTACAACTTATGCATAATAGCCTCTTTAGGCGTTTTCATGCTAACACCTTTCACAAAAGTTGTTTATAACACAACTAGGACTCATATTCTTCCACAAAAACTCAGGAACTATCATAAATCCATTAATGGTAAAAACTCTAAACTCTTAATCTTTTTGCAAAATAGACCCCTTATTTGAAAGCTCATGCTTCAAGGGTCTCAAAAATGTAAAAATCATCAACAAAGGACATGGAAATCACTTACTTGTTGAGGTGATAAATTGCTGAAATTTCAAAGCTTCAAAAACTCTTCTTTTGCTGATATTTTCGGTGGAGAAAGAAATGAGAAGAAGATGATATCAATTTTTTTCTTTATTTTAGTCCAAATAAGTCACCTAACATACCAAATACAAAAATTTTGTCTCCTCTTTGACTCTATGGCCGGCCAAGCACTCTAAAAAGGGTCTAGTTGCCCTTTAAAGACCTCCAATTTTAATTCTCTTGTTATTTAACACATTTGGGGTACCAAAATGCAACTTTTGCCTTTTATGCGATTTACTCACCAAATGTTTTTCATGGACTAATGTAATCATACTATAACCTCATAATAATAATAAAAAATAATTTTCCCTACTTCGAATTTGTGGTCCTGAGACCACTATTTCGACTAGGCCCTAAATCGAGCTGTTACATTTCTGCCCCCTTTAGGGATTTTCATCCTCGAAACTCTTACCGGTGAATAAGTTCGGATACTAGTCTACCAGAGACTCCTCGAGTTCCCATGTGGCTTCCTCGACCCCATGTCTATGCCACAAAACCTTCACAGGTGGTATATCCTTATTTCTTAACTGTTTGACCTATCGAGTCAAAATCTTGACTGGCTCCTCACCATAAGTCATATCCGGGAGAATTTCAACTTCAGTTGGAGCAATTACATGTGAAGGGTCAGATTTGTACCCGCATAACATGGAAATATGAAACACATCTTGAATCTGTAACACCCCGAATTTGGGCCTGGAAGTATTGGGCCTTGAGCCTGGGATCAGGAAGAAGACGGCTCGAATAATTTGGATATTATTATTATTATTATTATTAGTAATTAAATAAGTAATGAAGGATTTATAGTGTGAGGAAAGGTCCGAGGCTCGGCCCGTAGCTTTAGCAAAATTGTTTTAATTTTGTCTCTTAGGAGAATCTGGGCAGTAGGCTTCATTAATAAATTAGAGCTGAGTTTTAACACAAAAAGAGCCCCTAGTAAAGTGGCTAAGTGAAGCCAGTAGGGAGCTATAAAGGTGGCGAGTAAGTAGATAAGGGAAGACCTGGGATCGATTCCCTGTGATGGCAAATATGATGCTAATTTTTATGCTTGAAGCATGCAAGAGTTATAGCCGAATGGAACTCTATGGGGGAGAGTTTGAATCAGTCAAATGCATGGATTAAGGAGGGATAAGGGAAGAGATTTTAGGGATTTGAGAGGGAGATAGAGTTGGCCAAATAATGGGGATTAGAGAGGGGATTTCGGCAGAGGGGTTTAGTTAGGGATTTTCGGCACTTGGGTACTTGTGTGCCCGCTTTCTTCCTTGTGTTTAGTCTTTTCTTTTTCTTGTGCAACCGAATCTATCATCTCTCCTCTCATCTTTTCTTCCTTTTTCTTCTTCCAAACCAGCCCACTATTTCTCTCCATTCATTTGTTCTTTCTTTCCCTTACCTCTACTTCTGCCGAAATACCGCAAAAAGCCAAAATCTGTGAACTAGGTGGTGCCGATTCTTTGTTGACCAGCAATCCGCTTTTTCTTTTCACTTTTTAATGGTCAATTCTCTTATCTTATAAGCATAGACAGATTCAAGAAGAGGGGACTGTGGTAAGTGCTCAAACTCTAAACGATTTCAAATAGTAACTGTTGACAAAAGTCGAAACCCCTATAGTTTAGAGAGGTGGCCGAATGTGGGTATAGGCCTTATTGGGTTTTTCTGTTAATATTTTTATGGTTTGTTTAGTGGAGGAGTAGCAAGGAATAAGGTTGACTTGGATTAGTTTGGATCATCGGAGTGGCTAGAGCTAGTCATCAATTTCGGCAAAGGTAAGGTTTCTAAGGCCATTATGGAGGGTGGCTGAATGTGTAAGTGTTTACTATAGATGGTTCTCGATTTGGGTTGATTATTGTAAGCTGATCTATTAACGGTTGATTATAGGAGAAAACGTGTAGGAGATTTCGTCGAGGAATATCGCAAATCAGGTGTGTAACGAACCCTTTTTCATAGCTTAAAGCGATAAATGCCGAAAAGCCGAAATGCCGAAATTCTGGCATTTCGAGGACTTGTGAGCAAGCGAACGCTCATTAGTTAGTTAGATTCATTAAGATGATGATCGAAAATGTTGGTAAAGGTAAGAGCGTGATTTTTGGCATTCACGGTAAGTTGGGCCTCGAGGGGCTGAAATAGGGCCCAATGGGCTTTCGGGCCCATTTGGGTAAAATTGGTAGAAAATGGGAATCTGTTAAATTGCATATTAAGACTGTTAATACCGTTATAGATTATAGGCTAAATAGGCCCAGATGACAAAATCGGCTATGTAGGGCCCATTAGAGGTTTTAGGCCAATAACTCGGTTTCGCTAAAATAGGCTAGAATCACTGTTTGCACGCATGAATTGTTAGTAACCGTTAATGAACATGGAAAACCCTAATTTTTGGTAAAATTACGGAATTACCCTTATAATATGAAAGTGACTATTTTGCCCTAGGTAAAAATGACCATTATACCCCTAGGGTTGAATTTTGAATTTGATACATGGGATTTTGATATACATGATTGATATGATATGCACATGATATGTATGATATGCAAATGATATGTATGATATGCACATGATATGTATGACATGCACATGATGTATTCATAAATGCATTTGGTTGGGTTTTTATATGGATGGAGGAAGTGCAAAAGGGCTTATGCCCCAGTTTACCGAAAAGGGTTTATGCCCTAGTTATTAAAAAGAGGCAAGGCCTCCAATTATATGATAAAGCAGCTATGCTGCCAGTGGAGAGTTTTGGCTGGGTGGGTTGAGTTATTCCCCACATGGAGAGCTTGGTTGGTACGGGCGGAGAGTAGCGGATGGTGGGTCGAGTAGTATCCCCAAATGGGCTTGCATTCATTCTTTCATTGACATTGCATATGATATTGAAATTGGCCTATGGGCCAGACCGTTTACAGTGAAGGCTTCGGCCCAGTAATATGAAAAATGAAAAGGCTATGACCCAGTATATGTTGAGATTGGACTTGGGCTAAGGCCCAGCAGATTGATATTGTTTTGGGTTCTGAAAGGGGCTTGTTGCACACTGAGTTTCCAAACTCACCCCCTTTCCTTAACCTTGTGTGAGCCTTGATGTGGGGACTTGGAGCGGAGGGGATTCAGAGTGGCTACGTGTGATCGCCCCTGGGCTTTTAATTAAGCGTTTGGTTTTCTTTAAGTTTTCTATATTTATTATTTATTTTTGGGTTGTAATAAGGCCATTTTAACTTTTCTTTTATTTCTTTTCTGGATTATTTTATTTTTATTAACTTTAAACTGGTTGATAATTAATGGGCTAGACTTAGGACGCGTTTTCAAAATGAAACTCATTTTTAAAATAACACAATGTCACGATTATCCAATTTTAACAAGAATATTCACTTAAATAAATTTCAACTCGTTATAACCAAGTGTGGCAATGGCTGTGGGCATGTCTAGGATTGGATCCAATCGAAGAACTTGGTACTTAAGCAGCCTTCATGGCTCACCTCCTTTGTTTCGGATACCTACCTGGTGCCCAACTTCCATTCACTTTGTTAGCTTAACAAACGTCGGTTTTTTTTAAACACTAAAACGAAACATTGATTTTAAAACTTTTATGTGGCACGTCAGATTCGGCCATAACGTCTGGGTCGGGTTTGGGGTGTTATAGAATCTTTTCTAACTTTGGCAGCAAATCCAAACGATAGGCAATAGGCCCTCCTCTTTTGGTAACCTCATAAGGTCCTATGAAACGAGGACTCAACTTGCCCCTTTTGCCAAATTTGAGGACTTTCCTCCATGGAGAAACTTTCAAAAATACTTTATCATCGACTTCAAACTTAATTTCCTTCCATCTCAAATCGGTGTAGGATTTTTTTCTATCTGAGGCGGCTCTCAGGCAATCACGAATCACTTTAACTTTCTCCTCAGCCTCTTGAACCAAATCGACCCCGTGAATTTGATTTTCTTTGAGCTCAATCCAATATAAGAGGGATCGACACTTTTGTCCGTACAAGGCCTCATAAGGCGTCATTTTCAGACTCGATTGATAGCTATTGTTGTAGGTGAATTCAACTAATGGTAAGTATTTTTCCCAACTTCCTTGAAATTCGAGAACACAACATCTCAACATGTCCTCTAAGATCTGTATCACTCTTGTCGACTGTCCGTCAATTTGCAGATGATATGCCATGCTGTAACTCAACTTGGTTCCTAAAGCCTTTTGTAACTTTTTCCAAAACCTTGAGGTAAACCTCGGATCTTTATCTGACACAATCGACAATGGCACTCCATTAATCCTCACAATCTTAGAAATATATAAGTCGACTAATTTTTTGAGGGAATAATCAGTATGCACTGGTACGAAATGTGTCGACTTAGTTAGTCTGTCGACAATAACCCATAATGCATCTTTCTTTTTTGGGGTTATAGGCAAACTGGTCATGAAGTCCATAGTGATACGATCTTATTTCTACTCGGGAACCATAATAGGTTGAAGCAAACTCGAAGGTACTTGATGTTCAACCTTTACTTTTTGACACACTAGGCACTTGGAAACAAACTATGAGATGTCTCTTTTCATACTCGACCACCAATACATTTTCTTAAGATCGTTGTACATTTTCGCACTCTTTGGGTGAACAGATAAACAACCACCATGTGCCTCACTCAAAATTTTCTGAATAAGTTCATTGTCCTTGGGTACGCAAATTCTATCTTTGAACATTAAACATCCATCGGTACTGATGCGAAAATCTGATTCAATTTCTGACTCACACTGAATTCTCTTAGCTTGCAATTCCTCATCACCTTTCTGAGCTTCTCGGATTTCTTGAAGAAAGGTCGATCTAGCTCTCAACTCGGCTAAAATTGAACCTTCATTAGCTACAGTCAACTGAGTATTCAAGGCTCGTAAGGCAAACAACAAGTTCCTACTCAAGGCGTCGGCGACTACATTCGCCTTTCCCGGATGGTATTCGATAATTAATTCATAATCTTTTAACAGCTCTAACCATCAGCATTGCCTCAAATTCAACTCCTTTTGAGTCATCAAGTACTTTAAGCTCTTATGGTTGGTGAATACCTGACATTTTTCTCAATACAAATGATGTCTCCAAATCTTCAGTGCGAACACTACAGCCGCTAGCTCCAAATCATGGATTGGAAAATTTCTCTCTTGTGGTTTTAGCTATCTCGAGGCATAGGCTATAACCTTGCCTTCTTGCATGAGCACACACCCTAAACTATTTAAGGATGCGTCGCTATAAATCACAAACTCCTTGCTCGACTCTGTTTGCACTAACACTAGGGCTTCCGTTAATAGAACTTTTAATCTCTCAAAACTTTGCTGACACTTTTCCGTCCATTCAAACTTGACGTCTTTTTGCAACAGCCTAGTCATCGGGGTAGCTATCATAGAAAATCCATTTACAAACCGTCTGTAGTATCCAGCTAAACCCAAAAAGCTTCAAACCTCTATTATATTCCTCGACGGTTTCCATTCCACAATAGCAGAGACCTTATTTGGATCAACTCGGATTTCGTCTCCCGACACAATATGCCTTAAAAACCTGACTTCTTTAAACCAAAATTCACTCTTGCTGAACTTGGCGTATAATTGTTTATCTCTCAAGGTTTGCAACACAACCCTCAGATGCTCAGCGTGTTTAACCTCATCACGCGAGTAAATTAATATGTCATCAATGAAGACGATGACAAACTTATCGAAATACGGCCTGAAAATGCAGTTCATCAGATCCATAAAAACCACTGGGGCGTTAGTTAAGCCAAAAGGCACGACGAGGAACTCATAATGCCCGTATCTTGTCCTAAATGCAGTCTTCAGCACATCTTTCTAATTTAACCCTTAGCTGATAGTAGCCAGACCTCAGGTCGATCTTAGAAGACACGGTGGCTCCCTTTATCTGATCGAACAAATCATCAATCCTTGGCAAAGGATACTTGTTTTTCACTGTCACCTTGTTGAGTTGTCTATAGTCGATGCATAGCCTCATCGACCCATCTTTCTTCTTCACAAAAAGTACCGGAGCATCCCACGGGGAATAGCTCGGTCTTGCAAAACCCTTGTCTTTAGCTCTTGCAACTGTGCTTTCAATTCTCTCAACTCTGTTAGAGCCATCTTATACGGGGCGATCGAGGTGGGTGCCGTTCTAGAAACTAATTCAATCTCAAACTCGACTTCTCTCACTGGAGGTAATCTAGGTAATTCTTCTGGAAACACGTCTGTGAACTCGCAGACTACCGGCACTAATTCAATCTTTAACTCTGACTCTTGAGTATTCAGTACAAAAGCTAAATAAGCCTTATACTTCTTTTTCAAATATTTCTTAGCAGTGAATGACGATATTACTACAGACGGATTTTCTAACTCATCTGGTCCAACTCAAAGAACATCCCCATTTTCACATCTTAACTTAATTACTTTAATTCCACAGTCTACTACAACTCCATGGGTGGTCAGCCAATCCATCTCAAGAATTACATTGAATTCATTAAAAGGCAACAACATCAAGTTGGCCGGAAAATAGTGGCCTTCAATCATCATAGGACAATTTCTACATACTTGGTCCACTAGCACATGCTTGCCTAACGGGTTGGACACTTTTATTACAAGCTTAGTGGACTCTACTAACATATTCATACGAGGTATTAATTCCATACAAATGTAAGAGTGGGTAGATCCCAGGTCAATTAAAGCAACAATAGTTATATCATAGATAGAAAAGGTACCCGTGATCACATCGGGAGACTTTACCTCTTCCCAGGCACATATAGCATAGGTCCTCGCTGGCGCTCTACCTTCAGACCTCACCGTGGCATCTCTTGGTGCGCCTCTACCACTAGTCCCACTCACAGGGTTCTTTTGTGGCCTACTCCTCAAGGGAGCACTACTTGCTTTCATATCTTGTTTTCTCCCTCTGTCGTCCATCTCAGGACAATCACGAATAAAGTGGTCAAGTGACCCATACTTGGAATAGCCCCTCACATTTACTCGACATTCACCTAAGTGACGTCTCCCACATTATGGACACTCTTGCCTATTTGGCCGAGCACTACCAACATTGGCGACCGAAGTAGCCTGGGCTTTAGATGCCATATTCTGTTGATTCTTGTTTCTTCTCGAATACCCCACCGAAGCATTCGATCGGGTAGTAAATTCTTTTGATCTCTTAGATGAGGACTGATGTGCTTTCCCCATCTGCCTTTTCTTCAAATCTCGCGACTCAGAGGCCGCTTTCCTCCTATCTTTTACCAGCTCCTCTACCTTGCACGCTCTCTCAATGAGCACCACAAATTTTATTATTTCTAAGATGCCCACAAACACTCGGATATCTTCATTGAGGCCATCCTCAAATCTCTTACACATTGTAGCTTCAGAGGATACGCATTCCTGCGCATACTTGCTGAGTTTCACAAACTCACCTTCATACTCCGTCACAGTCTTATTACCCTGTTTCAACTCTAAAAATTCTTTCCTTTTTTAATCTATGAACCTCTGGCTAATGTACTTCTTTCTGAATTCTTCTTGGAAAAATTCCCAAGTTACTCTTTCTTTCAGTACCACAGACAAGAGAGTATTCCACCATTGATATGCCGAATCCCATAGAAGTAACATTGCATACTTCACGCACTCCTCAGGTGTGCATGATAATTCATCGAACACCCTTACGATATTTTCTAACCAAAACTCTGCCTTCTCCGGGTCATCATCTAATCTAGCCTGAAATTTCTCTTCCCCTTATTTCTGAATCTTGTTTACCGGAGGTTTCTCTCTTCTAAACATGTCTGCACCTTGCGGAGCTATCGGGGCATACTGAGGAATTGGAGGAGGTGGGGGAGGTGGAGTGTTTGGGTTCACACGAACAAACTCCTAAAGCATCCATCATTTGGAGGTAGGCTTCTCTAGCCCCTCTGCCTTGACCCATACTCACGGGTTTGCTCTCTATTAGCACGGTCCCCTCAGTGGGAGCCGGTACATTACTTTCGACGTCATCCGCCGTGGTTCTATCAGGATCTATTTACTATATAAGAAAAAACATAATTTATAGTTGTCAGGAATCTTCACACTATTATTATATTTTTATGGCATGTATAGCTAGACTCGTACTCTAGCTAGGTTAGTCCTAGAACTGACTAAACCATAGATCTGATACCACTAAATGTAACACCCCTCGCCCATATCCAACGCCGGAACAAGGTTTGAGGTGCTACCAAACTTAAACTCAACCAATCTTAGGAAATCGGGCCATAAAATTTTGATCAATTTAAAACTTTTCATTTTATATTCAATTTGTCCCTTAATAGGGCTTACGGGGCCCAAAACATACATTCAAGGTGGTTTGGGACTAAATTGAAGGCTCAAGAAAAACTCAGAGAATTTCATGCTTTAAGTGTAACACCCAAATACTTGTATCTATTTCTGGAGTAGGGTCACATAACATAATCACACTCATATTACAAATATGAACTTATATGTCAAGTTGATTAACACTTCAAGATTTATATCTAAACCATTATTAAATCCATACATAGGACTTTAGCCATATTCGCATGGCTTTATATACAAAACTATCAAAATAGAAAACCTCCCAAAATACTATCCTATACATGCCATAATGTCTACTAGAGTTTTAAACAGAGGTACCAAAAAGGTTGTCAAAAGATGTGATGACTTCGTAACGGTTCCAAGCTTTCCTCGACAAGATGATCTATACAAAACCAATAAACACACCAAGTGAGTTATTTAACTCAGTAAGTCCTAAGAAATTTCAAGAATGTAATAACCCGATTATCTTAGCAAAATAAAATTTCAATCCAATACTAGCCAAATTCAACCATGATATCACAAGGAAATCTTATGTCACATACGTACATTATGAATTTGGTACATACTTACCCGAATTCACTACGTACTCCTACACCATTTAATCACAAATTGAAAATACCATGGTAAATGTCATATACAAATCATTGGCATATATGTAAATGGCATACAATGTCCAATTATTTAAATAAGCACAAACCAAGCTGCTCCATCTATCAATCCAATCTCCAATCCATTTAGATTCATTTATCACTACTTTATATCTTTGTTCAATTATATACTAATTGAGCCGATTACCTTTCTCTTCTTTCTCTCTTCCCAAACATTATATATTAATACACATATTAGAATCAAATCCCATGTCTAGTATCCATGCACATTTTATCACATCCCAATTTAATGTTTTAATAAGTTTTCATTTGCACAAGTAGTGCTCCACGATCGATATCGCAGACTTAGTGCTCGATTTGAAAGTCCGCACACATAGTGCTCTTACTTATTCGCACACATAGTGCCACGTTTTCTCGCACACATAGTGCCATGTAATCTCGCACACATAGTGCCATGTAATTTTTACACACATAGTGCCGTATAGCCTTGCACACATAGTGCTGCATTTTCTTATCTATAGCTACCACAATATCATAGATAGGTCAATATTTTCACATTAGATTTTCAAAAACTCATACATACCATGGTTTCTTATCCAACTTATTTTGTGTCATTTATGTGAAATGTTAACCGTAGCTTAAATTACTTATGGACTTACCTTTTTATTCGGATGAACAACTTCGATCGGCTACTCAACCGCTTTCGCTTTCCCCTTGGCCGAACTTTGCTCCCTTTGATCTTGAGCTCCAACTAAGCAAATAAAATAACTCAACCATCGTAGCCCCAATTTATATTCATTCCTCATAGACACACATACAAATTCGGTATTCCATCTAATATTAACCAAGATAATTTCGGCAATTCACATTTCCAAACTATTTCAATCAAATTCTCCATAGCACATAAACTAAATACATACATATCTCATTCAAAGCATCCATACCAATTTATTATCAAATCAACTATAGCCGAAAACCTATCATACAATTAAAGCCCTTGTTCAAATTATTATTCACTATAATACTATGACCGAATCCCTCAATTAGCTAACATAGCCTCTTGTATTCAATTTAATCACGTATATACAACCTAAATCCCTTTTTTAACACATAATTCACTATCTTGGAACTCATTTTCTAACTAATTTAACTTACTCCAAAACCGAATGCTATTTGAGCATTAAGCTCATGTTCTTTTCATTATTAAGCAAGTATTATAACTCAACTAACATCCATTTTCAATTTGAAACATCAACATTCAAAATTAAACACGAAAATTCATAGCCGAATATATATACTTTGTCCCAAACTCATAAATTCATCCATTCTAAGCTCAATTTGCCAATTTAAACAAGTACTACTAATATTAAGCATTATTTCACAATTTATCTTAAATTGCCAAATGGACTCATGCCCCCTATTCATATACTTAACTTTTAATTTCAATGTTTAGCAAACTCAAACATTATCTTTCATCCCTTACTAATTCAAAAAATTACACACTATCCATGAAGTAAAAGAAAACTTCCATGGCCGAATATACATGACAACCAAACTTAAAATTTACACATGGGCTAAGTAAAAGATTTAGCAACTATCTCAAATTCACTAAAATTTTAAAAGCAAACTCCATACCTTAATTTCCAACACAAGATGACCGAATGCCTTAGGTGTTCTTTCTTAAATTTCTTGTTTAGTTTCGGCAAAAAGGGGAGAAGAATGAGAGACTTTGTTTTTATCACCCTTTTTTTCTATTATTAATTAATGGTTTTCTAATATAAAACTATTTAATATTACTTCACTAATATAAAATACACCAAATGCCACATGTTTCATCATCATTACCGTCCACTATAATCATAGTAGTCCAATTGACATGCAAGTCCTCTATGATGCTATCCATATACAATTTGGCCAATTCAACTTTTACCTATCACATTTTTATGGTTTCTCAACTAAGTCCTTTCAAGTAAAATTCCCATTCATAAGACTAAATTAAAACATCAAATTTTTACACATGCACTATCACATATAGAAGTTATGCAATAAAATTTTAAATAAATTTTATGATTCGGTTTTGTGGTCCCAAAACCACATTCCGACTAGGGTCAAATTAGGGCTGTCACATTAAGGCTCCACAAGCCCGTGTGCTAGGAACACGTTCGTGTCCCGTACCCATGTGGCCAAGTTAATTCCACAATTTTTCATGAAACAAGTGCAGAATTCACACGGCTTGGACACACACCCGTGTCCTTTCACACGGGCACAATACGCCCGTGTGCAAAAACCTGGGTATTCTATTCCTGACGTTAGCATCACACAACCATGGTACACGCCCGTATACTGGGCCGTACCCTTTCACACGGCTGAGACACACGGTCGTGTCTCTACCCGTGTGACCATTACCATGCATTCTGACTTGAAATTTCTAAGTGCAGGGGATACACGACCTTCTCACACACCCATGGGGCTGTCCGTGTGTCACACACGACCTAGACACACGCCCGTGTGTCTACCCGTGTGGACAATATGAGGCTATCTACCAAGTCTCATTGCCACCCTAGTGTGCCTATTTTTATGTCAATACCAACCAATACCAAAAAAAGCATAATAGACCAACACATTTGGTCAATTCTCAAAGACACGAAATAATAAGGTCTAGCCCTATACATGCCATAATCAAAATTATAAATCCTACTATACCGAGTATTACAGCTGATAGTGTGATCGATATCTCTGACTTCAAGGGATCCTTGAGCTAGTTAAGCGGCACTGAAAGAAAAGGGAAAGGAAAGAGAGTAAGCATAAAGCTTAGTAAGTTGCATATAAATAAATATACAACAACAATTTCACCATTGATAATCATACTCATAGCACAAGGGTAAGCATAAGCTTGACTTACTCATTGCCATCTACTCAAGTCACATTTTCCATATTGAGCTCATTACTCATGCATACCAAATAGGTACTTGTACCACTCACAACTTTATTATGCTTTCCTTAATAACTCACTTTCTTAACTTTTAAGGTTGAACCTTTCGGAATACCACTGGATATTCTATAAGCCTCAAAATTGGAGTAAGTTGCCGATGCCATATCCCAAACATGGTCTTACACTGGCTATCATCTTTGAGGCCGATGCCATGTCCCAGACATGGTTTTACACTAGCTCTCGTATATGCATGCTGATGCTTGTCCTAGACATGTCTTACACTAGCACAACTCTTAGTCGATGCATGTCCAAGACATGTCTCACACTAGCTATTATCATCGAGGCTGATGCATGTCCCAGACATGTCTTACATTGGCACACAAATAACCCGAATGTCATGGTATAAATATCCAGTTTGTTTCCTAGGGTTCCAACGGGATTTTTCTACTATCTCAATTATTAATATGCATTCTCAGTTCACAATCTAGCAATTCATGCTATATCAGCTCAATAAAAACTTAAATACATCCATTAACAATTTAGTTGTATTACTTACATACAACTTACCTCGGATTAGAAAATGTACTCGACTAGTCGGTTTAGTCGATTTGCTTAGCTTTCCCCCGATCTAGGTTTGAATTTGGTAAGTCTTGATCTATAATAGGAAAATGTACTCATTTAATCACTATACAAAATTAAGCAATCCAAAATTCAGGTCTTTGGTAAAATGACCATTTTGTCCCTAGACTCTAACAAAATGACCAAATTACCCCTATACTCAAAAATTGATTTTTATTGAATTTCCTATTATTTTAAGCTTATCTGACCCCTCTTTACTCTTATAGCAACTTCAAATTCTTACTATTTCACAAATTTATCCACTATTTTGCAACTTATGCATAATAGCCCCTTTAGGTGTTTTCATGCTAACACCTTTCACAAAAGTTGTGTATAACACAACTAGTGTAACTCCCCAAAAATCCCGAAATCTCGAATTTTCTTTTTTCGTTACTAATAAAAAATGTGCTAGATATTTTCAGTTAAGTAGGTAATAGTAGGTCTTGGCGAAGGTTTAAGTTCGAACTTAGGGGAAAAGAAAATTATGCGTTAATAATTAAAAGGACCTTGTTGGCAAGTAGTTGGACTTTTAAATAAAGATAGGGGAAATTGGCATAAAAAAATTGTGGAGAAGTGGCTAAGTGACACCACTTAGAGTGTAGGGAGGTGGCATTAGTGGCTAGCAAGGAGATCCAAGGTTTGAATCCTAGCTTAGTATATTTAGAAGTTTAATTTTGGCCTTCTAGAAGATTGGAAGTGGCGTGAAGATGGACTCTAAAGAGAGTGTTCAGAAGAGAAATTTGAGGAAAGGATAAAATGGCTATCATGGAGAAAAATGAGGAGATGAGAAGGGGAAAGTGATAGAGCCGAATGGGGAATTGAGGGTCAGACAATTCGACTATAGAGGCTATAAATAGGTGCCAAATGCAAGGTTGCCAGGCTACTGCCGAAATCTCTCTCACTTTGTTATCAGAAACCCTTTTCTCTTCAAGATCCAAAAAGCAGAAAACCTTTGCTTCTTTCTTTCTTTTCTTGTGCCGATTTTCTATTCTTATTCTACTGTTCTTCTTTAATCTATGCCAAATAAACCTTATTCACCATACTTATCTTGAAAGTCGAATACCCTTGGTGCAATTACTACTCTTTCTACTTCGGTCAAATCTAGTGTAAGTGTTGTTCTCCCAATCGATTTGCTAAGAATCTATTTCGCTATTCTTTTCTCACTCTTTCTAATCAACTGTGGTAGGGAATTAGTATCGGATCTCGGATCTTAGCTCTCTACCAAAATTGCTCCTTAAGTATTTGCGGTTTTGGTAAGTATTCCTCTTCCATTGGCTAAGGTGGCTGAATGTTCATAATTAAGGTAAGGGGACTTGTGTTGGATATGAGTTACCAATTATTCTGGTTTTAATAGTTAAGATTGGTGTAGATCTAGGAGTTGATCGTGGTTAGTGATTTAAGAAGGGGCTGCTATACTTATCGCGCAAGTTAAGGTTAAGGTGAGATTTCGGTTTTAGTAAAGATATGTATTAAGCATGTGATTAATTGAAGGGTGATATCATTTTTAGGTTGGTGACTAAGGGAATCGTAGCACGCTTGCTTACCAGGTGTGTACATACACTGCACACACACAATGAATCGGCAAAAGCTGAAATGCCGAAAAGTCAAAATGCCGAAAAGCCGAAAGTTGAGCTACGGTAGTCTTGCGAGTGCGCGAACACTCGTGAGGAGAAAATTGATAGGCTGTCTGAGGCCCATGGGCGATTCCATAGACTTGGGCTCTAATTTGGCCAACCGGGGCTTAAGGGGCCTGATGGGCCCATAATAGACAAAATTGATATTTGATGCTATGTGATGAAAAATTCATACGTGAGCATGCCTATAAATGTGATTTGGGCCTAATGGGCCATATACAGGTGATCTGGGCCTAATGGGCCATATGAATG
This sequence comes from Gossypium longicalyx, assembly GCA_025698465.1. Classification (NCBI taxonomy): domain Eukaryota; kingdom Viridiplantae; phylum Streptophyta; class Magnoliopsida; order Malvales; family Malvaceae; genus Gossypium; species Gossypium longicalyx. The sequence goes on along the minus strand of CM047007.1, from coordinate 45,276,051 downwards.
TGATTGGGCCTAGTGGGCCATATGCAGGTATGTGATTTGACTGGGCTTTGTAAGGGGTTTTGGGCCTAGTATATGATGACTACATAAAACTTAAATAATTTATTGCGACCGTGGACAAGTCAATAGGTTAAGGTGTGGCAACGGGTATATGCATGTCTAGGATTGGATCTAGGGAGAGTTTGGTACTTAAGCGATCTTAATGACCTACCTCCTCTTCTCTGGAATCCTATCTGGTGCATAGTATTTGATCATCTTAGCTCATGGGATTTGTTAACGAGCCAAGGTAGGTGAAAATCGTAAAGAAAGGGAAAATTATCGAAATGCCCAAAGGGCGAAATGACCAAAATACCCCTAGGTGTTGAATGTAAGTTTTATGGATGTGACATGCATACATATGATGTTCTGCTTAGGTTGCATATGGTTGGGAATTATGGAACGGAAGAAGTATATGAGGATCGCATGGTTGCTTGACAATCATGGATCCACCGAAGGCTTTTTAAGCCCATTATATGATTAGCAGCTTGCTGCAATGAAGGTAGTTCCGCAATCGGGCTACCATAGATGTGACAGTTAGGTGGGTCGATATTTATATCCCCACATGATGTGTTGAGGACGAAGCTGGTGTGTAGCGGATAAATTTTTGGGATGGGATTGCTCTGCATTGCATTGCATGTTTGATGTATGATGATTAATGAATGTTTGTTACTTGTCGAGGGTTGTACGCACTGAGTTTGTGAAAACTCACCCTCTCTTTTATTTTATTTTCAAGTGATGCTCAGTAGAAGGTTTGATGTTTGGAAGGACTCTGGGTGACCAGCTAGCAAGACAACTTGGATTTGTTTTAAAAGCATATAAGTTCCTAGTTTATTAAGTAATTTTTAGTCTGGATTGTAATAAGGCCTTTCCTTTTTGTTGTTATTTGGATTATTATTTTCATACGTTGTAATTACGAGAAGTTGAATATGGGTTTCTTAAATTATTGCATGTTTTCTACGTTTCTGCAACTAAAATTTAAAATGACAGATTTTCACAAATCATAAGTTTAAACAAGTTTTTTGTGTTTGAAAGGAGAGTTTTTATAAGTTTATAAGGTTTCGAATTTTAAAGAAGGGTTTTAAATGAAAACAAGGTTTTCGCTAAAAAACTTTAATGTGACGTGCCAGATTCGGCCATAATGTCCGAGCTGGGTTTGAGTGTTACATTTAGTGGTATCAGAGCCTAGGTTGCAAAACTCGGGCTGTGAAGTGGGCCTTATTATTATTTGGTTTCTTTTCTATTTAAAAAAATATATATTTTGGATCACAATGTTTTAGAAAAAGGGAAATCTTGCTGAGCGGTACACCGAGCCTCCGACGTCGAACCAAGTAAATTTTTTTGTTCTTAAACTTGTTTAAATTGTTATAAAGTAGGTAGATAGAGGGCTACTTTAGATGATTTTGTTAGAATGGAACTGAAGCCTGTAGGATCTTGAAACTATAGAGGATTTTCCAAAACAATCTTCTCTTTAAATATTTCCATAAAATATCGGTTTAATTATTTAACTAACTAAAACTTCATAAAAATTTCTAATTTAGATAATAAGCAAATCTACGATGAGTGCTAGAAGAGGTGCAAGAGGTCGTGGCCGAGTCCGCGGAAGTGTTAGTGCTGAATCTTCGGCATCGGGCCATATGCCCGATGTTGGAGTAGAAGAGGCTCCAACCTCTCCTGTGGCTGGGAATGGACCGTATGATCGAGCCGCGGGAGAAGATGCATTGTCACAGACAATCTAAGAATTATGGAAAGGGTCACTGGGCCCAATAATGGCACAGGATATCGGGGGTCCATTCCGAAGCGACTTAGTTTGAATGTGGCTGAGATCTTTAAGGGAGTGGCTGGCGTGGCTCCTAACGTGGCATAATATTGGTTGGAGGCCACTGAAAGGATAATAGAGGAATTGAACTGCTCATCTAAACAAAAGCTGAAAGGGCTAGTGTCACTGTTTAGGGAAGAAGCCTACCAATGGTGGTTGACAGTGAAAGAGGGCACCCAACCCGAGCGAGTCATATGGGAGTTTTTCAAAGCTGCATTCTAAGGGAAGTATATGGGTGCAAGCTATGTGGATGCTAGAAGGAAGGAGTTCCTGAACTTGACCTAAAGAAATAAATTTGTGGCAGAGTATGAGGCGGAATTTCTACGCCTTAGTAGGTATGCAAGGGTCATGGTGGCAACGGAATATAAGCGTTGCATTAGGTTTGAGGATAGACTTAGAGATAGCCTTAGGGTATTGATAGCTCTACAAAAGGAGTGAGTTTTCTCGGAGTTGGTGGAGAAAGGAAAGATAGCGGAGGAGGTAAAACGCGCTGAGTGCTTAAATCGAGAAAAAGAAAAGGGTAAGAATAAGAGGGAGGCTGAGACTTCGAGTGTTGGACAGAGGCCTAGGGCTAGGGCCAGAAACGATGGGCTAGTTAGAGTAGGGCCCCCTGCTGCTAATCCAGGGGTGCCACCTTGTGCTAATTGTGGGAGAAGCCATAGAGGCGAGTGTTGGAAGAGGATGGAAGCTTGTTTCGCTTGTGGGTTTATGGAGCATAGGATCAAGGATTGCCCCCAAATGCTGGGTCGAGTGCCAGCCGTGGGCCAAGATAGTGCTCAACCACCAAGGGGTGGTTATTTACCGCCAAGGGGTTGTGGGCAGGCTAGGGGCGGTAACTGCAATGGGCGTGGACGTGGAGCACCAGGCGAAAATGCAGGCCTTGTTAAGGCAAGACAGCCAGCTTTGGTTTATGCTGCTCGTCGCCGAGAAGATGGGGATGCCCCAGATGTGATACAGCATTGATCGATATCGGATCAACGCATTCATATGTTGCATGCAATATGATTGAATCTTTGGGTGATATGTTTGAAATTACTGCGAATGAGATGACCGTGATAAGTCTGTTAGGTCAGTCAGTGGGAGTGAATAAGTTGTTTAAGGAGGTACCCTTAGTAGTCCAAGGGGTTACCTTTTTAGCGGACTTGATGGAGCTGTCGTTTAGCAAATTCGACTTCATCTTAGGTATGGATTAGCCGGTGAAGCACCGAGCCACCTTGGATTGCGCTACAAAGCGAATGGTGTTAAGAACGGTGGAGGATAAGGAAGTAGTGGTGATTGGTAAACGCCAGAATTACCTGTCGAATATGATTTCGGTGTTGAAGGCTGAGAAGTTAGTACAAAATGGATGCGAAGCCTATTGGCTTATATTAGTAATACATAAGCTAAGAGCCTTACTGTTAGGGAGTTGAGAACAGTTAGGGAATTTTCGGATGTCTTTCCCGAGGAGCTGTCTGGGTTGCCACCCAGTAGGGAAGTAGAATTTGGAATCGAGTTGTTACTTGGTAAGGCTTCGATGTCCATCGCTCCTTATCGGATGGCACCGAAGAAGTTTGTAGAACTTAAGGCACAGATTCAGGAATTGTTGGATTGAGGTTTCATTCGACCAGGTGTGTCTCCATAGGGAGCACTGGTGCTATTCGTGAAGAAGAAGGATGGGACATTGCGAATGTGCATAGACTATCCAAGAACAAGAAGATGAAATCGGACGACGAATTCTTACGTGGTCCAAGGAAATCAAAGGTCCACTTCCACGATTTCATCTATATCGAATCTTAATATCAGAATAGCTTATATAGTTATGATTTTTTTTAGGTCCACTTACTTTTTCTTTCTTTCTCATTTTTCGAATCTGATTGGAACAATGGAGAAGTAGGAAGACTTTATCGATTCCATAATGGGTATCTAGAATATCTAACAAGTACCCTTTACCGAGAATCGATGATATTTTTGATCAATTTAGGGGAGTTTTTGTTTTCTCGAAGATTGATCTGCGTTCGGGGTATCACCAAATAAGGGTTAAGGAGGCGGATGTTCACAAGACATCTTTCAGAACTCGTTATGCGCACTACGAGTTCCTGGTGATGCCATTCGAGCTGACGAATGCACCTGCTACTTTCATGGATCTCATGAATCGTGTTTTCCAACCCTACTTGGATTGATTCGTGGTAGTCTTTATAGATGGCATTTTGGTGTACTCAAGAGATGAGGATGAGCATGATGAACACTTAAGGATTGTGTTGCAAACTTTGAGGGAGAAGCAGCTGTATGCCAAATTCAGTAAGTGTAAATTCTGGCTAAGGGAGGTTACTTTTCTAGGACATGTGGTGTCAGTCGAGGGGACTAAGGTGGATCCCAAAAAATTGAAGTAGTGTTAGACTGAAAAACACGTAAGTCGGTGTCTGAAATCTGAAGTTTTCTGGGCTTGGCAGGATACTATAGGTGGTTTGTTGAGGGCTTTTCAGTAATTGTTGCACCCTTAACTAAGTTGTTGAGGAAGGGGGTACCGTTTGTTTGGCAGACAAGCAGCAAGAAAGTTTTGGAAAACTTAAGAAGGTTTAAACTGAGGCCCCTGTGTTGATTTAGCCAGTGCCTGGGAAAGAGTTTACGGTTTATAGTGACGCGTCGCATGTAGGCTTGGGATGTGTATTAATGCAAGATGGGAAGGTAGTTGCGTATGTGTCACGTCAACTTAAGACTCACGAGGTGGATTACCCAACCCATGACTTGGAACTAGCTGCGATGGTTTTCGCATTAAAGATATGAAGGAATTATTTATACGGGGAGAAGTGCGTAATTTATTCGGACCACAAGAGTTTGAAATACCTCCTTACCCAAAAAGAGCTTAACCTTAGGTAGCGTAGGTGGGTGGAATTATTGAAGGATTACGATTGTACGATTGAATACCACCCTGGCAAAGCGAATGTGGTAGCCGACGCATTGAGTCGCAGGGCTAAGTCAGACTTGAGAGCTATACTCACCCGTTTAAGCTTGTTGGATGATGGTAGCTTGTTAGCTGATCTTCAAGTAAAGCTGGTGTGGGTCGAGCAGATAAGGAGTAAGCAACTAGTGGATAAGACCTTAGGTGCTCATTTTAGACAAGTGGAGAGTGGGGAGACATTGGGCTTTGAAATAAATAGTTAAGGAGTATTGTGTTTCCATAGGAGGATGTGTATACCAAAAGACGGTGATCTAAGACAGTCTATTCTGCGGGAAGCACATAGCGGCCTCTACGTAATGCATCCTGGCGAAAACAAGATGTATCAGAATTTGCGTGAGCTTTATTGGTGGCATGGACTTAAGCGTGAGGTTATGGAGTTCGTAGGAAAATGCTTGGTTTGTCAAAAGGTGAAGGCGGAACATCAGCTGCTTTCAGGATTGCTTTAGCTAGTGAGGATTCCACTCTGGAAGTCGGAATTGATCACTATGGACTTTGTTAGTGGGCTACCCTTAACGCCTACTAAAAAAGACTCGATATGGGTGATAGTTGATCGGTTAACCAAGTCTGCTCATTTTGTACCAGTTCACACCGATTACTCGTTACAAAAGCTGGCTAGGTTGTATGTGGCAGAGATCGTAAGATTGCATGGAGTGCCAGTCTCCATAATATCGGAAAGGGACCCACATTTCACTTCACGATTTTGGAACAAGCTACATGAGGCGTTGGGTACTAGGTTGAACTTCAGTACGGCATTCCACCCTCAAATGGATGGACAGTTGGAAAGGGTAATCCAAGTTTTGGAAGATATGTTGAAGGGATGTGTGATTGAGTTCTGAGGTAGCTGGAAAGACTATTTACCATTAGCCGAATTCGCATACAATAATAGCTATCAAGCAAGCATTGGGATAGATCCATACAAAGCACTGTATGGGCGAAGGTGTCGAACTCCAACATGTTGGATGGAGTTAGGCGAACGGAGAGTTTTGGGGCCTGAGTTAGTAGCCGATATTGAGGATAAGGTAAAATTGATTCGGGATCGGTTGAAGGAGGCCTCAGATAGGCAAAAGTCGTATGTTGACCTTAAGTGTTGAGAAATAGAGTATGCAGTGGGAGACTTAGTTTTTCTGAAGGTCTCTCCGTGGAAGAAAGTGCTAAGGTTTGGATGAAAGGGTAAGCTAAACCCAAGGTTCATTGGGCCATATCAGGTTGTAAGGCGGATTGGGCCAGTCGTTTACCAGCTAGAGTTACCTCCGGAACTAAGCCAAATTCACGACGTGTTTCATGTTTCCATGCTAAGGCAGTATCGCTCGGATCCTTCACATGTCGTGGCGATTGAAGAAATCGAGGTCAGGCCAGACCTAACTTTCGAGGAAAAGCCCATGCAAATAATTGGTCGAGATGTCAAAGTACTAAGAAGGAAGTCCGTTCCATTAGTCAAAGTGCTTTGGCGGAATCACAAGGCCGAGGAGGCTACTTGGGAACCTGAGGAAGCGATGCGACGTCAATATCCTCAATTGTTTGAATTAGGTAAAATTTCGAGGATGAAATTTCTTTTAGGGGGTAGAGTTGTAACGCCCCAAAAATCTCGAAATCTCAAAATTTCTTTTTTTTCGGTTTGATAAAAAAATGTGCTAGGTATTTTTAGTTAAGTAGGTAATAGTAGGTCTTGGCTAAGGTTTATGTTCGAACTTAGGGGAAAAGAAAATTATGTGTTAATAATTAAAAGGACCTTGTTGGCAAGTAGTTGGACTTTTAAATAAAGATACGGGAAATTGGCATTAAAAAGCCTTGTGGAGGAGTGGCTAAGTGACGCCACTTAGAGTGTAGGGAGGTGGTGTTAGTGGCTAGCAAGCCAATGTTTGAATCCTAGCTTAGTATTTTTAGAAGTTTAATTTTGGCCTTTTAGAAGATTGGAAGTGGCATGAAGATGGACTCCAAGGGGAGTGTTCAGAAGAGAAATTTAAGGAATGGATCAAGGGGTTATCAGGGAGAAAAATAAAGAGATGAGAAGGGCAAAGTGATGCAGTCGAATGGGGAATTGAGGGTCAGACAATTCGGCTATAGGGGCTATAAATAGGTTCCAAATGTAAGGTTGCCAGGCTAATGCCGAAATCTCTCTCACTTCGTTATCAGAAACCCTTTTCTCTTCAACATTCAAAAAGCCGAAAACCTTTGCTTCTTTCTTTATTTTCTTGTGTCGATTTTCTATTCTTCTGTCGATTTTCTATTCTTCTTCTACTATTCTTTTTTAATCTGTGCCAAATAAACCTTATTCACCATACTAAGCTTGAAAGCTGAATACTCTTTGGCCGAATACCCTTGGTGCAATTACTACTCCTTCTACTTCGGTCAAATCTAGTGTAAGTGTTGTTCTCCCAATCGGTTTTGCTTAGAATCTATTTTGTTGTTCTTTTCTCACTCTTTTTAATCAACTGTGGTAGGGAATTAGTATCGGATCTTGGATCTTTGCTCTCTACCAAAATTTCTCCTTAGGTGTTTGCGGTTTTGGTAAGTATTCCTCTTCCATTAGCTAAGGTGGCCAAATGTTTATAGTTAAGGTAAGGGGACTTGTGTTGGATACGAATCACCAATTATTCTGGTTTTAATAGTTAAGATTGGTGCAGATCTAGGAGTTGATCATGGTTAGTGATTTAAAAAGAGGTTGTTATACTTATCGCGCAAGGTAAGGTTAAGGTGAGGTTTCGATTTTAGTAAAGATATGTATTAAGCATGTGATTAATTGAAGGGTGATATCGTTTGTAGGTTGGTGACTAAGGGAATCGCAACACGCTTGCTTACCAGGTGTGTACATACACTGCACACACACAATGAATCGACAAAAGCCGAAATGCCAAAAAGCCAAAAAACTGAAATGCCGAAAAGCTAAAAGTTGGGCTACGGTAGTCTTACGAGTGCGCGAACACTCGTGAGGAGGAAACTAATAGGTTGTTTGAGGCTCATGGGCGATTCCATGGACTTGGGCTGTGATTTGGCCAATCGAGGCTTAAAGGGCCTGATGGGCTGTTGGGCCCATAATAGACAAAATTGATATTTGATGCTATGTGATGGAAAATTCGTATGTGAGCATGCCTATAAATGTAATTTGGGCCTAATAGGCCATATACAGGTGATTTGGGCCTAATGGGCCATATGAATGTGATTGGGCCTAATGGGTCATATGTAGGTATGTGAATTTGACTGGGCTTTGTAAGGGGTTTTGGGCCTAGTATATGATGACTACATAAAACTTAATTAATTTATTTCGACCATGGACAAGTCAAAGGGTTAAGGTGTGGCAACGGGTATATGCATGTCTAGGATTGGATCTAGGGGGAGCTTGGTACTTAAGCGGTCTTAATGACTCACCTCCTCTTCTCTGGAATCCTACCTGGTGTATAGTATTCATTCATCTTAGCTCACAAGATTTGTTAACGAGCCAAGGTAAGTGGAAATCGTTAAGAAAGGGAAAATTAACGAAATGCCCTAAGGGCAAAAATGACCAAAATACCCTTAGGTGTTGAATGTAAGTTTTATGGATGTGACATGCATACATATGATGTTCTGCTTAGGTTGCATATGGGTTAGGAATTATGGAATGGAAGAAGTATATGAGGATCGCATGGTTGCTTGACAATCGTGGATCCACCGACCAATGTGTAAATGAAGGTAGTTCCGCAACCGGGCTACCATGGATGTGTCGGTTGGATGGGTCGATATTTATATCACCATATGATGTGTCGGGAGACGGAGCTGGTGTGTAGTGGATGGATTATCGGGATGGGATTGCTCTGCATTGCATTGTATGTTTGATATATGGTGATTGATGAATGCTTGTTACTTCTCAAGGGTTGTACACACTGAGTTTGCGAAAACTCACCCCCTCTTTTATTTTATTTTCAGGTGATGCTCAGTAGAATGTTCGATGTTTGGAGGGACTCTCGGTGGCCAGCTAGCAAAAGAACTTGGATTTGTTTTAAAAGCATATAAGTTTCTAGTTTATTAAGTAATTTTTAGTCTGGATTGTAATAAGGCCTTTCCTTTTTATTGTTATTTGGATTATTGTTTTCATACGTTGTAATTACGAGAAGTTGAATATGGGTTTCTTAAATCATTGTATGTTTTCTACGTTTCTGCAACTAAATTTTAAAATGACAGATTTTCACAAATCATAAGTTTAAACAAGTTTTTTGCATTTGAAAGGAGAGTTTTTATAAGTTTATAAGGTTTCGAATTTTAAAGAAGGGTTTTCAATGAAAACAAGGTTTTGACCATAACGTCCGGTTCGGGTTTGGGGTGTTACAACTAGGACTCATATTCTTCCACAAAAACTCAGTAACTATCATAAATCCATTTATGGCAAAACTCTAAACTCTTAATCATTTTGTAAAATAGACCCCTTATTTGAAAGCTCATGCTTCAAGAGTGCCAATTGTATGTGAGTATCCAGATGTGTTTCCAGAAGAATTACCGAGATTGCCACCTATTCGGGAGGTAGATTTTGGTATTGAGTTATTTTCTGGGACGACTTCGATATCTATAGCTTCGTACAGAATGGCACCTACAGAATTAAAAGAATTGAAAGCTCAGTTGCAAGAATTGACAAATAGAGGTTTCGCGCGACCGAGTTTTTCTCTGTGGGGTGCACCTGTGTTGTTTGTGAAAAAGAAAGATGGAACTATGAGAATGTGCATTGATTACAAACAGCTTAATAAGGTGACTATAAAGAATAAGTATCCGTTGCCACGGATTGCTGATCTGTTTGACCAACTGAAAGGGGCTATAGTATTTTCAAAGATAGGCTACTATCAGTTGCGAGTTAAATATTCAGATGTGCCAAAAACTACTTTCCAAATGAGGTACGGACATTATGAGTTTTTGGTTATGCCTTCCGGACTCACTAATGCATCTACTGTTTTCATGGACTTGATGAATTGGATCTTCAGACCATATTTGGATCGGTTTGTGGTTGTGTTTATAGATGACATTTTGATCTACTCCCTTGATGAAGCTGAACATGCTAAACATTTGAGACTTATATTATAGATTTTGCAAGATAAGCAGTTATATGCGAAATTCAGTAAATGTGAGTTCTGGTTAAGTGAAGTCAATTTTCTGGGCCATGTAGTATCAGCATCAGGTATTCGGTTCGATCTGAGCAAAATTTTAGCTATACTAGATTGGAAACCTCCGAAGAATGTTTCTGAAGTCCGAAGCTTTCTGGGACTTGTTGGTTATTATAGACAGTTCGTGAAAGGTTTCTCTATGATTGCAGCTCCGATGACAAAGCTATTGCAGAAAGATGTTAAGTTTGAGTGGTCAGAGAAATGCCAGCAAAGTTTTGATCAGTTGAAGGCCCTTCTGACAGAAGCTCCAGTGCTAGTTCAGCCAGAATCTGGTAAAGAATTTGTTATTTATAGTGATGCATCCTTAAATGGTTTGGGCTGTGTTTTGATGCAGGAAGGCAAAGTGATAGCATATGCCTCAAGACAATTGAAGCCACATGAAAAGAACTATCCGACACACGACCTAGAATTGGCAACCATTGTGTTCGCATTGAAAATTTGGCGTCACTATCTGTTTGGTGAGAAATGTCATGTTTATTCTAACCATAAAAGCCTGAAATACTTAATGACTTAGAAAGATCTGAATTTGAGACAACGTCGATGGTTAGAATTACTAAAAGACTATAAGCTTGTGATTGATTATCACCTAGGGAAGGCTAACGTTGTTGCTGATGCTTTAAGCCGAAAGTCACTGTTTGCTTTGTGTGCAATGAATACGCATTTGGCCATGTTTGATGCTGGTTTGATAGTAGCTGAATTGAAAGCTAGACTGTATTTGTTCAACAAATTTGTGATGCCTAGAAGGTTGATAATGAGTTGATCGTAAAATGAGCTTAGTGTGAGACGAATACTGATTTAGAATTTAGAGTTGATGCTGATGACTGTTTGAGATTCAGGGACCGAATATGCCTCCTGAGGAATTTAGAGTTGATTCAGATGATTTTGAATGAAGCTCATAGCAGTCGGTTATCTATTCATCCAGGTAGTACCAAGATGTATAATGATCTAAAACAACTTTACTGGTGGCATGGTATGAAATGAGACATTTCTGACTTTGTTGCAAGATGTTTAGTTTGTCAACAAGTAAAACCTGAGCATTAGTTCCTTCAGGATTGCTTCAGCCTATCATGATACCTGAGTGGAAGCGGGATAGAGTCACAATGGATTTTGTATCTGGTTTACCATTGACACCGAGCAAGAAAGATGCAATCTGGGTTGTTGTTGATAGATTGACTAAATTAGCTCATTTTGTTCTGATACGTACGGACTACTCGCTAGATAAACTAGCTGAATTGTATGTCTCCCAGATTGTCAGATTACATGGTGTGCCCATATCCATTGTTTCGGATAGAGATCTGAGGTTTACATCGCAATTTTGAAAGAAATTGCAAGATGCACTAGGTACGAAATTACATTTCAGTACTGCCTTCCATCCGCAAACAGATGGCCAGTCTGAGCAAATCATTCAGATACTTGAGGATATGTTGAGATATTGTATTCTCGAGTTCGAAGGTAGTGGGAATGATACCTGCCTCTGATTGAATTTGCATATAATAACAACTATCAATCGAGTATCAAAATGGCACCCTATGAGGCTCTGTATGGTCGTAAATGTCGCACGCCATTGTACTGGACTAAACTCAGCGAAAATAAGATACACGGGATTGACTTGATCAGAGAAACTAAATAGAAAGTGAAAGTGATCCGTGAAAGTTTGAAAGCAGTATCAGATTGTCAGAAATCTTATGCAGACTTGAAACATAAATATATAGAATTTCAGATCGGAGACAAAGATTTCTTGAAAATCTCACCGTGGAAGAAAATACTTAGATTCAAACGTAAGGGCAAATTAAGTCCGAGGTTTACTGGGCCGTATGAGGTTATAGAACATATTGGGCCGGTTGCTTACAGATTATTGCTGCCACCTGAATTAGAAAAGATTCACAATGTATTCCACGTTTCAATGCTTCGGAGGTATCGATCTGATCCTTCACATGTGATTACTCCATCTGAAATTGAAATTCAACCTGATATGACTTACGAAGAAGAACCAATTTGCATTTTGACTCGGGAGGTTAAAGAGTTGCGAAATAAGAAGATTCCGTTAGTTAAAGTATTGTGGCATAAGCATGGAGTTGAGTAAGCAACATGGGAGCCAGAGGATACAATGAGAAAACGCTATCTGAACTTATTCACTGGTAAGATTTTCGGGGAAGGAAATCCCTAAGGGGGAGAGTTTTAACAGCCCGATTTAGACCCTAATCAGAACGGTGGTTTCGGGACCATGAATCTGAGTCATAAAAATATTTTAAAATTATTTTCTGTGTTTATTTTGTGTGAATTTATATCTGTGAAATTTTCGTGATTTAATTTTATCATTCAGGTGTCCGATTAAATAAAAGGACTTAATTGCGTAAATTGAAAATTTGGTAGTGTAATATATACAGGGCCGAATTGTTAGTGGCTTTTAAAGGTGGAGGATTTATGTTGTAAATAACCCATAAATATATTAGTGGGACGGTTAAGACTTATATTATGCGATTTTTTATATTAAACTATTAAAGTTATAAAAGTATTTCAATTATTATAACATATATAATATAAAACATAAAATATAGTTTACATACTTGTTTTAATTGTTCTTCATTGCCAAATATAAACTAAAAGAAAAGAAGAAAGAATAAAAGCTAGGGTTCGGCCTATTTGGAGCTCAATCAAGGTTTGTTTTCTTGTCGGTTTTTGATAATTTCTACGTTTTTGAGATCGTTGCTTAGTAATCTTCAAAACCCAAGCTTTGATTTTTGATTTTGATGAATATTTTGAGTTGTTCCATTATTGATAGCTTGTGATTTTTGTTGTTTGATGATGAAATATGAAAGATATGCTTTAGATTAACATATTTTGTATTGGAGTTTTTGATGATTTTGAGTAATTAGGACTAAATTGCAAACATAATAATTTAAGGGACTAAAATGTGAAATTAATGAATAATTTGGGCTTGTATAGACATGGGTAATATTCGGCCTAGCTTGGGTAAGGAGAATTTTGGTGTATTTTGTGTTTTATGCAATAGGGACTAAATTGTAAAAATTGTAAATGTTAAGGGTAAAATGGTAATTTTCCCATTTATGTGTTTTTGGACTAAATTGAATGAAAATATGTTTGAATGAGCTTAATTTGAATATGTTTAGATTAAGAACTGAAAAAAATCATATTTGGACTGGAGAAAAACGAAAGTTGTCGACTACCAGCCCCGTCCCGTTTTACGACGTCCGAGGTAAGTTTATAATCAAATATACATGTTTATTGATAATTTAACATTATGTTTACATAATGTTATGAAATGATAAGTTTAAATTATGGTATGGCCGAATGTGATTGAATATGTTTACCACACTTCCGAGTTCGATTCGACTGAGATACGATGTCTGAAAGCCCCATATGAACCTTAGGAATAGCTAGGATACATATGTCATGACATAGGATTCCGACACATGTGTGCGAGTAAGTCCATGGCATCGATTTGTGATTTCGATATGTGTTTACGAGTAAGACCCTGTCTGGGACAGTGGCATCGACATGTGGCTACATGTAAGACCACGTCTGGGACGTTGGCATTGTATGATATATGTGCGATTATCCGAGTGTCCTACCCAATTCCAAATGGTTCATCGGGCAAAGGTAAAATGTGATCGGATGTGTTGTATGAACAAAAAGGTACATATATGAGTTAGTTTATTGGCTATCGATGATAAGGTAAGTATGTGACTTATTGATATAATGTGTTATGTATGATAGAAAGGATAAACTTCCATGGTTCAAATATGTGTATTCGACCCTGAAAAAATGGTGTATCTTGTATGGAAATGATTCTTCGATTGAATTTATATGTACCATTTATATTCGGCTATAAAAGTAAATTATGTACATGATCTTAAAACTAGATTTTTGAGCTTATATAAATGTGTGTAAGTGACTTGCGAATGAGTAGTAAATATATTAGGAATAATCGGCTTGATGGTTAAATGATACTATGTTGGTTTTGACTACTTATACATTCAGTCAAGTGGTATTATAAAAAGGAAATAATTATGTATGCTTAAAAATACTTCATACGAATGTATTTATAGATGACTGGATTTAGATGTAAAATGATAAAATATTCTGGTTAGTTTTGTTAATTTTGTTAACATCATTGGGTTATTTATTTGCTTATAGCTTACAAGCTAAAATAGCTTATTGTGTGAATATTTGTTTCAGTTTTATAAATTTCGAAAAAAAAATCAAGTTACAAGCTCAGGGATCGTCTGCGAAGCTCATCACACTATCCACTACTTTGCGTACTTTATTAAGTTAAATTAGAAATTATGGCATGTATAAGCTAAAGTATATTTTGGAAAGGTTAATTTTGGCTATGTAACTAAGGCCATGCGAAAATGGTTTGTTACTTATGTTTGATTTCGGTTTCATATGTGCTTAGCTTTGCTATCCATGATTTTGGCTTGATATATGATATTTTGCTTGATCATGGTTTGGTTTGTGATAAGTAATTTGTGCAATGATAATGGCTTTATATTTTAGGTTGAATTCGGTTTGGATTGAATTATGTTTAGTTATGTGATTATATTATATGTGTGTATGAAATATTCAGTCACCTTGATTTAGTTGATAATTTATTTATACTTACTAGGGCATAAAGTGATTATATTATAGATGTTACATACATATATATTAACATGTGAATGGTTGATTTTATTAAGTGTGCAAGTTGCTTACAATTTATAAATTAAGTGTTATATGTTTGACTCGGTTTGATGATGATAGACATGAAGAATTAGAAAGGAAATATTAGATAAGTGTTTACAAGTTCAATAATTCGTCTGTCAAGTGATAAGTAATACATGTGTCTTGTGAATAATTGGTCAATTGTGCTATCATGTGTTTAATGCTAATGGTGACCACCACCTTAAAAGTTGATTGTATATTTTGTATATATATATGTTAGTCTATTCGGCCATGGTGTAATGTATTAAACATTTATTCAGGAATATTTATTAGATTTTATGATATGGTTGCATGATTAAACATGAATTCTAAGGACTTGCTCTTATGTTAAATTTGCAAATGGCACTAATGATTAATAGTTAAGTAGCCTAATTATTGATTCACTTGTATTAAAGAATAAAGCATGCAAGTTCATTTTGCCTATTTTTTTTAATCGCATAAGAGGTGGTTTATATATGATTTATGACTTAGTAAATTTTAAATGTGTATGTAAATTAGTTACCATGTCAATAACCTCATGACTAGTATTTGAAGTATGTCTGACCATGTGAGTGATAGATAATATCATGCACGTAAATATTTTGATATTGTAAGTAATACGTTGAGTTTAGTTGTAACAATGTTTATGCAGATATATGTCAATACTTGTTTTGAAACGTAAGTTGGTTTTATTTTCCATTATAAATGAATTCAACTTGAATTAATGTATATATTTATGTAAAAGTTTGGAGTTGAACTGTTGATCAGTAATGCCTCTTAATCCAAATCCGACAACGGATACGGACTAGGGGTGTTACATTGTATATAACAAAATGGATATTAGTCATCAATCTAGATTTTATACAAAATAAGGGATTTTTCCTAAGCTAACACATTTGGCCAAGTTACAAATACACAAAACACAAGTCTAATCCCCTACACATGCCATATTCAAAAATATAAATCAAACTATACCAAATGCTTTGATTAATAGTGTGATCGATATCTCTGACTTCCTTTGGTCCTTGAGCTAGGTAGGCGGCACTATAAGAAGATGGAAAAAGGAGAGGAAGTAAGCATAAAGCTTAGTAAGTTGCACATAAATAAATATACAACACAACTTCACCATTGGACATAAGTAAAACTTACTCATCAATACTCAATACACATCATATTGCATATATTGAGCTCATAATTCGTACATACCAAATGGATACCTGTACCACCAACAACACGGTTATACTTTCTTCAATAACTAGAAATCATAACTCTCACCGTTGAACCATTTGGGACTCTATCGGATATCTATTAAACTTTAAACATGGGAAATGTGCCATGTCATGTCCCAGACACGGTCTTACACAAGCTCTAGTATATCTATGCCAATGCCATGTTCCAGACATGGTCTTACAATGACACATCTCGTAGCCGATGCATGTCCTAGACATGTCTTACTATGGCTTACGTTTCGAGGCTGAGGCATGTCCCAGACATGTCTTACACTAGCACTCGTCTCAATGCTGAAGCCATGTCCCAGACATGGTCTTACACTAGCTCTCATAGTGTGGCCGATGCATGTGCTAGACATGTCTGTGTGGCCGATGCATGTCCTAGACATGTCTTACACTAGCCCAAATTAACCCATATGCCATGGCATGAATATCCGACTTATTTCCTAGGTTCAAACGGGAATTCTATTATCTCTATTCTCATTACATTTTCTCATTTCCTCAATGAAGCAATTTATGCTATAATGATTTCAATAAAATTCAAACACATATGTTATCAATGTAGTTGTATTATTTATGTAAAACCTACCTCGGATTTCAAAACGTGGCGACTAGTCGATTTAGTCGATTTGCTTGGTTTTCCCACGGTCTAGGTTCGGATTTAGTAATTCTTGATCTATAATAACAAAATGCACCTATTTAGTCACTTTATCAACCTAGGCACTCAACAATACATAATTGGGAAAAATGACCATTTTGCCCCTAGACTTTTGCAAAATGACCATTTTACCACTCGGCCCGAAAATCGATTTTTATCGAATTTATTCATTTTTTAAGACTAGCCGGACCCTTTTTTACTCTTATAGCAACTCCAAATTTCCACTATTTCACACATTTAACATTTATTTTACAATTTATGCATTGTAGTCCTTTTAGGTGTTTTCATGCTAACACCCTTCACAAAAGTTGTTTATAAGACATCCAAGACTCATTTTCTTCCATAAAAACTCAGCAAACATCACAAATCATTTCATGGCAAAACCCTAAACTCTTAATCATTTTGCAAAATAGTACCCTCATTTGAAAGATCATGCTTCAAGGGTCTTAAAAGTACAAAAACATTCAAGAAAAACCATTAGAATCACTTACTTGTGAGGATTACAAGTTGCTGAAATTTTTAAGCTTTCAATCCCCCTTCAATGGCTGATTTTCGGTGGATAAAGAGGATGACAAAGGGATGATATCATCTTTCCTTTATTTTATTTCTACTTTAGTCCAAAAGTCAAAAAATCAATTACTTAACATTGAAAATTGTCAATTCATTGTCTCATATGGCCGGTCACCCTATTTCTAAGGGTTTAATTTCCCTTTAAAGGTCCCCAATTTTCATTCCCTAGCTATTTGACACCTTTAGCTATCAATTCAAGACTTTTGCACCTTATGAGATTTAGTCCTTTTTTCGCAATTAAGCTCACAAACACCAAAATTAACTCACCAAATTTTTAATGTACTCTTAGTAACATGTTATAATATCAAAATAAAAATAAAGTAACTTCTCTGACTTTGGATTTGTGGTCCCGAGACCACTATTCTGACTAGGCCTTAAATTAGGCTGTTACATGTTTGGTTGTAACTAGCCATTGGAATAACTAGTGAAAAGTATATTTTGATGTAATTATATAAGGCCATATCATGTTTGATGAGTGTTGGAATGGCTAAATGGTAAAAGATATATATATATATATATAAACAAAATGATGAATGGATTTGAGTTAGAATAATTGAATAACTTGCAAGTAAACATAAATTGTAATTGTGGAAATTTAAACATTTAATGATATGTGTTAATAGAACATTAATAATACTTGTTTTTGGCTTGGTTTATATTTGTAACACCCCTTACCCGTGTTTGACACCAGAACAGGGTATGAGGCATTACAGAACATAAACACATGCAATCGTATAAAATCGGGTCATGAATTTATAAACACATGCAATCGTATAAAATCGGGTCATGAATTTACGTTCAAATTTAAAACTTTTCACATTTCATCTTAAAGTCCCTAATATGGGCCTACGAAGCCCAAATCATGCTTTGCAAATGGTTCGGGACCAAACCGAGAACTTTATAAAACTTTGAAAAATTTCATGAAAAACAGGGCCACACTCTCGTGTGATATTAGGACATGGCTATGTGGCTCGCATGGCCATTTCCCTAGCTCGTGCACTAATCTGACTTGCCGTTGCGAACAAATTTACATCACACATAGATATCACCACTCATTCATCCACATATGTAAGCATACATATCCTTAAAATGCATCATCATGGACTTATAATATAGCCAATATACCGACATCAAATGGCCTTGCACAACAATGAACTTTCAAATAGCATAGGCCAACATTTTAGGCCAAAACAATTATGACACATACAAAAATAACCAATTCCTCTATACAAGCCATGACATTAAGTATAAGAATTACCAATACCCAATTTGTTAGTTTGATAGTGTGATAGGTTCTCTGGCGACTTCCAACCCAAGCTAATCTGAGGACACTATAAACACAGAAAATAAACGGAGTAAGCTATATAGCTTAGTAAGTTGGTATGTAAATAATAAGAAATTTATTAACATGATGTTATTGATTCTCACAATATGTTCTCAAGATAATACAATCATAATTGCACATAGTTCCACTATTTACTCTTGTTTATCTCAAGCTATCTACTAGAGTCACAGTCACTAAAATATTTATATCTTAAGCTACAAAACTCCAAATTAAGATCCGCTAATTTTCCCTAAAACTAGACTCACATATCTTATTACAACAAAATTTTTAGAATTTTTGGTCTAGCCAATAAGTACAGTTTATTCTTTAAAGTCTCCCTTATTCTATTGTTTGACAGTTTTAACCTTTCTTCACTAAAAATTAATCATCTCATCGTATGAGATTCAAATGATGTTCCTGATTGTTTATATTGCAAATAGACTAAATAATAATTTTAAAAATATAAACTCTAACCAATAATTATTTTTATACAATTTTTAATGATTTTGCAAAATTAGAACAGGAGATTTCAAAATCATTCTGACCTTGTCTCACAAAAATTGAAATATCTCATAATATGAATTTTTTTTGCTTACACTGCTTCTTTTATGTGAAAATAGACTCAATAATATTTAATTTTATATCTTATTCAACCTCTAATTCGATTTCCACCATTTTTGATGATTTTTCAAAGTCACACAACTACTGTTGTCCAAAACTATTTTATTGCTAATTTTACTCTCTCACGTTTTCTTTATATTAACTGTCACTCAACATTCACATAGATTTCGTACGTACCTGTTTCACTTAAATAAGTTATACTTTCATTTTTTTTCTTGGCTATGTCAGTTGATACACTTAAACCTCAATGAAAACACATTATTTCAATTCAATATCAAATAATATTATTGGTTCATAATTCTTTCACATTTAATCATCACATAGTCATATTCATTTACACTTAGTCATTTCCCGTTTAACACATCGGAATAATAACGGATATACAGTGGCCTTCACATAGTACCACCCTTGTAGCCAAAGCTATTTTATTCACAAAATGGCCTTCACATAGTACCACACTTGTGTCCAAAACTATTTTATTCACAAAGTGGCCTTCACATAGTACCACACTTGTGTCTAAATCTATTTTATTCCTAAGGTTCAACCGGGAAATTTCTCACTTAGCACAATGCCATGGACTTATTTCACTTATTTGCCATGGACTTATTTCACTTAGATGCCATGGTCTTATTTCATTTAGCACAATTTCATATCCTAGATATGGTCTTACATGCGAATCACTTATTTCACTTAGCACATTGCCATGGTCTAACCATGGTCTTTTACTGTCAATTCATATTTCACTATGCAATGATCGTGATCGATCCTGTGATTTTACTCAATTCGAACGTTTACTTTAATTTTCACAATTTAATCAAATATATAATAATATTGCATAATTAACACAAATCAATAATGTTTATTAACATTATAACATCCCGAATTAGGGCCTAGTCGGAACAGTGGTCTCAAGACCATAAATCTGAGATAGAAATAATTATTTTATGATTCTTATGAGGTTTATGTTATGAATGCATGCTTGTGTGAAAGTTTCATGAAGGAGTTCTATGCATAAAATGTCTAATTGCATTATAGGGACCAAATTGAATAAAGTGCAAAACTTGCATTCTAGAAGCTTTAAGCATGAAATTGCATTAGATTATGAATTAGAGGGTCCTAATTAGCAATTTGACCAATTTATAAAATTTTGGACAAAAATGGACATGCATAGGAAAAATTGGAAAGAGAAACCCTAAGGGCATTTTGGTCATTAGGTAATTAAAAGAATAAAAAGGGAAAATCAAACCAAAAATGTGTCCATCTTCCTCCTTGGCTGCCGAAAATCACACAACACCATAGCTAGGGTTTTTTTCAACATTTCCAAGCTTAATAGTAAGTGTTCCCTAGCCCCGTTTTTAATGTTCTTTGTGTTTTTGAAGTACTGATAACATGGTCCACCCATTTCTAGCTATATTTTGAGCTAGGGTTCATGTATGAAAATTTACCGATGCATGACATGCTTGTATTTTGATGATTAATGGAGGAATACGAATGTTTGATGCATGATGAACATCTTCTATTAGGTGATTTTTAGTTAAAACACGTAAACAAGGGACTTGTTTGTAAAAGTGTAAAAGTGAGTAGTAATAATATGAAATAAAAGAAAATATGGGCTGATATGAGCATAGTAAAGTTTCAGCTAAGCTTGGGTAATCAAGAAAATGCATAAATTTCATTTTACAAGCATAGGGGCTAAATTGTAAATATGTGAAAGATTAAGGGTCAAAATGTAAAATTTCAAAATTATGATTTTTGGACCCATTTGAATAATTTGAATAATAAATAAGTTAAATTTGGCATTATAGATCAAGAAAAAGTGAATCGGGACTTAATCGAGGAAAGAATAAGGTATACGACAACTAGGCTCGATTATCATCGTTTTGTACCGAGGTAAGTGCATATGCAAATAATGTGGTGTTGTAGTATGTTTTAATGCTTTAATATATTGTGATACATATTTTATTGTAATTATGAGTTATATGCTTATTGATTGTTATGAAAGCATTAATGTTATCATGGTCGTTAACCACAACAATACGAGCAAGTACGATGGCGATAATATATGCAAATGAAGAAAATCCCATTTGGACCTTAGGAATAGTTAGGATACAAGTGACATGTCACTAGGAAATAAGAGATCAAGCTCGTTGAGTTGGTCCGAGTTCGTGAGAAATCCAAACTTGTTGAGTTGGTCCAAGTTTGTAATATATGTAAGGCATCCGAGCTCGTTGAGTTGGTCCGAGTTCATTATGGATGCAATGCACGTAACATCCGAGCTCGTTGAGTTGGTCCGAGTTCACTATAGATGTCTACATGTTATGAGATAGCTTTGGCTACGTATGTACATGAGGCACTTATGTGCAAGTTTTTCGCGAATCTAATAGTATTCTGATGTGTTCAATGGGTAATGCAATGATTGTAATGAAGTCTCGAGGAGGGCATATGAAAGAGGTATGATTATCGATACTCTACTATGAGTACAGGTACGTATGCTAAACCTATGAGTAATGCTTTGATAAAGATCGATTTAAGATGAGCAAGTATGTATGTGCATATGATGAGTAAGCAAAGAGGTTTGAATGACGAATAATCTTTATGTATATGTTATCATGTTTTCGCATATTAATTGTTTACCACTATCGCATATTATTTGCATGTGGACTTATTAAGCTTTAATTCTTACTCCCCTCTCTTTTCCATCCTTTGTAGTTCTGCCAAGCCAGCTCGAGGATCGGAAGCTGTCGGAGTATTCAATCACACTATCAAAAGACTTTTGGGTATAGTGAAATTATTATTTTGAGTATGGCATGCATAGTAACTTGGTCATTTTATGATATGTGTCATGCTATTTGGCCAAATTGTGAAGGCCTATGATGATGATGATGATTCTTTTTGTAATGGCCATGTGATATGGCTCATATTTGATCATTTGGGTTTTAATCTAATTACCCATGCATGTGTTAGTGTTTTGATGGTGGGATATGTTATTGCTTGGTGTGTGCATGATAATGATATGATATGTTGTTGATTGATGAATGTATGGTAAAGTGTGGATTAAGTGCTAAAGGCTAAAGGATGACCTAATGACTTAAAATGACTATGTGTATGAATACACAATTTGAAGTTATGGAAACAAGTTTAATAATGCATGAAATTGATGTGGAATGCCTTTAAATGGAGTAATAAATGAGTGTGCAATAAGATGACATTATGAAGATGTGAGAGTGCTATGGTGTAGAGTATTTGAGTGCGTAAATATGTCATGTTGCATGTTATAAAGTGTGTTTGAATGTATGAGTGATTGAGGGTGACCATTGGCTTGGAAAATAGCCTTCAAAAGGGTCCACATAGGTAGACACACGGGTATGTGTCAGGGCCGTGTGTGACACACGGTCTACCCCATGGGCATGCTGAATGGCCGTGTGTCTCCTACACCAAAAATTTCCAAGTCAGTATGCATGGTAGTAAATAGACGGGCAGAGACATTGTCGTGTGTCTCAACCGTGTGAAGGACACGGCCTAGCACACGGGCGTGTGCCTTGGCCGTGTATCCCTAAATGAATGATGACATCATAAATAGAATGTCCAGGTTTTTAGACATGGGCGATGACACGGTCGTGTCTAGGCCGTGTGAGGGAGACGGGCCAGGGACACGGGCGTGTGCTCGGCCATGTGAAAACCCCTGTAGGTTTGAAATGAAAAATAAATTCTAGAAATTCCACATGAGTATGGGACACAGGCGTGTCCAAAAGCACACAAGCGTGTCCCAAAGCACACGGGCGTGTTCATTGCCTTCACACGGGCGTGTGAGGCTTAAACCTAGAAATTTTCTTAGTATTTTCTTAAGCTCTCGATTTAGTCCCGGATCACTTTTAATGTATGTTTTGGGCCTCGTAGGTCCATGATAAGGACAATATGAATTTGTTTGATTGGTTTTAATTTGGAGTGAAATTTTATGACCCGTATTTTTCAGAAATTTTATGACCCGTATTTTTCAGAGATGCCCTGTTTATGTACGGTAATGCCTCGTATTTTGTCCCAATCTCGGGTACGGGTAAGAGGTGTTACAAACATACGAACTTACCTCAACCTAAAATGGCAAAAAGGACCAAATCGTCCAATACTCATTTTTCCCCTGTTCTAAGTCTGAACTTCGTTTTTCTTGATCTATAATATCACATTCTACTTATTAAATTATTATACTATTCAAATCAATCCAAAAATCATATATGGCAAAATTACATTTTTACCACTAAAGTTTCACATATTTACAAATTTACCCCTAGGCTCGTAAAATGAAATGTATCCATTTTTCTCAATACCCAAGACTAGACAATTCATATTCCCTCTTATAGTAGCCTACATTTTTCACTAAATCACATTTCCTACACATATTTTACAACGTTTACAAATAGGTCTTTTTATGAAATTTCATCCAAAATCACTTAGTAAAGGTTGTTTATCACACTTCAAACTTTCATATTCTTCCATAAAACATTAAAACACATGTATTTCATCCATGGGTAAATTTTAAACATAAACCTTAGCTCAAAATAATGGTAGAAATAGCTAAACCGAGTTACGAGGATCTCAAAAATGTAAAAATCATTAAAAACGGGGCTAGAATGGACTCACAACCCTAGCCATGGTTTCCTATTGTGAAATTCGGCCATGGGTTTGAAGATGGACAAAAATTGGCTTTTAATTTTAATTTTAATTTGAATTCATTTTAATTACTAAATGACTAAAATACCTCTAACTTAAAAATATTCTATTTCACCTATTTCATGTCCATTTTTGTCCAACAAATTAACCAATGATCTAATTACCATTTAAAGACCTCCAATTTAAAATTTCATAACAATTAGACACCTCTAATGTAACTCCCCTTACCCATACCCAAGATTGGGACACGGTACGAGGCATTACCGCGAACATACAAGGACATTTCAGGAAAAGACGGGCTGTACAATTTCATTTCAAAGTCAAACTAAATCAAATTATATTATATTGACCCTATTATGGCCTTACCAGGCCCAAAATACGCTTTAAAATGGTCCAAAACCAAACCGAGAACTTAAAAAAATTCGTGGAAAATTTTCATACCCTAGCCTTACACACTCGTATAGAGGCCTTCCACATGCCCGTGTGCTAGGGACACGTCTGTGTCCCTTGCCCATGTGGAATTGTTTCGATTTATTTTTCATTTCGAAGCTCCAGTGGTTTTCACATGGCCGAGGACACGCCCGTGTCCTTTGTCCGTGTCCTCAACATGACCAGGCACATGCCCGTGTGGTCACCCGTGCGAATTTTAGGCTGCATTCTGTTTATGATGTCATCATGCAATTTGAGGTACACGACCAAGGCACACGCCCGTGGCCAGAGGCCGTGTCCTCTACACAGCTGAGACATACGGCCGTGTCTTGCCCGTGTGTTTACTATCAAAGCTTGCTGCCTAAAATTGCAAGGTGCAGGGGACACACGGCCGAACTACATGCCCGTCGGGCTGACCGTGTGTCACACACGGCCTAAACACATGCCCGTGTGTCACACACGGCCTAAACACATACCCGTGTGTCTATCCGTTTGGACCATTTGGTGGCTATTTTCCAAGCCATTGGTCATCCAAAATCACTCATACACACTCAAAAGTTCCTATGGCATATAACATTGCCTATATGTATCTTTAAATGCTTTAATACGGTCATTTGCATGGTAACCTCATATCATTGGTTGGTACATGCTAGATTATCCTTTATGCATTAAGGATGTTCATTATCCCATTTCACATTTCATACTTGGGCCATTTTATGCCTTTACCATATTCAAACTATTTGGCCTCATTTAACACATTCATCCATGGCATATCATACCATTATAATACATGAGGCAAGTAAACATAGGCACATAGAATAGATAGGGATTACAACCCATCTCAATATTGGGCACATCCCATAGCCATATACAAAAGAATTATCAATACTATAAGCCAACACTTTGGCTAACCAAATGACACATATAACAAAATATGACAATTACCCTATACATGCCATTATAAAAAATAAAAGTATTCATATACCAAGCAAGGCTAGCGATAGTGTGATGATTCCTCCAATCGTCTTCCAATCTTCACGAGTCCACGAGCTCTATAAAACAGGGAAAGGAAAAGGGATAAGCATTAACATGCTTAGTAAGTTCGGATAATAGGAAGGTAAACTTACTGGCTTTTTAGCATGCAACCATAAAAGATATTCTTACCAAACATGCATAGTATAAATTCCCTATCCCATACACTCAATCATCGAGTTAGTTTCATCTCAAACAATATAGCATTAATCTTAGATGAGCTCATCAATTCAACAATACCATTCTCGTTTCTCATTATAGTCCCATTGAATTTCTCGAAAATCTCGATGGGAATATATTTTTTGTCAAGTCATGCTTGACGATTTTGAATACACACTCCCCTGAACCTCACTCTTATAGCGGGATTATCAGTTCAGGTTAAACCCCTTTTAACATAAATTCAAGGAATATTGTCGGGATTACCATTCTAGGCTAAATCCCTTATAATGACAATTACTCCAGTGTGCTCGGATCTGAAATGGCAAACCAGGCTAATTTTAGTCCTTAAACGTATTACCTATCCCGGCTAAACCCACAATGCACATATATTAATCGGGAGGTTCTATAATAGTCCGGTTTAGACCCTAGTCGAAATAGTGGTTTTAGGACCATAAATCTGAGTTTGAAAAATATTTTAATATTATTTTCTGTGTCTGTGATATGTGAATTTATATCTGCGAAATTTATGTGATTTAAATTGTCTGTTTCTGTGCTTAATTATGATAAAGGACTAAATCACATAAAATGCAAAAGTTGCATGTTAATTGTTAAAGGCATTAAATTGCTATAAAAAGAAAGTGTAAAGCATTTGCATGTCAGTTTGACCATTGATAGTGCATTTTGTCATAAAAGGACTTGTGTTAGGTAAATTTTTATGTTAATTCATTAAGGGTAAAATGGTAAACTTATTTTTAATGTTATGATTAATAAAATAAAATGAAAGGAAGCCATTTTATCATGCATGATAGTTGAAAATCAGAAAAAAGAAGTAGGGTTTGAAGCTTTTATACATTCGGCAGTTTGGTAGCTAGATTGAGGTATGAAATTTGTTTGATTTTTAATAATTTCTACGTTTCTGTGATTGTTGCTTCGTGTTCTTCAAAACCCATGTCTGAATTTCTATTTCTGTTGAAGATTATGAAATGTGCCATTGATGATTATATGAACTTTGTAATTTTTTTATATGGATTATGAAAGATATATGTGAGATTATCATGTTTTGTTCTTGAATTTTTGATGGAATAGAGCTATTTGGGCTAATTTGTGAAAATGAGGTTTTGAAGGACTAAATTGTGAATTAAATATGTTATTTGAGCTTGTATGGAAGCTATGTATATTTGGCCAAGCTATAGTTTTGGTGAATTTTGCATATTTGTGATTTTGTGAAAAATGGACTAAATTGTCAAAGTGTGAAAATATAAGGGATAAAAATCAAAGTGCCCTAAATATGTGTTCATGGATTATTTTGAAAGAAATTAATGATTGAATGGTTGAATTTGAATTGTATTAGATCAAGAACAAAGAAAATCAGACTTAGATCGAGGGAAGTCCAAAATAGTTGAATAGTCTACTCGTTTCCATACGAAATTCGTACGAGGTAAGTCAAATTACAATTACACGTTAAATTGAATAAATTCTGCGCATATAAACTGTGCGCATATAAACTGTAATCTGTATTGGACGGTCTTGAGAGCATGATGAATAAATTTCGAGTAAACTCTGCTAATATGCTAGTATCTAAAAAGCTCTGTACGTTTCTAAAAGAACGTTGACATTGATTTGAGATATCGTGTAAGACCGTGTCTGAGACACAGGTCTCGATTTGAGATTTAGGTGTAAGACCATGTTTGAGACATCGGCATCGTATCTGATTTCATGTAAGACCCTGTCTGGGACAGAGGCATCGATACTGAATTACATGTAAGACCACGTCCGGGACGTCGACATTGTACCCGTTTATGAATATCTGTATCGTTTCTGAACCATCTGATGATATAGTACGAGATATGAGAATGAATATATGAAATGTATAATCTATATAGGTACGTTTGTATCGTACTAAATTTCTGAATATGAAAGACTCTGTTTCTGTGAAATAATGAATGCGAAGTATGTATAAAATGATGGAAATGAAACATGACATGTATACAAGCAAATGAGCATGGTTAAGCTCATGAATTACTCTATGAAATGGCTATGAATTCTTACTATTGACTTTTACTTTATATTCTTTAATAGTTAGACCAATTGTATTTGGCTTACTAAGCTCTTTGTAGCTTACTCTGTGTGATTTCTGTCTGTTTTACAATTATCGTAGCTACTGAAGGCTCGGGGATAGTCGAAGATTGTCACCATATTATCGAACTCATTTTGGTACTTTCGAAATTGTAAACATTTTTAAGTATGGCATGTATAGGCTAGAATGTCTATGTATTTAAGCTTTGATATGTATATATGTTATGCCACGAGAGTTGGCTGGCAAATGGTATGGATTTGAATAGGTTATTGAATGATGATGATTTAGTTATAATGAAACATGTTTTGAGCATGAAATTGGTTGAAAATTTTGGTATAAATGTTGTTTAATATTGCTTGTAGGAATGACCCAAAAAGGGGTGGCAAGTTGGCTTAAACCAAGCTTGCATTGTGCCACACGGTCAGGGACCACGGGCGTGCCTTGTGGCCATGTATGCAAAGCAGTAATCTCTTAAGATCACACGGTTAAGACACATGGGCGTGTCATATGGCTGTGGGCTCAAGTCAGTAGCTAGCTAAGTATCACATGGCCATAGCACACGAGCGTGTCGGTTGGCCGTGGGTGAAAGTCAGTATATATACTCTGTTTTGGCACGGTTGGATCACATGGGTGTGTCTGGTGCCCATGTGAGACACGCAGCCTTGTTACACGGACGTGTGACCTCAACAGAATTGAAAAATTTTTTGAGTTCTAAAATATATGAATGTGTTCGGTTTAGTCTCGACTGTCCTTAAAAGTATGTTATAGGTCTCGTAGACCATCATAAGGGATGAATTATTGATGATTGCCTATGTATTAATGTTATGTGATATCTGTGATTCTGAATCAGTCTGAAATGTTCTGTCTGTCTAGTAATGCCCCTTACCTATTCTGACAATGGTTACGGGATAGGGGTGTTACATTTTGTTGGTATCAGTGCTATGGTTTAGTCGGTTCTAGGACTACCATAGCATATGTGAGTCTAGCTATACATGCCATATTTATGAACTGTGATAGTATGGTGAATCCTGACATTGAAATGTGCTTTTATATAGCAAATGGATCCCGATAGAGCTGTAGCTAATGATGTTGAAAGCAATGCGCCTACTCCCGCGTAAGGGACGGTGCAAGTTGATTCTCGACCGGCTACGAGTAGCCGTGATGGTGAGGCTAAACAAGCCTTTTATCAAATAATGATAGGTTCACTCAGTATACTAGAACCAATCCAGTTGTACAACAACCTCCACCCCCGGTTAATCCTTCTCAAATTCCTGTTATGCCCTCAGTGAATCTGGTTCAGTTAAGTAGACCACCGGTTGATAAAATTAGAAAGTATGGGGATGAAAAGTTTCGAGCTACAATGAATGATGATACTGAAAGAGCCGAATTATGGTTAGAGAATACAATACGAGTGTTTGATGAAATGTCTATGAATCCCGAGAAATGTGTAAAATGTGCCGTTTCACTTCTGAGAGATATGGCGTACCATTGGTGGAAAACTTTAATATCTGTGGTTCCGAGTGAATGGGTTACTTGGGATTTCTTCCAAGTTGAATTTCGGAAGAAATACATTAGTCAGAGATTCATCGATCAGAAATGTAAAGAGCTTTTCGAGCTTAAACAAGGTTGTATGTCTGTTACTGAATACGAACGTGAATTTGTGAGATTGAGCCTGTATGCTCGGAAATGTGTATCAAATGAAACAATAATGTGCAAAAGGTTTGAAGATGGACTAAACGATGATATTCATCTATTAGTTTGGATTTTGGAGATTAAAGAAATGGTAGTGCTCGTTGAGCGAGCTTGTAAAGCTGGAGAATTAAATAAAGAGAAAAGAAAAGTTGATTCTGAAGCTAGAGATGTTAGAAAGAGATCTTTGAGTAGATCATTTCAGTCTGTGTCAAAGAAATTTCGAGATGATCATAGTCGTTCAAAGGTTGATGTAAGACATTCGAACCGAGATCGAGCTAGATCGTATTCGAATTTCGGAGCTCCTGCTACTTCTGTTGCAAGTGTCGGGAATGTCCAATCTGAGAAACCTGAATGTAAACACTATGGTAAAAGACATCCGGGAAATTGTAGATTGAATGACCGAGCCTGTTTTCGATGTGGATCTCTGGACCATTTTATAAAAGATTGTTCTGAACCTACTGAGCAAGAGAATGTATAGAACCCGAGACTGAGCAACACCTCAGCTGGAGGTAGACCTTCCAGAAATAAGGGAAATGCAAGTGGTGATCAAAGAGCTACTAGGGATACTATTGTTAGATCTAAGGCCAAAGCACCTGCCAGAGCCTATGCTATCCAAGCTTGTGAGGAAGCCTCATCTCCAAACGTGATTCCTGGTACTTTTACTCTTCATGATACTTCTGTGATTGCATTGATAGACCCTAGATCAACGCATTCTTATATCTGTATGAATTTAGTGCACAGTAAGACTTTGCCTGTAGAGTCTACTGAATTCGAAATTAGAGTATCAAACCCCTTAGGCGAAAGTGTCTTGGTTGATAGTCTGCAAGAATTGCCTGTTATTGATGCGAGATATCTATTTTCCTGCTGATTTGATGCTTTTGCCTTTCGACGAATTTGATATAATTCTGGGAATAGACTGGCTAACTTTACACGATGCTATTGTGAATTGCAAACAAAAAGTTATTGATTTAGGGTGTAAGAATGATGAGATAATTCGAATTGAGTCTAGTGATCTAAATGGACTACCAGTTGTGATATCTGCAATGAAAGCACAAAAATATATGAAGAAGGCTGTGAAGCCTACTTAGCTTATGTGTTAGACTCGAAAGTGAATGAAAAGAAAGTTGAATCTGTGCCTGTTGTCTGTGAATTCTCTGATGTGTTTCCTGAAGAACTACCAGGTTTGCCTCCTATTCAAGAAGTCGAGTTTGGTATTGAATTAGTACCTGGTACTACTCCGATTTCGATAACTCTGTATAGAATGGCTCTGACCGAGTTAAAGGAATTAAAATCTCAGTTGCAAGAATTGACCGATCAAGGATTTGCTAGACTGAGCTTTTCACCATGGGGTGCTCCTATTCTGTTTGTGAAAAAGAAAGATGGCATAATGAGAATGTGTATTGATTACTGTCAGCTTAACAAAGTGACTATAAAGAACAAATATCCTCTGCCCAGAATTGATGACTTATTCGATCAATTGAAAGGTGCTACTGTGTTTTCAAAAATAGATTTGAGAGCAGGCTATTATCAGCTACGAGTAAAAGACTCAGATATTTCAAAGACTATTTTCAGAACAAGGTACAATCACTATGAATTTTTAGTTATGCCTTTCAAATTGACTAATGCACCTGCTATCTTTATGGATTTGATGAATAGAATTTTTAGACCATATTTAGATCAATTTGTTGTGGTATTCATTGATGATATATTGATTTATTCACGTGATAAATCTGAACATGCCGAGCATTTGAGAATAGTGCTACAAACTCTGCGAGATAAACAATTGTATGCAAAGTTCAGTAAATGTGAGTTTTGGTAGCGAGAAGTTGGTTTTCTGGGCCACATTGTGTCAGCATCAGGTATTCGAGTTGATTTGAACAAAATTTATACTATTCTAGATTGAAAGCCTCCGAGAAATGTTTCTGAAGTCCGTAGTTTTCTGAGACTTGCTAGTTACTACAGACGATTCGTAAAAGGTTTCTCGATGATTGCAACTCCTTTGACAAAACTGATCCAGAAAGATGTGAAGTTTGAGTGGTCTGAAAAGTGTCAGAACAGCTTTGATCAGTTGAAAGCTTTATTGACTGAAGCTCCGATTTTGGTACAACCTGAATGAACTATCTAACTCAGGAAACGAACTATCCGACTTACGACCTCGAGTTAGTTGCTATTGTGTTTGCCTTGAAGATCTGGCGTCACTATTTATTTGGTGAGAAATGTCACGTGTGTTCTGATCATAAAAGTCTGAAGTATTTAATGACACAAAAAGATTTGAACCTGCGACAGAAAAGATGGTTAGAACTGCTAAAAGACTACAAACTTGTGATTGATTATCATCCGGGAAAAGCAAATGTTGTTGCAGATGCCTTAAGTCGGAAATCATTGTTTGCTTTACGTGCAATGAACGCTTATTTGGTTTTGTCTAATGATGGTTCAGTTTTAGCTGAATTAAAAGTGAGACCCTTGTTCTTACAGCAGATTCTCGAAGCTCAAAAGATTGATAATGAGGTGTTGGATAAACGAACTCAATGTGATGTAGCAACAGTAGTCTGTTATCTGTGCATCCGGGTAGTACGAAAATGTATAATGATCTGAAGCAACATTATTGGTCGTCCGGAATGAAAAGAGATATCTTTGAATTTGTTTCTAAATGTTTGATCTGTCAACAAGTCAAAGCTGAGCAACAAGTGCCATCTGGATTGTTGCAACTGATTATGGTTCCGGAGTGGAAATGGGCTGGAGTGACCATGGACTTTGTGTCGGGTTTGCCCTTGTCTCCAAGAAAAAAATATGCAATATGGGTTGTAGTTGATCGTTTGACGAAATCAGCACATTTTATTTCGATTTGATCTGATTATTCGCTTGATAAATTAGCTGAGTTATACATTTCTGATATCGTGAAATTGCATGGTGTACCATTGTCGATAGTGTCAGATAGAGACCCGAGATTTACATCGCGATTCTGGAAGAAATTACAAGATGCTCTGGGTACTAAATTGCATTTTAGTATTTCTTTTCATTAGCAAATGGACGGTCAATCCGAGCGAATTATTCAGATACTCGAGGATATGTTGAGATGTTGCATTCATAAGTTTGAAGGTATGTGGGAATAATATCTACCTTTGATTGAATTTGCTTATAATAACAATTTTCAGTCGAGCATCAAAATGGCACCGTACGAAGCTTTATATGGTCGAAAATGTCGTACACCTTTGTATTGGACTGAGCTTAGCGAAAATAAGATTCATGGGTTGATTTGATAAAAGAAACCGAACAGAAAGTAAAAGTAATCCGAGATAGTTTGAAAGCAGCTACCGATCGTCAGAGATCATATGTAGATTTAAAAAGAAAAGCCATTGAATTTGAGATCGGTGACAAAGTATTTTTGAAAGTATCTCCGTGGAAGAAA
This sequence comes from Gossypium longicalyx, assembly GCA_025698465.1. Lineage (NCBI taxonomy): Eukaryota > Viridiplantae > Streptophyta > Magnoliopsida > Malvales > Malvaceae > Gossypium > Gossypium longicalyx. Next base: position 45,243,569 of record CM047007.1, on the reverse strand, counting down.
CTGTTCTGATTTGGTAAAAAGGGGAAGTTGAGTCCGAAGTTCATCGGACCGTATGAGATTATCGAGTGTATTGGGTCGGTAGCATGTAGATTGTCATTGTCACCAGAGTTAGAAAAGATTCACAATGTGTTTCATGTATCAATGCTTCGACAATACAGATTCAATCCTTCGCATATAATTTCCCCGTTTGATATTGAAATCCAATCTAATATGACTTATGAAGAAAAATCGATCCGTATTTTAGCTCGTGAGGTTAAAGAGTTACAAAACAAGAAAATTTCATTAGTTAAAGTGAGGTGGCATCGAAACGGTGTTGAAGAGGCCACGTGGGAGTCTGAAGATGCTATGAGACAACAATATCTGAATCTATTTAACGGTAAGATTTTTGGGGACAAAAATCCCTAAGGGGGGAGAATTGTAACAGTCTGGTTTAGACTCTAGTCAGAATGGTAGTTTCGGGACCACAAATCCAAGTTTAAAAAAAGTAATATTAGTTTATGTGTCTGTGATATGTGAATTTATATCTGCGAAGTTTCTGTGATTTAAATTGTCTATTTCTGTGCTTAATTATGATAAAGGACTAAATCGCGTAAAATGAAAAAGTTGCATGTTAATTGTTAAAGACATTAAATTGCTATAAAAAGAAAGTGTGAAGCACTTGCATGTGAATTTGACCATTGATAGTGCATTTTGTCATAAAAGGACATGTGTTAGGTAAAATTTTATGTTAATTCATTAAGGGTAAAATGGTAAACTAATTTTTAATGTTATGATTAATAAAATAAAATTAAAGGAAGCCATTTTATCATGCATGATAGTTGCAAATTAGCAAAAAGTAGGGTTTGAAGCTTTTATACATTCGGCACTTTGGTAGCTAGATTGAGGTATGAAATTTGTTCGATTTTTGATAATTTTTACGTTTCTGTGATTGTTGCTTCGTGTTCTTCAAAACCCATGTCTGAATTTCTATTTCTGTTGAAGATTATGAAATGTGTCATTGATGATTATATGAGCTTTGTAATGTTTTTATATGGATTATGAAAGATATATATGAGATTATTATGTTTTGTTCTTGAATTTTTGATGGAATAGAGCTATTTGGGCTAATTTGTGAAAATGAGGTTTTGAAGGACTAAATTGTAAATTAAATATGTTATTTGGGCTTGTATGGAAGCTATGTATATTCGGCCAAGCTATAGTTTTGGTGAATTTTTCATATCTGTGATTTTGTGAAAAATGTACTAAATTGTCAAAGTCTGAAAATGTAAGGGCTAAAATGCAAAGTGCCTTAAATATGTGTTCATGGATTATTTTGAATGAAATGAATGATTGAATGGTTGAATTTGAGTTGTATTAGATCAAGAACAAAGAAAATCGGACTTAGATCAAAGGAAGTCCAACAAAGTTGAATAGTCAACTCGTTTCCGTCCAAAATTCATACGAGGTAAGTCAAATTACAATTAAGCGTTAAATTGACTAAATTTTGCACATGTAAACTGTAATCTGTATTGGACGGTCTTGAGTGCATGATGAATAAATTTTGAGTAAACTCTGTTAATATGCTAGTATCTGAAAAGCTCTGTACGTTTCTAAAAGAACATTGACATTGATTTGAGATATCGTGTAAGATCGTGTCTAGGACACAGGCCTCGATTTGAGACTTAGGTGTAAGACCATGTCTGGGATATCGGCATCGTATCTGACTTCATGTAAGACCCTGTCTGGGACAGAGGCATCGATACTCAATTACATGTAAGACCACATCCGGGACGTCGGTATTGTACTCGTTTATGAATATCTGTATCGTTTCTGAATCGTCTGATGATAGAGTACGAGATATGAGAATGAATATATGAATGTATAATCTATATAGGTACGTTTGTACCGTACTAAATTTCTGAATATGAAAGACTTTGTTTCTGTGAAAGAATGAATGCGAAGTATGTATAAAATGATGGAAATGAAACATGACATGTATACAAGCAAATGAGCATGGTTAAGCTCATGAATTACTCTGTGAAATGGCTATGAATTCTTACTATTGACTTTTACTTTATATTCTTTAATAGTTAGACCAATTGTATTTGGCTTACTAAGCTCTTTGTAGCTTACTCTGTGTGATTTATGTCTATTTTACAATTATCGTAGCTACTGAAGGCTCGGGGATAGTCGAGGATTGTCACCATACTATCAAACTTAATTTGGTACTTTTTAAAGTGTAAATATTTTTAAGTATGGCATGTATAGGCTAGAATGTTTATGTATTTAAGCTTTGATATGTATATATGTTATGCCATGAGAGTTGGCTAGCAAATGGTATGGATTTGAATAGGTTATTGAATGATGATGATTTAGTTATAATGAAGCATGTTTTGAGCATAGAATTGGTTGAAAACTTTGGTATAAATGTTATTTAATATTGCTTGTAGGAATGACCCAAAAAAGGGTGGCAAGTTGGCTTAAACCAAGCCTGCATTGTGCCATACGGTCAGGGACCACGGGCGTGCCTTGTGGCCATGTATGCAAAGTAGTTACTCTTAAGATCACACGGTTAAGACACATGGACGTGTCATATGGCCATGGGCTCAAGTCAGTAGCTAGCTAAGTATCATACGGCCATAGCACACGGGCGTGTCGGTTGGCAATGGGTGAAAGTCAGTATATATACTCTGTTTTGGCACAGTTGGATTACAGGGGCGTGTCTGGTGCCCGTGTGAGGCACATGGCCTGGTTACACGGACGTGTGACCTCAACAGAATTGAAAATTTTTTTGAGTTTTGAAATTTATGAATGTGTTCGATTTAGTCCCGACTGTCCTTAAAAGTATGTTTTAGGTCTCGTAGACTATCATAAGGGATGAATTGTTGATGATTGCCCATGTATTAATGTTATGTGATATCTATGATTCTGAATCGGTTTGAAATGTTCTGTCTGTCTGGTAATGCCCCTTACCTATTTCGGCAACGGTTACGAGATAGGAATGTTATAGGTTTGGTTCGATCACTTAAGGAGCACCCATCTTGGCTAGATCCTTACCATACTGAGATCATCAAATTATCTGTCCGGGCTAAATCCCTTTTTGCAACACATGCAGGATCTCATGTCATGTAAATAAGAATTTACCCATCGAATCTCCCTTTTTCATTCAATCGGGACAATTGCCATCTTTCTTGGATTGTCATGCAATCAATATCCAAATTAACATATATTTAAGAATATGCATTTTCAAGTATATTTAAAGTTTACTTCGAGTTACACGAACTTACCTGGTAATTGCTTCAGGTTCGTGTTTCGGTTATTCCGAAACCTTCCGTTTACCTCGGTCGACCTCTGGAATTTGTTCCTCAGGGTATATAATAGTAAAAATAAGTCATTAGTAACATTATTCATTACGAGCCTAAATTTCACCCCGTGCAAAATGACCATTTTGCCCTAACCTTTTACAATATTTACGCTTTAGTCCCTAGGCTCATATGATGAAATGCATGCAATTTCTACATTACCCAAGACTAGCTAAATGTTTTTCCCTTTTATGGCAGTCCACATTTTCCATTATTTCTCATTTTTCTACCCATTTTTACAACTTTTACAAAATGGTCCCTAAAGCCATTTCCATGAAAAGTCACTTAGTAAAAGTTGTTTACCATCTTTTAAACTTTCATATTCCTCCATAAACCATTAAAATACAAGTAAATCATGCATGGTTAAATTTCTAAACATGAACCCTAGCATGAAATATGAGTAGAAATGAAGAGAGCAAGTTACGAGGATTTCAAAAATGCGAAGAACATTAAAAACGGGGCTTGGGAGCACTTACTATTGAGCTTGGAAAGTGAAGAAACCCTAGCTATGGTGGCTCTCAAAATTTTGCAGCAAGGTGGAGAAGATGAGTTGATTTTTGGCTTATTTTCCCATTTTATTTCATTAATTAGCCAAATGACAAAAATGCCCTTAAGGGCGCCCTTTCTTTCAAAATTTATCCATACATGCCCATTTTTGTCCAAAAACTTAGAAATTGGGAAATTTGCTCTTTAAGACCTTCTAATTAAAAATCTAAAGCAATTTCATACAATTTGCTTCTAGAACCCAAGTTTTGCAACTTATTCAATTTGGTCATTATTTTCCAATTGATCACCTTAGAATTTCTTCATGAAACTTTACCACATGCATATTTTCATATCCTAGACCTCATAACGATAATAAGATAAATATTTTAACATCGGTTTTGTGGTCCTGAAACCACTATTTTGACTAGGCCCTATTTCGGGATGTTACATCTAACATGTAGAACTCAACTTTTGTTCTTTTTACAATTTAATCCTTTTGACTAAATTCAGTGCCCAAACGTCGAAATTTTTCAATGAAATTTTCACAAAATCATTCTGTGAAATCGTAGACCATAAAAATATAATAAAAATAAAATTCTTTCCTCGTTGGATTTGTGGTCCCGAAACCACTGTTCCGATTAGGCCCAAAATCAGGCTGTTACAACTCTCTCCCTTTAGGGATTTTTGTCCCTAAAAATCTTATCAGAAGAAAATGCTTGCAACTATCATGAATCACTTTCACTAATTTTCCTAGAATTACAAATCATATCAACCTCGTATATTCTTTCTAATCACCTTTGAACTTTAACACACAGTGTTGGAGCATATCATTAAAGTTTTGAATTACTCTCTTAGACTTATCATCGATTTATACGTGTATTACAGTGCCAAGATGCAACTGCGTACTCATAGTTTCTTGTAGCTCTTTCCATAATTGGGATATAGCCCTCGGATCTCTATCTGTAATAATAGAGACTGATACATCACATAATCGAATAATCTCAGAAACATCTTACTCGGCTGATTTGTTAAACAAGAAATCTGTACACGATCTATCAATCACAATCCGATAACATCTTCCTTTTTGGAGATAAAGATAATTAAGATACAAAATCTATAGTAATTCTATCTCATATCACATCAAGGTTATCACTGATTGCAATAGACATGAATGCTCTTGATATTTGACTTTTATCCATTATCAAATCGACATCTGAGCATAAACTCAAAGACATTAAGTTACATACCCGATCACCAAAACATCTATTTCAAATAACTGCACATTTTTATTACTCCCAAAATGAACCAACGAGCTACTATTGAGCTTCGTACAAAAATTTCATGCATAAGCTCTGAATTCATCTGTATGCAATTTCTATCTTAGATCAATAACATCAACCATCAGGTCAGACTTGAAATTCAGAATAAAAAATCGACTCATACTGAACTCATTTAACTTACCATTCATTAGCACATTTCTAAGATTTTCAATCTTGCAATGAAAACATCGCTTTAGCTTTTAATCTAGCTAAAATCAAATCATCATCAATTAAGATCAATCGTGTAACCCACTCACAAAATAAACAAAGATTTTTCCACTCAGTATCTGTAACTATATCAGCTTTCCCAGAGATTAATTAATAACTACTCATGATCTTTCAATAGTTCAAGTCTTTAACACTATCTTAACTTCAAATCTTTCTATGACATTCGATACTTTAATTCTAGAAGTCAGGGAACATGTGACACTTTTCATCGATTAAACGATATCACCAAATTCTCAATACGGACATAAAAGTGACCATCTCTAAATCACTGGTCGAACAGTTCTTTTTAATGTGACATTAACCGTATGAAAACATGAACCATCACTTTACATTCTAGTAACAAAATACATTCCAATCTGTTTAATAGTGCATCACTAAAAAAATCATAAATACATTACTCAATTCAAACTAATCTCAGAACCAGAGCTTCGGTTAATAATATCTTCAACTGTTTTCAACTTAGCTAGACCATCCAAATTTTCATAAATGTGATAACTAGATCATTCAGAACAGCTTTAACTCATAATAACATCATCAGATTAGAACAAATCTAATAGGTATATCTTGGTATCGTACTCTTTAGAATATCAATCCTTCATTCAGACTGTCCATCGATATACTCGTGAATACACAAAATTTATTACCATAACTAAGGATACTTTAACTACATGTAACTCAAATCACATTCTAACTGACCAGCTCACTCTGATAAAAACAACAGAGTCGATTTCGGCTATCAAATAATAACATAACAAAATGATAATTTCTTTACGCTATTAAAGCAACTCAAACACGCAATCTTTCAAAATTCTCTTATCATGCTAATCAAAGACCTTTACGACCGTATTTGCTCAAGGAAACAAAATATCTCGATTGAACTCATTGGTTTTAATCAAACTTTCCTGAGGAAAGAAAACCATTATACCATTTGAATTTGAACTTTCACTATCCATACCTCTTCCGATAGCAATTCTTTTCACAAAAATTTAAGGAATCCTGATGCTAGAATCACCACATTCCTGTGATCAAATCGGGATAATATCCATAATAGACATAGCCATCACAAGTTAAAGAATACACATACTAAAAGTCCGAGAACATAATTCAGAAGGAAATAATAATAAAGACCTTGACGGATCCTCAGAGAAATCTAGAAGAAAATTATGCTTACTCATTCTAGAATCAATTGTAACAAAGGTAACATATTTACAATTATACATATCTTAACTAAATCAATGCTTAGTAGCAGTAGAAGTATAGCCTCACATAATTTTCACCATTAACTTTTCATACCAAACATATTAGAATAGACTCCAAAGAGAACGGTAAGATATACTAATCATCAATGAGCCAAACCACAGTGCTTTCATCTAACATTATTATCAGCCTTCATTCTCATATGGTAAGAATTTTATCAAATAATGAATAATCACACATATATATATATAATACACAGAAGAGATCACCATAATCTACTCAATTGCTATTGTCATACTCAAACATCTTTACAAGTCGTAATTCATTTCTCTGACCATTTCTATCATTACTAATCCCGTATTATTCAATTCACTAATGGAAATCAATCCGGAAGAAATTCCAGCAAACACATACTTTAGTCATCATACCTGTTTAAGCCGATTAACCGAGATTAACTTTTTCTCTAACCATAACTTTGTGAAGTCCAGATAGTCTTCAGAATAACCTGGCATCCTTTCCAAAACTATATTTACTTAATAACCTGGCATCCTTTCCAAAACTATATTTACTTACTCAACTATTTTCAACTTTGTCCACATTATTAGCAAATCCGCTATTGAACTCTTTAATCTTTCACTGGTGAACTCATGCAGCACAAATCTTATGAAATTTCATTATAAGATATCAAATTAGTAAGGGGGTGAGGTCATGAAGCCTCTAACTTGACTCTCATACATACACATATGGCATAACATTCATTATCATCATCACAATTACACAATTCACTTCAAGCAATTTACCACACATATTTATGTTACACTAACTTTTCGAATATCTTATTCAAACAAGTGTACTTATACATACATTCCACAAATATTGAGTAAGTTTACTTACTACATTCACTTAATCATACAAGTCAAACACATAACATCATATGAAGGTCAAACAAACATGAATGCTTGTCATAATACAAATTTGTATTTTATGTTACTTTCCCATATTTCAAGAATAATTCCCCTTAACACTATTTTAATTTCAAGGAATATTCAAATAGTATGCTCAAGGTATGTATATTAACAATCTATCATTTCATTTTCAAAAATGCCCTTTTTTGGCACATATTCATAATACACACTCTAGAGTAAAAAATGTATAACAATACTAGTCCAGGTTAAAGCCTTTTCATGACATTTATAACATTTTACCCATTTCATAGAATCATCACAATGAATTGAAATACTACATTCAACCAAAATAATAACTTCTTACTCATAATTCTCAACATATGGATGTTTCATTTTTGTACCTCATCACATACACGCCATGAAATATTATTCATACCCTTTCAAGTTTCAATTTATCACAAACACATTTTCAAATATCCCAATGTCATTTGCAGCATTTTCAAAAATAGCTCAGTTGGAAAGCTCATCTGTCTCAACAAAACAATTTCATTAGAGTCAGGAGATATCACACTATTATGGTTCATATATGGCATGTATAGCTAGACTCTTACACATGCTAGGTTAGTTCGAGAATCAACAAACCATAGCTCTGATACCACTAAATGTCACACCCCTTAGCCGTGTTCGACACTAGAACAGGGAATGAGGCATTACTGGACATAAACACATGCAATCGTATAAAACCGGGTCATGAATTTGTGTTCAAATTTAAAACTTTTCACATTTCATCTTAAAGTCCCTAATATCGGCCTACAAAGCCCAAATCATGCTTTGGAAACAGTTCGGGACCAAATCGAGAACTTTAGAAAACTTTGAAAAATTTCATGAAAAATAGGGGCACACTCCCATGTGATATTAGGACACGACCATGTGGCTCGCATGACCATGTCCCTAGCCCGTGTACTAATTTGACTTGCCATTGTGAACAAATTTATGTCACACATAGATATCACCACTCATTCATCCACATAAGCATACACATCCTTGAAATGCATCATCATGGACATATAATATAGCCAATATACCAACATCAAATGGCCTTACACAACAATGAACTTTCAAATAGCATACTCCAACATTTTAGACCAAAACAATTATAACACATACAAAAATAACCAAGTCCCTTATACATGCCATGACCTTAAGTATAAGAATTACCAATACCCAATTTGTTAGTTTGATAGTGTGATAGGTTCTCCGGCGACTTCCAACCTGAGCTAACCTGATGACATTATAAACACAGAAAATAAACGGAGTAAGCTATATAGCTTAGTAAGTTGGTATGAATATAATAAGAAATTTATTGACATGCTTTTACCGATTCTCACAATATGTTTTTAAGATAATACAATCATAATTGCACATAGTTCCACTATTTACAATTGTTCATCTCAAGCTGGCTACTCGAGTCACAATCACTAAATTATTTATATGTTAATCTACGGAACTCCAAATTAAGATCCACTAATTTTTCCTAAAACTAGACTCATATATCTTCTTACCATAAAACTTTCAGAATTTTTGTTCTAGCCAATAAGTACAGTTTATTCTTTAAAGTCTCCCCTGTTCTGCTATTTGACAGTTTCAACCCTTCTTCACTAAAAATTAATTATCTCATCGTATAGGATTCGGATGATGTTTCTATTTGTTTCTATTGAAAATAGACTCAATAAGAATTTTAAAAGTATAAACTCTAACCAATAATTATTTTGATACAATTTTTAATGATTTTCCAAATGCAAAACAGGGGATTTCGAAATCATTCTGACCCTGTCTCACAAAAATTCAAATATCTCGTAATATGATATTCTTTTTCTTACACCGTTTCTTTTATGTGAAAATAGACTAATTTCATATCTTATTCAACCTCTAATTCAATTTTCACCATTTTTGATGATTTTTCAAAGTCACAACTGCTGCTGTCCAAAACTGTTTTATTGCTAATTTTACTCTCTCATGTTTTCTTTGTATTAACTTTCACTCAACATTCACATAGTTTTGGTACGTACCTGTATCACTTAAATCAATTATACTTTCATTTTTTTCTTGGCTATGTCAGTTGATACATTTAAACCTCAATAAAAACACATTATTTCAATTCAACATCAAATAATATTATTGGTTCATAATTCTTTCATATTTAATCATCACATAGTCATATTCATTTACACTTAGTCATTTCCCGTTGAACACATCAGAATAATAAGGGATACATGGTGGCCTTCACATAGTACCACCCTTGTAGCCAAAGCTATTTTATTCACAAAGTGGCCTTCACATAGTACCACACTTGTGTCCAAAGCTATTTTATTCACAATGTGGCCTTCACATAGTACCACACTTGTGTCCAAATCTATTTTATTCATAAGGTTCAACCGAGAAATTTCTCACTCAGCACAATGCCATGGACTTATTTCACTTAGCACATTGCCATGGACTTATTTCACTTAGATGCCATGGTCTTATTTTACTTAGCACAATGTCATATCCTAGATATGGTCTTACATGCGAATCACTTATTTCACTTAGCACATTGCCATGGTCTAACCATGGTCGTTTACCGTCAATTCATATTTCACAGCGCGACGATCGTGATTGATCCTGCATTTTTACTCAATTCGAACGTTTACATTAATTTTCACAATTTAATCAAATATATAATAATATTGCATAATTACCAGATATCAATAACGTTTCTTAACATACGAACTTACCTCGACCTAAAATAGCGAAAAGGACCAAATTGTCCAATACTCATTTTTCCTCGACTCTAGGTCTGAACTTTGTTTTTCTTGATCTATAATATCACATTTGACTTAAATTATACTATTCAAATCAGTCCAAAAATCATATTATGGAAAAATTACATTTTTACCCTTAAAGTTTCACATATTTACAAATTTACCCTAGGCTCGTAAAATGAAATGTATACATTTTTCTCAATACCCAAGCCTAGACGATTCATATTCCCTCTTACAGCAGCCCAAAATTTTCACTAAATCACATTTCCTATAGATATTTTACAACTTTTACAAATAGGTCTTTTTATGAAATTTCATCAAAAATCACTTAGTAAAGGTTGTTTATCACACTCCAAACTTTCATATTCTTTCATAAAACAGAAAAACACATGTATGTCATCCATGGGTAAATTTTAAACACAAACCCTAGTTCAAAATAATGGTAGATATAGCTAAACCGAGTTACGAGGATCTAAAAAATGTAAAAATCATTAAAAACGACGCTAGAACAGACTTACAATCGAGCTTGGAAGCTTGAAAAACCCTAGCCATGGTTTCCCCTTGTAAAATTCGGCCATGGGGTTGAAGATGGACAAAAATTGGCTTTTAATTTTGTTTTTAATTCAGTTTAATTAATAAATGACCAAAATGCCCCAAACTTAAAAATATTATAATTCACTTATTTCATGTCCATTTTTGTCCAAAAAATTAACCAATTGTCTAATTACAATTTAAGGACCTCCAATTTAAAATTTCATAACAATTGGACACCTCTAACATGTAGAACTCAACTTTTGTACTTTTTATAATTTAGTCCTTTTGACTAAATTGAGTGCCCAAACGTCAAAATTTTCAAACAAAATTTTCATGAAATCATTCTGTGAAATCGTAGACCATAAAATATAATAAAAATAAATTTTTTTCCTCGTTAGATTTGTGGTCCCGAAACCACTGTTTCGACTTGGCCTAAAATAGGGCTGTCACAATATTTACCAAATTGGTTTGAAAATATGTTGAAATGTTGATGTAGGTGCAAGGTAATAAGGGTGAGAAATAAGGCTTGGAAAATGGCCTTATTCTGTCCATACGAGTAGACACACTTGCGTGTGTTTCAACCGTGTGTAACACACGACCATGTGCTTGTGCGTGTAGTTTGGCTGTATGTCCCCTGCATCTTAAAATTAGGGAAACGGAATGCTCAGAATTGAGATCATGGGTAGAGACATAGGCGTGTGTCTCAACCGTGTGAGACACACAGCCCAGCATATGAGCGTGCGTCCTGGCCATGTAACCAATATACCTAATTTTCGAAAATTAAATTGTCCACAAGATCTAGCACACAGCGTATGGTTGGCCGTGTGACCCAAGTCAGAGAGTTACACGAGTAAGGACATGTGCTGGGACACCACCGTGTGCCTCACATTAAATGGCCACACGACTAGGGACACGGGCGTGTCATTGGCCGTGTGATCCACATGGCCTGGCCACACAGGCGTGTGTCCCCTACATCTAAGAAAAAAATTTTGATATTTCGCGAAAAATTTTATGTGATCCCGATTTAGTCCTGACTCGATTCTAATATGTATTTTGGGCCTCTAGGACACATATAAGGGACATTGTGATTGATTGTGATTGATTTTTGGTAATGAAGAGTAAATGATATCTTTGCTTACCGTAGTTATACTATTAATTGATTAGAGCACTTGCCTTAGTCAAATTTTTAGTTAGTTTACGATTGCATCAAGTTTTAAGCACTATTGCCAGGGACTAAAATATTAGTAAAACTTTATTTCTATTAATTTAGTCATGTTCCTCGTACTATGTTTGAATATGCCAAGCCTACTCTGATTGGGGCTAAATGGAGTACCATTAGACTGACTACTACTGTAAACAATTTTAAGCTAAAGCCGAACACAATCCAGATGGTGTAACAATATGTTTAGTTTTTTGGCTAACTTTCTAGAGATTTACAACACTTTCAAGATCATTGGCGTTACTGATGATGCCATACGCTTACAGCTGTTCCCATTCTCTTTGAGAAACAAGAAAAAATAATAGTTAAATTCATTGCCATGAGGTTCTATCACGACTTGGGTTCAAATGACCGGGAAGTTTCTATTGAAGTACTTGTCACCGACTAAAACAACTATACTTCCCACCGACTAAAACAACTAAGTTGAGGAACAACATTTATTTTTTTCCTCAAATTTATTTGGAGACATTATATGATGCATGAGAGAGATTTAAGGATCTATTGAGAAGGTGCCTTCATCATGGGTTACCTTTGTGGTTGCAAGTTCAAACTTTCTACAACAGTTTGAATCCCTCGACCAGACAATTAACTGATGCAACAGCTGTTGGAACACTGAATAATAAAACACTCGAGGTAGCTCAAGAATTCATTGAGGAAATAACATTGACTAACTATTAGTGGCAAGTCATGAGAATGAAATTGATTAAAGTAGTCAGTGTTTTTAATATTGATGCAGTTTCTATGTTAGCAAATCAAGTTAAAGCTCTTGGTAAGAAAATTGATGGTTTGAATTTTTCTAATCAAGTGAATCTGGCAGTGCAATGTGATGCGAATAGAGCGGGGATGATTAATTCAGAATGTTTACCCTTTGGTTTTAGCATGGAGCATAAGCAAGTCAACTTTATGGGTAACAATTCTAGACCTCAAAACAACCCCTATAGTAATAACTATAATGCAAGTTGGAGGAACCATCCAAATTTCTCTTAGGGAGGTCAAGAAATCAAATGTCACAACCTCTTTCGAGTTTTCAGTAACCTATCACCAAGAGAAGAAACTAAACCTTGAGGAGATGTTGGCTAAATTTATTTCGGTGTTAGAAACTCGATTTCTAAACATTGAGACAACTTTAAAAAAAATTAGAAAGCATCAATTCAAGGATTTGAAAATAAGATTGGACAACTTGCCAAACTTGTTTCAGAAAGACCACAAGGTAGCTTACCTAGCAACACTGAAACTAACCCAAAGGAGCAAATCCACACAATCATTATTCGCAATGTGGAAGGGTTAGTCGAGCTTGAAAAGAAATTGAAGCTAGAAGCTATTGTAAAAAGTGATGAGGTTGAGGAAAGTAAGAAAGAGCATAAGCCAGTAATTACAGACTACAAACCACGAGTTCCATATCCGGCAGCATTGAAGAGAGACCACATAAAAGAATGATATGGTAAATTTCTTGAACTCTTAAAAAAATTGCACATTAACTTACCATTTGTTAAAGCCCTTTCACAGATGCCAAAGTACGTAAAATTTTTAAAGAGCTATTAATAAATAAATGGAAGTTAGACGACTTGTTGACTGTGGAGCTCAATGCAATTTGCTTGGCCATTCTTCAAAACAAACTACCCAATAAACTTAAATATCTAGGGAGTTTAATTATTCCTTGTCTCATTGGTAGTTTAAATGTTGAAAGAGTGTTGGCTGATTTAGGGGCTAGTATAAATGTTATGCCTTTAAGATGTTCAAACAACTGTTAAGTAATTTTCTCGAACCTCACATTAAAGTAATTTCTTTTAATTTGGAGTTTTTATTGATTCAGTTTTGGAATAATTTCTGGATTTTTGTGCATTGTGTGACTTATACATTAAGACAGGAGAGAGTCAAGCACGATAAGTTGTTTTTTCTTTTAGAAATAAATATTTTAGGTTGTCTCATTGAACTAAAGAATTATCTTGAAATTTTAAATTTTCCAGTTTGACATCAAAACCATTATTTTTTGTGAGCTTTTGACCCTATAGAGCATATATTTTTCGTGTTAATCTTATTTTTGGTTGTGAGTATGTCAACTTGATTTGTTATTCTAGAACTTACTTTGATTATGCATGTTAAGACCACACTATTAATTTGAATTACTGAGATGATAAAGGCACTTAGGATTTAACCCATTTAACGTGTAAAAAAGCTTACCTATTAAATTAACCCCTAGTAAACCCCTTTGATCCTAACACATTTTTTTCTAACTCGTTAATTTAACCTATAACCCATATTTATGTTGTAAAATTGTCCTTGTTATTGAATCCCTTTTTGTCAAGATTTGATTTGGTTAGTTGCCTAACTATGTTTCATTTTTTGAATTGCTGAATTTTATTTTTGTTCTAAAAAAAAAGAAAGGAAATAAATAAATAAATGAAAATGAAAAAAAAAATTGATTGAGCTTGAATAGTCAGTTGCATATTCTGTTGAAAAGCTCGCTTTTATTCTTGATTAGTCTTGTTGATGTAAATTATGTTAATTCAGCAACTAATTATTTGTCTAGTTTGGTAACTTATCAACTCGATCTCAATTATAACTGACTTTTCTAACCTTTTCTATACCCTTAACCTAATTCCCGTTACAACTATGTAATTCATTGACACAAGTGTGTATCTGCTTCAGTGGTTAAGTGTTCTGGGTGTGTGTGTGAGGTCCCAGGTTCAAGCCAAGTCTTTGGCAAATTTTGAGTTTTCCCTAAATAAAAGCCTTAACCTTGCTCAATAAGCTTATGTGAAATTATTTATTAAACCATATCAGAATGGGCCTACTGGTTTGGTGGTTAAGTGGAGGGTCAGATTGCTGAAGGTCTTGTGTTCGAATCCCTACGCGAGCGTATGAGGTTATTTTTGCTCATTTGACCGAGAGAGTTTCGGTTAAAAAAGAACTCTGAGTTGTGGGTTAGTGGAGATAATTGAGGGATTCCTGATAACCTTTGAATTTTATTTTAATTCTATCATTTGTTTTTTTTTTCAAATTTTCTCTCTCTGGCAAGAAGAGTCACGTCAATTTTGTTTCCATCATTCTATCAATTTTCCCTTTCTGTCTTCCTCTTTTATCATTTACTTGATTAGGTTTTGGGGTGCTTTCGGCTCGTGGTGTGGTTATTGTGGTAAGTTTTGTTTTTCAATTTAAGCATGGATTTCATGTAGTGCCATTCTTAAGATAATGTTTGTTGTCGTTAGTTTGACCGCTGGGTTTTGACAATATTGAATTACGAACAATGGGGCTCTCCTCTTGCATTATCATAATCGAACCGTTTGGGGCGATAGAGTAAGTGTCGAAGGTGTTTTGGTTTTGTAGTTTTGATTTAATCAGATATGAAGTCTAAATTCGAGTCTTATTGTGTCGATTTTACGCTTTGGGAAGGATTAGAAGTGGTTTTACAGCAAAATGATACTAGGTGTGTACCTAAAACCACAGAAAACAAGAGGGAGCGAAAGCCGAAAAAAGAAGCTGTCGACGACACACAGGTGTGTGGTCGTCCGTGGAGTAGGTCGTATGATAGTACACGGGCGTGTGATTGACGAGCCAAGCCGTGCGCATAAGACATAGCCGCATGACACGGCCGTGTGGGTCCATACGGGCAGGCCACATAGGCGTGTGAGCCCAATTTTTTTGAAATAATCCGTAAGGTGGTACGGGTCCACCAAGTTGACTGTGACCTACTGTAGGGTCGGTAAGCAGTACTTAGACCCTTGATTTTTTGATCTGACTATGAAATGTATGTATTATGCATGTTACTCTTAGCATGTGTATTTGATCGATTGTATGATATGTTAAGTTGCATTTTAGCATGTCATATTGGTATGTTGATTTGGATTGGGGATTGGGTTGATGATATTTCGGAGGAAGTGTCTGTAAGGCTTTAAGCCTGTTATCTGGCAGCTCAGCTGTATTATTCTATTTATGTGTCGCATTTCAGTACAGTACGGTGTGTAGGGTTGGGCGGGTTGATTATATCCCCACATGGTGTGTAGAGGCTGGTGGGTAGGATACTGATATTCCTTTCTGCATCTGTATCTGATTGGGCTAAAGCCCTAATTTATATCTGATTCTACATCTGAATGGGCTAAGGCTTGAACTAATTTTGTAATGGGCTCTGACCCTAGACTGTCTATTTCTGACTTCTGATGATTATTTTATATGTTTGATATTTATGGGGATTACACATTGAGTTGCGAAACTCACTCTTTTCGGTTTAATCTGTTCAGGTAATCCCCACTATTAGTGGATCGGTGGCCACACGTAATAATTTTAGACTATTTTCATTGGTTTTCTAGTTTGGATTACTTATGTATTTGGGGTCTTATTGTAATCTTTGGACTTTAGAATTTTTGGTTTTTAATTACGGATTTTGAACTGTTAATGATATTATTACTTCTAAACACGATTAAAATTTGATTTTCTCTAAAGCAGATAGTTTTCCTAAAATAGAAGATTTTCTAAAGCTTCCGTGTATGAGAGATATGTTTTAAAGCAACAGTGAAATCACATTTTTCAGACTAAGTAAAAGATAATAACTAAAACGATTTTAATGTATCGAAGCATTTTCAAAAACACTTTTATGTAACATCGTCAGATTCAGCCATAATGTCCAGGTCGGGTTTGAGGTGTTACATTTAGTGGTATCAGAGCTAGGTTACAAAACTCAACTGTGGATTGGGGTTTTAAGTTTGGTTTAGAGAAATGATTTTAAATGGTTTGAAATATTTTTGACTGAGAATGTGGTACACCGAGTCTCCAGCACCAATCCTGTAAGTTTTCTGAAACTATGTTTAGAATTTTCTAAAATTATGATTAGAACATTCTGAAACTACTTTAGGTAGTATACCTTACTGAAAACACTCTAGGAAGTGTAAACTGAAACCAGTAGTGAGACTACAATTCGTGATAACAGACTCTAAACTTTTCATACTGTATTGCATAAAATATCTGTTAATAAAATATCAGAACTATTAACTAATCCATAAAATTTATAATATAGATAAATTTGATTAGACAATGAGCTCACGAGGTATCCGTAGATGTGGTATCAGAGGCCGAGGTAGAGGCCGTAGAGGGGCTCGAGTTGAGTCCTCTTTCATGGATAATATACCAAATTTGGACACGAGTGAGACGTCAGTGTCGCCTGCTACTGAGACTGGGTCTCGTGATCGGATGGTCGGGGATGACGCATTGTCCCAGGCTATGCTCAGGATTTTGGAGAGGGTCGCTGGGCCCAATATTGGTTCTGGGGGCCGAAGGTCGGTTACGAAATGACTACGGTCTAATAGAGCTGAGTTATTCAGGAGTGTCACTGGAGTCGCCCCTAACGTGGCTGAGTATTAGATGGAGGCCACGGAGAGAATTATGGATGACTTGGATTTTACTGCTTAGTAAACACTTAAGGGGTTATTTCTCTGTTCGTGATGAGGCATACTAGTGGTGGCTCACGGTTAAGGAGGGCACTCAGCCCGACCGATTGACTTGGGATTATTTTAAGACTACGTTCTAGGGTAAGTATGTTGAGGCCAACTAAATTGATGCTAGGGGTGTGGGTTCCTTAATCTCACCCAGGGAGACCGTTCAGTGGTCGAGTATGAGGTCGAATTTCTGCGCGAGGCATGGTGGTGACTGAATATGAGAGATGTGTCCATTTTGAAGATAGTCTTAGGGATAACCCGAGGGTGCTGATAGCTCTGCAGAGGGAGCGTGAGTTTGCTATTTTGGTTGAGAGGGCCATGATTGCTGAGGATGTTAAGCGCGCGAAGCGCTAGAACAAAGATTGTGAGAGGGGTAAGAACAAGAGAGATTCGGTCAAATTCTGGGATGAAGCCTAAGAAAAAGCCCAGATCTGATGGGCTAGTGAGAGTTGGGTTTCCTGTTGCACCTTTTGGGGTGGCGCTGTGTGGGCACTGTGGTAGACACCATCCGGGCGACTATTGGAAGACTATTGGGGCGTGCTTAAGATGTGGGTCGACTGAGCATCGTGTTAGAGATTGTCCACTGAGAACTGATCAGATGCAAGCTTTGGGTACATGTATTGTGCAGCCACTTAGGGTAGTCCAGCAGCCACCTAAAGGCCAAGGGTAGGCTAGGGGTGGTAACACCATGGGCCGAGGACAGAGAGCATTGGGTAGAGGTGCTGGATCGACTGAGGTGAGGCAGCCTGCTTTGGTCTATATTGCTCGTCGTCGTGAGGATAGAGATGCTCCAGACGTCATTACAGGTATATTTTTAATCTTTAATGTACCTTATCTTGCACTAATAGACATAGGCTCTACACACTCGTACATAGCTAGTACTGTGTCTGAAACCTTGAGCATTCCGATTGAGAGTACTTTTAGCGAGGTAACTATAGTGTGTCCTTTGGGGCAATCTGTCTAGGTTAGTAAGTTGTATTGAGACGTTTCACTAGAGGTCTAAGGGATAGTGTTTTCGGCTGATCTAATGGAGCTTTCGTTTGGGGAGTTCAATCTGATTTTGGGAATAGATTGGCTGGTTAAACATCGAGTGAGTCTGAATTGTATGGCGAAAAGGGTTGTCTTGAGAACCGAGGAGGATAACGAGGTAGTTGTGATTGAGGAATGACGTGACTATCTGACTAATGTGATTTCTACGTTGGCGACAGAAAAATTAGTGAGGAAAGGGTGTGAGGCATTCCTGGCCTACGTTAGTATTTCTAATTCTAGGGGCTCTTCAGTTAGGGACATCAAAACTGTGAGGGACTTTCCAGATGTATTTCTTGAGGAGCTACCGGGGTTGCCTCTTAGCCGTGAAGTGGAGTTTGGGATTGAGTTGATTCTTGGTATAACTCTGGTGTCTATCGCCCCTTATTGAATGGCACTAAAAGAGATGATGAAACTTAAGGCTCAGATTCAGGAGCTGTTAGATTGTGGGTTCATTCGTCCAAGTGTATCTCTGTGGGGAGCACCTGTTCTATTTGTAAAGAAGAAATATGGAACAATGAGGATATGTATTGACTACTGTCAGTTGGACAAGCTAACGATCAAGAATAAGTACCCACTTCCGAGGATAGATGACTTATTTGATAAGTTCAGAGGGGCATCTGTGTTTTCTAAGATCGATTTGCATTCGGGCCATCATCAGTTGAGAGTTAAGGAGGCCGATGTGCATAAGACAGCATTTAGGACTCGTTATGGACATTACGAGTTCCTAGTTATGCCCTTTGGTTTGACTAATCCACCGACAACATTTATGGATTTAATGAACCGAGTATTTCAGCCCTATCTGGATCATTTTGTAGTGTTGTTCATCGATGACATATTGGTGTATTCTAAGACAAAGGATCAGCACGATGAGCATCTCAGAGTGGTTCTACAGATTTGTTGTGAGAAATAGTTGTATGCGAAGTTCAGCCAGTGTGAGTTCTGGCTTCGGGAAGTGACATTTCTGAGACATGTAGTTTCTGCTGAAGGTAAGATTGAGGCTGTGTTAGATTGGAAACAGCTGAAGAATATGTCTGAGCTCCACAGCTTTTTGGGGTTGGTAGTATATTACTGATGCAAAATGGAAAGGTGGATGCTTATGCGTCTCGTCAGCTCAAGATGCATGAGGCTAATTACCTGACGCATGATTTGGAGTTGGCGGTGGTTGTCTTTGCTATAAAAATTTGGATGCACTATCTGTATGGTGAGAAGTGTACTATTTACACTGATTATAAGAGCCTCAAGTATCTCCTCACCCACAGGGTGTTAAATCTTAGGTAGCGTAGATGGGTTGAACTGCTTAAGGATTACAATTGCACTATCGACTACCATCCTGGTAAGGCCAATGTGGTGCCGATGCATTAAGTCGTAGGGCTATGACCAATCTGAGAGCGATGTTTGCTCAACTGAGTCTTTTCGATGATGGGAGTCTGCTAGCTGAACTTCAAGTGAAACCGACATGGACTGATCAGATCAGAGATAAACAGTTAGGGGACAAGTCTCTGGAGTTACGTTTCTGTCAGGTTGAAAATGGTGTTACTATGGAATTTGAAATTAATAAGGATGGGGTATTGTGTTTTTACGGTCAGATTTGTGTACCGAATGATGAGGACTTGAGACAGTCGATTCTGAGGGAAGCACATAGTAGCCCTTATACTATGCATCCTGATGCGAACAAGATGTACCAAGATCTGTGAGAATTTTACTGGTGGCCAGGGTTGAAGCGTGAGGTTACTGACTTCGTTGCTCACTATTTGACTTGTCAGCAAGTTAAGGCTGAGCATCAGTTACCTTTGGGTTTGCTGTAGCCGGTTAAGATACCAATGTAGAAATGGGAGTGAGTAAAGATGGACTTCGTTAGTGGGTTGCCTCTAACACCCACTAAGAAGGATAGTAACGCCCCAAAAATCTCGAAACTCAAAAATCCCGAAATCTAAAAAGAATCCCGAAATCCTGAATTTTATTTATTTTTTATTTTGATAAAAATTATGTTTAATATTCTTATCCAAGTGATAATTTTAGTAGGTCTTAGCTAAGGTTGAGTTCGAATTAAGGGGTAGAAGAAATTATAATTTAATTATTAAAAGAATCAAGGCTGACAAGTAGATGGGCTTTTGAACAAATGAAGAAACAATTGGACACAAAAAGAGCCTGTGGTGGAGTGGCTAAGTGCCGCCACATAAGGTGTAGTGAGGTGGCGTTAGTAGCTAGCAAGGGGGTCCAAGGTTCGAATACTAGCTTAGTATTTTTAGAGTTTAATTTTGGCCTTCTAGAAGGATGGAAGTGGCGTGAAGATGGACTCCAAGGGGAGTGTTCAGAAAAGAAAATTATGGAAAGGTTCAAGTGGTTATCAGGGAGAAAAACGAGGAGATGAGAAGTGAGGAGTAAGTGGAGCCGAATTGGGAACTTGGGCTTGAAGAATTCAGCTATAGGGCTAAAAATAGGTGCCGAATGGGAGGGTTGAAAAGCTAATGACGAATTTCTCTTCACTTTGTGCCAGAAACCCTTTTCTCTAAAAAGCCGAAAACCATTTTTTCTTTTCTTTCTTTGTGTCGAATTCTTATACCTCCTCTACTCAATATTTTCTTTGCTTTAGCCGATTCTTCTTCCTCTCTTCTTTGGCGCTGAGTAATCAATTGTTGCCGTTCAAATCTCTAAGAGCGGAATACCCTTGGTGCTGCCATTACTCTTTCCACCCAGTTGGTTTTAGTGTAAGTGTTCGCTCTCCCAATCGGTTTTTGATAAGTATCGAGTATTCCTGCCAACTTGCTCTTCAGATCTGAGAGATATACGTGATTAGTGACCAAAGTAGAAGCTAGTAAAGGCTTAGCGTTCAGGTAAGGTTACGGCTTTTGGTAAAGTATTCGATAAGTATGTGAGATTAATCTGTGAGTGATATCGATTGTAGGTTTGGGCTACAGAAATCACAGCATGCTTGCTTACCAGGTGTGTACATATACTGCACATACACAATGAATCGACAAAAGCCGAAATGCCAAAAAGCTGAAAGTTTGGCTACGATAGTCTTGCGAGTGCGCGAACACTCGTAAGGGGGAAATCGACAGGTTGCCTGAGGCCTACGGGCGATTCCGTGGACTTGGGTTGTGATTTGGCCATATGGGCCGGAATGGGATAAATGGGCCTGATGGGCTGTTGGGCCCATAATAGGCAAAAACTGAATATTGATGCTTTGTGATAGGAATTTGTATGTGAGCATGAATATGAATGTGACTGGGCCTAACGGGCCATATAAATGTGATTTGGGCCTAATGGGCCATACGAATATGATTGGGCTTAATGGGCCAGATGTAGGTATGTGAAATTGTTAGGCTTTATAAGGGGTTTTTGGGCCTAGTATGTAACACCCCTTACCCATGTTCCAAGCGGGAACAAGGTACGGAATATTACAGATCACGAAAACATGAAATCACACATTTACCTGATCTTACATAATTAATTCCTCTAGCTTGAACAAAAATAGATAACATTGACAAATATACATAAGTACAAGTAAATTATCAAATTTTGAAAAGTAATAATTTAAAACAAATTAATTATGACATATAACAAAATGATTCAGCCCTCTTTACATGCCATAATTCCAAAATAGTGTTTACAAAATACCAAAAAGTATTGATAGTGTGGATGGGTCTCCGACGATCTCCAAATCTCGAGCTGGCTTAGTAATTCTATAAGACAAGAAAAAGAAAAGAAGGTAAGCATATAGCTTAGTAAGTAAGTACGAAATTGATATTCAATTTATCAAAGTAAAACAATCATACTAGTATATAATCACATTTTCAGGAGAGGCTATTTTCTGGAGTCCCGATTTTAAAAAAATCATAACTCGAGCTACAAAACTCGAAATCCAATTTCGTAAATTTTTCCTGAAACTAGACTCATATGTCTACTTACTAAATTTTTCTAGAATTTTTGGTAGGGCCAATTAGTACAGTTTATTAGTTAAAGTCTCCCCTATTTCAAGGTACGACTACTCTGACCCCTGTGCACTACGAACCAAATTTCTCCCTGTACAGAATTCCAACAACCATTCCGTTTGTTCCCCTAAAACTAGACTCAATAAGGAATCCATGAAAGTAAGATATGACTCTTAATAATTTTTTTACATTTTATGGTGAATTTCTAAACTCAGAACAAGGGATCTCAAATTCATTCAGACGCTGTTTCACAAGAATTCAAATATCACACAATATAGAATTCTTTTGCTTCCACTGTTTCTTTTATGTGAAAATATACTCATTAAGCTTTATTTTCATATATCATTTGCATTTATATTCAATTTCCACGATTTTTGGTAAATTTTTAAAATCATGTAACTGCTGTTGTCCAACACTGTTTTATTTCTAACATTCACTCTTGCATAATTTCACCTAGTCCTTTTTGTTATACCAGAATTCACTCAATTATCGAGCACATAGCTCCTAACTTTTAATAAACATAAATTTTCACATATTCACCTTATAATAATTTTCACATATTACCACTTTATCGATTTTCCCCGTTGAACTCAACGGAAAAATAACAAATATACCATTGTTTACACATATTTCCCCTTTCCAAACTTATAGCAGCAGCTATCTGATACGCATACTAGCTTGCACTTAGTACTACACATGCGACCAACAATCCAGTACACGTAGTAGCCTGCACTTAGTACTACACACGTGACTTCACCATTTGATACACGTAGTAGCCTGCACTTAGTACTACACACGTGATCGAAGTCATTGAGTACGCATCGTAGCCTGCACTTAGTACTACTGCGACTTAATAGTATGGTACACGTAGTAGCCTGCACTTAGTATTATACACATGTATTCCCAATGGGTCATTCGTATTGTTCTTGTTCCGAAGGTTCAACTGGAAAATTCTTTCCTTTTTCACTGTTAACACTTATTCATAATCTAATTAAATTTGAAAATTTCCATCATTTAATCATTCTATGGATAGTCACCAATTCATATGATAACAACATAAAATAACATAAAAAAATCGATAAATTATTTATGTACGAACTTACCTTGGTGCAAACTTTAGAAATATTATAATTTAGTCCAAAAGCTTTTCTTTTCCTCGATCACGATCGATTCCACGTCTTTCTTGATCTATAATAACACATTTAGATCATTTAACACTCATACTATTTATTTCAATCCAAAAATCACATTTTGGAAAAATTATGTTTTTGCCCCTAACTTTTACAAAATTATGATTTTAACCCTAAACTCAGAAATTTAATTTCAGCCCTTATTCTTATGTTTTATGACATGCTAAACATTTTTCTCTTCTAGGGAAACATCAAATTCTCACTCTAACATGTACTTATGAACATTAGGTATTTTTACCGATTAAGCCCTTTTACTCGTTTTCACTCAAAACCGAGTAGCACAAGTTGTCTAACATAATTTAAAATCTCATATTCTATCATAAAACACCAAAATACACAAATTTCACCTATGGGTATTTTTCCAAACATGAACCCTAGGTTGAATTATTACTAACATAAGCTAAATTGAGCTTCCGGGATTTCAAAAACATAAAAATCATTAAAAACGGGCTTGAAATCAGTTACTATGAAGCTTGAAAGTTGAAGAAACCCTAGATATGGAGGAGAGCAAAATTCAGCAGCAACTAATTGAGAAGATGACTATTTTTGTGTTATTTTTCCCATTTTATTTCATTTAACATACAAATGACCAAAATGCCCTTACTACTAAACTTTCCAAAAATTCCATCCACGTCCAATTTTTGTCCATAAACTTAGAAATTGGTCAAATTACTATTTAATACCTCCTAATTAATATTCCAAAGCAATTCATACTAAAAACTTCTAGAACACAAGTTTTGCAAATTATTCGATTTAGTCCCTAATCTCAACTTAAGCGCTTAATGCATAGAATTTCATCACGAAATTTTCACTCAATCATGAAATCATATCATAAGCCTCAAAATAATTAATTATTTCTATCTCAAAATTGTGGTCACGAAATCACTATTCCGATTAGGCCGTAATTTGGGTTATCACAATTCTCCCCCCTTTAGGGATTTTCGTCCCCGAAAATCTTACCGGTAAAGAGGTTCGGGAACTGTTTCCTCATAGCTTCCTCAGGTTCCCACGTAGCCTGTTTTATTCCATGTCTGTGCCACAATACTTTCACTAAGGCTATACTTTTATTTCTCAACTGTATAATTTCCCGAGCCAAAATTTTTATTGGTTCCTCCTCATAGGTCATATCCGGTCGAATTTTAATTTCTGTTAGAGGAATCACATGTGAAGGATCAGAACGGTAACGTCGCAAGCATCGACACATGAAACACATTATGAATCTTTTCCAACTCGGTTGGCAAGGCTAGCCGATAAGGCACTGGTCCAACTCTTTCAATAACCTTATAAGGCCCAATGAAACGCGGACTCAACTTGCCTTTTCGGCCAAACCTTAAAATTTTCTTCCACGGAAATACCTTTAGAAAAAATTTATCACCCACTTGGAACTCTATCTCTTTTCTCTTCAAATCCGCATATGACTTTTGTCGATCTGAAGTAGCTTTCAAACAATCACGAATCACTTTCACTTTCTCTTCAGTTTCTCTAATCAAATCAACTCCGTGAATCTGTTTCTCATTAAGCTCGGTCCAATACAAAGGGGTCCGAAACTTGCGACCATATAATGCTTAGTACGGTGCCATCTGTATGCTCGATTGAAAACTGTTGTTATAGGCAAATTCGACCAAGGGTAAATATTTCTCCCAACTGCCCTGAAATTTTAAAAGTCAACATCAGAGCATATCCTCAAGTACTTGAATTACTCTTTCGGATTAACCGTCATTTGTGGATGAAATGCGGTACTGAAATTCAATTTCATACCCAAAGCTTCTTGCAACTTTTTCCAAAACCTCGAAGTAAATCTCGGATCTCTATCCGAAATAATAGACATAGGTACTCCGTGTAGTTTCACAATTCCAGAAATATATAATTCAGCCAACTTATCAAGAAAATAGTTCATACGTACCGGAATAAAATGAGCTGATTTAGTCAGTCTGTCAACTATTACCCAGATGGCATTTTTCTTTTTCGGAGTCAGAGGCAACCCTGTCACAAAATCCATCGTAATTCTGTCCCATTTCCACTCGGGAATCATCACTGGTTGAAGTAAACCTAAAGGTACTTGGTGTTCAGCTTTCACTTGCTGGCAAATCAAGCATTTTGCTACAAACTCAGAGATATCTCTCTTCATACCATTCCACTAATATATTTTCCTCAGATCGTTGTACATTTTCGTACTACCAGGATGAACTTGCAAACAACCACTGTGTGCTACATGTAAAATCTTCTGAATCAACTCAGCATCTTTCGATACACATACTCGATCACGGAACATTAAGCAATCCTCTAGTCTGATTCAAAAATCTGAGTTACAATCTAATTTACACTGAGCTCGCTTGGCTCGCAATTCACTATCATTCTTCTGAGCCTCACAAATTTGCTGAAGAAATAGTGGCCTAACTCTTAACTCGGCCAAAATCAAACCATCATTAGACATAGCTAAATCTGTACCCATAGCTCTCAAAGCAAACAAAGATTTTCTACTTAAGGCATCTGCGACTACATTCGCTTTCCCGGGATGATAATCAATTATTAATTCATAATCCTTTAATAATTCAAGCCATCTCCGTTGTCGTAAATTCAAATCTTTTTGATTCATCAAATATTTCAAAATTTTGTGATCAGTAAAGATTCGGCATTTCTCACTGTATAAATAATGACACCAAATCTTCAAAGCAAAGACAATAGCGGCCAACTCTAAATCATGCGTCGGGTAATTCTTCTCGTGAGGTTTCAACTGTCTTGAGGCATAAGCTACTACTTTACCTTCTTGCATTAAAACACAACCAAGACTAATTGATGACACGTCACTATAGATCACAAATTCTTTCCCCGACTCAGGTTGCACTAACACTGGTGCTTTGGTCAACTGCTCTTTCAACTTCTCAAAACTTTGTTGACACTTTTCAGTCCAATTAAACTTAACATTCTTTTGCAACAGCTTAGTCATAGGAGAGCCGATCATCGAAAATCCCTCGACAAAGCGTCGATAATATCCAGCTATGCCCAAAAAGCTTCTAACCTCATATACATCTTTCGGCGGTTTCCAATTAACAATTGTTGAAACTTTGCTCGGATCGACCCGAATACCATCACCCGAAACTACATGTCTCAAAAATCCGACTTCATGAAGCCAAAATTCACTTTTACTAAATTTAGCAAATAATTTCTTTTCTTTTAAAATCTGTAATATCATTCTTAAATGTTCAGCATGCTCAGACTCGTTTCAAGAATAAATCAAGATATCATCTATGAACACAACCACAAACCTATCCAAGTATGGCCGAAAAATTTGATTCATCAAATTTATAAAGATAGCCGGAGCATTGGTTAAACCGAAAGGCATCACAAGGAATTCGTAATGTCCATACCCCATTCTGAAAGCGATTTTTGGCACATCCGACTCTTTAACTCTCAACTGATAGTAACCGGATCTCAAATCAATCTTTGAAAATACTGTCGCCCCTTTTAACTGGTCAAACAAATCATCGATTCTTGGCAACGGATACTTGTTCTTTATGGTCACCTTGTTGAGTTGTCGATAGTCAATACAAAGTCTCATAGATCCATCCTTTTTCTTTACAAAAAACACGGGGGCACCTTAGGGAGAGAAACTCAGTCTCACAAACCCCTTATCTGTTAACTCTTACAACTGAGCTTTTAATTCTTTCAATTTAGTCGGAGCCATTCTGTATGGAGAGCTCAAAATTGGTACAGTTTCAGGTAATAAATCAATAGCAAACTCTACCTCTCTAATCAGAGGCAACCTTGGCAATTCTTCTGGAAATACATCTGGGAACTCGCAGACTACCGGTACTAATTCAAGCTTCGACTCAGACATTTTAGTATTTAATACATAAGCAAGATAAGCTTCACACCCTTTTCGCATATATCGCTGAGCAAACATATACGAAATCACCATAGGCAATTTATTTGATTCATTTGTTTCCACCCGAAAAATTTTACCATTTTTACATTTCAACTCAAAAGTTTTCTGTCTGCAATTTACTCTGGAATCATGTAGTATCAACCAATCCATACCCAAAATGACATCAAACTCGTCAAATGGTACCAACATTAGATTAGTCGGAAAACAGTGGCCTTGAATCATCAAAGGGCAATTTTTGCAAACCTTATCTACTAACACATATTTGCCTAAAGGGTTTGACACTTTAATCACAAATTCAGTAGATTCTACAGGCAAGCTCTTACTAGATACCAAATTCACACAAACATAAGAATGAGTAGATTCGGGATCAATTAATGCAATGACAATAGTATCATAAAGAGAAAATGTACCAGTGATCACATTAGGAGATGACGCCTCTTCTCGAGCACGTATGGCATAAGCTCTAGTAGGTATTCTAGCTTCTGGTCTCCCAGTTAATTCCTTTATCACACTTCGACTGCTAGCTCCACTTCCAGTATTTCTCAGAGGTCTACCTCTATTAGTAGCACTAGTCTGTTTGGCATTCTAAAATTTTTCTTCTTCAACCTTTTTTGGACAATCCTTAATATAATGTTCTCGGGAACCACATTTGAAACAAGCCCGGATAATTGTCCAACACTCCCCGAAATGTTGTTTACCACAATGCTGACACTCGAGTCTATTAGATCTCACATTACCTACACTCGCCATTGAAGTAGCTTGAGCTTTAGAACTCGAATATGATCTCTCACGATCCCGATACGAATATCCAGTGGAAACAGTCAACCAAGGATTCATTTCTTTAGACTTCTTTGACTGAGATTGGAATGACTTACTCATTGACCTCTTTCTTGCGTCTCTGACTTCATTCACAGCTTTTCTCTTCTCGTTGCTCAGCTCTTTAGCTTTACAAGCTCGATCGACCAATACCACAAACTCTTTCAACTCTAAAATCCCAACTAGTAGCTTGATGTCTTCATTTAGCCCATCCTCGAACCTCTTACACATAATAGCTTCGGTGGACACACACTCCTGGGCATACTTGCTGAGTCTGACAAATTCACGCTCATATTCTGCCACAGACATTCTACCTTGTTTCAGCTCAAGGAACTCTTTCCGTTTTTTATCAATGAACCGTTGGCTTATATACTTCTTTCTAAACTCCTCTTGGAAGAAATCCCATGTAACGCTTTCTTTCGGAACCACAGATACCAGTGTCTTCCACCAATGATATGTCGAATCCCTTAGTAAAGATATAGCACATTTCAAACATTCTTCGGGAGTGCAAGAAAGCTCATCGAATACCCTAATAGAATTTTCAAGCCAGAACTCTGCTTTCTCAAGATCATCATCTATATTAGCCCTAAATTCTTCAGCCCCTTGCTTTCGAATTTTATCAACTGGGGGTTTGCTCAATCTTACCATTTCGGCACTTTGAGGAACTACAGGAACTGGTTGAGGAATAGGAGGGGGTGGAGGAGGCTGAGCGTTCGGACTTGCCCGAACAAATTCTGTGTACCAATTACTCATCATATGAAGAAAGGCTTCCCGGGCCCCATCTCCCTGATCATGTGTCTCATGCTTGCTCTCAACTGGCGCAGTCCCTTATGCGGGAGCCGGCACATTTATTTCTACATCATCAGCTACAGCTCAGTCAGGATCCATTTACTATATAAAAACACGATTTAAATTGTCAAGAGTCATCACACTATCATAATATAATTATGACATGTATAGATAGACTTCCACACACAGTACGTAAATCTGAGAACCACCTAAACCTCGGCTCTGACACCAATAAATGTAACACCCCTTACCCATGTTCCAAGCCGGAACAAGGTACGGAATATTACAGACACGAAAACATGAAATCACACATTTACCTGATCTTACATAATTAATTCCTCTAGCTTGAACAAAAATAGATAACATTGACAAATATACATAAGTACAAGTAAATTATCAAATTTGGAAAAGTACTATTTTAAAACAAATTAATTTTGACATATAACAAAATGATTCAGCCCTCTTTACATACCATAATTCCAAAATAGTGTTTACAAAATACCAAAAAGTATTGATAGTGTGGATGGGTCTCCGACGATCTCCAAATCTCGAGCTGGCTTAGTAATTCTATAAGACAAGAAAAAGAAAAGAAGGTAAGCATATAGCTTAGTAAATAAGTACGAAATTGATATTCAATTTATCAAAGTAAAACAATCATACTAGTATATAATCACATTTTCAAGACAGGCTGTTTTCTGGAGTCCCGATATTAAAAAAATCATATCTCGAGTTACAAAACTCAAAATCCAATTCTGTAATTTTTTCCTGAAACTAGACTCATATGTCTACTTACAAATTTTTTCTAGAATTTTTGGTAGGGCCAATTAGTACAGTTTATTAGTTAAAGTCTCCCCTGTTTTAGGGTACGACTACTCTGACCCCTGTGCATTACGAACCAAATTTCTCCCCGTACAGAATTCCAACGACCATACCGTTTGTTTCCCCTAAAAATAGACTCAATCAGGAATCCATGAATGTAAGATATTACTCTTAATAATTTTTTTACAATTTATGGTGAATTTCTAAATTCAGAACAAGGGATCTCAAATTCATTCAGACGCTGTTTCACAAGAATTCAAATATCACACAATATAGAATTCTTTTGCTTCCCCTGTTTCTTTTATGTGAAAATAAACTCGTTAAGCTTTATTTTCATATATCATTTGCATTTATATTCAATTTCCACGATTTTTGATAAATTTTTAAAATCATGTAACTGCTGTTGTCCAACACTATTTTATTTCTAACATTCACTCTTGCATAATTTCACCTAGTCCTTTTTGTTATACCAGAATTCACTCAATTATCGAGCACATAGCTCATAACTTTTCATAAACATAAATTTGCACATATTCACCTTATAATAATTTTCACATATTACCACTTTATCGATTTTCCCCGTTGAACTCAACGGAAAAATAACAAATATACCATTGTTTACACATATTTCCCCTTTCCACACTTATAGCCGTAGCTATTTGATACGCATAGTAGCCTGCACTTAGTACTACACATGCGACCAACAATCCATTACACATAGTATCCTGCACTTAGTACTACACACGTGACCTCACCATTTGATACACGTAGTAGCCTGCACTTAGTACTACACACGTGATCGAAGTCATTGAGTATGCATAGCAGCCTGCACTTAGTACTACACATGCGACTTAATAGTATGGTACATGTAGTAGCCTGCACTTAGTACTACACACGTGTATTCATAATGGGTCATTCGTATTGTTCCTATTCCGAAGGTTCAACCAGAAAATTCTTTCCTTTTTCACTGTTAACACTTATTCATAATCTAATTAAATTTGCAAATTTCCATCATTTAATCATTCTATGGACAGTCACCGATTCATATGATAACAACATAAAATAACATAAAAAATTGATAAATTATTTATGTACGAACTTACCTTGGTGCAAACTTTAGAAATATTATAATTTAGTCCGAAAGCTTTTCTTTTCCCCGATCACGATCGATTCCACGTCTTTCTTGATCTATAACAACACATTTAGCTCATTTAACACTCATACTATTTATTTCAATCTAAAAATCACATTATGAAAAAATTACGTTTTTGACCCCTAACTTCTATAAAATTATGATTTTGCCCTTAGACTCGAAAATTTAATTTCAGCCCTTATTCTCATGTTTTATGACATGCTAAACATTTTTCTCTTCTAGGGAAACATCAAATTCTCACTCTAACATGTACTTATGAACATTAGGTATTTTTATCGATTAAGCCCTTTTACTCGTTTTCACTCAAAACCGAGTAGCACAAGTTGTCTAACATAATTTAAAACCTCATATTCTATCATAAAACACCAAAATACACAAATTTCACCTATGGGTATTTTTCCAAATATGAACCCTAGGTTGAATTATTGCTAACATAAGCTAAATCGAGCTTCCGGGATTTCAAAAACATAAAAATCATTAAAAACGGGGCTTGAAATCACTTACTATGAAGCTTGAAAGTTGAAGAAACCCTAGCTATGGAGGAGAGAAAAATTTGGCAGCAACTAATTGAGAGGATGACTATTTTTGTGTTATTTTTCCCATTTTATTTCATTTAACATACAACTGACCAAAATACCCTTACTACTAAACTTTCCAAAAATTTCATCCATGTCCAATTTTTGTCCATAAACTTAGAAATTGGTCAAACTGCTATTTAAGACCTCCTAATTAATATTCCAAAGCAATTTTATACTAAAAACTTCTAGAACACAAGTTTTGCAAATTATTCGATTTAGTCCCTAATCTCAACTTAAGCGCATAATGCATAGAATTTCATCACGAAATTTTCACTCAATCATGAAATCATATCATAAACCACAAAATAATTATAAAACAATTATTTCTATCTCGGATTTGTGGTCACGAAACCACTATTTCGATTAGGCCCTAAT
This sequence comes from Gossypium longicalyx, assembly GCA_025698465.1. Lineage (NCBI taxonomy): Eukaryota > Viridiplantae > Streptophyta > Magnoliopsida > Malvales > Malvaceae > Gossypium > Gossypium longicalyx. The sequence goes on along the minus strand of CM047007.1, from coordinate 45,211,540 downwards.
TCGGGTTGTCACATAGTATATGATATCCACATAAGATTTAATTAATATATTGCGACCGTGGACAAGTCAAAGGGTTAAGGTGTGGCAATAGGTATATGCATGTCTAGGATTGGATCTAGGGAGAGCTTGGTACTTAAGCGGTCTTAATGACCTACCTCCTCTTTTCTGGAATCCTACCTGGTGCATAGTATTCGTTCATCTTATCTCACGGGACTTGTTAACAGGCCAAGATAAGTGAAAATCGTAATTAAGGGAAAATTACTGAAATGCCTTTAAGGGCAAAAATGACCAAAATACCCCTAGGTGTTGAATGTAAGTTTTGTGGATGCGACATACATACATATGATATTCTGCTTAGGTTGCATATGGGTTGGGAATTATGGAACAGAGGAAGTATATGAGGATCGCATGGTTGCTTGACAATCATGGATCCACCGACGGCTTTTAAAGCCCAATATGTAAATGAAGATAGTTTCACAACCGGGCTACCATGGTGTGTGGGTTGGGTGGGTCGATATTTATATCCCCACATGGTGTGACGGGGGACGGAGCCGGTGTGTAGCGGATGGATAATTGGATGGGATTGCATTGCATGAATGATGAACGATGAGTGATGTTTTTTTTTGAATGCTTGTTTTCTTCGAGGGTTGTACACACTGAGTTTGCGAAAACTCACCCCCTCTATTATTTTATTTTCAGGTGATGCTCAGTAGAAGGTTCGATGTTTGGAGGGACTCTGGGTGGCCAGCTAGCAAGATGATTTGGTTGGGGTTTTCTTAGCATTTAAGTTTTTATTTCTTTTTAAGTATGTTCCAGACCAGATTGTAATAAGGTTTTCATTGTGTTATTATTACTTAAATATTATTATTTTCATTGTAATTACAAGAAGTTGAACATGAATTTCTTAAATTATAGTATGTTTTCTACGTTTCCGTAACTAAGTTTTTTTTTTAATCAAATATTTTAAACAAGGCTTTCGTAACTGAAGGTGTTTTTTTTAAAAAAGTTAATTAGGGTTTCTTTTATTTTAAGAAGGGTTTTCAATGAAAACACAGTTTTCATTAAAACACTTCAATGTGACACACCAGATTCGGCTATAGCATTTAGGCCGGGTTTGGGGTGTTATAAGGATTCTGTATGGGTCATCATGGATCGGTTGACCAAGTCTACTCACTTCATTCTGGTCAGGACGGACTTCTCTCTGCAAAAATTGGCTAAGCTCTACATATCAGAAATAGTGAGACTTCATGGGGTACCCATGTCTATCATCTCTGATAGGGATCCATGTTTCACGTCTCGATTCTGGTAGAAGCTTCATGAGGCTCTATATGGTCGTAAGTGTCGCACTCTCTTATGCTGAACTGAGTTGGTGAGCGACGTATTTTCAGTCTGGAGTTAGTTTTTGAGATTGAGGACAAGGTCCGTTTGATTCGAGATCGTCTGAAGGTAGCTTCTGACAGGTAAGAGTCTTATGTCAATTTGAAAATTGAGGGTTAATGGGTTAGTGGAGATAATTGAGGGATTCCTGATAACCTCTGAATTTTATTTTAATTATATCATTTGTTTCTTTTTCAAATTTTCTCTCTCTGGCAAGAAGAATCACGTCAATTTCGTTTCCATCATTCTGTCAATTTTCCCTTTTTATCTTTCTCTTTTATCGTTTACCTGATTAAGTTTTAGGGTGCTTTTGGCTCATGGTGTGGTTATTGTGGTAAGTTTTGTTTTTCAATTTAAGTGTGGATTCCACGTAGTACTATTCTTAAGATAATGTTTGTTGTCGTTAGTCTAATCGCTGGGTTTTGGCAGCATTAAATTGCGAAGAATGGGGCTCTCCTCTCACATTATCGTAATCGAACTGTTTGGGGCGATAGAGTAAGTGTCAAAGGTATTTTGTTTTCGTAGTTTTGATTTAATTGCATATGAAGTCTAATTTTGAGTGTTATTGTGTCGATTTTAGACTTTGGGAAGGATAAGAAGTGGTTTTGCAGTGAAACGATACCAGGTGTGTACCTGAAACCATAACAAATGAGAGGCAACGAAAGCCTAAAAAAGAATCTGTCAACACCACATAGGCGTGTGGTTGCCCGTGTGGTAGGCCGTGTGACAGTACACGGACGTGTGATCGACGAGCTAGGCTATGCGCGTAAGACACTAGCGCATGACACGGCCGTGTGATGGCTGGAGAGGCCGTGTACGACACACGGGCTCAACCTATTGGGCCGTGTGGGCCACACGGACGTATGGGCCCACACTAGTAGGCCACATGGGCGTGTGAGCCCAATTTTTTTAAATAATCCATAAGGTTGAATGGGTCGCCCAAGTCGACTGTGACCTACTGTAGGATCAGTAAGCAGTACTTAGACCCCTAATTCTATGATCTGACTATGAAATGTATATATTAAGCATGTTACTCTTAGCATGTGTATCTGATCGATTGTATAATCTGTTAAGTTGCATTATAGCATGTCATATTGGTATGTTGCATTACATCGGGGATTGGGTTGATGATATTTTGGAGGAAATGTCTATAAGGCTTTAAGCCTGTTATCTGGTTGCTCAGTTGCATTATTTTGTTTATGTGCCTCATTTTGGTACAGTGCGGTGTGTAGGGTTGAGCGGGGTGATTATATCCCCACATAGAGTGTAGGGCTGGACGGAGATAGTGTGTAGAGGCTAGTGAGTCGGATACTGATATACCGTTCTGCATCTGTATCTAATTAGGCTAAAGCCCTAATTTATATATGATTCTGCATCTAAATGGGCTAAGACTTAAACTAATTTTGTAATGGGCTCCGGCCCTAGACTATCTATTTCTGACTTCTGATGATTATTTTGTACGTTTGATATCTCTGGGGATTACACACTGAGTTGCAAAACTCACTCTTTTCTATTTAATCTGTTCAGGTAATCCCCAGCATTAGCGGATCAGTGTAGTGGAAGACACGGCGGTGGCCTCACATAATAATTTTAGACTATTTCCATTAGCTTTTTCGGTTTGGATTACTTATTTATTTGGGGTCTTATTGTAATCTTTGGACTTTGGACTTTTTTGCTTTTAATTCCAGCTTTTGAACTGTTGATGATTTTATTACTGCTAAGCACGATTAAAATCTGGTTTTCTCTAAAGCAAACAGTTTTCCTAAAATAGAAGATTTTCTAAAGCTTTCGCGTAAGAGAGATATGTTTTGAAGCAAATCTGTGAAATCACATTTTTCGGACTAAGTAAAAGATAAAAACTGAAATGATTTTAATGTATCAAAGCATTTTCAAAAACACTCTCATGTGACATCATCTAATTCAGCCATAACATCCAGGCCGAGTTTGAGGAGTTACACATCTCATTTTATAGTGATGGTAATTTGATTTTTAAGCAAGCCTGTGGTAATGACATTTCTTATTCGAATGTTGAGTGCATATTACTTGAGCCTTAAACGCTTTGAGTGCTTTGAGTGAATCTTTAGTGAGAATGTCAATTCTTATTGATTTTGAATTTAAGGTAATTATTTAAATGAGGGGAGACACATATGCTTTTGTGCTTTAAAAATTTTAGCTTGGATTGTTTGAATCTTTAGTGTCCTTTTGGTTGAATTTCCAATGCATGATTATTTACCAATTATCTTGAAACATCATTGATGAAAATGAAAAATTGAGAAAGTGAACTTGAATGTGGGTTGAGGATTTTGCTTGAGGACAAAAAAACGCTTAAGTGTGTGGATATTTGAAAAGTGCTAAAAGTAGCATGTTTTAATCCCGTTCTTAATGTGTTTTTGGATGATATTTGATGTAAAATTGTGAATTTTTTGCTTCTAATTCTTTAAATTCATGTTTCTATATTTAGGAGAGCATTTGGAAGCAAAAGAAGTGAAAAATGAGCAAAAACTGGAAAATTGGAAGCTACAAGGGCCAACAGGCTGGACTCTCCCACATGGGATGGACACATAACCGTGTGAGCCATACTAGCTGGCACACGACCATGTGCCAGACCATGTGGAAATCAATAATTGCACTCTGGAAACGCAGAAAAAATTTAATTTTTAGGTTTTTTGGGCATTCTAAGACCTATATACCAAATATAAGAAGAGGGGAAATAACCGCCAGAGAATATTGAAGAAAACAACTTGAAAAACACTATTTAAGCCGACTCTAGAGTAGATTTCCACCAAGATTAAAGATCTCATTTGAATTCTTTAAATTTTATTATGAGCTTCTTTATTTCTTGTGGTTATACTATCTTTGAGATGTTTTATTTGCGATTATAAACTGATTTCCCAAATACCTAAGGGGATGAACCCTATGATGGATTTTGTCTTTTGATTTTTTTTTTATGCAATAAATACTTGAATCTTGTTCTCAATTATGTGTGCTTAATTCTTGGTTTGATATTTCTAGACTATTAATCCATGTTTGATGTGCTTAAATCAGAGGAGGAATAAACCCTGTTTAAGTAAAGAAATTGTTTAATTTAGATTGATAGGGACAAATGAAGTTTAGGTGGATTCTTTCCTGGGTATTGTTTTGGTTCTTGGTTGTTAATCATTTGTTTTCCTAATTTTTTATTTTTTGTGTTCTTTAGTGAACTAATTTAGTTAATTTTAGTTTTAATCAATCTCTCCAATTTGTAGGTTAAATAATGCAAAGATAGTAATTACTAGTAATTTTAGTCCTAGTCGGAATGATATCTTTGCTCACCGTAGCTATACTATTAATGGATAGGTGCACTTACCTTAGTTAAACTTTTCGTTAGTTTACAACTGCATCAATGGTGTATTTAGAAGAGTTGCATGATTCAAACATTTTCCTCATGATTAAAAATGAAAATAAGTCTTTGTTGTGGCATAGAAAATTAGGACATGCTAATATGAGCATACTGTATAAATTAACCAAAAACGACATAGAAAGAGGTTTGCTAAAAAATGTTTTTGACTTAGATAAAGTTTTTGATTCTTGTGTTAAAGGCAAACATAAGAGAGTTTCTTTTAAACCTATAAATGATGTATCTACAAGTAAAATTCTATAATTAATTCACATTGAACTTTTTGGACCAAATAGGACTACTCGCTTGGGTGGAAAAAATATGCTTTTGTGCTTGTAGATGATTACTCTAGATTTACTTAGGTTCTTTTCTTAAGTACTAAAGATGAAATTTTAGAAAAAATTATCACGTTTTCAAATTTTAATCAAAATGATAAATGTTACTCTATCACTAGTGTTAGAAATGACCATGGAATCAAATTTCATAATCTTGGTTTTGATAATTTTTGCAACTCAAATGGTATTAACCATATTATTTTTATACTTAGAAGCCCTCAACAAAATAGAGTTTTTGAGATGAAAATAGAACTTTAGAAGAAATGGCTAGAACCATGCTTTGTGAAAACAATTTGCCAAAGTATTTTTGGCCGAAAGCCACAAACACTGCATGCTATATTGTAAATCGAGTAACGATTAGGTCATTTTAAAGAAAACTCTATATGAACTTTTCAAAAATAAAAAGCCTAACATTAGCTATTTTTATCCTTTTAGATGTAAGTGTTGTAACAGCCCAGTTTAGACCCTAATCGGAATAGTGGTTTCAAGACCACAAATTCGAGTCAAAAAATATTTTAATATCATTTTCCGTCTCATTATACATGAATTGATATATGTGAAAATTTCGTATGAAAATTTGATTGTTTGTGTGCTTAATTTGATAAAAGGAACTAATCACGTAAATTGTAAAAGTGGCCTTCTATATGTTAAAGTGTTTAATTGATATGTCTTTATAACTGAAAGGTCCTTATGTTGTAATTTGACCATGGTTAGTGGGATTGGTCATAAATAACCTTAAAATGGGTGAATTAAAATGTTTTAATTAAGGGGCAAATTAGTAATTGGTGAATTAATATGTGTTGTAATAAAAAAAACATGATAATGGATGATTATTCATCCTTGTTGGCCGATTATATCAAAAGAAAAGAGAAGAAAAGTTGGTTCTAGGGTTCGATTAGAAGAATTTATGATGAAGGTATGGTTTTTTATCTGTTTTTAATAATTTCTACGTTTTTGTGACCGTTGCTTTGATTTTTAGCTAGCCCATGTCTCAATTTTTGAAAGTGTTGATGATTTTAGAAGTTTCCATTGATGAATGCTTGAGTTTTATGATGTTTGATGATGAAATATGTAAGCTTGGTGCTTGATATGCATGTTTTGTAAAGTGATTTTGAGTAAAAATGCATATTAGGGATTAAATTGAGAAAAGTGTAAATGGAGGGGTTAAATTGTAAAATAAATGAAATATATGGGCTGCTAGGGACCATAGGAGGATTTGGCTAAGGCATGGTTGTGATGAATTTTGTATATTTTGGTGTTTTGTGTAATAATGACTAAAATGCCAATATGTGGAAATTAGGGGCTAATGTGCTAAAAGGCCAAATTATGTGATTATAAATTTAATTGAATGGAATAAGTGAATTTGAATTATATAGATCAAGAAAGGAGAAATTCGGACCTAGATCGAGGCAAAAACAAAGTGCTCGATTGATCGACTAATATCGTCGTTCTTACGTTCGAGGTGAGTTCGTGTATAATACATATTGTTTAAACAACGTTTATATGAGTTGAAATGAATAGAAATGTGATTGTGAAGTTTGAGTATGTGAATTGTGGATTAAATATATGAGGCACTAAGTGTGCGAGATTAAAACATCGTTGGCTGAATAAATGGCATTATGTGTAACAGTCCGGTTTTGACCCCAATAGGAATAGTGGTTTCGGGACCATATATCCGAGTTAGAAAAATATTTAAATATTATTTTTCGTGCCTATGATGTGTGAATTAGCATGTGTGAAAATCTTGTACAAAAATTTAATTGTTTGTATGCTTAATTTGCAAAAAAGGACTTAATTGCATAGAACGTAAAAGCAGTGTGCTAGATGTTAAAAGTGCCTATTTGATTTGGATTTATAATTGAAAGGTCCTTATCTGGTTATTATGCCATTCACATGTGTAATGGACATTTGTAGCCTTAATATATGTGAATTTATAATGGTTTAATAAAAGGGAAAAATTTTCATTTAGATTATATGTTAATTAAAATAAAACAAAAGCTTAAAATAAGCTCATTTCATGCTTATGTTGTCGAAATCATCAAAAGAAAAAGAAAAGAAATACAAGCTAGGGTTCGACTTTGATTTTCATTGATTAAGGTATGTGTTTTGATCGGTTTTTGATAATTTCTACGTTTTTGTAATCGTTGTTTTGAATACTATCAAGCCCATACCTTAATTTCTAATTTTGTTAATGAATTTGAAATATGCCATGGGTGAATTCATGAGTTTTGTGTTGTTAAATGGTGAAATATGAATGCTTGATGTTGGGTTTACATGTTTTGTCTTTGGATTTTTGATGAATTTGAGCAATTTGGGCTAAATTGTAAAAATGTTATTTTGAGGGACTAAAATGTGAAATAAATGAAATGTGTGGACTAGTATGAGTACTAGGAGAATTCGGCTAAGCTTGTGTATATGCAAATTATGTGTATTTTGTGATTTTGTAAAATAGGGACTAAAGTGTCGAAATGTGAAAAGGTGAGGGCTAGTTTGCAAAATGCTCTAAATATGAGTTTATGGATTGAATTGAATTATTGGGTGAATAAAAGGGTTAATTTTGAATACATATAGATCAAGAAAGGAGGAATTCGGATTTAGATTGAGGGAAGTTGAAGGTTATCGTGTAGACAATTCAAATTAACAATTTCGAATACGAGGTAAGTTCGTACGTGATAAATGATGTTAAAGTTATGTATTAATGCAAAACAATGCATAAATTGTATAGATATTTGATTCTTGCATCTAGCCATTTAATCACTTCCTTTCTCACAACTTCCTTCATAATAGGATTGAGCCTCCTTTGCCAATCAATTCACGCTTTTTCACCTTCCTCTAGAATAATTTTGTGCATGCAAAATGAAGGGTTTATACCTCGAATATCAGGTATAGTCCAACCAATTGCTTTATTAAATTTCTTTAGAACAAAAATTAGTTGCTCCTCTTAATCTTTTGTCAGTTCTGCTAAAATAATCACAGGCAAAATGGAACAGTCACCTAAATAAACATATTTCAAATGGGAAGGAAGTACCTTTAGTTCGAGTGTAGGTGGTTCTTCGATTAACAATTTGGGTTGCACAAATTCTCTAACTTCCAACTCCAATGGTTCAAACCATGTGGATTGAATAAAATTTGTCGGATTGGCTTCCACCAGAACCATGTTTTCTTCACTTTCTTTATCCTTCAAAGGGTCAAACCCTAAGGCTTTCTCCAATAGATCTTCTTCAAAATTGCTTTCCATAGAAATCAAGGTTTCTATCTCTTCTATAATAGAACACTCTTCTGTTAGATCGAGAAATTTCATCGCTTTAAGAATGTTAAAAGTTACCCGATCGTCTTGAACTCGCATGGTAAGTTCTCCTTTCTGCACATCAATTAACGTTCTTTCCGTGGCTAGGAAAGGTCTCTCAAAGATAATTGGAACTTTCTTATCTGCTTCAAAATCTAGAATAATGAAATCAGTAGGAAAAATAAATTTGTCAACTCTTACCAAAACATCCTCAATCTTTCCTTCAGGGTATGCTAAAGATCGATCCGCTAGCTGGAGCGTCATAGTTGTAGGTCTTACTTCTCCTATCTCTAGCATCTTGAAAATAGACTTAGGCATCAACTTGATACTTGCTCCTAAGTCGCACAAAGCTTTACCACAGTAAGATTCACCAATGTTCTAGGGTATCAAAAAGCTTCCTGGATCCTTCAATTTCAGTGGCAGCTTGTTCTGCAGGAACGCACTACATTCCTTTGTTAAGGCGACAGTCTCATACTCACTCATTCGTTTCTTCTTGGATAGTACATCCTTCATAAACTTTAAATAATTTGGAATTTGCTCTAAAGCCTCCACCAATGGAATATTTATGTGTAATTGCTTCAGAACATCCAAAAACTTCTTGAATTGCACCTCATGTTTCTACTTGTGTTGCTGCAATCTTTGCGGATATGGAGGTGATGAAACTTTTGGTTGAACTGGACAACTCTTCTGAGTAGGTAAATCTGCATCCAAAGAAGATGTTAAAGTATCTGAATTCACTAAGTTAGGATTTACCTTATCAATCTTTGCAGATTCTAATTTCTTTGGTGTAGGAATTTCAACAGCCGGTTGATTCTTCTCAACGGGAATATCTTCGACCTTAATCAATCAGGGTTCCAGAATTTTACCACTTCATAATGCCACTACCTTGATATGTTCTTTACCCAAATTTCTTGGATTCTTAGTATCACTCGACAAGGTTCCTTGCGGTCTATTACGAAGCTCTATAGCTAACTGGCCCATTTGATTTTCCAAATTTTTCAGTGTTGCTGCTTGGCTTTGGATCAAAGCATCATTCTTTTCCATGTACGCTTTCAACAAGTTCTCCAAACTATTTGATGCCTCAGATTGAGGTGGTTTTGGATCTTGCTAATTAAACCCTTGAGATTAGTTGAGTCTTTGATGCATAAATTTGTTGTTTGGTCCATTTCCTTGGTTGCTCCAAGAAAAGTTGGGTGATTATGCCATGAAGGATTATAGAAGTTGGACTAGGATCCTTGTCCACTCCTATTTTGGTGTTGGTTCCCCACATAGTACACTGACTCGGGATTCAATGGGCAATTCTCGAAAGAATGACCTTCCCCACAGTACACACAGGAAACTACTTCAAACGGACTTGGTGGCTGAGCTCCATAAGCAATCGAAGGTGGAGATGTGGATCTTCTGTGGGCATACCACTGAATTGGCCAACCGTTTGGAGCATTTGAAACATCACTGGTTTTAATTCAAATTGGGTTGCCTCAATATCTGGCCTTCTAATTCCTAGGTTTAATTCACTGAAAAGTGGCACAGCATATTGTCTGATGCATCGATCCCTATCATCAACAATGAGGATAGGATTCCGTACATGATTGGCTTCATTACCTTGGTCTTGATTCTGATTTCCAAGGTCCATATGGACTTATCTTTGAGTTGTTTGTTCACGTCTTCTTGTCTAAAAGTTTGATCAATTTCAGGGTCCACAGGGAGTAAATCGATAATCCAATCTATGCTCATAAACACCTGAAAAGAAAATCACAAAATTAAAAAGAATAAGTTAGTACTGTTAGAAATAACCAAATTGAAAATAAATAATTTCACAAAGAATGACAATGGCAACAATTGACAATCCTCGGCAACAGCGCCAAAAACTTGTAACGCTCAGGTTTGTGTAAGTGTACATAGTTGTTATCAAGTAATAAGTAAGTATCGAGTTATCGTCTCCACAGGGATTGTATTCATGCTAGTCACTCAATTATAAAAATATTATTAATAACTTGGTAAATAGAAACTCAATTTGATTTGGAAGTATTGATTAAAATTATGTAAAATTAATCTAGATGCAATGATCCCTAATGTAATTTATCCTAAGTATGTAAACTATATGAATGAAATAGATTTTAGCAGAATTAACACAATAAGCAAAAATTATAACATAAGTAAGCTAGGACAATTACTTTAATTAAACTCAAATTATTATCAAAATGCTTATCAACAATCGGAAAAACATTCCATGGAAACTCGATCTTTCATGAGTTTGGAAATCACATTAGGTCCTTTCGAAATACTTTACTTAGTAAATACGTATTTTAATGATCCTTATTTACTAAGGGTTTCTTAGTATTCGTGCGAGGTAACAGGGACGTGTTAGATTTGAAACAGTTTAATCACACAAATCTAAAAACTATGCAGATAACAGAACCTAGTTAGGGTTGTTATGTAACCTGCAATTTAATCGAGTTAGGATCTAAATTGAGCATGCACATTTCAATTATGTGTCTATTAGCCATCGTCTGGTTTGGATCGCTCAGCTAATTCAGGTGCATTTCAATTACGTATGAACGAAATACAGACTTGATTTTAATTAAAAACATAATTGATTAAGGCACAAACATTATAAGCATGAATCAAATAATTATTATTTCATTAAAGCAATCATCCTAGCTTAAATAAAATTAAGATAACATTGTTGTAAGCAAGAACAAAGAACACATAGCAAACATCTTTAAATTAAATTAAAGAAAAGAAAGATTAAACCCAATTCAGAGTGGCTGTCACCCAAGACTCTAACTGACGAGGCTCCTTCGTTCCTTTGCTGATGGCTCTCTAAGGTGGCCAACCAAGGGCTCTTTAAGAGGCTAATTTGCTAAAAATCCTTATGCAAAGATGATGGTGGGCATGAGAGGGAAAGAAAGCTAAGAGAGTTAAGAGAGGAGAGAATGATAAATGGGTGAGGGATGATGGATAAGTGAGAAATGGGGTCTTATATATAGGTGAGCCAAGGGAGCTAGTTTGCTAAAAATAGGATGTCCATCATTTGTAACTTCATCCAAGAGTGGCCAGCCATGATTTGTATGAGTGTGGTTGATTTTTGCTTGATTTAAGTGCCACAACATCATCAGGATCAGGACTCAGTTAATTGCAAATCTCGAGGTAAACCTCTGATTTCTTCAACTCTTCAAGAACCTTGTATAATTAAACCAAAATTTGATTTATGAACATCCACATGCAACTGAATTTTGGGTTGACTTGTTCCTCCATTTGGATGGTTTTGTAATCAACATAAAGCTCTCAGACCTGTCCAACAATAGTAGATAATTTTGAGGACCAAAGTATATAATTTAACCACTTTAATTAATCAATTTACTTAATTAATTAAAACCCAATTTATTAATGAAATATATTAAAATAAATTATTAAATATAACTTTATATTTTATTATTTAATTTAATCATGGATGGCCCACTTTATAGCTTGAAAATATAATATGCTCAAATTAATATAAAAGAAGCCATTTTCTACATGAAAACTATATAATAAAGCACAAAATCACATTTTAATAATTTCTATGTCCCAATTTCATATTTTCATCTATTTCATTAACTTATTAAACAATTACTTGGTTTTAACAACAAATTTAAGTAAAAAGCTGATGAATTATATAGGAAAAATCCTATATATTTTTTAGTTTACAGCGCCCTCATCGGTTTTCAAAACGACCCTCTTGGTCGCACAGTCCATACTTGCTCGGTGCTTGACCAACCAGTCCATCCCCAAAATCAAATCAAAATCCCCAAATGGAAGCTCCATCAAATCAGCCAGAAATACTGTCCCTTGAATCTCTAATGGGACATCTTTAAACAGTCTACTAACTAGGACAGATTGCCCTAAAGGGCTCAATACAATTACCTCACTATCAGTACTCTCAACTGGAGTCCCCAAAGTTTCTAACATAGTACTTGCTACAGATGAGTATGTAGAGCCAGTGTGTAGAGCCTATGTCTATCAGTGCAAGATAAGGTACATTATAAATTAAAAACATACCCATAATGACATCTGGAGCATCTCGATCCTCTCGGCGATGAGCAGCATAAACAAAAGCAGGCTGCCTTGCCTCAGTACGACCAACACCTCTGCCTTGTGCTCTCTGTCCACGGCCCATACCGTTACCACCCTTAACTTGACTGTGGCCATTAGGCGGCTGCTGAACTACCCATAGTGGTTGTACAGTACCATAACCCGAAGCTTGCATCTAATCGGCCCTCAGTGGAAACTCTCGAACACATTACTCAGTATACCCATATCTCAAACATGCCCTAGTCGTCCTCCAACATTCACCCGGATAGCGTCTACCATAATGCCCACAAAGCAAGATCCCAATAGGTGCAACAGGGACCCCAACTCTAACTGGCCCATCAGGTCTGGCCTTTTTCTTAGGCCTCAGCGCAGAACTCGAGGGCTCCGACTCCCTCTTGCTTTTACCCCTCTCTCTATCGTTGTTTTCGCGCTCAATGCGCTTCACCTCCTCGGTGATCTTCGCCTTCTCTACCAGTGCCGAAAAGTCACACTCCCTCTGTGGAGTTACCAGAACTCTCAAACTGTCCCTGAGTCCATCCTTGAAGCAGACACAACACTCATATTCAGTCGCCACCATACCCCGTGCATAGCGGCTTAACCTCAGAAACTCGGTCTCATATTCGGCCACTAAACAGTCCCCTTGCGTGAGATTTAGAAACTCATGTCTCCTATCATCGATGTAGCTTGCCCCTACATATTTACCTTAGTAAGAAAACTTATAGAAATCCCACGTCAGTCGTTCGGGCTGAGTGCCCTCCTTAACGATCAGCCACCATTGATATGCTTCATCGCGAAGCAAGGAAACGCCTATTTTAGTTTCTGCTCGGGTGTAAAATCCAAATCATCCATAATTCTTTCTGTGGCCTCCATCCAATCCTAGGCCACGTTAGGTGTAACTCTAGTGACACCCCTGAATAGCTCAGCCCAATTGGACCGGAGTTATTCCGTAACCAACCCACGTCCCCCAGATCTAGTATTGGACCCAGTGATGCTCTCTAATATCCTCAGCATAGCCTAGGACAGTGCATCATCCCCGGCCATACGATCATGAGACCTAGTCTCTGTAGTAGGTGAAACCAGTGTCTCGCTTGTATCTAGATTTGGCATGCTACCTAACGATGAGGACTCAACTCGAGCCCTTCTACGGCCTCTACCTTGACCTCTAGTACCCCGTCTGCAGATACCTCATGTTCTCATATCTAATCAAATTATCTGTATTAAGAGTTTTATGAATCAGTTACAATTCAATAATTATTAATAGATGTTTTATGTAAGCAGTTTTAGTAGTTCAAAGTGTTTTTCATAATTCACAGTCTCAATATACACTAACTAAAGTATTTTCAGAATAGTCTATATTAATATTTTCAAAATAAACTATTAGTAGTATCTAATCGGTTTATCAGAGTATAGAGAACTTACAGGATCGGGGCTGGAGACTCGGTGTACCACATTCTCTATAAAAAATATTTCAAACCATTTAGAAATCATTTCTTAAAAACCAAGTTTAAAACTCAAATCCACAGTCAAGTTTTACAATTTGACTCTGATACCATTAAATGTAGCACCCCAAACCTAGCCTAGACGTTATGACCAAATCTGATGATGTCACATGAAATGGAATTCGAAAACTAGTTTGTGGAGTTAAAAATCGTTCTTGTAAATTACGTTTTATTTTAATCTCGAAGTAAAATCGCATGTTTTTTGAAATGTCTAAGCTCATATCTTTTTAGCGGAAGCTTTGAAAACACTTATTTTAGAAAAACTCGTTTGATCATAGGGAAAATCATGTTTTATCATGCCTTGCAATAATAAATCGTAAAACAATTTAAGAAATGGAAAATTTAAAGCCAGACAGTCCAAAGTCTATAATTTACATCAAAACCCCAAATAAATAATAAAATTTGAAAATTTGCAAAAAAAAAAGTCTAAAATTTACGTGTGGCCACCGTCGAGTCCTTCCCTGCTTTGATCCCTTAAGTCTAGGGATTACCTTAACAAAATAAACAGAAAGGGTGAGTTTTTGCAAACTCAATGTGTAATCCCCACAGAAACCATGTGTACAGAAACACATCAGAATACAGTCGTTTACAGTCCGGGCCCGAGCTCATTATAGAGTTAATTTCAGAATTATATTAGGGCTTGGCCCATATCAGTCATAGAATGTAGATAGAGTAAATTAGAATCCTACCCACCAGCCTCTACACACCATCTCCATCCAGCCTTACACACCATGCTGTACCGGAATGCGACACATAATCAGAAATTTGCAGCTGAGCTGCCAGATAACAAGCTTAAGAGCCTTCTAGACACTTCCTCCAAACATCATCAACCCACCCCGATGCAATGCAACATACCATAAATGATATGCAAATATGTTAATAACAGATCATACATTTAGTTCAGTACAGATATCACACAATCAGATCACATAATTAGGGGTCTAAGTAAAGCTTACCGACCCTACAGTAGGTCCACAGTCAACTTGGGTGACCCGTGCAACCTTACAGGATATCTCATAAAAATGGGCTCACACGCCCATGTGGCCCACCCGTGTGGGCCCACACGCCCATGTGGCCCAAAAGGCCCAAATTGGCCTTGGCCTTGTAGATCACACGGCCTGGCCCAGAATTTCACACGCCCTTGTGGTTTACCCATGTGGACCCATAGACCCGTGTGGCCCATACGACCCAAATCAGTCTAACCTGTATGTCGCACATGGTCTACCTGCTATCACACGACCGTGTCATTCGCGCACGGCCTAGCTCATCGATCACACACTCATTTATCGTCACACGGCCTACCACACGAGCGACCACATGTCCGTGTGGCGTCCACAATTTGCTTTTTCCGCTTTCGCTGAAACCTATTTTCTGTATTCTTGGGTACACACCTGGTGTCGACTCATTGTGAAAAGTAAATCGAGCCTTCAAGAACCTATATTTGACCAATATAACACTTAATTAATCATTTGATTCGTCATTTAAACAAAACCCCCAAACGAAAAAAACCCGAGAGATTAATCCAACAACGATTCAAAAAACTCACCACGATAGAAACGATAACAGCGGTCACCATCGACAGAAATATCCGTTTACAACCTTCGAATAGCACCTAAATGAGAGTAACATGAACCCTTATGTTAATCACTTAATCAAAATACGACAAAACTAAGAGGAAGCACAACTGACCGAACCAACACGATAAAACGTTGCACCAAAAAGGGATGTTTTTCACTTAGCAAGGTAAACGAAAAAGAAAAGAGGGAAGGAGAGGTGAAAATTCGCCAGCAAAAAGGGTGAACAAACGTTAGAACGATGGAAGAAAATTTGGGGAAGAGAGAACAGCAATTTTGGATGAACCAAAATTTGCAAAAGGATTTTGATAGAATCCCAAAATTCCTTAATTATCTCACCACTACTCCCACTAACCTTCAACTAATCAGAAACCCAATTTTACACAACTCTAGCCAAAATTTGGAGCAAAAACATCATCCATGCTCACGTAGAGATTCGAACACAGGACCACCCGTATATTAACACTCCATTTAACCACCAGACCAACCAGCATATTCTGCCAATTATTTACTATCTTTTATTTAAAAGCCTAACAACCAAAGATTGGGCTATATTCATAAAATTACCAAAATTTTCCAAGTCATGGCTTGAACCTGGGACCTCTCACAGACACTCAAAACCACTGAAGTAGATACACATTTGAGTGTCACACATACACAAAAACATAAATTTAAATTTTTGGGGTGTCACATAACAGCCCGGTTTTAGCTAAATTGGAACAGTGGCTTTAGAATCACAAATATAATGTTGGAAAATTATTTTAATATTATTCTTGGTGTTTACAGCATGATAGCATGTATGTGTGAAAATTTCGTGAGCTAATTTTATAGTTTAATTGCTCAAATTGAGAAAAAGGACTAAATCGCTTAGTGTGTAAAATGCATGTTCTAATAGCTAAAAGTATGTAATAGCTATGGTTTATTAAATTAGAAGTCCTTATGTTGTAATTTGTCCACTATAATGTTGAGTGGACACTTTTGGGCATATATTAAATGATTGATATGTTTAATTATAAAGGTTAAATGTGTAATTTATAAAATAAACATGCATTAAGTTATAATAAGCCAATTTTTTACACCATTTTCATCTTCCATAATTGAAAATAAGAAATAATAACATCTATGGGAGGTTTCTAGGGTTTGGCTACTACAATCCTTGTTTGTAAGCCTATTTTTGCTCGATTTTTTATTATTTCTATATTTTTGTAATCATTGCAGCTCAATCTAGCTAGCTCGTACCTTTAATTTCAAAACTGTTAAAAATTTTGAGAGTTTCCGTTGATGATTTTATGTGTTCTTTAGTTTTTGAGGATGAAATATGAAAGCTTGATGATAGTTTTACATGTTCTATTAAGTGATTTTTGATGAAATTGCATAATAGGGATTAAATTGTGAAATATGCAAATTGAGTGGTTGAAATGTGAAATAAATGAAAGTTATGGGCTGCTAGGGGCACTATAGTAATTTGGCTAACCTTGGGTTTAATGAAATTATGTGAATTTTGTGTAATTGTAAAACAGGGACTAAATTGTTAAAGTGTAAAAGTTTAGGGGCTAAAGTGCAAATAGGCCTACATGTATGTTTTGGACTAAATTGAATGAGTGGTTGATTAAAGAAGTTAATTTTGAATATATTTAGATCAAGAAAAGAGGAATCTAAAATTAGATCGGGGGAAAGGTAAGATTATCAAGTAATTGACTCATTTCGCCGTTTTCATACCCGAGGTAAGTTCGTATGTGACAATTTCATTATAAGTTTATTTTAAATGCTTTTATATTGCCTAAACTATGATTATGAGATTTTCATTGATGCGTGAATTGTAATTATAACTCTACGAAATTATTCGAAGATGGAGTCGATAAGTTAGAAATCCCGGTTGAACCTTAGGAATAGATTTGGATACTTGTGACATGTATAAGATGATATACCAATTTTGCTTCGGGCCATGCATATCGGATGAGTTGGCTTCAGGCCATGATATTAGCACTTCAGGTGCGAGTTATACCGATTTGGCTTCGGGCCATGCATATCGGATATTTTAGCTTCAGGCCATGAAAATAGTTCTTCGGATAAGTTACCTTGATTTGGCTACTGGCCATGGTATAGGTACTTATCGTATGAGATTTATGAGTATTTGATTTCTATTCCGAATGGTTCAATAGGTAAACGAATGATGTGGTTGAGAAAGAGGTTAGTACGAGGCGATACAGGTATGTACAGAACCTATTCAAGTATTAAATAGAGAAAGTTCGATAAGATGGTATTTGATCATGTTTTGAGGCATGAGAAAAGTTTGTAGTTAATGTGTATATGGTGATGTTATGTATAATTGATTGATTTGTAATTATTTGAAGTTATCCACATACGAGCTTACTAAGCTATAAAGCTTACTTCGTGTTATTTTTCTATGTTTTATAATGAATCAAGGCTAACTCAGATCCGAGAGTCGTCGGGAACATCATCGCATTATCAGACATCTAATTGGTACTTTTGAGTTGTATAAATATGGTGTATGGCATGTATAGGCTACTTGTGGCAATTTGGTTGTAATTATAGCCATGAGAGTTGGCTTGTAATTTATGTTAATATTGATGTGTGTTTAGCTATTAGAAATGGCTTGTAAATGTATATGTATTGGTTGTATATATATAGCCATGATTGATGGCTTATTTTGGCATGTTTGGTATGAATATGGTTATGGTTTTATAGTTGCAAATGGTTAATTGATTTATGGTGTATAATGCTTGAGAAATGCTTTGATGAAGTATGATTTTGAAAGTTGAGTTGATAAATATTTGGATAGGTAATTGGTATTGAATTTGGTTGAAATGGATATGGTAATAATTGTGCATTTTGTTGATGATTTTGGTTGCCTAACTGAATGATGAAATGGTACCATTTTGATTGTTTAGGTGTGCATGAATAAGGGTCGCAAATTGGCCTCACAAATGGCCTATTTTTGTCCACATGGGCAGAGACACGGGCGTGTGTCTCAGCCGTGTGTGATACACGGTCATGTTACACGACCGTGTGTCCCCTGGTGTTGTTACTAAAATGAAGTCAGTATGCTCCAAACGGTCTCACACACGGGCGTGTGACTGGACGTGTGGTACAAGTCAGTATACCCCCTAATTGACACACGGCTTAGCACACGGGCGTGTGACTTGGCCGTGTTGCATAAGTCAGTATACCCTACAATTTTTGCATGGCCTAGTACACAGCCTAGCACACAGGCGTGTGTGGCCACTTCGAAGGGCACACGGGCATGTGGTTGGTCATGTGACCCAAGTTAGTATGTATGCCCTGTTTCCACACGGCATGAGACACGGGCGTGTCTAGAGCCGTGTGAGGCACACAGCCTGTTCGCACAGGCATGTGACCCCTATATGTTTGAAATTTTTTCAAAGTTTCCAAAATCTTCGTATGATATCGGTTTAGTCTTGAACCACTTCTAAAGCATGTTTAAGGCCTCATAGGCCCTTGTAAGGGACAATTTGATTGTATTGAATAATTTATGAGAATGAATGCTTTATGGTTGATAAATGTATGTTATACGTTGTGTATTAATCGGTAATACCTCGTAACCCTACTCCGACGACGGATACGGGTTAGGGGAATTACAGTTAGACTATGTTTTCATGTGTTTGGTGAAGTTGACTGAGCGATTCCTTAAGCAAACCTTCTTGGTTTCAGCCAGTTTGGCCTCAATTTCATAGAAGCTTGCAAACAAGGCCAAGCCAAGGAGCCTATACTCCGTTGCTATCATTTGAAAAGAGCCCACTAACTCCAACGAGGAAGGTTTATGAATGCTAGAGGAAGAAGTAGAGGAAAAGAATTCTTTCAGATCCCAAGGGAAATCCTTATCCTATTTCTATTTGACAACAGTTGGAAAGAAAGGACATTTCCCCTCACACAAGTGATTTCGCCAAGAAAAGTAGGCAGTTGTTACGCTATTAGGAAAAGTGTAATTAAGGGAGTAGAGTGTACTCAAAATAATAGTGCGAGGAACATCAAAGTTTGTTTCGTCTAGAGAAGATGTCAGAACTGGGACAAGAATGTTTGCAGGAATACAAATACTGAAGAAGAACCGAGGATAGTAGGAACAGATGGAGGAGAAACTTCACTTTGAAAAACTACTAGCTGCGATGCCCAAGACAAGCATTTCCCTAATTGGACTTGATAAACAACATATTATTCTTTCAATTAGTTTGTTCATTTTCGATTAGAGTAAGGACATGCTTAGGTCTGTCTACTAATACAAGTTGTCTTTTTGGATCACGACCTAACCACATGATACCTTTTAGTATTAGCTTAAACATCAGACAACCAATAAGCAACATTTGCTTGCATTTTACTTTGCGTGCAAAAACTATTTGAGGACAATCATACAGAGTATATTAATGTAATCAATGAATTTTATTTATTAATCAGTCTGTTCGAAAAAATTACAAGTTTATAAACGAATATACTACATATAGGGCCCCAAATCCAACACAACTTACACCAAAACAAATGCAAATATTCGCATTCAACCTTATACCAACTTATATCACCTATTCAACCATTAGATACATCAATTCAATACCATGGCATTCAAGCCAAACCATTTGACAAAAACTAAACATTTACATATCTCAAACTACTTGAAACATACCAAATTACATTCATTCATGTCATTTCAATTGCTACATAACTCAAACCATTTATCTAAACATTAACACTTCAAAAATCAAGCATTAGGTAAGTTTGAAGCTATGTTCAACATTCCAAGTTAACATATACAAAACACCTATGTTCATGCCACAAAATTGGACTTGAAATTATCAAAAAGCAACCATTTCGAATACGGGATAGTGTGAGTTTCTAGACGATGCGCTAAACAGATTTCACAAGTTGAAATCTATAGGGAAAAACAACAAGGTAATCATACTGAATGCTTAGTAAGTTTATAGGCATTAAACAAAAACTTACCTAATTTTACAGTTTAATTCAACAAACTATTTAACTTGACAAGTTTGCCTAAACATGGTAACAACATATCAACAAGGTGAGTTCAACATATAACCATGTCATATAATAATTCAAACATTTAACCTTTTAATTAACTTATAACAGACATTTCAATACCATTCTCATAATCAAAGTAACATTTAATCAATTGGGTATCTAACTCATACCATTCCATTGTCATTTTCATTAATTGTTTTAACTCGTTGAACTCAAGTGAACAGATTAAAATACAGAGGTAACTACACCACACCTGATTTCTCGATAGAACAGTAGCTACACCACACCAGGGCACCAAGGTGTAAATCCTGTAGGCAATCATACATGTAATCGTATAAAAAATTTATCCTTCTAATGCTTATTTATTCTATCAATTTGATCCTAAATCTAAAAAGTTCAACAAATTTAGCTCTCAATATTCTTAAAATTTATCAATTTAATTCTAATTCTAAAAAGATCCAAAAGAAAATTATTACAAAATATTAAAAATATACTTCTACAACCTAACAATAATAATACATGAGATCCATGTTTTAGTCACTCAAATTCAAAAAGTTCTATTTTAGTGATTAGTTTTATCATCAATTATGCAGGTTTATCTTTTTTATTGGCATAATAATAAATGTAGTCCTCTAAAGTTTATAAATTTTATTAACTTGATCTAATTATAAAAATTCAACAAAGTTACTTTTTAGTGTTGGTATCCTTAGAGATTATCTTGGGATTAGTGCTACTATATATATTGTATTATACAGCTAGCTGCTTGGACGATCTGCTTTGAAACTACTGTTGTTCCTTACTCATGGAACTCCAGTGATATGTTTGGCCATGCATATTTTTCCTGACTTGATAGTTTATATTAAAAGTTGCCCTTGTTTCTGAGGAATTATTCTAAATGTGTAACATCTCACATTTTAGCTTGATAGAATGTAAAATTATTTTAAGGATGAGTAATTGGCTTACTAGAAAAGAGAAAATAAGGAAGCATGGAAATTAGATCAAGGTCCCAAGTTCGAATCTCTTGCCTTGCAAAATAGCTTGATTTTGCAAAAAAAAAAAAAAAAAAGTCCTCCTTTTCCTTATTTTGTGCCACCCATACCTAGTAAACCTAGGTATAAATATCACTTTTATTTTTTTTAGCCTTTAGTCATTTTCTTTTCACTCTAGTCGCCCCTCCCTCTTCTTCTCTTCAATTTCTCTTCTTTTCCCTTGTGTGTCGTTTCCCAAACCACCAAGATCCACCATCCATTTTTTCTTTTTCTTTTTTTCGCAACATGTTCTTGAACCATTCCCCTTCCTCTCTTTTGCTTCCATTCTTCTATATTTTTCAGCCTTAAACCTACAATTTTTAACACCCAAAATCAATCTCCATTGCTGCCCAAGAAGCTCCATTGTCCTTCCCTCCTTCTAGCAAGAGTAAGTTTTATCTTCTTTTCATTTTCTTGACGAATCTTCCAATAAAATACCCAATTATCCATATATATAATTGAGGTTATTTTTGATGATTTTATGTATGATTTTCCAGCCTTCTAAAAATGTTTTTAAAAGGCTCTCAAGTCAGCCCCAAATTGCCACCGTTGATGGTGGTACACTGCGCCTAAAGGCACCAAAGAGAGTTGTTATTTTATTTAATTTTTACCATCTATTTCCAGCAAGATCTTGGTCTCGTAAACCCTTCCTAATCAGCCTCTACTCATGTGTGACTTAGTCAAATTCAATCTTGATTGTATGCCAACTAAGACCTGACGAATCGGGAAGCATAAGTGTGATAGTCGTGGGTTAATGCGAAGATTTTAATTTGATTATTGGGGATTGTGTTAATTGATTAGATTTAGGTATTTATTGATTTCATAGCTACTTTTTTTTTATTTAATCATATTAGGTGTTGAATTAAATGCCCCGAACCAACAGTGAAGCCTTTAGGCGTTCATGCGTACGTTTCACGTCAAATTAGTGTAAGTAACATAGTCGCTTTAGATCTGGAATTTCTATGGAAACACTGATTTGATTAAATTCTTATGGGCATTTTCTAAGGTTGGTTTTGACAATGACCTAACTCAATAAATTCTTATTTATTTTAATTTAGGTTCAATTTAATGTTTTAAGGAGAAATCGTGTGCTTTGCAAGTAGTGATGCAGTTGTGCGAAAATAAAGTGTGGGTCCTAACTTGTTAACTTGACTGTTTTAATAATATTTTGAATGTTATAAATATTGATTAAGCTTGCTGGTCAGGTTTAGTTAAATGGCTAAGTGAATAATTTTAAAGTGGCCGAATCAGGTACGTTATGAGCCCTTATTAAATGGAATGTTTGCAAAGTTGCATGATTGACTGAATGGTTGATTGGTTGGTACTAGTATAAATGGTTTGTTAATGTAATGTATGATTGGTTGTGTGTATAGTATGTATTAAATTGGAAATAAATATTGAATGCATGAAACCTTTGTTAGGTAAAATGCCATGAAAAGTACTAAATGAAAAATTGTTATACATGCACTGGAAAATTTCTTTAAGTGTTAACAAATGATGGTATGATAGAATGTCACGATGTTGATGGTGAAATTGAACACTTGATAAGTGAATTTTATAATGAGGCCATGTAAATTATGCTACTAAATGAAAACGTATGAACTGTGGATTTGATTGAAATTCGTATGACATATCGAATGTGCATGGGGTGGGATATTGTGGTTGACAGAGTTCTAAGGAGTAGTGGCAGCAATTTAAGTCTGCATGTAACACCCCTAACCCATATCCGTCGCCGGAATAGGGTTACGGAGCATTACCAGACTTATTACTTAAACAAACATACATTCTCATGCATTTTTTATATCCAAATAAAAATCATTCATAATCAATCATGTTGTCCCTAATACGAGCCCTCGATGTTAAAAACAAGCATTAGAAGTTATTTGGGACTAAACCGAGAACTTAGGAAAATTTTGGAAAAACATAGAAAATTTTCAAAATATAGGGGACAAACGTCTGTGTGGCCTGGCCGTGTGGACATTCGAAATGGGATCACATGGTTGTATCCCAACTCGTGTCCTACCCCGTGTAACTCCCTGACTTGGGTCATATAGCCAACCACATGCCCGTGTGCCAGGTCGTTTGCTAGGTCGTGATAAAACTGTAGGGTATACTGACTTATGCCACACAGCCAAGTCATATGCCCATGCATTGGGCCGTGTGGAGCTACTGACTTGATTACTAAATAAGTACTAGGGGACACACGGCCGTGTCATCTAACACACGGCTGAGACAGACGCCCCTGTCAATGCCCGTGTGGACAAAAATAGGCTATTTTCCAAGCCATATTTCTCACCCAAAGAGGTTCCAACCTGCACACCTCAATATGCATATAATCATGGCATAAATAGCCCCTCAAAACCAACCAATATCAAGATTATATCATGTACTAATCACACATACAACATGATAACCACAAGCACATTCATTTGACCACTTTTAAACATACTAAAAATGCTTCCAAAGTATACCTAAATGGTCAATTACCTATTTTAGACTTTGTGCCTAACTTAGCATACATGCTCATCTCAATTCTAACAATTTACTTCACAAAATACAAATCCACAACAAGACATTTACAAAGAAATTATACACAACATATCAAAAGGCCATTTATACATATTTTCATAACCAAATATATCAAAACAGGCCAAATCACATGGCTATACACATAACTTGTAACACCCCAAACCCAGCCCAGACGTTATGACTGAATCTGGCGGTGTCACTTTGAAGTGTTTTTCGTAAAGTGTGATCTCGTTTAAAAAGCCTAATCTTTATTTAGCTTCTTTGCGTGATCTAAAAAATGGTTTAAAAACTTACATCATCATCAAAAGTATATTCTTTAAAATGTTATTAATTTCAAAATCTCGTTTATAGCGGAAGCCTTTTAAATCAGTTGCGTAATTGCATTTTCCTTGTAAAACTTCGTTTTCTTGCGGTAGCTCTTAAAACCGTTTAAGTGTTCATGGTATTTTTGAAAAGCATTTATCTTTTGAAAACTCGCTTCCTACTACTAGCAGTATTAAAGTAAAAACAAATATAAATCCCCAAATTTAAAATAAAACCTTAAAGAGGCCTTATTACATAAAAATACCCAAATTAAGCTACTTATAAATTAAAAGACAAATATGGGAGCGTAAGCTGTTGTGTGGCCACCTTCGAGTCCCTTGCAGCACCAATCCGCCTAAGACTGGGGATTACCTGTACAGTTAAACAAATGGGTGAGTTACGAAAACTCAGTGTGTAATCCCATAAAAACAAACAGTCAAACATACAGTAAACAAATACAGTCTGGGCCTATGCCCATTATTAGTAGTAGTTCAGTTCCAGTTAGGGCCTTAGCCCAATACATTAACAGTATCACTGTAGCAACAGTAATCAGTGCAGTAACAGTTTAAATAGCATGCAAGTCCTACCCAACCAGCCTCTACACTCCACTCCGTCCAGCCCTACACTCCATGTAGGGATAAAATCAACCCACCCATCCCTACACTCCAAAATAGCACCGGTTGCGGCACTAACAGTATTTGTAGTAGAGCTGCCAGTATAATAGGCTTAGAGCCATCAGTGATTGCAGCAGAGCTGCCAGTACAGTATACTTCCTCCAATCATATATAAACCCCATCCTCATGCAATGCATCATACAATCATGTCATGTCATATCATAAAATCATACATGCACCCATTACATTTTAAATAGCATGCTAAAATATAAACATACATCACATAGGGGAAAAGCAGTCATCTTACCATATAAGGGCAAAACGGTCATTTACCATATAAGGGCAAAACGGTCGTCTTACTACATAAGGGCAAAACAGTCATTTACCATATAAGGGCAAAACAGTCATTTTATCGATTAAGGGTCCAAGTACGTTTGTCGACCCAACAGAAGGTCACAGTCGCCTTAAGTGACCCGTGCAAACTTTAAAAGTCAAATAATGTAAATGGGCCCAAGGCTCATATTGTGGCCCATGTGGGCCTACACGTCCGTGTGGCCCATAAAATCCAAAAATGACCATGGTCGTGTGAACTATATAGCCTGGCCCAATATCTCCACACATCCATGTGGTTTACCCGTGTGAGGCCCACGAGCCCATGGGGCCCACACGGCCCAACTTGACCCAGCGTGGTCCAAAACAGCCCTAGCCCATGAAATTGCTCATAGTGGCCTCTACTATCAAATGCCCACGTTTTATGCATTTGAATCACCACACGAGCGAGCGCACGCTCGTGTAGCGTCAATAGACGAATTTTCAGCTTTTGCAGATTAACAGGTATTGCAGTGTGATTACACACCTATTTGCGAATAGTACGCCAATCTCCACGGACACCAACCCTAGATTCAATCGTGACCCAATGTTAGTCTATTAATCATTAAATTTAACACCCTTATAATAGCACTTAATCCCCAAAATGGTAATTGTTACCTACCTCGAATGAGCAAGAACGGTTTATCCCACTTAAACCATCGATCAAAGTTGCCTTCTAAAACCTTGGCAGAACCTGCATTGTATCCTAACCTTTTTATCTATCACCATGAAAGAAAATAACTAGAATCAAAAGAATGACAACTTACCCCCACGTAGAACTAAGAACGGTTGATAGAAGAAATCGTCCTATACCCATACAAGAGTCGAAAGTACACAGGATAACAGAGGAAAAACAGAACGATTGTACCAACTTGTCAGAGAACTCTAACAAAACCGGAAGCCAAACACAAACAAAAGAGTAAACGGAAGTAATCAGCTAGTGAGGAGATATTCAGCAACAGTACCCAAGATGGAAGGATAAGGAAAAAGTTGATAGAAGAAAAAGGGAGATAGGTATTCGCCCCAAAGCAATAATCAATTTGAGAGAGAGATGCAGAGAAAAGAGGAGATGGTCAACATTCGGCCAAAACACAATAAGGTAAAAAGAGGGGAATGTGGGATAATCGGTGAGAAGAAGAATTGATTGAGGGAAGGAAGAGAAAGAATCGGTCTAGAAAAGTCACAAAAAGAACAAAAACCAAAAGTGAAAATAGAGCAAGGGAGTGAGATGTAGAACCCTTACCACATTCAGCCTTCAGCAGGAAAGAGCAACAAAACCACCAAAAATGAGAGGCATAACCCCAAAGCCGAATGCATTGGGTACCTACAATCCTCAATTTGACACCAACACCCTTCCACTTCAAATCCCCTTGATTTCCTCCTAAAATCTCTCCTCATATCTCTCCTCAACTCCCTCCTACAATCCCTTCATGACCAATACAAACTCCACTCCACTCTGCAGTGTTTCGGTCAAACTCTACTACCTCTCATGGCTATCAATAAAAATAATCTCCATCTGCACAAGTAGGGATTCAAACTTCAGACCACTAGCACACTTCACACGCCACTATCCACTAGACCAGTAGGCCTATTCTGTCATGTTTTTACCAAAATAAACCTATAACCCTACTGGCCAAAGATAGGGGTTTTATCCTTAAAAAGCAAAATTTTTGTGAAAGCTAAGGCTTGAACCCATGACTTCCTAGACACTTCCAGAGCACACAACCACTAAGCCAGAGATACAATTGTGTCACTTTCTTGCACAACTAAACTTTTATGTGCAGCCTCCTAACTGTTCCCATGCTCAAGACTTAATACTTCTAGGCCAAAAATCGGGGTGTTACATAGCCAAAACATATATCATTTATAAGCCAATTCAATTTGCTATACACATCACAAACATATAAGCCATATTATCCACAACACCTATACATGCCATATAACTAAGTACACAAGTTCAAAAGTACCAAAATGACAACTAGATAGTATGATGATATCTCCGAAAACTCCCAAATCTGAGTAAGCTTTGAAATCACTATAAAACACGGAAAAGTAAATAGAGTAAGCTATAAAGCTTAATAATCTCGTATTGCTAATAAGAATAACTTACCATCATTCATAAATTAAGTAATCTAAACATAATATACTACAACTCAACTTGATTACAAGGCTAACATATATTCATCCACATAATAAACCATGAAACTCACAAATTTCATGGATTCAATGTGTATATAGTTTACGTACATACCTGTACTGATACGTAATAATCTCTTACCCTTTCATGTCATCAATATACTCATTGACCCATTTGGAATAATATCAAATACTCGGGAATCTCGCACCCTAAGTGCCAATAAATGGTCGAAACCATCTCAATCTCATATCACATATATAAATACTAATCTCGAGCCATCACCAGGTCTACTCACACAAGCTAATGGTCAAGACATAGCTACACGGTGCTGCTCATACAAGCTGACAAGAATCCTCAACACATGCCAAAAAACTCAGCCACCGGTAGAACGTACAGACCAAAACCCAAAACACTATAACCCCTAATGACATGTCATTTGTATCCTATCAATTCCTAAGGTTCAAATGGGCTTTCACACGTCGCCAAATATTTTTCGAGCATTGTCGTAAAATCATATTCACAAATAATGCAATTATAGAGCACTTAAAACACAAATACAATAATGCTTATTAACATATGAACTTACCTCAGATTTATACGGAGAGAATCGAGCTATCAATCAACTATTTTCTTTTTCTTCCATCGAACTTCTCTTCTCTTGATCTATATAAAATCAAATTTAACTTATTAAAAATAAATTATATTCAATTTAGTCCAAAAATTTATATTATGCCAATTTTACACTTTTACCCTTTATATTTTAACATCTTTACAATTTAGTCCCTAGCTCATAAAAATGCAAATTCATGCAATTAACTCTACACCCATGCTAGCAGAATTTCACCTATACTGATAGCAACCCATACTTTTCATTATTTCACACATTTACCACATAATTTTCACATTTTTCAATTTAATCCCTAATTGATAATTTCAACCAAAATCACTTAACAAATGTTGTTTATCTAATAACAACCATTCATTTTCTATCATCAAACATCAAAATACACAATTATTAATCAATAGTAAAACCCTGTACTTTTAAAAATTTTGCAAATTAGTCCCTGGGCTAGCTAGATTAAGTTACAACGACTCCAAAAACATAGAAATCATCAAAAACGGGACAAAAACCATACCTAAATGGATAATGGAAGCTTTGTCAAATGTTAAAGACAACAATGGATTTCTTATTCTTCACAATCGGTTAAAGATGACAACTTTAATTGGTTTATTTATTTTATCTTTATTTACTAATTTACTTAATTAACCTTTAAAAACATTAATAATTACACAAATTACCAAGCCATTATCATCCACTAAGTCATTAATGGGCTAATTACCATAAAAGTACCTCTATTTTAAATTTCCATAGCTATTAGACCCCTTTAGCTATTAGAACTCAACTGTTGCACTTTACACGATTTAGTCCTTTTTATCAAATTAAGCATTCAAACGATAAAATTTCTTAACGAAATTTTCATACAATCATAATATCATGTTGTAAACCTAAAAATAATAATAAAATAAATATTTTGACCTCAAATTTTTGGTCCCAAAATCACTGTTCCGATTTGACTAAAAACAGATTGTTACACCGTATATATGTTGTCAGTTCACTGCACCGGGAGTAATGAGGAGAATGATGATAATATCGCATTTTATGTTAAAACACAGTATGACTACATTATGTATTATGGTGGTTTAACCACAACGAGCTTTGCTCGCAATGATTGGAGTTTGGCAGATGAGTTCTAGTGAACTCGTGATGTGTAGCGGATGGTATGGGTAGGATTTCATTATGCATTATGATGAACTCGTGATGTGTAGCGGATGGTATGGGTAGGATTTCATTATGCATTATGATATGTCATGACATTTATGAATGATTATACTTATATATGTATGTGTTGCAAATGTAATAGTGGTGAATGATGTTAGCATGTATGATTGTATGTTCTCTTGATTTGACTCACATTGAGCTAGTTAGCTCACCCTATAGTTTCATCCTTCTCAAGTAACGAACGTGACTAGGATTGGGCATTGCATGTGGACATACGATGGACTTCAAACATTCTTATTATTTTGTTTGGATTTTAATTAAATTTATTCAGGTTTTTTTTGGACTGTAAAGCTATTTGAACTGTGGTTGGGGTTTTCTTACTACTTTGGGATTTTCATGCATGCATACTTGAGATATAGATTTGGTTAGTATAGGATTATTTGGAAATGGACAAAGCATGATATCTGGCTTAAACAATTAATCTGTTAATATCAAATTTTTTCGTTCTGATAAAAGATAAAAAAAATTATCGATAAAGATCATTGAGTCAACTATTTTCCAAAAAAAATTAGTGTTAATAACATTACCTAAGAATAATGGATTTAATTAATGAATGTTTTTCAAAAATAACAGAGATAAACCATGATTTTTCCTAAAAGAGATGGTACTTAAGGTTTTCAACAAACGATAAAGTAGTAGTGTTGCATAGGTGACCAATGTGATCTCCACAATTCGACCATAACATCTAGGCTAGGTTTGGGAGGTTACAAAGTGGTTTGTGTTGTTGCAGGATGAGAACCAGTGGTCGAACATTATGGATGGCCAGCATGCTAATAGTTACAATCTTAACATTTGTTATGTATACATTAACTTTCAGTGGTACGCTCTATGTTTCAACTGTTTTGCTTGGTGGATTTCAATGTAATCTCATGGGAAATTTTCGGCTTGAAATGTTTTGGCATCATTTATAGCTTTATGCTGCTTGGCAATCCTATAGGTGCACTTCTTTTCTCAGGTCTGCTTTCTGGTTATGATGTTGATGCTGAAATTGCTAAGCAAATGCTTTAGACTCACTTTCTTTCTTTTAGCTGGCATTTGTGGTCTAGGCAGCATTTTGGTCTTGTTTTTAACAATGAGAATCCAAGTGATGGATCATATGCTATATTCTTTTGCATTTTGTAATTTCTATTCCTCACTCCCCCATAAATACAAGTTCTTACAACTTATTTGGGGACTTTTGACATTTTGGACACTCAATATTCTCTAGAATCCTCTCCAACATGTTATTTTTTGTAGTTTGATTATCAACCATATTTCTTTCTCTACATCTTACCTACCATCACTTGTTGTTGTACTCGGTGTTATCATATTTACTCCATCCTTCCTCTATATCTTCTGGTACATTTCATTTTTTCCATCTTACCAATTATCACCAGTCATTGTACCTAGTGTTACCGACTCTACTCTTTACACTTTCTTTCGATACATTTCATTTATTTGCAGGTAACGTTTCCTTTCTAGACCAAAGAATCCTTTATACTCTTCTAGTTCATTTCATCTTCCTTAACCTTCAGACCACTAAAATTATGAAGTTGTCATTTGTCGCAATAAAAGTGATGACATGCCTATTTTATATTGGTTTGCTTTACGTATTTTGGCCTCTAAGTAGTCCCTCACATTAGCCACAATCATCATACTTTTTTTTCTCTCCTCGTCCCCGCCATCCAATCATTCTTCAAAGAGCTTCAAAATTGTCAAAAGTTTTAAAATTAGAACCAATTTGTTAACAATTTAAAAACATCGGAAAGCCAATTTTGTTATTATGTCAATAAAAGAAACATGTTAACATTCCATTAATAATTCAATAAGAAAATAACCAAAATATCATATGATAACATTAATTAGTCAAATATAATTTTTTGAACTTGAGTGATTAAAACAAAAACTCATTAATAACTCGATAACTATTAGTATAATTTACCCAATTTGTTAAGATTTGGACCACAACATAACATTAATAATAGTAAAAAAAATTCAAACTTTGAAGTATAAAAAACTAAATATCTCAAATCGAATATAGTACAAAGATGTCACTTGACAAAGAAAAAATAAGAAACAAAAAATGGGTAAACTACCAAAATAGTCACTTTTGTTTACTTCAGGTTAAATGTTAGTTTTTGTTTACTTCAGGTTAAATGTTAGTTAAAACTTTTTTTTATGTTTATGAAAAAAGTAAAAGTAAAAGCTAAAAAAAAAAAAAAAACTTCCTTTGCATATTCTCACCCTATAATTACAAACCCTCATTGTCCATCATCGCTTTAACAAACTAATATGGATTTCTCAATGACTTAGTTCACAAGCTCGTCTCACTTGAAGACCTAACTAGTCGTGACTTATGGCAGTCCACCCTCAATAAAATTTCCCAAGCATGTTCCCTTAACCTCCTAACCAACTCCCACGACCACCTTATCTATCTTACCTACAAAATTTCTTCCCCCCCGAAACTATGTTGTTTCACGGATTCTTCAAACGGGTTCTACACTCTCAATGACTAAAACGACCACCATATGAAACTTACCCTCAGGTTTACCCACCAATTTGGTTTCATGCTTCATTTCTCTCTTCAGTTCATCCATGCTAGGCTTCCGATCAAGCTTGCTTGGGAATATCCAAGAAGGTTTAAATCAATTTTATCGTTTGCTTAATCTTATTCATCAAAAAAAAATAAAGGAAAAGAAAGTAATAATCTAGATGATGCTGTAGAAGTTTGGAAATGAAAAAAATTTGTATTAAATAGAAAGAATTCAATTTATGTTAAGATTTGATTAAAGATATAGATTTTTATATTGATTAGTTAAATTCAATTTTAGTTTCAAAATTAAATTATATTCAAATTGAAATTTGATTAACAATAATTGATAATCGATTTTGATTTAAATTCAATTTAAAAATCATGTGAAAGAAACAAAAACTTATTTTATTTTGTGGGCAAAAATTATATTTCTGCAGTGAGAAATATGAGAAAAGAAAAATAAAAGGGAAGAAAAAAAAGAAAAAAAATTATATTATTAAATTAAAAGTATAGAAACTACTTTTAACAAATAAAAATATAAAAAAACTACAGGGAAAATGGAAAGAGATTGAAAAAAAATTCAAAGAACATAAAAAAATTAATCAACAAACACAATATAAAGATCAATTGTATAATTTAACTTAAATTTTTCATTTGGAATTATGATTTAATTTGTCACATCAACTTATTGTTACATAATTAACGGCATTTAACACTCTGTAAATGACTAAAATATAACTTAAGGCAATCAAAAGTTACTATTTTGATCATTTACCCAACAAAATTGATGATAAAATAAAAGGTAGAACAACAAACAGTTCGATAATTCTTGGAGACAAATGCTATCAACCTATCAGACATCCTACATGGTTAGCCTTGACAGCCCAAGTTTTGTTGACAAAGGGCAATGCCGACAAGTCCTTCGATGAACCAGTTCATGTAAATTTACATCCCCACAAAAGAAGGGTAAATAAAATTACAAAAAAAAACATTACAACGAAATCGATCACAACCAAAGGATTGCCTGTCATAAGACCTTACTTTATTCATCGATCCCATAGTTCTCACCGAAGTATTTATCAACCAAACCATTGGCCATGTTTCTCAAGTCTTCATTTTCATGAAACTGGTATCTTTCCATTGCGTCAATCCCATCCTCTTGTTCAACTAGTTTTGGGCCATCTCCATTTGGCATTCCTCTCAAAACCTATGATGCACATAAAAGAACGAGGTTTCTGTTATCCCTCGAAACACTAAGGAAAGGTTGTTGCACATTTTATAATGGGGTCCTAAAGGCATTGCAGCAAGCAAAAAATTCTGTTCGTGCCCAGCAAACAAGGCAAATGGGGAATTCAGATCCAAATTAGAGTTGTCAATTGGACAGGTCAAGTTGATTTTGATTTAGGCCAATTCAGGTTTTAAAACTTTCAAATCATTTCGGTATTGGTTTGTTTTGAATCACTTCAGGTTCAGGTCATTCAGGTTGGGTCATCTCAGGTTCAAATATGATTTTGGGGTTGGATTATTCCGGATTTAGGTCATTTAGGGGTTGAATTATTCTGGCTTTGGGTAATTTTCAGATTTGGGTTGAATGAGTTTGGATTGGTTTTTTATGGTCAAATCAGGTTGGGCCTAATTTGGATCTTGAGTTAATGGATTGAGTTTCCATATTCAGGTTAGAGCTGACAGATTTAATCCCTATTTTTCAAGGTAAGTAGGGTAAAAAAACGATTTGTAAAAAACATAGATAACTTTATAGTGCACAAGGATGTGGAAATTGACAAATAATTTGCAAGATTTGCTCACCAGCTCCATGAATTGAAGTCCTAGTCGGGCAGCCTCTATATCAGCAGATCTAACCAGATCAATGAAACCTGAGAGACAGCCTCTCTGAACAAGGGAAACCAGGTGCTCCTCGATCAGATTTGGCTTTCCATCACCACCAGTAGGGGTAACACATAGGTTTCCCAACACATATGCAACTTCCTTTCGTATATCAAAGGGTGCAGTTGAAAGAAGACGTAGTAGTAAAGGTACAGCCTCACTAGAATATATAAACTGTTTGTGTTCAATGGAACCAGCTGCTATATTAGATAGAACCCATGATGCTTCCTGCGTGAACAGTAAAGACTTTCAAGTTAGAATTAATGATGAAGGTTAATAGCAGCACCAATTAAGCAAACTCAGTCACCTTCTTCAAGACCCTGTGATCACTCTTCAGACATTTTACTAGGACTTTAATGACACCATCTGGAAAGGCAATTAAGAAAAACGATCATCAACTTTTTATATATAAAGCAATAAGGATTACAATAAATCATCTCTAGAAAACAGAGATATTAACTAACCAGTGATTTCATGCCCAGGGATCAGAACGGTAGAAGTTGTATGTGAATCACCAGCCACAAGATTGCCTAAACTTCTCAGCACCTAGATGAAACATTATTCGTTATTTGTTATAAGAATCAGGCAGTGAGACCGAAATGCTCTTGAAAAATCTTAAGTCCATTTGAGTACATGAACAATGCAACGGGAATGCAACAGACCAAATAAATACTACCTGAGAGAACACTAAAAAAGAAGAATTGCAATATATAAATATTTTTATTTTACTTTTATTTATTAGCTTTCTTTCATTCCGAACCATCAGCCATTTAGAAACAACAGCATCATGCAGGGGAGAAGCATATAAACTTGAACTCGTGACAAAGTAAAATTATAACTCATTTCGTATGTTACCGGAATGAGCAGTTGCAAACTATTTGATGTTGCCAATCTTTCAACAAGAAGTAAAATGGCATCACTCTTCACCAAAACAGCAGTGGCAAAATTGGAAAGGGCTGAGAGATACACCACCACCCATGCTACTTCGATGGCCAGCTCCTCATCCCTAGATTTGAGAAGCAACCTTTCAGGGCATCTACAGTAAAGTATTTCGACAGAACTAAATATTCAATTTGACATCTGCACTTACGATTTTCGTAAGTGCCGAAGAATTGCATCAAGTAGGCCATCAACTTTGATGAGCTCCGTTGCAGCTTTAGGATCAGGCCCCTAAGTCCAAGCAAGAACATGTTGAAAAAGAAAGTTTAAAATGCACATATGCATAAACACGACACGCTACAATCCCTACAACGAAAGTGATTTGCTGGGAAAGGTTAAAACCTTGATAAGGTTTGATAATGCCCAAGCTGCTGTTCTCACAGTTGAACCTTTGTTTGGCAACATCATTCTTGCAAGAGGCGGCAAAGCCCCTTGAGATAGCAGAACATTTCGCAACTCCTCCCCTTCACCAGCAACATTTCCCAATGCCCATGCACACTGCTCAGCAACAGGCAAGGAACTCTTTTCTAGAAAATGAGGGAAAATGGGACAAACTTTCGGTGACTAACAGCATAATTTCTAGATCCAAGGCAGCCAAAAAACAGAAACGACATTTCAGGCTTCAACAGCCAGAAAAAGAAGACTACATGTCATAGAAACAAACCTCCAAGGTGAGCAATCAGCAACGGTAATGCAGGCAATAAAGCTTTCGTTTCTTCTGGTTTTCCTGCTGCAATGTTTGTAAGACACCAAGCAGCCTCAAGCAACTGCAATTTAACCAACACAACATAAAACAAATGGGAAACTCATATGATTTACTTGCAAAGAATTACGACTCAGTTCAAGAACTGCAAACATCGGCAAACACAAATTCCTCCGAAGTAGATGCAATATTACAAATCAATTACTGCAAAACCACGCATTGTACATTGTGCTAAAGTGAAAGACTTGCAAATTCTTTAAACCTGTTCATCAGGAGAACCAAACGAAAGGCATTGCACAAGCAAAGGAATTGCTCCAGCTTTAAGAGCAGCTTCAACCGGAGGGAACTCTGATTTCGACAACAATCGCCTTAGTTCACGAAGTGCATTTACCCTCTTCTGCATTGCACCTTTTCCCCTAAATAATTTTATTCATAATTTCGCAAATTACTATAACCCAAACATAGTATATAAAGATAACGTAATTCAACATTATTAAATGTAACGTTATGATCAAATCAACCAATAAACATACTGGTAAGCAATGGCAGATTTTAATTCCTCGACGGCTGAAGAAGTTTGGGCATCTAAAAGAAACCCTTCTCCATCAGTTACCATATCATTTTCCTCGCCAGGAACATCGCCGTCGCCGCTGGGACCCACTCTACACAATCGTTTCGCTCGGACCAAGGATTCCCTCCTCTCTTTCCCCACCGTCACCGCATTCTGCCGCCGTCGTTGAGCCGCTACGTTCCCAACTGGAAAAAAGAATGCCAGATTAAAATGGGAAGTATCGTGTTAGGGAAAAACCTAGAAAGGGAGAGAGCTGACGAACCAGAGGATTTGATGGGGTCTCTTCGATGGGAAGCGGGGGAATCATCGGCCATTTTGTTTTAGGTATGTTATCGAGGTGTGGATTTGAAAACTCTGAAAGTACAAAGGGGTATTGAGTTTTTTCTTTCCCTTTTTTTGTTTTCGGCAAAGCGCGCAAATTCGCCGCCTTTGATAGATTGCTGTATTCCGCGAATTATAATTTTAGCCCCCCGCTTCGGCTTTTTCACAAGTTTTACTCCACTAAATTGGTGATCGAAATGTTCAAATTCTTGGTTTCCATTTTGATCTATTCTATCGATTTATTCCATTAAATTATATAAATTAATTTAACTATCATTCTATCGTTTTGAGATCAATCAATCTAATCCCTAAAATCCAACCAATACGTTTGCTCATTGCAATTTTCATCCTAGTATTGTAGACAAATAAAGTAATTTTTAAATAGGTTTTTTAAAGAAATTTTAATGGGTAAGGTTTATGAGATTTAAATATTTCACCAATTTTATATACATATTTGTCAGGATAAGTACATTGATAGTAAGTAGTTTTTATTTTATCTTTAAACTAAATTGAATTTAGTTTTAAATCATTAAATCATTATTAAGATTAACAAATTTATTTAATATATTGTATCTTTGAAAGAAAAAGTTATTAACAAATTTTAAAATTTTTAATTAATATTGTCGTAACCATTTTTTTTGAAAAAAAAGGGGGTCGACTTGAATTTTGAAAACGAAAACGAATAGAGGAGTCGCCACCAATCCTTTTTTGATGAGGTGTGATCGGGTCACCTCGTAAAAGTGGTTGTTTTTAATAAGTAGTTTGATTTATTTAAACAACGATTTTGGTCTACGCAAATCAAGAAAACAGGTTCGGGAGTCGGTTACGCACGAGGAAGGATTAGCATCCTTGTTACGCCCAAAATTGGTACCTAGTTGATTAATTAGTGTCTTAGTGTCGAAGGTTTGAAAACTTGAAAGAATTTGAAATACGATCTCTCTTTGTATTAATGTTAATTCGAAAATGATCGAATAAATTAAAACGGATGTTAAGGACTCTCTCATCTCGAAGTAATAAAATATCGTGCCCAGTAAGTTAGGACACGACATCTCGAACTTTGAGACTGAGCTTGCCTTTTATTTAAAATTAATGTATTTTAACTTCTTTTAAACGGATATTCGGTTAGTTAGGGTGAACGAGGAAAATCGAAACCCAGTAAGTTAGGGCACGCTTCCTCGAATTTCCGAACACTGAATATTGCCTTTATTTGCGAAAAATCTTATTTCGAGGTAACAAAATGTCATACCCGGTAAGTTAGGGCACCACACATCGTATTTTCGAAAATAAGCATTTTTAAAACTCGTATTGTGATTTAAAAGAATACTCCGTTATTTAGGTTAAATAAGAAAAATCGAAACCCAGTAAGTTAGGGCACGATTGTCTCGAATTACCTAACTACGAAACTTATTTTATTTTAAAAATTACAATTATATGCGTCGAGTAAAAGACCAATGTAATCATAATCGCATGGTGAAATGAGAAACAAATCGCAGCATTAATATGCATAATAATAACAAAAGTGATGATATAAACAATAATAATAATGACGAGTAATATAAATTTGCAGATATATGGAGACATACATGAATAAACGAATAAATATAATGAAATAATGATAATGCGAACAAAATGAAATAAAAATAAAATAAATGCGATGATGAATGAAATAACAAAGCAAATTATAGTGTAAATTTGATTTTAAATCGGGGGTAAACGAATAAACACATGAGTAAGTGAACAAATTTGTAGTTTTTAAAATAATAATAATAATAATAATAATAATAATAATAATAATAATGGTATAAATATAAATAAGTATTATATGAAATAAAAAAATGATACAAAATGACAAAAAAAAATTAAAAATTTAAAATAACAGAAAAATATAAACGAATAAATAATAAAATCAATGTATCATATAAACAAACGTGAGCGTATAAGAGAAAAAAACCTTAATAATAATATTAGTAGTTGTAATGAAAGTAAAAGTAATACTAACTATAACAATAGCGATATTAGTAATAAAAGATAATAGCTATAGAAATAAAAACAACAGCTATGATAATAAAGAATAATAGTAATAACAATAATAATGAAAATAAGAGTAATATTAATAATATATTAGAATATAGTAGTAAAGTAATAACAATAGTCGTGATAATAATAATAATAATAATAATAATAATAATAATATATGTTAATAACAATAATAATATAAAAAAATAGGAAATAACAATGTGGTAAAAACATTAAAAAAATAATAATAATTATATTAACGAAAATAGTGATAATAGTAAAGAAAATAATAATTATATTGATAATAGATAATAATAATAATACAAAAGAATAATAATATTAGTAATAATAAAAACAATAACAATGATAATAATCAATCAATTAATTTTCAATCATAAAATAGTAAAAATAACTAAAAAGGGGTCAAATTGAACATAAAACGAACAGTTCGGGGCAAATCTGGAAATAAACAAAAGAGAAAAGGATTGATTTGAAAGCGCGACTAATATACGGGGTCCGAAAGTGAAATAATCCCTGCCCTCCTAAATGACGTCGTTCGAATGGGGGCCAAAATGAAACCAAAATAAATTTCAAGGTAAAATTGAAATAATAAAATAAATAAAAAAACTTAATTGCGAGATCAGGCAAAAGCGGAGGGGCCAAAAGCGCAAATAACCCCTCCGCTTCAAAAACGCACGGATCTTTCCGTGGAGCGGGTCGGGTCCTCGGGTCGGCACCTAAACAGCGTCGTTTTAGTGCTGTGAGTCAAGGCCCAAAACGGCGCCGTATTATATCACTATATAAACCCAAATTTTTTTTTAAAAAAATTCAGTTTTCTCCTTTCTTCAAAAAAAAAAACAAAAGTCTGTTCTCTCAATTCTCTCTCAACCCTGTGTCTCGTTCTTTGGGCGGTCGTAAATCCGCGCACTGGCCACGTGCATACTGTGGATGTAAAATGAAAAAAGGTAAGATTTTTGTATATTTTTTCTTTGTCTATAAATATGTACGTATATGTTGTTTTTAAAATACAAAATAGAGAAAGATATGTATAAATAGGTCCGAAAAAGGAAAAATAAAAAGAAAATAGATAAACCTTTGATTTGAAATCTTTGAACTCCCTTCTGTTTTTTGCTGCAATTTTATGCTTATGTTTAGATCTGTCTCTTGTTGATAAAAGATTGCCTAATATTTGTATTAGCTAAGAAAAGATATATTGCCGACCCTTTTTTTGGGTTTCGGCCTGTCTTTTTAAAGCCAAGTTACATGATTTTTTTTATACTATTATCTGTCCCCTCTTCTTTTGATCTTTGCAGGCAAGTGGGCGGTGCTGACATGGGCGATGGAGCAGGTGGCTGGCATGGGGCGATGGGACGTCGGCGACGCCTAGGGCGAATAGATTAGGGTTTTTTTTTTGAATGTATTGGGCTAGGGTTAATTTTGGGCTTGTTTGGGCTTATGTTATTTATTTGGGTTATAATTTTGGATTGATTTTTTGTTTTTTTTTTGTTTGGTTATTTTCTGGGCTAGGGTTGTTGGGTTTTGGGCCCGGTCAAATTTAAACCGGTACAGTTGTCCCTCTTTGCTCGTTATCGTGTAACGAGAATGGAGCAAAGACTTAAAAAGGGCCAAATTTGTCTGGTCTCACCGGGTCTTGACTTCTTTGGTGCTCCTCTTCTTTCAAGTAGCTTCATTCCAATCCTCTGCATCTTGTTGCTTTACTTCATTTCATTGTTCTATTGCCACTTCGTGGTAACAAGATTTTTTTTGATCTACTCTACTGCAACTTCAGAGAGATAAGATCTATTTATTCATAGCTTCAATCTGTTCCACTGCAACTTCAGGGAAATAAAACTTGTAACTTCGACCTGCTCCACTGCAACTTCAAGGAGATAAGATTTGTAACTTTGATTTTCTTCCACTGAAACTTCAAGGAGATCTGTTGTGGCTTTGAGCCTCTCCAACGCCATTTCAGGGAGAAGAGATCCGCTGAAACTTCAAGGAGATACGAACGGTGGCTTCGAGCCTCTCCGGTGCCATTTTAGGGAGAAGGGATTTATAGCTTCGATCTGTTTCCCTACTGCTTGTGGTGATAAGATATGTAAATTCAGCCTGTTACCCTACTGCTTAGGGGTTTAAGGCCCATCATCTTTTGATCTATTTCCCTACTGCTTAGGGTGATGAGATCTGTAAATTCAGTCTGTTACCCTACTGCTTAGGGGTTTAAGGCCCATCACCTTTGATCTGTTTCCCTACTGCTTAGGGTGATGAGATCTCAGAATTCACTGTTACCCTCGCGCAGGGGTTTAAGGCCCATCGCCTTTGATCTATTTCCCTACTGCTTAGGGTGATGAGATCTGTAAATTCAGCCTGTTACCCTACTGCTTAGGGGTTTAAGGCCCATCATCTTTTGATTTGTTTCCCTACTGCTTAGGGTGATGAGATTTGTAAATTCAGCCTGTTACCCTACTGCTTAGGGGTTTAAGGCCCATCGCCTTTGATCTATTTCCCTACTGCTTAGGGTGATGAGGTCTGTAAATTTAGCCTATTACCCTACTGCTTAGGGGTTTAAGGCTTGTGAATTCACTGATTATAGGGACATGACCTGTAGAGTCAGTTCCATGCATCTATGCTTATGTCAAATGATTAGGATGCTATGATCGAAATGAATCAAATGCTCCTAACTAGATGTGTCATGAATGATCTATAAATGCACAAGTGCAGCATGTTGTGAGAATGAATCCCTTTTTAATGTATGGGTTGTCATTGCTCTCTGTTTATCAAGGTTCGATCACTAAAACGGTACCCTGTCTTCTTGTTCAGCTTAGATCTTTGAACAGAAAGCCCGAAGAGGTAGTCCCAATTTAAACTCTTTCTTCTCAAATGTTTCCAATCCTTAAGTTTGGTTAGTTTTAAATAATAGCCCTGTTTCAGGTTCCTGTACTATTTAGAAACTTTCAGAGTAATATGCAGAACTTATTTTATGAGAGCGTCATTAGTCCATTAATCATCGTTTCAATGCAAAATGCTTGAAAAGGATCATAACAATGACAGAAATGAAATTTGTCAGAAACAAAATTTGAAGGGAATAGATTAATCATAGACAACAAACATTGCTGGAATACAAAATGAATAAAGAAAATAGGTGCCCCAGATATCGCAATGTGAGCTTCTTTGTACGAACTTCTTGAGGATTCCCTTTTTGCCCAATGTGTGTTTAGGGGATCTAGAGTATCCTTGTAGATGCCTCAAGATGTAACATCTCTCATCTTTGTTAATTTAGGTATCGTAAGGCTACCGTATGCCCCACCTTTGATCAAAATTTGAATCTCCCTTTACAGGTTTTCAATTCAAAATCCCTTTGGTCTCAAGGTGCCCTTTGCGAGTTTTCACCTTGGCCTCTCCCCCCCTTTTTTTTAGGCGAAGTATTTCTTAACCGAATCCGAATTCACAGGATTGGGTAAAGTTTTGCCATCCATTTCGACCAATATCAATGCTCCTCCAGAAAAGGCTTTCTTTACCACATAAGGTCCTTCCCAATTCGGCATCCATTTTCCTCTGGAATCCTTTTGTATGGGCAAGATCTTCTTCAATACTAGGTCTCCCTCGTGGAATTCTCTAGGACGAACCTTTTTGTTGTAAGCTCGCATCATTCGCTTTTGTTACCTCTGACCATGACGGATAGCCCTTAGCCTATTTTCTTCAATCAAATTCAACTGATCGTATCGGGACTGGATCCATTCTACTTCGTCCAATTTTACTTTTAACAAAACTCCGAGGGAAGGAATCTCGACCTTGATAGGTAAAACCACCTCCATTCCATACACCAATGAGAAAGACGTTGCCCCGGTGGAAGTCCTGACAGACGTTCGATAAGCATAGAGGGCGAATGGTAACTTTTTATGCCAGTCTGTATAAGTCTTAGTCATTTTCCCCACAATCTTCTTAATGTTTTTATTAGCTGCCTCAACTGCACCGTTCATTTTTGGGCGATACGGTGACGAGTTGTGGTGTCTGATCTTGAACTGACTACAGACCTCTGCTATCGTGCTGTTGTTCAAATTCAATGCATTGTCGGATATGATCCTTTCTGGCATTCCATATCGACAAATGATTTCCTTTTTTAGGAACTTGCTAACTGCCGATTTAGTAACATTGGCATATGAAGCAGCTTCTACCCACTTGGTGAAATAGTCAATGACCACAAAGATGAATCAATGCCCATTTGAAGCTTTTGGTGAAATTGGCCCAATCACATCCATGCCCCACATCGAGAAAGGCCACGGTGAAGTCATGACATGTAGGGGTGAAGGAGGTACATTAATCTTGTCTCCATAGATTTGGCATTTATGACATCTTTTGACGTAGTTAATACAGTCTCCTTCCATGGTGGACCAATAATAACCGAACCTCATAATTTGCCTGGCCATTGTAAGGCCATTAGCGTGTGTCCCACAGACGCCCTCATGGACTTCTTCCAAGATTTTCTTAGCCTCAATAGCGTCTACACATCTTAACAGTACTTGATCCTTTCTTCTTTTGTATAGGATCTCCCCGTCCAAGACGTAGTCATTGGCCAGTCTTCTCAACGTTCTTTTGTCATTCTCAGTAGCTTGGTCGGGGTACTCACGATTCTTCACATACTGCAGGATATCGTGGTACCAAGGGTGATCATCATTTTCTTCTTCTTCTTCGAGGTTGTAATAATGAGCCGGAGCCTCGTAAATGCTCATTTGGATTGGTCTCACATCCTCTT
This sequence comes from Gossypium longicalyx, assembly GCA_025698465.1. Lineage (NCBI taxonomy): Eukaryota > Viridiplantae > Streptophyta > Magnoliopsida > Malvales > Malvaceae > Gossypium > Gossypium longicalyx. Next base: position 45,168,493 of record CM047007.1, on the reverse strand, counting down.
GCTTATTCACCTTGATTATAGAAGCTAAAGTTGCTAGGGCATCAGCCATCTGATTTTCTTCTCGCAGGAGGTAGCAGAAGATGATATCATCAAACTCTTTAATTAATTCAAGGATCAACTTTCGATAATTGATCAACTTGGGATCTCTCATCTCCCATTCATCTTTAAGTTGATAAATCACTAGCGCAGAATCTCCATATACTTCTAGTGCTTTAATCTTACATTCTATGGCTGCACGAATGCCCATGATGCATGCTTCATATTCTGCCATATTGTTCGTGCAGTTAAAATCCAATTTACTGGTGAAGGGATAATGATTTCCATCTGGGGATACCAAAACTGCCCCAATTCCATTACCCACAGCATTTGATGCTCCGTCAAAGTTTAGCTTCCAAGGAAGACCTTCTCGAGGGTTTTCTTCAGTGGTTGCCACGTACATCAGATCTTCATTTGGGAAATCAAAGTTCAGAGGCTCATAGTCTTCTAGAGCTCTACTGGCTAGAAAGTCTGCTATTGCACTCCCTTTTACAGCTTTCTGGTTTACGTAGACGATATCAAATTCGGATAGAAGAATTTGCCATCGAGCCATTATTCTGTTTGAAGCAGTTAACTCCATCAAGTACTTCAGAGGATCCAGTTTAGAAATTAGCCAGGTTGTGTGATACAACATGTATTGTCTCAGTCTTCGGGTTGTCCAGATTAAGGCATAACACAACTTTTCAATTGGTGAGTATCTCGTTTCACACTCAGTGAACTTCTTACTGAGGTAATATATCACTCTTTCTTTCCTTCCTGACTCGTCGTGTTGGCCAAGCACACATCCCATAGAATTTTCAAACACCGTTAAATACAGTATCAATGGCTTATCTGGACTAGGTGGTGTCAACACTGGGGCATTAGACAAATATTGCTTAACCTTGTCGAAAGTCTTCTGGCATTCCTCGTCCCAAACACCAGGGTTGTGTTTCTTAAGGAGACAGAATATGGGATCACATTTCTCGATTAGTTGTGAAATGAACCGAGCGATGTAATTTAGTCTTCCTAAGAATCCCCGAACTTCCTTTTGAGTATGCGGTGGAGGTAACTCTTGTATGGCTTTGACTTTGTCTGGGTCAATCTCAATCCTCTTTTCACTGACTACGAATCCTAGTGGTTTTCTTGACTGGCCCCGAAGGTACATTTCGCTGGATTGAGTTTCAGCTGGAATTTCCTCAACCTCAAAAATAATTTCCTCAAGACTTGTACATGCTCTTCTTCTGTCTGAGATTTGGCGATCATGTCATCGACATAGACTTCAATTTCTTTATGCATCATATCATGGAATAGGGTTACCATGGCTCTCTGATATGTTGCTCCCGCATTTTTCAATCTGAACGGCATCACCTTATAGCAAAAGGTTCCCCACATGGTCACAAATGTGATTTTAGTCATGTCTTCAGGATTCATCTTGATCTGATTGTACCCTGAGAAACCATCCATGAAGGAGAAGAGTGAGTAACCTGCCATGTTGTCTACTATGGTGTCAATATGAGGCAACGGGAAATTATCCTTCGGGCTGGCTTTGTTTAAGCCTCTGTAGTCTACACACATTCGTACTTTTCCATCTTTTTTAGGGACGGGAATGATGTTGGCTACCCATTCCGAGTACTTAACTACTTGTAAGAAACCAGCATCAAATTGCTTCTTAACCTCCTCTTTTATTTTCAACAAAACATCCGTTCGGAGCTTTTGTTGAACTGGCTTGTATTCCTCTTTAATGGGGAGCCTGTGTACCACAATGTCAGTACTTAGCCCAGACATATCTTGATACAACCACGCAAAGACATCCTTGAACTCTTGGAGTAACTCAATAAGGTCTCGCTTTGTCTCTGTGGTAATGCAAACTCTGATCTTTACTTCTTTCTTTTCTTGTTTATCCCCCAAGTTCACAATTTCTACTGACTCTTCGTGGGGTAGAATCTGTTTCTCCTCTTGTTCTACCATCCTTAACAAATCAGGGGATAAGTTACAATCTCTATCATCCTCAAAGTCCTGAGATCCCTCTAGACACATATCCCGCTCAAAAGGAGACTCTGAGTTAGTAGCAGCGTCGCTCATATTGTTGATATCTGGAGACCTGTTGTAGGTGTGAAGGAAGATACAAAGAACAAGAGAATCTAAGAACAATGATATGTATGGTATGATAATGAATGAAAGAATAAAATAATATTTGCACGGAATAAGACAAAAAGATGCATTTCATTGAAATAACGATTTTGAACATAAGCCTATTTCACAAAAGGGACTCTTATTACTCCTAGGCCTAGAGCAATAAGCGTGTTTTGGACATTACTCTAAATTAGTTCTAAAGACTACAGGAATCTCTTCCGCAGTCCAATTATTCAGAACACTTCCCGGCTCATAAGGGCGGATGTCTGACAAATTCTCTACTCCAGTTCCTTCTTCGTATGTGGCATTGATGTCCAAATTTTCCATCATTCCTTCCATGATTTCCTTTCCCGATGTCTTTTGCTTGGGTTGAATGACTCCTCCAGACACAAAAGTCTTCGAAATATAGGGGAAGATCATTGGTTCCCATTCAATTTCTCCCCCGCTCAATCGCGCTTTCCTTCTCTCTTGCTTCTTCTCAAGTTCCTTCCTTTTTTGTTTCGTGTCCAGCTTAAATCTTAACCTAAAACGGTCTTGTTTATCCTTCATCATTGGTACATTAATCCTTCCCTGGAGGTATCTCCCGAATCCTCTTCCTGGTAGGGCCCCTTTTCCAACAGTTAGCCGTAGAACCATTCTTGTAGTCTCAGATAACCTAGGCCTTGGAATATTATTTCCTTCGGTAATGAATGTCGCGTTCACAAACTCTAAAGACCGAAAATAGCATTCAATTGCTTCATCACTTGCCTCTAGATATGGGGCGTCACTGGTTATTGCTGCGATGATGTCTTCTTCAACGTTGATCGTTACTAACCGACCTTCGGTTACCAATTTCAACTTTTGCTGTAGCGAAGAGGGGACTGCTTCTACTGAGTGTATCCATGGCCTCCCCAATAGGTAATTATACGAAGGCTTAATGTCCATGACTAAAAAATCTACCTCGTACGTGCTTGGCTCGATTAAGAGGGGTATTTCAATTCTCCCCATTACCTTCCTTTCCGTACCATCAAATGCTCTCACTACATTTTGGCATGTCTTCATATAGGAACTATCCACTGGCAACCTACTCAGCGTAGATAGGGGTAGAACATTTAGTGCAGACCCATTGTCAATCAATACCCCCGGTAATGTGTACCCTTTACAGTGAGTCGTGATGTGCAAAGCTTTAGTCGATCCTCGGCCTCCTGGCGGTACTTCATCGTCATTGAAGAATATGAAGTTGTCGGTACTTATATTGTTGACTGAGCGGTCCAGTTTGTTTACAGAGATATCGTTAGCAACATAAGTTTCATTCAGCACCTTCATTAATGCGCAGCGATAGGTTTCTAAGCTTAAGAGTAAAGCCAATACCGATATACGAGCTGGCAGTTTGTGCAACTGTTCTACGACACTATATTCGCTGTGCTTTAGAAATTTTAAGAATTCCTTTGTTTCTTTTTCAGTCACTGATTCATTAGCAGTTGGTTTAGGTCCTACCGACTTCTCTTTCTTTTGCTCAATTGCCAATGATTTTCCTTTAACCTGCTCGACTTTTGTATTTGGGGTATCATAATGCCTTCCGCTACGCATATAAAAACCCTGGTCTTGACCTTCCTCTGGTGCATTAATCGGGATTTCCTCTCCTGGGATTGTCACATTGCAGCTATAGTTCCACGGTACCCTTTTGCTATCTTTGTAAGGGAAGGCAACGGGCTTCTGGATTACGACCTTGGGCGCAACTTGTGCCTCGGCTTCATTCATTCTCGGACATGATATGATAACCACTGGGTGGTTGAATTTGTATGATAACCACTGGGTGGTTGACTTTGTAAACATCCTTCATCGACCCTTCTTCGGAGGCACACACATCTGTTTCTTCTGGGCTCCCGACATATTCAAAGAATTCCAGCTCCTTATTATCCATCAATCCTTGTACTAACGCCCTGAATTGGCTGCATTTCTGAATCTCGTGATCCTCTTCATCATGGAACTCGCAATAATTCTTTGCTTCTTTGACCCTTGAATTCTGTGCTATCAACCCTCTTTCCACAATTTTCTTTCATACTTCTTTCAGCGGGGTATTTACTTCTGCAATATTCATCTTAATTTCTTTCCCCGAACTCTCGATTATCGCATTTATCCCCTTATCCCCATGGTTGGGTAATGGATTCTCTGCGCTAGATGTATCATCAAATTTCACGATGCCCATGTTGATGAGTCTTTCAACCAATTTCTTGAAAGTGGTGTAGTTTTCTATCGAGTGTCCTGTGGCTCCTGCATGGTATTCGCATTGGGCATTTGCGTCATACCATTTGGGGTATGGAGGTTGCATTGGCTTTAGATAGAAGGGAGACACGACATGTGCATCAAATAAACTTTGGTATAACTCCTTGTACGTCATTGGAATGGGCGTAAATTAAAGTTTCTCCCTATTTGGTTTTGTGTTGGGCTCTTGTCTGGGTGGGCCCTTTTGACCAGTAGTTGTCGACCTTGGTTGGCTTACGGTGATCGACTTGGAATATGTGCTCACATTATTTATCTCGTGCTCTTTCTTCCTCGGTGCTGACCTCTTGGAGTTTTCGCCAGCCTCTATTTTCCCGCATCTTATCGCATTTTCTATCATTTCTCCAGACATTACTATGTCTGAAAAGCTTTTGGTTGCGCTACCCAGCATATGGTTAATAAAAGGTGCCTTTAGGGTGTTGATGAAGAGCATAGTGGTTTCCTTTTCCAACAGAGGGGGTTAGACTTATGTGGCCACCTCTCTCCATCGCTGGGCATACTACCTAAAGCTTTCATTATGCTTTTTCTCCATATTCTATAAAGTGATTCTATCAGGGGCTATGTCTGCCACATGACCGTACTGCTTCATGAAAGCTTGTGCTAAATCTTTCCATGAACTGATCTGAGCGCGACTCAATTGGTTGTACCATCTAGAAGCGGCCCCAACCAGACTTTCTTAGAAGCAGTAAATTAATAGTTGGTCATTATTGACATGGCCTGCCATTCGTCTGCAGAACATAATGATGTGAGCTTCGGGACAGCTAATCCCGTTGTACTTCTCAAATTCCAAAGTTTTGAACTTGGGAGGGAGTACCAGGTCCGGAACCAAAATTAATTCCTTAGCATCGATTCCACCACGATAGTCGGTGCTTTCCATTTCTTTAAATTTTTCTTCTAACCATCTACACCTTTCTTCAAGCTCTTTGGAGTTCTACCCTTGTCTTTTTCTGCTTTTCGTTACTTCATCGATATTGAGGACCACGGGGTTAGTCGGGTTATCCTCGGATTGGAGCACGAACCACTGATAATTCATCGGTGCGAGACCGCGCCTGAAATGGTTGGGGCCTAATTGTGACCGATGGCCTTCTTGGGTACATATCAGGTTGTGTCTGAACGTCCGCTGGGGCAAAACCCGGAAGGTAGGTAGGATCTTCCATATCATCTCCCGTATTGATTAAAGGGCTTTTCCCTTTTTCTAATCCGCCAGCCAATAGACGCGTTAATTGATCCATCATACTTTTTTGAGACTCCAGCACCTGGTCCCTTATATCCTGCTGGATTTTGGCCAGCTGTTCTTGCATACGTACTTGTAATTGATCCTGCATCTCTTTTTGCATTTGTTCCAATCTCACTAACCTTTGGTCCATTGCTCTTGTTTTTCCTCTTATACCGTAATGATGTTCCAGGGTAACTGCCATAATTTTTAGGGTCTTTTGTAAGTTTTAGTGCGTATGATGCAATGTTGATGCATGAATGCAATAAATATGACGAATGCAAAAAAGTGTTGATTCCAATTCGATTTCATTAGAGTAACTTTTTTAGAAAACAAGTTTCCTTACATAAAATAGATTACATATAAGGCTTGGCCCTGATACTCAAGGCCTTGACCTGCCTAAGAAGCCAAGCTAGCTCTCTGCCTCGGTCCGATTCTGACTCGTATTTTAAACTCAGCACATCAGCTTGTACTGCTAATGTTTGCAAGTGATCAGCCACTTCTCGTACTTGAGTCAAAGCTTCGCCTATGACGTAGTCCCTGTTCTGGACCTGATCTTGAGATTGATGAAGTTGCTCCTTAAATCGCTCGTTATTTAGCTCAAGGAGTTCAACCTAAAGTTCACGATTTTGCAGCGCTGTTTTGAGTTCTTCTATATTCTCTTTTAATTCTTCGATTCTGCTCTGACTAGCTTTCAACTCGACTACAAAGTTACGCGTACGATACTGATACAAGGACCTCTCTAACTTTGATACCCGAATCTTTAACCCATCCTTCTCATTCTGGCTTTCTACCAAACTTCTTTTCAGAGCACCTTCTCGAGCTTGAGTATCGCAGAATTTTTCTTCCCATTGGTCGGCTTTGCTTTTTTCTTCTTTAACTTCCTGTCGCCACTGTTCAGATGTTTTTCCTAACCCGGCGGTTCTCATTAACCTACGTAGCTTCTTATAGTCTGTTTTCAAACTGTCTAAGTCCTCTTCAGCCTTGTTTTTTTCCTTTTCTGAGTCTTTCAGCTTCTAGTTTCTGGACATCGACATCTAACCCCAGCTGCATTTTCTCTTCCTCCAATTGCTCGATCCTTTTCTCTAGCTCTAGACTCTTTCTCTCGAAATCTTGCCTGATGATTTCTAGCTCAGATGAGATTACTTTCAAGTGTTCTTCTATCGACTGAGGATTCCCTTGATCTGATGTAGGGATGTTGTCGTTAATCCTCTGATCCTACCATCGGTCATACTCAAGGGTAGTCATGGGATTGGCAGTAAACTTTTTCATTCTATGAGTCTGGTTCCAGGCATTTAATATCTCGCAAACTTTCTTTTTGTAATTATTCCCCGTGAATACGAATTTACACTGAGCTAACCCGTATGTTGGTGGTGTAAACTACCTGGATCTGTACTGTCTTAATGCAAGCAGAGGAGCATACCCGATGGCTCCCCATACTCCTAACAAGGGAACCCAATCGAAGTCTCCACATCAATATAATATTTCATCAGGAACCATCCACGGGGCTCTCCATTCAACGTCTTCCTCTTACAAATTTTGGAGAACTGTCATCCAATTTTCTTCTGTAATATCATCTCGCCTCGGTGTAGCTACTAACTCTTTCAGTGGAGAGTAATTTTCAGAGAAGATACGATACGATACCTTTTCCACTTTTCAAAAATGGCTGTGGAACCAAGATAGCAAGAGTTGTGCGCATCCAATAAATCTCCCTTCACCCGCTCTTCGACAAGCATTCAATGATCTAAAAGTTTCAGCTAAGATTGCGAGTATAGGTGTGGTCCATTTACCAAGCCTATCAAAAAGATCAAAAACCGCCTCGTCTACATGCCCCAAAGCTTTGGGGAAGATAACCAGTCCATAAATGCTCAGGGCGAAGACATCTACCCTTTTCTTCACGTCGGGGTGCGCTAAGATTAGATCCCTCAGGTTCTTCCAAGGAATGCATTTACAATCTCCCTTTTGTTTGATCCGGGTTGTAACCCGCTGTTCACTCATCCCTGTGATGTTCATCAACTTTTTTGAAAATGCTGGGACGTTGGCAGGTCTGGAATAAATTCTATCAACCTGGATCTTTGGGCAATGGAGCAAGGCCGTGTACTCTTCTATAGTAGGTACCAAATCTACTTTCCCGAAAGTGAAACAACTGTAAGCAGAATTCCAATATTGGGCGAGGGCTCGAAACAGGTGTTCATCTACCTTGACATCGAGTAGATAAGGTAAATCACCGTAATGACAATAGAATAGCTGTTTGACCTCGTCATCCCACTGACCCCAAATTTCTTTCATCTCTTGGAGATTATTCTGAGTCACGCTGATCCGAGTAAAATCCCAAAACTCTGACACGTACCCCTCGGTAAGACTGTCACCTTTCTCTTGTTGTGTTGTCTCAGCTCATATCCGGACAACCGCGTTGTCCTCTACTTTATCAAAAAACCCCTTTTCCATGATAAGCTATCTACTTAGCAACCGAATGTGAATCAACACCTTTTGTGATGAAAATGCCATGCAAATACAATCAAAGTAAAACAAAGCAAGTCAGTATTTCATACGCAGTTTAAAACAAACAAAGAATAATAAATATGGCATTTGCTCAGGTAACCACTAGGGTTTCGGAGTGGCTCTACCTAGGGTGGGCTCTTAAGGCTCGCTACATGGGGTTCGATTCTAGAGTAAAGGTACCTGAACCAACAGATTCCTCGATCTTCACCCATTATAGGCTCATACAGACCGAGTTCAGTTCAGGGGAATACATTTCCCTATGGCTGCACGGAGATGAAAATCTCACGAAGACATAGGTACGGATGCATCCCGAAAGTGATTCACTATCTTACACGGAGGTGAAAACCTCACGAAGGAGTAGTTTCTCACTCCCACTTAAAAGGGTGTGACCATAGCGGTCATGCAATGCAATATGCAAAACTTATTTAAAGACTCAAACCAACGCAGCAGGTATTATATCATAAACCACAAAAATAGCTGATGAAATGCAATGAAAGGATCGTATTTCAAAACCAAATTTTTAATTTTTGATAAAAAGACAAAAGTTAATCAACTTGTGGCTTGACTCTCTTATTTTATCCCCAGCGGAGTCGTCAAGCTGTCGTAACCATTTTTTTTGAAAAAAAAGGGGGTCGACTTGAATTTTGAAAATGAAAACGAATAGAGGAGTCGTCACCAATCCTTTTTTAATGAGGTGTTATCAGGTCACCTCGTAAAAGTGGTTGTTTTTAATAAGTAGTTTGATTTATTTAAACAACGATTTTGGTTTACGAAAATCAAGAAAACAAGTTCGGGAGTCGGTTACGCATAAGGAAGGATTAGCATCCTTGTTACGCCCAAAATTGGTACCTATTTGATTAATTAGTGTCTTAGTGTCGAAGATTTGAAAACTTGAAAGAATTTGAAATACGATCTCTCTTTGTATTAATGCTAATTCGAAAATGATCAAATAAATTAAAACGGATGTTAAGGACTCTCTCATCTCGAAGTAATAAAATATCATGCCCAGTAAGTTAGGACACGACATCTCGAACTTTGAGACTGAGCTTGCCTTTTATTTAAAATTAATGTATTTTAACTTCTTTTAAACGGATATTCGGTTAGTTAAGGTGAACGAGGAAAATCGAAACCCAGTAAGTTAGGGCACGCTTCCTCAAATTTTCGAACACCGAATATTGCCTTTATTTGTGAAAAATCTTATTTCGAGGTAAAAAAATGTCATACTCGGTAAGTTAGGGCACCACACATCGTATTTTCGAAAATAAGCATTTTTAAAACTCTTATTGTGATTTAAAAGAATACTCCGTTATTTAGGTTAAATAAGAAAAATCGAAACCCAGTAAGTTAGGGCACGATTGTCTCGAATTACCTAACTACGAAACTTATTTTATTTTAGAAAACACAATTATATGCGTCGAGTAAAAGACCAATGTAATCATAATCGCATGGTGAAATGATAAACAAATCGCAGCATTAATATGCATAATAATAACAAAAGTGATGATATAAACAATAATAATAATGACGAGTAATATAAATTTGCAGATATATGGAGACATACATGAATAAACGAATAAATATAATGAAATAATTATAATCCGAACAAAATGAAATAAAAATAAAATAAATGTGATGATGAATGAAATAACAAAGCAAATTATAGTGTAAATTTGATTTTAAATCGGGGGTAAACGAATAAACACATGAGTAAGTGAACAAATTTGTAGTTTTTAAAATAATAATAATAATAATGGTATAAATATAAATAAGTATTATATGAAACAAAAAAAAATGATACGAAATGACAAATTTTTTTTTAAAAGTTTAAAATTACAGAAAAGTATAAACGAATAAATAATAAAATCAATGTATCATATAAACAAACGTGAGTGTAAAAGAGAAAAAAACCTTAATAATAATATTAGTAGTTGTAATGAAAGTAAAAGTAATACTAACTATAACAATAGCGATATTAGTAATAAAAGATAATAGCTATAGAAATAAAAACAACAACTATGATAATAAAGAATAATAGTAATAACAATAATAATGAAAATAAGAGTAATATTAATAATATATTAGAATATAGTAGTAAAGTAATAACAATAGTGGTGATAATAATAATAATAATAATAATAATAATAATAATAATAATAATAATAATAATAATATAAAAAAAAAGGAAATAACAATGTGGTAAAGACATTAAAAAAAATTTATATTAACGAAAATAGTGATAATAGTAAAGAAAATAATAATTATATTGATAATAGATAATAATAACACAAAAGAATAATAATATTAGTAATAATAAAAACAATAACAATGATAATAATCAATCAATTAATTTTCAATCATAAAATAGTAAAAATAACTAAAAAGGGGTCAAATTGAACATAAAACGAACAGTTCGGGGCAAATCCAGAAATAAACAAAAGAGAAAAGGACTGATTTGAAAGCGCGACTAATATACAGGGTCCGAAAGTGAAATAATCCCCACCCTCCTAAACGACGTTGTTCGAATGGGGGCCAAAATGAAACCAAAATAAATTTCAAGGTAAAATTGAAATAATAAAATAAATAAAAAAAACTTAATTGCGAGATCAGGCAAAAGCGGAGGGGCCAAAAGCGCAAATAACCCTTCTGCTTCAAAAACGCGCGGATCTTTCCGTGGAACAGGTCGGGTCCTCGGGTCGGCACCTAAACGGCGTCGTTTTAGTGCTGTGAGTCAAGGCCCAAAACGGCGCCGTATTATATCACTATATAAACCCAAATTTTTTTTAAAAAAAATTCAGTTTTCTCCTTTCTTCAAAAAAACAAAAGTCGGTTTTCTCAATTCTCTCTCATTTGTGTCTCCGTGAGTCGGGCCGTCGTAAATCCGCCCATCATGATCGTAGTCCGCCCATCGTGCCGCCACCGTGAAAATCGAAAAAAAGGTAAGATTTTTGTATATTTTTTCTTTGTCTATAAATATGTACGTATATGCTGTTTTTAAAATACAAAATAGAGAAAGATATGTATAAATAGGTCCGAAAAAAGAAAAATAAAAAGAAAATAGATAAACCTTTGATTTGAAATCTTTGAACTCCCTTCTGTTTTTTGCTGCAATTTTATGCTTATGTTTTGGTCTGTCTCTTGTTGATAAAAGATTGCCTAATATTTGTATTAGCTAAGAAAAGATATATTGCCGACCCCTTTTTTGGGTTTCGGCCTGGCTTTTTATAGACAAGTTACATGATTTTTTTATACTATTATCTGTCCCCTCTTCTATTGATCTTTGCAGGTAAGTGGGTGGTGCTGACATGGGCGGTGGAGCAGGTGGCTTGCATGGGGCGATGGGACGTCGGCGGCGCCTAGGGTGAATAGATTAGGGTTTTTCTTTTTTTTTTTGAATGTATTGGGCTAGGGTTAATTTTGGGCTTGTTTGGGCTTATGTAATTTATTTGGGTTATAATTTTGGATTGATTTTTTGTTTTTTGTTTTTTTGGTTTGGTTATTTTCTGGGCTAGGGTTGTTGGGTTTTGGGCCCGGTCAAATTTGGACCGGTACAAATATCACATTCAAATTACATTATTATAGATAATGAATTTTAACAGTTCAGTGAAAATAGTATGATTTATATAACATTACATTTTAAAAGAAATTAGTTTAACAATTTTCCTAATCCTTAAGTTGCACAATTTTTAGGAGGAGTATATTGCAAAACTTCTACTTCCATTTTCTTCATCCTTTGTATATTCTTTCGCCGGGTGATTTTTGTTGGTTTTTGCATAAACATAAAAGGACTAAAATCATTTTCCTAACCAAAGACCATCCATGTCATTGATGTACAAGCTTACTTCAAACTGGACAACTATCCTTGAATCCTGCAGCAAACATAAACAACAAAATCATACTCATGTCATGAACAAACCCTAGCCATTTCCTTGAATCCCAACTTTAGATAATTTGGTATATTTGTTGGTTCTCTCACTAAAACAGAATCACCAAAAATCTTGTTTATGTCATCAAGATACCTTAACTCATCTATCTAAACCCTAAATTTACAGGTCAAAGCAAGCAATTAGGCGAAGACCCAAGGTTTGTTTTCTTAGACTCCATTATTTTCCCAAAGAACTAAAAATATTATTCATGTGCAACCTGTAACAGCCCGATTGATGTCAAAAAATTCAATTTTATGTCAAAATTGATGATTTGAGTCCTTCCATAAAGTTTAACCGAGAGGCTTCTAAAAATAAGCATCAGACTAATTTTATAATTCGTAATTGGTGGGTAATAATTAACATTCGATCTTAATTTAATTAGTATTAAGAAAATTAGAATTTGATATATGAATTATTTTGTAAGGGAATCAAAATTTGTGGGGGCAAATGTAGAAAAGGTTAGAAATTAGAATTAGACAAAGGTAAGGTCTTTCTTTGGAAATTAGCCCAAGGATATGTGAGCAAATAGACAATTTGATAGATGCCCAATGAGGGAACGATTGAGTTGGTTTCATTTCACGATAGCTTTTCCATTTCTCTCAAGCTCTCTCAATTTTCTCTCAGGGTAAATTATCAAAATAATCACTTTTGTTTGTCTTAGGTTACATTTTAGTTACTTATATTTGAAATATTATGTTTTAGTTACTTACGTTATCGTGTTGTAATATTTTAGTCACTGAGCCGTTAATTATCGTTAACGGTGTAACGGTAAGTTGACGTGACACGTTAAATCATCATTTCAAATGAAATTTTTAGGTTAAATTCTACAATTGGTTCCTATATTTTTTATTTTGAGCAATTTAATTTTTTTTTCTTTTATATTCTTTCCACTTTCCTTTTTTTCCATTCTCTTTTGCTTTTCTCTCTATTTTCCTCTCTTCTTCATTTCTTTTCAAGTAGTTTTTTTATGTTTCTCATTTGTTAAAACTAGTCCACAAGCTCCCTCACTTAAATAAATTAAAAAAATTAAATTGTTCAAAAGAATAAAAGTATAGGGACTAGTTTTAACAAATGGAAAACATAGAAAAACTACGTTAAAAGAAATGGAGAAATGAGGAAAGTAGAGGGAGAAGCGGGAGAGAATAGAAAACTTAAAAAAAAATAATGTTAAAAAAATATAAAAGAAAAAAATTACTCAAAATGAAAAAAAAAACATGGTGATCGATTATATAAATTAACCTAAATTTTTTCTTTGAAATGATAATTTAATGTGTCACGTTAGCTTACTGTCACACAATTAATGATAATTAATGGCTCAGTGACTAAAATGTTACTACGCGATAACATAAGTGACTAAAACTTAACATTTCAAACATAAGTAACCTGAAATAAACAAAAGTGACTATTTTGATATTTTACCTTATTTTCCTTTTGAAATCTTCCATTTTAGTTTGGTAAGTTAATCTCTTACTAATTTATTCATTAAATCAAGTTTTGAAAATCAATTTCATCATCTTCTCCATGCTTTCTTCATGTTATTGGTTGGTAAGGAGAGAGGAAGTTTGACTTTTTAATTTTCTTGATCCATTTCCATCAAATTCAGTTTGGTAAGTAGATTTTTCCATTAATTTCTCAATTATATTAGTCCTTATAGTCTTAATTTTTATATTGGTTGGTGAGGATTAAGGGTTTTTAAGTTCAAGATATCATTGAAACAAAAAAAATCCAAATTTGATAAGATTTTGAGTGAGTCCTAAAAATTTTGGGTCAAGCACTAAATATATAAAGAGGATAAGAATTTTTGGTGTTTTTGCTTAAATCAAGAGAGGTCTAGAGTGGTTATTAGTTTTAGATCATTGAAAAATTATTTAGATTTTAGTTTGAAGAAGTTTAGATTAGAGTTCTTTTCAAAAGTTTAAAAAAGTAAAATTAGAGTCTTGTTATATCAAACTACATTATTTCAATAGGTTAAGAATTTTTTATTGTTTTTATTGTTATTCTAACTTGTTTTATTATTTTGGTGATGAATTTGAAGTTAAAAAAGTTAGCGACAATTCAAAAGCGATAGGGAGGGAGAAAGTAGTAGAAACTTAGTTGGTTTCAGTTTGTGCATTCTAATTTATTATAAGCTTTCTATTTATATGTAAATTTCCATTTTAAGGATTATGTAACACCCAAAAAATTTCACTACAACATTTGGTATACATTGAATTTTTTTTAAGAAATATGGAAATGAGATCATGGTTTATTCCCATTGGCGGCTGAGGCCTTGGTAATGTTTCAATCTCTCCTTTTTGCACATGAATTGGGTTTTAGAGATATAGTTAGAGGGAGACAGTCTCATAGTTATAAAGAAATTTGCTTCTAACTGTATTGATCGATCACTTATGTAATAGGGTTTCAGAACATTACCCGAACTTTCAGAACATTTGCAATTAAATTATATAAATTACTATTCATTAACTAAGATCATTCAAAATGTCTCTTAATTGGACCCTCGAGGCCCAATACGAGCACTAGAATCGAGTCGGGACTTAACCGAAAGCTCTAAGAATTTTTCGCAACATTTCAAAAATTTTCCAAGGGGCAGGGCTCACACGCCCGTGTGGTCCAAGGGACATGCCTTTGTGACCCAGGGATACACCCGTGTTGCGGGCCGTGTTCGACCCCATGTAACTCTCTGACTTGTGCACACGACCAAGCCACACGCCCGTGTGCTAGGCCATGTGGTTAATTAATTCAATTCGAAATTAGGTGTCGGTTTCACACGGCCAAGACATACACCCATGTCCTAGGCCGTGTAGCACACACGGTTGAGACACATGCTTGTGTCTTTGTCTGTGTGCTCAATTCTGAGCATTCTATTTCTCAAAATTAAGGTGCAGGGGATACACAGCCTAACCACACGGCCATGTACCGTCACACACGGTCTAGACACATGCCCGTGTGTCTGCCTATGTGGACAAAACAAAGACATTTCCTAGCTTTATTTGTCACCAAATTTACCATTTTCATTCACTAAAACATACCAAACACATTCCAACCATTTCTAAGCATTCAGGTTAAGCAATTTCCATCATTCATCATGGCATACAATCACATGCATACATGCTCACAATCTTACCCTGATTCAATCCATATATTAGACATAATTTGATCAACTACTTAACATATATTTAACTACTATAACATGACATTACAAGTATATCAAAACAACCATTACTAGCCATTCCACTGGCTAGATTACAAGCATTATTATCAAACCAATAATGGTCAAGTTGTCCTATACATGCCATTATATCAAAATGATTTTGCTATATATACCTAAAATAACTAGTTGATAGTGTGACGATGCTCCAATGATCTCCAACCTTCGCGAACTTCTGAACACTATAAAACAGGGAAAAATAAAATGGAGTACGCATTACATGCTTAGTAAGTTCATATAACGAAAACTAAACTTACAAATCCTGTTTATTAAATCTACGCATACAATAACATGTTTTCCATCCATTTGGCAAAATTGCCTAAACACATGAATCCAATCAAACATGTTGGTCACAAAGTTTACATATACATCAAGTAAGGATAGATGAACTCATCATGCAATAATCTTTCAAGATATTATCATTTCATCTCATAATTCTCATGCCATGTCAAGAGTTTTATATCCATTGAATCATTGAAATTCTAATGGATACTCAAGTAGTACACTTGGGGTGTACGATTCAATAATCCATCAGTTCTTATTCGAGGGTACCTATTAGGACATTTAATCAAGGAACACACTATTGAGCCACATATCGTATAACAGGATTACCAGTCCAGGCTAAATCCTTTATATAACGTAAGCTCAAAAGAGCTCAATTAGGATTACCAGTCTAGGCTAAGCCCTAATTGTAACGTATACTTGAGAGGTATTATATCAGAATTACCCATCCAGGCTAAATCCTTTCTATAGCAAGGTCAATAGGATTACTTGTCCGAGCTAAATCCTGTCCGCAACAAATGTATGACCTTATTTTTTTGGGAAAGTGCATACATTAATCGAAATTCAATATTCAATCGGGACTTAACCCTTTTTTACCATTTCAAGCATGTATTCAATTTTTCATTATTGCATTCAAATAATGTACATCAATATAAGTCACATTCCATACAAACACAACATTCAATTAAACATATTTACATGCCCGATTAAGTTACACGAACTTACCTCGACACTTGTTCGCGTATAAAATCTACTAATCCAAAACCTTTTCTTTTCCTCGGTCTAACCTCGAATTTTGTTGTCTGGATCTATATAAATAGCTTTAATCATCAATTTCACATATTTCATATTTATTTGGACACAATTTGCATCCTAGGCAAAATTACCATTTTGCCCTTAACTTTTTCATAAATTCCCATTTCGTCCCTAGGCTCGAAAAATGAAACCTGTGCAATTTACTCCCTATTCCAAGCCTAACCAAAATCCCATTACAAAATTTACAGCACATGTATTCATAAAAATTCAAAATTTTTCATCAAATTTCACAACTTTACATTTTAGTCCTTAAATCATGTTTTCATCAAAAATCACTTTGTAAAAGTTGTTTATCTATCAACAACCTTTCATTTTCTACCATAAATTTCTAATTTTTAGCATATTCATCCACGGCCCAAATTTCATACCTTGATAACTTTTCAAATTAATCCCCCAAATAGATAGATTAAACTATCTCGGTTTCAAAAATATCAAAATTACTAAAAACGAGACAAGGAAACTTATCCAATTAAGCCTTGAATGTTTCTTCTCTCTCTCCTAGGGTTTCCATATAATTTTGGGGTTGAAGATGACAAAAATAATAAGATGATATCTTTTATCACTTTTTAATTAATTAATTATTTCATTTTCCAATTTAGTCCCTACTCTTTTGTATTTTTTCCGTGGATGAGTCACCAAAAATCTACATACTTTTCTTTAATGGTCTAATTATCATATAAGGGCCTCTAGTTTTGAATTCCAAAGCTATTTAATCTTTATAGCTACTAGAATTCAACTTTCGCATTTTATGCGATTTAGTCCTTCTCATAATTAAACACTTAATCGATAAAATTTTCGTATCAAAATTTTTACACGACATGTCTATCATAATACGAACCATATTATCAAATAAAAATAAACTTTATTTTCGGATCGGGTTTGTGGTCCCGAAACCACTGTTCCAATTTCTCTAAAGTATGAGCTGTTACAACTCTTCCCTCTTAAGGATTTTCATCCTCGAAGATTTTACCAGTGAAAAGATTCAGGTATTGCTTCCTTATAGTGTCCTCCGGGTCCCAGGTAGCCTCTTCTATACCATGTCGTTGCCAAAGAACCTTTACTAATGCTACCTTTTTATTTCTTAACTCTTTTGTTTCTCGAGCTAAGATTTTGATCTATTCTTCACTATATGTCATATAAGGTTGAATCTCTATCTCGATTGGAGAAATAACATGTGAATGATCGGATCGGTACCGTCGTAGCATAGACACATGAAAAACATTATGAATTCGATCAAGTTCTGGTGGTAAAGTTAACCAATATGAAACCGATCCAATTCTTTCTATAATCTCATATGGTCCAATAAACCGTGGACTCAGTTTTCCTTTACGACCAAACCGGAGAACTTTCTTCCAAGGCGATACTTTTAAGAATACTTTATCACCAACTTGGAATTCTATTTCTTTTCGTTTCAGATCAGCATAAGACTTTTGACGATCAGAGGCTGTTTTCAAACTGTCCCTAATTACTTTCACTTTTTCCTCGGTTTCACGGCCTAAGTCAACTTTGTGTAACTTTTTCTCACTGAGTTCTGTCCAATATAATGGAGTTCTACATTTTCGACGATACAAGGTTTCATACGGTGCCATTTTAATACTAGATTAATAACTATTATTGTATGCAAATTCAACTAAAGGCAAATTACCTTTCCCAGTTACCTTGAAACTTAAGTATACAACATCAAAGAATATCTTCCAAGATCTGTATTACCAGTTCAAATTGACCATTTGTTTGGGGATGAAATGCAGTGTTAAAGTGCAACTGAGTACCCAGAGCTTCTTGCAATTTGCTCCAGAATCGAGATGTAAACCAAGGGTCTCTATCTGAAATAATAGAGACAGACACTCCATGCAATTTGACAATCTTAGAAACATATAATTCAACTAATCTATCCAAGGAAAAATCCATACGTACTGGAATAAAGTGTGCAGACTTTGTCAACCGATCAACAATTACCCAAGTGTCATATTTCTTCGTTGGAGATAGGGGTAACCCCGATACAAAGTCTATAGTAATTCTTCCCAGTTTCCATTCTGATATCGTAACTAGCTGTAATAGTCCAGAAGGCAGCTGTTGTTTAGCTTTTACTTGTTGACATATCAAACATTTAGACACATTCTCAGAAATATCTCGTTTCATTCCTGGTCACTAGTACATCTTTTTCAGATCATTATACATTTTATTACTACAAGGATGTATAGACATGTTACCGTTATGAGCTTCATTCAAAATCTTTTGTACTATTTCTGAACCTTTCAGTACACATATTCTGCCTCTAAATAACAAGCAACCACCAGTCCCAATTTTAAATTCTGAGTCAAGAGTCGATTCACCCTGTATCTGTTTTGCTTACAACTTACTATCATTTTTCTAAGCTTCAAAGATCTGCTGCAAAAATGTTGGTCTAGCTTTTAACTTAGCTATAATTAAACCATCATCAGATAGTGACAATCGAGTATTCATTGCTCACAAAGTATACAGGGATTTTCTGCTCAAAGTATTTGCCACTACGTTGGATTCTCTCGGATGGTAGTCAATGACAAGATCATAATCTTTCAATAACTCAAGCCATCTGCGCTGTCTCAAATTTAAATCTTTCTATGACATCAAATATTTCAGACTTTTATGATCAGTGAATATGTGACATTTTTCAACAAATAAGTAATGCCGCTAGATTTTCAATGCAAACACTATGGCTGCCAATTCAAGATCATGTGCTGGGTAGTTCTTTTCATGTGGCTTTAGTTGTCGTGAAGCATAGGCTACCATTTTACCTTCTTGCATCAAAACATAGCCTAAACCATTCAATGATGCATCACTATAAATTATAAATTTCTTACCCGATACAGGCTGGACTAACACAGGTGCTTCTATTGACAAAGCCTTTAATCTGTCAAAACTCTGCTGGCATTTGTCAGTCCCCTCAAAGTTTACATCTTTCTGTAGCAAACGAGTCATCGAATAAGCTATCATTGAAAAAATTTTTACAAACCTCTGATAATAACCAGCAAGTCTTAGAAAAATTTGGACTTTAGACACATTTTTCGGTGGCTTCCAGTTAACAATGGCTGAAATTTTATTTAGGTCTATTCTGACACTGTCAGTAGATACAATATGCCCAAGAAAACTAACTTCCCGTAGCAAAAATTCACATTTACTAAATTTGGCATACAATTGTTTCTCTCGCAGAGTTTGCAACACTATTTTCAAATGTTCTGCATGTTCATTCTCATCTTGGGAGTAAACCAAAATATCATCTATAAATACCACCACAAACTTGTCTAAATATGGGCTGAAAATTTTGTTCATCAGATCCATAAACACTACAGGTGCATTTGTCAAACCAAATGGCATCACAAGAAACTCATTGTGTCTATACCTAGATTTAAAAGCTATCTTTGGCAAATTCGAATCTTTTACCCGTAATTGATAGTAACTAAAACAGAGGTCAATCTTTGAAAATACAGTGGAACATTTTAACTGGTCAAACAGGTCATCAATACGAGACAATGGATACTTGTTCTTTATTGTAACTTTGTTGAGCTGTTTGTAATCAATGCACAACCTCAATGATCCATCTTTCTTCTTTACAAACAGAGTTGGCGTACCCCAAGGTGAGAAACTAGGTCGAGCAAAACATCTTTCAATCAATTCTTGCAACTGTGCTTTCAATTATTTTAATTCAGTAGGAGCCATTCTGTAAGGTGTTATAGATATAGGTGTTGTTCTCGGAAGAAGATCTAAAGAGAATTTTGCTTCTCTATCCAGTGGTAAACTAGGTAATTCTTCTGGGAATACATCAAGAAATTCACATACAACCGGCTCTGATTGAATCTTTGACTCAGATACTTTAGTATCCAACACATATGTAAGGTAAGCATCATAACCCTTTTTGACATATTTCTATGTTGATATTGCTGAAATTACATTAGGTAATCCATCCAATTTATCAGATTCAACATGAACTAATTAACCATTCTCACATTTCAACACAATATATTTCTATTTACAATTCACAACTGCATCATATTAGGTTAACCAATCCATTCCCAAGATCACATCAAATTTATCAAATGTCAATAACATCAAGTTAGCTGGAAAGCAATAACCTTTTACCATCAACGGACAGTTCTTACAAACTTTATCCACCATAACACACTAGCCCAGGGGGTTTGAAACTTTAACCACAAATTTAGTGAATTCA
Organism: Gossypium longicalyx; assembly: GCA_025698465.1. Lineage (NCBI taxonomy): Eukaryota > Viridiplantae > Streptophyta > Magnoliopsida > Malvales > Malvaceae > Gossypium > Gossypium longicalyx. Next base: position 45,147,935 of record CM047007.1, on the reverse strand, counting down.
ACAGGCAAATTTTTAACAGTCACTAAGTTCGTACATATGTATGAATATGTGGAACCAGGATTAATAAATGCAGTAATATCAGTATCGAGTAGAGAAAATGTACCAGTAATGACGTCTGGTGCAGAGGCATCTTCTCTTGCATGAATAGCATATGTCATTGCAGGTGCTTGTGCCTTAGATCTAACTATTGTATCCTTTGTAATACCTTGACTACCACCAACATTGCCGGGATGACGGGGTGGTCTGCCTCTCGAGATAAGATTAATAGGCTTTGGAGCTTGTTCTATCTCTTTTTTAACTCTTTCTGGACAACCACTGAGAAAATGGTCAAGTGAACCACATCCAAAACAAGGTCCACTTCTAGACTGATATTCCCCATGATGAAATTTGTTATAATGTTTACATTTCGGCTTGGGATTACCAACACGACCTACACTTGTCACATATGGTGATGAAGACCTCGGGTTAAAACGTTGAGAACCCCGCTCTCTTCTAGAATATCCTGTAGAGGTGGTCACCCGATCATAACACTTCTTTAATTTCTTAGAAGCAAATGATTGTGATTTACTCAAAGTTTTTTTTCCAGAAACCAGAGCCTCTCTTTTAGCCTATTTTTTTTCCTTATTCAACTCCTCAGCTTTGTGTGCTCGATCAGCTAACATCGCAAGTTCCCTTATTTCGAGAATTTTGATCAATAACTTGATATCTTCATTTAGGCCCTATTCAAAGCGTTTACACATCTCGTCCTCGGTTAGAACCCATTCTCTGGCATATTTACTCAGTTGAACAAATTCTCGTTCATATTCGGATATAGTCATGTTTCCCTGTTTGAGTTCTAAAAATCCTTTCTTTTTCTGATCCATGAATCTCTGACTAACATACTTCTTTCTGAATTCAGTCTGGAAAAACTCCCATGCAATGTTTTCTCTCGGTACAATAGTAGTTATAGTATTCCATCAATGATAAGGTGTATCCTTTAGTAGGGATACTGTACATTTCAGACATTCGGCTAGTGTACAGGATAATTCATCTAAAATTTGGATGGTATTTTCTAGCCAAAACTTAGCCCTTTCCGGATCATCATCTGCGATAGCTCTAAATTCTTCCGCCCCATGCTTGCGGATTTTATCTATCAGAGGCTTACCAGTTCTAATAGGTTCAGCACCCTGTGGTACCTGAGGAACCGGTTAAGGAGCAGGTAGGGGAGGTCGCCGTAACGCCCGTGTGTCTGCCTATGTGGACAAAATAAAGCCATTTCTTAGCTTCATTTGTCACCCAAATTTACCATTTTCCTGCACTAAAACATACCAAACACATTCCAACCATTTCTAAGCATTAAGGTTAAGCAATTTCCATCATTCATCATGGCATACCATAACCTACATACATGCTCACAATCTTACCTTGATTCAATCCATATATTAGACATAATTTGATCAACTACTTAACATATATTTAACTACTATAACATGACATTACAAGTATATCAAAACAAGCATTACTAGCTATTCCAATGGCCAGATTACAATCATCATTATCAAACCACTAATGGTCAAGTTGTCCTATACATGCCATTATATCAAAATGATTTTGCTATATATACCTAAAATAACTAGTTGATAGTGTGACGATGCTCCAATGATCTCCAACCTTTGCGAGCTTCCGAGCACTATAAAACAGGGAAAAATAAAACGAAGTAAGCATTACATGCTTAGTAAGTTCATATAATGAAAACTAAACTTACCAATCCCGTTTATTAAATCTACGCATACAAGAACATGTTTTCCATCCATTTGGCAAAATTGCCTAAACATATGAATCCAATCAAACATGTTGGTCACAAAGTTTACATATACATCATGTAAGGATAGATGAATTCATGATGCAATACGCTTTCAAGATATTATCATTTCATCTCATAATTCTCATGCCATGTCAAGAGTTTTATGTGTAACACCCCGAACCCAGCCCAAACGCTATGGCCGAATCTGGTGTGTCACATTGAAGTGTTTTAGTGAAAACCGTGTTTTCATTGAAAACCCTTCTTAAAATAAAAGAAACCTTAATTATCTTTAAAAAACTCCTTTCAATGACTTGTTTAAAATATATGATTTTATGAAAACATGTCATTTAAAATGTAGTTGCGGAAGCGTAGAAAAGACATACTATAGTTTAAGAAACCATGTTCAACTTCTTATAATTACATCACGTAAAAATAATAAACCAATTAAAAATAAAAAGGAGGCCTTATTACAATCTGGACCGAAATCTACTTATTAAAATAAAGTCTCGTATGCTTTTAAAAAAAATAAGTCCACGCTGTCTTGCTAGCTGGCCACCTAGAGTCCCTCCAACATCGAACCTTCTACTAAGCATCTCCTGAAAATAAAATAAAAGAGGGGGTGAGTTTTCACAAACTCAATGTGTAGAACCCTCAACAAAAAAGAAACAACAAGCATTCAAAAATCATCATACATCAACATGCAATGCAATCCCATCCAAATTATCCATTCTTTACACACCAGCTTCGTCCCCCGTCACACCATGTGGGGATATAAATATCGACCTACCCAACCAGCAAATCAATGGTAGCCCGATTGCGGAACTACCTTCATTTACATATTGGGCTTTAAAAGCCATTGGTGGATCCACGATTGTCAAGCAACCATGCGATCCTCATATACTTCCTCCGTTCCATAATTCCCAACCCATATGCAATCTAAGTAGAATATCATATGTATGCTTGTCACATCCATAAAACTTACATTCAATACCTAGGGGTATTTTGGTCATTTTTGCCCTTAGGGGCATTTCGATAATTTTTTCTTCATTACGGTTTTCACTTGCCTTGGCCCGTTAACAAGTCTCGCGAGCTAAGATGAATGAATACTATGCACCAGGTAGGATTCTAGAGAAGAGGAGGTGAGTCATTAAGATCGCTTAAGTACCAAGCTTTCCCTAGATCCAATCCTAGACATGCATATACCCGTTGCCACACCTTAACCCTATGACTTGTCTACGGTCGCAAATAATTATTAAGTTTTATGTAGTTATCATATTCTAGGCCCAAAACCCCTTACAAAGCCCAATCAACTTCACACACTTGTATCTGACCCATTAGGCCCAAATCACCTGTATATGGCCCATGAGGCCCAAATCACATTTATATGGCCCGTTAGGCCCAGTCACTTTCATATTCATGCTCACATACAAATCCCTATCACATGGCATCAATATTTAGTTTTTGCCTATTATCGGCCCAACAACCCATCAGGCCCATTTAGCCCATTCTGGCCCATATGGCCAAATCACAACCCAAGTCCACGGAATCGCCCATGGGCCTCAGGCAACCTATTGGTTTCCCCCTTACGAGTGTTCACGCACTCGCAAGATTACCGTAGCCAAACTTTCGGTGTTTCGGCTTTTTGGCTTCTCAGCTTTTGCTGATTCATTGTGTGTGTGCAGTGTATGTACACACCTGGTAAGCAAACGTGCTGCGATTCCCGTAGTCACCAACCTACAAAGGATATCACCCTTCAATTAACCGCATGCTTAATACATATCTTTACTAAAACCGAAACCTCACCTTAACCTTACCTTGTTTGATTAGCCCCTTCTTAAATCACTAACCACGATCAACTCCTAGATCTGCACCAATCTTAACTATTAAAACCAGAATAATAGATAACTCGTATCCAACACAAGTCCCCTTACCTTAACTATGAACATTCGACCACCTTAGCCAATGGGAGAGGAATACTTACCAAAATCGCAAGCACCTAAAGGCAATTTTGGCAGAGAGCTAAGATCCGAGATCCGATACTAATTCCCTGCCACAGTTAATTAGAAATAGTGAGGGACAATAATTGATACTTAGCAAGGAAAACTGATTGGAAGAGCAACACTTACACTAGATTCGATCAAAGAGTATTCAACCCTTGGAAGATTTGGCTTTTCGGCTTTCAAACTTAGTATGGTGAATAAGGTTTATTTGGTACAATTAAAGAATAAGAGTAGTAGAAGAAATCGACAAAGAAGATTGTGTAGAGGAGAATAGAAATCGGTAGAAAGAAAAGAAAGAAAAGAAAGAAAAGAAAGAAAAGAAAGAAAAATGTTTTCGGCTTTTAGGGAAGAGTGTTTCTGGCAACAAGGTGAAGAAGAATTTCAGCAGTAGCCTGAAAACCTTGTATTCGGCCCCTATTTATAGCCCTTATAGTCAAATTTTCCATGCCCAATTCCCAATTCCGCTCCATCATTTCTCCCTTCTCATCTCCTTGTTTTTCTCCCTGATAACTCCCCAATCTAATTCCTAACTTTTCTCTTTTGAACACTCCCCTTGGAGTCCATCTTCACGCCACTTCCAATCTTCTAGAAGGCCAAAATTAAACTTCTAAAAATACTAAGCTAGGATTAAAACCTTGGATCTCCTTGCTAGCTACTAATGCCACCTTCCTACTCCTTAAGTGGCGTCACTTAGCCACTCCTCCACAAAGCTTTTTGATGCCACTTTTCCCCTATTTTTATTTAAAAGCCCAACTACTTGCCAACAAGGTCCTTTTAATTATTAACACATCCTTTCCTTTTCCCCTAAGTTCAAACTTAAACCTTAGCCAAGACCTACTATTACCTACTTAATCGAAAATACCTAGCACATTTTTTTATCAGAACCTAAAAAAAGAAAATTTGAGATTTCGGGATTTTTTTGGGGCGTTACATTATGTCCGTTGAATCATTGAAATTCCAATGGATACTCAAGTAGTACACTCGAGGTGTACAATTCAATAATCCATCAATTCTTACTCGAGGGTACCTATTAGGACACTTAATCAAGGAACACACTATCGAGCCACATATCGTATAAAAGGATTACCAGTCCAGGCTAAATCCTTTATATAATGTAAGCTCAAAAGAGCTTAATTAGGATTACCAGTCCAGGCTAAGCCCTAATCGTAACGTATACTTGAGAGGTATTATATCAGAATTACCCATCCAGGCTAAATCCTTTCTATAGCAAGGTCAATAAGATTACTTTTCTGAGCTAAATCCCGTCCGCAACAAATGTAAGATCTTATTTTTTTGGGAAAGAGCATATATTCATCGGAATTCAATATTCAATCGAGATTTAACCTTTTTTACCATTTCAAGCATGTATTCAATTTTTCATTATAGCATTCAAATAATGTACATCAATATAAGTCACATTCCATACAAACACAACATTCAATTAAACATATTTACATGCTCGATTAAGTTACACAAACTTACCTCGACACTTGCTCGCGTATAAAATTTACGAATCCAAAACCTTTTCTTTTCCTCGGTCTAACCTTGAATTTGTGTTGTCCGAATCTATATAAATAGCTTTAATCATCAATTTCACATATTTCATATTTATTTGGACTCAATTTACATCCTAGGCAAAATTACCATTTTGCCCCTAACTTTTCCATAAATTCCCATTTCACCCCTAGGCTCAGAAAATGAAACTTGTGCAATTTACTCCCTATTCCAAGCCTAACCAAAATCCCATTACAAAATTTACAGCACATGTATTCATAAAAATTTAGAATTTTTCATCAAATTTCACAACTTTATATTTTAGTCCCTAAATCATGTTTTCATCAAAAATCACTTTGTAAAAGTTGTTTATCTATCAACAACCTTTCATTTTCTACCATAAATTTCTAATTTTTAGCATATTCATCCATGACCCAAATTTCATACCTTGATAACTTTTCAAATTAATTCCCCAAATAGATAGATTAGACTATCCCGGTTTCAAAAATTTCAAAATTACTAAAAACGAGACAAGGAAACTTATCCAATTAAGCCTTGAAAGTTTCTTCTCTCTCTCCTAGGGTTTTCATATAAATTTGGGGTTGAAGATGACAAAAATAATAAGATGATATCTTTTATCATCTTTCTAATTAATTAATTATTTTAATTTCCAATTTAGTCCCCACTCTTTTCTAATTTTTCCATGGATGAGTCACCAAAAATCTACATACTTTTCTTTAATGGTCTAATTACCATATAAGGGCCTCTAGTTTTGAATTCCCTAGCTATTTAATCCTTATAGCTACTAGAATTCAACTTTTGCATTTTATGCGATTTAGTCCTTCTCATAATTAAACACTTAATCGATAAAATTTTTGTATCAAAATTTTCACATGACATGTCTATCATAATACGGACCATATTATAAAATAAAAATAAACTTTATTTTCAGATCGGGTTTGTGGTCCCGAAACCACTGTTCCAATTTCTCTGAAGTATGTGCTGTTACAACTCTTCCCCCTTAAGGATTTTCATCCTCAAAAATCTTACCAGTGAAATGATTCAGGTATTGCTTCCTTATAGTGTCCTCCGGGTCCCAAGTAGCCTCCTCTATACCATGTTGTTGCCAAAGAACCTCTACTAATGCTACATTTTTATTTTTTAACTCTTTTCTTTCCCGAACTAAGATTTTGATCTGTTCTTCACTATATGTCATATAAGGTTGAATCTCTACCTCGACCAGAGAAATAACATGTGAAGGATCGGATCGGTACCATCTTAGCATAGACACATGAAAAACATTATGAATTCAATCAAGTTCTGGTGGTAAAGTTAACGATATGCAGCACGTCCAATTCTTTCTATAATCTCATATGGTCCAATGAACCGTGGACTCAGTTTTCCTTTACGACCAAATCAGAGAACTTTCTTCCAAGGCGATACTTTTAAGAATACTTTATCATCGACTTGGAATTCTATTTCTTTTCGTTTCAGATCAGCATAAGACTTTTGACGATCAGAGGTTGTTTTCAAACTGTCCCTAATTACTTTCACTTTTTCCTCGGTTTCACAGCCTAAGTCAACTTCGTGGAACTTTTTCTCACTAAGTTCTGTCCAAAACAATGGAGTTCTACATTTGCGACCATACAAGGCTTTATACGGTGCCATTTTAATACTAGATTGATAACTATTATTGTACGCAAATTCAACTAAAGGCAAATTACCTTTCCCAGTTACCTTCAAACTCAAGTATACAACATCAAAGCATATTTTCCAAGATCTGTATTACCGGTTCAAATTGACCATCTGTTTGGGGATGAAATGCAGTGCTAAAGTGTAACTGAGTACCCAGAGCTTCTTGCAATTTGCTCCAGAATCGAGATGTAAACCAAGGGTTTCTATCTGAAATAATAGAGACAGACACTCCATGCAATTTGACAATCTCAGAAACATATAATTCAACCAATCTATCCAAGTAAAAATCCATACGTGCTGGAATAAAGTGTGCAGACTTTGTCAACCAATCAACAATTACCCAATTGACATCTTTCTTCCTTGGACACAGGAGTAACCCCGATACAAAATCCATAGTAATTCTTCCCAATTTCCATTCCAGTACCGTAACTAACTATAATAGTCTAGAAGGCAACTGATGTTCAGCTTTTACTTGTTGACGTATCAAACATTTAAATACAAACTCAGAAATATCTCATTTCATTCCTAGCCACTAGTACATCTTTTTCAGATCATTATACATTTTATTACTACAAGGATGTATAGACATGTTACCGTTATGAGCATCATTCAAAATCTTTTGTACTAGTTCTGAGCCTTTCGGTACACATAGTCTGCCTCTGAATAACAAGCAACCACCAGTCTCAATCTGAAGTTCTGAGTCAGGAGTCGATTCACTCTATATCTGTTTTGCTTACAACTTACTATCATTTTTCTGAGCTTAAGAGATCTACTGCAAAAATGTTGGTCTAGCTTTTAACTTAACTATAAGTAAACCATCATCAGATAGTGACAATTGAGTATTCATTGCTTACAAAGTATACAAGGATTTTCTGCTCAAAGCCTTTACCAGTACGTTGGCTTTTCCCGGATGGTAGTTAATGACAAGATCATAATATTTCAATAACTCAAGCCATCTGTGCTGTCTCAAATTCAAATCTTTCTATGACATCAAATATTTCAGACTTTTATGATAAGTGAATATGTGACATTTTTCACCAAATAAGTAATGCCACCAGATTTTTCAATGCAAACACTATGGCTGCCAATTCAAGATCATGTGCTGGGTAGTTCTTTTCAAGAGCCTTTAGTTGTCGTGAAGCATAGGCTACCATTTTACCTTCTTGCATCAAAACACATCCTAAACCATTCAATGATGCATCATTGTAAATTATAAAGTTCTTACCCGATATAAGATGGACTAACACAGGTGCTTCTGTTAATAAAGCCTTTAATCTGTCAGACCTTTGCTTGTATTTGTCAGTCCACTCAAACTTTACATCTTTCTGTAGCAAATGAGTCATCGAAGAAGCTATCATTGAAAAACTTTTTACAAATCTCTGACAATAACCAACTAATCATAGAAAACTTTGGACTTCAGACACATTTTTTGGTGGCTTCTAGTAAACAATGGCTAAAATTTTATTCGAGTCTATTCTGACACCTTCTGCAAATACAATGTACCCAAGAAAACTAACTTCCCGTAGCCAAAATTCACATTTACTAAATTTGGCATACAATTGTTTCTCTCGCAGAGTTTGCAACACTATTTTCAAATGTTCTGCATGTTCATTCTCATCTCGGGAGTAAACCAAAATATCATCTATAAATACCACCACAAACTTGTCTAAATATGGGCTGAAAATTTTGTTCATCATATCCATAAACACTGCAGGTGCATTTGTCAAATCGAATGGCATCACAAGAAACTCATAGTGTCCATACCTAGTTTTTAAAGCTGTCTTTGGCAAATTCGAACCTTTTACCCTTAATTGATAGTAACTAGAACGGAGATTAATCTTTGAAAATACAGTGGCACATTTTAACTGGTCAAAAAGGTCATCAATATGAGGCAATGGATACTTGTTCTTTATTGTAACTTTGTTGAGCTATCTGTAATCAATGCACAGCCTCAATGATCCATCTTTCTTCTTTACAAATAGAACCGGCGCACCCCAAGGTGAGAAACTAGGTCGAGCAAAACCTCTGTCAATCAATTCTTGCAACTATGCTTTCAACTATTTTAATTCAGTAGGAGCCATTCTGTAAGGTGCTATAGATATAGGTGTTGTTCTCAGAATAAGATCTATAGAGAATTTCACTTCTCTATCCAGTGGTAAACCAGGTAATTCTTCTAAGAATACATTAAAAAATTCACATACAACCGGCACTGATTGAATCTTTGACTCAAATACTTTAATATCGAACACATATGTAAGGTAAGCATCATAACCCTTTTTGACATATTTCTATACTGATATTGCTGAAATTACATTAGGTAATTCACTCAATTTATCAAATTCAACATGAAGTAATTAACCATTCTCACATTTTAATACAATATATTTCTATTTACAGTTCACCACTGTATCATATTGGGTTAACCAATCCATTCCCAAGATCACATCAAATTCATCAAATGGCAATAACATCAAGTTAGCTGGAAAACAATAACCTTTTACCACCAACAGACAGTTCTTACAAACTTTATCCACCATAACACATTGGCCTAAGGGGTTTGAAACTTTGACCACAAATTCAGAGAATTCAACAGGAAAATTTTTAATTGTCACTAAGTTCGTACATATGTATGAATGTGTAGAACCGGCATATTCTCTTGCACTAATAGCATATGTCATTGTAGGTGCTCGTGCCTTAGATCTAACTATTGTATCCTTGGTAGTACCTTGACTACCACCAACATTGCCGAGATGATGAGGTAGTCTGCCTTTCGAGATAGGATTACTAGGCTTTGGAGCTGGTTCTATCTCTTTTTCAACTCTTTTTGGACAATCACTGAGAAAATGGTCAAGTGAACCACATCCAAAACAAGCTCCACTTCTAGACTGACATTCCTCATGATGAAATTTGTTATAATGTTTACATTTCGGTTTGGGATTACCAACACTACCCGCACTGGTCACAGATGGTGATGAAGACCTCGGGTTAGAATGTTGAGAGTCCCGCTTTCTTCCAGAATATCCTATAGAGGTGGTCACCCGATCATAATACTTCTTTAATTTCTTAGAAGCAAATGATTGTGACTTACTCATAGTTCTTTTTCCAAAAACCCGAGCCTCTTTTTCTACCTGTTTCTTTTCCTTATTCAACTCCTCAGCTTTGTGTGCTCGATCAGCTAACACCGCAAATTCCCTTATTTCGAGAATTTTGATAAATAACTTGATATCTTCATTTAGACCCTATTCAAAGCATTTACACATCTCGTCCTCGGTTAGACCCATTCTCTGGCATATTTACTCAGCTGAACAAGTTCTCGTTCATATTTGGATACAGTCATGTTTCCCTATTTGAGTTCTAAAAATTCTTTCTTTTTCTGATCCATGAATCTCTGACTAACATCTTTTTGAATTCGGTCTGGAAAAACTCCCATGCAATGTTTTCTCTTTGTACAACAGAAGTTATAGTATTCCACCAATGATAAGATGTATCCTTTAGTAGGGATACTGTACATTCAGACATTCGGCTAATGTACAGGATAATTCATCTAAAATCTGGATAGTATTTTCTAGCCAAAACTTAGCCTTTTCCGGATCATCATCTGCAGTAGCTCTAAATTCTTTTGCCCCATGCTTATGGATTTTATCTATCGGAGGCTTACCAGTTCTAATAGGTTCAGCACCCTGTGGTACCTGAGGAACCAGTTGAGGAGCAGGTGGGGGAGGTCGTTGTACAGCGGGTTTGCTCTTAAGTACTCGGTAAACCACTAATTCATCAATTGAAAGATGGCTTGTTTTGCCTCCGCACCTCGGCCCTTAGACACGGGCCTTTCACTACAGGACGTTGACGCAACTCTTTGAACTGAAGCTGAAGCATTGCTCTCCACTTCCTCGGATTCAGCAGTAGCTCGGTTGGATGACATTACTATATGAAAAATACATTTAAAATGATAAGGAATCATCACATTATCACAAATTATATAATGGCATGTATACCTAAACTCGTGTTTGCTACATCAAATTTGAGAAACAACTAAATCGTAGCTCTGATACCACGAAATGTAACACCACTAACCCGTATCCGTCGTCAGAATAGAGTTTTAGAGCATTACCAGAACCTTCAAAACATTTGCAATTAAATTATATAAATTACTATTCATTAATCAAGATCATTCAAAACGCCCCTTAATTGGACCCTCGAGGCCTAATACGAGCACTAAAATCGAGTCGAGACTTAATCAGAAGCTTTGAGAAATTTTCACGACATTTCAAAATTTTTTCCAAGGTACAGGTCTTACACGCCCGTGTGGTCCAAGGGAAACGCCCGTGTGACCCTGGGACACGCCCTTGTTGTGAGCCGTTTTCGACCCCGTGTAACTCTCTGACTTGTGCACACAGCCATGCCACACGCTCATGTGCTAGGCCGTGTGGTTAATTAATTCAATTCGAAATTAGGTACAGGTTTCACACAGCCAAGATACAAGCCCGTGTTCTAGGCCGTGTAGCACACACGGCTAAGACACATGCCCATGTCTCTGCCCCTGTGCTCAATTCTTAGCATTCTGTTTCTCAAAATTAAGATGTAGGGGACACACAACCTAACCACGCCCATGTACCAGGCCGTGTGTCACACAAGGTCTAGACACATGCCTGTGTGTCTGCCCGTGTGGACAAAATAAAGTAATTTCCTAGCTTCATTTGTTACCCAAATTTACTATTTTCCTGCACTAAAACATACCAAACACATTCCAACCATTTCTAAGCATTCAAGCTAAGCAATTTTCATCATTCATCATGGCATACCATGACCTGCATACATGCTCACAATCTTACCTTGATTAAATCCATATATTAGATATAATTTGATCAACTACTTAACATATATTTAACTACTATAACATGACATTACAAGTATATCAAAACAACCATTACTAGTTATTCTAATGGCTAGATTACAAGCATCATTATCAAGCCACTAATGGTCAAGTTGTCCTATACATGCCATTATATCAAAATGATTTTGCTATTTATACCCAAAATAACTAGTTGATAGTGTGACGATGCTCCAATGATCTCCAACCTTTGTGAGCTTCCGAGCACTATAAAACAGGGAAAAATAAAATGGAGTAAGCATTACATGCTTAGTAAGTTCGTACAACGGAAACTAAACTTACCAATCTCGGTTATTAAATCTAAGCATACAATAACATGTTTTCCATCCATTTGGCAAAATTTCCTAAACACATGAATCCAATCAAATATGTTAGTCACAAAGTTTACATATACATCAAGTAAGGATAGATGAGCTCATCATGCAATACTCTTTCAAGATCATAATTCTCATGCCATGTCAAGAGTTTTATGTCCGTTGAATTATTGAAATTTCGATGGATACTCAAGTAGTACACTTGGGGTGTACGATTCAATAATCCATCAATTCTTATTCAAGGGTACCTATTAGGACACTTAATCAAGGAACACACTCTCGAGCCACATATTGTATAACAGAATTACTAGTCCAGGCTAAATCCTTTATATAACGTAAGCTCAAAAGAGCTCAATTAGGATTACCAGTCCAGGCTAGGCCCTAACCGTAACGTATACTCGAGAGCTATTATATCAGGATTACCCATCCGGGCTAAATCGTTTCTATAGAAAGGTCAATAGGATTACTTGTCTAAGCTAAATCCCGTCCATAACAAATGTAGGACCATATTTGTTTTGGGAAAGCGCATATATTCATCGAAATTCAATATTCAATCGAGACTTAACCTTTTTTCACCATTTCAGCATGTATTCAATTTTTCATTATAGCATTCAAATAATGTTCATCAATATAAGTCACATTACATACAAGCACAACATTCAATTAAACATATTTACATGCTCGATTAAGTTACACGAACTTACATCGACACTTATTCGCGTATAAAATCTACTAATTCGAAACCTTTTCTTTTCCTCGGTCTAACCTCGAATTTGTATTGTCTGGATCTATATAAATAGCTTTAATAATCAATTTCACATATTTCATATTTATTTGGACTCAATTTACATCCTAGGCAAAAGTACCATTTTGCCCCTAACTTTTCCATAAATTCCCATTTTGTCCCTAGGCTCGGAAAATGAAACTTGTGTAATTTACTCCCTATTCCAAGCCTAACCAAAATTCCATTAAAAAATTTACAGCACATGTGTTCATAAAAATTCAGAATTTTTCATCAAATTTCACAACTTTACATTTTAGTCCCTAAATCATATTTTCATCAAAAATCACTTTGCAAAAGTTGTTTATCGATCAACAACCTTTCATTTTCTACCATAAATTTCTAATTTTCAGCATATTCATCCATGACCCAAGTTTCATACCTTGATAACTTTTCAAATTAATCCCCCAAATAGATAGATTTAACTATCCTGGTTTCAAAAATATCAAAATTACTAAAAATGGGACAAAGAAACTTACCCAATTAAGCCTTGAAAGTTGCTTCTCTCACTCCTAGGGTTTCCATATAATTTTGGGGTTGAAGATGAAAAAAATAATAAGATGATATCTATTATCATCTTTTTAATTAATTAATTATTTCAATTTCTAATTTAGTCCCTACTCTTTTCTAATTTTTCTATGGATGAGTCACCAAAAATCTACTTACTTTTCTTTAATGGTCTAATTACCATATAAAGGCCTCTAATTTTGTATTCCGTAGCTATTTAATCCTTATAGCTACTAGAATTCAACTTTTGCATTTTATGCAATTTAGTCATTCTCATAATTAAACACTTAATCGATAAAATTTTCACAGGACATGTCTATCACAATATGAACCATATTATAAAATAAAAATAAACTTTATTTTTGGATCGAATTTGTGGTCCCAAAATCACTGTTCCAATTTATCTGAAGTATGGGCTGTTACAACTTATTTGTTCATATGTCATTGATGCCTAGTGGTTGGCTTTGGAGTTCTAATATTGCTTTTACCGCCATGTCTATTGGGTAGTAAATTGCTAAACTCATCTCCTTTTGAAACAACCGCTATTGTCTGTCGATGATCTTATATGGATTGAAGACCCTCTGCATGGATTGCTAGGCAGTCGCTGTTAGAATTGTAAATAATATCTAATATAAAATTAGAACTGTAAACCAAGATCTGTCATGTCAATTTATCAAGAATAAATCAAGAACAAAACTAGATGCGGAAGCATACTTGAATTATTGATTTCTTAAAATCTACAGATCTTGGGGATATTAGAAAAGTTATATTGTGTGTAATTTGGGGATCATAACCCTAATATATTTAACTTTGGCAATTTCTAATCAACCCATCATCAATTAAAAATTAGTTACTAGAGTATCTACACATATTTGACCTATACTTTATTTAATAATTAAAGCCCAATAAACCATAACCAAATTAGATCACTTTTAATTTGGGCTAACCTATTATGATAGTATGTTATTACCCTTATTGTAACACCCCTAACCTGTATCCATTATCAGAATAGGGTTATGAGGTATTACCAATCAAACACAACACATATATAATACATTTATCATCATAAAGCATTCATTCTTATACATCATTTAATACAACCACATTGTCCCTGATAAGGGCCTACAAGGCCTTAAACATGCTTTAGAAATAATTCAGGGCTAAACCGATAACATACGATAATTTTGAAAAACTTAAAAATTTTTCATATAAACAGAGGTCACACGCTCGTGTGAACAGGCCATGTGTCTCACACGTCTAGTAAACACTCCCGTGTCTTAGGCCGTATGGACATAGGGCATACATACTAACTTGAATCACACGGCCGAGGACACGCCCATGTGCCAGGCCGTGTGAAAACTGGAGAGTATACTAACTTAAGTCACATGACCGACCACACGCCCATGTGTCTAGCCCGTGTGCCCTTTGAAATGGCCATACACGCCTGTGTACTAGGCGGGTATACTGATTTATACCACACGACCAGTCACATGCTCGTGTGTGAGACCGTTTGGAGCATACTGACTTCAATTCAATTTCAACACCAGGGGACACACGGCCGTGTAACCAAACCATTTCAAAATACGGTATGACCCAATAAACCTAGGGCTTAGCTTACCCTTTCGACCGAACCTCAGAACCTTTTTCCATGGCGAGACTTTGAGAAAAACGAAGTCCCCCACAGAATACTCTATCTCATGTCTCTTCAGATCAGCATAAGACTTCTGCCTGTCAGAAGCTACTTTCAGTCGAACCTTATCTTCAGTTTTTGAAACCAACTCCGGACCCAGAACACGTCGCTCGCCCAACTCAGTCCAACATAAAGGAGTACGACACTTACAACCATACAGTGCGTCGTAAGGTGCCATCTGGATGCTAGACTGGAAGCTGTTATTGTAGGCGAACTCCACCAATGGCAAGTACTTCTCTCAATTTCCTCGTAAATCTATAATATAGCCCTTCAACATGTCCTCCAGTATCTGAATCACTCTCTCCGACTAGTCATCTGTCTGACGATGGAAAGCAGTACTGAAGTCTAACCTTGAACCCAAAGCCTCATGTAGTTTCTCCGAGAACCGAGACGTGAAACAAGGATCCCTATTAGAGATGATAAAGACAGGTACCCCATGCAACCTCACTATTTTAGAAATATAGAGCTTGACCAACTTTTGCAGAGAAAGGTCTGCCCTGACTGGGATGAAGTACGCAGACTTGGTTAATCGATCCACGATGACCCAGACAGAATCCTTCTTAGTGGGTGTTAGAGGTAACCCACTAACGAAGTCTATCGTTACTCGTTCCCATTTCCACATTGGTATCTTAACCGGCTGCAGCAAACCCAAAGGTAACTGATGCTTAGCCTTAACCTATTGACACATCAAGCAGTAAGTAACGAAGTCAGTAACCTCATGCTTCAACCCTGGCCACCAATATAATTCTCACAGAACTCGGTACATTTTATTCTTGTCGGGATGCATAGCATAAGGGCTACTATGCGCTTCCCTCAGAATTGACTGTCTCAAGTCCCCATCATTCGGTACACAAATCCGATCGTGAAAACACAATACCCCATCCTTATTAATCCCAAAATTCGTAGTAACACCACTCTCCACTTGATGGAAATGCAACTCCAGAGACTTGTCCCCCATCTGTTTATCTCTGATCTGATCAATCCATGTCAGTCTCACTTGAAGTTCAGCTAGCAGACTCCCCTCATTGAAAAGACTTAGTCAAGCGAACATTGCTCTTAGATCGGTCATAGCCTTACGACTTAACGTATCAGCCACCACATTGGCCTTACCAGGATGGAACTCGATAGTGCAATCATAATCTTTAGGTAGTTCAACCCATCTACGTTGCTTAAGGTTTAACTCCTTCTAAGTAAGGAGGTACTTGAGGCTCTTGTGATCAGTGTAGATGATACACTTCTCACCATACAAGTAATGCCTCCAGATTTTCAAAGCGAATACCACTATGGCCAACTCCAAGTCATGCATCGAATAGTTCGCCTCACGAGTCTTGAGCTGACGAGACGCATAAGCAGCTACCTTCCCATCTTGCATCAGAACACAACCCAGACCCACATGCAACGCATCACTGTATACTACGAAGTCTTTACTGGGCTCAGGCTGTATCAGAATAGGAGTTAAAATAGTCTTTAGCTTATCAAAGCTCTCCTACTGTGCATCATTCCAAACGAAGGAACTCCCTTACATAGTAGCTTAGTCATTAGAGCTGTGATAAAAGAGAACCCTTCTTCGAAACATTTATAATATCCTGCCAGCCCTAGAAAGCTACAGATCTCAAACACATTCTTCTGCTATTTCCAACCCAACACAGCCTCAACCTTATGAGGATCAACTCGTATCCCCTCAGCAGATTCTACATGTCCCAGAAATGTCACTTCCCGAAGCCGGAACTCACACTTGCTGAACTTCGCATACAACTGATTCTCACGAGGAATCTGTAGAACCACTCTGAGATGCTCATCGTGATGATCCTCTGTCTTAGAGTACACCAAAATGTCATCAATGAACACCACCACAAACTGATCCAGGTAGGGCTGAAATACTCGGTTCATCAAATCCATGAATGCTACTGGTGTATTAGTCAAACCAAAGGGCAAAACTAGGAACTCGTAATGTCCATATCGAGTCCTCAATGTCGTCTTATGCACATCGGCCTTCTTGACTCTCAACTTATGGTAACCTGAATGCAGATCAATCTTAGAAAATACAGAAGCCCCTCTAAACTGGTCGAAAAGTCGTCTGTCCTCGAAAGTGTGTACTTGTTCTTAATCGTTAGCTTGTTCAGCTGTCGATAATCGATGCACATCCTCATCGTCCCATCTTTCTTCTTTACAAATAGAATAGGTGCTCCCCATGGAGACACACTGGGATGAATGAACCCACGATCCAACAACTCCTAAATTTGAGCCTTAAGTTTCGTCAGCTCTTTCCGTGCCATTCGATAAGGGGCGATAGACACCAGAGGTGTACCAGGAATCAACACAATCCCAAATTCTACCTCACAGCTTGGAGGTAACCCAGGTAACTCCTCAGGAAAGACATCCAAAAAATCTCTTATAGTTCTGATATCTTTAACAGAAGAGTCCCCAGAATCTGAAACACTCACATAAGCCAATAAGCCTCACATCCTTTCCGGGACTAACTTTTCTGCCACCAACGCGAAAATCACATTAGTCAAAAAATCCCAACATTCCCCAATCACAACTGCCCCGGCGTCCTCCTTGGTTTTCAAAACAACTCTCTTAGTCGCACAGTCCAGACTTACTCGGTGTTTGACTAACCAGTCCATCCCAAAAATTAAATTGAATTCCCCAAACGGAAGCTCCATCAAATCTTCCAGAAACAATGTCCCTTGGACCTCTAACGGAACGTCTCTATACAAATTGCTAACTCGGATAGACTGCCCCAAAGGACTCACAACAGTCACCTCACTATCAGTACCCACAACTAGAATCCCAAAAGTTTCAGACACAGTACTAGCTACGTATGAATGTGTAGAGCCTATGTCTATCAGTGCAAGATAAGGTACATCAAAAATTAAGAACGTACCCGTGATGAAGTCCAAAGCATCTCGGTCCTCACATTGATACGTAGCATAAACCAGTGCAGGCTGCCTCGCCTAAGTCGATCTAGCACCTCTGCCCGGTGCTCTCTGACCTTGGCCTATACCATTACTACCCCTAGCCTGGCCTCGGTCCCTAGGTGGCTACTGAACTACTCTCGGCAGCTGTACGGTACCAGAACCCGAAACTTGCACTTGATTAGTTCTCAATGGGCAATCCCGAACATGGTGCTCAGTAGACCCACATCTCAAGCACGCCCAGTAGTCCTTCAACACTCGCCCAGATAGTGTCTACCACAGTGGCCACAGAGCACCACCATAGAAGGTGTAGCAGGAGGCCCCACTCTCACTGGCTCATCAGATCTGGCCTTTTTCTTAGGACTCATCGCAGCACTCGAGGGCTTCAATTCCCTCTTATTCTTTCCTTTCTCACGATTTTGGCGCTTAGCGCACTTAACCTCCTCGGTGATCTTCGCCTTCTCAAACAAAACAGAGAAATCACGCCCCCTCTGTGGAGCTATCAAAACTCGTAAATTGTCCCTGAGACCATCCTCAAACCAGACACAGCGCTTATACTCAGTTGCCACCATGCCTCGCGCATAATAGCTCAACCTCAGGAACTCGGCCTCATACTCGACTACTAGTATTAATGTAGCTGGCCGCCACATACTTACCTTGGAACTTTAGTCTTAAAATAATCCCAGGTCAACCAGTCGAGCAGAGTGCCCTCCTTAACCATCAACCACCACTGGTACACCTCATCACGAAGTAGAGATACCACCCCTTTAAGCTTCTGCTTGGTAGTATAATCCAGGTCATCCATAATTCTCTCCGTGGCCTCCATCCAATACTTAGCCACATTAGGGGCGACTTCAGTGACACCCCTAAATAATTCAACCCCATTGGACCGGTGTAACACCCCACACCCGTACCCATCGTCAGGACAGAATACGAGGCATTTCCTAACTCAATCACATTCATTCACACGTTTCTTAGTCATCAAAATTTGGTAAAATTCAAATCTTTTCCAATCTAAATCAAAAACTCCATAATAAGGGCCTATGAGGCTCCAAACATTGATTTAAAAACCATTCGGGAATGATTCGGATCATCTCACAAACTCTGAAAAATATTACTAGACACAGGGGCACACGCCTGTGTGGAAGGGACAACACGCCCGTGTGCCCAAATCGACATGGTCGTGCTATTGACCGGGTGACTCACACGGCCAGCAATACAGGGATACGCCTGTGTCCTTCACCCATGTGGAATTAATTCTAAGTTCACACCTACAGGGGATTTCACACGACCTGACACACGCCCGTGTCCCTGGCCCGTGTCCTTCACATGACCATGACAATCCCGTGTCCTAGCCCATGTAGAAAAACCTGGACATTCTGTTTCTGATGTCAGCAATTCTTAAAGGCCACACAGCCAAGGCACACGCCCGTATGCTAGGCCGTGTCCTTCACACAGCTGAGACACACGGCATCTCTTTGCCCGTACGTTTATTATCATGCATACTGGCTTAAAATTTTACGTGCAAGGGAAACACAGCCAGACCACACACCCATGGGGCAGACCGTGTGTTTTACACAGTCTAGACACAGGCCCGTGTGCCTACCCGTGAGGACAAAATAAGGCTATTTACCAAGCCTCTTTGCCACCCTTACTTACACAACCTACACTATGGCAACCAAAATCAATACAAGACTATTTCATGCAACCAAATCAGCCACAATAGACAGCATTTCATTTGTGTATATCAAAATGAATATTAGCCATCATTTGAGGCTTAATACAAAATGAAGGGGAATCACCCATGCCAACACATTTGGCCAATTTTTCAAAGACTCAACATCAAAGTCTAGCCCTATACATGTCATTCTCAAAAACAAATAGTCTAACTATACTGAGTGCTTCGATTGATAGTGTGATCATTGCCTCCGACGTCCTATGATCCTCGAGTTAGTTAGGCGGCTCTATAAGAAAAAGGAAATGGGAGGTAGTAAGCATAAAGCTTAGTAAGTTGTACATAAAAAAATATAGAATAACAATTTTACCATTTATTAACATGCTCGTAAAACAAAACTGTGCATAAGCATAACTTACTCATCACAATCCATATTAATCTCATAGCATATATCGAGCTCATATCTCATACATTTCAAATAGATACTTGTACCACTCACAACACGGTTATACCTTACTCATTAGCTTAAATTGTATCTCTCACCGTTGAGCCGTTCGAAACTTTACCGGGTATTCGATAAGCCTCGAATATGGGGTAGGGTGTCGAAGCCATATCCCAGACATGGTCTTACACTAGCTCTCTTAATATGGCCTATGCATGTCCCAGACATGTCTTACACTAGCCGACGATAACCCACATGCCATGGCATGAATATCCGATTTATTTCCTAGGTTCAAACAGAAACTCTACTAACTCTATTATCATCATATTTTCTCAACTCCACAATCAAGCAATCCATGCTATAGTAATTCGAATACAATTCAACACATACATTAGCAATGTAGTTGTATTATTTACATACAACTTACTTCGGATTACAAAATGTGGCGACTAGTCGATTTAGTCGATTTGCTTGGCTTTCCCCTGATCTAGGTTCAGATTCGATATTTCTTGATCTATAATAGCAAAATGTATTTATTTAGCCCCTAAATAGAATTAAGCAATTAAAAATTCACATCTTTGGTAAAATGACCATTTTGCCCCTAGACTTTGACAAAATAACCATTTTACCCTTAGACCCAAAAATTGATTTTTATCGAATTTATTCATATATTTAGCCTAGCCAAACCCCTTTTTCTTTTATAGTAACCTCAAAATTCCAAGTATTTCACACATTTAACATCTATTTTACAACTTATGCAAAATAGTCCTTTTAGGTGTTTTCATGCTAACACCTTTTTCAAAAGTTATTTATATACACCCAAGACTCATTTTCTTCCATAAAAACTCAGTAAACCATACAAATCCTTTCATGGCAAAACCCTAAACTGTTAATCATTTTTCAAAATAGTATGCTCATTTGAAAGCTCATGCTTCAAGAGGTCCAAAAATGTAAAAATCATTAAGAAAACTCATGAAAATCACTTACTTGCAAGAGTAATGAGTTGGTAAAATTTTTGAAGTACAAAACCCCTAAAAATGGCTGAAAAATCGGTGGTAATGAAGAAAGAATGAAAGAAAAAGATGATAGCTAAACTTAGGGCACTATTATATGCATTATGTCATTAAGTTACCTAATGTTGACTTTTCAACATTTTTACTACCCATGGCCGGCCAAGCTAAGATCTAAGGGTCTTTTTGCCCTTTAAAGACCCCCAATTTTAGGTACTTGGCAATTTAACACCCTTAGCTATCAAATTAAGGCTTTTTCACTTTATACGATTTGTCCTTTTTCGAAATTAAGCAAGTAACTGCTAAAATTATTTCACCAAAATTTTCATGCACTAATATAAACTCATTCTAAGTCTAAAACATTAATAAAATGTTTTCTCTGAATTCGGATTGGTGATTCTGAAACCACTGTTCCAACTAGGCCTAAAATTGGGCTGTTACATTTCTCCCCCTTAAGGATTTTTGTCCCCAAAAATCTTACCGGTGAATAAGTTCAGGTATTGATCTCTCATGGTTTCCTCGGGTTCCCAAGTGGCTTCCTCGACTCCATGTCTATGCCACAAAACTTTCACGAGTGCTATACTCTTATTCCTCAACTGTTTGACTTCTCGAGCCAAAATTTTGACCGGTTCTTCGCCATAAGTCATTTTCAGATGAATCTCAACCTCTATTGGTGCAATCACACGCGAAGGGTCCGATCTATATCGACACAACATGGACACATGAAACACGTCTGAATCTTTTCCAATTCTAATGGCAAAGCCAATTGATAGGCCACAGGCTCTACTCTCTCGTTGACCTCATAAGGTTCTATGAAACGAGGACTCAACTTGCCTCTTCTACCAAATCCGAGGACTTTCCTCTACGGGGATACTTTCAAAAACACTCTATCACCGACTTGAAATTCGATCTCTTTTCATTTCAAATTCGCGTAGGATTTCTGTTTATCCGAAGAAGCCTTCAAACAGTTGTGAATCACTTTAACTTTCTCTTCAGTCTCTTTGACTAAATCGACCCCGTGAATTTGGCTCTTTTTGAGCTCAGTCCAAAATAAAGGCGTTCAACACTTCCGCCCATATAAAGCCTCACAAGGCGCCATCTTCACGCTTGACTGATAATTGTTGTTATAGGCGAATTCAACCAATGGTAAGTACCTTTCCCAATTGCCTTGAAACTCGAGAATACAACACCACAATATGTCTTCTAAAATCTGAATCACTCTTTCTAACTGACCGTCGGTTTGCGGGTGAAAAGCCGTGCTAAAACTCAACTTTGTTCCCTATGCATTTTGTGACTTTCCCCAAAACCTCGAGGTAAATCTCAGATCTCTATATGAAATAATCGACAAGGGCACCCCTTGAAGTCTCATAATCTCAGAAACATACAAGTTGGCCAATTTCTCAAGGGAGTAGTCAGTACGCACTGGTATAAAGTGTGCCAACTTTGTTAGCCTATCCACAACAACCCAAACAACATCTCTTTTCCTCGGGGTTACCGGTAAACCCGTCACAAAATTCATAGTAATTCGATCCCACTTCCACTCGGGGACCATGATAGGCTGAAGTAGACCCAACGGTACTTGGTGTTCAGCTTTCGCTTGCTGACACACAAGACACATGGAAACGAACTTTGAAATGTCTCTTTTCATTCCCGACCACCAATACATTTTCTTTAGGTCATTGTACATTTTTACACTACTCGAGTGGACAGACAAACAACCACTATGCACCTCTCGTAGAATCTTCTAAATATGCTCGTGATCCTTGGGTACACAAACTTTGTCTTTGAACATTAAACATCCATCGGTGCCAACCCGAGAGTCTGATTCAATCCCTGACTCGCGCTGAGTTCTCTTGGCTTACAACTCCTTATCACCTTTCTGAGCTTCACTGATCTCTTGTAGGAATGTCAGTCTAGCTCTCAACTCTGCTAGAATCAAACCATCATTAGACACAGTCAACTGAGTATTCATGGCTCTCAAGGTGAACAATGACTTCCTACTCAAAGCATTCACCTTTCCCTAGTGATAGTCAATTATCAACTCATAATCCTTTATTAACTCTAGCCACCTTCATTTTCGCAAATTCAACTCCTTCTGAGTCATCAAATACTTGAGACTTTTATGGTCTGTGAACACTCGCCATTTTTTGCCATACAAATGGTGTCTCTAAATTTTCTATGTGAACACGATGGCTACCAACTTTAGATCGTGTGTCAGGTAGCTTTTCTCATGTGGCTTCAGCTGTCTCGAAGTGTAAGCTATCACCTTACCTTCTTGCATAAGCACACACCCCAAACCATTCAAGGAGGCGTCGGTAAATATCACAAACTCCTTACCCGACTCCAGTTGCACTAAAACTGGAGCTTCAGTCAACAAGGCTTTTAACTTCTCAAAAATCTATTGGCACTTTTCTGTCCACACGAACTTGACATCCTTTTGCAACAATCTTGTCATCAGGGTTGCTAATATCGAGAATCTATTCATGTAACGTCTCGAAATCTGGACCTAGAAGTATTGGGCCTTGAGCGTGGGTATTGTTAGTAGGCGGCTTATAAATATTTTAGTTGAGCAAGAAAGTGACACAAATTGCATGTTTGGTGTGGTGGTTAAGTGAATTGGGTGTGTTTGGTGATGTCTGAGAAGTCTTGGGTTCAAATCTAGGCTTTAGCAAAATTTTAGTTTTTCCCTTAAGTGAACCTTGGCTTTAGCTTGTAGGCTTTATAAATATTAGTGGTTAAAATTTATCACAAGGAAGCATGTGGTCTAGTGGTTGTGGCGTCATTAAGGTTGCAAGGGAGCCTGGGTTCAAGTCTTGGCTCTTGCAATTTATTTTAATTTTTGCTCTGAAGTGAATCTGGACTTTGGTATGTAGGGCTTATATTTTATTACGACTGATTGATGACACAGATGAGCTTGTGGCCTAGTGGTGGTGGTGTAGCATGATTATTGTGAGAGCAAGGGTTCGAAATGTATGGCAAACAAGGAGCAATTATTTTGCTATCAGGGGACAGCAAGAGTTAGTGTTGGATTTGAACTCTGGTGATGGAGATTTTGAATTGGTCTTGGGATTGGTTGTGGGGGATATCAAGGAGGGATAAGGGGAGAGAATCAGGGAGATATTCAAGGAGTTTGAGATTGGGGAGGAGTTGCAGCTGATTGGGGGGTTTGGGGTATGGAAATTCGGCTAGAGGTCACTTTGTATGCATTTTTGGCAATTGGAGAGGTTGGGGGCACAATTCTTTGTGCAATTTCGGCTTGGGCATTTTGTATCGAATTGGTATTTTGGTTTTTGGTTGGCTGAATTTTGTTTTTCGTCTCTCACAATCATATTTGAACTACATTAGTTTTTCTTTCTCTCTTCAATCACTTTTCTTCTACTTTTGGTATTCTTCTATGCTTGGTCGAACCTAACATCCCCCTTCTGCTTTTATTTCATTCTTGACCGAATGCTGTTTCACTCCCCCTCGCTATTTGGCTTTCTCTTGGTTTCTTTGCTAGCCGAGTCCTCTCTTCATCTTTTTTCCCTATTCTTTTCGTCTATTTCCTTTTGACATACTCTTTTCTTTTTAGGCCGAATACCCTTTATCTTGGTGGCTAATCAGTTTTGGTTACCCTGCTATTTGGGGATTAGCTGAATACTTCTCTATTCTTCTAGTGTTGCACTATTGCGATTTCATAGGATTCTCTGACAATCAGTAAGGGTTGAGGTAATGCTTCCTTCCATTCATTTTTAGCCAAATACTCTTCCTTTTGTTCTTTGGGTATCGATTGATGATTCCTTCCTTATATCTAGGGTTCTTCAAGGTGTAGTGGTGTATAAGTGGTTTTGAAGCAACCACAACCTTTTTCCCTCAAGTATTCAAATTAAGGTAATATGCTATCTCATTGTCTAGGGTTAAGCCGAATGTTGTTTTTGTGTTAATGGGATAGTTGTTGTTACTAACTATCAGGATCTGCTTGGAACTCAGATTCTCGTCAAATCGTGCAATCAACTGTGGGTTAGCGACCTTAGCGGATTAAGCCACCCTCTTTCAATCAAGATAAGATGGTGTGTTTTAGGTAAAATGTTATGATGTGGTTAAGTCGAATCGTCAACTAATTAACTGAAGGTCTAGATGAGTGTAGGTTCGGTATACGTGGGATTCGTCGTGCGTTTCGCTAAATAGGTGTGTAATCACACCTCTCATTGCTATGTATCGGTAAAAGCCGAAAAGCCAAAACGTCGACATTTGAGGCCTCACGAGCGTGCGATCACTCGTAGGGTAAATCGAGCGCACAAATCATGGGTGATAGACTGTAAAGGCCACCACATGCATTTTCGTGGACTGGGGCTGTTATGGGCCTTGATGGGTCGCGTGGGCCCAACGGGCTTATCGGCCCACACGGGTAAAATCCTCGATAAGTGATCATTGATAGGTTGGTTTATGAGGCTTACGATGCCATACGTGAATCTGCCACACAAGCGTGTGGGCCCACTTGGGCCCAATAGCTGGTTTTGGGGCCATATACTCTGTTCTGGTCGTGTAGATTATCTGAGTCGTTTGAAGTGACGACAAACTTTTTAAGAGGTCGTAATAAGTATTGAGACCCCAATATTGGTAAAATTACCGAAATACCCTTGTGGTGTAAAATGACCGTAATGTCCCTATAGGGTAAAATGATTGTAACACCCCCTGTATGGTAGAATGATAATTATGCCTTATGTTCCGTATGACTGATGTGCTTATGATTTTCATATATGATTGTACTAAATATGACTTTGCATACACGTAATACTTATGACATGGCATACTACATGGGGTTGGGTTATTATTGACGGAAGAAGTGTACGGCCTGTGGCCGTTCTGTACAAGGCTTTCAGCCTTTCTGTGATACTTATGGCTTATAGCCGTTCTATTAACTGGCAGCGTTGCTGCGATATTTATGGTCTTTAGCTGTTCTGTCTACGGTGTTGAGCCGTTCTGTTGACTTAGTGCTGCAAATGGTGCTAAGCTTGATGTGTTGGCTGGGTGGGTTGATTTTATCCCCACATAGTATGTTGGTTGGTACGGGAGGTGTGTTGATTGGACTGGGCTGGGGATCTGTCTGCACATCTGCATCTGATACTGATTCTATATTGGGCTTAGGCCCACCTGATTCTATTAATGGGCTAAGGCTGACCTAATACTATTTCTGTGTTGGGCTCAGGCCTAGTCTGTTTCTACATATTGTATGTCTGGCTGTTCGTATTATAAGGGATTACACACTGAGTTTTCACAAAATCACCCTTTCTGTCTACCTATGCAGGTAATACCCAGCCTTAGACGATTTGCAGTAGATCTGCAACTTGACTTTATTTATTTTAAATTTCATATTGGGTTTTTTGATTATGTAATAAGGCCATTGTGGGTTTAAGTTTTAATTGGGCCTTTGATTTCTTATACTAAACTGCTAGTCTAGGAAAAAATGAGTTTTCAAAATAATAACTGTTTTCAAGGGAAACACGCATTTTAAACTTCAAGGATTTTAAAAGCTTCCGCGATTTTATTCTGCTTAAGGAATCAACGGTTATAAATATGGCAATTGTTTTGACAAATTGATTTCAATTAGTAACAACTTAACTTGCCAAATTTTCTCAAGCATTAAAAACAAAAAGGGTTTTATCTTAAGTTTAGTTTCTTAACGACAAGTCTTATTTCTGAAAAGTACTTCGTTGTTACACGCAATATTCAACCATAACGTTCAGGCCGGGTTTGAGGTGTTACAATTCACAAATCTTCTATAGCATCTAGCCAAACCCAAAAAGCTTCATACCTCTGACACATTCCTCAGCAGTTTCCACTCAATAATAGCGAGATCTTGCTTGGGTTAACTCTGATCCCGTCACCCGACACAATATGTCCAAGAAATCCGACCGCTAGAATTCACTCTTGCTGAACTTGGCGTATAATTGTTTATCTCTCAAAGTTTGCAAAACTGTTCTCAGATGTTCTGCGTGCTCACTCTTATCACGCGAATAAATCAATATGTCATCGATAAAAACGATGATGAACTTTTCCAAATAAAATCGTAAAATACAGTTTATCAGGTCCATAAAAACTGCTGGGGCATTTGTTAAGCCAAAGGGCATGACAAGGAACTCATAATGCTCGTATCTCATCTGAAACGCAGTCTTCAATACATCTTGCTCCTTAACCCTTAACTGGTAATATCTTGACCTCAAGTCAATCTTGGAAAACACAGTGGCTCTCTTTAGCTGATCAAACAGGTCATTGATCCTTTGCAAAGGATACTTGTTCTTCACTTTCACCTTGTTGAGTTGTTTATAGTCGATACATAACCTCATCGACCCTTCTTTCTTTTTCACAAAAAGAACCGGAGCACCCCACGATGAAAAACTCGGTCTCGCGAAGCCCTTATCCGTTAACTCTTGCAACTGTACCTTTAACTCTTTCAATTCCGTCAGCGCCATCCTATAAGGAGCGATCAAGATAGGTGCTGTACTAGAGACCAACTCTATACCAAATTCAACTTCCCTCGTTGGATTTAATCCGGGTAATTCTTCTGGGAACACATCTATAAACTCATAAACCACTGGTACCTATTCAATCTTCAACTCAGACACTTGAGTATTTAACACAAAAGCGAGATAAGCCTCATATCCTTTCCTCAAGTATTTCTCAGTAGTCAAAGTCGACATCATTACAGACAATTTATCTGATTCATCTGGTCCAACCCAAAGAATATTCCCATCTTTACATTTCAGCTCAATAACTTTCCTCCCACAGTCCACTACAACACTATGAGAGGTCAACCAATCCATCCCAAGGATTATATCAAATTCATTAAACGGCAATAACATCAAGTTAGCCAGAAAACAATGACCTCTAATTGTCAAAGGACAATTTCTACACACTTGGTCAACAAGCACATGTCTTCTTAAAGGGTTGGACACTTTTATCACAATTTCAATTGACTCTACTATCATGTTCATACGACGTGTCAATTCCATAAAAATATAAGAGTGGGTCGACCCTAGGTCAATTAAAGCAACAATAGATATAGCATAAGTCCTTGTAGATGCTCTACCTCTTCTTGAGCACGTATAGCATAAGTCCTTGTAGGTGCTCTGCCTTTGGACATCACCGCAACATCTCTTGGTGTACCTCTACTGCTAGCCCCACTTCCAGGGTTCTTTTGTGGTCTACCCTTCAAAGGAGCACTACTTGCCTTCACTTCTTGCCTTTTCTCTCTCTCTTCATTTTTGGGATAGTCTCGGATGAAATTTTCTAATGATCCACACCTAAAATAGCCCCTTTCATTCCCTCGGCACTCTCCGAAATGATGCCTACCACATTGTGAACATTCTGGCTTTTTGGCCGAGCACTACCAACACTCGCGATAAAAGCAGTCTGATCTCTAGATGCCGTGTTCTGCTTGCTTTTGTTTCTGTTCGAGAACCCTATCGAAGCATTCGATTGGGTCGTGAACTCTCTTGATATTTTAGATGAGGACTGATGTGATTTCTCCATCTGTCTTTTTCTTGAATCACATGACTCAATAGCCGCCTTTCTCCTCTCTGTAACCAATTCTTCTGCTTTGCATGCTCTCTCAATGAGTACCACGAATTCCCTTAACTCTAAGATGCCAACAAATACTTAAATATCCCCATTTAGACCATCCTCAAACCTTTTACACATGGTAGCTTCTGTGGATACGCACTCCCGTGCATACTTGTTGAGTTTCACAAACTCACGTTCATATTTCGCTATTGTCATACGACCTTACTTTAACTCTAGAAATTCTTTCCTCTTTTGATCTATGAACCTCTATCTAATATACTTTTTTCGAAACTCTTCCTGGAAGAATTCCAAAGTGATCCTCTCTTTCGGTACAATAGACACAAGAGTATTCCACTACTGATAAGCTGAGTCTTGTAGGAGTGACACTACACACTTCACGCATTCCTCAAGCATTCACGATAATTCATTAAATACCCTAAGGGTAGTTTCCAGCCAAAACTCTGCCCTCTCTGGGTCATCGTCTATATTAGCTTAGAATTCCTTGACCCCTTGCTTCTGAATCTTGTCTACTGAAAGTTTTTCCCTCTTAACCATGTTCACGTCTTACGGAGCCACCGGGGCATACTGAGGAATCGGAGGAGGTGGGAGAGGTGGAGTGTTCGGATTCGCACGAACAAACTCCGTGTACCAAGCATCCATCATTTGAAGATAGACTTCTCTAGCCCCTCCGCCTTGGCCCATAGTCACGAGCTCACTCTCAACTGGCGCGGTCCCTTCAGCAGGAGCCGGCATATTACTCTATACGTCATCCACCGTAGCTCTATCAGGATCCATTTACTGTATGAAAACATAATTTATAGTCGTCAAGAGTCGTCACACTATCAATATACAATAATGGCATGTATAGCTAGACTCATACTCATGCTAGGTTAGTCCTAGTATCGACTAAACTATAGCTTTGATACCACTAAATGTAACACCCCACACCTGTACCCTTTGTTGGGACAGAATACGAGGAGTTTCTTAACTCGGTCACATTCATTCACACATTTCTTAGTCATCAAAATTTGGTCAAATTTAAATCTTTTCCAATCTAAATCAAAAACTCCATAATAAGGGCCTATGAGGCTCCAAATGTTCATTTAAAAGCCATTCGGGAATGATTCGGATCTTTCCACAAACTCTGAAAAATATTACTAGACACAGGGGCACACGCCCGTGTGGGAGGGGCAACATGCCCGTGTCCTTCACTCGTGTGGAATTAATTCTAAGTTCACACCTATATGGGTTTTCACATGGCCTGACACATGCCCGTGTCCCTGGCCCGTGTCCTTCACATGGCCATGACACGCCCGTGTCCTAGCCCGTGTGCAAAAACCTGAACATTCTATTTCTGATGTTAGCAAATCCTAAGGGCCACACGGCCAAGGCATAGGCTCATGTGCTAGGCCGTGTCCTTCATACAGCTGAGACACACGGTCGTGTCTTTGCCCGTGCGTTTACTATCATGCATACTGACTTAAAGTTTTACGTGCATGGGACACACAGTCAGACCACACGCCCATGAGGCAAACCGTGTGTTGCAAACGGTCTAGACACACGCCCGTGTGCCTACCCGTGTAGATAAAATAAAGCTATTTACCAAGCCTCTTTGCCACCCTTACTTACACAACCTAAACTATGGCAACCAAAATCAATACAAGACTATTTCATGCAACCAAATTAGCCACAATAGACAACATTTTATTTGTGCAATTTACTTATCCTTGAAAAGAACATTATTTCCGTATATCAAAATGAATATTAGCCATGATTTGAGGATTAATAAAAAATGAAGGGGAATCACCCATGCCAACACATTTGGCCAATTTTTAAAAGACTCAACATCAAAGTCTAGCCCTATACATGCCATTCTAAAAAACAAATAGTCTAACTATACCGAGTGCTTCGGCTAATAGTGTGATCGTTGCCTCTGACGTCCGATGATCCACGAGCTAGTTACGCGACTTTATAAGAAAAAGCAAAGGGGAGGGAATAAGCATAAAGCTTAGTAAGTTGTACATAAAAAAATATACAACAACAATTTTACCATTCATTAACATGCTCGGAACACAAGTGGGCATAATCATAACTTACTCATCACTATCCATATAAATCTCATAGTATATATCGAGCTCATATCTCATACATTTCAAATAGGTACTTGTACCACTCACAACACGGTTATACCTTACTCATTAGCTTAAACTGTATCTATCACCGTTGAACCGTTCGAAACTTTACTGGGTATTCGATAAGCCTCGAACATGGGGTAGGGTACCGAAGCCATGTCCTAGACATGGTCTTACACTGGCTCATATCTCAAGTCAATGCCATGTCCCAGACATGGTCTTACATTAACAATCATCTCGTAGCCAATGCATGTCCCAGACACGTCTTACACTGGCTTACGTTTCGAGGCCGATGCATGTCCCTGACATGTCTTACACTAGCACTCGTCTCGATGCCGCTGCCATGTCCCAGACATGGTCTTACACTGGCTCTCATAATGTGGCCGATGTATGTCCCAGACATGTCTTACACTAGCCCACGATAACCCATATGCCATAGCATGAATATCCGATTTATTTCCTAGGTTCAAACGGAAACTCTACTATCTCTATTATCATCATACTTTTTCAATTCCACAATCAAGCAATTCATGCTATAGTAATTCGAATACAATTCAACACAAACATTAGCAATGTAGTTTTATTATTTACATACAACTTACCTCGGATTACAAAAAGTGGCGACTAGTCAATTTGCTTGGCTTTCCCCCGATCTAGGTTCAGATTCGATATTTCTTTATCTATAATAGAAAAATGTCTTTATTTAGTCCCTAAATAGAATTAATCAATCAAAATTTAGTCCCTAAATAGAATTAAGCAATAAAAAATTCACATCTTTGGTAAAATAACCATTTTGCCCCTAGACTTTGACAAAATGACCATTTTACCCTTAGACCCGAAAATCAATTTTTATCAAATTTATTCATATCTTAAGCTAGCTGAACCCCTTTTTCTCTTACAATAACCTCAAATTTTTAGTATTTCATACATTTATCATCTATTTTACAACTTATAAAAAATAGTCCTTTTAGGTGTTTTCATGCTAATACCTTTTTCAAAAGTTATTTATAATACACCCAAGACTCATCTTCTTCCATAAAAACTCAGTAAACCTTACAAATCCTTTCATAGCAAAACCCTAAACTCTTAATCATTTTTGCAAAAAAGTACACTCATTTGAAAGCTCATGCTTCAAGGGGTCCAAAAATGTAAAAATCATTAAGAAAAGTCATGAAAATCACTTACTTACAAGAGGAATGAGTTGCTGAAATTTTTGAAGCACAAAACCCCTAAAAATGGCTGAAAAATCAGTGGTAATGAAGAAAGAATGAAAGAAAAAGATGATAGCTAAGTTTAGGGCACTATTATACTATGTATTATGTCATCAAGTTACCTAATGTTGACTTTTCAACATTTTTACTACCCATGGCCGGCCAAGCTAAGATCTAAGGTCTTTTTGCCTTTTAAAGACCCCCAATTTAAGGTACTTGGAAATTTAACACCCTTAGCTATCAAATTAAGACATTTGCACTTTATGCGATTTAGTTCTTTTTCGAAATTAAGCGAGTAAATGCTAAAATTATTTCACCAAATTTTTCATGCACTAATATAAACTCATTATAAGTCTAAAACATTAATAAAATATTTTCTCTGACTTCGGATTGGTGGTTCTAAAACTACTATTCTGACTAGGCCCAAAATCGGGCTGTTACAACCGGAGTATTTTCGTAACCGACCCACGGCCCCTAGATCCAGTGTTGAGCCCAGCGACCCTCTCTAAAATTTGTAACATGACCTGGGATAGTGCGTCGTCCCCATCCGTACTATCAGGAGACCCAGTCCGAGCCCTTCTACGACCTCTACCTCGGCCTCTAGTCCCACGCTCGCGGATGCCTCATGCGCTCATTGTCTAATCAAAATTATCTATATTACAAAATTTATGGATTAATTAACAGTTTCGATATTTTATTAACAGATATTTTATGCAACACAGTATCAGAAGTTTAGAGCCTGTTATCACGAATTGTAGTCTCACTATTGGTTTCAGTTCACACTTCCTAGAGTGTATTCAGTATGGTATACTACCTATAGTAGTTTCAGAGTATTCCAATCATATTTTTAAACAATTCGAAACAGAGTTTTAGAAAACTTACAGGATCGGCACCGGAGACCCTATGATCCACACACTTGACCAGAATATTTGGAAAACATTTAGAAATAATTTCTTTAAAAATAAATTTTGGAACCCAAAATTCACAGCTGAGTTTTGTAACTGGATCTGATACCACTAAATGTAACACCCCAAATCAGGCCTGGAGTTATGGCTGAATTTGACGATGTCACATAAGAGTGTTTATGAAAACTTATTGACCTTAAAACCCTCCTAATTACTAATCTTGCTTAGTTAGGGAAAAAACGTGTTTTAATTGATTTGATTAGAAACATTTCCTTTGCGCGGAAGCTTTTGAAACCATTTCGTATGCATGGTAGTTTTGTAAAACATTTGATTCTTTTAAAAACCCGAGTTTTCCTTATAACACCCCAAACCCGGCTTAGACGTTACGGCCGAATCTGACGTGCCACATCAATTACCCGAAAACCTGACAAGCTTATGATGTTAAACCAGCTGTCGTAACAGCCTTTATAGTTTTAAAGCCCGCATATGCCTAGAGTTTCATGCTGTTTAAAACGTGTATAGTTTTCAATACATTTGTATTTATCAGAATTAAAGTTGCAGGTTTGCTTATCGAAAACGTTATTATTTTGAAAACCCGATGTTCCTACTCTAGCAGTTGATAAATGCCAAATCATAGCCTAATTAAAAGTTAAATCCCCAAATGGCCTTATTACAAAAACAATAAGAAAAAAATATAACCCCAAATATAAAATCTGTAAATAATAAAGTCATTCGTGATCATGTGGCCACCCCGAGTCCTACGCAACTCCAAACCGTCTAAGGCTGAGGATTACCTGTACAATTAAAAGAAAGGGTGAGTTTGTGAAAACTCAGTGTGTAATCCCATGTCAGTCTATAAAAAACAGTGCATGCCGTAGCAGTTTGGGCCTGAGCCCTATTCAGTATTAGTACAGTTTGGGCCTTAGCCCTTAAACAGTAGCAGTGTGGGCCTAAGCCCAATACAGTTTCAGTATAGTGTAAAATGCAACCCATCCCACAACCATCCAGCACACCACCCGTACCAACCAACACACCATACGGGGATATCAATCGACCCACCCAACCAATACACCAATATCGCAGCAATGCCAGTAATAATAAAGCAGTGTAGCTGCCAGTAGTAGTAAGTGTGGCAAGCCACCAGTAATAGTAAACGTGACATAGCCACCAGTACAATACTTCCTCCATATCATAAACCCAACCCCATGCAGATGTCATGTCATAAATATTACGTGTATGCAGTATGTCATACTCAAAACCAGTCGTATAAATGTCCTACGCACATCAAATAACCTACCACTAGCATTATAAAGGCCATTTCGTCAGTTAGGGGTTAAACAATAATTTTACCCCTCAGGGGTATTTCGGTTATTTAACCAATTTTAAGGTCTCAGTGTAGATAACGACCCTTCAGAAAGTCTACAGTCATCTCGAATGACTCTGGCAACCCGTATGGCCAAAATAGTGTAAATGGGCCCAAGGCCCATTACTCGGCCCAAGTGGGCCCACACGCTTATGTGGCCCATTTAGCCCAATTTCGGTCACGACTATGCAAACACCGTAGCCCAATTCATTATTTTTCACTTACCGCAATTTCGTCCGTGTGGGGTCCATGAGACTTTTGGGCCCGCATAGCTCATCTCGGCCCGACGAGGCCCATAACGGCCTGAGCCCACAAGAGAGCTCGTGGCAGCCTCTACAGTCTGTCGCCCATGATTAGTGGCTTGATTTACCCCACGAGCGTTCGCACACTCGTGAGACTTCAAATGCTGAAGTTTCATCTTTTCGGCTTTTCAGCTTTTGCCGATTCACAGTTACGCAGTGGTGTGAATACACACCTTTTGGCTTTTGATCAGTAACAGAATGGTGTACGGTTACACACCTGTTAAAGATTGCAGTCGAAAGATAAGCTTATCACAATCTATACTTTTACCTCGTACACTATCATTTAGACATATCGTTACAATCATATGAATCGGTCTAAGCAATTTAACACATTTACTTAAGTTATATGAGCTTATCAACCATGATTTTTCATATAAGCGTACGTGAATATTCATTCCATCTATATCTTTGGTAAGTTATCTAAACACATGCATTCACTCAAGCAAATCAACCATTTACATCACAGAATTATCTATTAATCATAGATAAGCTCATTTCACCATGTACACATTTTATGAATCCTCATTCGTACCTTTCCAAGTTTTAGTTCGTCATGACTATACTTTACTTGAATATTTTAGCATCACATTCAACATGGTTAGTGTAGCTCGGTTGGAGAGTACCTTTGTGTAAACAAAATGGCTCTCACACACGTCAAGATACATCACACTATCACGGATCGGTGGCATGTATAGCTGAACTCTCATACATATGCTAGTTTAGTCAGAGAACCAACTAAACTATAACTCTGATACCACTAAATGTAATACTCCTCACTCATATCCAATGCCGGGACAGGGTTTGAGGCGTTACCGGACTTACACATTTACAAACATACAAAATCGGGTCACCAAATTTTGCCCAAAATTAAAACTTTTCAATCACATGCATGTCGTCCCTTATACAGGCCTTCGAGACCTAAAACATACATTAGGGCAGTTCGGGACAAAACTGAAAACATTCGATAATCTTTGGGCAACTTAACAATTTTCTAGCTTTGGAGAGTAACACGCCTGTGTGGCTTGGGACACGCCTGTGTCCTCAGCCCGTATAACTCTCTGTTTATGACGTCAGCAACCGTCTAAGGGCACACGGCCAAGGCACACGCCCGTGGCCAGAGGCTGTGTCCTTCACACGGCTGAGACACACGGTCGTGTCTTAACCCTTGTGGTCAAGACTTAGGCTAATTTCCAAGCCTTTTTGTCATCTTTACATGCATACACACATACGATTTCAATGGCATTCATCATTAGCTCATTATTATGCATTAGTTCCACCTACTCATGATAAACTAGTCTAGCTACATCGCAAGACTTTAACACATATCATGAATAAATAGGCTTACAAGCCAAAATCTTTATAAGCCACATCTCATGGCTATAATCAACAATTAATATAAGCCAATACCTTTGACTAATCACAACAATAGTCATCATAGAAAAACTAAGTCCCTATACATGCCACTCGCATGAAAACATTTCACGTACACATGCCAATACTCCAAGGATAATGGCTCGATAGTGCGATGCTGCCTCCGACGATCTCCAACCCTGAGCAAACCTGACAAAACTAAAAGAAATGGAAAGGATGGAGTAAGCTTTTCGCTTAGTAAGCTCGCATGAAAATAATAAGCAATGCGATAACATGCTATTTTCATATTCTTTCTATTTATTCAAATTCCAGCTAAGCTATTTTCCCGAGTCATAGTCATTAAATTATTTATATCTGGAGCTACGGAACTCCAAATTAAGATCTGTTAATTTTCCCAGAAAGTAGACTCATATCTATTCTTATCATAAAATTTTCAAAATTTTTGATCTAGCCAATAAGTACAGTTTATTATTCGAAGTCTCTCCTATTTCGCTATTTGACAACTTTGACCTTTCTTCACTAAAATTTATTTATCTCCTAGTACGAGTCTCGAATAATGTTTCCATATCTTTCTCCTGAAAATAAACGCATTCATATGAATTTTAAATCATAATTATTTTTGTACAATTTCTAGTGATTTTCCAAAGTTGAGACAGGGGAGTCTGGAATCACTCCGACTCTATCTCACAATAATTCAAATATCTCATGATACAGAATTCTTTTCCTTTCACCGTTTCCTTTATGTGAAACTAGACTCATTAATATGTAATTTCATATTTTATTAAGCTTTTAAATAAATTTCCACTATTTTTAGTGGATTTTCTAAGTCGGACCAATGCTGCTGTCCAAATCTGGTTTGGTACAATATAATGATCACTATCATAAGATCATTTCCAACTATCATGAACTTACCATTTCATGGATCCCTTACTAATTTTTCACAATGGAGCTCAATATAAAAGTTATTATTTCTCATGGGCACACTTAGTCATACATTCCAAGTATAGGATAATTTCCTATCACATGCACTCAATCATCAAATTAGTCTCATGACAATGCACCATGTAAATTTGTCTTAGAAGAGCTCATCATACATCCTTCCACTTGTATATATATCTTATGTTAATCACGTTGAGTTTCTAGGAAATCTCGATGAATTATCCATTAACAGTCAATTCATAAGAATGATCATTTCAGGTATGCACTCCTGTGAACCTCACATCTTATGGCGGGATTACCAGTCCAGGCTAAATCCCCAATAATATAAACTTATAAGGTGATGTCGAGATTACCAGTCTAGGCTAAATCCCTCATTGCGACAAACACCCTTACTGAGTTCGGATCTGAATTGCCAGTCCAGGCTAAATTCAGACCCTAATTGGATTACCCATCTGGGCTTATAACACCCTAAACCTGGCCTGGACGTTATGGCCGGATCCAGCGTGTCGCATTGAAGTGTTTTTATCAAAAACCTTGTTTTCATTGAAACCCTCCAAAAGAGAAAATATTATGTAACTTTCAGTTGCAGAAGCTTTAGTTAAAACAAATGATCTATGGAAATTTGTCATTTTTAAATTAAGTTGCGGAAACGTAGTTTTAAAAATAGTTATGGTTTAGGAAAGCCATGTTCTACTTCTAGCAAGTATAAAGCATAAAGATAATAATAATCCTAGTTCGAAAAAGACATCCATCGAATAGGCCTTATTACAATTCGAACTGAAATAACTTAAAATGCTAGAAATGATATGCTTTAAAAAAACAAGTCCAAGTCGTCTTGCTAGTTGGCCACCTCGGAGTCCCTCCAACCGTCGAACCTCCTACTGAGCATCACTTGAGAAAAATAAAAGAGCGGGTGAGTTTTTGAAAACTCTGTGTGTAAAACCCTCAAAAAGAAACATTAAGCAACATCAATCACCATATTATCATACATGCAATGCTTGTGCAACCCACCCCAATAATCCAACCGATACACATAAACTCCATCCCCCGGTACACATCATGTAGGGATATAAATATCGACCCACCCATCCGATACACATCAATGGTAGCCCAGTTGTGGTACTACCTTCATTGTAGCAAGCTGCTAATCACATATTGGGCTTAATAGCCGTTGGTGGATCCACGGTTGTCAAGCAACCATACGATCCTCATATAGTTCCTTCGTCCACGATTCCCAACCTGTATGCATCCTAAACTTAGTATCATATGAATGCAGTAGGTACACAAGTAACATCCATAAATCTTACATTCAACACATAGGGGTATTTTAGTCATCTTCGCCCTTAGGGGAATTTCGGTAATTTCTCTTTGTTATGAGTTTATTACTTACCTTGGCCCGTTGACTAGTCCTCGATGACTAAAGTGAATGGATACTACACACCAGGTAGGATTCCAGAGAAGAGGAGGTGAGTTATTAAGATCGCTTAAGTATCAAGCTCTTTGTAGACCCAATCCTAGACATACATATATCCATTGCCACACTTTAACCTTATGACTTATCCACAGTCACAATTTGTTAATTAATTAAGTGTTATGTCTGTTTAAGTAGTTATCAGATACTAGGCCCAAAACCCCTTACAAAGCCCAGACAAGTCTATATACACGCATATGACCCATTAGGCCCAATCACTTTCATATGGCCCATTAGGCCCAAATCACTTCCATATGGCCCATTAGGCCCAAATCACATTCATATCATTTTTTCATATGATTTTCCATCACTTAGTATCAAATTGCCAATTTTGCCTATTATGGCCCTACAACCCATCAGCCCATTTAGCCCATTTTGGCCCGGTTGGCCAAAACACAGCCCAAGTCCATGGAATCACCCATGTGGTCTCAAATAACCTATCGGTTTCCCCCTCACGAGTGTTCACGCACTCGCAAGTCTATTGTAGCCAAACTTTTGGCTTTCCAGCATTTTGGCTTTTCATCATTTCAGCTTTTCGGCATTTATGGATTTGCCAATCTATTTTGTGTGTGCAGTATATGTACACACCTGATAATAAAGCGTGCTGCGATCTTCCTAGCCACGAACCTACAATAGATGTCACTCAATGATTAATC
Organism: Gossypium longicalyx; assembly: GCA_025698465.1. Classification (NCBI taxonomy): domain Eukaryota; kingdom Viridiplantae; phylum Streptophyta; class Magnoliopsida; order Malvales; family Malvaceae; genus Gossypium; species Gossypium longicalyx. The sequence goes on along the minus strand of CM047007.1, from coordinate 45,108,846 downwards.
CCACATACGTATTGAATACTCTTACCAAAAGCCGAAATCTCACATTAACCTTACCTGAAACGCCAAGCCTTAATAGCTTTTCCTTAATCACTAATCACAAGTACTTCCCAGATCTGCATTAACCTTTATCGTTAAGATACATAATGGGTGACTTGTATCCGACATAAGTCACCCTTTCCTACTAAAGCCCATTCGGCCAATCCTTACCAAAGTGAAGAACACTTACCAAAATCCCAACACCTAAGGAGCAAATCGGCAGGGGTCTCAAAAGACTGAGATTCGATGTTGCACTCCTACCAAAACTGATATAGAAAGAGTAAGGGACAAGAGTAATCGATACTAGAAAAACCAACTGAAAGAGCAAAGCACTTACACTAGATTCAGCCGAAAGAGAGAGAGTAGTGGCAGCACAGAGGGTATTCAGCTTTTGAGATTTGTATGGTGAAAAAGGTTTATTCGACAAAATCAAGAAGAAGAGAAGAAGGAAACGGCTAAATTAAAGGAGAATCAAAGAGAATTGAGAAGAGAAAGGTAATCAAGGAGCAAGGAATTCGGCTTTTGAGCACTTGGAGTAAACAAAGTGTTTCAACAACAAGAATGAAGAATTCGGCTAAAGGGAGAGAAGCAATTTCAGCTTATCTCTTAATTTTTCTCTCTGATCACTCCTTAATCCCTTCCTTAAACTTCTCCTCTTATCACTCCATACAGAGTTTATATCCAGCACCACTACTGGTCGTCTGCTAAGCAAAAATAAATCCTCCTTTTGAGCAAGGAGGGATTCGAACCCCAGACCTCCTTGCCATGCATGTGACGCCACCTCTAGGCCTCATATGTGGCGCTACTTTCCACTCCACCACAAGGCTTTCTGTGTCCAATTCCTCATTCATTTATTTAAAAACCAACCTACTTGCCATCAAGGTTCTTTTAACTATTAACCTATAATTTTTTTCACTTCTAAGTTCGAACTCAAAACATAACCAAGGCCTATTATCACCTAAATACACTTGACTAGGAATATCTAGCACTTTTTTTATCAATTCAAAAATAAAGAAAAGAAAGTTTGGGATTTCAGGATTTTTGGGGCGTTACAGAGCTAAATCCTCAATGCACATATATTCTTCGGGAGGCTCGATCATTCAAGGAACACCCGTCCGGGCTAGATCCTTTTCATACTTGAGATCAACAGATTACCCGTCCAGGCTAAATCCTTTCTACAACACATGCAGGATCTCAATATCACATACAACATGGTTCATCCATCGAACTTCCTTTCCAACCCCAACCGGGACATTTTTCAACATATCATTGTTAAGAATGCATTTCATTATTTTTATGCCATCATCAAATGCAATTATCATACTTTCATAAATCACACAATTAGGCATATTATGAGTTTACTTTAAGTTATCCGAACTTACTTGTCGAAATCTCGTCAAGTACAACTGTGTAGCAATTCATACAACCCATGTAATAGAAATTTAACACCCAATTCATGTAACAATAATTTGCCATTCAATTTCACATGACATAACAATCATTACAGTTTTCCATATCATACACACCATCCATCAACTTCTCTTAAACATATTAAATCATACAATTTATGCCATATCAATAGAGAATTACAATTCATGCATGGTATTGCATTATTATTAACACACGAACTTACCTCGGATCCAGAAACGGTAATTTACCATTTTAGTCCATAACCTTGTATTTTCCCGATTTAAGCCTAAATCTCGATTTCCTTGATCTATAATGTCACATTTAGCCTATTAATTAGTCGCACTATTCATATGGGTCTAAAAATCATATTTTTACAAATTTGCATTTTGACCCCTAAACTTTTGTATATTTGCACTTTTTCCCCAAGGCCCGGAAATTAAACTTCATCCTATTTTCTTATGTTTTATGGCATGCTGATCATTTTTCCCTTATATAGAAACATCAAATTCTCACTCTAGCATGCACTTATGAACATTAGGTATTTTTACCGATTATGACGTTTTACTCGTTTTCACGTAAAATTGCTTAGAAAAAGTTGTTTATCTAACACCCAACACTCATTTTCTACCATTAGGTATCAAAATGCATGCATATTACTCATGGGTAAATTTTTAAACATAAATCCTATCTCAAAATAATGGTAGAAATGAGTAGATCATGTTACCGGGACTTCAAAAATGTAAAGAACATTAAAAACGGGGTTCGGGATCACTTACAAATGAGCTTAGAAAGCTTGAAAACCCTAGCCATGATGTTATTCATGAGACATTCGGCCATGAGGAAGAAGATGAGCAAATTTGGCTTATTTTTGGCTTTTTAATTCATTTAATTACCAATTTACTAAAATGCCTTTAATGAAAAACTTTAAAAAACCTATCATACCATGACCATTTTTGTCCACAAACTTCAGAATGGTCTAATTACCATTTGAGGACCTTTAATTTAAAAACTCATAACAATTAAACACTTCTAACATGTAGAACTCAACTTTTAGACTTTTTACAATTTAGTCTTTTTGACCAAATTTAGTGCCCAAACGTCAAAATTTTCGAACGAAATTTTCACGAAATCATTCCGTGAAATCGTAGACCATAAAAATATAATAAATATGAAATTTTCCTCATTGGATTTGTGGTCCCAAAACCACTGTTTCGACTAGGCCCAAAATCAGGATGTTACACGTGTGGCTTGGAACACACCTGTGTCCTCAGTCTGTGTAACTCTCTGTTTGTGATGTCAGCAAAACAATTCGAACCACACGGCCTGGTCACACACCCGTGTGCTAGGCCGTGTCCTCCACATGGTTAAGACACATGGCCGTGTCTCTGCTCGTGTGGCTAACACCTAGGCTATTTTCTAAGCCTTTGGTTACCTTTAGATTTTCATACACTTAAACACTCCTTAAGCACATATTATAGTATCAATTTAAGGATTAATCATCCTTCATTTAGACACAAACATAGCAATTCATGTACATTGGGCTTGTCGTTTGGATGACGACTTTTTACTAATTATCCATGATCCTTTAACCTTCACTTAATAAGAAAATATTCATGATCAATCATTATCAACTTGAGTGCCAAATTATACATTTAGTCTAGGGCCATGACCACTTCGAATGGTCCTGAGGCAATCACAATGTATATATATATCACAACATTACTCCTTCCTGTTAAACAAGCATGATCACTTAAACACATCATAAGATATCAACATATGGCATGAATAAATAGACTTACAAACCATCACCAATATGAGCCAATACATTTGGTTACATTATAAACACATATCATGATAACTAGGTCCCTATACATGCCACTCACTTGAGAACGCTTAACGTATAGGTTAATACTCCAAAGGCGATAGCTCGATAGTGTGATGCTGCCTCCGATGATCTCCAACCCCGAGCCAACCTGACAACACTAAAGAAATGGAGAGGAGGGAGTAAGGTTAAAGCTTAGTAAGTCCATATGAAAATAATAAGCAAATTATTAACATTATTCCATGGTAATATAACCATAATTATACTTTTACTTATATTCTGGTCATGCTATTTTCTTGAGTCATAGTCACTAAATTATTTATATCTAGAGTTATAGAACTCCAAATTTAGATCCACTAATAATCCCTGAAACTAGACTCACATATCTTCTTTCCATAAAATTTTCAGAATTTTTTGATTAACCAATAAGTACAGCTTACTCATTAAATTTACACTTGTTCTGCTACCTGACAGCTTCGACCTTTCTTTACTAAAAATTGATTATATCATGGTACAAGTTTCGATTAATGTTCCCGTCTATTTCTATTGAAAATAGACTCATTAAGGATTTAGTCATATAAATCTTAGCCCATAATAATTTTTTTACAATTTTTGGTGATTTTCCAAATTTGAGACATGGGAGCCCGAAATCACTTTGACTCTGTCTCACCAAAGTTCAAATATCTCATAATATGAAAGTCTTTTGCTTACAATGTTTCTTCTATGTGAGATTAGATTCAATAAGCTTTAATCTCATATCTTATTCAATCTCTAATTCAATTTACACAATTTTTGGTGTATTTTCAAATTCATACAACTGCTAATGTCCAACACTGTCTTAGTGCAATATAATGGTAACTATCATAAGTTCATTTTCAACTAATCATAAACTTACCATTTCATGGATTTCATGTTCAATTTCACAAAGACATAATAACATAACCATAAAGATAATTCATCATTCAAACCCCTTTGGCTTACTTATCCTATACACATATATACTTGTTCATCATAAATCGATCTTTACCAAGGCATTATTCATAAGTTTAGCATACGTACCTGTACTCATTGTAGGATATCATATAACCATACCTCTTTAACATGCCATCCTCGGGCCTTTCATCACATTCATTACATTACCCGTTGAACACTCAAAATACTATTAGATATGTGGAAACCTTGCACATAAGTGCCACATATACAAACGTAGCCGAAACTACCACATAACATGTAACACATCCATAATGAACTCGGACCTCTCAATGAGCTCGGATGTTACATGAAACGCATTCACTATGAACTCGGACCACTCAACGAGCTCGGATGCTCGCATCCATAATGAACTCAGACCTCTCAACGAGCTCGGATGTCACATATCTCATGAACCCGAACCACTCAACGAGTTCAGATTTCTTAGTTCCTAATGACATGTCACTTGTATCCTAAACTATTCCTAAAATTCAAACTGGATTTTTCTCACTTACACATAGCATCCTTATCGCACTTTCTTGTCATGTCATGAATAACGACCATAACATTATTCATGCTTACGAATTCACCATTCTCATATTCTTGAAACAAACATGGCATTGCTCATAATTGCATTTAGGCATTTATCACATAATACAATCATCATATCAACTATATAAATATTCACCACACAATGTTAACACATTAATTTAAGTTCAAGCATAAACAATGATATTATTGCATTATTATTGACATACGAACTTACGTCGAATGCGAGCACGACTATATATTCCGATTTAGTCCATAATCTCATTCATTTCCAATCTCATTTTCTTTGATCTATAATATCACATTTAGCTTACTAATTAGTCACATTATTCATATGGGTCCAAAAATCATATTTTTACAAATTTTCATTTTGATCCCTAAACTTTCACATATTTTCACTTCTTCTTAATAGTGTCCTATTGCCATCATCAGAAGATGTGGTTAATGTGCATGTTTAAGTCTTGGATTAAATATAAAAGTTAAGCTTGGTAAGATATTCATTGCAATTTAATGCATCGACAATTACCTATCCTTTTATACCTTATGAGCACTTAGTGTTCTGTTTAATATTCATATTGGGGATCCCAATTTATCATTATTATATTTTATCTTATTGTTTTCAAGTTATTGCTTGGACAACTACTCTCACAATTTATCTCATTTCTATCTATTTATTGCACTAACATTGATAGATAAAAGACAACCATCCTTGTGAGATCGATATCCGACAGACTTATATCTGTGTACTATACTTACATTGACAGTGTACGCTTGCACATTATTATTGTGATGTTAAACAATCGATCAACAACCAACCACACCATATATTACAAAATACCTAAAACTTAACTCAATGGCATAACCTTTGCTAAAACATTATAAGTCCTCACAAAGTGAATACATAAAAGACATACTCATACCAAAATGTTCATTAACATACTCAAAGGCATTCATCATAAAAAGGTCCTATACATGCCATTTATAACCTTGGCCAAAATAACTCAAAAACTACCGAAGTAATTGTTGGATAGTGTGATAGATCTCCGACAAGCTTCCATCCGATCAAGCTTTCCATAATCTATAAAATAATGGAAAATAACTATGTAAGCAACTAGTGCTTAATAAGCTCGTATAAGCTCAAACATAACTTACCATTCTTAAGCTCAATTTATAAATTATACATAACATCATTACCATGTTCATAAGCTTAGTAAAATCCTATATAAGCACCACCAAACTCACAAGTTAGTAAGTTTATACATGATACATATAAGTTCAACCATATCATTAGTAGATTTTTATGTACACATAATTTATCACATTAACCTTTTCATAAGATTATGAACCATTATCCAATTGTATACATACCTTGCCATTAACCTTTGTTTTCCCATTGAACCATCTAGAATTACATTGGATACTCGAGAATGCTCACACAGAGTGTGCCTTTCCATATAACCATAACCTTTCATTTTCAATAGTCCTCATACGAGCTGTGAAATGGGCCTACTCACACGAGCTATGGGTCAAAATTTTAGCTACACGATGCTGCTCACACGAGCTGTGGAGAATCCGTAACAAATGCAAGAGCTCAGCCATAGTAGGGACATTCAAGACCCACACCCAGAACATGAAATCCCTAATGACATGTCATTTGTATCCTACAAATTTTTAAGGTTCAAACAAAATTATTTATCCATAAATTACTCAAAACATCAATCTATTTATATATTCAAGTCGATTTATAACAGATATAATATAACAGATAATCAATCAACTATCATTAATAACATTACAGTTCATATGAGCATACCTCGATAACTATAATCACAAAAGTAAAGTTGGAGATTAATCCAAAGCTTTCGCATTTCCTCGATTTAAGTCTGGTTGTTGTTTATCTTGATCTAAATAAATAATTCCATTCAATTAAGTACTTCAATTAATCTCAAGTATTCAATTCAATCTATAATTCATATTATTGTAAAATTATGAAATTACCCCTAATATTTTAACTTTTATACAACTTAGTCCTTAATCCCATAACTTGAAAATTCACCATTTTCCTAACCCAAAACATGCTAGCCGATTCTTCCCTATACCTATATATATCCACATTTTTTACTCATTTCACTCAAAATTCATGGAATTTACCATTTAAACAATTTAATCCCTAAACCCTAAATTCATGAAAATTCACTTAACAAATCATGTTCATTTAACAATCAAAATTAATAATCTATCAATTAACATAAAAACATATCAAATTCATTCATTACAAGTCCCTCAACCTTTAACAAATTTGCAAATTAACCCCTTTGCTAGGTAGATTAAGTTAATACGAACTCAAAAACATAAAGATCACTAAAAATGAAATTAAAATAACTTACATGCAAGCTTTTGAATTGGCCGAACCTTAAAGCTATAGAAATGGTGATTTTTTGTCTTAAAATTCGGTGGAGAAGACAACTAATGAAGATTATACTAATTTGTTTTATTTTAGTTTAAGATTTATTTATTAATTACTAATTTACCCTTAGTTTATTAGTTTACAAAATGATGAAAATAAACCCATAATTGTCCATTAACTTTTCATATGGTATAATGCTAAAAAAATATATATGGTACAATACCATCTAAGTCCTTTATTTTGCATTTCAAAAGCCATTTAATCCATTTAATATTAGAAACCAACTTTTGCATCTTTCACGATTTGATGCTTTTTACCTAATTAACCATTTAATTTTCAAATTTTCTTAATAGAAATTTAATACTACCTTAAATTAACCCTATAAACATTAAATAAATATTAAAATAATAACTCACTTGTCTGAGTCATGGTCTCGAAACCATTGTTTCTGACACCACTAAAATTGGGTTGTTAAATGAGATATCATACTTATTTGTTTATTGTAGTCTACTCGAGATATCAAGAAACATGGGATTAGACTATGCAAATGTGACTATTCCATGACTTGTGTCCAATTTAGATATAAACGACAAAAGGATGTAATACATGAAAGGTTTATAATAGAAAGGTTATGTCAAATTACGACTTCTTGTAACTTAGGTAGCAGTTATACATTGCTAGATGCCACTCATTACTTGTATTATTAGAAATATTCTAGTATTACTACTAATGTTACAAGAACCTACAGGGTCACACCCTATGGTTAAAATGAACAAAATCCAAACATAGTTGGTATTATGTTTAACTGTTACATGAATTAAATTAATTATTAAATTAATCTAATTTGACAGTTAAATATTAAACGAATTAGATGTACAAGCTTATTGTACACAAATAGAGAACATAGTTAAAATTAATATATGAATTTGATGCATATAAAATTTTAACAGGATATAGTTTATCGAAATTATTATAATAAAGATTTCGGTCAAACATTGAAACATGGTAGTTATAATTCTTTTTGGAAAGAATATAACATTTTTAATGCTTATCATATGTTCTCTATAGGATATTCTGTTTTAATATATGGATACCAATAATCCCAAGTTAGGGTTAAAAGTGTTTTAAAAAGAAAATAAGAGAAAAAAAGGTCTATCAGCCATTTTGGGAGATTTTCTCTAGAAAAGTTCCAAAAGAGTTTTTGTCGTTCGTTTTAATATCGGATGGACTATGTAGAGGTTGAGATGTTTTCGTTGTGGCTTGGAATCGACATCAAACCAATAGCATCCTTTCATTGTTTTTCAGTTAAGAAGGTATATCTTCAACCTTATTTCAACCTGTTTTGTTCCTCGTACATGGATCCATGGCTGAGGATCGTCAGAATTTTTTTTCCACTGTACCATGGGACGTACCAGTGGTCTCAATGGGTTGTTCCCTATAGTTTTTTATTGTAATGGAAGAGGTTGGTTGTAACACCCCTCACTCGTATTCAACGCCGGAATAAGGTTATGGATCACTACCAAATTTATACACATTTAAACATACATTTCACATGCAATTAATCAAATCATACACATTTCATTCACAATCAATCATTTTGTGCTTAATACGAGCCTACAAGGCCCAAAACATGCATTGGGAGTGGTTCGGGACTAAACTGATAACTTTGGAAACTTTTTGAACACTTAATAAATTTTTTCAAAAATAGGGGACACACGTCCGTGTGGCTTGACTGTGTGTCTCACATGGCCAACAGACACGCCCGTGTCACAAGCTGTGTGGACATTTGAAATAAGAGCACATGGCCGTGTTCCAGCCCGTGTTCGACCCCGTGTAGCTCTCTGACTTGGGTCACATGGCCAACAGACACGCCCGTGTGCCCTAGAAATGGCCTTACACGCCCGTATGCCAGGCCGTGTGCTAGGCCATGCCAAACCTATAGAGTATATTGACTTATGCCACACGGCCAAGTCACACGGCCAAGTCACACACACTCGGCCAAGTCACAGGCCGTGTAGAGCATACAAACTTGTCTTTTAATTTCATCACCAGGGGACACACGGTCGTGTACATGACTGGTGTATTGTACACGGCTAAGACACACGCCCGTGTGGACAAAAATAGGCTATTTACCAAGCCATTTCTCCACCCAAACTTGTGCTCACCTACATCAAACTAAAAAGCACCAACACATAGCATCAATAGGCATTTCAAATCAACCAGGTCAAACATAATTCATGCACATTCAATACTCCCATTCTCTATAAACATTAATCACAAAACACTTATATGCATTATTTCAACCAAACATTTTCCCTTGCCTAAAATCACAAACATACAATAACCATTTCCAACCATTAGCTACCTTAAATGCTAAATTACCACAAACCATTTGCAAGCAATTATGAACCACATCATAGACCATTTTCACATAAATACATATACATCTAAAACAACCAAATTAAGCCAAATCTCATGGCTATATATATACAAACCAAAACATAGCAATTCACAAGCCATTTCAAATGGTAAAATTCACTACCAAAATACATATCAAAATGACCATATTCCTAAACATGCCATATGACTAAAACACAAGCTCAAAAGTACCAAATTGATAGATGGATGGTGTGATGGAGTCTCCGACGATCTCCAAATTCGAGCTAGCTTTGAATTCACTATAAAACATGGGAAAATAAACAAATTAAGCTTTATAGCTTAGTAAGCTCGTATGAAATAAACTCAATCTTAACATAAATATACAAATCATCAATTTGAACATATCAACATGTAGTTCATTAACTAAAAAACCTTTCATATTTTCAATTATAATCTTATGTATGAACTTCACAACTTCTTCTATTTAAGCTTATACGATTCATGTATAAATATGTATCATCTCTTATCAATCTCATACTCAATCATGTCTTTCATTTACCCGTTGAACCATTCAGAATACTATTAGATACATGGGAAACTCGCACCTGAGGTGCCACATATATAGCCGAAGCTATCTCAATCTCATATCACATATACTACTCACACTAGAGCTATCAACGGGCCTGTTTACAGAAGCTGTGGGTCAAAACATAGCTCACGGTGCTGCTCACACAAGTTGTCAAGTAACCGCAACACATGTCGGTATACTCAGCCACCAGTAGGATGTATAGGACCAGCACCCAAATCACATAATCACAATAATCCTCTAATGACATGTCACTAGTATCCAAATCTATTCCTAAGGTTCAAATGGGATTTCCAATGCCGAATCATTGTGGAATCATTGTCGAACATGTCCGAAGTCTCGTATTCACAGTTTATACAATATCAAAGCATTTAAAATATAATTATAACAATGCTTATTACATACGAACTTACCTCGAATGCAAAAATGGCTAAATTAGTCGATTAATCTAGAACTTTGTCTTTCCCTCGATCTAGATCTGAGTTTCACTTTTCTTGATCTATATGTAATCAAAATTAACTTATTTAATTATCTCTCTATTCAATTTAGTCCAAAACTCACATTAAGGTGCTTTTACACATTTACCCCTAATGTTTCACAATTTTTACAATTTAGTCCTTATTTCATAAAAACAAAATTTCATGCAATTTAATACTAACCCATGCTAGCCGAATTTCAATTAGATCCCTAGCAGCCCATATTTTTCATTCATTTCACATTTTAACCACAAAGTTTCCACATTTCATAATTTAATCCCTAATTTGGATTTTCACTAAAAATCACTTAACAAAACTTGTATAACTAACATCAAACATTCATAATCTATCATTAAACATCAACATACTCATGTATTCATCAATGGAAACATCTAAAATCTTTAACAGTTTTGCAAAATAGTCCCTGGGCTAGCTAAACCTAGTTGCAACGATCTCAAAAACGTAGAAATCATAAAAAAAAGGGACAAAAAATAGACTTACAATTGAGCTAGGAGATGACCGAATGCTTCAAGCCCTAAAAATGGCTTTCTTCTTTGCTATAATCGGTTAAGAAAGATGAATGAAACATATTTTGTGTTTTTGTTTTATTAAATTATCATTTAATTACCAAATTACTATTATAACCTTTAAAAACTTTAAAAATTACATCAAATGCCATGCCACTATCATCCACTATTATACTAATGGTCTAATTACCACTTAAGGACTCTTACTTTAAGGTTCTATAGCTATTTAATTACTATTATAACCTTTAAAAACTTTAAAAATTACATCAAATGCCATGCCACTATCATCCACTATTATACTAATGGTCTAATTACCACTTAAGGACTCTTACTTTAAGGTTCTATAGCTATTTAATACCTTTAGCTATTAGAACATCACTTTTGCACTTTACGCGTTTTAGTCTTTTTTATCAAATTAAACACTCAAATGATAAAATTTTTTAACAAAAATTTCATACAATCATATATTCATGCTGTAAATATTAAAATAATAATAAAATAATTATTTCAACTTCGAATTTATATTCCTGAAACCACTGTTTCGATTTGACTAAAAATAGGCTGTTACATTGGTAATGAGGGTTTTTTTGGTTTTGTGATTGGTTTGCACCTCCTTGGTTGCCTTCCCATTTGACGTTAGGATAATCCATCCAACCAAGATTGTAGGTTTTTGAATAAGGATCTTGACCGCTATCACTAATGTAGCTAGCCTCATCTGGTTGGTTTTTAAAATATTGCTCTGCTCTCGTCGGCTTGACAGTTGTCTCCAAATGGTTAAGCTCTTTTAGGATTCTTTGGTACCAATCATTTTCGTTATCTTCACTTACAGCTTTTAGCATTGGAGGCTTTGATTTGTACATAAATCTTTCACTAGGCCACATATACAAATTCATGGCCATGTCATCTATTATTTTGTAGGCTCATTCGTATACGTGGAACATGAGAGATCCTTTAGTCACTCTATCTAGGTTGGAGTTGATGTTACCATCAACACCATTATAAAATGTCTGAATTTGGATTCATGCTTGCAATCCATGGTGTGGACACTTTCTTAGTATTGTCTTGAAGTGTTCTCGTGCCTCATACAAAGATTCACCTTTGCATTGTTTAAATTGGTGATTTATCACCTAAGCTGAATGGTTCTACTAATCAGGAAAAATTTATAAAGAAATTTTTCTGCTAGGTTGTTCCACGTGGTAATGGAACCAAGTCCTAACGAGTCTAACCAACTAGTTGCATTGTCGCACAAAGAGAACAGGAATAACTGAAGGTGCACAGCATTATCGAATACCCCATTGTACTTAAAGGTTAGTTGTAAGAATAGCTTCAAGTGCTTGTTTAGGTCTTCCACCATGTTCCCCTTGAATTGCAGAATATTTTCTATAATCTATATTATGGCCATTTTTATCTCAAAATCATTAGCGTTAATAGTTGGTTGCTCGATGCTAACTCGCACCGCGTCTAGTGTAGGTAAGGCATACTCGCACAACGTCCTTTGATCCATTGGGTCTTCTTCCAGGATATTTCCTTGTCTTTCTCATGGATCTTCAAATAACATATTTTTTTGGGGTAAATTAATTACCGTAGGTGGATCGATGTTCATTAATTGATGATTGCGCCTGAGTAATTGCTTTGGATTTGGATGTGGATCGGTTGGGGTGCTAAAGCTTCAAGTCATAAGCAACCTAAAAAAGAAAATTAAAAACAAATTAAACAAATATACAAATATACAAAAATTAAAAATATAGTATCTATAAGTTTTAACGTTTCTATTTATCTTATTAATTGTAAAGATATTTTTAGATTTAATGTCGAAACCTCCCCGACAATGACACCAACAACTTGACCGCCTATAAATGAGTTATCATTTATAGTAAAAATATCATACAAAAAATATAAGAAATTAAATCAGCGGTGTCTGCAAGTATACAAATCAAATTGTAATATAGTATTTGTGTACAACGGAACACAGGGAGTACTCTGAGGATTGCACCAAAAGGAGGATGGAATAAATATAATGAAAATCTCTTTACAATAATAAGTCTAAATAGTAGCAATTAAATTCTATATTACGACAGATAGTAAAATAGATGAATATGAGGAATTAAATAACTAAAATAAATAAGTAAGAAAATAAACAAACAACTAAATCGATAAAATCAATCAAGAAGATTAACTCGTTTCAGGGGTTTCCATTAACCACGAATTAGGTTTTTAGGTTGGATTAGCTATCAATTAACCAATTATTATCTCTCGACCTCTAACTGATTAATTAATTGGTTGATACTAGCTTATTTCTTGACTTCACTTTCTCAACCAAGATAAACTACAATTTACTCAGCAAAACTAATCTCCCAACCTCATTTAGCCTATGATTACTTCTTAGGGTTGTCAAGCATTGGGTTTAGAAACATGTAATTTAAACCACTTAATCCTATCAAGAAACCCTAAATCCTCCATTAATCACATCCCCACCCACTCGTTAATCTCTCCTAGAGGATTTAGCCACTCATGTTATTAATAATTTCAAACTCAAATGAAACAAACATGTAATCAACACGAATAAATTGTAAGAGAAAAAAGATTAGAATAATCCTGGAATTGATGTCGAATGGAGAATGAAGTAGTAAATCTCTCGATTGGAATAACGTACAAATTCACTTGCAAAGGAAAATAAATTGAAATTCTTTAATAATATAAAAAACTATTGGATTTAAATTGATTCCAAGTGGAAAAATAAAGAGTCTATGAAAACTGAAAGAAAACTTAACCTAATCCTATTCCTACACTACTAGGGTTTTTGGATGCATTTAAGACGACTTAGTTACATCAAACCCCTAAGGTCTTATTTATAAGAGTGTTGGCAGCTCGAATTAGAACTTCGGCATGTCCTAGGTTTTCATATAAAGTTGATTGTGCAGACGAAAATAGCCTTGGTGTACTTGGGCATCATGTCGACCTATGTCGCGCCATAGGCCTTGCATGGCGTATGGCGCAACATGACAAGCAATTGTAGGCTTCTTTGGTTTGTGTCGTGCTTTAACGACTTAGAAAGCTTATGCATCACTCGTCCCTTGTTCTTACGTTAATTGGGTCTATAATTTATCATCCTACACACTCAATTACACAAATTAGCACTGTTTAAGGCTCGTGTCGGCCAAATAGGTCACAACACTCACAAAATATGTTGAAAACACTTATTTTACTAACTTTTAATCCTAACTACTAAATACCAAAAATGTAATATAAAATACTAAATTTTCTAGAAAATAAGCTCTTTTTAAGTGCAAAAATCATCCGAAATTACTACTACATTTAACGTCAGGTCAGCTTCAACGCAAATTTTGCATTTATTAAAGCTACTATCATCTAAATTAAGGAGTAGATTCATTTTTATGAGCTTTTTTAGAGAATGAATATTCATATGACCTAATCTAGCATGCCACATATCAAAAGATTCAACAATATAAGTAGAAGTGGTGGCTTTATTATTATTAAGCATAGTCTTAATCACAAATAAACCTACACCCAGATAAACTTTATTAACATAATCTTCATTATGGGAAAGTACAAGTTTATCGGATTCAAAGACTAATTTTGTAACACCCCATACCCGAACCGATCGTTGGATCTGGACTATAGAGTGATATGCTCTATGTCTGACTTAACTAAAATACCTATTATTACATTCCACATATCATTCATATACATGCATTTCATACACAAGCACTCAACCAATACTACTGTTGAGAGGAGCCGCATTTTCAAAAATAGATCTGAGATCCGGTTACTACCAATTGTGAGTTAAAGAGTTAGACGTGCCTAAGACCACTTTCAGGATGAGATATGGTCATTTCGAGTTCCTGGTCCTGCCTTTTGGTCTAACAAACACCCCAGCCACGTTTATGGACTTAATGAATCGTGTTTTTTGACCATACTTGGACAAGTTTGTTGTGGTATTCATTGATGATATTTTGATCTATTCCCGTAATGAGTCCGAGCATACTAAACATTTGAGGACTATTTTACAAACCTTGCGAGACAAGAGATTGTATGCTAAGTTCAGTAAAAGTGAGTTTTGGCTTCGAGAGGTAGGATTTTTAGGTCACATTGTTTCGGGTGAAGGCGTCCGAGTTGATCCATGTAAGATAGCTGCTATTGTCGAATGGAAGCCACCGAAGAATGTAACCGAGGTTAGAAGCTTTTTGGGCTTAGCCGACTACTACTGATGCTTTGTAAAAGGATTTTCAATGATTGCAACTTCTTTGACGAGGTTACTGCAAAAAGACGTTAAGTTTGAATGGTCAGAGAAGTGTCAGTAGAGTTTCTAGAAATTGAAGACATTACTGATCAAAGCTCCAATACTAGTACAACCTGAGCCTGGAAAGGAATTTGTGGTTTATAGTGATGCGTCCTTAAATGGACTGGGCTGCGTACTGATACAAGAAGGTAAAGTGATAGAGTATGCTTCGAGGCAATTGAAACCACACGAAAGAAATTATCCAACACATGACTTGGAGCTTGCCGCCATCGTCTTTGCCTTGAAAATTTGGAGACACCATTTGTATGGTGAGACATGCTGTGTATTCACTGATCACAAGAGCTTGAAGTACTTGATGACTCAAAGGGAATTGAATCTGAAACAACGAAGATGGTTAGAATTGATTAAAGATTATGAGTTGATAATTGATTATCACCCAAGAAAGGCGAATGTGGTCGCCGATGCACTGAGCAGAAAATCCTTATTTGCTTTGAGAGCTTTGAACACACAGTTGGCGTTGTCTAAAGATGGTTCAGTCTTGGCAGAGTTAAGGGCTAGGCTGATATTTCTTTAGGAAATTTGTGATGCCTAGATTAATGTTAATGACCTACAAGCTAAGAGAACTCAATGCGAGTCAAGCATTGAATCAGATTTTCGGATCAATCCCGATGGTTGTCTAATGTTCAAAGACAAGGTATGTGCACCGAGAGATGGTGAACTTATCCAAAAAATTCTGCAAGAGGCACATGATAGTCATTTGTCTATTCATCCAGGAAGTACCAAGATGTACAATGATTTAAATAAAATATACTGGTGCAATGGCATGAAAAGAGACTTCTCTGAATTTGTATCGAAATGCTTGATATGTCAACAAGTCAAGGTTGAACACCAAGTACCATCAGGTTTGTTACAGCCTGTGATGGTTTTCGAATGGAAATGGGACAAGATTACCATGGATTTCGTGACAGGATTACCATTAACGCTGAAAAAGAAAGATGCTGTTGGGTTATAGTTGACAGACTAACGAAGTTGGCTCACTTCATCCTAGTGTGGACCGATTATTCTCTTGACAGATTGGCCCACTTGTACATAACTGAGATTGTGTGACTACACGGGGTACCGTTGTTGATTATCTCAAACAGAGACTCGAGGTTCACTTCGAGATTTTAGAAGAAGTTGTAAGAAGCCTTGGGTACAAAATTGAATTTTAGTACAGCTTTTCACCCACAGACTGATGGAAAATCTAAGCGGACGATTTAGATTCTTGAAGAAATGTTACGGTTTTGCGTCCTTGAATTTCAGGGTAGTTGGGAAAAATACTTACCCTTGGTGGAATTCGCCTACAATAATAGTTTTCAGGCAAGTTTGAAAATGGCACCTTATGAGGCCTTATATGGTAGAAAGTTTCGAACTCCTCTGTATTGGGCAGGGCTCAAGGAAAGTCAGATTCATGGGATTGATTTAGTCAAGGAAACTGAAGAAATGGTTAAAATGATACGGGATTGCTTAAAAGCAGAATTGGGTAGACAAAAGTCATATGCTGATTTGAAAAGAAAAGAAATTAAGTTTCAAGTTGGGGATAAATTTTTCTTGAAAATGTCTCCATGGAAAAAGGTATTGAGATTTGGCCGAAAAGGCAAATTGAGTCCGTGGTTTATCGGGCCATATGAGGTTACTGAAAGAGTTGGACACTTAGCCTACCGTTTAGTACTGCCACCCAAATTGGAGAAGATTCATGATGTATTTCATGTGTCCATGTTGCGTAGATATATATCAGACCCTTCTCATGTGGTTTCATCGACAGAAATTGAGATTAGACTGGATATGACCTATGGTGAAGAATCGGTTAGGATTTTGGCTCGAGAAGTCAAATAGTTGAGGAACAAGAATATATCCTTGGTAAAAGTTTTATGGCATTGAAATGGAGTGGAAGAAGCTACATGGTAGCCCAAATAAAACATGAGAAGTCAACATTCGAACCTGTTTACTGGTAAGGCTTTCGAGGACGAAAGTCCCTAAGGGGGGAGAAACGTAACATGCTAAATTTGGGCCTAGTCAGAATAGTGATTTTGGGACCACAAATCCAATGTTAAAATAAATATTTTATGATTATTTTGAGGTCTAGGATATGAAAATAAGCATGTGTTAAAGTTTCATGAAGAAATTCTATGTGTAAGGTGTCCAATTGGAAACTAGGGACCAAATTGAATAAATTGCAAAACTTGGATTCTAGAAGTAATTTGTATGAAATTGCTTTGGAATGTTAATTAGAGGTCCTTAAAGAGTAATTTTTCCAATTTCTAAGTTCTTGGACAAAAATGGACATGCATGGAAAGTTTTGGAAGTTTAGTAAGGAAGGGCATTTTGGTCACTTGGTAATAAACTAAATAAAAAGGGGGAAATCAAGCTAAAATCAGCTATTTTCTTCTCCATGCTATCAAAATTGTAAGGGTCTCCATAGTTAGGGTTTTCAACATTTTCAAGCTTAATAGTAAGTGCTCCCTAGCCCTGTTTTTAATGTTCTTCAGATTTTTAAGATCCTCGTAACATGCTCTCTCTATTTCTACCCATATTTCAAGCTAGGGTTCATGTTCAAAAATTTACCCATGCATGAGATGTTTGTGTTTTGATGATTTATGAAGGAATATGAGAGTTTAAAAGATGGTGAACAACTTTTACTGAGTAGTTTTTCATGGAAATGGCTTAAAGAACTAAATTATAAAAGTTGTGGAAATGGGTAGGAAAATATGGAATGAAGGAAAAGCATAGGCTGCTATAAGTGTGAATAACATTCAGCTAAGCTTGGGTAGCCAAGGAATTACATGCATTTCATTATACGAGACTTAAGACAAAATTGTAAATATTGTGAAAGGTTAGGGGCAAAATGGTCATTTTGCCCGGGGATGAGTTTCAGGCCTAAAAAAATAATGTGATGTATTAATAATCTAATTTTATTGATATAGACCCTGAGGAATCAATTTCGGAGGTCGACCGTGGTAAACGAAAGGTTTCAGAATAACCAGAATATGAAACCGAAGCCATTACCAGGTAAGTTCGTATAACCTGAAGTAAACTTTTAATATACTTAAATATGCATATCCTTGAATGTATGAAAATCAAGATATTCATTGCATGATAATCCATGAAATATACTACTGTAAATGAAGGATGATAAATGTCCCGGTTGAAATAAAAAAGGGAAATTCAATGGATAAATTATGACTTACATGACATGAGATCCTGCATGTGTTGCAGAAAGAATTTAGCCCGGACGGGTAATCCGATGATCTCAAAGTAGAAGGGATCTAGCCCAGACGAGTGTTCCTTGAGTGATCGAGCCTTCCGAAGAATATGGTTGTGTTAAGGATTTAGCCCGGACCGGTAATCTGATTGAGAACTGAATTTAGCCTGGACAGGCAATTCAGATCCAAGCTTATGAGAGCAATTTTCGTTGAAAGGGATTTAGCCTGGACTAGTAATCCTGACATTGCTCTATGAGTTAAAACTACGGGGGATTTAGCCTAGACTGGTAATCCCGCCGTAAGATATAATGTTCATGGAAGCGCGTACTTGAGATGATCACTTGTATGACTTGACAGTAATTGGACTATTCATCGAGATTTTTCGAGAAATTCAACGGGATTTACATGATGAAATGAAGAATGGAAATATTGAATTGACGAGCTCATCTAAGACTAATGATATGATGTATTGTTATGAGACTAACTCGATGATTGAGTGCATGTGATAGGGAAACTATTTCTTGCTTGTTGGATTTATTGCCTAAATATGGTTGTATGCTAACTAACCAGTAAGTTTACTTTCCAGTTATCCGGACTTACTAAGCATATAAATGTTTACTCCCCTTCTCTTTTCCTTGTCTTACAGAGCTCGTGGACTCGTGAAGATTGGAAGACGGTTGGAGAATCAACACACTATCGACTTGTCCCACTTTGGTATATAGATACTTTTATTTCGTTTAATGGCATGTATAGGGTTTTTGGTTATTTTGTTGTATGTGTCATTTGGCTAGCCAATGTAAGGGCTTAAATGGTATACCTATTCTTTTGTATATGGCCATGAGATATGGCTCATATTGATGTAGGTTGTAAACCTACTAATGATGCATGTTTATGTTTTAAATATTTCATGAGATATGTTGATGAGGTTTAACATGGATGGATGCTTGAAATACGACCTACTAATTTGAGAGTGCACATAGCATGTAATGGTATATGGTTATAATATAGCCTAAATGTGAAATGTGTTATGTTAATCCCTCATATGAAAAGGATAATTTTAGCATGTACTAAGCTGATGAGATGAGGCTAACATGCAATGAGTTATGCTAGGGTTGTTTAAGAATATAATAAGACCATGTTATATATCATTGAAGTCTATAAGTGTGTATGGATGTTAGAGGGTGACTAAAGGCTTGGGAAATAGCCCTAAAAAGGTCTACACAGGTAGACACATGGGCATGTGTCTAGGCCGTGTGTGACACACGGTCAGCCCCCATGGCCGTGTTGCCTGGCCGTGTGTCCCCTACACCTAAATTTTTAGGTCAGTTTGCATGGTAGTAAACACACGGGCATAGACATGGCCGTGTGTCTCAACCATGTGGAGGACATAGCCTAGCACATGGGTGTGTGCCTTGGCCGTGTGCCTCAAAATGAATGATGACATCATAAACAGAATGTCTGAGTTTTTGGACACGTGCAATTACACGAGTGTGTCTAGGCTGTGTGAGGGACACGGGCTAGAGACACGAGCGTGTAGTTGGCCGTGTGAAACCCCTGTAGGTTCAAAGTGAAAAATAAATTCTAGAAATTCCATATTGGTATGGGACACAAGCATGTCCCAAAGCACATGGGCGTGTGCATTGCCTCCACTCGGGCATGTGAGGCTTAAACCTAGAAATTTTCTTAAGCTCTCGGTTTGGTCTCGGATCGATTTAATGCATGTTTTGGGCCTTGTAGGTCCACAATAGGGACACTATGATGTTGTTTGATTGGTTTTAATTTGAAGTGAAATTTTATGACCCGTAATTTTCCAGAGATGCCATGTTTATGTACGATTATGCCTCATACCGTGTCCCGGTCTCGGGTACGGGTAAGGGTTGTTACAGGGGATCAGCAATATTGGCGACGTTGTATCCAGAGATTTTTCAAGAGACAAAGCATAAGGCACAAGATATAGTTGTTTGTTTGATACTGCTGCAGTCCTAAGTGTTGTATAGATGCAATTTTTGGCATAAGTGGGTCGCCAACCATGTAAGTGGCCACTTGTAAATAGGTAAAAAAAATTATACTTAACATTGAACAAAAAATATTTGTTATTTCTTTTTTGGATTATGTGCTAACAAGTTTGCTTCGTTTTCAGATGGGTAACGTCTCTAGCTATTGGCGCTTTCAAGACACTAATAGCGTACCGCTAGATGATAGATGCGTCCGCCGACAACCAAGTAATATATATAATTTTAATTAATTTGTATTGATTTAATTTATTAAATTGCACCATGTTATTTGACTCGTGTAACTAACATCATGTTAAATATTGTTTAGTTTATGTGGATGCCGTATTTCACACCGAATGTTGTGCCCTTCATTCCATAGTAGGTTCACACCCATGCAAATGTGTGGTGCATCAACACGCTGGTTCTAAACTTCTCAACGGTTGAGTGGTACAACGTCGATTGAGTTATGCAACAGTTTGGATGCATACAATATGTTTTGGACGTTCCACGTAGATTTGATGATGTCCATGGGATGATCAAAAAGGAAAAAGAAGAAAGGAATTGGGTTGTGGAACATCAAAAATATATAGCACTATGGAACACTTGGTTCGAGAGGTGGCTTCGGATGCAATCCTGTTGGTTTGACTTTAGGCCCTCGGTTGAGTACCAAAGTTGGTACATGGAGAATGGGTTATCTTATTTATATGGTGGCAGGGACGAAGGCAGAAAATTTTTGGGGGGTCGAAATTAAATTTTATTTTTTTATGATAGTAAAAATACAATTTTACTATTTTAATAGCCTATATCTTTATAATTTTTAATGGATTAAATCAAAATTTTATCATTTTTTGGGGGGCCAAAGTGTAATTTTACCATTACAAATTTAAAATTTTAAAGGCCCTAAAGGAAAAATTCCATTTAAGGGGGGGCAGGGCCTCTGCCAGCCACTCTGGATTCGCTATTGTATGGTGGGTAACTCATGGTAGTATTGGATCACGGGCCTAGACGAGGGACCCAACTCGTGGCTAAACAATGCCATCGTTGAGGCTAGCTGTCTGGTGCTTCCCAACCTGTGGTGGAGCCCGACCCGGAGCCCTAACCTCCAAACCCACACATTTCACCAATGACTACTTCTTCCCACCCAGAGTTGCGGGTTGACATGTTTTGGGAGTGGTCCTAGAGCTACAGATATCACCCGAATATGGCCGATTGCAGTTCAAATTACTAGCAACTATAATCATTATTGATGGTTTATATGTTTGGATCAACACCTCCGTATTCTATGTACTCCACCTCGCCTGACCAAAGCTTCGACCCGACGTATGCTTTTCTTATGTGCTGAATACACCTTAAGTGTCATACATGAATAATGACCAGCACTAGTTAGGGGAGGAGGAAATGGATCGTAACCAACAACCATGTTGCTAACGGAAGCCATCGCAACGGTACACCCCCTGTAACACTCCTAACCCGTATCCGTCGCCGGAATAGGGTTACAAGGCATCACCATTCATAATACAATTCATAACAGACTTTCATTACAAGGTAAATCATCTAATTTAATTTTTTTTAAAAACAAACTACCCGTTTCACTACACTATTTAACTAATTATTCGAATCTGTTAACTCAATTCAAACAAATAAACATAGAAATCTAATGCTTAACTTATATCCCAATACAATTCATTTTGTATTCAAATGAAATATGCAAACTTAACATTCATAGCATACGAATGATTTATATATAAATGGATCTGTCAACTTGAAATTTATATTTACCAACTTAAATCAATAAAGTCACACATTATCATGCTTCATATAAATAACATATATCTCAATGTCCATTTCATTTATCAAAATTTACCTAATATTATAACATACATTACTTAACCACAATTATTTTATTCCACAATAATAACACGGGCATATAAGTAAATATATAATGACCTATTTTTATCACATTTGCCGAACCACAAGGTAATACATGAATAAGTCGAATTAATCTATCCAACTTGTCACCACTTAGCCAATTCATTACATTAATAACCGTGACTTATGTATGTATATATGTATAATCATACATTTCTATTATAACCGAATTAAAACAGCTAATACCTATTCACATTTATATATATTTCATAATCATTTCATTTCAATGCTAATCGAAATTGGTATACCATTCTCCAAAAACAAGCATATTATATAATACATATACCAAAATAAATCCTAGTCACATTAGAATATAGCCAAATACTTTTTAGTACCAAATCATGATATAAAATGTACTTTCCAAAGATAGATCATTCACCGGTTATAAATATATATGTATATCCAAGACACAAATTTCATGAATCATATAAAAAAATAAAATACAAAATATCTCCAATCATGTTCGGACATTACAGTATATCCTTTATTACCAAATCATTTATAACACCATAACCTAACATAATAACTAAAATTTCATATATATCTTTTCTTAATATAAACCGCATCCAAATTGAGCAAACATACTTATGCATATATTATGACCAATTCGTCCATACCACATTCGAATTCTTTAACCAACCTCAATATACAAACACACAACACAAATTCTAATCATCCACGGCACATGGTATAATAACCAAAATAGACTCAAACCATAATTTAACCAAAACCAAACTCAGGCATAGAGATTAAGCCATTTTTGCATGGCTATAAATATACAAACCAAATAAACCAAATCAAAACTAGCCTATACATGCCACATTACCAAATCTTCAAAACATTTATTTACCAAATCGAAAACTGGATAGTGTGATGAGATCTCCTCTGACTTCCAACCTGAGCAAGTCTTCAAAACTCTAAAAACATAGGAAAATTTCACAAAGTAAGCTTTAAAAGCTTAGTAAGTCATAAGAAAATAAATAATTCAATAACAATATCATTTCAATTACCAAACCAATTCATACTATCATAATCACATTTTATTTCAAACTTATAATTTCATATAACACATATACTTTCATTTTGCAAAATATACATACAATCAACATCAAAATATTATTAAAATTCAAAGCCACCATATCATTATTTAACCGATTATACATAAATCCATACACAAATATTCATGAGTCATTTCATAATTATTCTTATTTTATAACTCCAAAGCCGTACATAACCATTTATATAAGTTTGCACATGGATCTCAAATATGATATCATTATAACTAACCTATGGATGAATGTACTTTATCTATTATCAAGGTAACATTAAATTTCAAAACCATAATACCATTAACTAATCGAATATATATACACATTCATAAGCATATGTTCATAAATCAAACTTTAATATCTCATTCTTATACTTATCATGAAGCCGAATATACATATGTTTATACCAAAGTACCATACACTATTAAAACCATATTATCAATGCATAAAGCCGAACCTTTAAATACTTGTTTACATATACTCACGTATCAAACCTTTATACCACATAATAGCACTTAACTTTTAACCAAATACACTACACAATTACTCACAAATTCAAACTAACATCATACATATATTTGTACCACATATCACATAATCAACTTACCACATTTTCAAATAGGTAACCAACTATCACATACTTGGTCACTTAGCCCGATTTATACATTCGTACACAACTTATCTTTTCCCGTTGAACCATTCAGAATTGGGTAGGATACTCGAATTATCACACATATTGTACAATGCCAACGTCCCAAACGTGGTCTTACATGTAATCACATATCGATGCCACTATCCCAGATAGGGTCTTACTCACACACATATATTGGAATCACATATCGATGCCATGGTCTTACTCGCACATTACATATCAGAATCCTATGTCATGACATATGTATCCTAGCTATTCCTAAGGTTTGTACGGGGCTTTCGGATATCGTAACTTGATCGAAACGAGTTCATGAACATGACTACCAAGCTTATACACATTCGGCATTTGTATGTATATATTCTTACATTTCATTTCAGCATATATAATCTGCATTTAATTAAAATTAAGTATGTCTATTTGCTTATAAACTTACCTCGGACAATGTAAATGGAACGGGACAACTAGTCGACAACTTTCGTTTTCCCCTGATCCAAATTTGATTTCTTTAGTTCTTGATCTAAACATATTCAAATTAAACTCATTCAAACATATTTTCATTGAATTTAGTCCAAAAACACATAAATGGGAAAATTACCATTTTACCCTGACATTTTACACTTTTTACAATTTAGTCCCTATTGCACAAAACACACAATATGTAAAATCTCAACATACCCATGTTAGGCCAAATGTTCCTAGTGTTCATACAAGTCCATATATTTCATTTATTTCACATTTTAGTCCCTCAAATTATTATTTTTGTAATTTAGTCTTAATTACTCAAAATCATCAAAAAATCTAATATAAAACATGTTAATCTAAAACATATCTTTCATATTTCATCAGCAAACAACAAAAATCACAAGCTCTCAACAATGGCACAACTCAAAATATTCATCAAAATAAAAAATTCAAGCATGGGTTTTGTAGTACTCGAAGCAACGATCTCAAAAACATAGAAATTATCAAAAACCGAACAAAAAAGAACCTTGATTGAGCTTGAAAGGATGGTCGAACCTAGGTTTCTTTTTTTCTTTTCTTTTGTTTCTAATTTTGATTAAAGAGAATGAAATAAAATATGGCTTATTTTATGATATAATAACATATATTAACATTCTTTTTATCTAATTACATTTTTATCCTTAATAAAATTATAACAAAACCATATATTATAAGCCCATTACCGTCCACCCTTTCTTTAAATGGACTAATTGCAACATAAAAACTCCCATTAACAAAGCCAATAACAACTAGGCCCCTTTTAGAAATAACCACCAAATTTTCATTTTACGCGAAAAATCACGAAAATTTCATAGATATAAATTCACACAAAATAAACACAGAAAATAATTTTTAAATATTTTTCTGAATCGAATTCGTGGTCTTGAAACCACCGTTCCAATTAAGGTCTAAATTGGGCTGTTACACCCCTGAGACGATATAACTTTTGGTTCCCACGAGTTTTGATAATTGCAAATTTCATACGATTTCCAACCTCGAGCTGACCGGACAACACTAAAGAAATGGGGAGGAGGGAGTAAGCTTAAAGCTTAGTAAGTCTATATGAAAATAATAAGCAATTTATCAATATGTTTCTATCAATTCTTCAATATGATTTCAAAGAAATATAATCATAATTCCTCTATTTGCTCATATTCCAGTCAAGCTGTCTACTCGAGTCATAAACACTAAATTATTTATAACTAGAGCTACGGAACTCTAAATTAGTATCCACAAATTTTTCCTGAAACTAGACGCACATATCTTCTTACCATAAAATTTTTAGAATTTTTGATCAAGCCAATAAGTACAGTTTATTCTTCAAAGTTACCCCATGTTCTGCTGTTTGACAGCTTTGACCTTTCCTCACTAAAATTTATTTATCTCATAGTACGAGATTTAGATGATGTTCCCGTCTATTTCTATTGAAAATAGGCTCATTAAGAACTTATCAGTTCTAACCCATAATTATTCTTGTACAAATTTTAGTGATTTTCCAAAGTTAAGACAGTGGAGCATGAAATCACTCTGACCCTGTCTCACAAAAATTCAAATATCTCATAATATGAAATTCTTTTGCTTACATCGTTTCCTCTATGTGAAACTAGATGAAATAAGATTTAATTTCATATTTTATTGAGTCTATATTTCTATTTCCATAATTTTTGGTGGATTTTCAAAGTTGAACTACTACTGCTATCCAAAACTGTTTTAGTGCAATATGATGATAACTATCATAAGTTCATTTTCAACTAATCATGAACTCACCATTTCATGGATCCTATAATCGATTACACAATAGAGCTTAATATAAATGTCGTTAGTTCTCATGGCATACTTAATCATACAAGTTAGTCACATAACAATACATGATAATAATGGTCTTAGATGATCTCATCATTACAAGCATTCCAATTCCATTTCTCATATTAATATTGTTGAATTTCTTCGGATTCTCGATGGATATTCCATAGTACACTTATAGCGTACTAAATCATTTATCGTCAATTCATATTAGTGACCTTTTCAACGAGTGAGCTCTCGGGAACCCCAATCCTTACGGCGGGATTACCAGTCCAGGCTAAATCCCTCGTAGTATAAACTCATAGAGCAATGTCGGGATTACTAGTCCAGGCTAAATCCCCTACAACGACAATTACTCTAATGAGCTCAGATCTGAGTTACCAGTCCAGGCTAAATTCAGATCCTAGTTCGGATTGCCCGTCCGGGATAAATCCATTTAAACACATATTCTTCGGGAGGCTAGATCACCTAAGGAACACTCGTCCGGGCTAGATCCTTTTACCGTCAATTCTTTTTTAGGGAAATCCATCGGACATCCTTTTCATTCAACCGGGACATTTAGTCCTCTTTTCATCATTACATTCATATAACATGAATTATTGTACCATGAATATCAAAATTTCATAAAATCAAAGAGCATACATTTTAAATATTAAAAGTATACATTCGAGTTACACGAACTTACTTGTCGAATCCTCATCGGGTACAACCGTGTAGTAATTCATACAACTCATGTAATAGTAATTTAACATTAAAATTCAAGTCTAACATTGCATTATTATTATCACACGAACTTACCTCAAAAGCAATTACGGCTAACTATTCCAATTTATTCCATAATCTCAAACTTTCCCGATTTAAGCCTGAATCTCGATTTTATTGATCTAACATTTCAAATATAGCTCATTTATTATTCACATTATTCAAATTAACCCAAAAATCATACTTCTACAAATTTACATTTTTACCCCTAAACTTTCACTTATTTACACTTTGTCCCCTTGGCTCGTAAAATGATTTTTATTAATTTCCTTGCATTTTAAGCCTAGTCGAATCATTTTCATAACTATAGTAGCCCCCAATTTCCACTAAATCACACTTTTATGATAAATTTTATAACTTTTACAAAACGGTCCTTTTAAGCATTTTCACCGAAAATCACTTAGCAAAAGTCATTTATTTAACACCCAACATTCATTTTCTACCATTAGACATCAAAACACATGCATATCACTCATGGGTAAATTTTTAAACATGAACCCTAGCTCAAAATAATGGTAGAAATAGGTAAATCGAGTTACAGGGACTTTAAAAATGTGAAAAAAATAAAAAGTGGGCTCGAGATCACTTACAAATGAGCTTGAAAGCTTGAACCAAACCCTAGCCATGGATTCCATGGCAGATTCGGCTGGACAAGAAGAAGATGGACAAATTTGGCTTATTTTCCCTTTTTAATTCTTTTAATTATTAGATTACCAAAATTCCCCTAAATTAAAAATATTCTATTTTACCCATTTCATGTCTATTTTTGTCCAAAAATTAACCAATGGTCTAATTACCATTTAAGGACCTCCAATTTAAAATTTCATAACAATTAGACACCTCTAACATGTAGAACTCAACTTTTGCACTTTTTACAATTTCGTCCTTTTAACTAAATTAAGTGCCCAAGCGTCAAAATTTTCGAACAAGATTTTCACGAAATCATTTCGTGAAATTGTATACCATAAAAATATAATAAAAATAAACTTTCTTACGTCAGATTTGTGGTCCCAAAACCACCATTCTGATTAGGCCCTAATTCGGGATGTTATAAGTCTTCTTCTTTCTCATTATCAGAGATGTGTATAATGGGAGGGGATTCCACCGATCTGTCTCAGTCCTCTAAGTTACCTTGCTCAGATGAGGGTTCATAATCTCGAATGATCGGTGGGAACACTTGAAATTCTAGGAGGGGGCGAGGCTTAACTAACTTAATGCGGTTACAATAGAATTGTTATAGGCCTTAGTATAAGTGTAGAAAAATTTTTGTGATCTGTCCATATCGTCTATTGTAGCGACAAGCCTGATCTAATTATTGCTGATGGAATTGGCCAACTTCTCAATATCTTGCATTTTGCGCAACAATGTCTCTGCAGTCAGGTTTGTTCCCTTGGATTTGCCTTTCCTTATCTTGCTGGTCTCTGCCCCCTTCATTATTAGTGTATCTTTACTAAGAGCCATTCTTTCAATAGTGGCTGCATTTATTGGGCCCTTATTCTCCAAGATCTCTTCATCATCACAGGGCATGATCCCTTTCTGTTGGCACAGTAGCATCATCAATGACGAGAAAACCAAAATTCCAGTTTGCCTTGCGGCGCAGCTAGCAATTTTCTGGTGGATTCTTGCACCGACATCAATCTTTTTGCCCTTGACAATTGAATGTATCAGACACATTCTATCGAGGTTGACTGTGGTGCTGTGAGTAGAGGGCAGTAACCTGTAGTTGACAAAATGAAACCAGATTTTGCTTTGCAGTGTCGTCGGAGGCAGCATCACACTATCAAGTCATCATTTTGGAAGTGTAGACTTATATATATATATGTTAAGCTTTTACAAGTGAGTAGCCAAATGTATTGGCTTATGTTGATTCATTGTATATAGCCATGGGATGTGGCTTGTACTGTTTTGGCTTATAAGCCTAATTATCCTCACTATTTGTTAATGCCTTACGATGTGATTATAATTGTTTACTTTGAATGAATAGTATAACATATGTACATGAGAATGCCTTAGGACCATCAAGGTGGTCATGGCTATGGAATAAACGCGTAAATTGGCATTAAATTGATAATAATTGAACATGGACATTTGTTGAATAAGTAGAGATTAATTATTGGGTAATATGTTATGGTTGATTATTAAAAACGTGCCTTAGTGAGGCATGCTTAATCATTAAAATGATGTTATGATATGTGTCTTTAAAGTGGTTAAGTTTTTGAAAGATTAAGGCAACAAAAAGGCTTGGAAAATAGCCTAAGTGCTAGCCACACGGGGAGAGACACGGCCATGTGTCTCATGCATGTGGAGGAAAAAGCTTAGCACACAGGCGTGTGGTACAATTTGTTTTGCTGACGTCATAAAAAAGGAAGAGTTACACGGCCTGAGGACATAGGCATGTTGAAGACATACGAGCATGTCCCTGTGTCCATACGGGCATGTGACCCTGTTTCATGAAAATTTTTCTAAGTTTTCTCAAACCTTTCCAAAGTTCTCGGTTTAGTCCCAAACTGCCTTTAATGCATGTTTAGAGCTTCGGTAGCTTATGTAAGGGACATTATGCATGTGATTGAATGCTTTTAGTTTAAATGAAATTTTATGGCCTGGTTTTATGAAATGGTGTAACACCTGTTACCTGTATCTAATGCTGGGACAGGGTTCGAGGTGTTACCGAACTTAAACATTCACAAACATGAAAAAATAGGGTCACAAAATTTCGTCCAAAATTAAAACTTTTCAAACATATGCATATCGTCCCTTATACAGGCCTTCGAAGCCTAAAACATACTTCGGGGTGGTTCGGGACTAAACCGAGAACTTTCGATAAACTTTGGACAACTTAATAAATTTTCTTGCTTTGGAGAGTCACATGCCTGTGTGGGTTGAACTGTGTGGTCAGACACGCCCGTGTTGTAACACCCCTCATCCGTATCTAATGCCGGGATAGGGTTCGAGGCATTACCGGACTTAAACATTCACAAACATACAAAATCGGGTCACCAAATTTCGCCCAAAATTAAAACTTTTCAATCACATGCATATCGTCCCTTATACAGGCCTTCGAGGCTTAAAACATACATTAGGGTGGTTCGGACAAAACTGAAAACATTCGATAATCTTTGGGCAACTTAACAATTTTCTAGCTTTGGAGAGTAAACACCCATGTGGCTTGGGGCACTCCCGTGTCCTCAGCCTGTGTAACTCTCTATTTATGACGTCAGTAACTGTTTAAGGGCACATGACCAAGGCACACGCCCGTGGCCAGAGGCCGTGTCCTTCACACGGCTAAGACACATGGCCATGTCTCTACCTGTGTGGTCAAGACTTAGGCTAATTTCCAAGCCTTTTTGTCATCTTTACATGCATACACATACACGATTTCAATGGCATTCATCATTAGCTCATTATTATGCATTAGTTCCACCTACTCATGATAAACTAGTCTAGCTACATCGCAAGACATTAACACATATCATGAATAAATAGGCTTACAAGCCAAAATCATTATAAGCCACATCTTATGGCTATAATCAACAATTAATATAAGCCAATACCTTTGGCTAATCACAACAATAGTCATCATAGAAAAACTAAGTCCCTATACATGCCACTCGCATGAAAATATTTCACGTACACATGCCAATAAATAGATGTTCGTAGACAACTTCACGATAATGCCAATTGATGTTGCCACACTTCTTACACGGGCAAAGAATAATATTCTCTTGGCTTGCATTTTGAAATGCAAAATTTAGAAAAGTTTGTACTCCATTTCGATAGGTGTTGCTTACCCTTGACATATTCATCCAACTCCTATCTATTTTGTAGTTCTTGAAATCTAAAGTTTACAATAAATTACACGGGTAAGTTGTTTATTTATAAGTATAATTAAGTTATGTAAGTTATAATATGATATATATTTATGTATTATGTAAGTTATGTAAATTATGTAAGTTGTTTATCTTATGTAAATTATGTAAGATATGATATATATTTATGTATTATGTAAGTTATGTAAATTATGTAAATTATGTAAGATATGATATATATTTATGTTGATGGGATTGTGATTGTGTTGATGGGAAAATACAAGGGAAGTGAAGATTTGGTTATTAGATTAAAAATAAAATAAAAGTAGACAAAATATTTTTCGTGATTAAAATAAAATAAAATAAAATAAAATAACCTATTCGAAATAAAACTTTAAATAAAATTTAATTTAATTAGGTAATTTAAAAAATAAAATAAAAGTAGACAAAATATTTTTAGTGATTAAATTAAAATCAAATTAAATATTTAAAATAAAACTTTAAATACAATTTAATTTAATTAGGTAATTTAAAAAATAAAATAAAAGTAGACAAAATATTTTCTGTGATTAAATTAAAATCAAATAAAATATTTAAAATAAAACTTTAAATACAATTTAATTTAATTAGGTAATTTAAAATTAAAATAAAAGTAGATAAAATATTTTTCGTGATTAAAATAAAATAAAATTAAATAACATATTCAAAATAAAACTTTAAATACAATTTAATTTAATTAGGTAATTTAAAAATAAAATAAAATATTTAAAATAAGGTTGGAGAAAAAGCGGCCATTATTGTTATTTTAATATAAACACAAGCTACGGAACTAAATCAAGATAAGGTCAGTACAATGTCATCTCAATCATCTAACGTATAATCATTAATTTCTAATTTTTAATTAAAAAATAAAATTTAATCCAAATCCCACTACAATTTATGAATTTGGTTCTATTTTAGTCAACATTATATTTACTTAGCGTATGGCTGCTATATTGTCTTTGATTTCTGAAGGACCAAAATAATTTAATAAAAAAACATGGCAAACTGGATGCCAGATTATAACATAAAACATAAGGCAGTAAACTAGATGGTAAATGTAAAGTAAGTAAAATGATCTAAATTTTTTTACAAAAGGAAAACCAACAATTAAATCTATACAAAATCGGAGCCCCAAAAGATTAATTTTTCTAAAATCATCATGATAAACTATTATAGATTAGAATTTTGAACTAAAACGTACCTTAATAATTTCAACAACCTGGAAATTTACAGTCCACTTGCCTCCGTTAGCACAGACAGGGTCTTCCCACTTGGGCTCGATTTTATGTTTGAAACAATGGAAGTCTGCTCCCACAGCCAATTTGCTTGGATGATGTATGTTATTGTAAAGACTGTAATCAAAAAAGTTCGAAAGTTAAATCCATAGCTGACATTCATTTGAGAAACAAATAGAAACTAACAAAATAAATGATTATAAACAGCAATAGTTAAATTCATTGTAGTGAGTAGACTAAATTACAAAAAAATAAAAAATAAAAAATTGGAGTACCAAACACAAAATTAACTATAGATTATTCAAGGATTTGGTACTACAAATTCATTATGAAGCCCTATTTTGACTAAACCATATCAATTCATTAATTGATCAATAGCTCCACCAAGATAATAGAATAGACTAATGATATATTGTGTTGACAACTTACCCTAATTAATAATTATCACACACTTAATCATATAAGACCTGCATATAGATATTGAATTCACATTTGGACAGTGAATTTAACATATTTGCAGAAGCAATTAAATACGACGAAACATAAGTAACCAACCCTCTTTTGGACAACATTTACACTCCAATTAAACAAGATTTAACATTCGGTAATCATAGGAAACATGTCCTGCTTTGGACAGCTTCAACCTTCCAATTAACCATGCATTCCAACAACTTTAATTTCAAAAAAAATAAAATCAGCCAACATTTATTCACTGACTTTTTAGAAAAAAGAACTCACAATATGGCAGATAACAAAAAAGTGGATGGCAGAAAATGGAGTAGCAGCAGTGGGTTGCCGATAAAGATGCAGCAGAGGGCTGCCAACAGCGATGCAGAGGGCTACTGAAGGTGATGCAGAGGGCTGCCGAAATTTACTTGTAATCAACAGAAAAAATTGAAAAAGTAGCCATTAAAATGGAAGCAGCCATTAAAATTTATTATTATAATTTTCTAAAAATAAAAATATACAATTTTAAAGATTCATATAAATAATATAACTTTATAATATATAAAGTATATATAAATATATAATAATCATAAAATTAATTATTTTTAATTAAACTTAATTTAAAGTTATTTATCATCCACCAATCCTTTTTTTTAAATTGAAGTTTTATTTAAAATCATAGCACGACATAGTATTATCAATTTAAAATTTGATATAAATTCATAATATTTTAAACACAAAAAAGGGTTGCCCAAATATTGTTACAACAATTTGGCCAAGGAAGAAACTAAAAAAAAGAGGTGGGTGGTGGTTCAATCGAATGAAGCAAGAAATGTCAACAAAAAAAACTGAACAATCCACTGACAAATTACACAACTGTCAACAAAAACTATTTCATTATTCCACATCATACCACTGTTTGCATCTTCTTTCCATAAGCAATTCTAAGACTAACAAAATAAAATGCAATCTAAATCATAAAATGAAATCAAACTTAATAACTTCGTAGCTTTTAAGAGTAAAATACCTCTACAAACCGAATTTCCAGCGGCGGCAGAGGAGAGAAGATGCGTCGGAGGAGAGAAGAGGCGAAGAGTTTCCTTCTAAAATCGAGGAGAAAAGATTGGATGTTGGGAAACTAGGGTAAAAAATTTTTGGGGAGAAAAAGTTGGGGGAAATTGGAAGGAAATCGGGGAAATCCACTATGGCAGAGAGTAAAGCAAATTCGGGCCTCACAAAAACGACGTTGTTTAAGTTAAAAATGAGTAAAACTTTGTGGCACTTTCAGCAAACGCCACTAATACAATCCCTCTGCGGCGTTTTAGAAAACCGCCACTAATAAAAAGAATAAAAACGACAACGTTTTTCAACAATCTCTTAATAGATATTTGTGGCGTTTCCTTCAGAAACGCCGGTAATTCCAACTTTTTGCGACGTTTGAAACAAAGTGCCACTAATAACAAAACACAAAATGATGCCGTCTGCAGTCTCTTGAAAAATATTTGTGGTGTTTTATAGGATGCGCCACTAAAAAAAGATGTAAATGACGACGTTTCTACTGAAAGAACTTTGTGGCGTTTTTGGAAAAACGCCAGTAATTCATACCTTTTGTGGCGTTTTTACTAAAAGAGCCACTAATAACAAAGTTTCAAACGACGGCGTTTTGCTGTCCATGGATATTTGTGACATTTTTGTATAAAATGCCGGTAATTTTTTGTAACGCCCTTAACCCAAATCCGTCACCGGAATAGAGTTACGGAGCATTAACGGAGTTACCGATTTATTTATCAGATATTTTATTTCATCTAACATTCATATTTGGAACCAATTAACATCATACACATTGTCCCTTAAACATACTTATTTTTCTCAACATGTTTTACTTGAATTTATTACTTGTCTCAATATACTTAATTTCATTGTATCAACGTATCAAAGATAATCACATATTTACATGTCATGATAAATATCATTCTCTTGCCATTTCTTCATAAACATAAATCAGGTAATTCATTATATCGATACTTCATGCATTTAAAAAATACAATTCAAGTTACACTAGCTTACCTCGTTGCTTGTTCATGTTTATAATTTCATTAATCCGATATCTTTTCTTTTCCATGTTCAAGTCTCGTATTCGAGTCATCCGAATCTTTATAAATAAATTTGATCGTCATTTTCATTTATTTCATATTCTAATACATTCAATTAATGCTCTAAACAAAATTACCATTTTACTCCTAAACTTTTAATTAATGACGATTTCATCCTTAGGCTCAAAAATAAAATTCTTGCAATTTAATTCTTATTTCCAGCCGTTACTCTCATACAAATTGATAACAACCCATGAATTCTATAAAATATCAGAATTTTCCATAATTTCAACACTCTTCAATTTAATCTTTAAAATATGTTTTTTCCCGATCTTGAACTAAATTAATAATTTCATTCAATTTTTTAATTTTAAATAATAAAATAATTCATTTCATGCAAATTGGTTATTTCTAATATTTTTATAAAAGTGCCCATAAAGTTTTACTTTTATTCAATTTAGTCCCTGGGCCTAAAACATGCAAATTAGTCATGCTAGCTGAATATTCATACATATTTTTCCTCTCCTCCTCTCCATTTCACATCCTTAATTTATATAACATGCTATAAATAACATTATCAATAATTTCACTATTTACTTATATGTATATTCAAAACTGTCCATTTGAGTCATAGTCACTAAATTATTTATATCTTGAGCTAAAAAACTCGAAATTAAGATCTGCAAATTTTTCCTAAAACAAGACTTACATATATTCTTACCATAAAATTTTCATAATTTTTGGTTTACCAAATAAGTACATTTTATTCTTTAAAGTCACCCTTATTTTGCTGTCTGACAGTTCCGTCCCTTCTTTACTAAAAATTAATTATCTCATTGTACAGGATTCGGATGATTTTCTCGTTTGCTTCTATTGAAAATGGACTCATTCAGGATTTTAAAAATATAACTTTAAAAACATAATTATGTTTCTCAAATTTTTGATGATTTTCCAAAGTCAGAATAGGGGAACCTGAAATCATTCTGACCTTGTCTCACTAAATTTATTATATCTCACAATTCACAATTCTATCACTTACACTGTTTCTTCTATATGAAACTAGACTCAATAAAATTTAATTAAATATTTTGTTCATTCTATAATTCGATTTTCACAATTTATGGTGATTTTTCAAATTTAGCCTACTGCTGCTGTTTAAAACTGTTTTAGTGCAAAATGTTAATTATTAAGTTTATAACTCCCTTATTTCCTTTCTCTACAATATTTCCCTCCACTTTCTCTTATTTCTCCTCACTAATATATTAAGAATATAGAACCATATATAAGAAAACTCTAATTTAGCTTTATTTCCATGCTTTTTCAATAATATCAAACTTAAAAATACATGGAAATCTTGATGTTCTTACATTGTCTTATTGTTTTCAATCTTTAACTTGATTTTCTCTCTCCTCCAGCTTCTATTTCTTGAATCTACCTTGATATTCTAGCTCCCCATAGTCTTCTTGTCATCTTTCTCTCTTGATGACTATGGAAATTCTTTTGATTTCTAAGTGAAAATAGTAGATTTTTGATGAAAGGACCAAATTGTAAAGAAAAGAAAGTTTCTTTCTTTCTTTTCTCTTCATACGTTGGGTGCATGGGAAAAAGATGATGATTCTTCATCTTTCTTTCCTTATATATACTAAATAAAATAATAATAAAATTATAAAATATCATTTAAAAATAAAATTAAAATATTAATAAACTAATATTTATTTATTTATTTAATCTAAAATATTTCCAACATCATCATTGCTTTCGAGATTTCTCTCTCCTTCCAATTGACCATTTTGCCATTTGCGATCTTCTAAAATTCCACTCTTAAGTCATCACTTTGGTAAAATTGCAATTTAGTCCCTCATAATTCTTCACCTATTTAATTTGGTCCTAATTCATCAATTTTCCTTGGTTTCTAGATCATTTCACCTTTAAAATATTTTCACTATTAGTCCTTCAACTTTTTCATATTTACACTTTAATCCCTCAAATTTTGAGTATTTACTCTTGGGCCACAAAACTTTTCTCACTTTTACAATTTAGTCCTTTCTTGAATCAATATGTCATAATATACTTCCCAGTGACATAACTCAAATTTTCTCTTCTTGTCACTTTATTTTCTTTTTTTACTATATTAAGGATAATATCTTACTGTAGAAATTTTCAGGGTGTTACATTTCTCTCCCCCTTAAAAGAAATTTCTTCCTCGAAATTTCTTTGTTTTCTTTTGATTATGAACTTCATTATTTCCATAATTCTATAGCTCCTTTATGCACATATTTATCTAGTTTATCATTTATATCCATTCCCTATCCTTTCATTTCACAATTTATTTTTAATTCAATATTGCGAACATACCTTATAACAAAAATTGCTTACCTTTTTATAAGAGGCTCAATAGATTAAATAGAACACTTAGGATATATGGAACAGATATAGAAGTGTATTATTATGCACTATTAATCAGACAGCACTTGGTGAGTAGCAACGTGCTATTATCGGATAATGCGTTAGAGTCTCTTAGTGGTATACCACTAATATCTTAGTAGATCTAATCTCATATACTTGGACAAATTACATTATGCACGCATATCACTTTTACACTTTTAGCATAATGCTTTTACATACTTTACAATTTAATCATTGTGCTAATAACCTGTATGTTTATATCTTCTCTTTCTTTAATACATGTAATATATTTCAAAATTCACTAATAATCTTTATCATGTACTTCATATATCACTTTCTAATTCCAATTTCACTTTCAATTCATTCACAGCTCAATTTAATTTCCATTCAATTCAACAATAACACTACCTCATACTTTTCTTACCATATACATAATTTAAATTTAACATTTAATAATAATAAATAATTTGAATTATATTAATACAACCATACGCTGAGTATGTCTATACTCAATGGTATTCCATAATTCAAATTATAAAAACTATAATAAATAATAGACATAAAAAATGTAACAATATAAGTCATATGTGTTAATTTATGCTTTAATTTCTTATCTCAACAATAGTCTTTCATCAAATGGCATCATATATCATCTATATTATCTTTAATCAAATCATGAACCTTTGGTTCAAGTTTTCAATCCCATAACTCAATTTCAATTCACATTTCAATTCTTAATTCCATTTTTTTTTTCAATAGTTTAATCGATCAAATTCATTCGATTTTCTCATTTCATTTA
This sequence comes from Gossypium longicalyx, assembly GCA_025698465.1. Classification (NCBI taxonomy): domain Eukaryota; kingdom Viridiplantae; phylum Streptophyta; class Magnoliopsida; order Malvales; family Malvaceae; genus Gossypium; species Gossypium longicalyx. Next base: position 45,070,664 of record CM047007.1, on the reverse strand, counting down.
TTCAACTGATTTCATTATCAATAATTCGATATTTTAGCAAATTCATGAACCTTAAGTTTAAACTCCAAATCTCACATTTCAATTCAATTGAGAATTCAATTCATAATTTCTTTCTCAAATATATTTTTTCAATAGTACAATCAATCAAATTTATTTAATTTTCTCATTTCAGTTATTCACCCTGTTAACAATCCAGACTTTGATGGATACATGGATTCCAACACAAACATACCAGTACGGCACATTGTGCCTAAAACGGTACATAGTACCAGAACAGTAATCCGTAACAGTAGTAATAAAAGTAATAGTAACAGTAACAGTATTCAACACACAAAGTGTTGAATCGGTAACAGTAATAGTAACAATACTCGACACACAAAGTGCCGAATTGGTAACAGTAACAGTAACAATATTCGACACACAAAGTGCCGAATCGATAACAATAACAGTAACAATATTCGACACACAAAGTGTCAAATCGGTAACAGTAGCAGTAGCGGTAACAGTAACCAGCACATAAGTGCCTAAAATACGGCACATAAAGTTCCTGATCAGTAAAGTCGATAATTCCCATACTCTTCCAATCTTATGGCATGCCAATTATATCCGACTAGCCCAACAAGTTAATAGGGAATTTAATTCTTATTTCAATTTTACTTAATATTCATATTTACCCCTATTAACAAGACTCAGACTTTGGCAGAAACACAGATTCCAACCAAACACACCAGTATGGCATTTAGTGCCTGAACACTTCCAAATCCTATGGCATGCCAACTATATCCGACTCAGTCCGACTAGTTAATAGGGTATTCAAATCATTTTTCTATTTCAAATTCGCTTTCAATTTAATCACAATTTCTCATATTTCAATAGCCAACCAATACACATTTCAATTAATCATAATTCCATTCCATTCAATTCAATTCAAATTCACTTTTCCACTTTCTAATCAGTATACAATTCAATACCAATACATATTTAAGATATTTACATATAATCATACTCCGATTCAATTCCAACCACTTTTCAATCAATACACAATTCACATATTTACACATATTCATAATTTAATTTATTTTTATTCAATTCATATTTTTAATTTATTCTCAAATCAAATTTAAAATTACTAATTACTTTTCAATCAATATACATTTCAAATAATCACATTCAATTCAATTTGATTCAGTTCCAATCACTTTTCACATAATTCATAATTCAATTACGTAATTTAAATAACTTTTAATTTCCAATTTGTTCAATTCAATTTTAATAACCATAAACATTTTTGAATCAATTTCATTCAAATCAATATCATCATTTCAATTGCTTACCTAATTTTACTTGTTATGCATTTTAATTAAAATATAACAATTAATAATAATACAAATCTCATCAGAGTCGGAAGATATTACACTATCACAGGTTATGTAATGTATTTCTAGACTTCACATGTGCTACATTCGGTTCGAGAACCAACTAAATCTTAGCTCTGATACCACTAAATGTAACGCCCCTAATCCAAATCCGTCACTGGAATAGAGTTACGGAGCATTACCGGAGTTACCAATTTATTTATCAGATATTTTATTTGGAACCAATTAACATCAAACACATTATCCCTTAAACGTACTTATTTTTCTCGACATGTTTTACTCGAATTTATTACTCGTCTCAATATACTTAATTTCCTTATATCAACGTATCAAAGATAATCACATATTTACATGTCATGATAAATATTATTCTCTTGCCATTTCTTCATAAACATAAATCAGGTAATTCATTATATCTATATTTCATGCATTTAAAAAATACAATTCAAGTTACACTAACTTACCTCGTTGCTTGTTCATGTTTATAATTTCATTAATCCGATATCTTTTCTTTTCCATATTCAAGTCTCGTATTCGAGTCATCCAAATCTTTATAAATAAATTTGATCGTCGTTTTCATTTCTTTCATATTCTAATACATTCAATTAATGCTCTAAACAAAATTACCATTTTACTCCTAAACTTTGAATTAATGATGATTTCATCCTTAGGCTCAAAAATAAAATTCTTGCAATTTAATTCTTATTTCCAGTCGTTATTCTCATACAAATTGATAACAACCCATGAATTTTATAAAATATCAGAATTTTTCATAATTTTAACACTTTCAATTTAATCTTTAAAATATGTTTTTTCCCGATCTTGAACTAAATTAATAATTTCATTCAATTTTTTAATTTTAAATAATAAAATAATCCATTTCATGCAAATTGGTTATTTCTAACATTTTTACAAAATTGCCCATAAAGTTTTACTTTTATTCAATTTAGTCCATGGGCCTAAAACATGCAAATTAGCCATGCTAGCTGAATATTCATACATATTTTCCCCCTCCTCCTCTCCATTCCACATCCTTAATTTATATAACATGCTATAAATAACATTATCAATAATTTCACTATTTACTTATTTGTATATTCAAAACTGTCCATTTGAGTCATAGTCACTAAATTATTTATATCTTAAGCTACAAAACTCGAAATTAAGATCCGAAAATTTTCCCTGAAACTAGACTTACATATATTATTACCATAAAATTCTCATAATTTTTGGTTTAGCAAATAAGTACAGTTTATTCTTTAAATTCACCCTTATTCTGCTGTCTGACAGTTCTGATCCTTCTTTACTAAAAATTAATTATCTCATTGTACAGGATTCAGATGATGTTCTCGTTTGTTTTTATTGAAAATAGACTCATTCAGGATTTTAAAAATATAACTTTAAGAACATAATTATTTTTCTAAAATTTTTGATGATTTTCCAAAGTCAGAATAGGGGAACCCGAAATCATTCTGCCTTGTCTCACTAAATTTATTATATCTCACAATTCATAATTCTATTGCTTACACCGTTTCTTCTATATAAAACTAGACTCAAAAAGATTTAATTACATAATTTTTTCATCCTCTAATTCAATTTTCACAATTTATGGTGATTTTTCAAATTTAGCCTACTGCTACTGTTTCAAACTGTTTTAGTGCAAAATGTTAATTATTAAGTTTATAACACCCTTATTTCCTTTCTCTACAATATTTCCCTTCACTTTCTCTTATTTCTCTTCACTAATATATCAAGAACATAGAACCATATATAAGAAAACTCTACTTTAGCTTTATTTCCATGCTTTTTCAATAATATCAAACTTAAAAATATATGGAAATCTTGATGTTCTTACATTGTCTTATTGTTTCCAATCTTTAACTTGATTTTCTCTCTTCTCCAGCTTCTATTTCTTGAATCTAACTTGATATTCTAGCTCCCCATGGTCTTCTTGTCATCTTTCTCTCTTGATGGCTATGGAAATTCTTTTGATTTCTAAGTGAAAATAGTAGATTTTTGATGAAAGGACCAAATTGTAAAGAAAAGAAAGTTTCTTTCTTTCTTTTCTCTTCATACGTTGGGTGCATGGAAAAAAGATGATGATTCTTATCTTTCTTTTCTTATATATACTAAATATAATAATAATAAAATAATAAAATATCATTTAAAAATTAAATTAAAATATTAATAAACTAATATTTATTTATTTAATCTAAAATATCTCCAACATCATCATTGCTTTCTAGATTTCTCTCTCCTTCCAATTGACCATTTTGTCCTTCGTGATCTTTAAAATTTCATTATTGAGTCATCACTTAATTTGGTAAAATTACAATTTAGTCCCTCATAATTCTTCACCTATTCAATTTGGTCCTAATTCATCAATTTTCCTTGGTTTCTAGATCATTTCACCCTTAAAATATTTGCACTATTAGTCCTTCAACTTTTTCATATTTACACTTTAATCCCTTAAATTTTGTGTATTTACTTTTGGGCCACAAAACTTTTCTCACTTTTACAATTTAGTCCTTTCTTGAATCAACATGTCATAATATACTTCCCAGTGACATAACTCAATTTTCCTCTTGTCACTTTATTTCCTTGTTTTACTATATTAAGGATAATATCTTATTGTAGAAATATTCAGGGTGTTACATTTTTAATATCATTTAGTCTCTATATTTTTATAATATTATTAATTAATCAAAATACTTAATATTATTAACACTAATTAGTCAAAACCCTAAACCTTAAACCATTAAACTATATCCCCATAACCTTAAACTCTAAACTATATCCCCTAAACCCTAAACTATATCCCCTAACCATAAACCACAAAACATTAACCCCTAAGCCTTAACCACAAAATGCATGAATTAATCATAACCCTAAACTATATCCCCTGATCCTTAAACCACAAAATAATAACACTAATTAATCAATACTCTAAACCTTAAACGATTAAACTATATCCTCTACTAAAGTACCATAAACTATATCCCCTAAACCTTAAACCATAAAATAATAACCCCTAAGCCTTAACCCCTAAACCATTAACCCATAACCCATAAACCCGTAACCCCTAATCCATAACCCTTAAACCCCAACCCTTAGACCATAAGCCATAAACATAATCCCTAAACCCATAATCCATAAACTTTTAAATAGTAAATCTTAAACCTTAAACCCTAAATTATACACCCTAAACCATAAAATGGCCAAATAATGTAGTGTTTTAGTTTTTTTTTAAGCTAAATTGATGTTTAATTAATTCGTTATATTTAGGTTTTAACTTGGCCAATAGAGTTTTTTTTTTTAAATTGAGTTTTAAGCGGTCTAATTTCAAAATTATTTGGGTCTAGTCGAGATTGATTTAAATAAAATTTGCCCATCTAATATAATTACCAAAATACTTTTATATCTAATATTAGTTTAAAATATATGATGATAAAATTCACATCATTATTTTCTCTAGCATAATATTATAGTTATAAAATGATTAATGATATCATTAAAAATATAATAAAATTTTAAAAATATTTGTTGTATTTTGATTAAAATATAAAAAAATTTAAAATACATCATAACGTACTTATAAGTTATTTGTTCTATTTTGATAAAAAATATATATTAAAAATTTAAAATTTTGACATATTTGTGGCGTTTATAATCCAAAATGCCACTAACACGCATATATAAAAATGCTAACGTTTTTGCTCAATCTTAAACATATTTGCGTCGTTTACATTGAGCTTCTGTGGCATTAGCGGCGCTTTCGCAAAAACACCGCAAAGGATCGAGAAAATGCCGCTAAAATATTAAGGTGAACGACGTCGTTTAAATTAAGCTTCTGTGGAATTAGCGGCGCTTTCAGGAAAACGCCGCTATATGTCTAGCAGTAGTGGCGCTTCATCGAAAACGCAAAATGTGATGAGCAAAATGACGACTTTTTGTAGTTGAGCTATACTAGCATTAGCGGCGTTTGTAGTCACTACACCGAAATAGGGTTTTAGCGGCGTTTTTAGCAGTGTTTAAGTAGAAAATGCCACTAAAAATCGAATAGATTGAGTATTAGCGACGTTTCTTAAAAAACGCCTCTAAAAATCGAGCATTAGAGGCGTTTTCAGTAAAGCGCCGCTATAGATCCACCTATAGCGGCGCTTTATTAAAAACGCCGCTAAAAGATTAATGTGAACGACGTCGTACTATGTAAGCTTCAGTTCATTAGCGGCGCTTCTCTAAACAATTACGCAAGTAAGTTTTAGAATATGATAAATATTCATCTTTTTTTTATTTGTTTATTTTTTAACGAATTAAACATGCTTTTAACATAGTGAGTACAAACAAGTCTTAAGATCTCGTTCACGCTCACGAAGATTACAACATCGCGAGATTAATAGGTTATTCGCAGAATCTTTTCATGAATGGTTAAGCCAAACGGTATGCAACTCAACATTTTATTGACAAATAATAATGTTTTCTCATAATATTTACAATTACTCAATTTACTTTTGATTCAATAGGTTTGGAGTGGGAATGTCGTTAATGACGAAGTTAAATGGCTTTTCCAAGGTCCGAATCGAGTAGTAAAAAGATATAGTGGCTTCATCATGAATGGATTCAGATTTCATACCAAATATCGCGAGAGATTGAGGAGAACTCAAAATTGTGGAGTAGTTGTTAATTCTTTAATTACAAGTTACGCTAGTGCTAGGGATGATAATCACGTCGAGGGAAATGTGGAGTATTACGGACTTCTAACCGACATTATTGAGTTGGATTACTATGGAAAATGGAAAGTTGTCTTATTTCGATGTGATTGGGTGATGCTAATACTGCTCGCATGGAATAAAAATGATCAGTTTGGTTTTACAATGGTGAATTTCTCTCGATTAATTCACTTTGGAGAACATTTGATACACGAGCCGTATGTATTTTCTTCTCAAGTTAAACAAGTTTTTACTCGAAAGATCCAATTGATGAGGTTGGTACGTTGTACTCAAACACCCCTAGAGACTTGTTTGACATGGGAATGAAAGTAGAGATGACATCGTTGAAAGATCGAAACTTTGCCTTTTCCAGAACAAAACTTAAATGAAAATATCCCTAGTACTAGTACACAATTTCAATGGGTTCGTCAGGATGTGGACGAAGATATTTACAGTTTATGATGTAGTAAGATTTTATGATTTTTTTTATATGTAATGTTATAATTTTAACATTGATAATTTTAACATTGGTTATGTTATATAATTTAACTATTTTATATTTACTATAGTTGTTATTTCTTACTAAAATTTTAACTATTTTATGTGTTGCAGGAAAAATGCCTAGAAGAAGATTAAGAGATCTTAGTATTATGCAGAATACTACAAATTCGGAAGAAGTAAATCTTGAGCAATGAGACAATAGTTGGATCTTCAAGCGTACCGGAGACACTTGACGAGTCTGTGGAATTTCAAAGTAATGTTAAGTTTATTTTACAAATTGTATTAAATTTTATTATTGATTTATTTTTAAATTTCAATATAGTAATAATATATTATTTTTCAGTTGAAAATGGTGGACGCGCAGAGAGTCGAGGGCGCACGCTCCTAATGAGATTTATATAACTTAAATTCTGTCGAGCGTGTCAAAGTAAGTAGAAACAGCCATGGTCAGCCTGTTGGACAAGAAGCTCGACTTTTAGCAGGCTATTTGGGCATTATAGCACGAAATGCCAATATGTTGCCCATGAACTACGAATCATGGCATAACATGCCTGATAGCAATAAAAATCAAGCTCTCTTTAATATTAAGGTAACAAAACGTTAATGTAATTTATAATACTTTGGTTTAAGTTTCATTTATATTTAATTCCTAAACTTGTGTTTTTTAGGAGCAGTTTGTTTTAGAGGTCTCTGATGCCTATATCAAGAAGGCATTGGGTAAAAAATGGAGGGACCATAAAATCAGTTTGAAAAAAGAATATTTTAAAAAACCATAAGCCTCGAAGAAAAATTGCAAAATGTCCCACCGGGAATGCTGAGGTACCAATGGGAAGATGCGGTTCGATTTTGGAATTCGAAGAAAGGAGAGGTATTATGTACTTGCAAACTCTTATAAATTTTTCGGTTTATAGTATTTACTATATACGTAATAATAATTTCATTATGTAGGACCGTGAGCGAGTTAGAACAAGCAGCAGGCAAAAACAAAAATTTACGCACACGGCAGGGTCGAGAAGTTTTGCTTGTGTAGCTCAGGCCGCGGTACTATGGATTTATTAATTCTATCAAGTATTAATGACTTTTTACTATTAAATAATATTTTTACTACTATATTGTAGGAAGCCTCAAATCTGGTCAAAAGTTGGGCGCCTTGACTTTTTGACATTATATACTGAGGAAAAAGATGGAACTCCGATGACATCTGAGGCTGCAGAAATTATGGTATATTTACTTAATAAAATTTGATTCATTATAAATATTTATAATATTTAATTATAATTTTTTAATTCATCGTTTTTATTAGTTTAATTTTAAATAATGTTATGTTGTATTCCTTTTTATTGTATATTTCGTTTCAAACTTTTTGATTGATTTATTAGGAGAAACTAAAAGATAAGAAGGCAGAGTATGAAGCGACTGCTTCGACTGATAGTTCTGTTGATTTTGAGGATAATGATAACAAAATTATTAATGAAGTTTTGGGTCCTGAAAGGTATGGTCGGGTTAGATTTCAAGGATCTGGTGTTAACCCGACCCAATATTTTGGATCCACTCTCGCACCAATACATGCCTTTCGGGAGTCAAAGTCAAAGTGAAGTTGAGGCTAAAAGATCAGATAGTTCAGATACAAGCTAGCACAGATGAGCAAATTTCTCAACTTAGAGCGGAGGCAACAACGAAGGAGGCGGAGCAGAACAGAAAATACAATGAACTCCAGCTACAGCTTCAGTCTATGATGACTATGTTCCAGCAATTGCAAAATCCGCCATCTTAGACACTTGTTTTCTTGTAACTTTTAATATTATTGTAAGAATATTTTGAATATTCATTTACAATTTATATAATATATTTCTCGTATAATTTTTTATTATTTAAATTTGCGGGTTTTGGTTGGATTTCACAGTATATTTGTTGTTTTTGGTTGAATTTCTTGCAGGAGGGTTGGATATAGGTGCAAAATACATATTGCAAAACTGGGCAAATTAGCGGCGTTTTTTATATAAGCCCCGCTATAAGTCCTGGTCTTTAGTGGCATTTTTTATATAAGCGTCGCTAAAACTTCTGGTCTTTAGCGGCGTTTTTTATATAAGCGCCGCTACAAGTCCTGGTCTTTAGCAGCGTTTTTTATATAAGCGCCGCTAAAAGTCCTGGTCTTTAGCGGCGTTTTTTATATAAGCGCTGCTAAAAGTCCTGGCCTTTAACGGCGTTCTTTTAAAAAGCGCCACTAAAGATCATGATCCTTAGCGGCTTTTTTTTCAACAAAACGCCGCTAATTTTAGCGGCATCACATATAGCGACGTTTTTTGCGGCGCTTTCTAAAAGTTTTAGCGGCGCTTAAAAACACCGCCAAAGGCAAAAAAACGCCACTAAAAGTCTGTTTTCCTATAGTGAGTTGAGCTCATTATTAGCTCATTATTATGCATTAGTTCCACCTACTCATGATAAACTAGTCTAGCTACATCGCAAGACATTAACACATATCATGAATAAATAGGCTTACAAGCTAAAATCATTATAAGCCACATCTCATGGCTATAATCAACAATTAATATAAGTCAATACCTTTGGCTAATCACAACAATAGTCATCATAGAAAACCTAAGTCCCTATACTTGCCACTCACATGAGAACATTTCACATACACATGTCAATACTCCAAGGATAATGGCTCGATAGTGCGATGCTGCCTCCGACGATCTCCAACCCCGAGCAGACCTGACAAAAATAAAAGAAATGGAAAGGAGGGAGTAAGCTTTTCACTTAGTAAGCTCGCTTAAAAATAATAAGCAATGCAATAACATGTTATTTTCATATTCTTTCTATTTATTCAAATTCCAGCTAAGCTATTTTCCCGAGTCATAGTAATTAAATTATTTATATCTGGAGCTGCGGAACTCCAAACTAAGATCTGTTAATTTTCCTAGAAACTAGACTCATATATCTTATTATCAAAAAATTTTCAGAACTTTTGGTTTAGCCAATAAGTACATTTTATTATTCAAAATATCCACTATTTTTCTGTTTGACAGCTTGGGCTTTCTTCACTAAAATTTATTTATCTCCTAGTACGAGACTCAGATAATGTTCCCATATCTTTCTCCTGAAAATAGACTCATTAAGGATTTCAGTCATATGAATTTTAACTCATAATTATATTTTTATAATTTCTAGGGATTTTCCAAAGTTGAGACAGGAGAGTCTGGAATCACTCCGACTCTATCTCACAAGAATTCAAATATCTCATGATACAAAATTCTTTTGCTTTCACCGTTTCCTTTATGTGAAACTAGACTCATTAATATTTAATTTCATATTTTTTTAAGCTTATAAATCAATTTTCACTATTTTTAGTAGATTTTCAAAGTCGGACCAATGCTGCTGTCCAAATCTGGTTTGGTACAATATAATGATCACTATCATAAGATCATTTCCAACTATAATGATCCCTTACTCATTTTTCACAATAGAGCTCAATATAAAAGTTATTAGTTCTCATGGGAACACTTAGTCATACATTCCAAGTATAGGATAATTCCCTATCACATCTACTCAATCATCAAATTAGTCTCATGACAATGCACCATGTAAATTTGTCTTAGAAGAGCTCATCATACATCCTTTCACTTGTACATATATCTCGTCTTAATCCCATTGAGTTTCTAGGAAATCTCGATGGATTATTCATTAACTGTCAATTCATAAGAATGATCATTTCAGGTATGCACTCCCGCGAACCTCACATCTTACAGCGGGATTACCAGTTCAGGCTAAATCCCCCATAATATAAACTCATAAGGTGATGTCGAGATTACCAGTCCAGGCTAAATCCCTTATTGCAACAAACACCCTTACTGAGTTCAGATCTGAATTTCCAGTCCAGGCTAAATTCAGACCCTAATCGAATTACTCGTCTAGGCTAAATCCTCAATGCTCATATATTCTTTGGGAGGCTCAATCATTCAAGGAACACCCGTCCAGGCTAGATCCTTTTCATACTTGAGATCAACGGATTACCCGTCCGGGCTAAATCCTTTTTACAACACATGCAGGATCTCAATATCACATGCAACATGGTTCATCCATCGAACTTCCTTTCCAACCGCAACTGGGACATTTCTCAACATATCATTGTTAAGAATGCATTTCATGTATTTTTATGCCATCGTCAAATGCAATTATCATTCATTCATAAATCACACAATTAGGCATATTATGAGTTTACTTTAAGCTATCCGAATTTACTTGTCGAAATCTCATCAAGTACAACTGTGTAGCAATTCATACAACCCATGTAATAGTAATTTAACACCCAATTCATGTAACAATAATTTGCCATTCAATTTCACATGACACAACAATCATTACATTTTTCTATATCATACACACTATCCATCAACTTCTCTTAAACATATTAAATCATACAATTTATGCCATATCAATAGAGAATTACAATTCATACATGGTATTGCATTATTATTAACACACGAACTTATCTCGGATCCAGAAACGACAATTTACCATTTTAGTCCATAACCTTGTATTTTCCCGATTTAAGCCCGAATCTCGATTTCCTTGATCTATAATATCAAATTTAGCCTTCTAATTAGTCACACTATTCATATGGGTCTAAAAATCATATTTTTACAAATTTTCATTTTAACTCCTAAGCTTTTGCATATTTACACTTTTGCCCCAAGGCTCATAAATTAAACTCCATCCTATTTTCTTATGTTTTATGACATGCTGATCATTTTTCCCTTCTATGGCAACATCAAATTCTCACTCTAACATGTACTTATGAACATTAGGTATTTTTATCGATTATGACGTTTTACTCGTTTTCACCTGAAACCGCTTATCAAAAGTTGTTTATCTAACACCCAACACTCATTTTCTACCATTAGACATCAAAATGCATGCATATTACTCATGGGTAAATTTTTAAACATAAATCCTAGCTCAAAATAATGGTAGAAATGAGTAGATCATATTACCAGGACTTCAAAAATGTAAAGAACATTAAAAACGGGGTTCGAGATCACTTACAAATGAGCTTGGAAAGCTTGAAAACCCTAGCCATGGTGTTTTTCATGAGACATTCGGCCATGAGGAAGAAGATGAGCAAATTTGACTTATTTTTGGCTTTTTAATTCATTTGATTACCAATTTACTAAAATGCCCTTAATGAAAAACTTTTAAAAACCTATCATACCATGTCCATTTTTGTCCACAAACTTCAAAATGGTCTAATTACCATTTAATGACCTTTAATTTAAAAACTCATAAGAGTTAGACACTTCTAACATGTAGAACTCAACTTTTGGACTTTTTACAATTTAGTCCTTTTGACCAAATTGAGTGCCCAAACATCGAAATTTTTGAAAAGCAATTTCACGAAATCATTCTGTGAAATCGTAGACCATAAAAATATAATAAAAATGAAATTTTCTTCATTGGATTTGTGGTCCCGAAACCACTATTCTGACTAGGCCCAAAATCAAAATGTTACATTTCTCCCCCCTTTAGGGATTTTCGTCCCCAAAAATCTTACCAAGAAAGTGGTTTTGGTTTTTTTTCACTTGGATTCCTCAATATTATAATCGATGTCAAAGAACTTTCACTCAAGCTGAGCTTTTACTGCCTATCTTTTTAAATTCCACATACAAAAATCATAAATGGTATTCACTTTACAATACTTTGACCGAAACTTAATCTGTACCAGAAAGCTCATGTACTCAAAAGTCTAATCCATACCATCATGTTACATATACATTCGCACCCAAATCTTTTCAGATTCAAATAGTGAAACTAGTCAGTTCATCTTGGCCCTATACTCTTTATAATTCCACACAGTCCAATTCAACTCTTAGTTACCTTTCATTTTAAAGCCTCCTTTGGCTTTCCCAAGAAATCATGCTATGAATCCCGGATCTCAATCCGATTAGTGGATATTAAAATTCTATGATATCCAACGTTCATAAAGACACAAAATCCTATGAATCTGGTGAGTAGATATTTGGGTATACCAGCATAATTTGCACATCTCATAACGTTTAACAACACTACATATTACTTTCCTCTTTCAAGGATAGGAATGATCCAGATAAGAAAATCCATATTAACCTTTTCTATTTCCATTCTAATTCCCAAACAGCAAAAATAATTCTTATGATTCTTGCTATACATCTTTAAACTTTCAACATTTCAAGAATTTGTACTCAAAGATAAACAATGATTGTTTCAACATTTTTAAATACCCAGATTATCTTCACATTATCAATATCAAATATTCTTATTGCATTCGATTCTTCTAGGAAACATACACTTCTTAATTAGACTATTTGTCTTTTTACCTGTAGAAATAAAATCTTATTCTCAAGCATGAACATCTCATTAAATTCTAAACATATATTCCATACAGATTGAACAATCAAGTCGACCTTATTCATCCGTAATTGATATTTCAAGATATTCTCTCTTCTAGTCAACAGAACGATTCAACATGCATCATTCCAAATTCACTCATCATACCAATCGAAGACCATAACAAATGCATTAGCATAAGTAATATTGATATCTCAACTGAATACATTAACTCTAATTAACTTACTTGAGAAAGGAAATCCACCATACATATTGGGACTTGAAATTTTACCACATTATCAAGATCAATTCAGAGGTATAGTCATACTTGTTCTTTACATACATCAATCACAAGCTGGAGGTATGCTCTAAATGCAAGCCATGATCAACAAGTTACAAGATAAAATATCCAGAAAACCCAAGATAGAGAAATCTGAAATGGAGAAGCCCAGAATAAGGAAATCCAAGATAAAGAAATCCATGATAAGGAAATCCAATTTATAGTGTTGCATCAGAAGACCGAGAATCAAACTCATAAAAATATGAAAGACCCCAATGGTTTTTCAAAGAAAAGAAATCCAGAATAACATCATTCCAAACCACTGACAACAAATACGGCCAGAACTATATGCTTCTCATATATATATAAAATCAATCAGAGCAATGATCGATAGAAATAGAATCATGGCACCATACATAATTTCTCATTGATTCCCAACAGGCGGAATATAACAAAATACGAGAGAAAAAATAGAACCATGTAGATTATAATCCAATCAGACTGATAACACATTCGTCTAACGTTAAGATCAGGGAACGTTTTCATAATATAAGGGATTAGATATCCCCAGTAATATTTCCGGTGTCAGATAATCTCATACCATATCTCAATAGAGACAATCACAAATTGTTCACTGTAATTACCATGCTTTGACATTTTATATTTTGAACATTATTCCTTCAACTATTTCTATCGTCCCAAATTCCATAATATTTCTTTTACTAAGAAAACCAGTTCATGAGGGAATTTCAATCAATACATTTCTCGACATCATACCAGGATAGATCATTTTACCAAAATTAACCTTTTTCACTAACTGTGATGTTGCGAAAATTAAACAATCTTTCGGTCAATCAAATATCTTTCTAGCTCATGTCTGTACTTATCAACCCATTCTCAATCTCTAATCATGCTTATAACCATTCCATCATTGAACTCTTTGGTTTCTCACCTGGAAACTCATTCAACATAAATCTTAGGAATTTCCATTATAAAACACCACTTTGGTAAGGCGGAGGGGTCGTAGGGCCTCTGACTCAACTCTCATATACATATACATGTAACACAATTTTCATCATAGCAATTATATCTCAATCATGTCATTCATTTCGAGTAACTATTTTGCTATAATGATCATATACCAAAAACTCATGTACAACCAATAAAAAATGACCATTTTCCCAACTAACATATACCATAACCAATTTGACCCAAAAGATGATCACTTCCAAACTACCAAAACTAGCCATTTTCAACATTATGCTACATTCATTCCACACCAACCATTCATTTTTACCATACCATTTCCATCAACATTTCCTTACCGTCATCTTAACCAACACAACATCAAATTAACAACCACACAAAATACCATATAATCTTAATATAATACCAACTAATTCATCAACCAAGATAACATATATACAAGCCACACATTAAAGCTAAATTCATTAAAGAAAACACCTATACATGCCATTATAACCATGACTCAAAATCATCAAAATTTATCGATTTAGCCAATGGATAGTGTGATGGATCTCCGACAGCCTTGCAACCCGTACAAGCTTTCGATTAACTAGAAATACAAAGAAATTAACATGAAGTAAGCATGTAATGCTTAGTAAGTTCATAATTCATAAACAAAGCTTCAATTTATAAGCATAAAAACAATTTGAGATTGTAATGCCCCTAACCTGTATCCGTCGTCGGACTAGGGTTACGAGACATTACCGATCATACAAATTACTTATACGAATATTTACTAATATAAATGTCTATACTGACTTCGTTGATATATCGGAAACATTTCATACGATAATATAAACTTTACACACGATTATCCCTATCAAAGTTTGAAACGTTTTGAACATCTAAAATAAATGAAATAAGATAAAATGTACTTATACCACTAAATTTCTTAAATTTTATTCGATCATTTTATGCATCCATATTAAGTCATTAATGTGGCTTTCATTCCTAAATTTTTATCAACTTTGCATGTATTGTATAATTACACAAGCTAAAGACAAACATTTGGGAATGTACAAAAATTCATTCCATTCTATAGCTATTTGGCTATCACAACTCAATTGCATAATTCCGTAGCTTTACAAAAATCAACGAATCAATATAATCATGCATATTTGCAACCCAATCATATTACAAGCATCTATAAATATATATAACAAGACATATAAGAATTGATCCGTATGTCATGATAAAAAACTCAATCACATATATCCATTGATATTATCTAACCAATTTAAACTTTTAATCACTTAATACTAAGGTTGATTTAACCCATGCGGCAACCTCATAAATACACATAATGTGCATACCAATATATTAATTTATCTAAATGACATTCTATATATACATATATACAATCCCATACAAAATATCAAAATTGAACCAATAAAATAAGGTACACATAAATTATACGTATCTTACTTGCGACAAGGACCTTACTTAACATAAAGTATATAACTTTTAAACACATCAATTGTCAGAGTGGACGAAGATCAAGCTTAACACAGCTAATTTTTAAGGATAATTGCTTAGCCATTTTCGCATGGCTTTATACACAACCCAAAATTAACATTTCCAAAAAATACTTTAGCTTATACATGCCATAATTTCTAATTTAACTTATAAAAATACCCAAAATAGTGGATAGTGTGATGAGCTTCACAGACGATCCCCGAGCTTGTAACTTGATTTTCCAAAATTTATAATACAGAAACAAATATTCACACGATAAGCTATTTTAGCTTAGTAAGCTATAAGCAATTAAATAACCCAATGATATTAACAAAATTTAACAAAACTAACCAGAGTATTTTATCATTTTACATTTAAATCAAGTCATCTATAAGTACATTAATATGTAGTATTTTTAAGCATATATAATTATTTCCTTTTATAATGCCACTTGACCGAATGTATAAATAGTCAAAACTAACATAGTATCATTTAACCATCAAAACCGAATATTCCTATTACACTTAGTTCACATACACAAAATGCAAAACTCATATGTCTTAATACGATTTTACTACATAGGTTAACCATATAACCGCATATATATCTTATCATTCATACACATACGCATAAGAGCTATTCATAGTATATTTACTACTCATTCACAAGTCAAATGTCAACATTTATATAAGCTCAAAGATCCAGTTATAAGATCATGTACATAATTTACTTTCATAGCCGAATATACATGGGTACATATAAATGCAATCCAAGAATCATTTCCATAATAAATACACCATTTGTTCAAGGCCGAATACATATATTTGAACTATGGAAGTTCATCCTTTATATCATACATAACACATTTTATCAAGAAGTCATAAACTTACCTTATCATCAATAACTAATAAACTAAATCATACCTGTCCCTTCCGATTATGTTTTACCTTTTCCCGATGAACCATTCAGAATTGGGTAGGACACTCGGATAATCACACATATATTGTACAATGCCAATGTCCCAGACGTGGTCTTACATGTAGCCACATATCGATGCCACTGTCCCAGACAGGGTCTTACTCGTAAACACATATTGAAATCACAAATCGATGCCATGGACTTACTCGCACACATATATCAGAATCCTATGTCATGACATATGTAACCTAGCTATTCTTAAGGTTCATACGGGGCTTTCGGACGTCGTATCTCAGTCAAATCGAACTCAAAAGTGTGGTAACCATATTCAAACACATTCGGCCACACCATATTTTAATCTTAATATTTCATAACAGCATATAAACATAGCATTAAATTATCAATAAACACGTCTATTTGCTTATAAACTTACCTCGGACGTTGCAAAACGGAACAAGGCTGCTAGTCTACAACTTTCGTTTTTCCCCGGTCCAAATCTGATTCCTTTGGTTCTTGATCTAAACATATTCAAATTAAGCTCATTCAAACATATTTTCATTCAATTTAGTCAAAAAACACATAAATAGGAAAATTACCATTTTACCCCTAACATTTACAATTTTTTACAATTTAGTCCTTATTATACGAAACACAAAATACACAAAATTTCCAATTACCCATGTTTGGCCGAATATGGATAATGTTCATGCAAGTCCATATATTCAATTTATTTCACATTTTAGTCCCTCAAATTATTATTTTTGCAATTAAGTCCTAATTACTCAAAATCATCAAAAATTCCAATACAAAACATGCTAATCTAAAACATATCTTTTATTTTTCATCATCAAACAACAAAAATCACAAGCTATCAACAATGGAACAACTAAAAATATTCATCAAAATAAAAAATTAAAGCTTGGGTTTTGAAGATTACTAAGCAACGATCTCAAAAACGTAGAAATTATAAAAAATTGAACAAAAACGAACCTTGATTGAGCTTGAATGTATGCCGAAACCTAGCTTAGTTTTCTTTATTTTTCTTTTGTTTATATTCGGTGCAAGAACAAAGAAAAACAATGTGTTTATGGCTTATTTTCTTATGATATATTAACATATATATTAAATTATTACCATTTTACTTAACTACCCTTAATGAAATAATAGTAATAATTTATAACCCATGTCCCTTTCCGTCCAACATCATATATAATGGACAAATTTAATCATAAAGACTCCAAATTAGAAAACCATTAGTAACTCGGCCCTTAAACAAGTTACCACTTAATTTTTATTTTACGCGATTTAGTCCTTTTATTTAATCGGACACCTAAACGACGAAATTAAATCACGAAAATTTCACAGATATAAATTCACATAAAATAAACACAAAAAATAGTTTTTAAATATTTTTCTGACTCAAATTTGTGGTCCCGAAACCACTGTTCTGATTAGGGTCTAAATCGGGCTGCTACAGAGATAATCCAAAATGATTTGGCATTAGCCTAAAAAACAACTTTTCAAGTTAGATAATCTTATAGCTTAGCAAATCATCTCAATAACATCATACCTTTTATATACACTACTTATAAGCATTCATACTTTCAAGCATATGGCTAAGCATATTTCAAATATCATCAACTCATACCTATTCATACTTTCATAGCATCACTTATAGAAGCGTTTGTTGAACCTTCCCTTTTTCATACTCGTTGAACCATTAGAATAATATCGGGTACTCGGGAATCTCGCACACTATGTGCCAACATGTGGTCGAAACCACTACTATCTCATATCTCGTATCAATGCTCTTTCTCGAGCCATAAATGGGTCTGCTCACACAAGCTGTCAGTTAGGATATAGCTACACGGTGCTGCTCACACAAGCTGCCATGTAGTGGCAACAGATGCCAAAAACTCAGCCACTGGTAGGATGTACAAGACCAGCACTCAAAAACGGTAACCCCTAATGACATATCATTTCTATCCTATATATTCCTAAGGTTCAAACAGGATCTGAAAGTCGTCGAAACTCTGTTGGATATTTCTGTAGGGTCGTAATATCAAAATATATAACACAAAAGTATTTAATTTGAACATAATTCAATGTTAATTAAATATACAAACTTACCTCAAACACGAACGGAGAATTACGATCGATTAATCCAATACTTTCCTTTTCCCCAATCTAATTCCATACATTGCTTTTCTTGATCTATATAATCAAATTTAACTCTTTTAAATTTCATTCTATTCAATTTAATCCAAAAATAATATTTTGGAAAAATTACACTTTTGCCTCTATAATTTTAAATTTATTTCAATTTAGTATTTAGCTCATAAAAATGAAAATTCACACAATTTAGTCCACACCCATTCTAGCTGAATATTAATTTAGTCCCTAGCAGTCCCCATATTTCATTTATTTCACATTTTTACAATGAACATTTTAAGTTTTTCAATTAAATATTTAAATGACAAATTCATTAAAAATTCCTTTACAAAAGTTTCTCAACTATCATCAAATTTCATTTTCATCCATCAAACATAAAAAAAAACCAATATAGTAAAACCCTAGACTCTTAATAGTGTTGCAAATTAGTCCCCAGGATAGTTAGATTAAGCTACAATGACTTCAAAAACATAGAAATCATTAAAAATAGGATGAAAAATACTCACATGTATAAGGGTAGGCCGAATGTTTGAGTGTTCAACAATGGTGATTTGTTCCTTGAAATTTCGACTAAGAGAGATGGACAAGTTAAATTTGGTTTTTGTTTTATTTATTTTGTTATTTAATTACTCAATTACTTATATAACCTTACTAAATCCCATTAATGATGTCCAAACTTGTCCACTAATTAAATTAATGGTCTAATTACCATTTATGGCCATTCATGTTTCACTTTTATAGCAAGTTGACACATTTTTCTAATAGAACACAAGTTTTGCACTTTACTTGATTTAGTCTTTTTTTTAATCAAATTAAGCATGTAAACAATAAAATTTCTTCACGAAAATTTTATACGACACTACTAACATGATGTAAACATTAAAATAATATTAAAATTAATTATTTGACATCAGATTTGTGGTCCCGAAACTATTGTTCCGACTTCATTGAAAACAGGCTATTACAACTTCCTCCTAAGAAATGTTCGTCCCTAAAAATCTTACCAAAAAATAGATTCGGATATAGCTTTATCATAGCTTCCTTAGGCTCCCAGGTGGCTTCCTCTATCCCATGACATTGCTAAAGAACCTTTACTAAAGCTATAATTTGCTAAAGAACCTTTACTAAAGCTATGATTTTATTTATTAACTCTTGAAACTTTCGTGCCAAAATTCTAATTGATTCTCATTGTACGACTTATTAAGCTAAATTTCAACATCAGTCGATGAAATGATATGCGAAGGGTCTAATCGGTACCATCGCAACATGGATACATGAAATACATTATGAGTATTTTCTAACTCAACGGTAAAGCTAGCCGATACGCCACTGGCCCTATTCATTCAATAATCTCATACAACCTGATAAATCGTGGACTAAGCTTCCCTTTGCGATCGAAACAAAGATGTAACACCCTGAATTTGGGCCTAGAAGGATTGGGCCTTGAGTGTGGGAACAAACAAAAGTTTATATGTGCGTGAAATATCACAAATTGCATGTTGGCTTTAGTGGCTAAGTATTTGGGCATATATGAGAGTGTTGGAGAAGTCTTGGGTTCAAACCTGGGCTTTAGCTAAATTTTTGTTTTTAGTGAATAAAACCCTTGGTGCTTGGAAGTGGGTTTTTTAAATATTTATGGATAAAATATATCATAAAAAGAGCTTGTGGTCTAGTGGCAAGGTGGCGTGTATGGTGTGCATGAGGTCTAAGGTTCAATTCGTGGCATAGGTAAAGGAATGATTTATTTTGATGGCTGAGCTTGGAAGGAGGTGGAGTTGAACTGAGACTCTGAGGTTGAATTGGTCATGAGTGTTTCAAGGAAAGTTGAATTGGATGTTGAGTGATTTGGGAAGAAAATCAAGGAACTTTAAATAGGAGAGTTGCATGGGAGGAGTGCTTGTGCCGAATTGGGATGGTGGAAAGGGAGAATTTTGGCTGGGGGGAAATTGTGGTCACATTTCAGTTTTTCTTTGCTCAATTTCGGGTTTTTGGTGGTGTTTGACATCTAGTTTTGGTTTCTACTCCTTGTGTGCTGAATTCTCTGCTGCCTTTTCTCTTGTGTTTCTTGCTCAATTTTTGGGATCAAATATTGACTTTTTTTCTTACTTTGGCCGAATAGGCACTCTCATTTTGGGCATTCTTATTTCTTTCTTTAAGCGAAATTTGGTTTCTTCCTCTTAATCTTTTCTCTTAATTGCCAAATCTCTGCTTTCCTCCTCCTCTGATATTTCCTTTTCAATCATTGGTTGAATACTTCTTCTTCTTTTTCCCCTCTCAAACACCTTTCGGTTTAGCCTTGGTTTAATGGATTCTCTACTTCTATATCCCATACTCTCTCCATTTTTGTTCTCCATTTGGCAAGTAATCTCTGTTAATCGAACTCGCGATGAGCAAAGAGGGTTCTAGTAATAAAGTGATGACAGTGGTGTCGACTGAGAGTGGACGTGTAGCCTCTGCCCCCAAGTTTAAGCGACGTAGGGTATCGGCAGTTCGGGACTTTCCTCCAGGTTGCAGAAGGATGACTACACCAAAGTCTGGATTAAGTAGGCAAATCACAATTGACCGTTTGAGTCAAGACAAGTGGTAGTCGGACCTTCGGCTAGGGGTTTGGTTAATATTCTTTTAACTTTGTTGATAAGTGAGTAACTGTTGTTATGTTTGAATAGGTTCCGACGCTCGGGAATTCTTAGTACTCTATGTGATCAGGTGTGTAACCCTATGCCTTGTTTTGATAATCGGCTGAAAAATCGAAAATGTGTGTGTTGTTTACTCTGCTATGACTGTAGATCGGCAAAATGCCGAAAAGCCAGAAATATGGCGTATGATGCCACACAAGCGTGCGATCGCGCGTGTGGTGAACCGAGCTCACGGAATGTGGGCGTACGACGAGGAAGGCCACCATAAGCGAATTTGTAGGCTTAGGCCGTAGTGGGCCACTTGGGCCACAAAATGGGCAGAATAGGCCCAATAGGCTCGTGGGCTCACTTGTGTCAAATCAACTGCTAGGTGGAATATGGTTGGGCTTGTCACGTCGCGTTCATGGCACAGGCCACGTTGGGCCGGACTTATGGGCCCACACGAATAAAATGTATGTTATGTGGTAAGTTTTGGACTGGGCTATGTCGTTCGTACAACTTAGGTTGTTTTGGGCCTCGATGGGACGTGTGGGCCCAATGGGCTCGTGGGCCCACACGGATAAAATCTGCGGTAAGTTACTATTAATGAACCGGGCTATGGTGTACACATAGCCGCATCTAAATTTAGGGTAAATAGGCTACACGAGCGTGTGGGCCCACTTGCATCGTTATGTCTGTTTAGGTTACTTAAGTCACTCGAGGCGACAATGGACCCTCGGTTGGGTCGTTAAGACCCTCGATTTGTAAAATTATTGAAATACCCCCAGGTTGTAAAATTACCAAAATACCCTCGATTTGTGAAATTACCAAAATACCCTCGATTTGTGAAATTACTAAAATACCCCTGATTTGTGAAATTACTTAAATACCCCCGATTTACAAAATTATCGAAATAACCCTGTAGGATAAGATTACCGAAATACCTCTGTAGGGTAGGATTACCGAAATACCCCTGTAGGGTAGGATTACCGAAATACCCCTGTAGGGTAGGATTACCGAAATACACCTGTAGGGTAGGATTTTAGAAATACCCTTGTAGGGCAAAATGACTATTTTGCCCTAAAGAGTAAAATGACGATTTTGCCCTTGTGGGTAAATGACTGACTTGGGCTATAACTGATTTGACTGTGAATGTATGACTGCATTTTAATTGACTTGACTGTGGTTGTATGACTGATATGCTTTTAATAGTCATTACTGGGCATGGCTATTCTGCATACACGTGTGATGATTGAGCATGACATACACGACATATTGCATGGGGTTGGGACATTAATATGGAGGAAGTACTATTTTGATAGGGTCGCACGAGTCGCACGAGACGACTGTGGATCCAGTATTGACCTGTTAAGGTTGCACAGGTTGCACAAGATGACTGTGGACCGACAGATAGCTTAAAGCCATCTAATCTAATTATGGCTCTGTGCCAACCTGAAAATAGCTTTGTGCCATCTTGACTATGGCTTTGTGCCAAACGTATTTACCCGTGGCTATGTGCCTAACATACTTATTGATGATTCTATGTCGATCATATTTACCCAAGGCTGTGTGCCGATTATATTACCGTCGTTGATGGCTATGTGCCGAACATAATACACTTACCAATGGCTTTGTGCCAATTATAATACTGCTACTGAAGGCTTAGAGCCGCATATATACTAGTAGCTTTGCTGTGATTTTGGTTAGTGCCGCAATCGATGGTAACATTGGTGTGTTGGCTGGGTGGGTCGATTTTATCCCCACATAAGTGTAGGGTTGGTACGGATGGTGTGTTGGCTAGATCGGGGTGGGATGCATCCTCATACTATTGCATATCTGTTTATGAGATCTGTCACTATATTGGGCTTAGGCCCACTTGTTCTGTTATTGGTTTGGCTAGGCCCAATTGATTCTGTTATGGGCTGTGACCCAAATGATATTGTAGTGGGCTTCAGCCCACGTATGCTCTGAACTGGACCTTACTGTCACTGTCAAAAGGGCTTTGGCCCAGACTGTTCCGGTTTCTATTTTTGTGTACTGACTGCTACTCTAGTAAGGGGATTACACACTGAGTTTTCATAAATTCACCCCGTTTATTAACTGTGCAGGTAATCCTCAACATTAGGAGGATCGGTGCTGTGAGGGACTCGGAGATGGCCACACGATTGCCTTTGGACTTTATTTATGTTTTAGATTCCGGTTTGGGTTTTCAAATTTTGTAATAATTTCTCTTAAAGTTTTTGGATTTTAACTTTGGGTTTTATTTACTTCGATTTACAACTGCTTTTAAACAACACTACGTTTCCGCAACATTCTCGGAATGGTATTGCAACTTAGTTTTTAACATCATGTTTTCGTAAATCAGTTACTTTTAAAATTTGCTTCCGTAACTTAAAAGAAATTTTGGGAATAGAATTAATAACTTTTCAATGTACCATTTTATAAAATAAACTAATATAACTGAGATTTTACTCAAGTTTTCAAATAAGAAGTGTTTTCAATAAAAATATGGTTTTCGAAAAACACTTCAATGTGACACGTCAGATTCGGGCCTAACTTCTAGGCCAGGTTTGGGGTATTATAGAAAAACTCTCTTCCAAGGCAATACTTTCAAAAATTCTCTGTCCCGAATCTAAAATTAAATATCTTTACGTTTCAAATCTGCATACGACTTTTGTTGATTTGAAGCTGCTTTCAAACTGTCACGGATTACTTTTACTTTTTCTTCAGTCTCACGAATCAAATTGACCCCGTGTATCTTTTCTCAATAAGCTCGGTCCAATAAAAAGGAGTTTGGTATTTTCGGCCATACAAAGCTTCGCATGGTGCAAACTTTATGTTTGACTGATGACTATTATTGTACGCAAACTCAGCCAACGGTAAATATTTTTCCTAGTTGCCTTCGAATTCTAATACGCAACAACAAAGCATATCTTTGAGTATCTGAATTAGTCGCTCGAACTGACCATCTGTCTAGGGATGAAATGTAGTATTAAAATGTAATCGCGTACCTAGAGATTTTTGCAACTTACTCTAAAATCGCGATGTAAACCGAGAATCTCTATCTGAAATAATAGAAACTGACACCCCGTGCAATCTGATAATCTCAGAGATGTATAACTTAGCTAATCTCTCAAGGGAGTTATTTGTACGTTCCAGAATAAAATGTGCTGACTTCATCAAACAATCAACACCAACCTAAATGGCATCTTTCTTTCTCGAAGATAGGGGTAAACCTAATACGAAATCCATAGTAACTCGCTCCTATTTCCACTCTGGTATCGTCACTGGCTGCAACAAACCAGAAGGTACCTGATGTTCAGCTTTTACTTGTTGACATACTAAACATCTCGATATAAAATCTAAAATCTCACGCTTCATTCTCGGCCACCAATACATCTATTTTAAATTGTTGTACATTTTAGTGCTACCGGATGAATGGACAATCTACCATAATGAGCTTCGTACAAAATCTTTCGAATCAACTCTAAATCCCTCGGTACACAAAATCTGCCCTTAAAGTAAGCAATCATTGGACTCGATTTGAAAATCTAAATTAGGAATCGTCTCACATAATTTTTGTTTAGCTATCAACGCATCATCACATTTATGAGCTTTACAAATCAATTGTAAGAATAACGGTTTAGCTTTTAACTCAGCTAAAATCGAACCATCAACGGACAATGACAACTGCGTATTCAACGCTTGCAAAGCAAACAAATATTTTCTACTCAGAGCATCAGCTACTACATTTGCTTTTCCTAGATGATAATCAATAATCAAATCATAGTGTTTCAACAATTCGAGCCATCTGCGCTATCCTAGGTTCAAATCTTTCTATGTCATTAAATACTTAAAAATCTTATGATCGGTATAAATGTGACATTTTTCTCCATATAGATGGTGTCGACAAATCTTCAACGCAAACACAATTGTTGCCAACTCCAAATCATGTGTCCAGTAATTCTTTTCATGCGGCTTTAATTGTCTGGAAGCATAAGCTATCACTTTACCTTCCTACATCAAAACGCAAATTCTTTACCTGATTCAAGCTGAACTAAAATTGGTGCCTTGGTCAACAATGCTTTCAACTTTTTGAAACTTTGCTGACATTTCTCAAACCACTCAAACTTCACATCTTTCTGTAATAGACTCGTCACTGGAGTAGCTATCATCAAGAATCCCTTAACGAGTCTTCTGTTTGGATACATTTCTCGGTGGTTTCCAATCAACAATTGCTAAAATTTTACTCAGATAAACTCTGATGCCTTCAGCTGATACTATATGTCTTAGAAAACCAATTTCCCAAAGCCAAAATTTACATTTACTAAATTTGGCAAACAAATGCTTCTTACGCAGGGTTTGCAATACAATTCTCAAATGCTCGGCATGCTCAGACTCATCTCGAGAATAAATCAGAATATCATCTATAAAGACCACAACAAACCAGTCTAAATACAGTCTAAAAATTATGTTCATCAAATCCATAAATACTGCAGGTGCATTAGTTAAACCAAACAACATCACAAGAAATTCATAATGTCTATACCTAGTCTTGAATACAGTTTTTGGCACATTTGAATCTATAACCCGCAACTGATAACAACTAGAAAGTAGATCAACCTTCGAGAATACTTTTGCACCTTTCAACTGATCGAACAAATCTTCAATTCACAGCAATGGATACTTATTCTTGATTGTAACTTTGTTGAGCTGACGATAATAAATTCACAATCTCATTGATCCATCCTTTTTCTTAACGAACCGAATCAGTGCACCCCAAGGCGAGAAACTAGGTCGTGCAAAATCTCTATCTGTTAATTCTTGCAACTGAGTTTCAACTCTTTCAACTCTGTAGGAGCCATTTTGTATAGAGCTATCAATATCGGTAATGTTCCCGATACTAACTAAATAGAAAATTCAACCTTTCTGATCAGTGGTAACCCGTGTAACTCTTTTAGAAACACATTTGGATATTCACAAACCACAGACACTGATTCAAGTTTCAACTCAGACATTTTAGAATCCAAAACATAACCAAGGTATGCATTGTAACCTTTTCTCACATATTTCTGTGCTGTCATAGCTGAAATAACAATAAGCAACTTGCTCAGCTCACCTGATTCAATTTGAAGTGTTTCACCATTCTGACATTTAAGTATAATAAGCTTTCATCTACAATTCACTACAGCATCATGCAGAGTCAGCCAATCCATACCTAGAATCACATCAAACTCGTTAAATGGCAAAAATATTAGATTGGCCGAAAAGCTATAACCCCGAGTCATCAAAGGACAGTTCCTGCAGACTTTATCAACACATACTGACGTAGGGGGTTCCATAATTTAACCACAAATTTAGTGGACTCAATAGGTAAAATTTTACTTGACACTAGATTTGTGCATACATACGAACGAGTTGATCTAGGATAAATCAAAGAAGTAACTTTAGTGTCAAAGATAGAAAAAATACCAATAATAACATTTGGAGCAGAAGCTTCCTCACGCGCACGGATGGCATAGGCTCTAGCTTGTGCTCATGCCTCGAACCTCATAGCTGAGTCCCTAGTCGCACTTCGACTATTATTCACATTTTTAGGGCTCCTCGATGGTCTCCCTCTCGCAGTTGTATTGCTCAGTCAAATAGTCTGAATATTTTTCTTTTTCAGGTAACTCAGGACAATCCCGAATAAAATGCTCCTACGAACTACATCTAAAATAGACTCCATCATTCATCCAACATTTGCCAAAGTGTCATTGTCTACATCGTTGACAATCAGGTTTGTTGGCTTTAACACTACCAGCGCTTGCATGTTGCTTACCACAATCTTTGCTAGGATATCCCACTAAAGTAGTCAAACGATTATGGTAATCCTTCAATCTCTTTAAAGATAAATGATATGATTTCCTAGTTGATATCTTTCTTAAATCTCTAGCTTTAGAATCAACTTTCCTTTCCTCTTTACTAAGCTCCTCAGCTTTATGTGCTCTATCAACCAAAATAACTAATTCTTTCAACTCGAGAATTCTGACTAATAGCTTTATGTCTTTATTCAACCCGTCTTCGAACTATTTACACATAGCAGCTTTGGCTGGAATGCATTCTTGGGCATACTTACTCAATCTAGCAAACTCTCTTTCATATTCAGATACTGTAATACGACCCTGTTTAAGCTTAAGATATTCTTTGCGCTTCTGATCAAGGAACCTTTGACTTATATATTTCTTTCTGAACTCAGTTCAAAATAATTCCCATGTAAACTGCTCTCTCAGTACTATAGAAATCAAGAGGTTCCACCATTGATATGCTGAATCTTTCAATAGTGATACAACACATTTAACATACTCGGTCAGTGCACAAGATAACTCATAAAAGATTCAGATTGTATTTTCTAACCAAAACTCAGCTCTCTTAGGATTATCATTTACTGTAGCCCTAAATTCTTTGGCCTATATTTGTGAATTTTATCAACAGGTGGCTTACTCACGCGTAAAGGTTCTAAACCTTGAGGAACTATGAGGACAAGTTGGGGAACAGGTGGGGGTGGAGGTCGTTGAGTAGCTGGATTTGTTCGAACAAACTCTGTGAACTACTCGTTCATCATTTGGAAGAAGATTTCCTTAGCCTCTTCTCCCCACTCCTCAGATACGGGCCTAAAACCAAACGACGCTACTCCGTGAATAAAGGCTTGCGCATTACTTTTTACATTGACAGAGTCTGCTTGGTTGGAATCCATTACTATATGAAAATAGTGTCAAGAGTTATCACACTATCATAGGTTATATAATGGCATGTATATCTAGACTCACATACGCTATGTTTAGTTCGAGAATCAGTTAAATTAGAGCTCTGATACCATTAAATGTAATACCCTTAGCTTGTATCTATTGCCGGATTAGGGCTACAGGGCATTACCGAGGCATAACATCATACAATAAATAATTTATTGCCATAAAAAAATCACAAGAAAAATCATAGCAACACCAGTCAACAACATACATACGGTTCCTTTTACGAGCCCTCGAGCCCTAAAAAGACATTAGAAACGATTCGGGACTAAATCGAAAACATGTGAAATTTTTTAAAAAATGGTAATTTTTTTCAAACTGCAAGGGTCACAGAACCGTGTACCCTTCAAAATAACGCCACATGCCCGTGTGCCAGGCCGTGTCGCTTAGCCGTGTGTCACACACAGTTGAACACGTTCGTGTCTCTGCTCGTGTGGACAAAAAACAGGCCATTTCCAAGCCATTTTTCTCACCCAAACTCACACCTCATGCACAAGCCATTTGCACCTAAAATAAAGCATTCAAAACACACTTTTCATATGCATATTCTAGCTTACACAACATAGAAACTATCCAATAAACCAATATGCTGAAATGGCACCTCAAATTCAACAATCAAACTTACCTAAACACCTAACCAATTCCTTCACTAATTTAACTGCCAATTGAACAAAATTCACTATGACATTTTCCATAATAATCATATACCAAAAACTCATGTACAACCAATACAAAATGACCATTTTCCCAACTAACATATACCATAACCAATTTGACCCAAAAGATGATCACTTCCAAACTACCAAAACTAGCCATTTTTGAATATTATGCTACATTCATTCCGCACCAACCGTTCATTGTTACCAAACCATTTCCATCAACATTTCCTTACCATTATCTTAACCAACATGACATCAAATTAACAACCACACAAAATACTATATAATCTTAAAATCATACCAACTAATTCATCAACCAAGATAACATATATAGAAGCCAGACGTAATGGCCAAATTCATTAAACAAAACACCTATACATGCCATTATAACCATGACTCAAAATCATCAAAATCTATAGATTTAGCCGATGGATAGTGTGATGGATCTCCAACAGCCTTCCTGTAACACCCCTCACCTGTATTCAATGTTGGAATAGGGTTACGGAGCATTATCGAACTTACAAAATAATTAAACAACAATATAGCATACATAACATCATTTCATTCATTCATTCATCATTCAAATTCAATCAATTTGTCCCTAATACGAGCCTACGAGGCCCTAAATATACTTTGGGAGTGGTTCGGGACTAAACCAAAAGCTTAAGAAACTTTTGCAAACTTGGAAAATTTTTCTCAAAACAGGGGACACACACCTGTGTGGCCAAGCCGTGTGTCTCACACGGCCACAAGACACGCCCGTGTCACAGGCTGTGTGGCCAATCGAAATGGGAGCACATGGCCGTGTCCCAGCTCGTGTCCTACCTCATATAACTCTCTGACTTGGGTCACATGGCCAACACACACGCCCCTGTGGCTAGCCTGTGTGCCCTTAAAAAGGCAACACACGCCCGTGTGCCAAGCCGTGTGCTAGGCCGTGCCAAAGCTATAGGGTATACTGACTTATGCCACACGACCAAGTCATATGCCCGTGTATGAGGCCGTGTGGAGCATACTGACTTAATTTAAATTTTAACACCAGGGGACACACGACTGTGTAACAAAACCGAGTGTCACACATGGCTGAGACACACGCCCGTGTGGACAAAAATAGGCTATTTACCAAGCCATTTTGCCACCTAATTTGGTACACATCTTCACCTATACATATGGCACCAAAACAAAGCATAATAGGTAACCTACAACAACCAAATCTAACATAATTCATATCATTTCATCTAAGCATTTCTTAGACTAAACCATAATCATAAACATCCTCATTTCATCAACCATTTCCAAGCAAACATTAAACACATCAATCCACAATCACATAGCTTCTGAATTATCAAAAATTTGACATCTATAATACCAACTATCAATAATATTTCAAACCAACTTCAATCACCCAATATAAACCATAAGCACACTTATATATATACATAACCAAACTAACTAAATTAAGTCATGTCTCATGGCTATATATATACAAACCAAAATATAACCATTAATAAGCCATCTCAAGTGGCAAAGCTCACTACCAAGATGCATATCAAAATGACCATAATCCTATACATGCCATATGACCAAACCAAAAGCTCAAAAGTACCAAAGTGATGGTTGGATAATGTGATGTAGTCTCCGACGATCCCCGAATCTGAGCTAACTTTGAAATCACTATAAAACATGAGAAAAATAAACAAAGTAAACTTTATAGCTTAGTAAGCTCGTATGAAATAAACTCAGCAAATCATAAATACACAATTCGTCAATTTGAACTTGTTAAATCATAATTCATATATACTAACAAATCTTCCATATGCTTAATCATATTTTTATATGCAAATTTCATAACTTCTTCAATTTAAAGCTCGTATGATTCATATTCATTCCTGATCCAATCCGTAACAAACTCATACCTAAACAGAAATATGTCGAATACTCAAATTCTCGCACACTAAGTGCCAATACATAACCGAAGCTATTTTAAATCTCGCACACTAAGTGCCTTACATAGCTGAAGCTATCTTGAATCGCACACTAAGTGTCATACATAGCCGAAGTTATCTTGAATCGCACACTAAGTGCCATACATAGCTGAAGCTATCTTAAATCGCACACTAAGTGCTGTACATAGCCGAATTGTCGTCAATCACGACTGTCGACTCGTATACACAATTTATGCAATATCAAAGCATTTAAAGCATAATTATAACAATGCTTATTACATACAAACTTACTTCAGATATTAAAACGGCGAATCGAGTCAATTAGTCGATAACTTTCATTTTTCCCCGATCCTAATCCGAATTCCATTTTTTTATCTAAATATATTCAAAATTAACTCATTTAATAAACTATTTATTCAGTTCAATCCAAAATATACATTAGGGCTATTTTACACATTTGCCTCTAAACTTTCACTTTTTTTACAATTTAGTCCTTATTACATAAAATCAAAAATTAATGAAATTCTAATTATACCTATGCTAGCCGAATTTCCATAATGCCCCTAGCAACCCATAATATTTATTTATTTCACATTTTACCCACTAACTTTGCACAGTTTTCAATTTAATCCCTATTTTTTATTTTCACTAAAAATCACTTTATAAAACTTGTTTATCTAACATCAAATATTCACAACCTATCATCAAACATCAAAATACTCATGTATTCATCAATGGCATCATTTAAAATCTTTAACAGTTTTGCAAATTAGTCCCTTAGCTTAGTACTAGCTGCAACGATCTCAAAAAAACATAGAAATCATTAGAAAGGGACAAAAATCGTACCTTAACGAGCAAAAATGCCTTAGCCGAATGGTAGCCCTAAAATGGTTATTATTATCTTCCAAAAATTGGTGGAGAAGATGATACCAACCATTAATTTGGTTTTGTTTTATTTATATTTATGATAATAACCAAATTACCAATTGACCTTACTAATAAACCATTTAAAGACCTAATAATATGGCCATATAAGTCCAATCATACTAATATTGGTCTAATTACAATATAAGGACCTTTACTTTAATAAACCGTAGCTATTAGACACCTTTAGCTAATAGAAAAACACTTTTGCAATTTATGTAATTTAGTACTTTTTATCAAATTAACTATTCAAACGATAACATTTCTTCACGAAACTTTCACACATACATACCATCATGCTTTAAACACTTAAAATAATATTAAAATAATTTCACGACCTCAAATTTGTGGTCCCAAAACCACTATTCTGATTTGACTAAAAACGGGCTGTTACAACTCTCCCCCCTTAGAGATTTTTGTCCCCAAAAATCTTACTAGTAAATAGGTTAGGGTACTGTTTTCTCATAGCTTCTTCGGGCTCCCACGTAGCCTCCTCAACACCATGACGTTGCCATAAAACTTTTACTAAAGCTATAC
Source organism: Gossypium longicalyx (assembly GCA_025698465.1). NCBI lineage: Eukaryota > Viridiplantae > Streptophyta > Magnoliopsida > Malvales > Malvaceae > Gossypium > Gossypium longicalyx. Next base: position 45,038,395 of record CM047007.1, on the reverse strand, counting down.
TTTTATTTCTCAGTTCTTTGATCTCTCGAGCTAGAATTCTGATCGGTTCTTCGTTGTGCATCATATCAGATTGAATTTCAATCTCTGACGGAGAAATCACATGTGGTGGATCAGATCTATACTGTCGCAACATTGTTACATGAAATACATTATGAATCATTTCTATCTCTGATGGTAAGGCTAATTGATATGCCACTGGCCCTATTCGTTCAATAACCTCATACGGCCTGATGAATCGCGGACTCAATTTGCCTTTACGACCAAAATGAAGTATTTTCTTCCACGGAGATACTTTTAAAAACACTTTGTCACCATTCTGAAATTCAATGTCTTTTCGTTTCAAATCCGTGTACAACTTCTGATGATCTGAGGTTGCCTTCAAACAGTCACGAATTGCTTTCACTTTCTCTTTGGTTTGTCTAACCAAATCAACCCCGTGAATCTATTTCTCGCTAAGTTCAGTCCAAAACAATAGAGTTCAGCATTTGCAACCATATATAGCTTCATACGGTGCCATCTTTATGCTCGATTGAAAACTGCTATTATACGTAAATTCAACTAGTGGCAAATATTTCTTCCAATTGCCTTTGAACTCTAAAACACAACATCGGAGCATATCTTCAAGAACCTGAATTACTCGTTCAGACTGTCCATCAGTTTGTGGATGAAAAGCTGTACTAAAATTAAACTTTGTACCCAAAGCTTCTTGAAATTTCTTCTAGAACTGCGACGTAAACCTCGAATCTCTATCCGAAATGATAGAAATTGGCAACCCATGCAATCTAACGATCTCAGCAATGAACAATTTAGCTAATCTATCAAGTGAGTAGTCAGTGTGTATCGAAATGAAATGTGCTAATTTCGTTAATCGATCAACAACAACCCAAATAGCATCTTTCTTTTTTGGAGACAAAGGCAATCCCGATACAAAATCCATCGTAACTCTGTCCCATTTCCAGTTTGGTATCATCACAGGTTGAAGCAAACCCGATGGCACTTGATGTTCAGCTTTAACTTACTAACACACTAAACATTTCCTTACAAATTTAGAAATGTCTCGTTTCATACTCGACCACCAATACAGTTGTTTCAAATTGTTGTACATTTTAGTACTTCCAGGATGAACAGATAAACTGCCACTATGTGCTTCGTGTAAAATTTTCTGAATCAACTCTGGATTTTTCGGTATGCAAATTCTATCTCGAGACATCAAACAATCTTCAGATCTGATTCGGTATTCTGAATCACTAGTAGACTCGCATTGCATTCTTTTAGTTTCCAATTCACTATCACATTTTTGAGCTTCACAAATTTGTTGAAGAAATACTGGTTTAGCCTTTAACTCAGCTAAAATTGAACCATCATCAGATAATGAGAACTGTGATTCATTGCTCTCAAAGCAAACAATGATTTTCTACTCAAAGCATCTGCAACCACATTTGCTTTCCCCGGATGATAATCGATTACTAACTCATAATCTTTTAGTAGCTTGAGCCATATCCGTTGTCAGAAATTCAAATCTTTCTAAGTCATAATATACTTTAAACTTTTATGAACAGTAAAGATGTGACATTTTTCACCATACAAATGATGACGCCAAAGTTTCAATGCAAATACAATAACGACCAACTATAAATCGTGCGTCAGATAGTTCTTTTCATGCGATTTCAATTGTTTCATGGCATAAGATACAATGTTTCCCTCTTGCATCAATATGCAATCCAAACCATTTAATGACACATCGCTATAAAACCCCTTACTCGTATCCGACGTTGGGACAGGGTTCAAGGCGTTACCGGACTTAAACGTACACAATTTCGTAAAATTGGGTCATAAGATTTCATTCATATTTCGAAACATTCAATCACATACACATAGTTCCTTATTTGGGTCTATGAAGCCTAAAACAAACTTCAGTGGTGGTTCGAGACTAAATCGTAAACTTCTGAAGGTTTTACAATACTTAGGAAATTTTTTTCATATTTTGGAGAGTCACACGCCCGTGTCCTTAGCCGGTGTAACTCTCTGTTTATGACATCAACAACCATTTAAGGCCACACGGCCAAGGCACACTCCCACGGCCAGAGGCCGTGTCCTCTACACGGCTAGGACACACGGCCGTGTCTCTGCCCGTGTGGACTTAGGCTATTTTCTACACCTTTTTGTCATCCTTACATGCACACACACATACGTCATTCCAATGGCATTCAACATCCTCAATTATGAAACAAACATAACATTTACAAATCACAATACATGTATTACCCCTTTCTCACATTAAACCAAGTCTAGACATACCATACCTTATTCATTTGGCCTTGCCAAATACCTTACCACTCATACTTTTATACCATAGTTATCATCATGCTAATTAATTCTAACTTATCATTAAGCATATATATTCTAGCCAAGTTATGTCTTTATAGAGTATCGACATTTCACATACATAGAACAATATGCTTGACTAAGACATTCCACACCAATTTCATATTCAATTAACATTATTATTTATTCTCACTTTATACCATTATACCATGGTTACCAACTTATACATCTAACCTCCATGTTCAAGGCATTATCATCTTATTACCATATTACACATTTAATTCATGATCATGACCACCTCGACTGATCACAAAGCATGCATTCAACACACGTAACATTTTACCAACCATGCATGGCAAACAAACATATTCACATCATAATTATAAGACATAACATGAATAGCTAGATTTACTAGTCATAATCAATATGAGCCACACCTCATGGCCATATACAATAGCTCAATATAGGCCAATACATTTGGCCAAATTATGATAACACATGTTATAAAACTAGGTTCCTATATGTGCCACTCACTTGATATTTCTAACATATGTATCAATATTTCAAGGGTATTGGCTTGATAGTGTTATACTGCCTCCGACGATCTCCAACCCCAAGCTATCCTGACAATAATAAAAGAAATGGAAAGGACGGAGTAAGCTTAAAGCTTAGTAAGCTCGCATGAAAAATAATAAGCAATGTATTAACATGCTATTTTCAAATTCTCTCTATTTATTCAAAGTCTAGTTAAGCTATTTTCTCGAGTCACAGTCACTAAATTATTTATACCTGGAGCTACAGAACTCCAAATTAAGATTCGCTAATTTTCTCAGAAACTAGACTCACATATATTTTTATCGCAAAATTTTCAGAATTTTTGTTTTAGCCAATAAGTACAGTTTATTCTTTAAAGTCACCCCTATTTTGCTGTCCGACAGTTCCAACCTCTCTTTACTAAGGATTAATTATCTCATGGTATAGAACTCGGATAATGTTCCAGAACTCATTAAGGATTTTAATCATATAAATTATAACCCATAATTATATTTGTACAATTTGTAATGATTTTTCCAAGTCAGAACAGGGGATTCCAAAATCATTCTGACCCTATCTCATAAAAATTCAAATATCAAAGAATATGAAATTCTTTTGCTTTCACCGTTTCTTTTATGTGAAAATAGACTCATTAAGCTTTAATTTAATATCTTTTTCAACCTTTAATTTTATTCCCACCATTTTTAGTGAATTTTCAAAGTCACACAACTACTGCTGTCCAAAACTGTTTTATTACAAATTTCACTCTTACATAATCTCACTTACTCCATTTCATCTTACCAAAAGTTCGATCAACTATCGAGCACATTGCTCATAAATTTTTACACACATGTACCTGCACTTATTCATCACATAGTCATATTCATTTACACTTAATCATTACATGATCACATGTATTTTCAAGTAGTCAATTTCTCGTTGAACTCATCAGAATAATAACAGATATGCAGTGGCCTGCACTTATTACTACCCTTGTAACCGAAGCTATCTGGTGCACATAGTAGCCTGCACTTAGTACTACATCTATGACCAAAACCGACTCTTACACATAGTGGCCTGCACTTAGTACCACACTTGATCGAAGCTATCGAGTACACATAGTAGCCTGCACTTAGTATTACACATGCGACCTAACCATCTGGTACAAGTGGTAGCCAACACTTAGTACTACACACGTGACCTAAAGCCATCTTAAACACATAGTAGCCTACACATAGTACTACACATGTGTTCTCACAACAGATCATTTGTATCTTTTCTATTTCGAAGTTCCAACCGGGAAATTCCTCACTTTTCAACATTTTACTAATTCATCCTTAATCAAATTCAATTCATAATTTACATCAAGTGATCATTGAATATACAACCACATCTTATATAATAACAAAATATTATATCATAAGTAAAAACGATATATTATTTATGTAACACCCCTTACCCATACCCGAGACCGGGACAAGGTATGAGGCATTACCGTACATAAACAAGGCATCTCCAGAAAATACGGGTCATAAAATTTCACTCTAAATTAAAACTAATCAAACAAATTCATATTATCCTTATCATGGACCTACGAGGCCCAAAACATACATTAAAAGTAATCCAGGACTCAACTGAGAGCTTAAGAAAATTCTAAGAAAATTTCTAGGTTTAAGCCTTACACGCCCGTGTGGAGGCAATGCACACGCCCATGTGATTTGGGACACGCCTGTGTCCTATACCTGTGTGGAATTACTAGAATTTATTTTTCATTTCAAACATACATGGGTTTTCACACGGCCGAGCACACACCCGTGTCCCTGGCCTATGTCCCTCACACGGCCTAGACTCGCCCGTGTCATCGCTCGTGTCCAAAAACTTGGACATTTTGTTTATGACATCATCATTCATTTAGGGGCACACGGCCAAGGCATACGCCCGTGTGCTAGGCCGTGTCCTTCACACAGTTGAGACACACAGCCGTGTCTCTGCCCGTGTGTTTACTACATGCATACTGACTTGGAAATTTTTGGTGCAGGGGACACACGACCATTTAACACGCCCATGGGGCAGACCGTGTGTCACACACGGCTTAGACACATGCCTGTGTGTCTACCCGTGTGGACCTTTTTGGAGGCTATTTTCCAAGCCAATAGTCACCCTCAATCACTCATACATTCAAACACACTTTATAAAATGCAACATGACATATTTATGCACTCAAATACTCCACACCATAGCACTTCACATCTTCATAATGTCATCTTATTGCACACTCATTTATTACACCATTTAGAGGCATTCCACACCAATTTCATGCATTATTAAACATGTTACCATAACTTCAAATTGTGTATTCAAACACATAGTCATTTTAAGTCATTAGGTCATCCTTTAACCTTTAGGACTTAATTCACACTTTACCATACTTCATCTATCAACAACATATCACATCATTATCATGCACTCACCAAGAAATAACATATCCTACCATCAAAACACTAACACATGCATGTATGGGTAATTAGATTACAACCCAAATGATCAAATATGAGCCATATCACATGGCCATTACAAAAAAAATCATCATCATCACAGGCCTTCTCAATTTGGCCTAATAGCATGACACATATCACAAAATGACCAAGTTCCTATACATGCCACACTCAAAATAATAATTTCACTCTACCCAAAAGTCTTTTGTAGTGTGATTGAATACTCCGACAACTTCCGATCCCTGAGCCAGCTTGGTGGAACTACAAAGGATGGAAAAGAGAGGGGAGTAAGTATTAAAGCTTAGTAAGTCCACATGCAAATAATACGCGATAGTGGTAAACAATTAACATACAAAAACATGATATCATATACATAAAGATTATTCTTCATTCAAACCTCTTTGCTTATTCATTATATGCACATACATACTTGCTCATCTTAAAACAATCTTCATCAAAACATTATTCATAGGATTAGCATACGTACCTGTACTCATAAGAGAGTATCGATAACCATGCCTCTTTCATATGCCCTCCTTGGGACTTCATTACAATCATTAAATTACCCATTGAACACATCGGAATACTATTGGATACGTGGAAAACTTGCACATAAGTGCCTCATGTACATACGTAGCCAAAGCTACCTCATAACATGTAGACATCCATAGTGAACTTGGACCAACTCAACGAGCTCGGATGTTACATGCATCACATCCATAATGAACTAGGACCTACTGAACGAGCTCGGATGCCCGTATCCATAATGAACTCGGACCAACTCAACGATCTCGGATGCCTCACATATATTATGAACTTGGACCAACTCAACAAGTTCGGATTTCTTACGAACTCGGACCAACTGAACGAGCTCGGATCTCTTATTCCCTAATGACATGTCACTTGTATCCTAACTATTCCTAAGGTTCAAACGAGATTTTCTTCACTTACATATATTATCTCCATCGTACTTGCTCGTATTATTGTGGTTAACGACCATGATAACATTAATGCTTTCATAACAATCAATAAGTATTAACTCATAATTACAATAAAAAATTTATCACAATATATTAAAAGATTAAAACATACTACAACACTACATTATTTGCATATGTACTTACCTTGGTTCAAAACGATGATAATCGAGCCTAGTCGTCGTATACTTTATTCTTTCCTCGATCAAGTCCTGATTCCCTTTTTCTTAATCTATAAAGCCAAATTTAACTTATTTATTATTCACATTATTCAATTGGGTCCATAAATCATACTTTTTTAACTTTACATTTTGACCCCTAATCTTTCACATTTTATGATTTAGCCCCTAGGCTCGTAAAATGAAATGTATGCATTTTATTGATTACCTAAGCTTAGTTGAACCTTTACTAAGCTTATATCAGCCCATATTTTCTCTTATTTCACATTATTACTACTTTCTTTTACACTTTTACAAACAAGTCCCTTGTTTAGGTGTTTTCACTAGAAATCACCTAATAAAAGATGTTCATTATGCATCAAACATTCATATTTCTCCATTAATCATCAAAATACAAGCATGTCATGCATGGGTCAATTTTTATACATGAACCCTAGCTCAAAACATAGCTAGAAATGGGTAGATCATGTTACCGGGACTTCAAAAATACAAAGAACATTAAAAACGAGGCTAGGGAACACTTACTATTGAACTTGGAAATGTTGAACAAAACCCTAGCTATGGTGTTGTGTAATTTTCGGCAGGCAAGGAGGAAGATGGACACATTTTTGGTTAGATTTTCCCTTTTTATTCTTTTAATTACCTAATGACCAAAATGCCTTTAGGGTTTCTCTTTCCAATTTTTCCTATGCATGTCCATTTTTGTCCAAAATTTTAAAAATTGGTCAAATTTCTAATTAGGACCCTCTAATGCATAATCTAATACAATTTCATGCTTAAAGCTTCTAGAATGCAAGTTTTGCACTTTATTCAATTTGGTCCCTAAAATGCAATTAGACATTTTATGCATAGAATTTCTTCATGAAACTTTCACACAAGCATGAATTTATAACATAAACCTCATAAGAATCATAAAATAAATATTTCTATCTCAGATTTGTGGTCTCAAGACCACAGTTCTGACTAGGCCCTAATTCAGGATGTTACAATTTACATACAAAGTTACTCATTTCATTTAATTGTCATTTTCTATTAAATTTCCATTAACATCAAATCAATATAATCATAGCAAGATATATTCCATGTATAACAATAATAGCAATAATAACATGCTTATTAAGTCACACGAACTTACCTCGACACCAAAATAGCAAAAAGGGATCTAACCGTTGGTTTCTCGATTTTCATCCATTCTAGGTCCAATCTTTGTTTTCCTTAATCTATAATATCACATTTAGTCTAATTTTTAGTCACATTATTTAATGTGATCCAAAAATCATATTTTGAAAAATTTACATTTGTGCCTCTAAACTTTGTCAAAATTACACTTTTGCCCCTAGGCTCATAAAATGATTTTGATTCAATTTCCTCACTCTTTAAGCCTAGCCGAACCATTTTCATAACTATAAAAAACTACAATTCTCATCAAAACACACCTTTATGACAAATTTTACAACTTTTACAATTTAGTCCTTTTTAGCGTTTCACCGAAAACTACTTAGTAAAAGTCATTTCTCTAACCATAAACATGCATAATCTACCATTAAACATCAAAATGAAAAAAATTATCACATGGCTCAAACCCTATACCTTCATCATAACTCAAATAAATGGTAGAAATAGGTAAATCTTGTTACGAGGATTTTAAAAACTTAAAAATAATTAAAAACGGGGCTAGAACGAACTTACAATCGAGCTTGGAAGCTTGAAAAACCCTATCTATGTCTTCTCCATGCAGGTTTCAGCCATGGGGTTGAAGATGGACAAAAATTGGCTTTTAATTTTGTTTTTAATTCATTTTAATTACTAAATGACCAAAATGCCCCTAACTTAAAATTATTCAATTTCACCCATTTCATGTCCATTTTTGTCCAAAAAATTAACCAATGGTCTAATTACCATTTAAGGACCTCCAATTTAAAATTTCATAAAAATTGGACACCTCTAGCATGTAGAACTCAACTTTTGCACTTTTTACTATTTAGTCATTTTGACTAAATTAAGTGCCCAAACGTCAAAATTTTCGGACGAAATTTTCACAAAACAATTCCATAGAATCACAAACCACAAAAATATAATAAAAATGAATTTTCTTATGTCAAATTTTTGGTCTCGAAACCACTGTTCTGACTAGGCCCTATTTCAGGATGTTACAGTAAATCCCAAATTCTTTACCCGATTCAGGTTGAACCAACACTGGTGCCTCAGTTAACAATGTTTTCAATTGATTGAAGTTTTGTTGAAATTTCTTGGACCATTTAAACTTTACATCTTTCTGTAGTAGTTCTGTCATCGATGTAGTAATCATCGAGAACCTTTTTACAATAACTAGCCAAACCCAGAAAGTTTCTAACCTTGGATACATTTCTAGGTGGTTTCCAGTCAATTACTACAGAAATCTTGCTTGGATTAACTCGAGTGCCATCCTCTTAGACAATATGTCCCAAAAATCTAACTTCTCGTAGCCAAAACTCACATTTTCTGAATTTAGCATACAGTTGCTTATCTCTCAAGGTTTGCAACACAGTCCTCAAATGCTCGGCATACTCAGACTCATCTCGTGAATAGATCAGAATGTCGTCAATGAACACAACAACAAATCTATCTAAATACGGTCTAAAGATCTGATTCATCAAATCCATAAAAATGGTAGGAGCATTAGTTAGTCCAAAAGGCATAACAAGGAATTCATAGTGTCCGTACCTCGTTCTGATTGTAGTTTTTGGCACGTCTAAGTCTTTAACTCGCAATTGATAATAGCCAGACCTCAAATCAATCTTTGAAAACACTGTTGCACCTTTCAACTGATCAAATAAATCATCTACTCTCGGCAACAGATACTTATTCTTTATCATAACCTTGTTGAGCTGACGATAATAAATACACATTCTCATTGACCCGTCTTTCTTCTTAACAAATAACACTGGCGCACCCCAGGGCAAAAAACTTGGTTGTGCAAAACCTCTATCTGTTAACTTTTGCAACTGAGCTTTCAACTCTTTCAACTCTGTCGAAGCCGTTTTGTACAGATCTATAGATATTGACGAAGTTCCCGGCACTAATTTAATAGCAAATTCAACCTCTCTAATTGGTGGCAACCCCGATAATTCTTCAGGAAATACATCCAGATATTCACAAACAACTGGCTCTGATTCGACCTTTGATTCAGACACTTCTGTATTAAAAACATAAGCAAGGTAAGCCTCACAACCTTTTCTCACACATCTCTGAGCTAACATAGACGAGATCACAACAGACAATTCATTCAATTCATTTGATCCAATCCGAAGAATTTCATTATTCTGACACTTCAATTATATAGTCTTTTGTTTACAGTTCAGAACAACATCATGTAAAGTCAACCAATCAATATCTAGAATCACATCAAACACATCAAATGGTAAAAGCATCAAGTCAGTCGAAAAATAGTAACCTCAAGTCATTAAAGGACAGTTCTTGCATACTTTGTCAACTAGAACATACTTGCCTAAGGGGTTCGATACTTTAATCACAAACTCAGTACAATCAATAGGCAAACTCTTATTAGACACCAAATTCATACATTTATACGAATAAGTCGATCCAGGATCAATCAATGCAATAACATTAGTGTCGTAAAGAGAAAATGTACCGGTAATAACATCTGCTGATGACACATCTTTGCGGGCGCGAATAGCGTAAGCTTTAGCAAGTACTCTGGCCTAAGATCTCACTGTAGAATCTTTATTTGTACCACGATTACCACTTGCATTCCCGTATTTCTTGGCGGCCTCCCTTGAGTAGCTATATTGCTTGATCTTGCATTCTGAGATTTATCTTTTTCATTTAACTCAGGACAATCTCGGATAAAATGATCTCGCGAACCACAACTGTAACAAGATCTATTATTATTTTTCACCCAACAATCTCCAAAATGTCATTTTCCACACTGTTGATACTCAGGTTTAATGTCTTTCACGTTCCCAACACTCGATAATGATGTAGCTTGAGCTTTAGGACTTGTGTATTGCTTTCTGTGGTCTCTATTGGAATATCCCGCTGAAGTGGTTGATTGGTTAAAAGAATCTCTTGATTTCTTTGACAAGGAATGATAAGGTTTACTCATTGATCTCTTTCTCGAATCTCTTACCTCTAAATTAGCCTTTCTCTTTTCTTTGCTAAGTTCCTCGGCTTTGCAAGCTTTGTCGATTAAAACAACAAATTCCTTCAGTTCTAAAATTCCAACTAGAAGTTTAATGCCTTCATTCAACCCATCAACGAACCACTTGCACATGATTTCCTCAGTAGATACATACTCTTGAGCGTACTTGCTTAACCGTATAAATTCTCTTTCATATTCAGTTACAGTCATGCGGCCTTGTTTTAGTTCTAAAAACTCTTTATGCTTTTGATCCAAAAACTGTTGACTGATGTATTTCTTTCAAAACAGAGTCTAAAAGAATTCGCAGGTGACTCTCTCCCTCGGTACCACCGATACTAATGTATTCCATCACTGATACGCAGTATCTCTTAGAAGGGATATAGCACACTTTAAACATTCAGCTGGTGTGCAAGAAAGTTCATCAAGTACTCTAATAGTATTTTCAAGCCAAAACTCGGCTATATTAGGATCATTGTCAGCATTAGCTCTGAATTCTTCAGCCCCATGCTTATGGATCTTGTCAACTAGAGGCTTATTCAATCTTAAAAGCTCGACTCCTTGAGGAGCTACGGGAACCGATTGGGGATTAAGAGGGGGTGGAGGTTGTTGAGCAGCCAGGTTCGTTCGAATATATTGTGTGAACCACTCGTTCATCATTTGGATGAAGGCTTCTCTAACCTCTTCTCCCTTGCTACCCATTACGGGTCTAGAATCAGACAACACTATCCCTTGAGCGAGAATGGGCACATTACTTTCAACCTCATCAGCTATAGCATAATTGGGATCCGTTTTTATATGAAAACACATTTTAAAACGTCAGGAGTCATCACCTTATCACAGTTTATATATGGCATGTATAGCTAGACTCTCACACAAGCTACGTTAGTCCTAGAATCTACTAAATCATATCTCTGATACTAATAAATGTAACACCCCTCACCCGTATTCAATGCCAGAATATGGTTACGGAGCATTACTAAACTTACAAAACAATTAAACAACCATATAGCATACAAAACATCATTTCATACATTCATCATTCAAACTCACTCAATTTGTCCCTAATACGAGCCTACGAGGCCCTAAATATACTTTGGGAGTGGTCCGAGACTAAACTGAAAACTTAAGAAACTTTTACGAACTTGGAAATTTTTTCTCAAAACAGGGGACAGACGCCCGTGTGGCCAGGCTGTGTGTCTCACATGGCCACAAGACACGCCTGTGTCACAGGCCATGTGGACAATCGAAATGGGAGCACATGGCTGTGTCCTAGCCCATGTTTTACCCCGTGTAACTCTCTGACTTGGGTCACACGGCCAACACATAGTCCGTGTGCCCTAAAAATGGCCACAAACGCCCGTGTGCTAGGCCGTGTGCTAGGCCATTCCAAACCTGTAGGGTATACTGACTTATGCCACATGGCCAAGTCACATACCCGTGTGTGAGGCCGTGTAGAGCATACTTTTCAACACCAAGGGACACCCAGCCATGTAACCAGACCGTGTGTCACATACGACTGAGACACACGCCCGTGTCTCTATCTGTGTGGACAAAAATAGGCTACTTATTAAGCCATTTTGCCACCCAATTTGGTACACACCTTCACTTACACATATGGCACCAAAATAATCATAATAGGTAACCCAAAACAACCAAATCAAACATAATTCACACCATTTCATCTAAGCATTTCTTAGACTAAACCATAATCACAAACATCCTTATTTCATCAACCATTTCCAAGCAAACATTAAACACATCAATCTATAAGCACATAGCTTCTCAATTATCAACCATTTGACATCTATAATACCAACTATCAATAATATTTCAAACCAACTTCAATCACCCAATATAAGCCATATGCACAATTATATATATACATACCCATGCCTCTCAACAGGGCTACATAAGCTCCCAGACCTAGCGTGTACCACATAATTACATGCCTCTCAACGGGGCTATACAAGCTCCCGGACCTAGCATGTATCATGTCATCAAATGAGCTCATACATACATAGCTATCCTAGTGACATGTCACTTGTATCCTTACCTATTCCTAAGTTCAAATGGGATTCTCAAACTTTTGTCTCTTTGTCGAACATTCTCGGAATGTTGGCCTCATAACATATGACATTATCACATACAAATGCTAACTTGGCAACACTTGTAACATAAGCATAAAACATCAAAATATATTATAACAACAAAGTAACCAAATGACATATTAATTAACTAAATGTTGTTTAAACATTTAAAACATCAATTAAGGTATTTATTTGTACATGTACTTACCTCAGTACAAAATATTCGAAATAGTGCCTAAGCCTCGCACACTTTGTTCTTGCCTTTATCAAGGTTCGGTTCTCGTCTTTCTTGATCTATAATAGCAAATTTAGCTCATTAACTTCATACCTTACTCAAATCGACCCCAAATTCATGCTTTGATAAAATTACCATTTTACCCCTAAACTTTAACTTATTTATAATTTAGTCCCTAGGCTCGTATGATGAAATGCAAGTGATTTCTTGGTTACCGAAGCCTAGCCGAATACTTCTTGTACTTATAGCAGCCTATATTTTTTTCCTTCATTTCACACTTTCTACTCATTTTCATAACCTTTACAAAGAAGTCCTTTTTAGGGTTTCCATGCAAAATCACTTAACAATAGTTGTTCTCCATATTTTAAACTATCATATTCCTCCATAATCCATAAAAATACACCTAACTCATGCATGGGTAATTTTCTAAACATGAACCCTAGTATGAAATATGGGTAGAAATGAAGAGAGCAAGCCACTAGGATTTCAAAAATACGAAGAACATTAAAAACGGGGCTTGGATTGACTTACTTTGAGCCTGGAAAAGATGAACAAACCCTAGTTATGGTCTCTTGAATTTTCGGCAGCAAGGGGAAGAAGATAAGCTGATTTTTGGCTCTTTTTCCCTTTTTAATTCATTTAATATCTAAATGACCAAAATGCCCTTACTCACTAAACTTACAAAAATTTCCATGGATGTCCATAATTGTCCAAAAAATTAGAAATTGGGAAAATTGTTCTTCAAGACTTTCTAATTCATATTCCAAAACAATTTCACACAAATTACACCTAAAACCCAAGTTTTGCATCTTTTTCAATTTAGTCATTATTTTCGAATTGAACACTTTATTCTCAAAATTTCATCATGAAACTTTACCACATGCATATTCTTATACTTTAAATCTCATAATAATCATAATCTAAATATTTTAACGTCAAATATATGGTCTCAAAACCATTATTCCAACTGGGCCATATTTTGGGATGTTACACTACTATTTCTCATAAGACATCTGCTTAAGTACTGAAATTGTAACTAAATTGCATAAAATTTCTAATTTAGATAATATGCATAGTGTAAATAAGCATTAGACGGGGTGCAAGAGGTTGCGGAAGATGCTGTGGAGGTGCTAGTGCTAGATCATTGGCATCGAGGCACATGCTAAACATTGAGGCAAAGGAAGCACCGGCTTCACCGCTGGCTGAGACAGGGTCGTTCGACCGAGCTACTGGGGATGACGCGCTATCTTAGGCAATGCTTCGTATTTTGGAAAGGGTTGCTGGCACTTTGGGTTTAGTACTGTTACTGGGGGCCGTGGGTCGGTTACAAAATAACTCCGGTCAAATGGAGCAGAGATTTTTAGGGGAGTTTCTGGGGTGGCCCCGAGTGTGGTAGAATACTGGTTGGAGGCCACCAAAAGAATTATGGATGACCTCGGCTGTACATCGGAACAAAAGTTGAAGGGTGCTGTGTCCCTACTGAGAGATGAAGCCTATCAGTGGTGGCTTATGGTAAAAGAGGGTACCTCATCTGATCGATTGACCTGGGAGTTCTTCAAGTCCACGTTTTAAGGAAAGTATGTGGGTGCCAGCTATGTGGACGCTCGTAGAAAGGAATTTCTAAATTTGGTTCAAGGTGACAGATCCGTGGCTGAGTACGAGGCAAATTTTTTGCGACTTAGTTGGTATGCTTGAGGAATAGTAGCAACGAAATATGAGCACTATGTTCAGTTTGAGGACGACCTCAGGTATAGCCTCCGAGTGTTGATAGCTCCACAGAAGGAGCAGGACTTTGCCGCGTTAGTAAAGAAAGCTAAGATTGTTGAGGAGGTAAAGCGCGCTGAGCGTCAGAATCGGGAAAAAGAAAGGAGCATAGATAAGAGGATTTTGGAGACCTCCAATCCTGATCGGAGGCCTAAGAAAAATGTCAGAATGGAAGGGCCAGTTCGGGTTAGGGCCCCTGTTACTGTTGCTAGATTATAGCCTTGTGCGGGTTGTGGGAATTTTCATCGGGCTGAGTGTCGGAAAAGAAATGGTACATGCTTCAGATGCGGATCAGTGGGGCACTTTGTAAGAGATTGTACACAAAGGCCTGAACAAATGCAAGCTACAGGGCAGGGTGTTGCTCAACCAGCGAGAGGTGGACAGCATCCGCCAGAAGGCCGTCGTTAGGCTAGAGGTGGAAATGGAATGGGCCTGGAGCACCAGGCAGTGGTACTGGTCAAGCTGAGGCGAGACAACTAGCTTTGGTCTATGCAGCACGTCGCTGAGAGGTCAGAGACGTTCCAGATGCGGATACTAGTACGTACTTAAACCATAGTATACTACATTTAGTTTGGAATTAAAGTGTACAGCGAAAGCGTAGTGGTGTAGATTAAACTAAGCGTTTGTTTTGATAGTTGGAAATTTCAAGGATGAAATTTATTTAAGGGGGTAGAATTGTAACGCCCCGAATTTGGGCCTAGAAGTATTGGGCCTTGAGTATGGTCCCTAAGGAGGTTGTGTATAAGTATTTAATTGTGCAAGGAAATGACACAATTAAAAGTTTGCTCAAGTGGTTAAGGGTCCTAAGAGGAGTTGAAAAAGTCCTGGGTTCAAACTTAGGCTTTAGCAAAAATTTTGGTATTAAGTGAATAAAACCCTGGATTCTTGGATGAAGGCCTTTTAAATTATTGTGTTAAATAAATATCACAAGGAAGCTTGTGGTCTAGTGGTTGTGGCGTCACTAAGGTTGTAAGGGAGCTTGGGTTCAAGTCTTGGCTCTTGCAATTTATTTTGGTTTTTCTTTTAAAGGAACCTGGACTTTGGCCTATAGACCTTATAATTAATTGAGGATACAATATGACACAGAAAGAGCCTGTGGTGGAGTGGCAAGGTGGCGTGTTGTGTAACTGTGAGGTCTGAGGATCAAATCTTGGGGCGCAGTGGAGTATTTATTTTGCTATTTGAGTTGTGTAGGAGGTGGAGTTGGACTGGAACTTTGTGGTTGAAATGGTCATAAGAATGAGAAATTTTCCTAATGGTTGAAAGTAATCCTAAATCGGGAAGCTAACATGAGAATTGGCAAGAAGTTGGCTTTAAATAGAGCGAACCAAATGAGTTGGGGAGGAGGAAAGTAATTAAGACTCAATGCAGGATGTGCCAAGGATTGGTGATCGTGGACTTCGATGCATTCTCATAAATAGGTGTGTATTCATGCCCTTCTTTGTTGGAAGTCAGCAAAAGTCGAAAAGCTAAAAATTTGGCATTTGAGGCCTCACGAGCGTGCAATCACTCGTGTGGTAAATTGAGCCCACAAACATAGGTGTTAGACTGTAGAGGCCACCACGAGTGCTCTTGTGGTATTGGGCTATTCTGGGCCTCGTTGGGCTGAAATAGGCCGTGTGGGCCTAGTGAGCTTATGGGCCCACACGAATAAAATGTACGTGATGCGGTAAGTATTGTTTGGACTGTGACGTTCGCATAGCTGTGGTTGTTTTGGGGCAAAATGGGCCACACGAGTGTGTGGGCCCACTTGGGCCTAGTATGGGTCTTAGGCCCATTTACACTGTTAGGTCTGTTTAGGTTATTTAAGTCGCTCGAGGCAATGGTGGACCTTCTGTTAGGTCGTCAAGACCCTCAGTTTGTAAAATTACCGTAATACCCTTGTAGTGTAAAATGACCATAATACCCCTGGATGGTAGAATGATGGTTATGCGCTTATGTTCCGTATGACTGATGTGCTTATGATTTACATAAATTATTGTACTGAGTATGACTTTGCATTCACATATGATGTTATGACATGACATTTTGCATGGGGATGGGTGATTATTGACGGAGGAAGTGTACGGCTCGTAGCTGCTCTGTACAAGGCTTTCAGCCTTTCTGTGATACTTATGGCTTATAGCCATTCTGTTAACTGGTAGCGTTGCTGCGATATTTATGGCCTTGAGCCATTCTGTCTACTGCATTGAGCCGTTCTGCTGACTTAGTGCTGCAACCGGTGCTAAGCTTGGTGTGTTGGCTGGGTGGGTCGATTTTATCCCTACATAGTGAGTTGGTTGGTACGGGTGGTGTGTTGATTGGACTGGACTGGGAATCTGTCTGCATATCTGTATCTGATACTGAAATTGTATTGGGCTTAGGCCCACGCTCACACATTGTTCTGTTACTGTAATGGGCTCCGACCCAGACTGATTCGAAATTCTATCGATTTACTAACTGTTTTAGTTTAGGAGGGGATTACACACTGAGTTTTCATAAACTCACCCCGTTCATTAACTGTGCAGGTAATCCCCAGCATTAGGAGGATCGGTGCTGCGAGGGACTCGGAGGTGGCCGCACAACTGTTATTGTTTTTGATTTTCTTTTAAGTTATCTATTTACAAGTACTTATATTTGATCTGGGTTGTAAAAAGGCCTCTTTTAATTTCTGGTTCTAAAGTTGGAATTTTATATATTGTTTTATAACTGCTGGAGTAGAACACAGTTTTTCCAAAACAATAACTGGTTTTCGAAATATGACATTTCCGCAACTGTTTAAAATAAGCTTTCGCAAGCAAATAAAGTTTTAAAGGTAATGAAGTTTTATAAGAAAATGACTTTTAATAGACCAACATAAACTGAGATTTTCACAAGTTTTAAAAATTGCCATAAGAAGGGTTTTCAATGAGAACATGGTTTTCGAAAAACTCTTCAATGTGACACATTAGATTCGAGCCTAACTTCTAGGTCGGGTTTGGGGTGTTACATTCCTCACTTTTCAACAGTTTACCAATTCATCCATAATCAACTTCAATTCATAATTTACATCAAGTGATCATTCAATATACAATCACATCTCAGATAATAACAAAATATTATAACATAAGTAAAATGATATATTATTTACATACAAACTTACTCGTTTCAAAGAAATATCATGTTCCATCAAACATGTTATCGACATTTGAGCTATCGATTACTTCATGGGTATATCACGTTCTCATACACAATATCATTAACATATAAATCAATACAACCATAGCAAAATAGATTTCAAGTGTAACAACAATAACATGAATATCATGCTTATTTAATCATATGAACTTACCTTAAATGCAATTACGGTCAACTATTCCAATTTAGTCCATAATCTCGAACTTTCCTAATTTAGGCCCGAATCTCGGTTTTCTT
This sequence comes from Gossypium longicalyx, assembly GCA_025698465.1. Classification (NCBI taxonomy): domain Eukaryota; kingdom Viridiplantae; phylum Streptophyta; class Magnoliopsida; order Malvales; family Malvaceae; genus Gossypium; species Gossypium longicalyx. Next base: position 45,020,265 of record CM047007.1, on the reverse strand, counting down.
GATCTAACATTTCAAATATAGCTCATTTATTATTCACATTTTTCAAATTGACCCAAAAATCATACTTTTACAAATTTTCATTTTTACCCCTAAACTTTATCATATTTACACTTTTTCCTCTAGGCTCCTAAAATGATTTTTATTAATTTTTTTTGCACTTTAAGCCTAGACAAATCATTTTCATAACTATAGCAGCCCAAAATTTCCACTAAATCGCACTTTTATGACAAATTTTATAACTTTTACAATTTAGTTCTTTTTAGCGTTTTCACCGAAAACTACTTAGTAAAAGTCATTTCTCCAACTATAAACATGCATAATCTACCATTAAACATCAAAATGCACAAATTTATAACATGTTTCAAACCCTAGACCTTCATTATAACTCAAATAAATGGTAGAAATAGGTAGATCTTGTTACGAGGATTTCAAAAACGTAAAAATCATTAAAAACGGGGCTAGAACGGACTTACAATCAAGCTTGGAAGCTTGAAAAACCCTAGCTATGTATTCTCCATGCAAGTTTTGTCCATGGGGTTAAAGATGGACAAAAATTTGTTTTTAATTTTGTTTTTAATTCATTTTAATTACTAAATAACCAAAATGCCCCTAATTTAAAAATATTCTATTTCACCCATTCCATGTCCATTTTTGTCCAACAAATTAACCTATGTTCTAATTACCATTTAAGGACCTCCAATTTAAAATTTCATAATAATTGGACACCTCTAGCATGTAGAACTCAACTTTTGCACTTTTTACTATTTAGTCCTTTTAACTAAATTGAGTGCCCAAACGTCAAAATTTTCAGATGAAATTTTCACAAAACAATTCCATAGAACTGTAGACCATAAAAATATAATAAAAATGAATTTTATTACGTCAGATTCGTGGTCTCAAAACCACTATTCCGACTAGGTCCTAATTCGGGATGTTACAACTCTCCCCCCATTAGGGATTTTTGTCCCCAAAAATCTTACTAGAAGAGTGGTTTAGTTCCTCATAAACTCTACTATCTCATAAACATTACTAAAGAAATTTTACTTTAGCCTTCATTAAAAACCAGGGTCTTATTTAGCTTCTCAATAAATCATAATATAGAATCCAGTTCTCAATCCAATTAACAAGGACTAGCATTCCAAGAGTCCGACAATCTCAGAGATACCTGATTCCATTAACCCGTTGGGCAGAAATTTAACATATACCGAAATGATTTGCAGATTTCATCAAACACTTAATACAAGCCACATAACATCTTTCCTTTTTAAAGACAGGAATAATCCGTATATGAAATCCATAGTAACTCTTTCTCAGAGATCATACCTTAACTATCTTATCATCCTTTAATGATTCAAGTCAGCTACACTATCACAAAATTAAATTTGTCTATAATATCAAATACGTTGAGCTGTCACACTACCTTTCTGGTCTTAAAACACACCACTGAAAATCAAAAAGTCTTTGCTCAATGCAAACTAAACCAGTTCAAAGGCTTCGGTTAACAATGTCCTCGTCTACTCAAAGTTTTAGTAATTAACATGTAATAGACCATTCAATTTTCATAAAACAAAAATTTTATCATTCATAGCAGCTTTAAATCGTATCAAAGTCTTCTAAGATACAGACACTTTCCGTTCAGACTATCTATTTTTTACCCAAAAAAGATAAAATCTTATTCTCAGGCTTGAGAAAAATGATTTAGACATAATTGTTTTATTAAATCTTTCAAACAATAACCCACATAGACTGATCAACTAAATCGGTCTTAATTATTACTTGATAAAGCTTCAGGAAATCCTTCCTTTCAGTTGATAGAACCATTCAATATGCAATCATTTAAGATTCACTTATCATGACAATCAAAGACCTTTACCATTGCTTTAGCTCAAAATAACAAGAATATCCCGATTTAGGGCATTAACTTTAATCAACTTACTCGGGAGAAGAAATCCACCATACAAATCGAAACTCGCAATTTCGCCACTTATGCTTTTGCTGAGGTCAAAACTTTACACAAAATTTAAAGAAATCTGAATACTAGAATCATCACATTACTACTATCAACCTGAGGCATAATCATAATTGACATAGTCATCATAGGCCCAATAATACACTTTAGATACGTGTCATGATTAATAATTTTTGAAATAAAGACGACAAGAAGACCAAAATAAAGAAATCTAAGATAGAAAAAATCTAAGAATCATAACACCATGTGTATTTCTTATAAAATTCCAATGAATGGATTGTAACAGAATGCCAGAGAGAATTAGAGTAGTGCTGATTATAAACCAATCAGGTTATCAAAACTTTCGTCTATACATCATGATTGGAAAACACTCCCATATAACAAGAATTTTATCAGAAGAGTAACAACCATAGGAACATTCCTAAGAACAATTAAACATATAGAATACCTCAAAAGAGACTATCCAAAATCTGTTTAGCCATAACTGTCACACTCAATGTCCTACCTTTCAAATATTATTCCTTCAACTATTTTTGTCATCACTAATCCCGTACTATTTCTTTCACTGAAGAAAATAAGTTTAGAAGGAATTTCGATTACTACATTCTTTCAACGTCGTGTCTAAACAAGTCGATTTGTCAAGGTTAATTTCATCTCTCATTGTGATATTTCGTAAACCAAAAAAAATCTTTAAATCAATCTGATACCTTTTTTAATTCTGTCTTTACTTATCAACTCATTCTCAAACTCTGACCATATTTACAATCATTCTACCGCTGAACCCTTTTGGTCTCATACTCGTAAGCTTATTTCAGCACAAATCTTATGAAATCCTTTATAAACACCACTCTGGTAAGGGGGTGGGATTGTAAGATCCCTGACTCGTCTCTCATACACCTGTATATACCATATAACTTTCACCATTATAGTTATATTATTACCAACATATCATTCGCTTCAGACAAGCTAACATTAAAGCTTGCTTTACACACACTTTCCAATTACTTATTTAAACAAATGTACTTATACATACATTTTATGAATTCTGAATAACTTTACTTATCATTTTTATTCAATCAAACAGGTCAGGCACATAACATCATATGAGGGCCAAACAAACATGGATGAGTGTATCACAATCTGAGCTCTCATCTAGCACATCAACATATGCATATCATTATAATCATATAACTCAATTCAATCAATTTAGCATATTTACTTAGACTATGAGAGTTTTCCAGTCATACTTATTCAAACAAGAATACGTGGACATTTATTCCATCAATATTTTTGGTAAGTTACCCAAATACACGCATTCGTTCAAGTAAATCAATCATATACATCATGGAATTATCGATTAAACATAGGTAGGCTCATTACATCATAATCTTTTGTCTCATTTCATGTTTCCATATTTCAGGGATGCCTCCCGTTGGAACATGGCAATTTCGATGGATTCCCAAGTAGTATACTCAGGGTATATACGTTAATCATTCATCAATTCATGTCCAGTAGTACCTTTCGGGTACACTCTCTCGAATCACGTATCATATAGTAGAATTACTAGTCTAGGCTAAATTCTAACTTAAACATATTCTCAATAGACTTGTCTCAGGATTACCCGTCTGAGCTAAATCCCTTACATAATAAGGCCAATGGATTTTCCATCCATTCCATCACATTTACTCGAGAGAGTTCAACTTGGGATTACCTGTCTGAGCTAAATCCCATTTTGCATCATTATACCCCTTTCCAAGAAATCATTGTAATCCATCGAAATTCAACTTTCAATTGGGGCAGTAACATTTTGCTAATATCATGCTATTATGAACCCTTTATTCATACTTTTATGAGTTTCTATTTACCACATTCACTTAATCAAATAAGTCAAATGGACATCATCGTATGAACATCAAATAAGCATGAACATTCATCGTAACATAAAGTTTCATCTCACAAGTTATCACATATATCATGAACTTTTATTCATAATTTTCTGAATCCAGGCTTATCATGACTATACTTTACCTGAATACCTTAGCATCACATTTAACATGGTTGGCGTAGGTCGGTCGGAGAGTACTTCTGTCTAAATGAGATGGTTCTCATTCGCATCGGGAGACATCACACTATCACATATTGATGGCATGTATAGTTCGACTCTCATTCTTTCTAGGTTAGTCCGAGAACCGACTAAACCATAGCTCTGATACCACTAAATGTAACACCCCTTATCCGTGTCTGACGTCAGGACAGGATACGAAGCATTGCCGGACTTAAAATGCACATACATGTAAAACTGGGACATAAAATTTCTATCATATCAGAATCATTCGGTCACATGCAAAATGTCCCATACACGAGCCTTCGAGGCTCTAAACATGCATTAAAAGTAGTTTGGGACTAAACCGAGAACTCACGAACATTTTTATTAGAAAATTTTCACGTTTGGAGAGTCACACGCCCATGTCCTCAGCACGTGTAAATCTCTGTTTATGACACCAACAAACATTTAGGGTCACACGGGCAAGTCACACACCCATATACTAAGGCCGTGTCCTCCACATGGCCTTGTCTCTGCCCGTGTGGTCAACACTTAGGCTATTTTCCAAGCCTTTTTGTTGTCTTAATCTTTCACGTACTTAAATATTTTAAAGACACATATCATAGCATCATTTTAATGATTTAGCATGCCTCACTAAAGCACATTTTTAACAATCAACCATAACATATTACCTAATAATTAATCTCTACTTATTCAACAAATGTTCATGTTCAATCATTATCAACTTAATGCCAATTTACGCGTTTATTCCATAGTCATGACCACCTCGAATGGTCTTAAGGCATTCTCATGCACATATGTTATTTACTATTCATTCATGGTAGACAATTACAATCATATCACAAAGCATCAACAAATGGCAAGGATAATTAGGCCTACAGGCCAAAACATTATAAGCCATATCTCATGGCTATATACAATGAATCAATATAAGCCAATACATTTGGCTAAACCATAAGAACAAATATCAATAACTAAGCTCCTATGCATGCCACTCACTTGAAGATGCTTAAGACTTATCGATATCCCCTATTGATAGCTCGATAGTGTGATGCTGCCTCCAACGATCTCCAACCCCGAGCTAACCTGGCAACATTAAAGAAATGAAAAGGAGGGGGTAAGCTATATAGCTTAGTAAGTCCATATGAAAATAATAAGCAATTTATCAACATGATTCCATCAATTCTTACAACATGATTCCAAGGTAAAATAATCATAATTGCACTTTTACTTATGTTCAAGTTAAGCTATTTACTTGAGTCATAGTCACTCAGTTACTTATAACCTGAGCTACGGAACTTCAATTCAAGATCCGCTAATTTTACCTAAAACTAGACTCATGTATCTGATTATCATAAAATTTTAATAATTTTTGGATTAGCCAATAAGTACAGTTTACTCTTTAAATTATCCCCTATTTCGCTATCCAACAATTCCGACATCTCTTCACTAAAAATTAATTATCTCTTCATAAAAGATTTGGATAATGTTCCCGTTTGTTTTTTTCGAAAATAGACTCATTAAGGATTTTAAGAATATAAATTATAACCCATAATTATATTTTTAAAAATTTTAATAATTTTTCAAATTCAAAACAAGGGATTCCAAAATCATTCTGACCCCGTCTCACAAAAATTCAAATATCACATAATATAATTTTTTTTCTTTCACCGTTTCTTTTATATGAAAATACACTAAATAAGATTTTATTTCATATCTTTTTCAACTTATAATTTGATTTCCACCATTTTTGGTGATTTTTCGAAGTCACACAACTGCTGCTGTCCAAAACTATTCTATTACAAATTTCACTCTTACATAATCTCACTCACTCCATTCTATCTTACCGAAAGTTTACTCAACTATCGAGCACATTGCTCATAAATTTTCACACACATATACCTGCACTTATTCATCACATAATCATATTCAATTACACTAGTCATTATATGATCACATGTATTTTCACTTAGTTAATTTCCCGTTGAACTCATTAGAATAATAACAGATTCTCGATGGCCTGCACATATTACCACCCTTGTAACCGAAGCTATTTGGTGCACATAGTAGCCTGCACTTAGTACTACATCTATGACCAAAATAGTCTCTCACACATAGTGGCTTGCACTTAGTACCACACATGCGATCGAAGCTATCAGGTACGCATAGTAGCCTTCACTTAGTACTACACATGCGACCTAACCATCTGGTACACGTACTAGCCTGCAATTAGTACTACACATGTGACTTAAAACCATCTTAAACACATAGTAGCCTACACATAGTACTACACATGTGTTCTCACAATGGATCATTCGTATCTTTTCTATTCCGAAGGTCCAATCGGGAAATTCCTCACTTTTCAACAGTTTACCAATTCATCCATAATCAACTTCAATTCATAATTTACATCAAGTGATCATTCAATATACAACCACATCTCATATAGTAACAAAATATTATAACATAAGTAAAATGATATATTATGTACATACAAACTTACTCGTTTCAAAGAAATATCATGTTCCATCAAATTTCCATTATATTCAATCATCTCATCACATGTTATCGACATTTGAGCTATAGATTACTTCATAGGTATATCACGTTCCCATACACAATATCATTAACATATAAATCAATACAACCCTAGCAAAATAGATTTCAAGTGTAACAACAATAACATGAATATCGTGCTTATTTAATCACATGAACTTACCTTAAATGCAATTACGACCAACTATTCCAATTTAGTCTATAATCTCGAACTTTCCCGATTTAGGCCCGAATCTCGATTTTCTTGATCTAACATTTCAAATATAGCTCATTTATTATTTACATTTTTCAAATTGACCCAAAAATAATACTTTTGCAAATTTTCATTTTTACCCCTAAACTTTATCATATTTACACTTTTGCCCCTAGGCTTGTAAAATGGTTTTTATTAATTTTTTTTGCACTTTAAGCCTAGCCGAATCATTTTCATAACTATAGCAGCCCAAATATCCACTAAATCAGACTTTCATGATAAATTTTATAACTTTTATAATTTAATCCTTTTTAGCGTTTTCACCGAAAACTACTTAGTAAAAGTCATTTCTCTAACCATAAACATGCATAATCTACCATTAAACATCAAAATGCACAAATTTATAACATGGGTCAAGCCTTAGACCTTCATCGTAACTCAAATAAATGGTAGAAATAGGTAGATCTTGTTACGAGGATTTCAAAAATGTAAAAATCATTAAAAACAGGGCTAGAACGGACTTACAATCGAGCTTGGAAGCTTGAAAAACCCTACCTATGTATTCTCCATGCAAGTTTCGGCCATGGGGTTGAAGATGGAAAAAATTTGGCTTTTAATTTTGTTTTTAATTTATTTTAATTACTAAATGACAAAAATGCCCCTAACTTAAAAATATTCTATTTCACCCATTTCATGTCCATTTTTGTCAAAAAAATTAACCAATGGTCTAATTACCATTTAAGGACCTCCAATTTAAAATTTCATAACAATTGGACACTTCTAGCATGTAGAACTCAACTTTTGCACTTTTTACGATTTAGTCCTTTTGACTAAATTGAGTGCCCAAACGTCAAAATTTTCAGACGAAATTTCCACAAAACAATTTCATAGAATTGTAGACCATAAAAATATAATAAAAATGAATTTTCTTATGTCGAATTAGTGGTCTCGAAACCACTGTTCCGACTAGGTCCTAATTTGGGATGTTACACATATAGATACACAAACCTTTCTCAATACATAATTATTCACATTCACATGTAAGTTCATCAATTACTTCTCATTTAAATGTTCATATGAATCTCATACGTACCTGAATCACTTAGCTCATTCACATAATATTTCTCAACTTGACTTTGGTCGTTAAACCATTCGGAATCGTTAAGGATACTCGGAAATCACATAAACTCGTACAATGCCATATCCTAGATATGGTCTTACATGTAAATACATATCGATGCCGCTGTCCCAGACAGAGTCTTACACGAAAACACAATACAATGCCAATGTCTCAGACATGGTCTTACACGTAATCTCAATACAATGCCAATGTCCCAGACATGGTCTTACATGTAATCACATCTCGATAACCTAATGTCATGACATTTGTATCCTATGCTATTCCTAAGGTTCGTACGAGACTTTCAGATGTCGAAACTTCATCGTTTCTTGCTCATAATTACTCGTTCAACATTCATAACGAATCAATGGCAAGTAAACACATAAAATTCAACTTAAATGCATTTATTAGTATATGAACTTACCTCATACAAACACGAACGGACCGGAACGGCTATTCGACAACTTTTGATTTCCCCTGATCTAAATCTGATTTTCTCTTTTCTTGATCTAAATTAATACAAATTTTACTAATTATTTAATCAATTCAATCCAAAAATACATAATTAGGCTTTTCTACACTTTGGCCCTTATAATTTCACACTTTGACATTTTAGTCCTTATTTCACAAAACACAAAATATGCATAATTTCCTTTTACACATGCTTGGCTAAATATTACATTAATTCATATAAGTCCATATCTTTCATTTATTTCACATGTTGACCCCTAAATTTACAAATTTCACAATTTAATCCTTAATACACTTTTTTTTTATCAAAAATCACATAATTAAACATAATAATCTATCAACAAAGATTTATTTTTCATTATCAAACCACAAAAATCTCAAGCTATTAACAATGGTAAATCAAAAAATCCACAACCAATTCAAAAATTCAAGCATGGGCTAGCTAGTACTCAAAGCAACGTTCTCAAAAACGTAAAAATTACCAAAATCTGAACAAAATCCATACCTTAATTAAAGAAACCAAGGCCGAACCTAGCTTGCTCTTTTTCTTTCTTTTTCATTTGTAGTTTTGGTCAAAGGATGAACAAATGCATGACCATTTTAATTTTTGTTTTATTATATTATCATTTATTAACTTAATTACCTTATTAACCTTAATGAAATAATATAAAAGCTTTATAATGGTTGTCTATTATCGTCCATGCTATTATTCAATGGCCTAATTTCATTTCAAGGCCTCCACATTAAAAAGAACATAGCAATTTTGCACTTTAACAAATAGCAAGTCATTTTTGCGTTTTACACGATTAAGTCCTTTAATCAAATTAGACATCCAATCGATAAAATTATTTCACGAAAATCTCACACATACATGTTGACATTCTGTAAACACATAAAATAATATTAAAATAATTTTTCGACCTCAGATTTGTGGTCTCGAAACTATTATTCTGATTTAGCTAAAACCAGGCTGTTACAAACTTCATAACTTCTTCAATTTAAAGCTCGTATGATTCATATTCATACTTGATCCAATCCGTAACAAACTCATACCTAAACGAAAATATGTCGAATACTCGAATTCTCGCACACTAAGTGCCAATACATAACCGAAGCTATTTTAAATCTCGGACACTAAGTGCCTTACATAGCCAAAGCTATCTTGAATCGCACACTAAGTGCCATACATAGTCGAAGTTATCTTGAATCGCACACTAAGCATAGTCGAAGTTATCTTGAATCGCACACTAAGTGCCAAACATAGCCGAAGCTATCTTGAATAGCACACTAAGTGTCGTACATAGCCGAATTGTCGTCAATTATGACTGCAAACTCGTATACACAATTTATGCAATATCAAAGCATTTAAAGCATAATTATAACAATGCTTATTACATAAGAACTTACCTCAAATATTAAAATGACGAATCGAGTCGATTAGTCCATAACTTTCGTTTTTCCCCAATCCTAATCCGAATTTCGTTTTTCTTGATCTAAATATATTCAAAATTAACTCATTTAATCAACTATTTATTCAATTCAATCCAAAATGTACATTAGGGCTATTTTACACATTGCCCCTAAACTTTCACATTTTTACAATTTAGTCCTTATTACATAAAATCACAAATTAATAAAATTCCAATTATACCTATGCTAGCTGAATTACCATAATGCCCCTAGCAGCCCATAATTTTTATTTATTTCACATTTTACCCACTAACTTCACACATTTCTCAATTTAATCCCTATTTTGCATATTCACTAAAAATCACTTTACAAAACTTGTTTATCTAATATCAAATATTCATAATCTATGATCAAACATCAAAATACTCATGTATTCATCAATGGTATTATTTAAAATCATTAACAGTTTTGCAAATTAGTCCTTGGGCTAGTTAGTACTAGCTGCAACGATCTTAAAAAAAAACATAGAAATCATTAAAAACGAGACAAAAATGGTACCTTAATGAGAAAAAATGCCCTAGCCGAATGGTAGAGCTAAAATGGTGTTTATTCTCTTCCAAAAATCGGTGGAGAAGATGATACCAACCATTAATTTGGTTTTGTTTTATTTATATTTATGATAATAACCAAATTACCAAATTGACCTTACTAATAAACCATTTAAACACCTAATAATGTGTCCATATAAGTCCACTCATACTAATATTGGTCTAATTGCAACATAAGGACTTTTACTTTAATAAACCATAGCTATTAGACACCTTTAGCTAATAGAACAACACTTTTGCAATTTACGTGATTTAGTCCTTTTTATCAAATTAACTATTCAAACGATAAAATTTCTTCACGAAACTTTCAAACATACATACCATCATGCTGTAAAAACTTAAAATAATATTAAAATAATTTTACAACCTCGGATTTGTGGTCCAAAAACCACTATTCTGATTTGACTAAAAATGGGTTGTTACATTTCCAACCCGTACGAGCTTCCGATTAACTAGAAACACAAAGAAATCAACACGAAGTAAGAATGTAATGCTTAGAAAGTTCATAATTCATAAAAAAAAAACTTACCATTTCAATTTATAAGCATAAAAACAATTTGAGATAATCCAATATGATTTGGCATTAGCCTAAGGAGCAACAACCTTTCAAGTTAGATAATCTCATAGCTTAGTAAATCATCTCAATAACATCATACCTTTTATATACACTACTTATAAGCATTCATACTTTCAAGCATATGGATAAGCATATTTCAAACATCATCAACTCATACCTTTTCATACCTTCATAGCATCACTTACTGAAGCATTTGTCAAACCTTCCCTTTTTCATACCCGTGATACTCGGGAATCTCGCACACTATGTGCCAACATGTGGTCGAAACCACTACTATCTCATATCTCGTATCAGTGCTCTTGCTCGAGCCATAAATGGGTCTACCAACACAAGCTATCAGTTAAGACTTAGCTACACAGTGCTACTTACACAAGCTGTCAAGTAACTGCAACACATGCCAGAAATTCAGCCACCGATAGGACGTATAAGACCAGCACCCAAAACACGGTAACCCATAATGACATTTCATTTCTATCCTATATATTCTTAAGGTTTAAACGGGATCCGAAAGCCAGCAAAACTCTGTTGGATATTTCTGTAGGGTCATAATATCAAAATATATAACACAAAAGTATTTAATTCAAAAATAATTCAATGCTAATTAAATATACGAACTTACCTCAAGCACGAACGAAAAATTAGAATAAATTAATCCAATACTTTTTCTTTTCCCTGATCTAATTCTATACGTTGCTTTTCTTGATCTATATAATCAAATTTAACTATTTTAAACTTCATTCTATTCAATTTAATCCAATAATAATAATATTTTTCAAAATTACACTTTTGCTCCTATAATTTAAATTCATTTCAGTTTAGTCTTTAGCTCATAAAAATGAAAATTCATGCAATTTAGTCCACACCCATTCTAGCTGAATATTAATTTAGTCCCTAGCAATCCCCACATTTGATTTATTTCACATTTTTACCATGAACATTTTCAATTTTTCAATTAAATTCTTAAATGACAAATTCATCAAAAATTACTTTACAAAAGTTGCTCAACTATCATCAAATATTCTTTTTCATCCATCAAACAAAAAAAACAATCAATATGCATTCATGGTAAAACCTTAAACTCTTAATAGTTTTGCAAATTAGTCCCCGGGCTAGCTAGATTAAATTACAAAAACTTCAAAAATATAGAAATCATTAAAAATAGGATGAAAAACCCCACATGCATAAGGGTAAAGATTGGCCAAATGTTTGAGTATTCAACAATGGTGATTTCTTCCTTGACATTTCGGCTAGGAGAGGTGGACAAGGTAAATTTGGTTTTAGTTTTATTTATTTTGTTATTTAATTACTCAATTACTTATATAACCTTACTAAATCCCATTAATGATGTCCAAACTTGTCCAATAATTAAATTAATGGTATAATTACAATCTAAGGCCACTCATGTTTCACTTTCATAGCAAATTGACACTTTTTTCTAGTAGAACACAAGTTTTGCACTTTACATGATTTAGTCATTTTTATGAAATTAAGCATGTAAATGATAAAATTTCTTCACGAAATTTTTATATGACACTACTAACATGCTGTAAACATTAAAATAATATTAAAATAAATTTTTTGACATCAGATTTGTGGTCCCAAAACCACTATTCTAACTTTACTAAAAATTGTTGTTACAAATTGGCGGTTGCATACGCTGTAACAACATGTGCACACTGGTATCGAAGTGTCTGAAACTCCCTACACTCGCACTGCTTGTTTAGAGATCAACTCCATAGGACTTTGGTGGGACCCTCGCGCGGCGGCCGATGCAATCTGTCACTCTAGAAGTATCCAAGTTTTGGGCATATAGTTTTGTAATCATTGACCTCGCCCTCCGAGTCTTGCCTTTCATGGCATTCCTAACCTTTTCCATGTACACGTGTCTGGTCTCCATCTATTTTGCTTGTCTCAACCCCATTTTTGGCATCAATGTTGCCAGCTAGTAAAACGTAGTTAAAAAAACTAATGAAATTGGCAAGTGACGTATACGCTATAAGACGGAGTTAACTGCCTCAACGATGTTGGTCGTCATATGACCATATCAATACCCATCATCAAAACATTGAGCCCATTGCCACGGCTCCATGCTACCCAACCACTGTTCGAGAGAAGTCAGGACCCCCACCATATCAATCTCCAACCTTGCCAGCCTATGCCTAAATCAGTGTGGTTCCAGCTCGTACCCTATGTATGTATTCTGATATAACATTTTACCATTCATTTTAGTAAAATGATTCAAAATATTTACAAATACAATTTGAAATTGGATTTTTTACCCATGTTCACGAGTTGTTTGTGCCAGCTTTTATTCTTGGACTCATTGTGGAAGTTGACAATGAAGTGGTGGATGCAGTTGACGGACCTCTACAAAACCCCAGAATGTCGAATCGAAGCAAGTAGTCTCTTTGATCTGTTGGAGATAATGCACATGTTTTCTTTACTAACAACATGCCTCTGTAAATTCCTAAAGAAAAATTCCCAAGATTTGAAGTTCTCTGAATCCATAATGGTGAAGGCGATCGGTAGTACATTTTGGTTACCATCTTGTGCAACCCCAATCCAGAGTATCTATGTGTATTTTCCATAAAGCCATATGCCATCAACTTGCACCAATAGCTTGCAATGGGAGAAGGCCCTAACACACGGATCGAACATCCAGAACAATTGGTAAAAATTCTTCTCCTCTGTTGTAGTTCACCATCTAAGCCTTTGTAAGGCAACAACTACAAGTCGACTATAGTATTTGACATGTACTCCTGTATCATTGAAATCCACCACTAAAGTTCATTGTATGGTGCATTCCAGTCACCGTACAACTACTCCATGGCCATTTGTTTTGCCCACCATGTTTTTATGTACGACACCTTGTACTGGAATCGAGCTTGCATGACTACAATCAGGACTGATATAGGAATGGTGGGCATATCTTTCACTAGCGGCTTGATGCAGTTGTAGATACTTTTGGCATCCAATTTTTGGTTGTCTTGCATCATACGTGCAACAGTGCATGTACAGGGCCCTTCTAAATTTTAGATTTACCACTGTTGAGTCCTCAGTATAAATGTAGTTTGAACCCGCCAGTTGCACCCTTCATCAGACCTCTAACATTCCCTAACATATAATGTCAGTGTAGACTTTGTGGCCTCGTAATCAATCGACACCTTCATGATATACCGCTTGATGATGAATACGTAATTCGCTTGTGATAAATTTTGATTTCATGCCATGTGATAAATAGGTATGTAGATGGATGTATATACACATATTAGGAATTTGATATTATTCATGGAATTGCAATGAAAAACATGCCTCAGTTTTATATTCATTAAGATGTTTAGCGATGACCTAGTGTATTGTTTAACTAGCCAAGAGCCTAAATGACTAATATTTATGCTATATTATTCCTAGTTCCCATAATTTGAACCTTCAATTATCCTTTCTTGATGAACCTTTGTATTTGAAACCTTGATCTTAAAATGAGTGTGAAATCAAACCTTCTCTGTCCTGTACTTGATTTGTACTATGAAATGGGCGTCAGACCATGGATATTGAGGGTTAGGTTGATACATTAAAATATGTACATGAGTGAAAAATGAGCAAATGGTTAAATATGGTAGGTGTAAGCCTTTGTTTAAATGTGCTCAAATGAAAAATTTTATGAGTAAATAAAAGCAAATTTAGAGTTAAGAGCATAGTGAGTGGTTAAAAGGCATTGTGACTAAAAGACAAAAACTACTAAAATGTGCTTAAAATAAGTCCTTCTACTTTTATAATTCACTTAGGCTTGCTTGCTTTTGTAATTACTAATATTGAATTGTGTCTTCCATGAAGATAAAAGGCATGTGAGAGAAGGAGAAATAAGGAGGTGAGCATTATGGTAAAATTGGGGAAGAAAGGGGACCAATTTCATGTGCTCTACTATTTCTAGTGCTTGAAATCAATTTGATGCATTTTCCTTTAAACTCAAACTATCCCCTACACTCAAAACGTTACAAGCCTAGAAGTCCAATGTGACCTTGGCATATCCTTTATGAATTCTTAACTGTGATACTTATGTAACATCCCGAATTAGGGCCTAGTTGGAACAATGGTTTTGAGACCACAAATCTGAATTAGAAATGATTATTTTATAATTATTATAAAGTCTATGATATGTTTATATGATTGTGTAAAATTTTCATGAAGAAATTATATGTAAGAAGTGTTTAATTTGGCTTTAAGGGCTAAATCGCGTAAAGTGCGAAAGTTACATTCTAATAGCTAAAGGTATTAAATAGATAAAGAATTTTTAGTGGAAGCCCTTATGTGAAAATTAGCCCATGAATAAGTTAGTGGAAGGTATTTGTTTGGTATTAATGAAACTAGTTAGAAATTAAAAGGGTAAATTGGTAATTAAGTTAAAAAGGTATAATAAGACAAAAATGCAAAAAGTTATCATCTTTATGTTTCTTTCTTCCACCGAAATGAAGAAAAATGGGCACCCATGGATGAGTATGATCTTTAGCCAAGCTTCTATGGCTCATCTAGGTACGGTTTTTGTCCCATTTTTAATTATTTTTATGTTTTCGGAGTCGTGGTAACTCAATTTAGCTATCCCGTACCTCTGTTTTCAAAACTGTTAAAATTTTTTAATTTTGCCATTGTTGATAAAATGTGTATTTTGATAATTGATGATAGAAAATGCATCCTTGTTGTTAGATAAACAACATTTGTAAAGTGATTTTTGATAAAAATGTCGATTAAGGACTAAGTTGAGAAATGTGTTAAATTGTGTGATAAAAGTGTGAATATGTGAAATAAGTTGGCTGCTGTAAGTAAGATAAATGTTTGGCTAGGCTTGGGTTGGGATAAAATAGAATGAATTTTATTTTTCGAGCCTAGGGACTAATTTACAAATAAGTGAAAGTTTAGGGGTAAAATTGTAAATTTTCCAAAGTATGATTTTTGGGTCAATTTGAATATCATGAGTACTAAATAAGCTATATTTGACATGTTAGATCAAGAAAATCGAGATTCTGGCTTAAATCGAGAAAGTACGTGGTTAAGGACAAAAAGGGAATAATTAACCGTTTTGCATTTGAGGTAAGTTCGTGTGATAATAATAATAATGCAATGTCTTATTTGAATTGAAATGCTTAATTATTATTATATAATTTTTATGATTTGTTACGAATATACTCGACGAGGAATCGACAAACGAGTCGTATGATAAAATTGGTAAGACAATAATGTTATTGTGATTTGTGAATGAAATCTGAATTGATATGATAATTCGGATGTGTTGAATTATATGTTTGTGGTACTATGTACATGACGATGTTATGCTTTACGAAATTATATTGTATGCTATGCATATGCAATGACCTAAAACATATGTCTATGGAGTTTGATGACATTGTAATGAATGGTAACTTAGTGTTAAAGAGTGATATTACATGGAATATGCATAATGAGATTTGATGTGGTAAAACTCCCAGTTGAACTGTAGGAATAGATCGAATATCCATGCCATGATACTAGGGTTATGTGTGAGCCAGTGTAAGACCATGTTTGGAATATGGCATCTGCATTGTTATGAGAGCTAGTGTAAGACCATGTTTGGGACATGGCATCGGCCTCAATATGTGAGCCAGTGTAAGACCATGTTTGGAACATGGCATCAGTATTGTTATGAGAGCTAGTGTAAGACCATGTCTGGGACATGGCATCGGCCTCAATATGAGAGCTAGTGTAAGACCATATTTGGAACATGGCATCGGCATTGTTATGTGTGCCAGTGTAAGACCATGTCTGGGACATGGCATCGACACCGATGTATGAGAGCCAGCGTAAGACCATGTCTGGGACATGGCATTGGTATTTTACTCTTTTTGTATTAGGCTTATTGGGTATCCTTTAGTATTCCAACTGGTTCAATGGGTGATTTAAAGATTGTGTCATGATTGAGAAAAGTTATGATTATGTTGCAAGTGGTACAAGTATGTGTGCAAAACTCATGAGAAATGATTTCGGTTTATGATACATCTTTGGTAAGGATTCAAATAAGTAAGTCATGCCCATGAGAATGATTTTGTGGTGACCTTGTGATTATGGGCCTATGCTTATGATGTATAAATATGTATTTTTACTATGATGGTTGAAATGATTTGTAAATGTTTTATAAACTAAGCTATCATTATTTTACACTAAAACAGTTTTGAACAGCAGCAGTAGTCCGATTTTGAAAATCCACCAAAAAATTGTGAAAATTGAGTTAGAGGTTGAATAAAATATGAAATTAAATCTTATTGAGTCTACTTTCACATAGAAGAAACAGTGTAAGAAAAAGAATTTCATGTTATGAGATATTTGGATTTCTGTGAGATAGGGCTAGAATGATTTTGGGTTCCCTTGTCTTAACTTTGAAAAATAAAAAAATTTATGAACAAAATTATAGGTTATAATTCATATGACTAAATCCTTAATGAGTCTATTTTTAATAGAAATAGACAGGAACATTATCCGAGTCCCATACTATGAGATAATTAATTTTTAGTAAAGAAAGGTCGAAGCTATCAAATAGCAGAATATGGGTAATTTTGAAGAATAAACTGTACTTATTGGTTAATCAATAAATTCTAAAATTTTTATAGTAGAAAGATAAACGTGTCTAGTTTCAAATTCTTTTAACGGATCTTAATTTAAAATTTCGTAGCTCAAGTTATCAATAATTTAGTGACTATGATGCGCTTAGATGGCTTGGCTGGAATATGAATAAATAGCAGAATTATGTGCAATTATGATTGTGTTACCTTGAGAACATGTTGTGAGAATATGGAAAAAAACATGTCAATAAATCTCTTATTATTTTCATATGGACTTACTAAGCTATATAGCTTACCCCTTCCCTTTTCCTCATATTATAGGGTTACTAAGTTAGCTCGGGTTGGAGATCGTTAGAGATTCTATCACACTATCCAGGTATTGAAGGGTATAAATGATTTCAAGCACTTTAAGTCTATGGCATGTGTAGGGACTTAGTCAATTGGGTATGGGTCATTTGATTTGGCCAAATGTATTGGCTCATAATGGGAATTGGATTCATTTTATATATGGCCATGAGATGTGGCTCATATTGGTTATTGGGTTGTAAACCTATTCATATATGCATGCATGTGCTAAAGTTTTCATATAGTGTGGTCATGTGTGTTTGGTATGGATGAATTATGAATGTGCCCTAGATTACTTGATGGTTTTAAAATGACTAAATTAGCCTATGGATAGACTTAGGATAAGTATGAAGTGTAAGAATGTGTTAACGATAATCATGGCATGAAGTTGATAAGTTTAAACTAGGCAAAGTATAGTGCCTTATGCATGAATAAATCGATATGAAATTGCCACGAAAAGTGCCATTGAAGTTATTAAGTAAGTGCTAACGAGGGTGACAAATGGCTTGGTAAATAGCCATTTTCTAGGCCACACGGGTAGAGACACGGCCGTGTGTCTCATCCGTGTGTAGGACACAGTCTAGCACACGGGCATGTGACTTCATCGTGTAACCCTATATCATTGCTAACGTCGTAAATAGAGAGTTACACAGACTGTGAACATAGGCGTGTCCCAAGCCACATGGGTGTGTGTGACCACACGGCCTAACCCACACGGGCGTGTGACTCTCCAAAACTAGAAAATTTTCTAAGTGTTGTAAAAAGTTTGTAAGTTCTCGGTTTAGTTCCAAACCACCCCTGATGTATGTTTTAGGCCTAGTAAGCCCATATAAGGGACATTATGAATATGAATGAATGTTTTTAATTTGAACAAATTTTTTTATGGCCCGATTTTACATAGTTGTGTATGTTTAAGTCCAGTAATGCCTCAAAACGTGAACAATGGTATTTTTGCATGATTCCCTCTATGTCTGTTCATTCTATAATTTTGTGAAATAACTTGATTTCTCTCAAAGTTGTGAGTTTCCTTCATCAGTATGAAGTTGTATAAAGTATATTTTATTGCATTATACATATCTATTGACCAAGTACAATGTCTCACCATTGCTTAAGGGTTGTCTAGTTGCATGTTTTAGTGTTTTGAGTGTTTGCTTGAGGACAAGCAAAGACTTAAGTGTGTGAGAGTTTGATATGTTGTAATTTGATACGTCAAATTATACTTTTTCGAATACTTAATGAAAATTTTCTCAAGTAGCTTAAGAGTATTTCCCATGATTTTTATCAATTCTTAGATTTCAGTTTCAATGTTAGCTTTTTGTTACATTTTATTACTTTTTAGAACCAATTTGGAAAAACTATGCCATTGGAAGTCTAATACTTGGTTTGAACTTATGGGGGGATTAACTAAGACAAAAACATAAGGAGGGCCTCCATTGTGGCCAAGGTCGTGACACCAACACTTTCATCACCGTTCGAGGACTTGGACTTCACCAATTTACAACTCAAGTGAACTGTTGAGGTGATCTGCCACATTTCATTGTGGCAAATTGAACTATTTTCCTTACATAATGAGCTTGTGTTCAAGTAATTTATTAACATTTTAGTTAATTTTATTGATTTAGTAATTTTATCTTTGAATTCAATAAAATGAGCATTTTAGTGTGTTTTATGACCTGTTAGGCCAATCTAGGCATAAGGGAAGACTAATGTGTTGATTAAGTGCGCAAGACATCATTTTAGGTCGATGAGTCCATGGACTAACCCAGAATGTCACAGCATTGAAATTAAAATCTAAAGGGGAGCATTGAGGCATCGATTTTACTATAACCAAAACAAAATGTCATGACATCCAACTTCGAACCAATAAGTGTTACATTCAAAGTTCAACGTCGTGATAAAAACCCTTGGATGTCGCGTCATCCAACTTCAAACTTACACGAAAAATATCTAGCTTTCGATGTTGCGAAAGCAATCGTCCAATGTCGTGACAACCAACTTTGAACCCCAAACGAGGGAGTATTCGATGTTTGATTTCTCGACACCAGTTCGATGAGGACCAACTATCATCTGAGGGTGTTTTTCATTAGCACAACCTTAATTATCATGTTTAGTCATCTGTAATTGTCCTAATTTGATCATTTAACAACACTACTATAAATATTAGTGCTCAGGACTTACTTAAGGAGATTCTTTCAATTATTAACTTGTTCCAAGATTTAGGGTTTTTATTTCTAGCTTTCTGTTAAACATTTTGTAACATCCCTAACCTGTCTCGTTCATTGGATTAAGGTTATAGAGTATTACAAAACAATTAGAAACATTTAACTTCAAACATAAACAATTATTCATAAATAATATTAAACAAAAACACATTATATTTAAATTAAAAGTACACTTATGGGCCTTAAACTGAGCCTACGAGGCCTTACAAAAAGTTTGGGAAAGCTTAGGGATCATTTTGAAACAAAATAGTGAATTTTGGAAAAAGTAAAATTTTGAAAACAGGGTTCACACGGCTATGTGGCCAGGCCATGTGACATAGTGTAGGTCGTGTGGCTTGAAAACATGGCCGTGAGTCCAACCTTGTTCAATTCGAAGTATGGGACAAATAGCCATGCCCCAGGCCATGTGGGTATTCAAAATAGGGTCACCTAGCCATGTGCCAGACCATGTGTGCATCAATGTTTGGTCACACGGCTGTGTCGCCAAGTTGTGTAACTCTCTGTGACCGTATGGTTCATCCTACACTTAAAATTTAAATGACACATAATTGTGTGGTGTACTACTAGAAATCAAATGAATTACTTTAATTGAAATATAAACTTATCGAGTCCCAATAATTCTAATATACGATGATGCCTACTTAACAACCTTCTCTTTCCCCGCTTAGCGATCGATGGACTTGCTTCTTGATCTAAATATAATAATTAATTCAATTAACTACTTCAAACATTTTTAGAGAATAATTGAATTCATGTAATTAGCTCTTTAATATTGTTATACACATTTAACCTAATCTTTTGCCTTTTGTTCAATCTAGCCCTAAATCCCTAAACTTTCAAACTTAAACAAATTAAACTAAAATAACTTGTGCCAATTTCTTAATAGTCCCTACACAGTCCTTAAACAATCAAATATTCGCTACTAGCCCTTGAAACTTCAATATTATAACAATTAAGTCCTAAACTACAAAATCTTTTGAAAATAATTTACATAATAGTCTTAAATCATCACCAAGATAACAAAAATCATCTACCAACACCTAAACATTCAGATTTCAACCATGGCAAGTTCTAAAATTTTTATAAATTTCACAAATTAATCCTCAGTTCATTTAAATTAAGCTAATATGATCTCAAAAACATAAATATCATTAAAGGTTCCAATTTTCACTTACATGCACACTTACAAGCTTGGATGAACTTTAAGCATTCACAACCATGGTGTAACACCTCTTACCCATATTTGATGTCAGAATAGGGTACGAGGCATTATCGGACACATACACAAGCAATCACACAAAACTGAGACATAAATTTCCATCCAGATTTAAAACTTTTCATATACATTCATATCATCCCTAAAACGAACCTACGAGGCCCAAAACATGCATTGGAAGCGGTTCGGGACTAAACCAAGAACTTTAAAATTTCACAACACTTACAAAAAATTTTCATGTTTTAAGGGCCACACACCCGTGTGGCTTAGGACACGCCCATGTGGGCAGACCGTGTGGTCACATACGCCCGTGTCCCTAGCTCGTTTAACTTTCTATTTGTCACCTAATAACAAATTGAAGACACATGGCCAAGTCACACGCCCATGTGCTAGGCCGTGTGGTCGATTTAAATTTAATAATTTTTCATAAAATAGGTGTAGACTTCACATGCCCAGGGCACACGCCCATGCCTAAGGCTGTATCATCCACACGGCTAAGATACACACCTGTGTCTCAGCCCGTGTGCTCAATTCTGAGCATTCTATAACAATTAAGGTGTAGGGGACACACGGCAGGAACACACGCCCATGGGGCAAGCTGTGTGTCACACATGGCTTAGACACACGCCCGTGTGTCTACCTATGTGAACAAAAACAGGGCTATTTACCAAGACATGTTGTCACCCTTTATGCACACACCTATACAACAAAACATAACACCAATCTAAGCAATTACATTCAACCAATTCAGCCACAATCAAGACATCCACACATCATTCACATGCTACCATTTTCCACGTACAATCATCACATAGTTATCAACTTAAACCATGCAAATTTTCACATCCATGAAAACATCATCATATGCATATATACTTAAAAAAATATTATCCAATTTCAATGGCCATTTACAAAATGAATTATAAACCAATATAGGCCAATTCAATTATGACACATGACAAAATAATCAAGTCCCTATACATGCCATAACTCAAAATGTTAAATTCATTAGTACCCAAAATAATCAGTTGATAGTGTGAGTGGATCTCCGACAGTCTCCGATCCCCGAGCTAGCTTGGTGACACTATAAGATAAGGGAAAGAAAAGGGGAGTAAGCTATATAGCTTAGTAAGTTCCCATAATAGGCATCATAAACCAACATTTAACATAAAATTAACATGATGATAATTGACATTAATATTATTAAGATCTTATAATCATAACTTACTCAATCATAACCTTACCGAGGGTTCATCACATAACGAGCTCATCACGTATGAGTTTTTCGTACATACCTAAGCCATCTCGAATTGGATTTACACACAATTCATCTTTGACCTACTCATTAAATTACCTGTTGAACCACTTGGAATACTAAAGGATACTCGGGAGTTCTGTACACACGGTACCATACCAATGCCATACCGCAGATATGGTTTTACATGGGATATTGTATCGATGCTAATAGCCCAGCTATGGTCTTACACGAAATCTTACATCGATGCCATATCCCAGATATGGTCTTACACGAAGTCTCATATTGATGCCATATGGTCTTACACATAGTCTTAGTAACCCTAATGTCATGACATTTGTATCCTATCTATTCCTAAGGTTCAACCGGGATTTCACTCTTGTCATAACTTTGTTGAATGCGTCCATGAGTCAATCACAATTCATACAATAATAAAGCATTTAAAACACAATTAAAATTACATAAGAACTTACCTCAGTACAAAAATAGTAGGAATGGAACCTAATCGTCAAACACTTTATTTTTCCCCCGATCTAGGTCCAAACCTTGTTTCTCTTGATCTATAATAGAAAATTTAACTAATTTATTATTCAAATTACTCAACTCAGTTCAAAAATCACATTATGGAAAAATTACATTTTTACCCCTAAACTTTGACATTTTTACACTTTGGTCCCTAGGCTCGTAAATTGAAATAGATTCAATTTATTCGATTCCCAAGCCTAGCCAACCCTCGTTTATGCTTATAGTAGCCCACATTTTTCATTTAATAACACTTTTACACACATTTTATAACCTTTTTACAAATTGGTCCTTTTGACATTTTCATAAAAATCACCTAGCAAAAGTTGTTTATCATACACCAAACACACATTTTCTACCATTAGACATAAAAACACATACATATCTGACATGTTTCAAACCTTATACCTTAATCATTTCTCAAATTAATGGTAGAACTAGATAGATCGAGTGATAACGACTTAAAAATGTAAAGAGCATTAAAAACGGGGCAAGAACAGACTTACAATCGAGCTTGAAAGTGGCCAAAACCTATCTATGGCTTCCTTTATAAATTTTGGCACAAGCAAGAAGAAGATGGACAAGATTTTGGCTTGATTTTGGCTTTTTAATTCATTAAATTACTAAATGACCAAAATGCCCTTTTCTTAAAACATTAAAATTCTCTTACCTCATGTCTATTTTTGTACAAATTAAATTAAAATGGTCTAATTACCATCTAAGGACCTTCGATTTAAAATTTCATAACAATTAGACACCTCTAGCATGTAGAACTTAACTTTTGCAATTTTTACAATTTAGTCCTTTTTGCTAAATTGAGTGCTCAAACGTTTAAATTTTCAAATGAAATTTTCATGAAATCATTCCATAAAACTGTAGACCATAAAAATGTGATAAAAATAAGTTTTACTACATCGGATTAGTGGTCCCGAAACCATTGTTCCGGCTAGGCCCAAAATCGGGCTGTTACACATGGTATTTTCTGTGGTGAAGAGAAAATTTTGGAGAAGATGATGGTTTGTCCATTATTTTTTTATGTTTTAAGTACTCATTTACCATTTTACCCTTTAATTTAATTAAAAATTA
Source organism: Gossypium longicalyx (assembly GCA_025698465.1). Classification (NCBI taxonomy): domain Eukaryota; kingdom Viridiplantae; phylum Streptophyta; class Magnoliopsida; order Malvales; family Malvaceae; genus Gossypium; species Gossypium longicalyx. The sequence continues at coordinate 44,996,063 of CM047007.1, read as the reverse complement.
TCTAATAACCTTGCCTTAACTGTCCACGTGGTTAATTGCCAATTATGTTCATTATTTTTCATTTCCTTAGCTATTTAACTCATTTAACTAATATAAATAACCCTTGTAAATTTCACAATTTGATCTTTTTTACTTAATTAAATGACTAAAAAATAAAATTAACATATCAAATTTTTATAAGACATTTATACAACATTATTATTGTAACACCCCAGACCCGGCCCAGACGTTATGGCCAGATCTGACGTGTCACATGGACTTACGACTTAGTATGCATTCGTTGGTTTAAGTGATTAGGGTGGTCTTTGTAAAAACAACAATTGAATGAAAAATCTGGTTTATCAATCTTTAGGCTATCCATTTGTCGTGCTTGTTGAGTCTTGAAAACGTTCATTAATTTTGAAAACCCGCGCAGCCTAACACTAGCAGTTTCGACATAGTATAAATATAATCAGAAAATAAAAACCATAGCGAAAAGAGAAATTTATATAGCGGCCTTATTACAACTTAAAACCCAAATATTAAATCAGAATATAAAAATAAAAAAAATAAACTAACTTAGAAAAACCAACTTTGCAGATGATGTGGCCACTCCGAATCCCTCACAGCTCCAAGCCCACTATGGTTGGGATTTCCTGCAGAGATGAAAATAAAGGGTGAGTTTGGTAAACTCACTGTGTAACATAACCCAACCATAGCCCAAAACAGATCAAACCTCAGAGTCAAACTTATCTGGGCCTTGGCCTAGTACATAAATCAGAATGAAACTCACAGGCCCATAGCAGATACAGAACAAATATATCATGAATGCAGAAATCCCAACCCAGAGCCATCCATAACACCCCCGTACCAGCCTTACACCATGTGGGGAGACTACTCGACCCACCCAACCGCTACATACAACTGAAATTGCAGCGAGGAGCTGCGGATATTGTGACGAAGTCACCGGACTGAGATATTGTGGTGAGGCCACCAGAACAAGATATAAATTTTTATATAGGTGGCGAAGCCACCGAATTGCGAGAGACGGCGCCAAATATTGTGATGAAGTCACCAGAACAGATATATATATGGCGAGGCCACCAGATTGCAGCGAGGCTGCCAAAACGCTTCCTCCATCAATATAAACCCATGTCCCATGCAACAGAATAACATGTCATGGCATACATACACAGAAACAAAACATCATGCTTTTCAAATAAAATAAAATATCCCTAGGGGTAAAATCGTATTTTTTTATGTATAAGGGTATTTCAGTAATTATTACCTACTACTAGGGTTTCATGCTCATTCTAACGTTTACCAAGTAATCAGAAGTACTTACCTCGTCTTTTTACCAAAGTGGGCCTGTTGGCCCATTGGCCCGTTTTCGGCCCATTAAGCCCAAATATACCGTTGTGCACGAAAATGCACACTCTGCACTCTAATAATCCAAATGCACCCTATTCATTAACAACTGTCTCACGAGCGCTCACACGCTCACGAGTTCACAAAATACCAACGTTTTGGTATTTCGGCTTTTACCGATTCAGTCTAAGGGAGGGTGTCGTTTACACACCTGGTTGATGACGATTGATGACGATATCTCCCACGCGATAATCCTACGATCGATCACTAACACATTAGACTTACGAATTAATAATAACTACCATAAATCCACGTCAACTAACCCAATCATCACACAAGTTAGTCATTTACGCACGAGGGGCAAAATAGTCATTTTACCCTCCAGGGGTAAATCAGTAGTCCTACCCTACAGGGGTATTTTAGTAATTCTACAACTTATCCACTTGGGCCTACAGACCCATTGGGACTACATGGCCCATTTCAGCCCATCACAGCCCGAAATAGCCGTCCTACTGCTAGAGTAATGAGAAATACACACTTGTTAGGAGACTGCAGTTAATCCGCGCTCCCACACTCTTAGGTGACGCCCAACCCAAACGAGCACGCCACCAAGCGAAAGGGATCAGCCCATAAGGGTATGCCAACTCTTCTCATGGTTTGCTCTATTTAAAGCCAGCTCTCTATCTACTCTTATGTTAGCTTCCCGATGTGGGATCCCTCCATCATCAGAGTTTAAAACCAACACCAACTCTTGCCGTCCCAAAATAGCAAAATAATCAACCTTTGCGTGCCAAGGGATTCGAACCAAAGTCCTCTCACATGCCAAGTCACGCCACCACCACTAGGCCATCAACTCATTTGTGTCATAAGTCCAACACATTAAACTTTAAAGCGCACCTACTTGCTTCCAGATTTATTGAAAAGAAAAACCAAAATAAATTGCAAGAGCCAAGACTTGAACCTTGGACCCCTTGCTTCCTCTATGGCATCACTTCCTTGTCCCCTAAGTGGCGCTACCTTGCCACTACACCACACTCCTTTTTGTGTCATCTTTTACCCCTTTACTCTTAAAAGCCCAAACGCCAATTGCATCACTTGTTCTTAAAATCAAAATTTCGAAGACTACCATGGATTTAACTTAAGTTTGGGCCTTCCAAAGGCCCACTAACCTACTAAAATATATATTTTAACCAACCAGAACACACCCAAATTTTTAAAAAAACACAAAAACACAGAAAACCCAAAAATTGGGCGTTACAATTATTTTAGTTAAAATAATAAATCTAACCCACTAGTCCGAATTGTGGTCCCAAAATACTGTTTCCAACACCACTAAAAATGAGGCTATTACACATTTACTTTGATTCAATTTCAATTTAGTTTTCTTTTATTCAGTAAATTTTTCTTGTCTATTTTTGTTCTTGTTGCAATCGACTCACTATAACATCTCGATTTTGGGCCTAGTCAGAATAGTGGTTTTGAGACCACAAATCCGAAGTAGAAATAATTATTTTATAAATATGTTGAGGTCTATGATATGTTTGCATGATTGTATGAAAGTTTCGTTAAGAAATTTTGTTGATAGAGTGTCCAATTTGATTTTTAAGACTAAATTGCAAAAATTGCAAAATTTGTGATTCTAGAAGCTTTAAGCATGAAATAGCTATGGATTATTAATTAGAGGTCCTTAAATATAAATTTGACAAATTTCTATTTTTATGGACAAAAATGGGCATGAATAAGTAAAATTTGAAAGTTTAGTAAAAATGGCATTTTGGTCATTTGGTTAATAAAAGAATAAAAAGGGAAAATTAAGTTAAAATTTGCTCATCTTCTCCATGCCATAGCCGAAATTCCTAAGGTCACCATAGCTAGGGTTTCTTCAACTTTCAAGCTTTATTGTAAGTGCACTTTAGCCCCGTTTTTAATGTTCTTTACATTTTTGAAGTTGTTATCAACCGATCTAGCCATTTCTACCATTTATTTGTGTAACATCTCGGTTTAGACCCTAGTCAAAATAGTGGTTTCGAGACCATGAATCCGAGGTTAGAAAATTATTTTAATATTATTTTTGGTATCTACAGTATGTGTTAATGTATGCGTGTAAGTTTCGCGTGATAATATTATTGTTTAGATGTCTAATTTGAGAAAAAGGACTAAATCGCGTAAAATGCAAAAGTTGCATTCTATATGTTAGAGGTGTCAAATTGCTTTGGCTTTTTAATATGGTGGCCTTAAATGGTAAGTAAACCATTTTAAATGATAGTGGACATTGTTGGACATCCATTATATGTTGAAAATGTTATTTCATTAAGGGTAAAATTGTAAAATGGCTATTATGTTAATATTAATAAAACAATTGCATGAATTAATGTTATATTCATCATCTTGGACAATTATATCAAAGAAAAGAAGAAAAAAAGAGATATTTAGAGTTTGACAAGTTTAATCATCAATTAGGTATGTGTTTTTTTATCAGTTTTTGATAATTTCTATGTTTTTGTGATCGTTGCTTTGTGTTCTATCAAGCCCATGCCTAAATCTCTGATTTGGATGATGATTTTGAGTTATTCCATTGTTGATTTTGTGAGTTTTATAATGTTAGTTGATGAAATATGGAAGCTTGATGATAGATACATATGTTTTGTATTGGGATTTTTGATGAATTTGAGTAATTTGGGCTAAATTGTGAAAAAGAGAAATTGGGGGACAAAAATGTGAATTAAATGAAATACATAGGCTTATATGAGCTAAGTGAATATTCGGCCTAAAATGTGTATAAATAAATTATGTGTATTTTGTGATTTTATGAATTAGGGATTAAAATGATAAAATGTGAAAATGTGAGGGTTAATTTGTAAAATGCCCTAAATATGTATATACGGATTGAATTGAATGATTTTTTTGAATAAAAGGGTTAATTTTGAATACATATAGATCAAGAAAGGAGAAATTTGGATTTAGATCGAGGGAAATCAAAGGTTATCGAGTAAACGATCCAAATTATCAATTCTGAGTACGAGGTAAGTTCGTACTTGATAAATGATGTTACAATTATGTTCTACTACTTTGATAATGCATAAATAGTATATATTTGAATATGGTTTGAGTACTATGATAAATCAACTATGTTTGGCACTAACTGTGCATTTCAAAATAGCTTCGGTTATAAATAGCACTAAGTGTGCGAATTGGAATAACTTCGGCTATATGAAACACTAAGTGTGCAATATTGAGATAACTTTAGTTATTTGAGATGGCACTAAGTGTACGGGATCATTACAGCTTCGGCTAACCATTAAAGCAGTAAGTGTGTGAATTCTTAAAGCATGAAAAGACTTCCAAATGAATTAATGTATTTGAAAGAGAGGTGAGAATGAAATGAATAAATACAGGAAAGTTTAGGTATGTACGATACCTATGTGGTAGATGATACTATATGAATGAAGCTTGATGAATTGGTATGAACATATTAAATGTGATGGAATAGAATTGGTGAATGCTTTGTGAACTACTAGGTGCTTATTATTTGATGTTTCGTATTATATAAACTGTTGATTATATTCAGTGCAAACTTACTAAGATTCAAAGCTTACTGTGTGAAATATTCTCTGTTTTATAGTGTTATAAAGCTAGCTCGGATCCGGGGAATTATTAGCGACTTATTCACACTATCGGACATCTATTTTGGTACCATTTTGAGAGTTGTATATATGGCATATGGCATGTATAGGCTAGAAGTATTTTAATATGTTTTGTAATGTGTATATCATGCAATGTGATATTGCTAGATTATGGTTGAACTTATGGTTTAATTTTGATATATGATATGTTTGGTGTATATATATGACCTAGTGAGAAATGGTCAATTTCGTAAGTTGATAATGTGATTTAGTTATTGACATGGTATGATTTTGGCAAGAGATTGGATGTGAAATATTGAGATAAAGATATGTCAGAATGAATGAGTTTGCTATGTGATTTTTGGTATGTTTGGAATTGGTTAAAAAGGATGAAATTTGTTGTGAATGAAATTGTAACACCCATAACCCCTATCCGTCGCCGAATTAGAGTTACGAAGCATTACGAAAAAAACACAATTCCAAATATTCATATATTTGTATAAATCGAATTCATACATATGTATAGAGCATGAAGCTATTTTTTTTTAATATCAATTGCAATCTTAATCGCATTACATATACAAGCCATGCTTCAAAAGTTTAACCATATCAAAATCACGCATATAATAAATAAAACAATTTGCTTATTTATACACATTTGCATGTTAACCCATATTGACCTGTATCACACAACTTTATAAACATTAACTTATAAAACATTAGCTAATATTATAACATAACTCAATGTACTTTTAATATTACTAATATATACAAAAATCACCTTGATAACCATAGCTATTATTTAACTTAAATGCCGAACCGATCAAACCAACATTGTTAGCTAAACATCATGCCAATATTACTTATACCTATCACATGCATTTCTCACTTATTTGACGAACGAAATTAATCAAAAAAGTGGTACAAAATTTTTTCCTTCAGATTTAGGCTAAAATATGTCGTTTCATAATTATATGACTCTACTAATTTTGCACATTATGCTAGTTCAAATATTAATACAATTATCCAAGACATATGTATACCATCCTCGCCATTACAAACCGTAACATAATTGACAATTCATAAGCAATAATATCATAGGGATAAATATTGGTTTTTCCTATTATTAGCCAAATGCAATTACACACCACTTACCATTTCTAACTTGCAAATACACAACCGATCCTTAAACCGTATATTCGGTCATCAAATTTATCTTCCAAGGATCTAACCAATTTTACAACTCCAATCAAACTAATTATGCATCATGTCATAATACTTATGTATTCCTTTTTACACCAAAAGTCGAATCACATATAGTTAATATCCATCACTTATATTTTATCACTTAACCAATTTCAAACATATTTACCCAAGCACACAAAACTTATATACCAAGTAATAAGTATATTATAATAATCTTTTACCTTGTTCGGACATAATCAAATACTCATTAATGTTAAATCACTTATAAAACTTTAATTACGTATGACAAGCAAATTCCCATACAGGTTTATCTATTCAATGATCATAACCAAATCGTCCAAATGTACACATCCAAAATCACCAGCCAACTTCTATACACAATATAGATATCACCACATATATCATTCATTCATGACACATAACATAAAAACCAAAATGAACATAAGCCATAAACAAACAAGACCGAATTCAAACATAGAAATTAGGCCATTTTCGCATGGCTTAAATTACACAAAACCAAAATCCAACATTTCATGCTATAATCCAGCCTATACATGCCATAAGTTTGAATATTTAGCTTATAAAATATCGAAGACAGACGAGAGTGTGAAAAGCTTCTCTGACGATTCCTGAGCTCGTAACTTGAATCAAAAATCTATAAAACAGAGGTAAACAAGAACACACACACAAAGTAAGCTTTCATAGCATAGTAAGTAATAAGCGAATAAACAACTTAATGACATAATCAAATCATTTAAACTAAACCAATTTATACTATCATAGTTACTTTAAATCTTAAGCTTACAATTCCATGTATTTTATATATTTTTTTCACATATAAACTATTCATGGTCGAATGTACATATGCATATTTTGATAAACTATCATACGATTTCCAAACCAGCATATCTTTATCATAGCTAGAACATATACGCTTATATACATATATTCATAAATCAAAAGATAACAATCACATACATATGTATATTATATGGCCGAGTACACATACATATATATAAGCAAAATATCCTTCAATTTCAATGCTAAATATCATTATGTGAACACATTTACTTTTACTCATGAATCAAAATACAATTTTTTATGCATAAGCCTAGTAATGATCGAATGACCACTATCATATATAAAGATACATTAACAAACTATCATTCAATAACCAAGCCAAAACCTCTTTATCATACCAAATACACATACACTTTTATGCATATACTCGTAACGTCAAAGTATAACAATCATATATATATTTATATCAATGGCCGAATATACTACCAATTGCATATATTCACAAATAATTTCAATAATGTTCATATTATTTAGTTTCATGGCCGGATACCTTTTTCACATCCACATATATTCTTACTTACTTCAAGCATGTTTTACAACAATTATTAAGTAGCTTACTCACTTTGTTTCAAATAGATAATAAACCAATTCATACCTGATCATTTTAGCTCACTTTTGTACATTTGATCACAACTTATCGATGCCTGATGAACCATTCGAAATTAGATAGGACCCTCGGATAGTCACACATATATCGTACAATGCTAACGTCCCAGACGTGGTCTTACATGTAACCACATATGGATGCCACTGTCCCAGACAGGGTCTTACTCATACACATATATTAGAGTCACATATCGATGCCATGGTCTTACTCGCACATCACATATCGAAATCCTATGTCATGACATATGTATCCTAGCTATTGCTAAGGTTCATACGGAGCTTTCGGACGTCGTAACTCGATCGAAACGAATTTAGAAATATAGTAGCCAAGCTTGTATGCATTTGGATATTGTACATATAAATTCACATATTTCATTTCAGCATATATAAGTCACATTTAATTAAAATTAAGTACGTCTATTAGCTTATAAACTTACATCGGATGATGGAAAATGGAACGGGATGACTAGTCGACAACTTTCGTTTCCCCCCGATTCAAATCTGATTTCTTTGGTTCTTGATCTAAACATATTTAAAATAAGCTCATTCAAACATATTTTCATTCAATTTAGTCCAAAAACACATAAATAGGCAAATTACCATTTTACCCCTGACATTTACAATTCTTTTTACAATTTAGTTCCTATTGCACAAAACACAAAATACACAACCCTATACTCATGTTGAGCCGAATTTTACCCATTACCATACAAGTATATATATATATTTTTATTTCACATTTTAGTCCCTCAAATTATTATTTTTGCAATTTAGTCCTAATTACTCAAAATCATCAAAAACTCCAATACAAAATATGTTAATCTAGAACATATCTTTCATTTTTCATCATTAAACAACAAAAATCACAAGCTCTCAACAATGGCATAACTCAAAGTATTCACCAAAATAAAAAAATTAAAGCATGGGTCTTAAAGATTACTAAGCAACGATCTCAAAAACGTAGAAATTATCAAAAACTGAACAAAAAATGAACCTTGATTAAGCTTGAAAGGATGGTCGAACCTAGGTTTCTCTTTTTCTTTTCCTTTGTTTCTAATTTCGGTCAAAAGGATGAATAAAACATGGCTTTCTTTTATGATATAATAACATATATTAGTATTTTTATTTAATTACATTTTTAACCTTAATAAATTTATAACTAAATCATATATTATAAGCCCATTACCGTCCACCCTTTCTTAAAATGGACTAATTGCAACATAAAGACTCCCATTAATAAAGCCATTAACAACTAGGTCCCTTTTAGAAATAACCACCAAATTTTCATTTTACGCGATTAAGTCCTTTTATTAAATCGAACCCTCAAACGATAAAATTAAATCACAAAAATTTCACAGATATAAATTCACACAAAATAAACATAGGAAATAATTTTTAAATAATTTTCTGACTCGAATTTGTGGTCCCAAAATGACCATTTCGATTAGGGTCTAAATCGGGCTGTTACAACTCTCCCCCTTAGGGATTTTCGTCTCCTAAAATCTTACTGATGAATAAGTTTGGATAACGTTCTCTCTTTGCATTCTCTGACTCCCACGTTGCTTCTTCAACTTCGTGTTTATGTTACAGCACTTTAACTAACGAAATTTTCTCATTTCGCAATTCTTTAATCTTGTAAGCCAGAATACAAATCAGTTCTTCCTCATATGTCATATCGGACTTAATCTCAATCTTAGACAAATTAATCACATGTGAGGGATCAGATCGATATCTTTGAAGCATTGAAACATGGAATACATTTTGAGTCTATTCTAGCTCAGGTGGTAATAACAGTCTATAAGCAACCGACTCGATACACTCTATAATCTCATACTACCCAATAAATCTCAGACTCAATTTGCCTTTACAACCAAATCTGAGTATTTTCTTTCACGATAAAACTTTCAAAATAACTTTGTCCCTGATCTGAAATTCTATATCTTTTCGTTTCAAGTCCGTAAATGATTTTTGATGATCTGAAGCCGTTTTTCAGACTTTTACGGATCACTTTTACTTTCTATTCAGTCTCTATGATCAATTCGACCCTGTATATCTTATTTTTACTGAGCTCAGTCCAATACAATGATGTATGACATTTACAACTATATAAAGCCTCATAAGGTGCCATTTTATTGTACGCAAATCCAATCAGAGGTAGATGTCATTCCCACGTACCTTTGAACTCAAGAATGCAACATTTCAACATATCCTCAAGTTTCTACATGACTCGTTTAGACTGACCACCCGTTTATGGATAGAAAGCTATGCTGAAATGTAATTTCGTACCTAAAGCATTATGCAGTTTCTTCCAAAACTGCTATGTAATCCTCGGATCTTTATTCAAATCAATATATATAGGTACACCATGTAATCTTACAATTTGAGAAACGTACAATTCGACCAACTTATTAAGTGAGTAGTCTGTACGTATCGAAACAAAATAAGCTGATTTAGTCTATCAATCAACAATAACCCAAATTGCATCTTTCTTGCTCGGTGTCAATGGAAAACTGGATACAAAATCCATCGTGACTCTATCCCATTACCATTCAGATATCATGATCGGCTGAAGCAACCCAAAAGGTACCTGATGCTCGGTTTTTTTTAACAGCTCTAACCATATGGAATCACAGGATATCTCTGTATACTCTATTATTAGAACATACTTCAACCCGTTCATTGACACATGACTAAGGTTCGTAAAATCTTTATTCAATTTAGGCTAAATCAGAAATAATATTTCAGTGGATAATGTCTTCATGCAAAAGAAAGCTTCAACAATTGAAATAACTTTAATTTACCACAACATTTCTTAGATAAAATTGTTCTGATAGACATAATTCTGTACCAAGTCCTTAAAAATACAAGTTCTTCTTCCATATTACCCTTTAGAACACACATGTACATTCAAAGTTTATTTCCGATCTAGTGGATAGATTTAAACTCATATAACCCAGTTACATTTTCAATCCAATAATTTAATATTAGATTAAACCATAGGATTAGTCTTTTTGAAGAAATTCTTTCTTCTCGTTAGAAAGAATAATCCAGACATATCATTATACAGATGCCACAATCATCAAATAGAAATCATAATGTCATAATAAGATTGACGTCTTACCCGTAACAATAGATAATATCCCGGCTATTAACGAAGCATCTGAACCCAGAAGAAAATCAAATATGGTTTGAACAGCAACCAATATAGGAGCACAACTTTTATAACTCTAATAATGGTACTACAGTACTCCCAAATTTTAGAACAAAAATTATAATTATAATAGATATAACCATTTTCGTCAAATAAATATCCCATTTAGAACGATATCAACCTCGATGATATCCCAGAAAATATCCAGAAAGAACAATGTCACTCATAAATACTGGAATCCACAGGAACAGAAACAATATAATCTTCACATATTTTCAACAGAACAATAGCCAGCAGAAACAGAGTATTAGCATCATACAGATTTTACCATCGACTTTCATGTCCACACAATGAAATAAATATCAGAGAAAGATAGAGCAATGTCGAACATAACCCAAACAGACCAACGATGCTTTCGTTTATAAATATATTTAGCTAATGTTCTCATATGGTAAGAATTCTTTTTGAAATTAAACAGTTAATTATATTTCTAAAGAAAAATGTGCACGTAGAATACTCAAAAGAAGTCATAGTAACTGCTCGACTATAACCACTACACTCAGCCATCGATACAATTCAACTTTTTTTTTCAGTTGTCTAATTCTGCCATCAGAAATTTTCACATTATCCCTTTACTAATAGAAATCAATTCAAAAAAGCTTTTAGCTAATACTTTCCTTAGTTAACATACCTAAATAGGTCATTTGATTAGAGATAACTTCTTCTTTAATGGTGACGTCACATAATTTGAATAATCTGCAGAACTATCTAATGTCTCTTTTAATACTTTCTTCATTTGCTGATTCAGTATCTTTTCTGGCCACATTATTAATCTTATGAACACAGACTTCTATAACTCCACACTCTTGAGCTTATTCAACCCAGATCTTACAAATTTCATAGTAACATTTCTCTAATAAGGGGGTGAGGGTAATAAAGCCTCAAATTTAACTTACACATAGATACACATAACACATACTTTCACAAATAGTCAATTCATTAATAATTTCACATTGTCTAAACATTTAATAAAAATTTGCTTTTAATCGCCTTTGTTCTTAGCACTTAATTCATATACCAACTCAAATCATTAATTCACAATCAAAACATTTCAGATAGTAATCACAACTCACATATCATAATCTATATGCTCATATAATTATAACACTTGTCAACATTAATATATCATACTCTTTTATCCATACCTTTATGAGTTTCAACTCAACATCAACACATTTCCATTCAAACATTCGAGTACACATTCCGTACTATCAAAATTAGCTCGGTTGAAAACTTATCTATCTCATTAAAATAATTTTCATTAGAGTCAGGAGATATCACACTATCGAAAGTTAAATATGGCTTGTACAACTAGACTCACACGCACTATGGTAGTCCTAAAACTGACTAAACTATAGCTCTGATACCAATCAAATGTAACACCTATAATCCCTATCTGTCACTGGATTAGAGTTACAAAGCATTACGAACAAAAACACAATTCCAAACATTCGCATATTCGTATAAATCAAATTCATACACATGTATAGAGCATGAAGCCATTTTTTTAATATCAATTGCAATCTTAATCACATTACATATACAAGCCATGCTTCAAAAGTTTAACCATATCAAAATCACGCATATAATAAATAAAACTATTTGCTTCTTTATACACATTTGCATGTTAACCCATATCGACCTGTATCACACAACTTTATAAACATTAGCTAATATTATAACATAACTCAATGTACTTTTAATATTACTAATATATATAAAAAACACCTTGATAACCATAACCATTATTCAACATAAATGCCGAACCCATCAAACCAACATTGTTAGCTAAACATCATGCCAATATTACTTATACCTATCACATGCATTTCTCACTTATTTGACTAAAGAAATTAATTACAAAAGTGGTACAAAATTTTATCCTTCAGACTTAGGCTAAAATATGTCGTTTCATAATTATATGACTTTACTAATTATGCACATTATGCTAGTTCGAATATTCATACAATTATCCAAGACATATGTATACCTTCCTTGCCATTTCAAACCGTAACATAATTGACAATTCATAAGCAATAATATCATAGGCATATATATTGGTTTTTCCTATTATTAGCCAAATGCAATTACACACCACTTACCATTTCTAACTTGCGAATACACAACCGATGCTTAAACCGTATATTCAGTCATCAAATTTATCATCCAAGGATCTAACCAATTTCACAACTCCAATCAAACTAATTATGCATCATGTCATAATACTTATGCATTCCTTTTTACACCAAAAGCCGAATCACAAATAGTTAATATCAATCACTTATATTTTATCACTTAACCAATTTCAAACATATTTACCCAAGCACACAAAACTTATATACCAAGTAATAAGTATATTATAATAATCTTTTACCTTGTTTGGATATAATCAAATACTCATTAATGTTAAATCACATATAAAACCTTAATTAGGTATGACAAGCGAATTCCCATACAGGTTTATCTATTCAATGATCATAACCAAATCGTCCAAATGTACACATCTAAAATCACCAACCAACTTCTATACACAATATAGATATCACCACATATATCATTCATCCATTACACATAGCATAATAACCAAAACGAACATAAGCCATAAACAAACAAGATCGAATTCAAACATAGAAATTAGGCCATTTTTGCATGGCTTAAATTACACAAAACCAAAATCCAATATTTCAGGCTATAATCTAGCCTATACATGCCATAGGTTTGAATATTTAGCTTATAAAATACGAAAGACAGACTATAGTGTGATAAGCTTCTCTAACGATTCCCGAGCTCGTTACTTGAATCCAAAATTTATAAAACAGAGGTAAACAAGAACACGTACATAGAGTAAGCTTTCATAGCTTAGTAAGTAATAAGCGAATAAACAACTTAATGACATAATCAAATCATTTAAACTAAACCAAATTATACTATCATAGTTACTTAAAATCTTAAGCTTACAATTCCATGTATTTTATATATATTTTCACATATAAACTATTCATGGCAGAATGTACATATACATATTTTGATAAACTATCATACGATTTCCAAACCAAAATATCTTTATCGTAGCTAGAACATATACGCTTATGTATATATATTCATAAATCAGAAGATAACAATCACATACATATTTATATTATATGGCTGAGTACACATACATATATAGATAAGCAAAATATCCTTCAATTTCAATGCTAAATATCATTATGTGAACACATTTACTTTTACTCATGAATCAAAATACAGCTTTTTATGCATAAGCCTAGTAATGATCGAATGAACACTTTCATATATAAAGATACATTAACAAACTATCATTCAATAACCAAGCCAAAACCTCTTTATCATACCAAATACACATACACTTTTATGCATATACTCGTAACGTCAAAGTATAACAATCATGTATATATTTATATCAACGGCTGAATATGCTACCAATTGCATATATTTACAAATAATTTCAATAATGTTCATTTTATTTAGTTACATGGCCGGATACCTTTTTCACATCCACATATATTCTTACTTACTTCAAGCATGTATTACAATAATTATTAAGTAACTTACTCACTTTGTTTCAAATAGATAATAAACCAATTCATGCCTGATCATTTTAGCTCACTTTTGCACATTTGATCACAACTTATCGATTTTCGATGGACCATTCGGAATTAGATAGGACACTCGGATAATCACATATATATCGTACAATGCCAACGTCCTAGACGTTGTCTTACATGTAACCACATATCGATGCCATTGTCCCAGACAGGTTCATACTCGTACACATATATCGGAGTCACATATCGATGCCGCGGTCTTACTTGCACATCACATATTGAAATCCTATTGTAACACCCCTTACCCGAGACCATCGCTGGAGTTGAGCAGGAGGCGTTACCGGACTTAGCTTACTAATTCGGGGCATAAAAATTTACTTTTAAAATTAATTTAGTTTCATTCATTCAATATGTCCTTAAAAAGGGTCCTCGAGACCCTAAAACATGTAATTGAAATGGTTCGGGAACAAATCGGAATCAATTAAAATTTTCTGATCACTTAAACAAATCAAAACAATTTATTTCATCTTTCATAAATAAACTGTTCATCTGTGTCATAGTCACTAAATAAATCAAAACTTGAGTTACAAAACTCGAAATCCAAATCCAGAAATTTTCTCTTAAAGTAGACTCATACATATTCTTACTAGTTTTTTTTTTAGAATTTTTGGTCTAGCCAATTAGTACAATTTATTAGTTAAAGTTTCCCCTGTTTCAGTGTTTGGCTGCTCTAACCTCTGTTCACTACAAATTAATTTTCTCCCTGTACAGAATACAAAAAATAATTCCGTTTATTTCCCTTAAAATTAGACTCAATAAGAAATCTATACATATAAAGTATAACACTTATTATTTTTTTATAATTGTTAGTGAATATCTAAAGTCAGAACAGGGGATTCAGAAATCACTCTGACCCTGTCTAACCAAAATTT
Source organism: Gossypium longicalyx (assembly GCA_025698465.1). Taxonomy (NCBI): domain Eukaryota; kingdom Viridiplantae; phylum Streptophyta; class Magnoliopsida; order Malvales; family Malvaceae; genus Gossypium; species Gossypium longicalyx. The sequence continues at coordinate 44,980,711 of CM047007.1, read as the reverse complement.
AAATATCTCATAAAATACAACTCATTTATTTACTCTGTTTCTTTCATATGAAAATAGACTCAATAAGATTTAATTCTATATCTCATTCACTATCTAAATTCATTTCTAATATTTTTAGTGGTTTTCCAAATTCACATCATATTTGTGATCCGATCATTGTTTTAAAGCTAATTTCACATTTTTCATGATTTCCATGGAATAACTAGCATTTAGGCATACATAACACCAAACATGTCCTTGATTAGCCATTCCAATAGCTAATCATTATCAAGAATTTACATACCATTCATTATCCATATCATAAGATCATACACACAAAATGGCTACGATGCTATACATGCCATACTCAAAATGAAACGTCTAGCTATACCAAAATAATCCTTGTGATAGTGTGCCAGACCTCCGACGTACTTTATGATCCCCGAGTTAGCTTGACAAAACTATAAAAAGAAGGAAAATAAAGGGGGTAAGCATTAAGCTTAGTAAGTTTGCATGCAAATAAATAACAACATTCATAAGAATTATCTTACTACTTAGCATGTTACTACTTAATGCAACTTCATTAATTGTCATAGACATATTTTAAATTTCTTCACTTACTCACTTACTTAAATACTTACTTACTTAATGAAATTTGTTAATACATTTTACTTACCTTTTTCCTTAGCAAGCATACATGAACATTATATACTTACCTTTGCTCTTCTAGCATGAACTTGTCCTACCTTTTTAGTATAACTCGTCTTACCTTACCTTACCTTGATTTCTCCTTAAATTTTATCGTTTAACCACTTGGAATACTAAGGATACATGGGTACCGTAACATTGCCATGACTTGTCATGGTCTTACGTGGTATCATTTTGAAACTTACCATTGCCATGTCTTGACATGGTCTTACATTGTATCTTTGCCTTATGAACTCACCAATGCCATGCCTTGGCATGGTCTTACATGGGACCTTTGCCTTATAGTAACTTATCAATGCCATGTCTTGACATGGTCTTACATGATTTCTTTTCCTTAGAAACCTTACCATGGCATGGTCTTACATGGTATCCTTAAACCCTAATATCATGACGTTTGTATCCTACACATTCCTAAGGTTCAACCGGGACTTTCTAAAATTACTTGTTCGTCAATTCATGCTTGAGTCCTCTTTGAATAATTTCATAAAATAAATATACACATGCTGGAAATTAACAACATTAACATAAAATAATAGAATATTGCATTTATTTACTGCAAACTTACCTCGAAACAAAATACGATCAACTATATCGATTTAGTCCACTATTTTTTTTCTTTCCCAGGTTTAACTCTGGATTTTGTTCTTCTTGATCTATAATAAAAATTTTAGCTTATCTAATACTCAGATTTTTTAAAACAGTCCTCGACTCAAACTTTGGCAAAATGACATTTTTGCCCCTAAATTTTACATATTTACACTTTTTTCCCAAGGCTCAGAAATTAAAATTCATCCTATTTTCTTATGTTTTAAGACATGCTGATCATTTTTCCTTTCTATGGCAACAACAAATTCTCACTCTAACATGTATTTTTGAACATTAGGTATTTTTACCTATTATGTCGTTTTACTCGTTTTCACGTAAAATCGCTTAGCAAAAGTTGTTTAATACAATTTCAAGCTCCATATTCTACCATAAAACATAAAAATAAACACATTTCACCGATGGGTATTTTTCCAAATATAAATCCTAGGTTAAATTATTGCTAGAATAAGCTTAATTAATTTACCGGGACTCTAAAAACGTAAAGAACATTAAAAATGAGGCTAAAACGGACTTACAATTAAGCTTGGAAGCTTGAAAAACCTTAGCTATGTCTTCCTCGTTTGAAATTCGGCCAAAAGGTTGAAGATGGACAAAAATTGGCTTTTAATTTTGTTTTTAAATCATTTTAAAAACTAAATGACCAAAATGCCGTTAATTAAAAACTATGGTGTTTTATCTTCCTTTAGGTATTTTTGTCCAAACTAGTATAATGGTCTAATTACTATCCAAGGACATCCACTTTAAAAACCCATTACTCACAAGTACTTAGTACCTTTGTGAACTAGAACACACATTTTACAACTTTTGTAATTTAGTCCTAGATGCCAAATTGAACCCTCTATCGATAAAATTTCTAAACGAAATTTTGACACAATCATGCAATCATGCCATAGACCTTAAAATGATAATAAAATAAATTTTTCTACCTCGAATTTATGGTTTTGTAACCACTATTCCGTTTAGGCCCTATTTCGGGATGATACATTTCTCCCCCCTTTTGGGATTTTTGTCCCCGAAAATCTTACCTGTGAAGAGATTTGGATATTGTTTTTGTATAGCCTCTTCGGACTCCCATGTAGCCTTGTCTACCCCATGTCTATTCCATAACACTTTTATAAGCGCAATACTTTTGTTCCTTAATTGCTTTACCTCTCGAGCTAGAATCTTTACCGGTTCTTCACTATAAGTCATGTCTGGTTGAATCTCAATCTCTGTTTGAGAAATCACATGTGTCGAATTTGAACGATAATGACGTAGCATAGACACATGAAATACATCATGAATCTTCTCTAACTCAATCGATAAAGCTAACCGATATGCTAATGGTCCGACTCTCTCCATCACTTCAAACGGTCCAATAAAACGTGGACTTAGTTTGCCTTTCTTGCCAAATCTGAGAACTTTCTTCCACGAGGATACTTTCAAAAACACTGTGTCACCAACTTGATACTCAATCTCTTTTCTCTTCAAATCTGCATACGACTTCTATCTGTCTGAAGCTGCTTTCAAGCAATCTCTGATGAGTTTTATTTTCTCTTCTGTTTCTTTAACTAGATCAACCCCGTAAATCTGATTTTCCTTAAGCTCTGTCCAATACAAAGGTGTGCGACATTTACGTCCACTCTTCAAACTCGACTGATAACTATTATTGTAGGCAAACTCTACTAATGGTAAGTACTTTTCCCAACTGCCTTGAAATTCCAGTACATAGCATCTAAGCATATCTTCAAGTACCTGAATAACTCTCTCTGACTGACCTTCGGTCTGAGGATGGAAAGTTGTACTAAAACTCAATTTTGTGCCCAAAGCTTCCTGTAACTTCTTCCAAAACTGTGAAGTAAATCTCGGATCTCTATCTGAAATGATTGATAATGGTACCCCGTGTGGTCTGACTATCTCTGAAATATACAACTCGGCCAACTTGTCAAGTGAATAATCCATACGAACTGGGATAAAATGTGCCGACTTCATTAACTTATCAATCACAACCCATACTGTATCTTTCTTTCTCGGTGTCAACGGTAATCCTGTCACAAAATTTATAGTAACTCGGTCCCATTTCCACTCAGGGACTACCGCAGGCTACAATAAACCTGAAGGTACCTGATGTTCGGCCTTTACCTGCTGACAGATCAAGCATCTAGAAACAAACTCCGAAATGTCCCTTTTCATTCCTACTTACGAGTACATTTTCTTCAAATCATTATACATCTTTGTACTACCTGGATGAATAGACAAAGAACTACTATGTGCTTCCTATAAGATCTTTCGAACAAGCTCATCATTCTTCGATACACATACCCTGTCTCTGAACATCAAACAACCATCAGAACTGATCTGAAAATCTGACTCTATATTTGACTGACACTGAGCTCTTTTGGCTAGCAACTCACTGTCATTTTTCTAAGCTTCACAAATTTTTTCAAGAAACATCGGTTTAGATCTCAACTCAGCTAAGATAAAACCATCATCTGATAAGGCTAGACTAGTGTTCAAAGCTCTTAATGCAAACAAAGATTTCCTACTCAAAGTATCAGCAACAACGTTTGCCTTACCTGGGTAATAATCGATCACTAGCTCATAATCTTTAATCAACTCTAGCCATCTTCTTTGCCTCAAATTTAAATCTTTTTGGGTCATCAAATATTTCAAACTTTTGTGATCACTGAATATTCGACACTTCTCATCGTACAAATGATGTCTCCAGATCTTTAGCGCAAAAACAATGGCAGCTAGCTCTAAATCATGTGTCGGATAGTTCTTCTCATGTGACTTTAGCTGTCTAGAGGCATAAGCAATTACCTTTCCTTCCTGCATAAGTACACAACCAAGTCCATTCAAGGACGCATCACTGTAAATCACAAACTCCTTACCTGGTTCTAGTTGTACTAAAACAGGAGCTTCAGTCGATAATGCCTTTAACTTGTCAAAACTCTGTTGACACTTCTCAGTCCATTCAAACTTGACATCCTTTCACAGCAATCTTGTCAGCGGGGTAGCTATCATGGAAAATCCCTATACAAATCGTCTATAATATCCGGCAAGACCAAGAAAATTTCAAACTTCTGATACATTTCTAGGAGGCTTCCAATCAACAATAGCTGAAATCTTGCTTGGATCAACCCTGATACCTTTACCTGAGACAGTGTGTCCAAGAAAACCAACTTCTCGTAACCAGAACTCACTTTTGTTGAACTTGGCATACAACTGATTATCTCTCAGAATCTGTAAAACTATTCTCAAATGCTCTGCATGCTCAGTCTCATCATGAGAATAAATCAAGATATCATCAATGAACACAACTACAAACATATCCAAGTACAGTCTGAAAATTTGATTCATTAAGTCCATGAAAATGGCAAGAGCATTAGTTAAGCCAAATGGCATCACAATGAACTCATAATGACCATACCTAGTCTGGAAAGCAATCTTCGGGACATCTGAATCTTTAACTCACAACTGATAGCGTTCGGATCTCAAATCTATCTTGGAGAACACAGCGGCTCCATTCAATTGATCAAAAAAATCATCAATTCTAGGCAGTGGATACTTGTTCTTTACTGTTACCTTGTTAAGCTACCTATAATCTATGCACAATCTCATCGATCCGTCTTTCTTTTTCACAAATAGCACTGGTGCACCCCATGGTGAACTACTGGGTCTTGCAAAGCCTTTATCTGTTAATTCCTGCAACTGAGCTTTCAATTCTTTCAATTCCAACAGGGCCTTTCTATAAGGAGCAATAGAAATGGGGTGGTACCTGGAATCAACTCAATACCAAACTCAAATTCTCTAACAGGAGGCAAACCTGGTAGTTCTTTCGGAAACACATCGGGAAACTCACATACCACAAGCACTGATTCAATTTTCAATTCTAGATTTTTAGTGTTCAACACAAAAGCAAGATAAGCTTCATACCCTTTTCTTAAACATTTCTGAACAAACATAATAGAAATCATGGCAAATGAACTATGGCAAATGAACTATCTAACTCTTCTGAATTAACCCAAAGAATTTCACCATTTTCATATTTCAACTCAATGAATTTCATTCCACAATTCACTATCACATCATGTGTAGTCAACTAATCCATACCCAGAATCACATCAAACTCATCAAATGGCAATAGCATGAGATCGGCCGGAAAACAGTAGCCTCTAATCATCAAAGGGCAATTTCTACATGTTATATCTACTAATACATGCTTGTCTAATGGATTCAATACTTTAATCACAAATTCTGTAGATTCTATAGGCATACTCATACTAGGCATCAATTTCATGCAAACATATAAATGAGTCGAACCCAGATCAATCAAAGCAATAACTCTAGTATCATGAAGAGAAAATGTACCCGTAATCACATCAGGGAAGGATGCCTCTTCGCGAGCACGGATAGCATAGGTCCTTGCAGGTGCTCTAACATCTGGCCTTATTGTTGAATCTCTACATGCACCTTTATTACTTGCCCCAGCTCCCAAATTTCTCTGTGTGGTCTGCCTCTGATAGTAGCATTGCCTGATCTTACACTCGATATTGCTTCCCTTTTAATCATCATAGGACACCCCCGAATAAAATGGTCTGGTGCACTACATCGAAAACAAACGATCTCAGTTGCTCGACACTGACCTAGGTGACGTCGACCACATCATGGACACTCTAGTCTATCAGGCTAAACAATGCCAACAATTGCAATCAAAGTTGTCTAAGCTTTCATACTCATAAATCTTCTGCCTCTGTTTCGGGTAGAATATCCAGCTGAAAAATTAGATCTAGTGGAGAACTCTCTAGGCCTCTTGGGTGTAGACTGAAATGACTTGCTCATTAGTCTTTTCTTTGTGTCTTGCGTCTCAATTTCAACTTTTCCCTTTCTTTTTAACAACTCCTCTGCCTTACAGGCTCTCTCAACTAGGACAACAAACTCTTTTATTTCTAGGACACCAACCAACAATCAGATATCATCATTAATGCCCTTCCTCAAATCTTTTGCACATAATAGCCTCTGTAGACACACACTCTCGAGCATAATTGCTGAATCTGACAAACTTGCGCTCATATTCAGTCACTGTCATATTGCCTTGTTTCAACTCTAGAAACTCTTTTCTTTTCTGGTCAACAAACCTCTGACTGATGTACTTTTTACGGAATTCCTCCTGAAAGAAATCCCAAGTGACTCTCTCTTAGTGAATCTCTAAGAAGTGATTCAACATATTTCATACATTCCTCAGGTGTGTAGGATAACTCATCAAAGACTCTGATAGTATTCTCGGGCCAAAATTCTGTCTTTTCTGCATCATCATCTTTTGTAGCTCGAAACTCTTCGGCTCCTTGTTTTCTAATTTTATCAACTGGTGGCTTTTCTCTTATAACTGTACCTGTGACAAGGGGAGCTACATGGGTGGTCTGATGATCATGAGGGGCTAGAGGTCTAGCAGCCGGATTCGTATGAAAGAACTCGGCAAACCATTCATTCAAAGCTTGGAAAAAGGCTTCTCGAGCCCCTCCTCCCTGACTAACTGTAACGGGCCTTTCACTACTATTTGGTGGCACCATCCCTTCTGCGGGAGCGGGCGCGTTACTCTCTACATCATCTGCACCAGCTTGATCGGGATCCATAACTATAAAAGAAAACATTTTAAAATCGTCAAGAGTCGTCACACTATCAACATATAAGTATGGAATGTATAGCTAGACTCTTACTCATGCTAAATATTTTGAGAACTGACTAAACCTTTGCTCTAATACCAATAAATGTAACACCCCTTATCCGAGACCGTTGCTGGAGTCAAGCACGAGGCGTTACCAGACTTAGCTTACTAATTCGGGGCATAAAAATTTGCTTTTAAAAGTAATTTAGTTTCATTCATTCAATATGTCCTTAAAAAGGGTCCTCGAGACCCTAAAACATGTAATTGAAACGGTTCAGGAACAAACCGGAATCAATAAAAATTTTTCGATCACTTAAATAAATCAAAACAATTTATTTTATCTTTCATAAATAAATTGTCCATCTGTGTCATAGTCACTAAATAAATCATAACTCGAGTTAAAAAACTTGAAATCTGAATCCATAAATTTTATCTGAAACTAGACTCATATATCTTCTTACTAAATGTTTTTCAGAATTTTTGGTCTGGCCAATTAGTACATTTTATTAGTTAAAGTTTCCCCTATTTCAGTTTTCTACTGCTCTGATATCTGTTAACTACGAATTAATTTTCTCTCTTTACACAATTAAAACAACAATGTCGTTTATTTCTATTAAAATTAGACTCAATAAGGAATCTATACATATAAAGTATAACTCCTAATTATTTTTGTACAATTTTTAGTGAATTTCTAAAGTCAGAACAGGGGATTCAGAAATCACTCTAACCCTGTCTCACCAAAATTTAAATATCTCATAAAATACAACTCTTTTATTTACTCTATTTCTTTCATATGAAAATAGACTCAATAATATTTAATTCTATATCTCATTCACTATCTAAATCCATTTCTACTACTTTTAGTGATTTTCTAAATTCACATCATTACTGCTGTCCGATACTGTTTTAAAGCTAATTTCACCTTTTTCATGATTTCCACGGGATAACTAGCATTTAGGCATACATAACACCAAACATGTCCTTGATTAGCCATTCCAATAGCTAATCATTATCAAGCATTTACATACCATTCATTATCCATATCATAAGATCATACACACAAAATGGCTACGATGTTATGCATGCCATACTCAAAATGAAACATCTAGCTATACCAAAATAATCCTTGTGATAGTGTGTCGGACCTCCGACGTACTTTACGATCCCTGAGTTAGCTTGACAAAACTATAAAAAGAAGGAAAATAAAGGGGGTAAGAATTAAGCTTAGTAAGTTTTCATGCAAATAAATAATAACATTCATAAGAATTATCTTACTACTTAGCATGATACTACTTAATGCAACTTCATTAATTGTCATAGACATATTTTAAATTTCTTCACTTACTCACTTACTTAAATACTTACTTACTTAATCAAATTTATTAATACATTTTACTTACCTTTTTCCTTATCAAGCATACATGAACATTATATACTTACCTTTGCTCTTCTAGCATGAACTTGTCTTACCTTTTTAATATAACTCGTCTTACCTTACCTTACCTTGATATTCTCTTTAAATTTTCTCGTTGAAGCACTTAGAATACTAAGGATACATGGGTACCTTACCATTGCCATGACTTGTCATGGTCTTATATGGTATCCTTTTGAAACTTACCATTGCCATGTCTTGACATGGTCTTACATGGTATCTTTGCCTTATTAACTCATCAATGCCATGCCTTGGCATGGTCTTACATGGGACCTTTGCCTTATAGTAACTTATCAATGCCATGTCTTGACATGGCCTTACATGATTTCCTTTCCTTATAAAGCTTACCAATTTCCATGCCTTGGCATGGTCTTACATGGTATCCTTAAACCCTAATGTCATGTCATTTGTATCCTACACATTCCTAAGGTTCAACTGGGACTTTCTGAAATTACTTCTCCAATATTCATGCTTGAGTCTTCTTTGAATAATTTCATAAAATAAATATACACATGCTGGAAATTAACAACATTAACATAAAATAATAGATTATTGCATTTATTTACTGCAAACATACCTCGAAACAAAATACAATCAACTATATCGATTTAGTCCACTATCTTTTTCTTTCCCCAGTCTAACTCTAGATTTCGTTCTTCTTGATCTATAATAACAAATTTAGCTTATTTAATACTCAAATTTATTAAAGCAGTCCTTGACTCAAACTTTGGAAAAATTACATTTTTGCCCCTAAACTTTACATATTTACACTTTTTCCCCAAGGCTCAAAAATTAAACTTCATCCTATTTTCTTATGTTTTAAGACATGCTGATCATTTTTCCCTTCTATGGAAATATCAAATTCGCACTTTAACATGTACTTATGAACATTAGATATTTTTATCGATTATGTCGTTTTACTCGTTTTCACGTAAAATCGCTTAGCAAAAGTTGTTTAACACAATTTCAAGCTCCATATTCTACCATAAAATATCAAAATAAACACATTTCACCTATGGGTATTTTTCCAAATATAAACCTTAGGTTAAATTATTGCTAAAATAAGCTTAATCAAGTTATAGGGACTCCAAGAACATAAAGAACATTAAAAACGGGGCTAAAACGGGCTTACAATTGAGCTTGGAAGCTTGAAAAACACTAGCTATGTCTTCCTCATGTGAAATTCGACCAAGGGGTTGAACATGGACAAAAATTGGCTTTTAATTTTGTTTTTAATTCATTTTAATAACTAAATGACCAAAATGCCCTTATTTAAAAACTATGGTGTTTTATCTTCCTTTAGGTAGTTTTGTCCAAACTAGTATAATGGTCTAATTACTATCCAAGGACCTCCACTTTAAAAAACCATTACTCACAAGTACTTTGTACCTTCGTGAACTAGAATACACATTTTACAACTTTTGCAATTTAGTCTTAGATACCAAATTGAACCCTCTATCGATAAAATTTCTAAACGAAATTTTCACACAATCATGCAATCATGCCATAGACCTTAAAATGATAATAAAATAAATTTTTCTACCTCAAATTTGTGGTTTCATAACCACTATTCCGTTTAGGCCTTATTTCGGGATGTTACACCTAATTCATGACATATGTATCCTAGCTATTCCTAAGGTTCGTATGGAGCTTTCGGACATCGTAACTCGATAAAAAAAATTCAAAAATATAGTAGCCAAGCTTGTATACATTTGGCTATTGTATATATAAATTCACTTATTTCATTTCAGCATATATGTCACATTTAATTAAAATTAAGTACGTCTATTAGCTTATAAACTTACCTCGGACGATGGAAAACGGAACGGGACGACTAGTCAACAACTTTCGTTTCCCCCTATTCAAATCTGATTTCTTTGGTTCTTGATCTAACGTATTTAAATTAAGCTCATTCAAACATATTTTCATTCAATTTAGTCCAAAAAACACATAAATGGGAAAATTACCATTTTACCCCTGACATTTACAATTTTTTTACAATTTAGTCCCTATTGCACAAAACACAAAATACACAAAATTTCCCTATACTCATGTTGGGCCAAATTCTCTCCATTACCATACAAGTCTATATATTTTATTTATTTCACATTTTAGTCCCATAAATTATTTTTTTTGCAATTTAGTCCTAATTACTCAAATCATAAAAAACTCCAATACAAAATATATTAATCTAGAACATATCTTTCATTTTTCATCGTCAAACAACAAAAATCACAAGCTCTCAACAATGGCATAACTCAAAATATTCACCAAAATAAAAAAATTAAAGCATGGGTCTTGAAGATTACTAAGCAACGATCTCAAAAACATAGAACTTATCAAAAACTGAACAAAAAACGAACCTTGATTGAGCTTGAAAGGATGGTCGAACCTAGGTTTCTCTTTTTCTTTTCCTTTGTTTCTAATTTCGGTCAAAAGGATGAATAAAACATGGCTTTCTTTTATGATATAATAACATATATTAGTATTTTTATTTAATTACATTTTTAACCTTAATAAATTTATAACTAAATCATATATTATAAGCCCATTACCGTCCAACCTTTCTTAAGATGGACTAATTGCAACATAAAGACTCCCATTAATAAAGCCATTAACAACTAGGTCCCTTTTAGAAATAACCACCAAATTTTCATTTTACGCGATTAAGTCCTTTCATTAAATCAGACTCTCAAACAATAAAATTAAATCACGAAAATTTCACAGATATAAAGTCACACAAAATAAACACAGAAAATAATTTTTAAATATTTTTCTGATTCGGATTTGTCGTCCCAAAACGACCGTTACGATTAGGGTCTAAATCGGGCTGTTACAAAAATGGCATGAATGATGTATGTTTTAGTTGTGAATTGGTTGAGAATTCGGTATAAAATGTTTGGTTTTGATCATGTAGGGAGGACCCAAAATTAGGGTGGCAAATTGGCCTTGTAAATGGCCTTTTTTTTTCCACACGGGCAAAGACACGGGCGTGTGTCTCAGCCGTGTGTGACACACGGTTATGTTGCACGGCCGTATGCCCCCTGAGGTACCATATGATTTTAAGTCAGTATACCCTACAGTTTTGACATGGCCTAGACACGCGGGTGTGTCTATTGTTCGTGTATGGCACACAGGCTGGCACACAGCGTGTCATGTGGCCGTGTGGACAAGTTAGTATGTATGCCCTGCTTTGCCACGGCCTAGACACGCGGGCATGCCTTATACCGTCTGAGGCACAGGGCCTACTCACACGGGCGTGTGACCTTTATAATTTTGAAAAATGGTTAAGTTTCAAAAAATTTTGTATGAGCTCGGTTTATTCCCGACCCTTTTCTAATGCATGTTTAAGGTCTCATTAACCTATGTAAGGAACTTTATAATGATGTGTGACTTTGTTGCTATATTGATTATGAAATGAATGCGAATTGCTCTGATATGTACGGTAATGCCTCTTAACCTTAGTCCGATGATGGATATGGGTTAGGGGTGTTGCATTTGGTTGGTATCAGAGCTACGGTTTAGTCGATTCTAGGACTAACATAACGCATGAGGGTCTAGCTATACATGCCATATATATGAATTGCGATAGTGTGATGATTCCTGATAGTTAAAATGTGTTTTTATATAGAAAATAGATCCCAAACGAGCAATAGCTGATGATGTTGAAAGCAATGCACCTGCTCTCGCTCAAGAAGTAGTGCCAATTGAATCTAGGCCGATATCTAGTAGTCAGGGACGAGAGGCAAAGTAAGCCTTCTTCCAAATGATCAATAAGTGGTTCATAGTATTCGTACGAATGAATTCAACTACTCAACAACCTCCACCCCCACTTGTTCCTCAACAAGTCGCAGTTGTGCCACAAGTAATAGATCCAATTCGATTGAGCAAGCCACTTGTTGATAAGATTCGTAAACACGGGTGTAACGCCCCAAAAATATAGGGTCTGTAATGTTGCTTAATTTAACACAAATTACATGTTTGCGTTAATGGCTAAGTGATTTGGGTGTGTTTGTGAGCGTTTGAGAAGCCTGGGTTCGAGTCTAGGCCTTGGCAAAATTTTTAGTTTAGGTTCTTAAGTGAAATTAGCTGTTAGCAGTTAGGGCTTATGTTTGGGTGTGTCTAAATTTATGTCACAAAAGAGATTGTGGTAAGGAGGCAAATGGCTTGTTAGAGTGCTTAAAGGTCTTGAGTTTGAGTCCTCTTATGTGCAAAGGTGTTCTATTTTGCTGCTTTTGCAAGGTAAGAAGTTGAGGTTGACTGAAACTCTGATGTTGGAGTGGTTGAGTGGGGATGAATAATCAAATTTGAGGAGAGTATGATGGGGGTGGGTTAGGAGAGTTATCGGTTGAGAGATATGGGGAGGTTTTAGAGGAGGGAAATTAGGAATTTTGGAAGTGTGGGAGTATAGTGCCTAATGAGGACTCTCTTCAACCTTTGGTTTGAGTTGTGCACTTAGTCATTCGGTCATACTCTTAGTGCCAAACGTGTAACTAGTGCTCTCTATCTGAATAATCATCATTTTTCTCTTTTTACTTTTCATGCCTTTTTCTCTTTTGGGTTTTGTTTTGCTTGATAGCCGATCATACTGGTGACCATTCGGGCACTCAAATTTCAAGTTTGTGCTTGAATAATTGACCTTCTTCTTTTGCCTCTCTTAATCTTCTTTACCACTTGCCGAATCTTCATTCTCTCCCTTCTAATCGGTCATCTCTTTTGGTCTTTAGCTGAATACTTTCTTCTTCTTCTTATTCTTTTTTTTTTGCCTCCTTAACCCATGCTGAATCTTTGTTAGCTTTTCTTCTTTTGGTTCTGAGTCGACATTATTCTCTCTTGAAGCCGAACCCCTCTACATCACTCTCAACTCTTATCGTGTTTTGGCTTTTGAAGTGGGTTCTTGAGTAATCGATTAGGGGTCAGGGCAAGGTTCTTCTTTCTTTTTCTCTTTCGTTTTGGCCGAAACAATCTTGTTTAATAATTTTCCTTTTGTTTGATGTTTCCTTCTAGGGAGCGAGGTTGTTGCATACCGTGCCTCGAAATTAAGGTGTACTTTGGGGTGTTGGCCGAATACTGTTGTCCCTTGCTCTTAGTCTACAAGTTTGGTAAGTTCTTTATACTTGGTATAATGGATTGAGTGGGGTGGTAGATTACAAGGGATGTATGGTTGCAGGTAGTCTTTAAGGTCTGGGAAAAAGGGGTTGCTTGCAATGGTTTGTGGTTCAGTCAAAGCAAGGGATAGATAAGAATATGAAAAACTGTTTCGTTTAGGATTGTTTAATTCGATTTTAGCCTATTAACTGAACCTTCTTCTTGAAATAGATTGAAAGTCTCGTGGGCCAGTTGGGCGTTTTCGCAATCAGGGGTGTGTGTGTGTGTACTCACGCCCCTTATTTATTGTGAATCGGCATAAGCCGAAAAGCTGAAACTTCAGCATTTGAGGCCTCACGAGCGTGTGAATGTTTGTGTGGCAAACTGAGCCCACAAATCATGGGCGACAGACTGTAGAGGCCGCCACGAATGTTCTCGTGGGCTTAAGCCGTTATGGGAATCGTTTGGCCAAAACAGGCCATGTGGGCTTAATGGGCTCATGGGCCCCACACGGATAAAATTTATGGCAAGTGGAAAATAATAGAGTGGGCTATGGTGATCGCATAGTCGCGACTGAATTTGGGCTAAAAGGGCCTCACGAGCATGTGGGCCCACTTGGGTCGAGTAATGGGCATTGGGCCCATTTACACTATTTTGGCCATATGGGTTATCTAAGTCATTTGAAACGACTGAAGACCTTTTGAAGGGTCATTATATGTACCGTGACCCTAAAATTTGTTAAATGAAAAAAATAGCCCTGAGGGGCAAAATTACTGTTTTACCCCTAACCAATGAAATCACCATCATACCCCTAGTGATAGGTTAACTGATGTATGCTTGACATTTATATAACTGGTTTGAGTATGACATACTACATACACATAATATTTATGATACGAAATACTACATGGGGTTGGGTTTCTGATTTGGAGGAAGTGATGTATTAGTGGCTATGCCACGCGATTATTGTTCTTGTGGCTTTGCCACGTTTACTGTTATTAGCAACATTGCTGCATTTCTGTTAGTAGCTAGGTTGTGATATTGGTGTGTTGGCTAGGTGGGTTGATTTAATCCCCACATGGTGTGCTGGTTGGTATGGGTGGTGTGTTGGTTGGATCGAGGTGGGTTACATGTTTGTACTACACTGTACTGATACCATAATGGGCTTAGGCCCCCATTGTTCTGAATAGATCTAAGGCCTGGACTGTTCTTCTACTGTATAGGGCTAATGCCCAGACTGTTTCTACATGTTGATTACTGTCCGACTGATAAGGGATTACACGCTGAGTTTTCATAAACTAACCCTTTTTCTTTTAACTGCGCATGTAATTCCCAACCCTTAGTGATTTGGAGCCGCGAGGGACTCGGAGGTGGCCTCACGAATGCATTTGATCAGTAATTTGACTTTATTTACTCTAAATTTCATTTTGGGTTTTGATATTGTAATAAGGCCTTTTATGGGTTTAAGATTTATTTTGGTTTTTGATTTCTTATATTAAAATGCTAGCCTAAGTAAACACGAGTTTTCTAAGTATTCACGATTTTCAAAGAAACACGTGCATTAAACATCAAGGTTTTCAAAATGTTTCTGCATTTTCAGTTGAACTAATATACCAAAAGGCACATGATTTGGAAAACGATGGTAACAAGTTAACATGACAATAGTAATAAAAGGTCTTCAACTAAAAATGGGTTTTATAACGAAAAGTCTTGTTTTAGAAAAGCATTTTGATGTGACATGCCAGATTCGGTCGTAACGTCCAGGTCAAGTTTAGAGTGTTACATTTAGTGGTATCAGAGCCAGGTTACAAAACTCGACTATGGAATGGGTTTCTAAATTTTTTCTCAAAATTAAGGTTTTGAAAGGTTTTTCTAAAATTTGATTTTGGAAAAGATGATTTCAAAAGAATTTGGATTGTTTTGAAATGACGTTACTGGAAGTGTGGCACACCGAGTCTCCGGCGCCAAATCTATAAGTTCTTTGCCATTATTTACTGTTATAGACTGAAATGTTATACTACTATAGGTAGTAGGTTTGCACTGAAACTTCTTAGTTAGAGTGAACTGAGACTATAGAAGACTGAAAATTGTAGTAAGAATCTGTTTTGCAGAAACAAACCCTAATTACTATTATTCATAACACATTATTAATGATTACGAAAATTATAAATTGATACATAAGACTTTTAAATAGATAATTCCCTATCGAAATGAGCACAAGAGGTACTCGTCGAAGGGGTACACGAGGCTGTGGTAGAGGCCGAGGAAGTGTTATAGTTGGGTCTTCAG
Organism: Gossypium longicalyx; assembly: GCA_025698465.1. Lineage (NCBI taxonomy): Eukaryota > Viridiplantae > Streptophyta > Magnoliopsida > Malvales > Malvaceae > Gossypium > Gossypium longicalyx. The sequence goes on along the minus strand of CM047007.1, from coordinate 44,964,962 downwards.
CATCGGGTCACATGCCGGCTAGAAAGGCACTAGCCTCACCAGTAACTGAGACAGGGTCTCATGACCAAGCAGCTAGGGATGATGCTCTATCCCAAGCAATGTTGCGGGTTCTTGAAAGGGTTGCTGCAGCGAGTACTGGGTTAGTGGGCCGAGGATCAATTTTTGAGTGACTCCGGTCTAATGGAGCAGAAATCTTCAGGGGTGATTCTAGTGCAGCCCCAAATGTGGCAAAGTATTAGTTGGAGGCTATTGAGCGGATAATGGATGACCTAGACTGTACTGTGGAACAGAAGTTAAAGAGAGCAGTGTTCTTATTGCGAGATGAGGCCTACCAATGGTGGCTCACAATAAGAGAAGGTATATAGGCTGACTGTTTGACATGGGACTTCTTCAAGGCGATCTTTCAAGGGAATTATATGGGCGCAAGTTATGTGGACGCTCGAAGGAAGGAATTTCTGAACTTGACCCAGGGGAATAAGACAGTGGCAGAGTACGAGGTAGAGTTTCTACAGTTAAGTCATTATGTATGTACTATAGTTGCGACTGAGTATGAATGCTGTGTGCATTTCGAGGATGTCCTCCGAGATGAGCTACGTGTGCTGATAGCTTCGCAGAGGGAGCGAGATTTTGCTGCCCTTGTTGAGAAGGCAAAAATTGCTGAGGATGTAAAGCGCTCAGAGAGCCAGAACCGAGAAAAGGATAGGGCCAGAAATAAGAGGGATTTTGGGTCCTCAAGTTATTTTGGTGGGCTTAAGAAGAAACCTATATTTGATAGACCAATTTGAGCTGGGGTTCCTGTTGTTGCTGCTAGATCGCAGCCCTGCGCTGATTGTGGGAGAGCTCACTAGAGTGACTGCTGGAAACAAACTGAGACGTGCTTCAGATGTGAGTTTATGGATCATCAGGTTAGGAACTATACTCAGAGGCCTGTTCAGATGCAAGCTGCGAGTCAGGGCTATGTTCAGCCAGGGAGAGGTGGTCAGCAGCCGTCGAGAGGCCGTGGACAGGCCAGGGGTGGAAATGGTTTGAGACGAGGTCGTGGAGTATCAGGCAGAGGTGCTGTGATATCCTCGATGAAAGCTCTGTGATTGATTAGAAGATGACAGAAAAGAAAATAGAATAAGTGCTAGTTGTCTGTGAATTCCCTGATGTGTTTCTTGAAGAACTTCCGGGATTACCTCCAATTCGAGAAGTTGAATTTGGTATTGAGTTAGTGCTGGGAACTACTCCGATCTTGATAGCTCCGTATAGAATGGCTCTGACCGAGTTAAAAGAGTTGAAAGCATAGCTGCAAGAATTGATAGATAGAGGCTTCGCACGACCGAGTTATTCTCCCTAGGGTGTGTAACAGTCTGGTTTAGACCCTAGTTGGAATAGTGGTTTTAGGACCACAAATCTGAGTTACAAAAATATTTTAATATTATTTTCTGTGTTAAAAATATGTGAATTGACATGTGTGAAAAGTTCGTATGAAAACGGCATTGTTTGTGTGCCCAATTTGATAAAAGGACCTAATCACGTAAAATGTAAAAGTTGCCTGCTGTTTGTTAAAGTGTTTAATTGATTTGCCTAATCAAAAGAGAGGTCCTTATGATGCAATTAAACCATTGAAAGCATGAGTGGTCATAAATGGCCTTAATGAATATGAATGATATGTTTAATTATTAAGGTTAAAAATGGTATTTGATTATAAAATGAATTATAATTAAAACAAAAGTCATATTTTTGTTCATTTTCATATATGGTTGCTGAAAATACTAAGTAAAAGAAGAAGAAAAATAGTTTAGGGTTCGGCTAAGGTTTTGCTTGATTGAGGTATGTGTTTTTATCCATTTTCGAGAATTTTTACTTTTTTGTGATCGTTGCTTTGTATACTATCAAGCCCATGTCTCAATTTTTAATTTTGTTGATGATTTTCAATTATGCCATTAATGAAACTATGAGCTTTATGAAGTTTGATGTTAGTAAATTAAAGATATGTGTTAGATTACTAAGTTTTGTCTTTGAATTTTTAATGAATTTGAGTAATTTGGACTAAATTTTAGAAAGGAGATTTTGAGGGACTAAAATGTAAATTAAATGAAACATATGGGCTTATATGAATATTATGGGAATTCAGCCTAACATGACTGTTTGGAAATTTTGTATATTTTTTATTAGGGATTAAAGTGCAAAAATATGAAAATATGAGGGCTAAATTGTAAATTTCCCTAAATGTATGTTTGTGGATTGATTTGAGTGATTTGGTTAATTAAAGAGTTAATTTTGAATTTATATAAATCAAGAACCAAAGAAAACGGAATTAGATCGGAGAAAGTGAAAAATCATCGAGTAGCCGGTTCTGTCTATCTGAATTCGTACGAGATAAGTCAATATATAAATAAATGCATCTTGAATTGAATTATTATTGATTATATGCTTTTGAACAATGTTGAATGATTATATGTGTTGAGAATGAGATATTCGAGAAAGTATCGACAAAGTTCTGACATTCGAAAAGCCTCGTACGAACATTAGGAATAGTTAAGATACATATGTCATGACATAGGATCCGATATGTGTTATCGTGTAAGACCACGTCAGGGATGTTGGCATCGACTTATAATTTACATGTAAGACCACATCTGGGACGTTGGCATCGTATTTGATTTCATGTAAGACCCTGTCTGGGACAATGGCATCGATATTTGATTACATGTAAGACCACGTCTAGGACGTTGGCATTGTGCGAGCTTTACGAGCTATCCGCGTATCCTTATAATTTCAAACAGTTTAACGGGCATTCTAAGAAACGAATGATTATATGAGATATGTATCCGATTTAGGTATGTTCAAAATGTATATTATGTTTGAGAATAAAAGGTAAGTATATGTACAAGTGATGATATGTGTTATAAGTATGAGAACATATGTTGTATGTGTAAATGAATTGGACTATGTGAAATGTATATGAACTATGTGGTTTGGGTTAGTATTTGGCCATGGAGTATATGTAATTTGATGATGCTTTCATGTTTTGAATGATAAGTTTATTTGTATATGGCTTACTAAGCTTTTGAAAGCTTACTCTGTGTGTTTTTCAACTGTTTTATAGATATCGAAGCTACTGGGAGCTCGGGGATCATCGAGGATCATCACCACACTATCGAACTTCTTTTTGGTACCTTTTTAAAATGTATATATTGAAGTATGGCATGTATAGGCTAGAAGTGTGTGAATATGTTTAGTAATGTATATATATCTCCATGTGATTTGGCTTGGTTTTACGTTGTGTATATGAATGTGTTTTTGGCATGAATTATGTGATTCGAGTATGTCATTATGATGTGCATTTAGTTGGCCAAAAGAAATGGTCAATTTGGCAAGTTTTGGTATGTGCATATTTTAGAATTGAGTAAGAATTTGGTATGAAAATGGGTGGAATGTATCAAGGTTATAAACCACAAGTTTTAGTATGTTTTTGGCTTATGGAATTGCATGAATTGGTATATGTTATGAACATGATATTGGTTGATAATGATATGCCATGAATGTTGAATGTTATGATTATGAAATGGTTGAAATTTGATGTGCAATTGGTGCCTATTTGATGATTGTAGGGAGGACCCTTAATGGGTGGCAAATTGGCCTTGTAAATGGCCTATTTTTGCCCACACGGGTAGAGACAAGGGCATGTGTCTCAGCTGTGTTGCTCGAGGGCCATTTTAAAATAAGCCTGAGCAGACCACACGGGCGTGTGCTAGGCCGTGTAGCCAAGTCAGTTTCGAGCATGAGTTAGACAAACAGGCGTGTGACTGGCTGTGTGATCCAAGTCAATAGCCTCTCTAATTTTCACACGGCTTGGCACATGTGCGTGTCTTGTGGCCGTGTGGACAAATCAGTATGTATGCCCTATTTTGACACGGCCTAGACACAGGGGCATGTCTAAAGCTGTGTGAGGCACACGGCCTGTTCACACGGGCGTGTGACCTGTACAACTTTGAAAAAATGTTTAAGTTTCGAAAAATTTTATATGTGCTTGGTTTAGTCCTAACCTCTTTCTAATGTATGATTAAGGTCTCAATGACCTATATAAGGGACTCTATAGTAATGTTTATTTATGATTGTTGATGATGTATATGAAATGTTTGTAAAGTATTCCAATTTTTTTGGTAACGCCTTTAACCCTAGTCCGGTGATGGATACGGGTTAGGGGTGTTACAAGGTGCACCTGTTCTGTTTGTGAAAAAGAAAGATGGCACGATGAGAATGTGCATTGATTATCGTCAGTTGAACAAAGTGACTATTAAGAATAAATATCCTCTGCCCCAAATTGACGATTTGTTTGATTAGTTGAAAGCAGCTACTGTGTTTTCGAATATAGATTTGAGATCGGGTTATTATCAGTTGAGAGTAAAAGATTCAGACATTCCGAAAACTGCTTTCCGAACAAGGTACGGACATTATGAGTTTTTGGTTATGCCTTTTGGATTAACAAACGCACCTGCTATTTTTATGGATTTGATGAACAAAATTTTTAGACTGTATTTAGATCGATTTGTTGTCGTATTCATTGATGATATTTTGATTTATTCAAGTGATGAAACTAAGCATGGCAAACATTTGAGAATAGTGCTACAGACTTTGCGAGATAAGCAGTTATATGCGAAGTTTAGCAAATGTGAATTTTAGTTACAAGAAGTCGATTTTCTGGGACATTTTGTGTCGTCATCTGCTATTCGGGTTGATCCGAGCAAGATTTTGGTAATATTAGATTGGAAGCCTCCGAAAAATTTTCTGAAGCCCGTAGTTTTCTGGGACTTGCTGGTTATTAACGACGGTTTGAAAAGGCTTTTCTATGATCGCGACTCCGTTGACGAAACTGCTTCAGAAAGATGTGAAATTTGATTGGTCTGAAAATTTTCAAAACAGCTTTGATTAGTTGAAAGTTCTATTAACCGAAGCTCTGGTGTTAGTTCAGCCAAAATCAGGTAAAGAATTTTGTGATCTATAGCGATGCATATTTGAATGGTTTAGGCTGTGTTTTGATGCAAGAAGGAAAAGTTATAGCCTATGCCTCGAGACAGTTGAAGCCACATGAAAAGAACAATTCGACACATGATTTGGAATTGGCGGCTACTTTTTTTGCTTTGAAGATTTGGTGCCACTATCTGTTCGGTGAGAAATGTCACATTTATTCCGATCACAAAAGCTTAAAATACTTGACATCTCAGAAAGATTTGAATCTGTGACAGAGAAGATGGCTAGAATTGCTAAAAGACTACGAGCTTGTTATTGATTATTATCCGGGAAAAGCAAATGTTGTTGCTGATGCTTTGAGTCGAAAATCATTATTTGCTTTATGTGCCATGAATGCTCATTTAGCTTTATCTGATGATGGTTCAGTTTCAGCTAAATTAAAAGCAAGATCATTTTTTTTTACAATAGATTATTGATGCTCAGAAAGTTGATAATGAGATTATAGCAAAACGGGCCCAGTGTGAAATGGATTCTGATTCAGAATTTCAAGTTGATAATGATGATTGTTTGAAATTTTGAGATCGGATTTGTGTTCCAAAAAATTCGGAGTTAATTTAGATGATTTTGAACGAAGCTCACAACAGTTGATTATCTGTACATCCGGGTAGTACAAAAATGTATAATGATTTGAAATAGCATTACTGGTGGTCTGGAATGAAGAGAGATATCTCCGACTTTGTTTCGAAATGTTTGATCTGTCAGCAAGTTAAAGCCGAACATCAAGTGCCATCTGGTTTGTTATAGCTGATTATGATTCCGAAATGGAAATGGGATAGAGTGATGATGGATTTTGTTTCGAGTTTGCCCCTATCCCCGAGAAAGAAAGATGCAATTTGGGTTGTAGTTGACCGATTGACAAAATCAACTCATTTTATTCCAGTACGATCCAATTACTCGCTTGATAAATTAGTTGAATTATACATTTCTGATATTGTAAGATTGCACGAGGTGCCATTATCTATTATGTCAGATAGAGATCCAAGATTTACATCACGATTTTGGAAGAAACTCTAAGATGCATTAGGTACGAAATTACACTTTAGCACTGCCTTTCACCCACAGACGGATGGTCAATCCGAGTGGATTATTTAGATACTCGAGGATATGTTGAGATGTTGTATTCTTGAGTTTGAAGGTACGTGAGAATGATATTTGCCACTGATTGAATTTGCATATAATAATAGCTTTCAATCGAGTATCAAAATGGCTCCTTACGAGGCTTTATACGGTTAGAAATGTCGAACACTGTTGTACTGGACAGAGATTAGTGAGAATAAGATTCACGGGGTTGATTTGATCAAAGAAATAGAAGAAAAAGTGAAAGTAATACGTGATAGTCTGAAAGCAACCATGGATCGTTAGAAATCGTATGTAGATTTGAAAAGAAAAGACATTGAATTTGAGATTGGTGACAAATTGTTTCTAAAAGTATCCCCGTGGAAGAAAGTACTTTGGTTTGACAAAAAAGGAAAATTGTGTTCGAGATTCATCTGGCCGTATGAGATTATCGAGCGATTTGGACTAGTAGCTTATCGAATAGTATTGCCATCTGAGTTAGAAAAGATACATAATGTATTTCATGTATCGATGCTACAAAGATACATATTAGATTCTTCGCATGTCATTTCCCCGACTGAGGATGAAATTTATTTTGTTATGTCTTATGATGAAGAACTAAAATAGATTTTAGCTCATGAGATCAAAGAGTTGAGAAATAAGAAAATTACATTAGTGAAAGTATTGTGGCATCGGCACGGGGTTGAAGAAGCCACGTGGGAACCCGAGGATGCTATGAGAAAACAATATCCAAACTTATTCACTGGTAAGATTTTCAGGGACGAAATTCCCTAAGGAGGGAGAGTTGTAACAGCTCGGTTTAGACCCTAGTCAGAACAGTGGTTTCAGGACCATGAATTCGAGGTCAAAAAATTATTTTAATATTATTTTTGGTATCTACAGTATGTGATAATGTATGTGTGTAAGTTTCGTGCGATAATTTTATCGTTTAGATGTCTAATTTGAGAAAGACTAAATCACGTAAAATGCAAAAGTTGCGTTCTATATGTTAAACGAGTCAAATTGCTTTGTCTTCTTAATATGGTGGCCTTAAATGGTAAATAAACCATTTTAAATGATAGTGGACCTTGTAGGACATCCATTATGTGTTGAAAATGTTATTTCATTAAGGGTAAAATTGTAAAATGGCTATTATGTTAATATTAATAAAATAATGCATGAATTAATGTTATATTCATCATCTTGGCCGATTATATAAAAGAAAAGAAGAGAAAAAGAGATAGTTAGGGTTCGGCAAGTTTAATCATAAATTAGGTATGTGTTTTTAATCGATTTTCGATAATTTCTACGTTTTTGTAATCGTTGCTTTGTGTTCTATCAAGCCCATGCCTAAATCTCTAATTTGGATGATGATTTTGAGTTATGCCATTGTTGATTTTGTGAGTTTTATAATGTTAGTTGATGAAATATGGAAGCTTGATGATAGATACATATGTTTTGTATTGGGATTTTTGATGAATTTGAGTAATTTAGGCTAAATTATGAAAAAGATAAAATGGGGGCCTAAAATGTAAATTAAATGAAATATATGGGCTTATATGAGCTAAGTGAATATTCGGCCTAACATGTGTATAAACAAATTATGTGTATTTTTTTATTTTATAAATTAGGGATTAAAATGATAAAAAAGTGAAAATGTGAGGGTTAATTTGTAAAATGCGCTAAATACGTATATATGGAATGAATTGAATGATTTGTTGAATAAAAGGGTTAATTTTGAATACACATAGATCAAGAAAGGAGGAATTTGAATTTAGATCGAGGGAAATCGAAGGTTATCGATTAAACGATCCAAATTATCAATTCCGAGTATGAGGTAAGTTCATACATGATAAATGATGTTACAATTATGTTCTACTGCTTTGATAATGCATAAATAGTATATATTTGAATATGGTTTGAGTACTATGATAAATCGACTATGTTTGGCACTAAGTGTGCGTTTCAAAATAACTTCGGTTATAAATACCACTAAGTGTGCGAATTGGAATAGCTTCGGCTATATGAGGCACTAAGTGTGCGATAATAGCTTCTGTTATTTGAGATGGCACTAAGTGTGCGGGATCGTTACAACTTCGGCTAACAAGTAAAGCACTAAGTGTGTGAATTCTTAAAGCATGGAAAGACTTCTAAATGAATTAATGTATTTGAATGAGAGGTGAGAATGAAATGAATAAATACAGGAAAGTTTAGGTATGTACGATACCTATGTGGTAGATGATACTATATGAATGAAGCTTGATGAATTGGTATGAACATATTAAATGTGATGGAATAGAATTGATGGATGATTTGTGAACTGCTAAGTGTTTATTATTTGGTGTTTCGTATTATATAAACTGTTGATTATATTAGGTACGAACTTACTAAGATTCAAAGCTTATTGTGTGAAATATTCTCTATTTTACAGTGTTATAAAGCTAGCTCGGATCCGGGGAATCGTCAGCGACTCATTCACACTATTGGACATCTATTTTGGTACCATTTTGAAAATTGTATATATGGTAAATGGCATGTATAGGCTAGAAGTATTTGAATATGTTTTGTAATGTGTATATCATGCCATGTGATATGGCTAGATTATGGTTGAACTTATGGTTTGATTTTGGTATATGATATGTTTGGTGTGTATATATAACCTAGTGAGAAATGGTCAATTTGGTAAGTTGGTAATGTGATTTAGTTATTGAAATGGTATGATTTTGGCAAGAGATTGGATGTGAAATTTTAAGATAAGGACATGTTAGAATGAATGAGTTTGCTATGTGATTTTTGGTATGTTTGGAATTGGTTAAAAAGTATGAAATTTGTTGTGAATGAAATGGAATGAATGATGTATGTTTTAGTTGTGAATTGGTTGAGAATTTGGTATAAAATGTTTGGTTTTGATCATGTAGGTAGGACCCAAAATTAGGGTGGAAAATTGGCCTTGTAAATGGCCTATTTTTGTCTACACGGGTAGAGACACGGGCATGTGTCTCAGCTGTGTGTGACACACGGTTATGTTACACGGCCGTGTGTCCCCTGGGGTACCCTACGATTTAAGTCAGTATACCTTACAGTTTTGACACGGCCTAGACACACGGGCATGTCTATTGGTCGTGTGTGGCACACGGGCTGGCACACAGGTGTGTCATGTGTCCGTGTGGACAAGTTAGTATGTATGCCCTATTTTGCCATGGCGTAGACTCACGGGTGTGTCTAATACCGTGTGAGGGACACGACCTGCTCACACGGGCGTGTGACCTTTATAATTTTGAAAAATGTTTAAGTTTCAAAAAATTTTGTATGAGCTTGGTTTAGTCCCGACCCTTTTCTAATACATGTTTAAGGTCTCATTGACCTACGTAAGAGACTCTATAATGATGTGTGACTTTGACACTATATTGATTATGAAATGAATACGAATTGTTCTGATATGTACGGTAATGCCTCTTAACCTTAGTCCGACGATGGATACGAGTTAAGGGTGTTGCAGTTTGAGCTAGAGTTGATGTCTAGGGTTTGACCCATGTGTGACATGCATGTATTTTGATGTTTCATGGTAGATTATGAAAGTTTGGTGTCTGATAAACATCTTTTACTAATTGATTTTTCATAAAAACATCTAAAAAGGACCTATTTGTAAAAGTTGTAAAATATGTGGTAAAAATCTAATTTGATGAAAAATGTGGGTTGATATGAGCACGATATAGGTTTAGCTAGGCTTGGGTAACAAAGAAAATGAGTACATTTCATTTTACGAGCCTAAGGAGTAATTTGTAAATATGTGAAAGTTTAGGCGCAAAATTATAATTTTGCCAAAGTATGGTTTTTGGGCTTATTTGAACAATGTGATAATTAAATAAGCTAAATTTTCTATTATAGATCGAGAAAAACGGAGTCCGAACTTAGACCAGGGAAACAACAAAGTTGTGGACTAAATCAAATTAGTTAGCCATATTTTGTACTGAGGTAAGTTTGTGTGTAAATAATGCAACTATGTATTTAATATTTTGTTATTGCATGACTTGTACAATTATCATTATGGATTCATTCGGCAAAGATTTGATACGGCGAAATTCCCAGTTGAACCTTAAGAATAGTTAGGATACAAATGTCATAACATTAGAGTTATGAGTTTACGTGTAAGACTATATTTAGAATATGGCATTGTTATGAGATTTTGTGTAAGCCATATCTGAGACATGGCATTGATATGAGAATCGTGTAAGACCATAGCTGGGCTATTGGCATCGATATGAGATCCCATGTAAAACCATAAATGGGATATGGCATTGGTACGATTCTATGTGTATGTAATTTCTGAGTATCCTTTAGTATTCCAAGTGGTTCAACGGGTGATTTAAAGATTATGTCAAATATGTGATAGGTTATGATTATGTGGTGAAGTGGTACAAGTACGTACGTAAAACTCATGAGAAGTGATTTCGGTTTAAGATGCATTATTGGTAAGGATGCAAATGAGTAAGATAAGTTTATGATCACTTGATGATTTTGTGCTAATTTACGTTATGTTATGTGTATGTTATTGTATGTTTAAAGTTGATTATTATTTACATACTAACTTACTAATCTTAAAGCTTACCCTCCTTCCCTTTTAATTTCTTATAGTGTCGCCAAGCTAACTCGGGGATCAGATGTAGTCGAAGCATCGATCACACTATCAATTTGATCATTTGCGTATAATTGCTTTAGTTATTTTGAATATGGCATGTATAGGGACTTGGTCTTTTTGCGATATGTGTCATTATTGATTTGGCCAAATGTGTTAGCATGTAATGGTAATTGATTCATTTTGTAAATGACCATTTGGTATTGGCTAATATTGGTTAAGTATATATACAAATGATGATGCCTTCCATGGATGTGGTTATTGCATGATTTGTAATGATAAGTATGAGATGTTGTATGTGATAGAAATTAGCATGAAATTGATGTATAGATGTCTTAGTTGTGGCTGAATTGGTAATGTGTATATGCTTGGATTGGTGTTGTTTGATGTTGTGTAGGTTGGTGCAAGTAAGGGTGGCAAAAAGGCTTGGTAAATAGCCTTATTTTTGTCCATACGGGTAGACACACGGGCGTGTGTCTAGGCCGTGTGTGACACACGGCTTGCCCTATGGGTGTGTGATCTGGCCGTTTGTCCCCTGTACTGTAAATCTTAGCTTCGAATTGGCCAAACAAGTAGAGTCACGGCCATGTGTCTCAGTCGTGTGAAGGACACGACCCAGGGATATAGGCGTGTGCCCAAGGCGTGTGAAGTCTACACCTATTTTAGGGAAAATTATGAAATTAAATCGCCCACATGGCCTAACACATGGGTATGTGCTTTGGCCGTGTGACCTTAATTTGTTGATGACGTCATAAATAGAGAATTACACGAGCTGAGGACACAGGCGTGTCCCGAGCCACACGGGCATATGAGACCACACGACCTACCCATACGGGCGTGTAAGCCTCCAAAGCATGAAAATTTTCTAAGTGTTGTAAAAATTTTGGAAGTTCTCGGTTTAGTCCTGAAATGCTTCCAAGGCATGTTTTGGGCTTCATAGGCTCATATGAATGTTTATGAAAAGTTTTAAATTTGAGTGGAAATTCATGTCTCAGTTTTGAATGTTCGTTTGAGTTTAAGTCCGGTAATACTTCGTACCCTGATTCGGCATCAGATATGAGTAAGGGGTGTTACACTCACAACCAACATATATTCTACAAGTTTTATGGATCAATCATCAACACACAACTTTGAATCTGGATTTCTCTTTTCTTTTTTCTTCTTTTTACTTTCAATTGAATGTTCAAAATTCAATTAGGGAAATTTGCATCTAGCACGACCATGAATTGAAATCCCTAGGAAGATTGACCAGTGGATGTGAGAGTGATTAACTAAGCATTAAAGGTTTACTCCAATTTAGTTTGTATAGGTTAAGCAAAATTAAACCCTAGGATTGACGACCCAAGGAAGTAACTTAGGTAGATGAGTTCGAAAGTATAGTTTGCTGAGAAACACTTAATCTATCTCGGTTTAAGTTATCAAGTCGAAAGATAAGTAATTTAAGCTGATAGTTAGTTTAGTTATAGGTTGGAAGGTATTAAATAGGTTAATTGCTAGCTAAATTGTTAAAACATGAATCTAAAGTTAACCATGAACATGGAAACGAGTTAATCTTCTATCCACATAAATTGGTTGGAATTTGATTATTTTCTTTAGTTCTTGTTTTATGTTCAGTTATATCATCCCTTTGTTATTTGCCCGTCAAAATATAATTAATATGTTATTACTTTTTAGACTTATTAGTTTGTGGATTACAATTTATTTTAGTCAAGTCTCCCTTGGGTACAATCCTCGTAATAGTTTCATGTGTTCTGTTGTAAAGAATAAAACTATATTACAATTTGACATGTATATTTGCAGATACCACACTTCAATTCTCACATTTAATTGTAGATTTACAAGCCTCTGTGCATGAATGTCGGGACATAGTCAAGTTGTTGGTGTCGTTGCTGGGGAGGTTTCGACATTAGATTAGATTGTTAATTTTGCATGCTAGTAGGCTAAGTAAGAAAACCAAAAGTTATAGATACGATATTAAATTTCCCTAATGGAACTCTATAATTCCACACTTGTGAGCTTATTCAATCTAATATTACGAATTTCATTGTAATACATTACTGGTAAATGGGTGAGGGCTATAAAGCCTCAAATTTAACTCTTACATATACATACACATAACATAACATCTATAATTAACATACTAATACAATCTATCATTCATACCTTTATGGGTTCGATTCATCACATTTACATCTTTACTCATTATTGAAGTATCACTCCCATTCCTATCATAATTAGCTCGGTTGCAAAGTATATCTGTCTAACTAAAACAATTTTCATTAGATTCGGGAGATATCACACTATCACAGGTTAAATATGTAACACCCCTTATCCATTCCTGAGACCGGAACCAGGGACGAGGCATTACTAGATACATACTCAGACATTTTCGAAAAATATGGGTTATAAAATTTCGTTCCAAATTAAAACCAATCAAACAACATCTTAGTGTCCCTATTATAGGCCAATGAGGCCCTAAACATACATTGAGAACTATCTGGGATTAAACTAAGAACTTGAGAAAGTTCCTGGAAAATTTTCTAGGTTAAGCCTCACACGGCCGTGTGGAGGCAATACACATGCCTATGTGCTTTGGGACACGCCCATGTGGAATTAATTGAATTTATTTCCTATTTCGAACCTACAAGGGTTTTCACACGGCCGAGCACATGCCCGTGTCAGTCACACAGCCTAAACACGCCCGTGTGATCGCCTGTGTCCAAGAACTTCGACATTCTGTTTATGACGTCAGCATGCATTTAGGGGCACACGGCCAAGACATATGCCCATGCGCTAGGCCGTGCCCTCCACACGGTTGAGACACACGGCCGTGTCTCTACCCGTGTGTTTACTACCATGCATTCTGTAACGCCCCAATTTTCAAGACTTCTGTGAATTTTGGTAAATTTTTGAATTTTTGTGTTTTGACTGCTGGGCGTAGGTCTAAGTATGTTAGTGGGCCTCTAGAAGCCCAAGTTTGAGATGAAATCCAGAAGTTTTAACTAATTTTAATTCTTAGGGGAAAAGGGGTTTTGGTAAGTTGGGCTTTTAAGATTTAATAGGTAAAATAAGCCACAAGAAGGCAGGTGGCAAAGTGGCATGTGACGCCACTAGGGTGCTAAAAAGGTGGCGTGTGGATGACTAGGGAGAGCTAAGGTTCAAGTCACAAGGTGAGCAAATATTAGTATTAATTTTTTATTTACAGAAAGGGGATGTGATGGAACTCAGGTGGAACTCTGTTAGGAAGAGTTTGAGCTGCTCAGGAGATCGAGTAAGGAGGAGATAAGGGAGAAGATTTAGGAGCTGATTAGGGGGTGTAGTATTGGCCGAATGATGGACTCTTGAGGAGCAAGAGTTGGCCGGCCAAGGGTTGCTAGTATAGGGAAAATTCGGCATTTGGGTTCTAACCATTCTCTTCTCTTTTTCTTTTCTCCTCTCATCTCTTATTCTCTTTTCTTCTTCTTTGCTTCTTCTTCTATAGCTGAACCCTTCCTACCATTCTACTCTTCCATTCCATTCGTTTTTAAGCCTTTGTAGCCGATTACCATAAAAGCCAAAATCCCGAAAGCCTATTTTTCTTCTGTGCCGATTTCTCCTAGCCAAACCCTCTGATTCTTCTCCATCTTTTTGGTCGATTCTCTCATCCTCTGAACCCCAAAGTCTTGTAAACAAAACCACCACAAAACCCTCATATTTCATCTTTCTCTTCACTATTTCAAAAAGCCGAAAACCCCATAGTCTTAGGGGCATAGCCTAATCTTTAGACCTTTAAAGATTTGATTTCTGCTAACATTTAAGGTTTTAGATCTGCATCAGAATCGTATAGAAACTAAAGTGGAATCGTTGACTAAAGGAATCAGTGGTAAGTTTTCGAATCTATTCTTTATTTCGGGTTTTAGAAAAGCCGAAACCCCTGAAGGCTTAGGGAAGCTGTCGATTGGGCCCTATGGCTCTAAGGGTTGTGACAATTGTTTTATTATGATGTTCGTGTGATCTAGAGGCTACTAATCGAAGGCTTGGACAAGTGGAACGACTGGATCTAAACCTAGTCGCTAGTTTCGGAAAAAGGTAAGAACTCTAAGGTCTGAGGCTTGGTTGGCCGAATATGGTAGGGGGATAGGTTTGTAGTTTGTTTTCGATATTTAGATTGACGTGTTGGTAATCCAATTGTAGGTAGCTCGTGTGTGGAACTCACCGTCGAACCTGTAATATCCCGAATTAAGGCCTAATCAGAATAGTGGTTTTGTGACCACAAATCCGAGATAGAAATAATTATTTTATAATTATTTTGAGGTTTATGATATGATTGCATAATTGTGTGAAGATTTCGTGAAGAAATTTTTGGCATAACGAGTTTAATTTAAAATTAGGGATTAAATCGAATAAGTTGCAAAACTTGCATTCTAGAAGTTTTTAGTATGAAATTGCTTTGAAATATTAATTAGGAGGTCTTAAATGGTACTTTGACCAATTTTAAGTTCATGGACAAAATTAGGACATGGAAGGAATTTTTGAAAGTTTAGTAAGGAGGGGCATTTTGGTTATTTGGATATTAAATGAAATAAAAAGAGAAAAATAACACAAAATTTGTTATCATCTTCCTTAGTTGCTGCCGAATGCTCCCTCTCTCCATAGCTAGGGTTTCTTCAACTTTCAAGCTTCATAGTAAGTGATTCCAAGTCCCGTTTTTAATATTTTTACGTTTTTGAAATCCCGGTAACTCGGTATAGCTTATGATAGTAATATTTTGAGTTAGAGTTCATATTTGGAAAAATACCCATGGGTGAAATTTGTGAATTTTGATGTTTTATGATAGAATATGAGGTTTTAAATTAAGTTAGACAACTTGTACTACTTGGTTTTGAGTGAAAACGAGTAAAAGGGCTTAATCGGCAAAAATACCTAATAGTCATAAGTACATGTTAGAGTGAGAATTTGATGTTTCCATAGAAGGGAAAAGTGATCAGCATGTTATAAAACATAAGAATAAGGAATTAAGTTTAATCCCGAGATTAGGGGCAAAAGTGTAAATATGCAAAAGTTTAAGGGTAAAATTGTAATTTTGCTAAAATTTGAATTAAAGACTAATTTGATAATGTGAGTATTAAATAAGCTAAATGTGTTATTTTAGATCAAGAAAGACGTGGGATCGACCCCAATCGAGGAAAAGAAAAGATTGTGGACTAAATTGCAAAATCTTTATATTTTGGTACCAAGGTAAGTTCATGTGTAAATAATGTAGCATAATTGTTATTTTTAAGTGATTGATGTTAATTATATGATATGCTGATTTTTATCATGAAATATATGCTTTGTGGTTATTTTCTAATAGAATGCAAATTATGTGTATTATTTGTTAAATATAAAGTGCTACCGAGTATTGGTTTCAGTATTTTACGGAAGATGGCAAGGATATGTGTTCGAGGAAAATCCCGTTTGAACCTTAGGAATAGATTAGGATACAAGTGACATGTCACTAGGATGGTTGAGCATCCGAACTCGTTGAGTTGAGTCCGAGTTCGTGAGATGTAACTAGGCATCCGAACTCGTTGAGTTGAGTCCGAGTTCACTTATGGATGTGAACGCCCGAGCTCATTGAGTTGAGTTCGAGTTCACTTAGGGGCGGGTTACATGATTGCTTGATTACATATGTGGCACTTATGTGCAAATTATCCATGTATCCGAGTTATATTCCGATGTGTTCAACGGGTAAAATTTCTAGTGAAATGGAAAAACACTTAAAATGCAAGTGACGTTTTGGTAAGTGTTGTGAAATGGACACTTTGGACAGGTATTTACTTAACCCTCGGGTTGAAATTAGATACTACAACGATAAGGTGGTAAGATGATGAATGATGTTTAGAAATGTGATATATGTTTTGGTGATACCATGCTAAGGTTGTTTGGTATAATTGTATTGTTATGTTACTTGTTATTTGCATATGAACTTACTAAGCATTTATGCTTACTCTCTCTTTTTATTCACTTTGTAGTTTTGAACAAGCCGGCTCAGGGAATCGGGGACAGTCGAGAAGGTGCGATCACACTATCCGAAGGACTTTTATTTTGGTAAATGGCTTGTAAAACTTAAGTATGGCATGTATAGCAATATACCTACTTTGTGTAAATAATTTTGTGATATGGTGGTGATTTGGTTAAGAAAATGCTTGATAATGATAAGTCATGGAAATGGCTAATTTAGATCATGTTTGATGTCATGGAAGGTTAATAGGTTATCTAGTCCATAAAAACTCATGAAAAGATGAAATTTGCCTTAAACAGAACATTACAGCAACATTGACGTGAGTTTGAAAATTTACTAAAAATCATAGAAATCGAATTTGGTGATGGATTAAATATGAAATTGAAGCCTAATATGTCTAGTTTCACATAAAACAAACGAAACAGGTAAAGGAATTATATGTTAGAAGACATTTGAATTTTAGTGAAACAGGGCCAAAGCGATTTCTGGATCCCCTATTCCAACTTTATAAATTCACCATAAATTGTAAAAAAATAATTAGGTGGTGTATTTTATATTATTGGAATTCTTATTGGGTCTAGTTTCATTATAAACAAACAGAATAGTTATATAAATTTTTCACAGAGAGAAATATGGTTCGTAGTAAACAGATGTCAGTCTAGTCAAGTCCTAAAATAGGGGTAAATTTAAATAATAAACTATACTAATTGGCCGAACCAAAAATTCTAAAAAAATTTAGTGAATAGATATATGAGTCTAGATTTAAGAAAAATTTACAGATCTTGATTTTGAGTTTTTTAACTCGAGATATGATTTTTCTTGTAACTATGACGCAGGTAGCTAGAAAGCTGTGAATGTAGAAACGAATGATTCGAATTTCTTAATTTGATAAATTATGTTCGGTAACACCTCAAGCTCGACTCTGGCGACGGTCTAGGGCGTGGGGGCATTACATTTAGTGGTATTAGAGCAGGTTTAGTCAGTTCTAGGACTACGTGTTGTATGTACGGATTTTGCTATACATGCCGTATGTATAAATTGTGATAGTGTGACGAATTCTAACCTTTTTAAATGATTTTTTATATAGTAAATGGATCTTGATCCAGCTGTGGCAGATGAAGTAGAGAGAAGTGCGCCACTCAGCTAAAAAGGCGGTGCGGCTGAAAATTCACCTCCTACTGTTGGTCAGGGAGGAGGAGAAAGGGATCGGGAAGCCTTTCTCCAAATGATGAGTGCATGGTACACTGAGTTCATTCGTACGAACCCAAATGTACGGCCTCCCCCACCTCCCCCAATTCCACAACCTATACCCCCGATGCCTCAGGGTGTGGATATGATAAAATTTCACAGAACTCCAGTTGACAGAATTTGTAAACAAGGGGCCGAAGAATTTAGTGCAAATATTGATGATGATGCCGAGAAAGCAGAGTTCTGGCTTGAAAATTCTATCCGGGTATTTGATGAATTATCTTGTACACCTGAAGAATGTTTGAAATGTGCTATATATTTGTTGAGGGATTCAGCCTATAATTGGTGGAAGACTTTGATTTTGGTGGTACCGAAAGAGAGGGCAACCTGGGAATTCTTTAAGAAGAGTTTCGGAAGAAATATATTAGCGAAAGATTTATTGATCAGAAACGTAAAGAGTTTCTTGAGCTGAAGCAAGGTAATATGACAGTCATAGAATATGAAAGAGAGTTTGTTCGATTGAGTAAGTATGCCAGAGAATATATTCCTACAGAGGCCAAGATGTGCCGATGATTTGAAGACAGGCTCAACGAAGACATCAAGGTATTTGTTAGGATCCTTGAACTAAAAGAAATGGTGGTACTTGTCAATCGAGCTTGCAAGGCTGAAGAACTACTTAAGGAAAAGAAAAAGGTAGAATCTGAGACACGAAATTGGAAGAAAAGACCAATGAGTAATGCACCCTCACAACGACCCGAAAAGTCAAAAAATATGAATCCTCGTTCCCAAGTTTCAACTGGGCAATCATATGGGAATTCTAAGAAGCAAAATGTGGGTCTTAAGTCCCAAACTACTTCGGCAGCCAGTGTAGGGAACTCGAGATTTGTTAAACCCGAGTGCCAGCGGTGTGGTAGAAATCATTTTGGTTCGTGCAGAGCAAATGAATGTTTTCGATGTGGTTCTCCGGATCATTTTATTAGAGACTGTCCAGAGAGAGCTGAGAAAGAAAAATTTCAATATACAAAAGCAAGTGGTGCGGATTCGAGGGGAAGGTATCCAAGAAAAGCTGGGAGTGAAGCAAGCGGTAAGAATGTAGCGAGAGATGCAGTGATTAGACTGAAGGAAGCGCTCCGGCTAGAACTTATGCTATTAAAGCGCGTGAAGATGCTTCCTCACCCGATGTGATTACCGGTATATTTTCTCTTTATGATGTTAATGTTATTGCTTTGTGAGACCGAGTTTTTCATCTTGGGGTGCTCCTGTGTTATTTGTGAAAAAGAAGGATGGTTCTATGAGGTTGTGTGTTGATTATCGACAGTTAAACAAGGTGACAATCAAAAACAAGTATTCGTTGCCAAGAATTGATGATTTGTTTGATCAGCAAAAAAGAGCGACATGGTTTTCAAAGATTAACTTGAGATCTGGGTATTAACAGCTGCGAGTAAAAGAGTCGGATGTGCACAAAACTGCTTTTAGAACAAGGTACGGTCACTATGAATTTTTAGTTATGCCATTCGGGTTGACAAATGCTCTTACTGTGTTTATGGATTTAATGAATCGCATATTTCGGCCATTCTTGGACAAATTTGTTGTGATGTTTATAGATGAGATTTTAATTTATTCAAAAGATGAGATAGAGCATGCTGAGCATTTGAGAATAGTTTTGCAAACTTTGAGAAATAAGCAGTTGTATGCTAAGTTTAGTAAAAGTGAATTTTGGCTCCGGGAAGTTGGATTTTTGGGTCATATTGTTTCAGGTGATGGTATACAGGTTGATCCTAGTAAAATTTCAGCCATTGTTGATTGGAAACCACCAAAAAAATGTAACTGAAGTTAGAAGTTTCTTGAGGCTAGCTGGGTATTATCGGTGGTTTGTAAATGGATTTTCTATAATTGCTGCTCCTATGACTAGACTACTCTGAAAGAATGTTAAATTTGAATGGACGGAAGAATGTCAACAGAATTTTGAAGAATTGAAAAAGTTATTAACAGAGGCACCAGTGTTAGTACAGCCCGAATCAGGTAAAGAATTTGTGGTGTATAGTGATGCTTCTCTAAACGGTTTGGGGTGTGTACTCATGCAAGAAGGAAAAGTGGTGGTTTATGCTTCGTGGCAGTTAAAACCTCATGAGAGGAATTATCCTACTTACGATTTGGAATTGGCTGCGGTGGTGTTTGCTTTGAAGATTTGGCGACATTATTTGTATGGTGAAAAGTGCCGGGTATATACCGACCACAAAAGTCTTAAGTACTTGATGTCACAAAAAGACTTGAATTTGAGACAGCGAAGATGGTTGGAGTTATTGAAAGATTACGAGCTTGTTATTGATTATCATCCGGGAAAAGCGAATGTGGTTGTCGATGATTTAATCAGAAAAGCTTTAAGAGTTGTGAACACTCAGTTGAAAATGTCAGATGATGGTTCGATTCTAGCAGAGTTAAGAGCAAGACCGGTGTTTTTTACAAGAGATTTCTGAAGCTCAGAAAAATGATCAAGATTTGCTAGCCAAGAGAAAACAGTGTGAAGCTTATATGGGATCAGATTTCAGAATCGGTTCTGATGGTTGCTTGATGTTTAAAAATCAGATTTGTGTACCGAAAAATGAGAAGTTGATTCAAAAGATTTTGCATGAAGCACATAATGGCTGTTTGGCAGTTCATCCGGGCAATAAGAAAATGTATAATGACTTGAAGAAAATGTACTGGTGGAGTGGAATGAAAAAAGATATTTCCGAGTTTGTATCAAAGTGTTTA
Source organism: Gossypium longicalyx (assembly GCA_025698465.1). NCBI lineage: Eukaryota > Viridiplantae > Streptophyta > Magnoliopsida > Malvales > Malvaceae > Gossypium > Gossypium longicalyx. Next base: position 44,944,326 of record CM047007.1, on the reverse strand, counting down.
ATTTGTCAACAGGTGAAAGCTGAACACCAAGTGCCTTCGAGATTACTTCAGCCTATTATGGTTCCTGAATGGAAATGGGATCAGATTACTATGGATTTTGTTTTAGGGTTGCCATTGACTCCAGGAAAGAAAGATGCCATCTGGGTAATAGTTGACAGATTAACTAAGTCGGCTCATTTTATCCCGGTACGTATGGATTATTCTCTTAACAAGTTGGATGAACTGTATGTTAGAGAAATTTTTAGACTACACGGAATACCATTGTCAATTATTTCAGACAGAGATCCGAGGATTACCTCGCGATTTTGGCAAAAGTTGCAAGACGCGTTAGGTACGAAGTTAAATTTCAGTACTGCTTTTCATCCACAAACTGATGGGCAATCAGAGAGAGTAATTCAGATTCTGGAAGATATGCTTAGATGTTGTGTATTCGAATTTCAAGGAAGTTGGGAAAGATATTTACCATTTGTAGAATTTGCTTACAATAATAGTTATCAGACGAGCTTGAAAATGGCACCTTATGAAGCATTGTATGGTCGTAAGTGTCGAACGCCTTTGTATTGGACTGAACTCAAGGAAAATTTGATCTATGGAATTGATCTAATAAAAGAAACCGAAGAAAAAGTGAAGGTAATTCGAGATTGTTTGAAAGCTGCTTTAGATAGAAAGAAATCTTATGCAGATTTAAAACGAAAAGACATTGAATTTCAAGTTGGTGATAAAGTATTTTTAAAAGTGTCTCCGTGGAAGAAAGTTCTCAAATTTGGACGGAAGGGCAAATTAAGTCTGCGTTTTATCGGGCTGTATGAAATAATTGAAAGAGTTGGACCGATAGCCTATCGGTTAGCATTGCCATGTCAATTGAAGAAGATTCATAATGTATTCCATGTGTCTATGTTACGTCGGTATCGTTCGGATCCTTCACATGTGGTTTCACCGACAGAAATTGAACTACAACCAGACATGACCTATGAAGAAGAACCGATTAAGATTTTAGCTCGAGAGGTCAAACAACTAAGGAACAAAAGTACTGCACTTGTGAAAGTGTTGTGGCAAAATCATGGAGTAGAAGAAGCTACATGGGAACCCAAAAAAACTATGAAGAATCAATACCCACATCTGTTTACCGGTAAGAATTTCAAGGACGAAAATCTTTAAAGGGGGGAGAGTTGTAATATCCCGAATTAAGGCCTAATCAGAATAGTGGTTTCGTGACCACAAATCCGAGATAGAAATAATTATTTTATAATTATTTTGAGGTTTATGATATGGTTGCATAATTGTGTGAAGATTTCGTGAAGAAATTTTTGGCATAACGAGTTTAATTTAAAGTTAGGGATTAAATCGAATAAGTTGCAAAACTTGCATTCTAGAAGTTTTTAGTATGAAATTGCTTTGAAATATTAATTAGGAGGTCTTAAATGGTACTTTGACCAATTTTAAGCTCATGGACAAAATTAGGACATGGAAGGAATTTTTGAAAGTTTAGTAAGGAGGGGCATTTTGGTCATTTGGATATTAAATGAAATAAAAAGGGAAAAATAACACAAAATTTGTTATCATCTTCCTTAGTGGCTGCCGAATACTCCCTCTCTCCATAGCTAGGGTTTCTTCAAATTTCAAGCTTCATAGTAAGTGATTCCAAGCCCCGTTTTTAATGATTTTTACGTTTTTGACATCCCGGTAACTCGGTATAGCTTATGATAGTAATATTTTGAGTTAGAGTTCATATTTGGAAAAATACCCATAGGTGAAATTTGTGGAATTTGATGTTTTATGATAGAATATGAGGTTTTAAATTCAGTTAGACAACTTGTGCTACTTGGTTTTGAGTGAAAACGAGTAAAAGGGCTTAATCGGCAAAAATACCTAATAGTCATAAGTACATGTTAGAGTGAGAATTTGATGTTGCCATAGAAGGGAAAAGTGATAAGCATGTTGTAAAACATAAGAATAAGGAGTTAAGTTTAATCCCGAGATTAGGGGCAAAAGTGTAAATATGCAAAAGTTTAGGGGTAAAATTGTAATTTTGCTAAAATTTGAATTAAAGACTAATTTGATAATGTGAGTATTAAATAAGCTAAATGTGTTATTTTAGATCAAGAAAGACGTGGAATCGACCCCAATCAAGGAAAAGAAAAGATTGTGGACTAAATTGCAAAATCTTTATATTTTGGTACCAAGGTAAGTTCATGTGTAAATAATGTAGCATAATTGTTATTTTTAAGTTATTGATGTTAATTATATGATATGCTGATTTTTATCATGAAATATATGCTTTGTGGTTATTTTCGAATAGAATGCAAATTATGTGTATTATTTGTTAAATATAAAAAGTGCTACTAGAGTATTGGTTTTGATGATTTTACGGAAGATGGCAAGGATATGTGTCCGAGGAAGATCCTGTTTGAACCTTAGGAATAGATTAGGATACAAGTGACATGTCACTAGGATGGTTGAGCATCCGAACTCGTTGAGTTGAGTCCGAGTTCACTTATGGATGCGAATGTCCAAACTCGTTGAGTTGAGTCCGAGTTCACTTAGGGGCGGGTTACATGATTGCTTGATTACATATGTGGCACTTATGTGCAAATTATCCATGTATCCGAGTTATATTCCAATGTGTTCAACGGGTAAAATTTCTAGTGAAATGGAAGAACACTTAAAATGCAAGTGACATTTTGGTAAGTGTTGTGAAATGGACACTTTGGACAGGTATTTACTTAACCCTCAGGTTGAAATTAGATACTACAACGATAAGGTGGTAAGATGACGAATGATGTTTAGAAATGTGATATATGTTTTGGTGATACCATGCTAAGGTTGTTTGGTATAATTGTATTGTTATGTTACTTGTTATTTGCATATGAACTTACTAAGCATTTATGCTGCTTACTCTCTCCTTTTTATTCATTTGTAGTTTTGAACAAGCCACTCGGGAATCGGACAGTCGAAGGTGCGATCACACTATCAGAAGGACTTTTATTTTGGTAAATGGCTTGTAAAACTTAAGTATGGCATGTATAGCAATATACCTACTTTGTGTAAATAATTTTGTGATATGGCAGTCATTTGGTTGAGAAAATGCTTGATAATGATAAGTCATGGAAATGGCTAATTTAGATCATGTTTGATGTCATGGAAGGTTAATAGGTTATCTAGTCCATAAAAACTCATGAAAAGATGAAATTTGCCTTAAACAGAACATTACAGCAACACTGATGTGAGTTTGAAAATTTACTAAAAATTATAGAAATCGAATTTGGTGATGGATTAAATATGAAATTGAATCCTAATATGTCTAGTTTCACATAAAATAAACGAAACAGGTAAAGGAATTATATGTTAGAAGACATTTGAATTTTAGTGAAATAGGGCCAAAGTGATTTCTGGATCCCCTATTCCAACTTTAGAAATTCACCATAAATTGTAAAAAAATAATTAGGTGGTGTATTTTATATTATTGAAATTCCTATTGGGTCTAGTTTCAGGATAAACAAACAGAATAGTCATATAAATTTTTCATAGAGAGAAATACGGTTCGTAGTAAACAGATGTTAGTCCAGTCATGTCCTAAAATAGGGGTAAATTTAAATAATAAACTATACTAATTGGTCCAACCAAAAATTCTAAAAAAAATTTAGTGAACAGGTATATGAGTCTAGATTTAGGAAAAATTTACAGATCTTGATTTCGAGTTTTTTAACTCGAGATATGATTTTTCTTGTAACTATGACGCAGGTAGCTAGAAAGCTGTGAATGTAGAAACGAATGATTCGAAGTTCTTAATTTGATAAATTATGTTCGGTAACACCTCAAGCTCGACTCCGGTGACGGTCTCGGGCGTGGGGGCGTTACAGAACCACTACAAATTAGGTGTGTAAGTGACACCCTCTCATAGACTAGATCGGCAAAAGCCGAAAAGCCAAAATGCCGAAAAAAGGGTATTTTGTGGACTTGCGAGTGTGCGAATGCTCGTGAGGTAGATCGATTAACGTATTTGGTAAACTACAGTGTTTAAACTGCAGAGTGCATGATTTTTGTGCCTGAGATATTTTTTGGGTTTAATGGGCCAAAATTGGGATAATGGGCCAACGGGCCCAATTCAGTAAGAACACACGGTAAGTGTTTCTATTAGTATGTAAATGGTGAGAATATGCATGAAACCCCCAAAATAGATAAATTACTAGAATACCCTTAAATATGAAAATTACTGTTATACCCCTAGGTGTAAAATGACCATTATACCCCTAGGGTTAATTTGACTGAAAAGCATGATGATCTGATTCTGTATGATGTATGCCATGATTTGTATATCTGTTCTGGTGGCTTTGTCCATAAATATCTGTATCTAGTGACTCTGTCACACTATCTGTTCTGGCAGCCATGCTGCAAATTCTGTGGCTTGTAGCGGATGGGTGGGTCGAGTAGTCTCCCCACATGGTGTAAGGATGGTACGGGGGTGTATACGGTTGGATATGGTTGGGTTTCTGCATAAACATGTAATTTTTGTTCTGTTCTGTTATGGGTCTATGGGCTTCATTCTGAAACCTGTTCTAGGCTAAGGCCAATTTGATCTGTTTCTGTGGTTTGAACTGGTTTAGACTATGGTTGGGTTATTTTACACACTGAGTTTCCCAAACTCACCCCTTATTTTCATCCACGCAGGTAATCCCCAACCATAGTGGGCTTGAAGCTGTGAGGGATTCGGAGTGGCCACGCGTTCTGCAAATTTGGTTTTTTTCTGGTGAATTGGACATCTTTTTATTTACTTTTATGATTTGAGTTTTAAGTTGTAATAAGGCCGCTTTAATGATTTTTAATTGTTTTCAATATGATTTACTAGAATAGGTATAATATTATCTTAATCACTGAAACTGATTAGTCTTAGCGCGCATTTTCAAAAACAGTAATTAATTTTTAAAATACCACGACAACAAAGCAAAACTTCTGCAACGAAAACGCTTTCCAAAGTTAATCACCTTTTCTTAAACTGGACTTAAATGAATTGGTCTCCTAAGAACATACACTAAGTTAAGGTGTGGTAATGGTGGTGTGCATGTCTAGGATTGGATCCAAAGGGAGCTTGGTACTTAAGCAATCCGATGGACTCACCTCTTCTTTTTCGGTTTCCTACCTGGTGCACAACTTCCATTCACTTTAACCTATAATGAAATCATCCTTTGAACACTAAGTACAATTTTCTGGACTAAAAATAGAAAATGTTTTTAACGTTCCGATGTGGCACGTCGGATCCGGTCATAATGTCTAGGCCGGGTTTGGGGTGTTACACATTCTGACTTAAAAACTCTAGGTGCAGGGGACACACCGCAATATCACACGCCCATGGGGCTATCCGTGTGTCACACACGACCTAGACACATGCCAATGTGTCTACCCGTGTGGACACTTATTAGGCTATAACTTCAAGCCAAAGGTCACCCTTATCATACACTCACATATATGAACCCCAATTGTATTCATCATGACCTAAATATACTTAAGGATTATCATCAATGGTCCATTGCAAGTTAACCTCATCTCATCGGTTATGTACATGCTCAATTATCCTCTTTTTGTATTGAGGATTTCCATCCCACTAGAACACATTTAGGCTTGGCTCATTATTGTAACTCATTGCCAATTATGACCTATCTAGCTCCAAATGTTTTGGCCACATTCCATATGTTCATTCATGATGTACCACATTCAATCATCTCAAGAACATTTTTTACATAAACATGCATGGTTGGTAGGTCATAACCTACAACAAAATGAGCAATGTCTTATGGCCATATACAAAAAGAATAAGTTTAATATTTAAGCCTTGACATTGGCCAACCAATTGACACATATAACAAAATAAACAAAAGCCCTATACATGCCATTGAACCAAAGTAAAAGTATCTATATACCAAAGCTAGACAAGGTGATAGTGTGTTGATTCTCCAACTGTCTCCCAATCTCTACGAGTCCTCGAGCTTTGTAAGATAGGAAAAAGTGAGGGGTAAGCATTTACATGCTTAGTAAGCCCGAATAACTAGAAAGTAAACTTACCGATTAATTAGCATACATCCATATTAGGCGATAAAACCAACAAGCATGAAATAGTTTCCCTATCACATGCACTCAATCAACAAGTTAGTCCCATAACAACACACCATGTAATTTGTCTTAGATAAGCTCATCACCCAACATTTTCATATTTATATCTCATGTTAATCCCATTAAGTTTCTCAGAAACCTCGATGGATTATCCATTTACCGTCAAGTTATAAGAGTGATCATCTCAAGTACGCACTCCTGCAATGTAACACCCCTTACTCGTACTAGAGACCGGGATAAGGTACGAGGCGTTACTGGACAAACATACGAACCTCCGACTAAAATGCGAGCGATAAAATTTCATTTCAAACCAATTTCATCACTATGTCCCTTATATGGGCTTACGAGGCCTGAAACATACATTTGAAGTGGTCCGGGACTGAACCGAGAACATATGAAAACCTTAAGAAAATTTTTGAATTTGGCCTCACACGCCTGTGTGGAGGCACACTGCACGCCCGTGTGCTTGGGACACGCCCGTGTCCCTAGCCCGTATGGAATTCTGAATTTTATTTTTTTCCAGTTCAAGGTGCAGTGGTTTTCACATGGCCTAGACACACGCCTGTGTCCTTGGCCCGTGTCCCTTACACGGCCCAGACATGCCCGTGTTGTCACCCGTGTTTGAAAACCTGGACATTTTGTTTATGACGTCATCATTCATTTAGGGGCACACACCCGTGTGTTAGGCCATGTACTTCACACGGTTGAGACACACGGCCATGTCTCCAACTCGTGTGGTTACTACAAAACATGCAACATGAAAATTTTGGAATGCAGGGGACACACGATTGAATAAAATGCCCGTGTGTCACACACGGTCTAGAAACCTACTCGTGTGTCCATCCATGTGGACTATTTGGAGGCTATTTTTCAAGCCATTGGTCACCCAAGATCTTTCTTACACTCTAACATGCATATCTTCCTACCATCTAGCAAAAACCACAAGCACATACACAATTCGGCATGCATTCAATGGAGTAATTATAAGAAAACATGTTAATTAACTATATGGACCAAATCACTTGGCCATATACAAAATAATCATACCAAAAAGGGGAACTATTACCTTGGGCTAGACACATGACACAAATACAAAATAACATTCACCTATACATGCCATGACTCAAAATAATCAAATGTATTATACCCAAGGTTTGGTTGATAGTGTGACCCGAGCTTCGACATTCCCGATCCTTTGCTTGACGAATCTAAAAGGAAAGGAAAAAGGGAAAGGTAAGCTACAAAGCTTAGTAAGTACACATACAAATAAAGTAAATCTTAATTAGGCCTTAGAACATTATTTACATCTTTGTTGCTATTTCATACCTTTCATCAAAACATATGATCTAAATTTTCAAGCATAATACACAAAGAAATGCATTGCCATTAATCATCATAGTCATAAGAGTACACAACTTTGCACACATATATACTTAACTTACAATCGAACTTCGTATACATTACCCGTTGAACATTTGGAATAATGGATAGGATACTCAAATACGAACGCACCGAAATGCCAAAACCATAACATAGCATGCCTCTCAATGGGGTTACATACGAGCTCCCGGACCTAGCATGCATCACATACCCACGCCTCTCAACAGGGCTACATAAGCTCTCGGACCTAGCGTGTACCACATAATTACATGCCTCTCAACGGGGTTACACAAGCTCCCGGACCTAGCATGTATCATGTCATCAAATGAGCTCATACAACATAGCTATCCTAGTGACATGTTACTTGTATCCATACCTATTCCTACGTTCAAACGGGATTCTCGAACTTTCGTCTCTTTGTCGAACATTTTCGAAATGTTGGCCTCATAACATATGACATTATCATATACAAATGCTAACATGGCAACACTTGTAACATAAGCATAAAACATCAAAATATATTATAACAACAAAGTAACAAAATGACATATTAATTAACTAAATGTTGTTTAAACATTTAAAACATCAATTAAGGTATTTATTTGTACATGTACTTACCTCGGTACAAAATATTCAAAATAGTGCCTAAGCCTCGTACACTTTGTTCTTGCCTTTATGAAGGTTCGGTTCTCGTCTTTCTTGATCTATAATAGCAAATTTAGCTCATTAACTTCATACCTTACTCAAATCGACCCCAAATTCATGCTTTGATAAAATTACCATTTTACCCCTAAACTTTCACATATTTACAATTTAGTCCCTAGGCTCGTATGATGAAATGCAAGTGATTTCTTGGTTACCCAAGCCTATCTGAATACTTCTTGTACTTATAGCAACCCATATTTTTTTCCTTCATTTCACACTTTCTACTTATTTTCATAACCTTTACAAAGAAGTCCTTTTTAGGGTTTCCATGCAAAATCACTTAACAATAGTTGTTCTCCATATTTTAAACTATCATATTCCTCCATAATCCATCAAAATACACCCAACTCATGCATGGGTAATTTTCAAAACATGAACCCTAGCATGAAATATGGGTAGAAATGAAGAGAGCAAGCTACCAAGATTCCAAAAATATGAAGAATATTAAAAACGGGGCTTAGATTGACTTACTTTTGAGCTTGGAAAAGATGAACAAACCCTAGTTATGGTCTCTTGAATTTCCGGCAGCAAGGGGAAGAAGATATACTGATTTTTGGCTATTTTTCCCTTTTTAATTCATTTAATATCCAAATGACCAAAATACCCTTACTCACTAAACTTACAAAAATTTCTATGGATGTTTATAATTGTCAAAGAATTTAGAAATTGGGAAAATTGCTCTTTAAGACCTTCTAGTTCATATTCTAAAACAATTTCACGCAAATTACACCTAAAACCCAAGTTTTGCATCTTATTCAATTTAGTCCTTATTTTCTAATTAGACACTTTATTCTCAAAATTTCCTCATAAAACTTTACAACATGCATATTCTTATACTTTAAATCTCATATTAATCATAATCTAAATATTTTAACGTCAGATTTATGGTCTCGAAACCATTATTTCGACTAGGCCATATTTTGGGATGTTACACGCGAACCTCACATCTTACGGCGGGATTACCAGTCCAGGCTAAATCCTCCGTAATGTAAACTCATAGGGTGATGTCGGGATTACCAGTCCAGGCTAAATCCCTTATAGCGACAAACACCCTTAATGAGCTCGGATCTGAATTACCAGTTCAGGCTAAATTCAGACCCTAATTGGATTACCTATCTGGGCTAAATCCACAATGCACACATATCCTTTGGGAGGCTCGATCACTTAAGGAACACCCGACCGAGCTAGATTCTTTTTATATTTGAGATCAACGGATTACCCGTCCGGGCTAAATCCTTTTCTGCAACACATGTAGGATCTCAAGTCATGTAAGCCATGGTTTATCCATCGAATATCCCTTTTGACTTCAACCGGGACATTTATTATCATATCACTATTATAACCAATTATCATACATTCATAACACATGCAATTAGGCATATTAATATTTTACTTAAAGTTATTCGAACTTACTCGGTACTCGTTTCGGTTTCACATTTCGGTTATTCTGAAACTTTTCATTTTCCTCGATCGACCTCCGGAATTTGTTCCTCGGGGTCTATAACAATAAAAATGAATCATTAATACCTCAAATTATTTTTTTAGTCTAAATTTCACCCCCAAACAAAATGATAGTTTTGCCCCTAATCCTTTACATTATTTACGATTTAGTCCCTAGGCTCGTATGATGAAATGCATGAAATTTCTTCATTACCCAAGCCTAGCCGAATGTTTTTCCCTCTTATGGCAGCCCACATTTTCCATTATTTCACATTTCTACCACATATTTTGTACCTTTTGCAAAAAGGTCCTTTTTAGGGGTTTTTCATGAAAATCACCTAGGAAAAGATGTTTAACACATATCCAACTTTCAAATTCCTCCATAAATAATCAAAGAATAAACATGTCACACATGGGTCACTTTACATACATGAACCCTAACTCAAAATATGGGTAGAAATGGAGAGAGTAAGCTACCGGGATTTCAAAAATACAAAGAACATTAAAAACGGGGCTAGAGAGCACTTACTATTGAACTTGAAAATGTTGAAAACCCTAGCTATAGAGGGATAAGAAATTCGGCTGGCACAAGGGAGAAGAATGGCTGATTTTTGCCTTCATTTTCCCTTTTTATTTTATTTTTTCCCAAATGACCAAAATGCCCTTCCTTATTAAACTTCCAAAATTTTCCATGCATACCCATTTTTGTCCAAAAACTTAGAAATTGGGAAAATTTCTCTTTAAGACCTTCTAACTAATAATCTAAAGCAATTTCATACAAATTGCTTCTAGAATCCAAGTTTTGCAATTTATTCAATTTGGTCCTTATTTTCCAATTGGGCACTTTACTCATAGAATTTCTTCATGAAACTTTAGCATATGCATATTTTCATATTCTAGACCTCATAATAATCAAAAAAAAAATATTTCAACGTCGGATTTGTTGTCTCAAAACCACTATTTCGACTAGGCCCTTTTTCGGGATGATACATTTCTCCCCCTTAGGGACTTTCATCCTCGAAAGTCTTACCAGTAAACAGGTTCGGATATTGGCTTCTCATGGTTTCTTCTGGCTCCCACGTAGCCTTGTAACACCCCTAACCCGTATCTGTCGTCGGAATGGGGTTACGAGGCATTACCAAAAGACATAGTTTTCAAACATTCACTTATTTATACAAGTCATGTTCACATTACAAAAATCATATGACCAATTAATTATTAAACGTTCTTTATAAAATGTGAAACAAAATACAATTCCTATTTCAAGTAAGGTAGAATATGCTTTTAAATATAAACACATAACTAGAGGTAACTAAGCATAATCGATATAGCTTTAAGGCAAGTCATAATTTCTGCATAAGCTTTATATATAATCGATTAAAAACATATTACATAATTTAATAGCCAATCACATATGCATCTTTATTACAATTCAACATGGCCAAACATGCTTCTTACTCATATACACATTGTGGTTATTTACCCTAAATTTGAAAACCACACTTAACATTTAATTGCATACAAAACAATTGACTAAAATATTCATGGGACATTTTTATTACCCATTACATTTCATAACCGAATTTCATTACTAAAAACCATGAACACATCCAAAAGATTTCATCACCAATTTAATATGACAACTAAAAACATAAAAGAGTAAGACTAAACATGGTGATCAAATGCACATATACACTAAATACATTGGTATAAAACACATCCAAAGCAATCAAACATACTTACGACTGATTTCTTCATACCTCATCCAAAATCATTAACTAACATTAATATACAAATACATAAAACAAATTATAATCATTCATGGCACATAGCATAATAATCAAAAAGAATTTCAACCACAATTATGCCAAAACCGAATTCAAGCAAAATAGTTAAGCCATTTTCGCATGGCTATTAAGCATACATTTCCAAAATTTCAACTTTGCTGAAAACACACTCCACCCTATACATGCCATAGTTCGAGTTCAAATATTTAAATACCGAAGCTGTAGATAGTGTGATGAACTTTGCTGACAATCCCCGAGCTTGTAACGTGAATCCAAAATCTATAAAAAAAAGTAAACATGTACACACAAAGTAAGCTATCATAGCTTACTAAGTCATAAGCAAATAACAACTCAATAATATAGTAAACTCCTTAAATTTAAACTAAATCAATTTACTATATCAATGCCATATTTAGTCTCAACTTATACATTCCATAACCACACATGTTTAACATAACTATCACTTTGGCCGAATACTTATAAGGTTAAATTTTACAAATTTTCATTCAACTTTCAAAGCCAAATATCATTACACATTCAAATATACTTCCACTCATTTACACAACCTCACAAAGCAAGATTTAACTTCAATTCAAACATCACTTATTTGGCCGAATACACAAGATCATATATAATGTCACATATGTACATTACCTATATGGCCGAATATACATAGTCACACATATACACAGAGTGAAGAATCATTTCATTGATGTTCAAATTATTTAGTCACAAGGCCGAATACACATACTAATCTCACATATATTTTTCATTTTTATCATACATGATTTAACACAAATATTCAAAGTACATACTTACCTTATATCACAAAGGTAACAAGTTAATTCATACCTGACCATTTAGCTCGATTTACTTACTCAAATACCACATCAGCATGAAGTCTTTTAGGCATAAACTTATAATAATTCACCGACATAAAGCCTGCTAGGCCTAAGCCTGTATCACACACTGGCACAAGGCCTGCTAAACTCAAAGTTTGATTTTTATACACCAGCAATAAGCCTACTAGGCATAAAGCCCGATTTAATTCACCAGCACAAGGCTTGCTAGGCTCAAAGCTAGAATTTCACAATTATAAAATTGTCTTATAAACAATTCATATATCGAAACTTCCAGATATTCCATATAGTTCATATGGACTTTCAAATGTTATAACTCAGTCGAATTAAACTCAAATACATTATTTCCATGCTTAACCATATTCGGCTAACTCTACTATAAATCTATAAATCCCAAATCAGCATATTACCTCACACATAATTAGAATTAACAATATCTATTTGCTTATAGACTTACCTCGGATAATGAAAAATCGATACGGATTGGCTAGTCGACAACTTTAATTTTTCCCCGATCTAAATCTGATTTTCTCTTTTCTTGATCTAAATTAATATAAATTAAACTTATTAAATCAATTATTCAACCAAATTCATCCAAAAACACAAAAATGGGTAAATTACACTTTTACCCCTAATATTTCACATTTTTCACAATTTAGTCCCTATTGCATAAAACACAAAATAGGCAAAATCTCACAACAACATAGTTAGGCCGAATCTTCCTTATACTCATACTAGTCCATATATTTCATTTATTTCACATTTTAGTCCCTCAATTTATTAATTTTACAATTTAGTCCTAATTACTCAAAATCATCAAGAACTCCAATACAAAACATATTAATCTAAAACATATCTTTAATATTTCATCATCAAACATCACAAAATACAAATATTCATCAATGGCATAACTCAAAACATTCATCAAAATCAGAAATTCTAGTATGGGTCAGATAGTACTCGAAGCAACAATCTCAAAAACGTAAAAAATATAAAAAATTGAGAAAAAACGAACCTTGAATCAAGCCTAGAAGTTGGCCGAACCTAGGTTTCCTTTTTCTTTTCTCTTGTTTCAGCAAGAACATATTATGAACACAAAATAATGGCTTTCTTTTCTTATGTTTTATGTTATATTATAACATATATTAACCATTTTACATTTTTACCTTTTAATAATAAATAAACAAAACACATATTCTAAGGTCATTGCCGTACACACCATAATCCCATGGTCTAATTACATTTTAGGTACTTCAATTTGATAAGACAATAGCAATTCGGCCTTTATGGAAATAACCATCAAATTTTCATTTTACGCGATTAAGTCCTTTTATTTAATTGGACACGCGAACGATAAAATTAAATCACGAAAATTTCACAGATATTAATTCACACATAATAAACATAGAAAAATAATTTTTAAAAATTTTTCTAACTTGAATTCATGGTTTCGAAACCATCGTTCCAACTAGGGTCTAAATCAGGCTGTTACAAATCTCCCCCCTTAGGGATTTTCGTCCCCGAAAATCTTACCGGTGAATAGGTTCGGATAGCGTTCTCTGATTGCATTTTCTGGCTCCCACGTTGCTTCCTCAACACCGTGTTTATGCCACAGTACTTTAACCAATGGAATTTTCTTATTTCGCAACTCTTAAATTTCACGAGCTAGAATACGAATCAGTTCTTCTTCGTACAGCATATCAGGCTTAATCTCGATCTCAGACGGACTAATCACATCTGAGGGATCAGATTGATATCTATGAAGCATCAAAACATGAAATACATTATGAATCTTTTCTAACTCAGGTGACAACAACAGTCTGTACGCAACTGGCTCGATACGCTCAATAATCTCATACGGCCCAATAAATCTCGAACTCAATTTGCGTTTACGTCCGAATCTGAGTATTTTCTTCCACGGTGAGACATTCAAGAAAACTTTATCTTTGATCTCAAACTCTACATCTTTACGTTTCAAGTCTGCATATGATTTCTGACGATCTGATGCTATTTTCAGACTTTCATGGATCACTTTCACTTTCTGTTTAGTTTCTCTGATCAAATCGACCCCGTGTATCTTTTTTTCACTGAGCTCAGTCCAATACAATGGTGTATGACATTTACGACCATACAAAGCCTTTTAAGGTGCCATTTTGATACTCGATTGAAAGCTATTATTGTATGAAAATTCGTTCCTACGTACCTTCGAACTTGAGAATGCAACATCTCAACATATCCTCAAGTATTTGAATGATTCACTCAGACTGACCATTTATCTAGGGATGAAAAGCACTGCTAAAATGCAGTTTAGTACCTAATGCATCTTACAGTTTCTTTCAAAATCGTGATGTAAACCTCGGATCTCTATCCGACACAATAGAAATAGGTACTCAGTGTAGTCTCACAATCTGAGAAACATATAACTCAGCAAGTTTATCGAGCGAATAATCTGTACGAACCGGAACAAAGTGAGTCGATTTAGTCAATCTATCCACAATAACCCATATTGTATCTTTCTTGCTCGGTGTCAACGGTAAACCAGATACATAATCCATCGTGATTATGTCCCATTTCCATTCAAGTATCATGATCGGCTGAAGCAATCCAGAAGGTACTTGATGCTCAGCTTTTACTTGTTGACAGATTAAGCATTTCGATACAAAGTTAGAAATGTCTCGTTTCATACCTTGCCACCAATAGTGTTGTTTCAAACCATTATACATCTTTGTACTACCTGTGTAACACCCCTAACCCGAATCTGTCACCGGAATGGGGTTACGAGACATTACTAAACGAATGCACAGTTCCAAAAATTTTCACATTAATTCAAGATTTAAATCACATCAATGCTTAAGATTCAAACTAATATCTAATCATAAATTTATTATCATTCTCCACATAGCTTAAGTAAAACTTAATCCAAAATATATAAATATTAAAACAATTCGTTGCATATACAGAACTTGTATGAATCAATAATTTCCTTACAGAATATATAACTTATATATTTTTTTCAACTTAAACAAGTCATGCATACTCACAAGATAATTATCCATTAAACTAAATTTCATTACTAACCCCTTTTATTCATATATGCTATGCGGCATTATTGTGCTAGACTATGGGTTAATTATTTGTCATAATTATTAGCATGCTTTAGAAACAAACATTCGATTATGAATAACCCTTTTTAATTCTATGTCTACTTGGCTATCTTAATTCATTTATACATATTTAATAATTTATAATTACAAAACGAATTACACTGCCATGCACATATATTTTTATATATGAACAACATCTGAAAACTTTAACTAATAAAACTTGACAAATTACCAAGTACACACATAACCTACCTTAGTTCTATTTAACATCCGATAAAACATATAGCCAAATCACAAATTACCTTCACAAGCTTATATACTCAAATACATTTTCAATATAACACAAAAATGTTCAACATGCCATACGGTACAATAATCATATTAAACATAAACCCTGACTCAATCAAAGCCGAACTCAAACCTAGGATTAAAGCCATTTTCAATACATGAAATGCTTACCCCAAACATCAAACATAATATTAATATATTTCACTAGTGAATACCGAATCTACCTCATACAATTATATGTACTTTTAATACATTGTACCATAATTGGACATGTCAATGATGTTCATATATAATAAGTGCAACTTACTTATAATTTAAATCACACTTAATATAATATGTTTACCACACACTTGACTAAATTTTATTCATGAAACATATAAAATATTTATCAACACCTAAGTCCAATGAACACTTAACCAAAACACATTAAACTGAATTTAAGCATATCAAGCAAACCATTTCCCAAGCATATCATACCTAACACAAGTATTATACATGCATGGTATGTAACCAAAGAACCAAAGTGCACATAAGCTAAACTTAACATAACCAAATTTCAAAGATGAAAGCTTAGCCATTTTCGCATGGCTTATATATACATAACCAACGTTCCACATTTCAAAATGAGCTCCAGCTTATACATGCCATAGTTCCAAAATGCAACTTATAAAATACCGAAGGTAGCTGATAGTGTGATAGACTTTGCTGACGATCCCCGAGCTTGTAACTTTATCCAAAATCTATAAAACAAAAACAAAAAAAAAACACAGTAAGCTACTTAAGCTTAGTAAGTCATAAGCAAGCAAACCAACCGATAATATAATCAACTTAATTTAACCAACCATATCACAATATCATTACCAAGCTTAATCACAACTTACAACTTCAATAATAATATACCTGGACACATTTATCTATTACCTTGGCCGAATATTCACAAGGTTAAGTCATCAAGTCATTGTTTAATTTTTAAAAGCCAAAATGTCTTAATATAATCTAGCTTACACATTCACAACTATATAAACTCAAGAACCATAATTTAACATTATGTACATATACCACTTATATGGCCAAATATTCATGTTCACATAGATATATATATCCAAGAATCAATTCTACATTATTCATGCCATCATTTTCAAGGCTAAATACACACACTAAATTCACATGTAGTCTTCATTTGTATCACACATAATTAATAACCAATATCAAGTTATTTACTTTACCTCAAGAAAACAACAAGCTAACTCATACCTGATCACTCAGCTTGTTTTAAACATTCGTTCTCATTTTACCTTTGTCCGATGAATCATTCAGAATCAGATAGGACACTCGGATAATCACATAAATTGTACAATGCCAACGTCCCAGACGTGGTCTTACATGTAACCACATATCGATGCCACTGCCCCAGACAGGGTCTTACTCGTAAACACATATAGGAATCACATATCAATGCCACGGTCTTACTCACACACATACATTAAAATCCTATGTCATGACATACGTATCCTAACTATTCCTAAGGTTCATACAGGGTTTTCAAATGTCGTAACTCGGTCGAAATCGATTCGAAAACATGGTAACCAGGCTTAGTCACATTTGGCTATGACATATATAAAATCATGTTTTTCAATTCAGCGTATATATATTATATTTAGTTGAAGTTAAGTACGTCTATTTGCTTATAAACTTGCTTCGGACGATACAAAACGAAACAGGGCGGCTAGTCGACAACTTTTGCTTTCCCCCGATCCAAATCCGATTTCTTTGATTCTTGATCTAGACATATTAAAATTAAGCTCTTTCAAACATATTTTCATTCAATTTAGTCCGAAAGCACATAAATGGGAAAAGCACCATTTTACCCCTTACATTTATAATTTTTACAATTTAGTCCCTATTACACAAAACACAAAATATGCAAAATTTCCCTATACCTATGTTGGGCCAAATTTTACCCACTCTCAAGCAAGTCCATATATCCAATTTATTTCATATTTTAGTCCCTCAAATTATTATTTTTTCAATTAAGTCCTAATTACTCAAAATCATCAAAAACTCCAATACAAAATATGTTAATCTAAAACATATCTTTAATTTTTTATCATCAAACAACAAAAATCACAAGCTATAAACAATGGCACAACTCAAAATATTCATCAAAATAAAAAATTAAAGCATGGGTCTTGAAGATTACTAAGCAACGGTCTCAAAAACGTAGAAATTATCAAAAATCGAACAAAAACGAAACTTGATTGAGCTTGAATGTATACCGAACCCTAGCTTAGTTTTCTTTCTTTAACCGTCCACTTCACTTAATATTGGCCTAATTGTAACTTTAAGCTTCCATTTAAAAAGCCAAGTGCAATTTAGCCCCTTTTAGAAATAACCACCTAATTTTCATTTTACGCGATTAAGTCCTTTTTATTTAATCGGACACTCAAAGGACAAAATTAAATCACGAAAATTTCACAGAAATCAATTCACACATGATAAACACAGAAAATAATTTTAAAATATTTTTCTGACTCAAATTCATGGTCCCGAAACCAGCCTTTCGATTAGGGTCTAAATCGGGCTGTTATAACTTGGGTGAACAGATAGCCGAATGTTATGAGCTTCGTTCACAATCATCTGAATCAATTCTGTATTTCTCAGAATGCATATTCAGTTTTTGAATCTCAAATAGTTATCAGCATCAACTCAAAACTCTGAATCAACATTAAAATCACACTGAGCTCATTTTGCTATCAACCCATTATCAACCTTCTGGGCATCGCATATATGTTGAACAAATAACGGTCTTGCTTTCAATTCAGCTATTATCGAACCATCATCAAACATGGCTATATGTGCATTCATTGCACGCAAAGCAAATAGTGATTTTTGGCTTAGAGCATCAGCAACAATATTAGCCTTTCTTGGATGATAGTCAATCACAAGCTCATAATCTTTTAGCAACTCTAACCATCGACGCTGTCTCAAATTCAGATCTTTCTGAGTCATCAAATACTTCAAACTTTTGTGATCGGAATAAACATGACATTTTTCACCGACCAGATAGTGGTGCCATATTTTCAATGCAAACACAATAGCTGCCAATTCTAGGTCGTGCGTCGGATAATTCTTTTCATGCGGCTTTAACTGTCTCGAGGCATAAGCTATAACTTTACCTTCTTGCATCAAAATACAACCCAAACCATTTAAAGATGCATCACTATAAATAGCAAATTCTTTACCCGATTCTGGCTGAACTAACATTGGAGCATCGGTCAAAAGAGCTTTCAACTGATCAAAACTGTTCTGACACTTTTCTGACCATTTGAACTTAACATCTTTTAGTAATAGCTTCGTCATTGGGGTTTCAATCATAGAAAACCTTTCACGAATCGTCTATAGTAACCAGCAAGTCCCAGAAAACTTTGAACTTCAGAAACATTTCTCGGAGGTTTCCAATCAAGTATAGCTGAAATTTTACTCGGATCAACCCGATTACCTGATGCTGAAACAACATGTCCCAGAAAGCAAACTTCATGTAACTAGAACTCACATTTACTAAATTTTGCATATAATTTCTTATCTTGCAAAGTCTATAACACAAGTCTCAAATGTTCAGCATGTTCAGTTTCATCACGGGAGCAAATCAAAATGTCATCGATGAACACAACTACAAACCGATCCAGATACTGTCTGAAAATCTGATTCATCAAATCCATGAAAACAGCAGGTGCATTAGTAAGTCCAAAAGGCATGACTAAAAACTCATAGTGTCCGTACCTCGTTTGGAAAGTAGTCTTTGGCACGTCAAAGTCTTTAACTTGCAACTGATAATAGCCTGATCTGAAATCTATTTTCGAAAACACTGTAGCCCCTTTCAGCTGATCAAACAAATCATCAATCCATGCCAGCAGATACTTATTCTTTATATTCACCTTATTAAGCTATCTATAATCGATGCACATTCTCATAGTTCCATCTTTCTTTTTCACAAATAACACAGGTGCACCCCAGGGAGAGAAACTCGATCGCGCAAAACCTCTATCTGTCAACTCTTGCAACTGTGCTTTCAACTCTTTTAATTCAGTAGGTGCCATCCGGTAAGGAGCTATCCAAATCGGAGTCGTCCCTGGTACTAACTCAATACCAAACTCTACCTCTCGGATAGGTTGCAAACCCACAATTCTTCAGGAAACACATCTGAATACTCGCATACAACTGGTACGGATTCAATCTTCTTTTCAGTCACTTTATTATCAAGCACATAAGCGAAGATATTAATGCTGATAAACCATTTAGACCATTAGATTCAATCCAAATAATTTCGTTGTTCTGACATTTCAAATCAATGGTCTTTCTTTTGCAATTAACAACGGCATCGTGCAAAGTCAGCCAGTCCATACCCAAAATTATATCGAACTCGTACAAGGGTAACAACATCAAATTGGCCAGCAAGCATGAATCTCGAATCATCAACGGGCAATTTTTACACACTTTATCAACCAGAACGCACCGACCCAGGGGGTTTGATACTCGAATCACAAACTCAGTAGACTCAATAGGCAAAGTCTTACTGGATACTAATGTTTCACACCCGTAAGAATGAGTTGAACCAGGATCAATCAATGCAATAACACTAATATCATAAAGAGTGAAAGTGCCAGTAATAACATCTAGGGAAGAAGCCTCCTCGCGAGCACGCATAGCATATGCTCTGGCAGGTGCACGGGACTCAGATTGAACTACTGTATCTTTTGTCCCTCTCTGACTGCCACTCACATTACCCGTTTTTCTAGGTGGTCTGCCTCACATTAGTACATTTTCTTGCCTCTCACTCTGAACGGCGTTTTGCTCGACTAACATCGGGTACTCTCAAATAAAATGATCCATCGATCCACATTTAAAACAAGACCGATCATGCAATCTACAATCTCTAGAATGCCATTTACCACAATGCTTGCACTCAACTCTATTCTGTCGAACATTGCCAAAACTTGCTATCGAAGTGGCTCGTGAACTCATAAGGAGTCAGTCTCTATCTCATCTAGAAAAGGCCGTAGTAGCCTTAGATCGACCAGAATCATCTCCGAACTTCTTTGATGAAAACTGAAAAGTTTTACCTGATAATCTTTTACGGGAATCTCTAGCTTCAAAATCAGCTTTTCTTTTCTCTTTCCCAAGTTTTTTGGCTTTGCAAGCTTGCTCAACGAGTACCACAAACTCTTTGATTTCAAGTATGCCTACTAGCAATTTAATGTCTTTATTTAAACCGTCTTCGAATCTTTTACACATGATAGCTTCGACTGAAACACATTCACGAGCATATTGATTGAGTCTCACGAATTTTCCCTCATGCTCTGTTACGATCATACGACCCTGTTTCAATTCCAGAAATTTTTTGCGTTTCTAGTCGATAAATCTCTAGCTAATGTATTTCTTACCAAACTCAGTCTAAAAGAATTCCCAGGTTACTCGCTCTTTTGAAACCACTGATACTAGTGTATTCCACTAGTGATAGGCGATGTCTCGTAATAAAGATATGGCACACTTTAAACATTCATCCGGAGTACAAGATAGCTCATCGAACACACAGATAGTATTATCAAGCCATAACTCAGCCCGTTCAGCATCATCATCATTAGTAGCTTTAAACTCTTCAACCCTGTGTTTTCTGATTTTATCAACAGGTGGCTTAAGTGATCTCAACGGATCACTCACTTGAGGTATAACAGGTGTCGAAGATGGATTAATCGGTGGTGGAGGTTATTGTGCAGTTGGATTAGTCTAGATATATTAAGTAAACCAACCTCTCATTATTTGGTAAAAGGCTTGCTTAGCCTCTCCCTCTTGGTTACTTGAGGTCGATCGAAAATCAACCGGCGCTGTCCCTTGCACGGGAACAAGTGCTATGCTCTCTACTTCATCAGTTACAGCTCTGTCGGGATCCATATACTATATGAAAACACATTTTCAAATGTCAGAAGTCATCACATTATCGAAGAATATACTATGGCATGTATAGCTAGACTCACATACGCCACGTTAGTCCTAGAATTGACTAAACTGTAGCTCTGATACCAATTAAAATGTAACACCCCTAACCCGTATCCATCCCCAAAATAGGGTTACGAGGCATTACCAAAAGACATAGTTTTCAAACATTCACTGATTTATACAAGTCATGTTAACATTACAAAAATCATATGACCAATTAATTATTAAACTTACTTTATAAAATGTGAAACAAAATACAATTCCTATCTCAAGTCAGGTATAATATACTTTTAAATATAAACACATAAGTAGAGGTAACTAAACATAATTGAATATAGCTTTAAGGCAAGTCATAATTTCGGTTTGGTAAATAACCATCACATAAGAGATGCAACATGTCTCATCGAACTCAAACATATTTCATCATTTTATCTTAAATCAATTTCAGCCACAAATAACAACTCAATACCAAAAACATGCATAATTCATATAACCTCAGTCTGTCATTAAATCACAAATATCAATTTTTTTCATAAGCTTTATATATAACCGATTAAAAACATATTACATAATTAAATAGTCAATCACATATGCATCTTTATTACAATTCAACATGGCCAAACATGCTTCTTACTCATATACACATTGTGCGTATTTACTCTAAATTTGAAAACCACACTTAACATTTAATTGCATACAAAACAATTGACTAAAATATTCATGGGACATTTTTAGTACCTATTACATTTCATAACTGAATTTCATTACTAAAAACCATGAACACATCCAAAAGACTTCATCACCGAATTACTAGAACTAAGTTCATTTAATATGACAACTAAAAACATAAAAGACTAAGACTAAACATGGTGATCAAATGCACATATACACTAAATATATTAGTATAAAACACATCCAAAGCAATCAAACATACTTACGACCGATTTCTTCATACCTCACCCAAAATCATTAACTAACATTAATATACAAACACATAAAACAAATTGTAATCATTCATGGCAGATAGCATAATAATCAAAATGGATTTAAACCACAATTATGCCAAAATCGAATTCAAGCAAAATAGTTAAGCCATTTTCGCATGGCTATTGAACGTACATTTCGAAAAATTCAACTTTGCTGAAAACACACTCCAGCCTATACATGCCATAGTTCGAGTTCAAATATTTAAATACCAAAGCTGTAGATAGTGTGATGAACTTTGCTGACGATCCCCGAGCTTGTAATTTGAATCCAAAATCTATAAAATAAAGTAAACATGTACACACAGAGTAAGCTATCATAGCTTAGTAAGTCATAAGCAAATAGCAACTCAATAATATAGTCAACTCCTTAAATTTAAACTAAACCAATTTACTATGTCAATGTCATATTTAGTCTCAACTTATACATTCCATAACCACACATGTTTAACATAACTATCACTTTGGCCGAATACTTATAAGGTTAAATTTTACAAATATTCATTCAAATTTCAAAGCCAAATATCATTACACATTCAAATATACTTCCACTTATTTACACAAGCTCACAAAACAAGATTTAACTTCATATTCAAACATCACTTATTTGGCTAAATGCAAAAGATCATATATAATATCACATATGTACATTACCTATATGGCCGAATATACATAGTCACACATATACACATAGTGAAGAATCATTTCATTGATGTTCAAATTATTTAGTCATAAGGCCGAATACACATACTAATCTCACATATATTTTTCATTTCTATCATACATGATTTAACACAAATATTCAAAGTACATACTGTAATATCCCGAATTAGGGCCTAATCGGAATAGTGGTTCCGTGACCACAAATCCGAGATAGAAATAATTATTTTATAATTATTTTGAGGCTTATGATATGATTGCATGATTGTGTGAAAATTTTGTGAAGAAATTCTATGCATAAAATGCTTAATTTGAAGTTAGGGACTAAATCGAATAAGTTGCAAAACTTGCATTCTAGAAGTTTTTAGTATGAAATTGCTTTGAAATATTAATTAGGATGTATTAAATAGCAATTTTACCAATTTAAAGTTCATGGGCAAAATTAGGACATGGAAGGAATTTTTGAAAGTTTAGTAAGGAGGGGCATTTTGGTCATTTGGATATTAAATGAAATAAAATGGGAAAAATAACACAAAATGGTCATCTTCACCATTGGGTTGCTGCCGAATTTTGCTCTCACCATAGCTAGGGTTTCTTCAACTTTCAAGCTTCATAGTAAGTGATTCTAAGCCCCGTTTTTAATAATTTTTACGTTTTTGAGATCCCGGTAACTCGATAAAGCTTATGCTAGCAATAATTTAACCTAGGGTTTATATTTGGAAAAATACCCATAGGTGAAATTTGTGTATTTTGATGTTTTATGATATAATATGAGGTTTTAAATTATGTTAGACAACTTGTACTACTCGATTTTAAGCAAAAACGAGTAAAAGGGCTTAATCGGTAAAAATACCTAATAGTCACAAGTACATGTTAGAGTGAGAATTTGATGTTGCCATAGAAGAGAAAAGTGATCAGCATGTTATAAAACATAAGAATAAGGAATAAAGTTTAATCTCGAGCCTAGGGGCAAAAGTGTAAATATGCAAAAGTTTAGGGGTAAA
This sequence comes from Gossypium longicalyx, assembly GCA_025698465.1. Taxonomy (NCBI): domain Eukaryota; kingdom Viridiplantae; phylum Streptophyta; class Magnoliopsida; order Malvales; family Malvaceae; genus Gossypium; species Gossypium longicalyx. Next base: position 44,920,016 of record CM047007.1, on the reverse strand, counting down.
ATTGTAATTTTGCCAAAATTTGAATTAAGGATTAATTTGATAATGTGAGTATTAAATAGGCTAAATGTGTTATTTTAGATCAAGAAAGACGTGGAATCGACCCCAATCGAGGAAAAGAAAAGATTGTGGACTAAATTGCAAAATCTTTGTATTTTGGTACCAAGGTAAGTTCTTGTGCAAATAATGTAGCATAATGGTTATTTTTAAGTTATTGATGTTAATTATATGATATGTTGATTTTTATCATGAAATATATGCTTTGTGGTTATTTTCGAATAAAATGCAAATCATGTGTGCTACTTGTTAAATATAATTGTTACCGAGTATTGGTTTCGGCATTCTGTGGAAGACGGCAAGGATATGTGTTCGAGGAAAATCCCGTTTGAACCTTAGGAATAGATTAGGATACAGGTGACATGTCACTAGGATGGTTGAGCATCCGAGCTCGTTGAGTTGAGTCCGAGTTCACTTATGGATGCGAATGTCCGAACTCGTTGAGTTGAGTCCGAGTTCGCGAGATGTAACTAGGCATCCGAGCTCGTTGAGTTGAGTTTGAGTTCACTTATGGATGCGAACGCCTGAGCTCGTTGAGTTGAGTCCGAGTTCGCTTATGGGCGGGTTACATGATTGCTTGATTGCATATGTGGCACTTATGTGCAAATTATCCACGTATCCGAATTATATTCCAATGTGTTCAACGGGTAAAGTTCCACTCAAATGGAGGAATGCTCGAGATGAAAAGAAAAGTATTGGTAAGTGATGTGAAATGGATACTTTGGACAGGTATTTACTTAACCCTCGGGTTGAGTATTGATACAACAACGATAAGGTAATAAGATGATGAAAAATGATTAGAAATGTGATATATGTTTTGGTGATACATGCTAATGTTGATTGGTTTGATTGTTTGTTATGTTACTTATTATTTGCATATGAACTTACTAAGCATTATTGCTTACTCCCTCCTTCTTACTCATTGTAGTTTTGGACAAACCAGCTCAGGAGTCGGGATAGGTCGAAGGCTCGGTCACAGTATCTAGAAGACTTTTTGGTAAATGGCTTGTAAAATTTAAGTATGGCATGTATAGCAATATACCTATTTTGTGTAAATGATCTTATGATATGGTGATTGATTGGTTGAGAAAATGCTTGATAATGATAAATTATGGAAATGGTTAGTCTAGATTATGTTTGATGTTATGGGAAGTTATTAGGATATCTAATTCATGAAAACTCATAAAAAGGATGAAATTTGCCATAAATAGAACATTGCAGCAACACTGACGTGAGTTTGAAAATTTACTAAAAATCATAGAAATCAAATTAGGTGATGGATTAAATATCAAATTGAATCTTATTATTTCTAGTTTCACATAAAACAAATTAAACAGGTAAAGAAATTATATGTTAGAAGATATTTGAATTTTAGTGAAATAGGGCCAGAGTGATTTCTGGATCCCCTGTTCCAACTTTAGAAATTCACCATAAATTGTACAGATATAATTAGGTGGTGTATTTTATATTCTCAGAATCCTGTTTTTAGTCTAGTTTCAGGAGAAACAAACCTCATAGTCATATGAATTTTTTATAGAGATAAATGTGGTTCGTAGTAAACAGAGGTCAGTCCAGTCAAGTCCTGAAACAGGGGTAACTTTAACTAAAAAACTGTACTAATTGGCCCAACCAAAAATTCTGGAAAAAAATTAGTAAGTAGGTATATGAATCTAGATTCAGGTAAAATTTACGGATCTTGATTTTGAGTTTCGTAACTCGAGATATGATTTTTCTTGTGACTGTGATGCAAGTAGCTAGAAAGCTTTGAATATAGAATCAAATAATCCAAAGTTCTAAAAATGTTAAATTAAGCTTAGTAACACCTCATACTAGACTCCGGCGATGGTCTTGGGCGTGGGGGCGTTACATTTAGTGGTATCAGAGCAAGTTTAGTCTGTTCTCGAACAACGTGTTGTATGTACGAATTTTGCTATACATGCCATATGTATAAATTGTGATAGTGTGACGACTTCTGACCTTTTTAAATGATTTTTTTATAGTAAATGGATCCCGATCCAGTGTGGCGAGATGAAGTAGAGAGTAATGCACCAGCTCGGTTGAAGGAGCAAATGTGATCTGAAAATCCACCTCCTATCTGTTGTTGGTCGGGAGGAGGAGAAAGGGATCGGAAGCCTTTCTCCAAATGATGAGTGCATGGTACACTGAGTTCGCTTAAACAGAACCCAAATGTACAACCTCCCCACCTCCCCAATTCCTCAACCTGCACCCGATGCCTCAAGGTATGGATCGATGAAATTTCATAGAACTCTAGTTGATGAATCCGTAAGCAAGGGGTCAAGAATTTAAGGCAAATATTGATGATGATGCCGAGAAAGTAGAGTTCGCTTGAAAATTCTATCAGGGTATTTGATGAATTATCTTGTACACTGAAGAATGTTTGAAATGCGCTATATCTTTGTTGAGGATTCAGCCTATAATTGGTGGAAGACTTTGATTTGGTGGTACCGAAAGAGAGAATAACACAGGAATTCTTTCAAGAAGAGTTTGGAAGAAATATATTAGTGAAAGATTTATTGATCGTAAGCGTAAAGAATTTCTTGAGCTGAAGCGAGGTAATATGACAGTTACATAAAATGAAAGAGAGTTTGTTCGATTAAGTAAGTATGCCAGAGAGTATGTCCCTACAGAGGCCAAGATGTGCCGACGATTTGAAGACGGGCTCAACGAAGACATCAAGATATTTGTTGGAATTCTTGAATTAAAAGAAATGGTACTATTAGTGGATCGAGCTTGCAAGGCTGAAGAACTACTTAAAGAGAAGAAAAAGGTAGAGGCTGAGACTAGAAATTGGAAGAAAAGACCGACGAGCAGTTCATTTTCACAGCAACCCGGAAAGTCAAGAAATATGAATCCTCGTTCCCAAGTTTCTGCTGGGCAATCATATGGGAATTATAAAAAGCAAAATGTGGGTCCTAAGTCCCAGACTACTTCGGCAGCCAGTGTAGGGAACTCGAGATTTGTTAAACCTGAGTGCCAACGGTGTGGTAGAAATCATTTTGGTCCGTGCAGAGCAAATGAATGTTTTCGATGTGGTTCTCCAGATCATTTTATAAGAGACTGCCCAGAGAGAGCTGAAAAAGAAAAATTACAGAATACAAAAACAAGTGGTGCTGATTCGAGAGGAAGATATCCAAGAAAAGCTAGGAGTGAAGCAAGCAGTAAGAATGTAGCCAGAGATGCAGCAGTTAGACCTGAAGGAAGGGCTCCGGCTAGAACTTATGCTATTAAAGCGCGCGAAGATGCTTCCTCACCTGATGTGATTACCGGTACATTTTCTCTCTATAATGTTAATGTTATTGCTTTGATTGATCCCAGTTCTACTCATTCATATGTGTGCATAAAACTGGTGTCTAGTATGAATATACCTGTTGAGAACACAGAATTTATGATTAGAGTGTCGAATCCGTTAGGCAAATGTGTGATTGTTGATAAAGTATGTAAGAAATGTCCTTTAATGATTCGGGATCATTACTTTCCGGCCGACTTGATGTTGTTGCTGTTTGATGAGTTTGATGTTATTTTGGGTATGGATTGGTTGACATTGCATGATGCTATAATAAATTGCAAAGAAAAGGTTATAGAATTAAAGTGTGAAAATGGTGAAACTCTGCGGGTTGAATCAGATAAATCAGAGGCATTGCCTAGTGTGATTTCTTCAATGTAGGCTCAAAGATATCTGAGAAAGGGTTATGAAGCTTATTTGGAATATATAATTAATACAAAAGAAGTTGAAAAGAAAGTTGAATCAGTGCCGGTTGTGTGTGAATTTGTGGACGTATTTCCAGAAGAATTGCCGGGTTTACCTCCAGTCAGGGAAGTAGAATTTGGTATTGATTTGATACCAGGAACAGCTCCGATTTCGATTGCTCCATATAGAATGGCACCAACAGAGTTAAAAGAGTTAAAGTCGCAGTTGCAAGAGTTGACTGATAAAGGTTTTGTGAGACCGAGTTTTTCACCTTGGGGTGCTCCCGTGTTATTTGTGAAAAAGAAGGATGGTTCTATGAGGTTGTGTGTTGATTATCGGCAGTTAAACAAGGTGACAATCAAAAACAAGTATCTGTTGCCAAGAATTGATGATTTGTTTGATCAGCTAAAAGGAGCGACATGGTTTTCAAAGATTGACTTGATATCCGAGTATTACCAACTACGGGTAAAAGAGTCGGATGTGCCTAAAACTGCTTTTAGAACAAGGTATGGTCATTATGAATTTTTAGTTATGCCATTCGGATTGACAAATGTTCCTGCTGTATTTATGGATTTAATGAATCGTATATTTCGACCATACTTGGACAAATTTGTTGTGGTGTTTATAGATGATATTTTAATTTATTCAAAAGATGAGACAGAGCATGCTGAGCATTTGAGGATAGTTTTGCAAACTTTGAGAGATAAGCAGCTGTATGCTAAGTTTAGTAAAAGTGAATTTTGGCTCCGGGAAGTTGGATTTTTGGGTCATATTGTTTCGGGTGATGGTATACGGGTTGATCCTAGTAAAATTTCAGCCATTGTTGATTGGAAACCACCGAAAAATGTAACTGAAGTTAGAAGTTTCTTGGGGCTAGCTGGGTATTATCGGTGGTTTGTAAATGGATTTTCTATAATTGCTGCTCCTATAACTAGACTACTCCGAAAGGATGTTAAATTTGAATGGACGGAAGAATGTCAACAGTGTTTTGAAGAATTGAAAATGTTATTAACAGAGGCACCAGTGTTAGTACAGCCCGAATCAGGTAAAGAATTTGTGGTGTATAGTGATGCTTCTCTAAATGGTTTAGGGTGTGTACTCATGCAAGAAGGCAAAGTGGTGGCTTATGCTTCGAGGCAGTTAAAACCTCATGAGCGGAATTATCCTACTCACGATTTGGAATTGGCTGCGGTGGTGTTTGCTTTAAAGATTTGGCGACATTATTTGTATGGTGAAAAGTGCCGGGTATATACCGACCATAAAAGTCTTAAGTACTTGATGTCACAAAAAGACTTTAATTTAAGACAGCGAAGATGGTTGGAGTTATTGAAAGATTATGAGCTTGTTATTGATTATCATCCGGGAAAAGCGAATGTGGTTGCCGATGCTTTAAGCAGAAAGTTGTTGTTTGCATTGAGAGTTATGAACACTCAGTTGAAAATGTCAGATGATGGTTCGATTCTAGTAGATTTAAGAGTAAAACCGATGTTTTTACAAGAGATTTCTAAAGCTCAGAAAGATGATCAAGATTTGCAAGCCAAGAGAAAGCAGTGTGAAGTTGATACAGAGTCAGATTTCAGAATCGATTCTGATGGGTGCTTAATGTTTAAAGATCGGATTTGTGTACCAAAGAATGAGGAATTGATTCAAAAGATCCTACAGGAAGCACATAGTGGTTGTTTCTCGATTCATCCGGGTAGTACGAAAATGTATAATGACTTGAAGAAAATGTATTGGTGGAATGGAATGAAAAAGGATATATCTAAGTTTGTGTCCAAATGCTTAATTTGTCAACAGGTGAAAGCTGAACACCAAGTGCCTTCGGGATTACTTCAGCCTATTATGGTTCCTGAATGGAAATGGGATCGGATTACTATGGATTTTGTATCAGGATTGTCATTGACTCCAGGAAAGAAAGATGCCATCTGGGTAATACTTGACAGATTAACTAAGTCGGCTCATTTTATCCCGGTACGTACGGATTATTCTCTTAACAAGTTGGCTGAACTGTATGTTAGAGAAATTGTTAGACTACATGGAATACCGTTGTTAGAACTGTATGTTAGAGCGACATGGTTTTCAAAGATTGACTTGAGATCCGGGTATTACCAACTGCGGGTAAAAGAGTCGGATGTGCCTAAAACTACTTTTAGAACAAGGTATGGTCATTATGAATTTTTAGTTATGCCATTCGGATTGACAAATGCTCCTGATGTATTTATGGATTTAATGAATCGTATATTTTGACCATACTTGGACAAATTTGTTGTGGTGTTTATAGATGATATTTTAATTTATTCAAAAGATGAGACAGAGCATGCTGAGCATTTGAGGATAGTTTTGCAAACTTTGAGAGATAAGCAGCTGTATGCTAAGTTTAGTAAAAGTGAATTTTGGCTCCGGAAAGATGGATTTTTGGGTCATATTGTTTCAGGTGATGGTATATGTAACACCCCGTACCCGAGACCGTTGTCGGAGTCGAACACGAGGTGTTAACAAACTTAATTCATTGCTTAAACAGCTCAAACAATTTAATTTTAGATATTCCAGACAAGCTGGCTAACTACATCACAGTCGCTTAAAAATTCATATCTCGAGTTCTGAAACTCAAAATCAAGATCCGTAAATTTTTCCTGAAACTAGATTCATATATCTATTTACTAATTTTTTTCTAGAATTTTTGGCTAGGCCAATTAGTACAGTTTATTTGTTAAAGTCTCCCCTGTTTAAGGGTTTGACTGCTCTGACCTCTATGTATTACGAATCATATATCTCTCTGTACAGAATTTTAATGACTATGAAGTTTGTTTCTCTTAAAACTAGACTCAATAATAAATCTGTACATATAAATTATGACTTCTAATTATTTTTATACAATGTATTGTGAATTTCCAAATTCAGAACAGGGGATCCAGAAATCGCTCTGGCCCTGTTTTACAAAAATTTAAATATCTCATAAAATATAACTCATATACCTGTTTCGTTTCTTCCATATGAAAATATACTCATAATTCTTCAATTCCATATTTTATTCATCATCTAATTATATCTCTACTATTTTTAATGATTTTTCAAATTCACATCACTACTGCTGTCTGAATCTATTTTATGGTAAATTTTACCTATTTCATGGTTTCCATGGATTAACTAGCAATTTGACATACGTAACACCAAATATGATCATAATTAGCCATTCCAATGGCTAATCATTACCAAGCATTTTTATACTACTCAATAACCATATCATAAGACCATAGATACAAAATGATTATAATGCTATACATGCCATACTCAAAATATACAAGCCATTATGCCAAGATGGTATACGGATAGTGTGAGTGTGCCTCCGACCGTTCTCGATTTCCGAGCTGGCTTGTCAACACTACAAGGAATGAAAAGGAGGGAGTAAGCATAAATGCTTAGTAAGTTCACATGCAAATAGCAAGTAACATAACCATATAAGCAAACATAAAACATCATTTGCATAATCATCACCAAGACATTCATATCATATTTTCATTTATCATCTTACCATATTGTTGTTATATCGATTTTTCAACCCGAGGGTTAAGTACATACCTGTTCAAAGTATCAATTTCACAACACTTACCAATACGTCCCTTTCATCTTGAGTATTCCTCCATTTGAGTAGAACTTTACCCGTTGAACACATCGGAATATAATTCAGATGCATGGAAAGTTTGCACATAAGTGCCACATATGTAGCCAAGCTACTATGTAACCCGCCCATAAGCGAACTCGGACTCAACTCAACGAGCTCGGGCGTTCGCATCCATAAGTGAACTCGGACTCAACTCAACGAGCTCGGATGCCTAGTTACATCTCACGAACTCGGACTCAACTCAACGAGTTCGGACATTCGCATCCATAAGTGAACTCGGACTCAATTCAACGAGCTCGGATGCCTAGTTACATCTCACGAACTCGGACTCAACTCAACGAGTTCAGACATTCGCATCCATAAGTGAACTCGGACTCAACTCAATGAGTTCAGATGCCCAAATATCCCAGTGACATGTCACTTGTATCCTAATCCATTCCTAGGGTTCAACGGGACCTTTTTCCCAATCATGTGTCTTAACCATCTTCTACGGAATACTGATACCGATACTCGGTAGTATTTCACATTTTCCAAGTATATCACATAATTTGACATATTATCAAACAATTATCATGAGTATAATATTTCATAATAATTATCATATCATTTACATAACATAAAAACATTTAAAATAATAACTATGTTACCAACGTTTACATATGAACTTACCTAGTATGCGAAAATGGATACTTTTACCATTTCATCCACAACTTGGTATTTTCCCCATTTTAGCCCGAATTTCAGTTTTCCTTGCTCTATCATTTAAAACATAATCTAATTAGAACTCACATTATTCAAATTGACCCAAAATCATATTTTGGAAAAATTACAATTTTGCCCCTAAACTTTTGCATATTTACACTTTTTCCCCAAAGCTCGTAAATTAAACTTCAGCCTATTTTCTTATGTTTTATGACATGCTGATAATTTTTCCCTTCTATGGCAATATCAAATTCTCATTCTAACATGTACTTATGACTATTAGGTATTTTTACCGATTAAGCCCTTTTATTCGTTTTCACTTAAAACTGAGTAGCACAAGTTGTCTAACATAATTTAAAACCTCATATTCTATCATAAAACACCAAAATACATCTATGGGTATTTTTCCAAATATAAACCCTAGGTTAAATTATTGCTAGCATAAGCTAAATCGAGCTAACGGGACTCCAAAAACGTAAAGAACTTGAAAAACGGGGCTAGAATGGACTTACAATCGAGCTTGGAAGCTTGAAAAATCCTATTCATAGTTTCTCCTTCCTATATTCTGCCATGGGATTGAAGATGAGCAAAATTGGCTTTTAATTTTGTATTTTAATTCATTTTACCCCTAAATGACCAAAATGCCCTTACTACTAAACTTTCAAAAATTCCTTCCATGTCCTAATTTTGTCCATGAACTTAAAATTGGTCAAATTGCTATTTAAGACCTCTTAATTAATATTTCAAGGCAATTTCATACTAAAAACTTCTAGAATGCAAGTTTTGCAACTTATTCGATTTAGTCCCTAATTTCAATTTAAGCACTTTATGCATAAAATTTCTTCACGAAAATTTCACACAATCATGCAATCATATCATAAACATAAAAATAATTATAAAATAATTATTTCTATCTCAGATTTTGTGGTCACAAAACCACTATTCCGACTAGGCCCAAAATCAGGACATTACAACTCTCCCCCCCTTTAGGGATTTTCGTCCCCGAAAATCTTACCAGAAAAGTGGTCTTCACTTTTAATCTCATATTCGGTGCCGAAGAACTTTTACTTAGACTGTACCTCCAATACATCTCTTTAATTTCTCATATGATCTGAAAGCTTACATCTCAACTCTCAACTGTTCTTAAATTTTCAACCCTTCTCAGTTTCCCATTATATCATGACATAAAACCCGGATCTTAACTTGATTAATGGAGACCGGAATTCCAACAATTAAAGAGACCTGAATTTCTATGAATCTGATGAGTAGGAATTCATTCAATACAGATATGATTTATAGATCTCGCCAAACATTTAACAATAGGATACATCACATTTTTCTCTTTCTGCCATGGAAATAATTCTGATATGGCCTCAAGAATAATCCTTCTCATTTCCATCCCAATATCAACACTGACAAGGATAATTTTGATAGATCCCAATGCTCGGCTTTAACCCCTTTAACAACTCCAATTTTATGTAACATCGAATGCTCTAAACTATCACATTACCTCACTGTCTTGAAACACATCACAATTCATACCACAGTACATTACTGAAAGTCAGGAAGTCTTTACTCAATGTAGACTAGTCTAGTTCAGATGCTTCGGTTACCAATATTCTCATCTATCCGAACTTTGTCAACATGTAATAGACTTTTCAGCTTTTACAAAATGAAAACCTTATCATTCGTAGTGACTTTAACTAATATCAAACTTTTTCTAATAAATATACACTTCTCGTTCAGACTATTTACTCTTTCATCCGTACAAAATGAAATTCTATTATCAGACTTGGGAAAAATAATCTTGAAATAATTGTCGCATGAAATCTTTCAAATAGATAATTCACCATACCGACTGAAATTCGCGCTTTTATCACTTATGCCTTTACTGATGTCAAATCCTTACACAGAAATTAGAAAAAAAAACCCCAATACTAAAATCACCACATTACCAAGATCAAATTAGAAGTATAGTCATATTTGACATGATTATCACAAGCTGAAGAACGCACTTCGAACACGAGTCATAATTGACAAATTATGGAACAAAGATAACAAGAAAACCGAATAAAGAAATCCAAAATAGAGAAATCCAGAATAAAGAAATCCAGAATAAAGAAACCCAAGATACGATACTATGCTGGAGAATTGAAAACCAAGCCAGAGAATCGAAAGCCAAACTCATAGAGAAAATACGGAATACCCTGATAATTCTTCAAAGAAAGAAAGTCCAAAAGAAAACATCATTTAATCCCACTGGAATCAAATATAACAAGAACAATATATCTTCCCATACATATATATCAAATGAAGCATCAAGTAGAAGAAACAGAATCATAATATCATATGTATTCTCTCATCAATTCTTATCAGACGAAATGAAATAGAATACCCGATGAAATAGAGCAATATAAATTATAAACCAGTCAGACTACCAATGCTTTCATCCAACACCAAGATTAAAAGACGCTTTCATCCAACACCAAGATTAAAAGACATTCCCATATAACAAGAATTTCTTCAGAAGATCAATAGCCATAGAAATATTTTTGAGAACGGGTAAACACATAGAATATCTCAAAAGAGACTGCTAAATCTGTGCAGTCATAACTGTCACACTCAGATAGTTAACATTTCAAATATCATTTCCCCAACTAGTTCTGCCATCACAAATTTCATATTAAACCATTCACTAAAGAAGGCCAATTCTGAATAAATTTCGATTTACATTTTTCTCGACCTTGCACCTGAGTAATTTGGTTTACCAAGGAGAATTCCTTTTCTAACTGGAACAGTGCATAATTCCAATAATCTTTATGTCAATCCGATACTTTACTGGCTCTGACTTTACTTATCAGCTCATTTTCAATCTCTGATCATACTTATAATTATTCTGTCACTAAACTCTTTGGGTTCTCAACCGGAAACTTATTCAATACAAATCTCATGAAATTCCATTATAAGAACCACTTCGGTAAGGGGGAGGGGTTGTAGGACCTCTGACTCGACTTTCTTATACATACACATATGACACAACTTCCATCATCATAACAACATCATCAAAATCATGTCATTCATTCATGTTGGCTTACACCAATTTTCCTATTATCCCATTTAGACAATATACTTATGCATACATTCTATGTTTTCTAGATAGCTGTACTTATCCATTCATTTAATTAAATTAAGTCATGCTCATGACATCATATAAGGCCAAACAAATATAGATATTTGTACCACAATCATAACTTTCATTTCGTGCATCATCATGTACATATCATTACAATCATATAATTCAGTCCAACAATTTAACATAGATAAGTTCATTTCATTATAATCCTTTATCTCATAAAAATTATATATCATTAGCATTCATCAACATTCGACGTCCAAATCAAAACAAGGACATTTTCATTCGTATCATAATATTATGACTTTTATTCATACCTTTACTACTTTCTATTTATTCCGTCCATCTTATCAAGTAAGCCATATACACTACATCATATGAGCATTAAGCAAATATGAATACTTATCACATATGTATCATAAACCTTTATTCATACTTTTCTGAACCGATACTTATCATAATCATAATTTTACTCAAATACCTTCACATAACATTGAACATGGTTGGCGCAGCTCGGTCGGAGAGTACCCTGTCTAAATAAGACGGTACTCATACGCGTCGGAAGACATCACACTATCACAGATCAGTGGCATGTATAGCTAAACTTTTACACATGCTAGGTTAGTCCGAGAATAGAATAAACCTACTCTGATACCACCAAATGTAACACCCCGTACCCGAGACCGTTGTCGGAGTCGAACACGAGGTGTTAACAGACTGAATTCATTGCTTAAACAGCTCAAACAATTTAATTTTAGATATTCCAGACAATCTGGCTAACTGCGTCACAGTCGCTTAAAAATTTATATCTCGAGTTTTGAAACTCAAAATCAAGATCTGTAAATTTTCCTGAAACTAGACTCATATATATATTTACTAAATTTTTTTCTAGAATTTTTGGCTAGGCCAATTAGTACATTTTATTAGTTAAAGTCTCCCCTGTTTCAGGGTTTGACTGCTCTGACCTCTGTGTATTACAAATCATATATCTCTCTGTACAGAACTTCAATGACTATGAAGATTGCTTCTCTTAAAACTAGACTTAATAAGAAATCTGTAAATATAAATTATGACTTCTAATTATTTTCATACAATTTATGGTGAATTTCCAAAGTCAGAACAGGGGATCCAGAAATCGCTCTGGCCCTGTTTTACAAAAATTTAAACATCTCATAAAATATAACTCATATACCTGTTTCATTTCTTCCATATGAAAATAGACTCATAATTCTTCAATTCCATATTTTATTCATCATCTAATTATATCTCTACTCTTTTTAATGATTTTTCAAATTCACATCACTACAACTGTCTGAATCTATTTTATGGTAAATTTTACCTATTTCATGGTTTCCATGGATTAACTAGCAATTTGACATACGTAACACCAAATATGATCATAATTAGCCATTCCAATGGCTAGTCATTACCAAGCATTTTTATACTACTCAATAACCATATCATAAGACCATATATACAAAATGATTATAATGCTATACATGCCATACTCAAAATATACAAGCCATTATGCCAAGATGGTATACGGATAGTGTGAGCGTGCCTCCGACCGTTCCCGATTTTCGAGCTGGCTTGTCAACACTACAAGGAATGAAAAGGAGGGAGTAAGCATACATGCTTAGTAAGTTCACATGCAAATAGCAAGTAACATAACCATATAAGCAAACATAAAACATCATTTGCATAATCATCACCAAGACATTCATATCATATTTTCATTTATCATCTTACCATATTGTTGTTATATCGATTCTTCAACCCGAGGGTTAAATACATACCTGTTCAAAGTATCCATTTCACAACACTTACCAATACGTCCCTTTCATCTTGAGTATTCCTCCATTTGAGTAGAACTTTACCCGTTGAACACATCGGAATATAATTCAGATACATGGAAAGTTTGCACATAAGTGCCACATATGTAGCCAAGCTACTATGTAACCCGCCTATAAGCGAACTCGGACTCAACTCAACGAGCTCGGGCGTTCACATCCATAAGTGAATTCGGACTCAACTCAACGAGCTCGGATGCCTAGTTACATCTCACGAACTCGGACTCAACTCAACGAGTTCGGACATTCGCATCCATAAGTGAACTCGGACTCAATTCAACGAGCTCGGATGCCTAGTTACATCTCACGAACTCGGACTCAACTCAACGAGTTCAGACATTCGCATCCATAAGTGAACTCGGACTCAACTCAATGAGTTCAGATGCCCAAATATCCCAGTGACATGTCACTTGTATCCTAATCCATTCCTAGGGTTCAACGGGACCTTTTTCCCAATCATGTGTCTTAACCATCTTCTACGGAATACTGATACCGATACTCGGTAGTATTTCACATTTTCCAAGTATATCACATAATTTGACATATTATCAAACAATTATCATGAGTATAATATTTCATAATAATTATCATATCATTTACATAACATAAAAACATTTAAAATAATAACTATGTTACCAACGTTTACATATGAACTTACCTAGTATGCGAAAATGGATACTTTTACCATTTCATCCACAACTTGGTATTTTCCCCATTTTAGCCCGAATTTTAGTTTTCCTTGCTCTATCATTTAAAACATAATCTAATTAGAACTCACATTATTCAAATTGACCCAAAATCATATTTTGGAAAAATTACAATTTTGCCCCTAAACTTTTGCATATTTACACTTTTTCCCCAAAGCTCGTAAATTAAACTTCAGCCTATTTTCTTATGTTTTATGACATGCTGATAATTTTTCCCTTCTATGGCAATATCAAATTCTCATTCTAACATGTACTTATGACTATTAGGTATTTTTACCGATTAAGCCCTTTTATTCGTTTTCACTTAAAACTGAGTAGCACAAGTTGTCTAACATAATTTAAAACCTCATATTCTATCATAAAACACCAAAATACATCTATGGGTATTTTTCCAAATATAAACCCTAGGTTAAATTATTGCTAGCATAAGCTAAATCGAGCTAACGGGACTCCAAAAACGTAAAGAACTTGAAAAACGGGGCTAGAATGGACTTACAATCGAGCTTGGAAGCTTGAAAAATCCTATTCATAGTTTCTCCTTCCTATATTCTGCCATGGGATTGAAGATGAGCAAAATTGGCTTTTAATTTTGTATTTTAATTCATTTTACCCCTAAATGACCAAAATGCCCTTACTACTAAACTTTCAAAAATTCCTTCCATGTCCTAATTTTGTCCATGAACTTAAAATTGGTCAAATTGCTATTTAAGACCTCTTAATTAATATTTCAAGGCAATTTCATACTAAAAACTTCTAGAATGCAAGTTTTGCAACTTATTCGATTTAGTCCCTAATTTCAATTTAAGCACTTTATGCATAAAATTTCTTCACGAAAATTTCACACAATCATGCAATCATATCATAAACATAATAATAATTATAAAATAATTATTTCTATCTCAGATTTTGTGGTCACAAAACCACTATTCCGACTAGGCCCAAAATCAGGACATTACAGTATACGGGTTGATCCTAGTAAAATTTCAGCCATTGTTGATTGGAAACCACCGAAAAATGTAATCGAAGTTAGAAGTTTCTTGGGGCTAGCTGGGTATTATAGGCGCTATATCTTTGTTGAGGGATTCAGCTTATAATTGGTGGAGACTTTGATTTCGGTGGTACCGAAAGAGAGAATAACCTGGGAATTCTTTCAAGAAGAGTTTCGGAATAAATATATTAGTGAAAGACTTATTGATCGAAGCGTAAAGAATTTCTTGAGTTGAAGCAAGGTAATATGACTGAGTTCTGAGAATATGAAAGAGAGTTTGTTCGATTAAGTAAGTATGCCGAGAGTATGTTCTCACAGAGGCCAAGATGTGCCGACGATTTGAAGACGGACTCAACGAAGACATCAAGGTATTTGTTGGAATTCTTGAATTAAAAGAAATGGTAGTATTGGTTGATCGAGCTTGCAAGGTGAAGAACTACTTAAAGAGAAGAAAAAGGTAGAGGTGAGACTAGAAATTGGAAGAAAAGACCGACGAGCGGTTCATTTTCACAACAACTGGAAAATCAAGGAATATGAATCCTCGTTCCCAAACTTCAATTTGGGCAATCATATGGGAATTATAAGAAGCAAAATGTGGGTCCTAAGTCCCGCACTACTTGTAGCTGATGTAGGGAATTCGAGATTTGTTAAACCAGTGTGCAAGGTGTGTGGTAGAAATCATTTTGGTCCGTGCAGAGCAAATGAATGTTTTCTATGTGGTTCTCCGGATCATTTTATTAGAGATCGCTGCAGAGAGAGTGAAAAGAAAAATTTGAGAATACAAAAACAAGTGGTACTGATTCAAGAGGTAGATATCCAAGAAAAGTGGGAGTGAAGCAAGCAAAGAAGAATGTAGCAGAGATGCACAGTTAGATCTCGAAGGAAGGAAGGGCTCGGCTAGAACTTATGCTATTAAAGCGCGAAGATGCTTCCTCACCGATGTGATTACCGGTGCATTTTCTCTCTATAATGTTAATGTTATTGCTTTGATTGATCCCGGTTCTACTCATTCATATGTGTGCATGAAATTGGTGTCTAGTATGAATATACCGTTGAGAAACACGTGAATTTATGATTAGAGTGTCGAATCCGTTAGGCAAATGTTTGATTGTTGATAAAGTATGTAAGAAATGTCCTTTAATGATTCGGGATCATTACTTTTCGGTCGACTTGATGTTGTTGTCGTTTGATGAGTTTCATGTTATTTTGGGTATGGATTGGTTGACATTGCATGATGCTAAAATAAATTGCAAAGAAAAGGTTATAGAATTAAAGTGTGAAAATGGTGAAACTCTGCGGGTTGAATCAGATAAATCAGAGGCATTGCCTAGTGTGATTTCTTCAATGTCGGCTCAAAGATATTTGAGAAAGGGTTATGAAGCTCATTTGGCGTATGTAATTAATACAAAAGAAGTTGAAAAGAAAGTTGAATCAGTGCCGGTTGTGTGTGAATTTGCGGACGTATTTCTAGAAGAATTGACGGGTTTGCCTCCAGTCAGGGAAGTAGAATTTGGTATTGATTTGATACCGGGAACAGCTCCGATTTTGATTGCTCCGTATAGAATGGCACCAGCAGAGTTGAAAGAATTAAAGTCGCAGATTGCAAGAGTTGGTGATAAAGGCTTTGTGAGACCGAAGTTTTTCACCTTGGGGTGCTCCGTGTTATTTGTGAAAAGAAGGATGGTTCTATGAGGTTGTATGTTGATTATCGGCAGTTAAACAAGGTGACAATCAAAAACAAGTATCCGTTGCCAAGAATTGATGATTTGTTTGATCAGCTAAAAGGAGCGACATGGTTTTCAAAGATTGACTTGAGATCCAGGTATTACCAAGCTGCGGGTAAAAAAGAGTCGGATGTGCCTAAAAGCGCTTTTAGAACAAGGTATGGTCATTATGAATTTTTAGTTATGCCATTCGGGTTGACAAATGCTCATGCTGTGTTTATGGATTTAATGAATCGCATATTCCGACCATACTTGGACAAATTTGTTGTGGTGTTCATAGATGATATTTTAATTTATTCAAAAGATGAGACAGAGCATGCTAAACATTTAAGGATAGTTTTGCAAACTTTGAGAGATAAGCAGCTATATGCTGAGTTTAGTAAAAGTGAATTTTGGCTCCAGGAAGTTGGATTTTTGGGTCATATTGTTTCAGGTGATGGTATACGGGTTGATCCTAGTAAAATTTCAGCCATTGTTGATTGGAAACCACCGAAAAATGTAATCGAAGTTAGAAGTTTCTTGGGGCTAGCTGGGTATTATCGGCGGTTTGTAAATGGATTTTCTATAATTGCTGCTCCTACAACTAGACTACTCTGAAAGGATGTTAAATTTGAATGGACGGAAGAATGTCAACAGAGTTTTTAAGAATTGAAAAAGTTATTAACAGAGGCACCAGTGTTAGTACAGCCCGAATCAGGTAAAGAATTTGTGGTGTATAGTGATGCTTCTCTAAATGGTTTGGGGTGTGTACTCATGCAAGAAGGAAAAGTGGTGGCTTATGCTTTGAGGCAATTAAAACCTCATGAGAGAAATTATCCTACTCACGATTTGGAATTGGCTGCGGTGGTGTTTGCTTTAAAGATTTGGCAACATTATTTGTATGGTGAAAAGTGCCGAGTATATACCGACCATAAAAGTCTTAAGTACTTGATGTCACAAAAAGACTTGAATTTAAGACAGCGAAGATGGTTGGAGTTATTGAAAGATTATGAACTTGTTATTGATTATCATCCGGGAAAAGTGAATGTGGTTGCCGATACTTTAAGCAGAAAGTTGTTGTTTGCATTGAGAGTTATGAACACTCAGTTGAAAATGTCAGATGATGGTTCGATTCTAGCAGAGTTAAGAGTAAAACCGATGTTTTTACAAGAGATTTCTGAAGCTCAGAAAGATGATCAAGATTTGCAAGCCAAGAGAAAGCAGTGTGAAGTTGATACAGAGTCAGATTTTAGAATCGGTTCTGATGGGTGCTTAATGTTTAAAGATCGGATTTGTGTATCAAAGAATGAGGAATTGATTCAAAAGATCCTACAGGAAGCACATAGTGGTTGTTTCTCGATTCATCCGGGTAGTACGAAAATGTATAATGACTTGAAGAAAATGTATTGGTGGAATGGAATGAAAAAGGATATATCAAAGTTTGTGTCCAAATGCTTAATTTGTCAACAGGTGAAAGCTAAACACCAAGTGCCTTCGGGATTACTTCAGCCTATTATGGTTCCTGAATGGAAATGGGATCGGATAACTATGGATTTTGTATCAGGATTGCCATTGACTCCAGGAAAGAAAGATGCCATCTGGGTAATACTTGACAGATTAACTAAGTCGGCTCATTTTATCCCCGTACGTACGGATTACTCTCTTAACAAGTTGGCTGAACTGTATGTCAGAGAAATTGTTAGACTACATGGAAGACCATTGTCGATTATTTCAGATAGAGATCCAAGGTTTACCTCGCGATTTTGGCAAAAGTTGCAAGACGCGTTAGGTACGAAGTTAAATTTCAGTACTGCTTTTCATCCACAAACTGATGGGCAATCATAGAGAATAATTCAGATTCTTGAAGATATGCTCAGATGTTGTGTATTAAAATTTCAAGGAAGTTGGGAGAAATATTTACCGTTGGTAGAATTTGCTTACAATAATAGTTATCAGACGAGCTTGAAAATCACACCTTATGAAACATTGTATGGTCGTAAATGTCGAACGCCATTGTATTGGACTGAACTCAAGGAAAATCAGATTTATGGAGTTGATCTCATAAAAGAAACTGAAGAAAAAGTGAAAATAATTCGAGATTGTTTGAAAGCTGCTTCAGATAGACAGAAATCTTATGCAGATCTAAAACGAAAGGACATTGAATTTCAAGTTGGTGATAAAGTATTTTTAAAGGTGTCTCCGTGGAAGAAAGTTCTTAGATTTGGACGGAAGGGCAAATTAAGTCCGCGTTTTATTGGGCTGTATGAAGTAATTGAAAAAGTTGGACCGGTAGCATATCGGCTAGCTTTACCACCTGAATTAGAGAAGATTCATGATGTGTTCCATGTATCTATGTTACGCCGGTATCGTTCAAATCCTTCACATGTGGTTTCACTGACAGAAATTGAACTACAACCAGATATGACCTACGAAGAAGAACCGATTAAGATTTTAGCTCGAGAGGTCAAACAACTAAGGAATAAAAATATTGCACTTGTGAAGGTGTTGTGGAAAAAGCATGGAGTAGAAGAAGCTACATGGGAATCCGAAGAAAATATGAGAAATCAATACCCACATCTGTTTACCGGTAATATTTTCGAGGACGAAAATCCTTAATGGGGGGAGAGTTGTAATATCCCGAATTAGGGCCTAATCAGAATAGTGGTTTCGTGACCACAAATAAGAGATAGAAATAATTATTTTATAATTATTTTGAGGCTTATGATATGATTGCATGACTGTGTGAAAATTTTGTAAAGAAATTCTATGCATAAAATGCTTAATTTGAAGTTAGGGACTAAATCGAATAAGTTGCAAAACTTGCATTCTAGAAGTTTTTAGAATGAAATTGCTTTGAAATATTAATTAGGAGGTCTTAAATAGAAATATTACAAATTTAAAGTTGATGGGAAAAATTAGGATATGGAAGGAATTTTTGAAAGTTTAGTAAGGAGGGGCATTTTGGTCATTTGGATATTAAATGAAATAAAATGGGAAAAATAACACAAAATGGTCATCTTTTCCATTGGGTTGCTGCCGAATTTTGCTCTCACCATAGCTAGGGTTTCTTCAACTTTCAAGCTTCATAGTAAGTGATTCTAAGCCCCGTTTTTAATAATTTTTACGTTTTTGAGATCCCGGTAACTCGATAAAGCTTATGCTAGCAATAATTTAACCTAGGGTTTATATTTGGAAAAATACCCATAGGTGAAATTTGTGTATTTTGATGTTTGTGATAGAATATGAGGTTTTAAATTATGTTAGACAACTTGTACTACTCGATTTTAAGCAAAAACGAGTAAAAGGGCTTAATCGGTAAAAATACCTAATTGTCACAAGTACATGCTAGAGTGAGAATTTGATGTTGCCATAGAAGAGAAAAGTGATCAGCATGTTATAAAACATAAGAATAAGGAATAAAGTTTAATCCCGAGCCTAGGGGCAAAAGTGTAAATATGCAAAAGTTTAGGGGTAAAATTGTAATTTTTCCAAAATTTGAATTAAGGATTAATTTGATAATGTGAGTATTAAATAAGCTAAATGTGTTATTTTAAATCAAGAAAGACGTGGAATCGACCCCAATCGAGGAAAAGAAAAGATTGTGGACTAAATTGCAAAATCTTTGTATTTTGGTACCAAGTTAAGTTCATGTGTAAATAATGTAGCATAATGGTTATTTTTAAGTTATTGATGTTAATTATATGATATGCTGATTTTTATCATGAAATATATGCTTTGTGGTTATTTTCGAATAAAATGCAAATCATGTGTGCTACTTGTTAAATATAATTGTTACCGAGTATTGGTTTCGGCATTCTATGGAAGACGGCAAGGATATGTGTTCGAGGAAAATCCCGTTTGAACCATAGGAATAGATTAGGATATAGGTGACATGTCACTAGGATGGTTGAGCATCCGAGCTCGTTGAGTTGGGTCCGAGTTCACTTATGGATGCGAATGTACGAACTCGTTGAGTTGAGTCCGAGTTCGCGAGATGTAACTAGGCATTCGAGCTCATTGAGCTGAGTCCGAGTTCACTTATGGATGCGAACGCCCGAGCTCGTTGAGTTGAGTCCGAGTTCGCTTATGGGCGGGTTACATGATTGCTTGATTGCATATGTGGCACTTATGTGCAAATTATCCACGTATCCGAATTATATTCCAATGTGTTCAATGGGTAAAGTTCCACTCAAATGGAGGAATGCTCGAGATGAAAAGAAAAGTATTGGTAAGTGATGTGAAATGGATACTTTGGACAGGTATGTACTTAACCCTCGGGTTGAGTATTGATACAACAACGATAAGGTAATAAGATGATGAAAAATGATTAGAAATGTGATATATGTTTTGGTGATACATGCTAATGTTGATTGGTTTGATTGTTTGTTATGTTACTTATTATTTGCATATGAACTTACTAAGCATTATTGCTTACTCCCTCCTTCTTACTCATTGTAGTTTTGGACAAACCAGCTCAGGAGTCGGGATAGGTCGAAGGCTGGCCACGAAGATTCTGGAAGACTTTTTGGTAAATGGCTTGTAAAATTTAAGTATGGCATGTATAGCAATATACCTATTTTGTGTAAATGATCTTATGATATGGTGATGGATTGGTTGAGAAAATTCTTGATAATGATAAATTATGGAAATGGTTAGTCTAGATTATGTTTGATGTTATGGGAAGTTATTAGGATATCTAATTCATGAAAACTCATAAAAAGGATGAAATTTGCCATAAACAGAACATTGCAGCAACACTAACGTGAGTTTGAAATTTTACTAAAAATCATAGAAATCAAATTAGGTGATGGATTAAATATCAAATTGAAGATTATTATGTTTAGTTTCACATAAAACAAATTAAACAGGTAAAGGAATTATATGTTAGAAGATATTTGAATTTTAGTGAAATAGGGCCAGAGTGATTTCTGGATCCCCTGTTCCAACTTTAGAAATTAACCATAAATTGTACAGATATAAGTAGGTGGTTTATTTTATATTTTCAGAATCCTTATTGAGTATAGTTTTATGAGAAACAAACCTCATAGTCATATGAATTTTGTACAGATAGAAATGTGGTTCGTAGTAGAAATAGGTCAGTCCAGTCAAGTCCTGAAACAGGGGTAACTTTAACTAATAAACTGTACTAATTGGCCCAACCAAAAATTCTGGAAAAAAATTAGTAAGTAGGTATATGAATCTAGATTCAGGGAAAATTTACTGATCTTGATTTTGAGTTTCGTAACTCGAGATATGATTTTTCTTGTGACTGTGACACAAGTAGCTAGAAAGCTGTAAATGTAGAATCAAATAATCCAAAGTTCTAAAAATGTTAAATTAAGCTTAGTAACACCTCATACTCGACTCCGGCGATGGTCTCGGGTGTGGGGGCGTTACATTTAGTAGTATCAGAGCAGGTTTAGTCAGTTCTTGAACTACGTGTTGTATGTACGGATTTTGTTATACATGCCATATGTATAAATTGTGATAGTGTGACGACTTCTGACCTTTTTAAATGATTTTTTTTATAGTAAATGGATCCCGATCCAGCTGTGGCAGATGAAGTAGAGAGTAGCCGACTGAAAATCCACCTCCTACTGTTGGTCAGGGAGGAGGAGAAAGGGATCGGGGAGCCTTTCTCCAAATGATGAGTGCATGGTACACTGAGTTCGTTCGTACGAACCCAAATGTACAACCTCCCCACCTCCCCAATTCCTCAACCTGTACCCCCGATGCCTCAAGGTATGGATCTGATGAAATTTCATAGAACTCCAGTTGACAGAATCCGCAAGCAAGGGGCCGAAGAATTTAAGGCAAATATTGATGATGATACCGAGAAAGCAGAGTTCTGGCTTGAAAATTCTATCCGGGTATTTGATGAATTATCTTGTACACCTAAAGAATGTTTGAAATGCGCTATATCTTTGTTGAGGGATTCAGCCTATAATTGGTGGAAGACTTTGATTTCGGTGGTACCGAAAGAGAGAATAACACGGGAATTCTTTCAAGAAGAGTTTGGAAGAAATATATTAGTGAAAGATTTATTTATCGAAGCGTAAAGAATTTCTTAAGTCAGGCGAGGTAATATATGATTCTGAGAATATGAAAGAGAGTTTGTTCGATTAAGTAAGTATGTATGAGAGTATGTCCCTACAGAGGCCAAGATGTGCCGACGATTTGAAGACGGGCTCAACGAAGACATCAAGGTATTTGTTGGAATTCTTGAATTAAAAGAAATGGTAGTATTAGTGGATCGAGCTTGCAAGGTGTGAAGAACTACTTAAAGAGAAGAAAAAAGGCACAGTGAGACTAGAAATTGGAAGAAAAGACCGTTGGCGGTTCATTTTCACAAAGAACCCGTAAAGTCAAGAAATATGAATCCTCGTTCCCAAGTTTCTGCTGGGCAATCATATGGGAATTATAAAAAGCAAAATGTGGGTCCTAAGTCCCAGACTACTTCGGCAGCCAGTGTAAGGAACTCGAGATTTGTTAAACCTGAGTGCCAGCGGTGTGGTAGAAATCATTTTGGTCTGTGCAGAGCAAATGAATGTTTTCGATGTGGTTCTCCGGATCATTTTATTAGAGACTGCCCAGAGAGAGCTGAAAAAGAAAAATTTCATAATACAAAAACAAGTGGTGCTGATTCGAGAGGAAGATATCCAAGAAAAGCTGGGAATGAAGCAAGCAGTAAGAATGTAGCCAGAGATGCAGCAGTTACACCTGAAGGAAGGGCTCTGGCTAGAACTTATGCTATTAAAGCGCGCGAAGATGCTTCCTCACCTGATGTGATTACCGGTACATTTTCTCTCTATAATGTTAATGTTATTGCTTTGATTGATCCCGGTTCTACTCATTAATATGTGTGCATAAAACTGGTGTCTAGTATAAATATACATGTTGAGAACACAGAATTTATGATTAGAGTGTCGAATCCGTTAGGCAAATGTGTGATTGTTGATAAAATATGTAAGAAATGTCCTTTAATGATTCGGGATCATTACTTTCCGGCCGACTTGATGTTGTTGTCGTTTGATGAGTTTGATATTATTTTGGGTATGGATTGGTTGACATTGCATGATGCTATAATAAATTGCAAAGAAAAGGTTATAGAATTTAAGTGTGAAAATGGTGAAACTCTGCGGGTTGAATCAGATAAATCAGAGGCATTGCCTAGTGTGATTTCTTCAATGTAGGCTCAAAGATATCTGAAAAAGGGTTATGAAGCTTATTTGGAATATATAATTAATACAAAAGAAGTTGAAAAGAAAGTTGAATCAGTGCCGGTTGTGTGTGAATTTGTGGACGTATTTCCAGAAGAATTGCCGAGTTTGCCTCCAGTCAGGGAAGTAGAATTTGGTATTGATTTGATATCGGGAATAGCTCCAATTTCGATTGCTCCATATAGAATGGCACCAACAGAGTTAAAAGAGTTAAAGTCGCAGTTGCAAGAGTTGACTGATAAAGGTTTTGTGAGACCGAGTTTTTCACCTTGGGGTGCTCTCGTGTTATTTGTGAAAAAGAAGGATGGTTCTATGAGGTTGTGTGTTGATTATCGGCAGTTAAACAAGGTGACAATCAAAAACAAGTATCCGTTGCCAAGAATTGATGATTTGTTTGATCAGCTAAAAGGAGCGACATGGTTTTCAAAGATTGACTTGATATCCAGGTATTACCAATCGCGGGTAAAAGAGTCGGATGTGCCTAAAATCGCTTTTAGAACAAGGTATGGTCATTATGAATTTTTAGTTATGCCATTCGGATTGACAAATGCTCCTGCTGTATTTATGGATTTAATGAATCGTATATTTCAACCATACTTGGACAAATTTGTTGTGGTGTTTATAGATGATATTTTAATTTATTCAAAAGATGAGACAGAGCATGCTGAGCATTTGAGGATAGTTTTGCAAACTTTGAGAGATAAGCAGCTGTATGCTAAGTTTAGTAAAAGTGAATTTTGGCTCTGGGAAGTTGGATTTTTGGGTCATATTGTTTCAGGTGATAGTATACGGGTTAATCCTAGTAAAATTTCAGCCATTGTTGATTGGAAACCACCGAAAAATGTAACTGAAGTTAGAAGTTTCTTGGGGCTAGCTGGGTATTATCGGCGGTTTGTAAATGGATTTTCTATAATTTCAGCCATTGTTGAATGGACGGAAGAATGTCAACAGTGTTTTGAAGAATTGAAAAAGTTATTAACAGAGGCACCAGTGTTAGTACAGCCCGAATCAGGTAAAGAATTTGTGGTGTATAGTGATGCTTCTCTAAATGGTTTGGGGTGTGTACTCATGCAAGAAGGCAAAGTGGTGGTTTATGCTTCGAGGCAGTTAAAACCTCATGAGAGGAATTATCCTACTCACGATTTGGAATTGGCTGCGGTGGTGTTTGCTTTAAAGATTTGGCGACATTATTTGTATGGTGAAAAGTGCCAGGTATATACCGACCATAAAAGTCTTAAGTACTTGATGTCACAAAAAGACTTGAATTTAAGACAGCGAAGATGGTTGGAGTTATTGAAAGATTATGAGCTTGTTATTGATTATCATCTGGGAAAAGCGAATGTGGTTGCCGATGCTTTAAGCAGAAAGTTGTTGTTTGCATTGAGAGTTATGAACACTCAGTTGAAAATGTCAGATGATGGTTCGATTCTAGCAGAGTTAAGAGTAAAACCGATGTTTTTACAAGAGATTTCTGAAGCTCAGAAAGATGATCAAGATTTCCAAGCCAAGAGAAAGCAGTGTGAAGTTGATACAGAGTCAGATTTCAGAATCGGTTCTGATGGGTGCTTAATGTTTAAAGATCGGATTTGTGTACCAAAGAATGAGGAATTGATTCAAAAGATCCTACGGGAAGCACATAGTGGTTGTTTCTCGATTCATCCGGGTAGTACCAAAATGTATAATGACTTGAAGAAAATGAATTGGTGGAATGGAATGAAAAAGGATATATCAGAGTTTGTGTCCAAATGCTTAATTTGTCAACAGGTGAAAGCTGAACACCAAGTGCCTTCGGGATTACTTCAGCCTATTATGGTTCCTGAATGGAAATGGGATCGGATTACTATGGATTTTGTATCGGGATTGCCATTGACTCAGGAAACAAAGATGCCATCCGGGTAATAGTTGATGATTAACTAAGTCGGCTCATTTTATCCCGAAGCGTGCACGGATTATTCTCTTAACAAGTTGGCTGAACTGTATGTTAGAGAAATTGTTAGACTACATGGAATACCATTGTCGATTATTTCAGATAGAGATCCAAGGTTTACCTTGCGATTTTGGCAAAAGTTGCAAGACGCGTTAGGTACGAAGTTAAATTTCAGTAGTGCTTTTCATCCACAAACTGATGGGCAATCAGAGAGAATAATTCAGATTCTTGAAGATATGCTCAGATGTTGTGTATTGGAATTTCAAGGAAGTTGGGAGAAATATTTACCATTGGTAGAATTTGCTTACAATAATAGTTATCAGACGAGCTTGAAAATGGCACCTTATGAAGCATTGTATGGTCGTAAATGTCGAACGCTATTGTATTGGACTGAACTCAAGGAAAATCAGATTTATGGAGTTGATCTAATAAAAGAAACCGAAGAAAAAGTGAAGGTAATTAGAGATTGTTTGAAAGCTGCTTCAGATAGACGGAAATCTTATGCAGATCTAAAACGAAAGGACATTGAATTTCAAGTTGGTGATAAAGTATTTTTAAAGGTGTCTCCGTGGAAGAAAGTTCTTAGATGTGGACGGAAGGGCAAATTAAGTCCGCGTTTTATTGGGCCGTATGAAGTAATTGAAAAAGTTGGACCGGTAGCATATCGGCTAGCTTTACCACCTGAATTAGAGAAGATTCATGATATGTTCCATGTATCTATGTTACGCCGGTATCGTTCAGATCCTTCACATGTGGTTTCACCGACAGAAATTGAACAACAACCAGATATGACCTACGATGAAGAACCGATTAAGATTTTAGCTCGAGAGGTCAAACAACTAAGGAATAAAAATATTGCACTTGTGAAGGTGTTGTGGCAAAAGCATGGAGTAGAAGAAGCTACATGGGAATCCGAAGAAAATATGAGAAATCAATACCCACATCTGTTTACCGGTAAGATTTTCGAGGATGAAAATCCTTAAAGAGGGGAAGAGTTGTAATATCCCGAATTAGGGCCTAATCGGAATAGTGGTTTCGTGACCACAAATCCGAGATAGAAATAATTATTTTATAATTATTTTGAGGCTTATGATATGATTGCATGATTGTGTGAAAATTTTGTGAAGAAATTCTATGCATAAAATGCTTAATTTGAAGTTAGGGACTAAATCGAATAAGTTGCAAAACTTGCATTCTAGAAGTTTTTAGTATGAAATTGCTTTGAAATATTAATTAAGAGGTCTTCAATAGCAATTTTACCAATTTAAAGTTCATGGGCAAAATTAGGACATGGAAGGAATTTTTGAAAGTTTAGTAAGGAGGGGCATTTTGGTCATTTGGATATTAAATGAAATAAAATGGGAAAAATAACACAAAATGGTCATCTTCTCCATTGGGTTGCTGCCGAATTTTGCTCTCACCATAGCTAGGGTTTCTTCAACTTTCAAGCTTCATAGTAAGTGATTCTAAGCCCCGTTTTTAATAATTTTTATGTTTTTGAGATCCCGGTAACTCGATAAAGCTTATGCTAGCAATAATTTAACCTAGGGTTTATATTTGGAAAAATACCCATAGGTGAAATTTGTGTATTTTGATGTTTTATGATAGAATATGAGGTTTTAAATTGTGTTAGACAACTTGTACTGCTCGATTTTAAGCAAAAACGAGTAAAAGGGCTTAATCGGTAAAAATACCTAATAGTCACAAGTACATGTTAGAGTGAGAATTTGATGTTGCCATAGAAGAGAAAAGTGATTAGCATGTTATAAAACATAAGAATAAGGAATAAAGTTTAGTCCCGAGCCTAGGGGAAAAAGTGTAAATATGCAAAAGTTTAGGGGTAAAATTGTAATTTTGCCAAAATTTGAATTAGGGATTAATTTGATAATGTGAGTATTAAATAAGCTAAATGTGTTATTTTAGATCAAGAAAGACGTGGAATCGACCCCAATCGAGGAAAAGAAAAGATTGTGGACTAAATTGCAAAATCTTTGTATTTTGGTACCAAGGTAAGTTCATGTGTAAATAATTTAGCATAATGGTTATTTTTAAGTTATTGATGTTAATTATATGATATGCTGATTTTTATCCTGAAATATATGCTTTGTGGTTATTTTCGAATAAAATGCAAATCATGTGTGCTACTTGTTAAATATAATTGTTACCGAGTATTGGTTTCGGCATTCTATGGAAAACGGCAAGGATATGTGTTCGAGGAAAATCCCGTTTGAACCTTAGGAATAGAAGGATACAGGTGACATGTCACTAGGATGGTTGAGCATCCGAGCTCGTTGAGTTGAGTCCGAGTGCACTTGTGGATGCGAATGTCCGAACTCGTTGAGTTGAGTCCGAGTTCGCGAGATGTAACTAGGCATCCGAGCTCGTTGAGTTGAGTCCGAGTTCACTTATGGATGCGAACGCCCGAGCTCGTTGAGTTGAGTCCGAGTTCGTGAGATGTAACTAGGCATCCGAGCTCGTTGAGTTGAGTCCGAGTTCACTTATGGATGCGAACACCCGAGCTCGTTGAGTTGAGTCCGAGTTCGCTTATGGGCGGGTGTTACACTATCATTAGTCTGAGCATCATAATTTTCCTGAAGAAATGTCGGCCTAGCCCTTAACTCTGCCAAAATCGAACCATCATCAAACAACGCCAATCAAGCGTTCATGGCCCTCAACGCAAACAAATATTTTCTGCTTAACACGTCGACGACCACATTTGCCTTTCCCGGGTGATAATCGATGATTAGCTCATAACCTTTAATTAATTCCAACCATCTTCACTATCTTAGATTCAATTCTTTTTGAGTCATCAAATACTTCAAACTCTTGTGGTCTGTGAATATATGACAAGTCTCACTATATAAATAATGCATCCAAATTTTTAAGGCAAAAATAATGGCGACAAGCTCTAAGTCGTGCATCGGATAATTCTTCTCGTGTGGCTTCAACTGTCGTGAAGCATAGGCTATCACTTTGCCATCTTGCATAAGCACACAACCTAGTACATTTAAGGACGCGTTGTTATAGACCACAAACTCTTTTCTTGACTCGGGTTATACTAGAACTGGAGCTTCTGTCAGCAATGTCTTCAACTTCTCGAAACTCTGCTGACACTTTTCTGACCATTCGAACTTAATGTCTTTCTGTAGTTACTTCGTCATTGGAGTCTCTATCATGAAGAATCATTTCACAAATCTTCGGTAGCAACCGGCTAACCCCAAAAAGCTTTTAACCTCGATTACATTTTTAGGTGGTTTCCGTTCAACAATGGCAGAGATCTTACTTGGATCAACTCGGATGCCATCACCCGTAACAATATGACCCCAAAACCCTGCTTCATGGAGCCAAAACTCACTCTTGCTAAACTTAGCATACAATTTTCTTTCCTGTAAAGTCTGCAACACAGTCCTCAGATGCTTCACATGCTCTGTCTCATCCTTAGAATAAATCAAAATGTTATCAATGAACACAATAATGAACTTGTCCAAGTATGGCCAAAATATCCTATTCATTAGGTCTATAAATACGACCGGTGCATTCGTTAACCCAAATGGCATAATAAGAAATTCATAGTGGCCATAGCTCGTTCTGAAAGTTGTCTTAGGCATGTCTGATTCCTTAACTCGCAACTGATAGTAGTTGGATCTCAGGTCTATCTTAGAGAATACAGTGGCTCCACTCAACTGCTCAAACAAATCATTGATTCTTGGCAAAGGATACTTATTCTTGATAGTTACCTTGTTCAGCTACCGATAATCTATACATAGACTCATTGAACCATCTTTCTTCTTTACAAATACTATGAGAGCACCCAAGGCAAAAAGCTCAGCCTTGCAAAACCTTTATCCATCAGTTCTTGCAACTGTGCTTTTAATTCTTTCAACTCGGTTGGTGCTATCCTGTACGGAGCAATAGAAATAGGGGTTGTTCCTAGCACCAGTTCAATACCAAACTCTATCTCTCTATCAAGAGGTAATCCGGGTAGTTCCTCCAGGAACACGTCTGGATATTCATATACTATTGGTACGGACTCAATCTTTAACTCCGTTTCTTTAGTGTTTAGTACGAAAGCAAGGTAGGCTTCGTACCCTTTTTCTCATGTATCTTTGAGCAACCATTGATATAATTACAACCGGCAATGTACCCAATTCTCTTGAATCAACTCGTAGAATCTCACCATCTGAGCACTTCAATTCAATATACTTGCTACCACAGTTTACAATTACATCATGCAAGGTTAACCAATCCATGCCAAGTATTACATCAAACTCATCAAATGGCAATAACATAAGGTTGGCCAAAAATCAATGACCCTGAATCATCAAAGGACAATTCTTACAGACCTTATCAATCATGACTGACTTGCCTAATGGGTTCGACACTCTGATAATAAATTCCATAGGTTCAATGGATATATTCGTACTAGACACCAATCTCATGCAAATGTATGAATGCATCGATTCCTGATCAATTAAGGCAACAACACAAGTATTAAAAAAAGAAAAGGTACCCGTGATGACTTCAGGAGCAGAGGCTTCCTCTCGAGCGCGTACTATATACATTCTTGCCAGGGCTCGAGCTTCTAATTTTGCAGTGTCCTTGGCCGTAGCTTGAATGCCACTAACACTTCCATGATATCTTAAAGGTCTACCTCGTGGAATAGGAGTACTCGACATCGGGGCTAATTCCACCTCTTTATCGGTTCGCTTTGGGCAGTCTCTGAGGAAGTGGTCAAGAGAACAACATTTGTAGCACACACCAATCTTCATTCGGCACTCTCCAAAGTGAAATTTATTGCAGCTTTTGCACTTTGGCTTTTGATCATTTACACTCCCCACACTAGTCACCATCAAGGAAGAAGACTTCTAGTTATGACGTTTGGAGCTTCTCGCTCTACCCAAATATCCTAGCAATGAAGTGGAGTATTCATGTTAGCTCCTTAATTTCTTTGTGAAAAATAAGAGTGCCCTAACACTGGATCTCTTGCTCGAAACTCGAGCTTCCCTCTTAGCTTGCTTCATTTCATTATTGAGATCTTCTGCCTTCTTAGCCCAATCTTCTAATGCAGCGAACTCTTGTATCTCAAGGATCCCAATCAATAGCTTGATTTCCTCATTCAGACCTTCTTCAAAGCGTTTACACATTTCTGACTCTGTTTGAACCCATTCAGTTGCATACTGACTTAGCCTTACAAACTCCCTTTCATATTCTGCTACAGTCTTATTTCCTTATTTGAGTTCTAGGAACTCCTTTCACTTCGAGTCTAGGAACCTCTGACAGATGTATTTCTTCTTAAACTCCGCTTGGAAAAATTCCCAAGTGATGTTTTCCTTTGGCACCACTGAAGATACAATCTTCCACTAGTGGTATGCAATATCCTTTAAAAGAGATACAACACATTTTAAACACTCCTCAGGTGTACACGATAACTCGTCCAATACTCGTGTAGTGTTCTCGAGCCAAAACTCAGCTCACTCAGCATCATCATTAACCTTAGCTCTAAATTTTTCAGCTCTATACTTTCTAAGCTTGTCCAACGGGGTTTTACCAACTCTTACAAGTGCCATACCTCGTGTCACTTCCTCATTAGGTCGGTTAGGGGTGGGGGAGGTCGTGGTATATTAGGGCAATTTCTCAGATAATCCCCAAACCACTCATCAATCATGTCAAAGAAGGCAGCCCTGGCTCTCTCAGACTCATCTTGTGCTTGATTGGAAGACATTTACTATATTCAGAGACAATTAAACAGTTAGGAGATATCACACTATCAATGTTCGTATAATGGCATGTATAGCTAAAATCAATACTCTCTACGGTAGTCCTAGAACCGACTCAACCGTAGCTTTGATACCACTAAATGTAACACTCCTTACCCATTCCCAAGACCGGGACCAGGTATGAGGCATTACCAGACACATACTAAGGCATTTTTAAAAAATATGGGTTATAAAATTTCGTTCCAAATTAAAACCAATCAAACAACATCTTAGTGTCCTATTATGGGCTTACGAGTTCCTAAACATAAATTGAAAACGGTCAGGGATTAAACCGAGAATTTGAGAAAGTTCCTGGAAAATTTTCTAGGTTAAGCCTCACACGCCCGTGTGGAGGCAATGCACACGCCCGTGTGCTTTGTGACATGCCCATGTGGAATTAATTGAATTTGTTTCCTATTTTAAACATACAGGGGTTTTCACACGGTCGAACACACACTCGTGCCCCTAGCCTGTGTCCCTCACACGGCCTAGACACGCCCGTGTGATCGCCCGTGTCCAAGAACTTGGACATTCTATTTATGACGTCAGCATGCGTTTACGGGCACACGACCAAGACACACGCCTGTGCGCTAGGCCGTGCCCTCCACACAGTTGAGAGACACAGTCGTGTCTCTACCTATGTGTTTACTATCATGCATTCTGAATTAAAAATTCTAGGTGCAGGGGACACACGACAATAACACACGCCCATGGGGCTATCCATGTGGACACTTACTAGGCTATAATTTCGAGCCAAAGGTCACCCTTATCATACACTCACATATATAAACCCCAATTGTATTCAACATGACCTAAATATACTTAAGGATTATCATCAATGGTCCATTGCATGTTAAACTCATCTCATCGGTTATGTACATGCTCAATTATCCTCCTTTTGTATTGAAGATTTCCATCCCACTAGAACACATTTAGATTTGGCTCATTATTGTAACTCATTGCCAATTATGATGGCTCATTATTATAACTCATTGCCAATTATGACCTATCTAGCGCCAAATGTTTTGGCCACATTCCATTTGTCCATTCATGATGTACCACATTCAATTATCTCAAGAACATTTTTAACATAAACATGCATGGTTGGTAGGTCATAACCTAAAACAAAATGAGCCATGTCTTATGGCCATATACAAAAAGAATAAGTTTAATATTTAAGCCTTTACATTGGCTAACCAATTGACACATATAACAAAATACACAAAAGCCCTATACATGCCATTGAACCAAAGTAAAATTATCTATATACCAAAGCTAGACAAAGTGATAGTGTGTTGATTCTCCAACTGTCTTCCAATCTCTACAAGTTCTCGAGCTCTGTGGGACAGGGAAAAGAGAGGGGTAAGCATTTACATGCTTAGTAAGCCCGAATAACTTGAAAGTAAACTTATCGATTAATTAGCATACATCCATATTAGGCAATAAAACCAACAAGCATGAAATAGTTTCCCTATCACATGCACTCAATCAACAAGTTAGTCCTATAACAACACTCTATGTAATTTGTCTTAGATGAGCTCATCACCCAACATTTTCATTTTTATATCTCATGTTAATCCCGTTGAGTTTCTCAGAAATCTCAATGGATTATCCATTTACCGTCAAGTTATAAGAGCGATCATCTCAAGTACGCACTTCCGCGAACCTCACATCTTACGGCGGGATTACCAGTCCAGGCTAAATCCCCCGTAATGTAAACTCATAGGGTGATGTCGAGATTACCAGTCCAGGCTAAATCCCTTATAGCGACAAACACCCTTAATGAGCTCGGATCTGAATCACCAATCCCAGCTAAATTTAGACCCTAATCGGATTACCTGTCCAGGCTAAATCCATAATGTACACATATTCTTCGAGAGGCTCGATCACTCAAGGAACACCTGTTCGGGCTAGATCCTTTCCATATTTAAGATCATCGGATTACCCGTCTGGGCTAAATCCTTTTCTGCAACACATGCAAGATCTCAAGTCATGTAAGCCATGGTTTATCCATCGAATTTCCCTTTTGACTTCAACCGGGACATTTATTATCATATCACTATTATAACCAATTATCATACATTCATAACACATGCAATTAGGCATATTAATAGTTTACTTAAAGTTATTCAAACTTACCTAGTACTTGTTTCGGTTTCGCGTTTCGGTTATTCTGAAACTTTTTGTTTACCTCGATCGACCTCTGAAATTTGTTCCTCGGGGTCTATAACAATAAAAATGAATCATTAATACCTCACATTATTCTTTTCGAGTCTAAATTTCACCCCCAGACAAAATGACTGTTTTGCCCTTAATCCTTTACATTATTTACGATTTAGTCTCTAGGCTCGTATGATGAAATGCATTAAATTTCTTCATTACCCAAGCCTAGCCGAATGTTTTTCCCTTTTATGGCAGCCCACATTTTCCATTATTTCACATTTCTACCACATATTTTGTACCTTTTGCAAAAAGGTCCTTTTTAGGGGTTTTTCATGAAAATCACCTAGGAAAAGATGTTTAACACACATCCAACTTTCATATTCCTCCATAAATCATCAAAGAATAAACATGTCACACATGGGTCACTTTACATACATGAACCCTAACACAAAATATGGGTAGAAATGGAGAGAGTAAGCTACCGAAATTTCAAAAATACGAAGAACATTAAAAACGGGGCTAGAGAGCACTTATAATTGAGCTTGAAAATGTTGAAAACCCTAGCTATGGAGGGCTTGAGAAATTTTGTTGGCACAAAGGAGAAGAATGGCTGATTTTTGCCTTCATTTTCCCTTTTTTATTTCATTTTTTACCAAATGACCAAAATGCCCTTCCTTACTAAACTTCCAAAATTTTCCACGCATACCCATTTTTGTCCAAAAACTTAGAAATTGGAAAATTTTCTCTTTAAGACCTTCTAATTAATAATCTAAAGCAATTTCAAACAAATTGCTTCTTGAATCCAAGTTTCGCAATTGATTCAATTTGGTCCTTATTTTCCAATTGGACACTTATAGAATTTCTTCATGAAACTTTAGCACATGCATATTTTCATATTCTATACCTCATAATAAACATAAAAAATTATTTCAATGTCAGATTTGTGGTCCCGAAACCACTGTTCTGACTAGGCACTATTTCGTGATGTTACAAAATATGACATGTATAGCTAGATTCACATATGCTACGTTAGTCCTAGAATCGAATAAATCGTAGCTTTGATACCAATAAATGTAACACCCCTAACCCGTATCCATCGTTGAAATAGGGTTACAAGGCATTACCAAATAATACACATCATTCATATACATTTTTCATTCATAAACAATATCCATTCAACTCATCCACATTGTCCCTTATAAGGTTCTATGAGACCCTAAAACATGCTTAAAAGTGGTTCGGGACTAAACTGATAACATTTGTAAAATTTGAGAAACTCAGAAAATTTTCATACATTTAATGGTCACATGCTCGTCTGAACATGCCGTGTGCCATGTGCTGTGTGCCAGACACGCCCGTGTCACAGGCCACGTGAAAACAGGGCATAAATACTGACTTGGGTCACACGGTTGGTCAAACGCCCATGTGCCAGCCCGTGTGTCACACACGGCCAGTAGACACACCCGTGTGTCTAGACCGTGTCAAACCTGAAGGGTATACTGACTTAATATCAAAGGGCTACCCCAGGGGACATACGGTCGTGTAGCATGACCGTGTGTCGTACACGGCTGAGACACACCCACGTGTGGACAAAATAGGCTATTTGCATAGCCAATTTGCTACCCTTTTCTCATATACACCTAGCAACCAAAATGGTACCATTTCAAATACATTTATAGGCAGCCAAAATATCCATTTCAATACAAATTATAAGCCATTTCAAAATCAAGCATTCATATACTCAAATCAATACCATTTATACATTCAAACGCATACCAACTTGCATAATCCATTCCTCATTACTCACCTATTCAATCATAGACCAAAGTACATATCATACATATCAATACAACCTATTTAAACATGTATTTTTTTACTACCATCAATCACACACAAAGCTTGACTCATAAATTATCTATTAGCCATTCATTTATTAAGTCGAAATTCATGCTTTTCATAAGTAAATACTTATCATATAGCATTTAATCTAATGACCATCTTGAACCATCACCAACCATACCAAATTATGCCATTACACAAGGTAAATTACACATCAATCATAAATCATTGATAAGCTATATAAAATGGCCAAATACATCACCAAAACCCTTATAAAAAAGACTCAAGCCTATACATGCCATATAACCAAATCACAAGTGCATAAATACCGAAATAAAAAACCGGATAGTGTGGTGTGATCTCCGCCGACTTCCAACCCGAACGAATGTACGAATCACTATAAAACATAAAAAAATTACACAAAGTAAGATATAAAGCTTTGTAAGCTCATATGGAAATAAACTCATTATTAAATAATTGCATTTAAAACCATTATTCAAAACATGATATAATTCATATGATTTCACCATTCTATCTCGAATTCATGAACATAGTTAAATA
Organism: Gossypium longicalyx; assembly: GCA_025698465.1. Lineage (NCBI taxonomy): Eukaryota > Viridiplantae > Streptophyta > Magnoliopsida > Malvales > Malvaceae > Gossypium > Gossypium longicalyx. The sequence goes on along the minus strand of CM047007.1, from coordinate 44,884,082 downwards.
AGATTTTCATGAGTTTATTCATTCGAAACACATATGGTTTGAATACTTCTTATCAATTCATTCACATATAAATATGCATAAGCTATTATATATATAAACTTTATTCAATTCAATTTCCATCACCTTTTCTTTAGCTAAGTGAATTATGTGAAATATCATCAAGTAATAGTATTTCACACACTATGTGCCATATGTATATTTAGTTAAAACAACTAGAACTCAAATCTCATATATCATTCAATTCAGACCTTATTATAGCCAAATAAACATATTTTGGTATATAACATACTTATACGTAAATCTTTCTCATTTCATATACATGATACACTAAGAACTTACCAAATTACCTTCATTTGATTCTTATATATGTTCTGTACGTACCTATATCACTTAATTCGGTTGTAGTTTCATTCTCATCTTGACTTTGCCTGTTGAACCATTTGGAATCATTAAGGATACTCAGAAATCACAATAGCTTGTACGATTCCATATCTCGAATATGGTCTTACATGTTATTACATATCGATGCCACTGTCCTAGGCAGGGTCTTATACGAAATCATATAACGACGCCAATGTCCCAGACATGATCTTACACGTAATCATAGTACAATACCAATGTCCCAGACATGGTCTTACATGTAATAACATCTCGGTATTCCTAATGTCATGACATTTGTATCCTATACTATTCCTAAAGTTCGTATGGGACTTTCAGAAATTGTAACTTCGTCGATTCTTACTCGTATTCATGACCATTCATCATTCAATTCAATTCAATAATAATTAAGCATTTATAACACAATTTAAATATGTTTATTAGCCTACGAACTTACCTCATTCGCTGTAACGACTAATTAGGTCGACTAATTCAAAACTTTGTTTTCCCTAATTCTATATCAGAATCTCATTTTTCTCAATCTATATAATATCAAAATTTACTTATTTAATCATTATTTCATTCAATTTAACACAATTAACACATTTTGGAAAATTTACACTTTTGTCTCTATTATTTCACATTTTTGCAATTTAGTCATTATCACATAAAAATAAAAATTCATACAATTCAATTCCAGCCCATGCTAGCCGAATTTTCCTTATATTCATATCAACCCATTTTTCTCATTAATCACACTTTTAACCACATAATTTCAATATTTCACAATTTAATCCCTAATTTGCATTTTCATAAAAAAATTACCTTACAAAATATGAAAATCTAACATAAAATATTCATATTTCACCATTAAACATCAAAGAACACATAATCTCATCAATGGAAACTATCAAAATTAGTAACAGTTTTGAAATCGAAGACACGGGCTAGCTAGTACTAGTTGCAACGATCTCAAAAACGTAAAAATCATTAAAAATGAAGCTAAAATCGTACCTAGATGAGCACAAATAGCTTGACCGAACCTTAAACTCTCCAGTGGCTATTTTCATTCTCTAATTTTGGTGATGAAAAGATAATGAAAGAAGATGATACAATTTATTTAATTAAAATTAACCTTATTTACTAATTTACTATATTAACCTTTAAACACTTTAAAATTCTCCATTATGCCAAGCCACCACATTCCACTTACTCAAAAATGGAGTAATAACTACATAAAGTCTCCCATATTGAGATTTCATAGTTAATAGGCACTTTTAACTTATAGAACTGTACTTTTACACCTTACGCGATTTAGTCCTTTTTACCGAATTAAGCATTTAAACGGTAAAATTTCTTTACTAAAACTTCACACCATCATATATTCATATTTCAAACCTTAATAAAATAATAAAATAAATATTTTGACTTTAGATTGTGGTTCCAAAACCACTGTTCTGATTAACCTTAAAAATGGGCTGTTACAACTCTCCCCCCTTAGGGATTTTCGTCCCCGAAAGTCATACCGAAAAATAGATTAGTGATTTGCTTTCATATAGTGTCATAAATTTCTCAACTCTTTAATCTCACAAGCTAAGATTTTTTATTTGTTCTTTGCTATACGTCATAACAATCTGAGTTTCTACTTCTGAAAGAGATACTATAGATAAAGGATCTTATCTGTATCATCACATTATATATAAGAAACACACTATGGATCTTCTCAAGTTCTGACGGTAATCTCATACAGTCTCATTCTCTCAATAATCTCATACAACCTGATAAATCATGAACTCAACTTCTCTTTATAGCTAAATCAAGAAATTCTATTTCCACTTCAATACTTTCACAAATATTTAGTTTTCTAACTAAAATTCAATGCTTTTACATATCAAATACACATATGTTTTCTATCAATCTGAAACTACTTTCAGACAGTCACGAATCACTTTCATTTCTCCTCAGTCTTACTAATCACATTGACCCCGTAATTCTTTTTCTCAAAATTCTATTCAAGACAACGAAGTTTAGTAATTGCATCCATACCGTACTCATACAATAACAAAACATTACCCTGTGAATCTAATTCTCCCTCAGATTAGCCACCTGTTGAATAATGTAATGCGATGCTAAATTGAAATTGTTTATCTAAAGCTTACTGTAGTTTTATACCAAAACACAATATAGAATTCAGGTCTCTACCCGAAATAATAGAGTCTGGCACACTGTGTGATCTAAAAATCTCTGATATGTATAACTCAATTAATCTATCAAAAGAGAAATTTGTATGTACGGAGATAAAATATGTAGAATTATTCAAACAATCAATAGTAGTTCAGATAACATCTGTCTTTTACAAAATTCATTGAAATTCTATTTCAATACTACTCAGATAGCAACACATGCTATAACAATCATGAAAACACTTGATGATTAGCGTTAACTTGTTGATAGATTAGACAGTTGGATACAAGGTCAGAAATATCACATTTCATGCTCATTCACTAGTACAATTATCTCAGATTATTGTACATCTTAGTACTCCCCAAATGAACAAATAACTACCACTGTGAGCCATATGTAACAATTGTTGTAAAATCTCTAGAATTCTTGGTATACGAACTCTATCTTGAAACAATAAACAATCAGTGGTTCCAATCTGAAATTTCTAAATCATGAGTCAATTTACGTTGAATCCCTTTTAACTTGCAATTTACTGATACATTTTTGAATTTCACAAATTTGCTTAATGCTTTTAATACAGCTAATATATGTTTATCATCCGATTAGATCAATCGCGTATTCATCACTCGTAAAACACACAAAGGTTTCCTGCTCAGAATATTCGTGATGTGATTATTCTTCCCTAGATGAAAATCAGTTTCTAACTTAAATCCTTTCGACGGTTCAAGCCACCTTGGCTGTCCCAAATTCAGATCTCTCTGTAACATTAAATATTTTAAACACTATTTCGATCAACAAATAGGTTACATTACTCCCCAAATAATCAATGTCATTGACTATTCAATGCGAATACCTCATCAATCATCTTCAATTCGTAAGTTGTAAAACTCTTTTCGTATAGCTTTAACAGTGTATAAGCATAAGCTATCACTATACATTCTTATATTAGAACACATTTCAAATCGTTCAATGAAACATGACTGAAAATCATAAACTCTTTACCTGGCTTAGGTTGAACCAGAACTATTACTTTAGTTAACAATTTTTTTTAACTTATTTTAGCTTTATTAACAAATATCATATCATGCAGACTTCACAAGCGCGATGATTTCTATAACATCCCGAATTAAGGCATAGTCAGAACAATGGTTTCAAAACCACAAATTCAAGATAGAAATAATTATTATATGATTCTTATGAGGTCTATGATATGAATGCATGCTAATGTGAAAGTTTCATGAAGAAATTCTATGCACAAAATGTCTAATTGAACTTTAGGGACCAAATTGAATAAGATGCAAAACTTGCATTCTAGAAGCTTTAAGCATGAAATTTATTTAGATTATGAATTAGAGGGTCTTAATTAGCAATTTTACCAATTTCTATAATTTTGGACAAAAATGGACATGCATAGGAAAATTATGAAAGAAAAACCCTAAGGGCATTTTGGTCATTTGGTAATTAAAAAAATAAAAAGGGAAAATCAAAGCAAAAATGTGTCCATCTTCTCTAAGTGCTAGCTAAATTTCTCAATAGCCATAGCTAGGGTTTTGTTCAACATTTCCATGCTTGATTGTAAGTGCTCCCTAGCCCCATTTCTAATGTTCTTTGTATTTTTAAAGTCTTTGAAGCATGATCTACCCATTTCTAGCTATATTTTGAGCTAGGGTTCATGTATGAAATTTGAAACACGTGTAACATGCATGTATTTTGTTGATTAATGGAGGAATATGAATGTTTGATGCATGATAAACATCTTTTACAAGGTGATTGTTAGTGAAAACACCTAAAAAAGAGACTTATTTGTAAAAGTGTAAAAGTGAGTAGTAATAATGTGAAATAAAGGAAAATATAGGCTGATATGAGCATAGTAAAGGTTCAGCTAGGCTTGGGTAACCAAGAAAATGCATGCATTTCATTTTACGAGCCTAGGGACTAAATCGTAAATAAATAGAAAGATAATGGTAGAAAGTTAATTTTACCAAAGCATGAATTATGGGTCGATTTGTGTATGTGATTAATAAACAAGTTAAATTTGACATTATAGATCAAGAAAAAAGTGAACCGGGTCTTGATCGAGGGAAGAATAAAGTATATGACGATTAGGCTCAATTACCATCATTTTTGTACCGAGGTAAGTACATGTGTAAATAATGTGACAATGTGGTATGTTATGTGGTGTTAACATTATGTGATAATTGTTTTATTGCTTATTGTGTATGCTATGTCTAATTGAACTATTGTAAGCATGAATGATATTATGGTCGCTATCCACGATGTCACGAGCAAGTGCAATAGAGGCGCAATGTGCAAATGAGAAAAACCTTGTTTGACCCTTAGGAATAGTTTAGGATACAAGTGACATGACACTAGGAATTAAGAAGTCAGATCTCGTTGAGTGGTCCAGGTTCGTGATATATGTGGCATCCGAGCTGGTTGAGTGGTCCGAGTTTGTAATGGATACGATACATGTGATTGAGTTCTGAGCATTGGTCTTGTGTGTCCTACCGGTGGCTATGTAATCCTTGAGTGCTTGGATACCTGACAGCTTTTGTGAGCAGCTCGTGTAGTTACACCTTGATCGATAGCTTATACGAGCAAGCCCGTCAGTAGCTCGATTGTGAGCGTTTCATGATATGAAGTAGCTTCGGCTATGCATGTTTATGTGGCACTCATGTGCAAGTTTTCGTGTATCCAATAGTATTCCGAGTGTTCAATGGGTATTATAATGAATGATGCGATGAATGTCCCAAGATGGGCATGGTAATAAAGGTTAAGTTATTTGATATGTTACGAATATGTACAGGTACGTACGTTATACTCATGAGTGATGCCTTGTTAAAGGATGATATGTGACAAGAAAGTATATTCATATATATATGTATGAATACTTGATAAATGGGCTAGAATGCTTGAATGATGAATAATCTTGGTGATTGTACTATTATGTCTTGCATGATTATAGTTTACTAATATTGCATATTATTTGCATGTGGACTTACTAAGCTTAAATGCTTACTCCTCTCTCTTTTCCGTCCTTTGTAGTTCCGCCAAGCTAGGTCGGGGATCGGGAGTTGTCGGAGCATTCGATCACACTATCAAAAGAACATTGGGTATAGTGAATTTGTTATTTTGAGTATGGCATGTATAGGGGACTTGGTCATTTTGTGGTATGTTTCATGCTATTTGGCCAAATTGTGAAGGCCTACGATGTTGATGATTCATTTTGTAATAGCCATGTGATATGGCTCTTGATTGATACTTGGGTTGTAAAATCTAATGTTCATGCATGCATGTGTTGATGCCTTAGTGATGTTCTATATAGTTGTGTGATGGAGATATGATGAGATATTGTCCTGATGATGTGGAATATAATTGTTTGGTGGATGTATGAAGATGTATGGATTAAATACTAGGAGATAAAGAATGGTTTAATAACCTAAGATAATAGTAGTTATAAATGTGCAACTTGAAATTTTGATAATTAAGTTGATTTGCATGAAGTTTCTATAAAATGCTCCCAAATGGTGTGATTAAGAGAATGAGCAATAGGATGATATTACAAAGATGTGAAAGTGCTATGGTGTTGAATATTAGTATCTAAGTATGTTATGTTGCATGTTATGAAATATGCTTAAGTACATGGGTGATTAAGGGTGGCAATTGGCTTGGAAAAATAACCTTCAAATTGTCCACACGGGTAGACATACGGGCATTTATCCAGGCCGTGTGTGACACAAGGTCTATCCCACCGGCATGTGGAATGGCCGTGTGTTCCCTGCACCCTATTGTTGCAAGTCAGTATGCTCAGTAGTAAACACATGAGCTAAGACACGGGCGTGTGTCTTAGCCGTGTGAGGGACACGGCCTACCCACATGGGCGTGTACTCTGGCCGTGTGAAGTCTGTACCGTTTTATGAAAAATTCTTTTAATTTTAATTGACCACACGGTCTGGCCACACGGGTGTGTGATGCGGCCGGGTGACTGTAAATTGGTGTTGACGTCATAGTTAGAAAGTTACATTGCTGGAGGACATGGGCGTGTAGAGAGCACACGGGCATGCCCCCTGTCTCACACGGGCGTGTGTCTTGACCGTGTGAGGGACACGGCCCCACATGGGCGTGTACTTTGGCCGTGTGAAGTTTGCACCTTTTTATGAAAATTTCATTTAATTTTAATTGACCACACGGTCTGGCCACACGGACGTGTGAAGCGGCCGGGTGACCCTAAATTGGTGTTGATGTCATAGTTAGAGAGTTACACTGGTGGAGGACACAGGCTTGTAGAGAGCACACGGGCGTGCCCGCTGTCTCACACGGGCATGTGGCTCTGTATTAGGAAAAATTTCCCAAACTTTTCTAAAAGTTCTCGATTTAGTCCCAATCCTTTTTCGATGGCTGTTTTGGGCCTCGTAGGCCCATGTTAGGGACAATTTGTGTATGTATGAATAAATTTGTTTTAAAGAAAAATTTTATAGCCAACTTTTTGCATGAATGTATGAGTACAAGTTTGGTAATGCCTCTACCCTATCCCAACATCGGATACGGGTAAGGGGTGTTACATTCAGTGGTATCAGAGCTATGATTTAGTCAATTCTCGGACTAACCTAGCGTACTTGAGTCTAGCTATACCTGCCATACGTATATATAATGATAGTGTGACGACTCCTGACAATATTAAAATGTGTTTTCATATAGCAAATGGATCCTAACAGAGAAGTGGCGGATGATGTAAAAAGTAACGCGCATGTTCTAGCTGAAAGAGTGGTGCCATCCGAGAGTAGACCCAAGACTGTCAGTAGAGGAGAAGGAGGTAGAGAGGCCTTTCTCCACATGATGAATTCATGGTAAACAGAGTTCGTTCAAACGAGCTCGAACGCTCAACCTCCCTCACCTCCCCTAAATCCTCAACCCGCACCCATGATGCCTCAAGGTATTGATTTTATGAGATTCTCTAGAACACTAGTTGATAAAATTCAAAAGCAAGGTGCTAAGGAATTTAGGGCAAATGCTAATGAAGACCTCGAGAAAGCAGAGTTCTGGTTAGAGAACTCGATGCGGGTATTTGTTAAACTATCTTGTACACCCGAGGAGTGCCTAAAATGTGCCATATCTTTGTTGAGAGATGTGGCGTATCATTGGTGGAGAACGCTGATATTACCAGTTACGAGTTAATGTGTAACGTCCTCGTACCCGAGACCGTTGCCGGAGTCGAGCACGAGGTGTTAACGGCTTAATTCATTAATTAAACAACTCAAACAATTTATTTTAGAAATTCTAGACAAGCTGGCTAACTTCATCACAGTCGCTTAAAAATTCATATCTCGAGTTTCAAAACTCGAAATTAAGATCCGTAAATTTTCTTGAAACTAGACTCATATATCTATCTACTAATTTTTTTATAGAATTTTTGGTAGAGCCAATTAGTACATTTTATTAGTTAAATTTTACCCTGTTTCCGCATTCGACTACTTTGACCTCTGTTCACTACGAACCACTTTTCTCTTTGTACAGAACTCAAAAGACTATGCCGTTTGTATCTCTTAAAACTATACTCAATAAGGAATATGTACATATAAATAATAGCCTCTAATTATATTTTTACAATTTTTGGTGAATTTCCAAAGTTGGAACAAGGGATTCAAAAATTGCTCTGACCCTGTTTCACAAAAATATAAATATCTTATAAAATACAACTCTTTTACCTATTTTGCTTCTTCCACATGAAAATAGATTCATTAGGCTTCAATTAAATATTTTATTAATCATACAATTCTATTTATACTATTTTTAGTGATTTTTCCAATTCACGTCACTGCTGCTATGTGATTCTATTTTATAACCAATTTCACCATTTTATGGTTTTCCATGGACTAAGTAACACATTAAACATACATGACATCAAATATGATCTAGATTGACCATTTCAATGGCTAATCATTTCCAAACCTTTTCTTACCAAAATATAACCATACCATAAGATTATTTACACAAAGTGAGTATAGTGCTATACATGCCACACTCAAAATATACAAGCCATTTTACCAATTTAGGTCTTCGGATAGTGTGAGCGAGCCTTCGACCTATCTCGATTCTCAAGCCGGCTTGTCAAAACTACAATGAATGAAAAGGAGGGAGTAAGCATAAATTCTTAGTAAGTTCACATGCAAATAACAAGTAACATGATCATGCAATCCAACATAAACATCATTAAGACTCTCATGTCATAAGAATATTTACTATCTTACCACAATTTTGTCTTACCAAATTCTCAACCAAGGATTAAACTCATACCTGTCCATTTTCACTTCTTCAACACATTCATCATCACTCACTTTCGTTTTAAGTACTCTCCTTATTCTCTTAGGATTCTCCCATTGAACACATCGAAATATAATTTCGGATACGCGGATATTGTGCACGTAAGTGCTATACTCATAGCTAAACAAGCTCAATAGCTTTTGAAATCTATGTAGCCAAGCTACCATGTAACCCGCCCATAAACGAACTCAGACTCAACTCAACGAGCTCAGGCGTTCGCATCCATAAGTGAACTCGGACTCAACTCAATGAGCTCGGATGCCTAGTTACATCTCACGAACTCGGACTCAACTCAACGAGTTCGGAACTCAACCATCCTAGTGACATGTCACTTGTACTCTAATCTATTCCTAAGGTTCAAATAGGATTCTTCTCAATTACACATTTTGATCGCCTTCTTCGAAATGTAGAAACCGATACTTGCTAGCATCTCATACTTATCAAGTTGTTCACATAATTTGCATATTACAAAATAATAATTCACAAAGCATAATATTTCATGATAATAAGTACATATCATATAAGTAACATTAAATCACTTAAACTAAAAATTATGTTACCTTATTTACACATGAACTTACCTCGATATAAAATATTAGCAATCGAGCCTATTCCTCGTAAACTTTGTTTTTACCTCGATCACAACTTGAATCTTGTTTCTCTTGATCTATAATACTAAGTTAATTTATTTAATACATACATTCATCAAAACAGCCCTTAGTACGAACTTTGGCAAAATTACCATTTTGCCCCTAAACTTTCACATATTTACACTTTTTCCCCAGGGCTCGTAAATTAAACCTCATCTTATTTTCTTATGTTTTATGACATGCTGATCATTTTTACCCTCTATAGCAACATCAAATTCACACTCTAACATGTACTAATGAATATTAGGTATTTTTACCGATTAAGCCCTTTTACTCGTTTTCACTTAAAACCGTGTAGCACAAGTTGTCTAGCATAATTTAAAACCTCATATTCTATCATAAAACACCAAATACACAAATTTCACCTATGGGTATTTTTCCAAATATGAACCCTAGGTTGAATTATTGCTAGCATAAGCTAAATAAAGTTTTCGGGACTCCAAAAACGTAAAGAACATTAAAAACGGGGCTTGGAATCACTTACTATGGAGCTTGGAAGCTTGAAACAAACCCTAGCTATGGAGAACCCTTTAATTTTCGTCCTAATGAAGAAGATGGACATATTTTGCCATCTTTTTCCTTTTTTTAATCTTTTAATTACCAAATGACCAAAATACCCTTAATACCTTTCCTTGAAAATTTTCATGTACAAGCCCATTTTTGTCCAAAATTTTAGAAATTGGTCAAATTGCTATTTAAGACCTCCTCATTAATATTCCAAAGTAATTTCATACTAAAAACTTCTAGAATGCAAGTTTTGCAAATTATTCGATTTAGTCCTTAATTTCAACTTAAGCACTTTATGCATAGAATTTCGTCACGAAATTTTCACACAATCATGCAATCATATCATAAACTTCAAAATAATTATAAAATAATTATTTCTATCTCGAATTTGTGGTCACAAAACCACTATTCTGATTAGGCCCTAATTCAGGATATTACATAAGGAGTTAAATGTGCCTAAGACTGCCTTTAGAATGAGGTATGGCCACTATGAGTTTCTTGTTTTGCCATTTGGATTAACGAATGCTCCTATCGTGTTTATGATTTAATGAACCAAATTTTTTGGCCATATTTGGATAAGTTTGTTGTGGTGTTCATCAATGATATTATGATTTATTCTAGAGATGAGGTAGAGCATGCCAAGCACTTAAGAACAGTGTTACAGACTTTGAGGGGTAAACAGTTATATGCCAAGTTTAGTAAAAGCGAGTTTTGGCTTCAAGAGGTTGGATTTTTAGGCCACATTGTTTCTGGAGATGGTATACGAGTTAATCCCAATAAGGTTTCTGCTATTGTTGAGTGAAAGCCGCTAAGGAATGTAACTGAAGTTAGAAGCTTTTTGGGTTTAGCCAGATACTACAGGAAGTTTTTTAAAGGATTTTCGATGATTGCCACTCCAATGACGAGGTTGTTACAAAAGGATGTTAAGTTCGAATGGACAGAGAAGTGCCAACAGAGTTTTGAAAAACTGAAAGCGTTGTTGACTGAGCACCAGTGTTAGTGCAACTGGAATCAGGGAAATAATTTGTAATTTACAATGATGCGTCCTTGAGTGGATTAGGTTGTGTGCTTATGCAAGAAGGTAAGGTAGTAGCTATGCTTCGAGGCAACTGAAGCCCCATGAGAAAAACTATCCTACACATGATCTAAAATTAGCTGCCATTTTATTTGCTTTGAAGATTTGGCGACATTACCTATTCGGAGAGAAATGCCATGTCTATACGGACCTTAAAATTCTTCAGTACCTGATGACTCAAAAGGACTTGAATTTGAGGCAACGAAGATGGCTGGAATTGTTAAAAGACTATGAACTTGTGATTGATTATCACCCCGGTAAGGCTAACGTGGTTGTCGATGCCTTGAGCAGAAAGTCTTTATTTACTTTGAGAGCTATGAACGCACTGCTAACCCTATCTCATAATGGTGCAATTCTAGCAGAATATTTTGCGTGACGCTCATAACGGAGGTATGTCAGTTTACTCGGGCAGCACAAAAATGTACAATGATTTAAAGAAAATATATTGGTGGAATGGTATGAAAAGAGATATATCCAAGTTTGTATCGAGATGCTTGATTTGTCAACAAGTAAAGGCCGGACACAAGGTACCTTTAGGTTTACTTCAGCCTATTTTAGTTCCCAAATGGGAATGGGATCGAATTGCTATGGACTTTGTGACAGGCTTGTCGTTGACGCCAAGAACGAAAGATGTCGTATGGGTTGTGGTTGACAGATTGACTAAATCAGCTCATTTTATACCGGTACACATTGATTATTAACTTGATAAGTTAGCCGAATTGTATATTTCTGAGATTGTAAGACTTCATGCAGTACCTCTATTGATTATTTCCAATAGAGATCCGAGGTTCACTTCGCGGTTTTGGAAGAAGTTACAAGAAGCTTTGGGTACAAAGCTGAATTTTAGTACTACTTTTCATCCACAAAATGATGGACAATCTGAGAGAGTAATTTAGATACTTGAAGATATGCTCAGATGTTGTTTTCTTGAATTCCAAGGTAGTTGGAAAAAGCAATTACCTTTGGTTGAATTTGCCTATAACAACAGTTATCAATTGAGTTTGAAAATGGCACCTTATGAAGCATTGTATGGACGTAAATTTCGTACACCATTGTATTGGACTGAGCTTAAGGAGAATAAGATTCATGGAATAGATTTGATTAAGGATATCGAGGAAAAGGTGAAAGTAATTCGTGAATGTTTGAAAGCAGCATTGGATAGACAAAAGTTTTATGCAGGTTTAAAAAAGGACAGAAATTGAGTATAAAGTCGGTGATAAGGTATTCTTGAAAGTATCTTTATGGAAGAAGGTTTTGAGATTCGGTAGAAAAGACAAGTTGAGTCCTTGTTTTATAGGACCGTATGAGATTATCGAAAGGATAGAGCCTATTGCTTATCGATTGGCTTTGCCGACTTAGTTAGAAAAGATTCATGATTTGTTTCATGTGTTCATGTTGCATCGATATAGATCGGATCCCTCATATGTGATTGTACTGATAGAGGTTGAAATCAGACTAGATATGACTTATGGTGAGGAACCTGTTAAGATCTTGGCTCGGGAAGTCAAGCAATTGAGAACCAAAAGTGTTGCTCCTGTGAATGTTTTATGGCAAAGACATGGGGTTGAAGAGGCTACATGGGAGCCCGAGGAGGCTATGAGGAAACAGTACCCAAACCTTTTTACAGGTAAGATTTTCGGGGACGAAAATCCCTAAAAGGGGAGAGTTTAACATATCAAATTAGGGCCTAGTTGAAACAATGGTTTTGAGATCGTAAATTCAAGATATAAATAATTATTATATGATTCTTATGAGGTCTATGATATGAATGCATGCTTATGTGAAAGTTTCATGAAGAAATTCTATGCATAAAATGTCAAATTGAACTTTAGGGGCCAAATTGAATAAGATGCAAAACTTGCATTCTAGAAGCTTTAAGCATGAAATTACTTTAGGTTATGAATTAGAGGGTCCTAATTAGCAATTTTACCAATTTTTATAATTTTGGACAAAAATGGACATGCATATGAAAAATTTAAAAGAAAAACCCTAGGGCATTTTGGTCATTTGCTAATTAAAAGAATAAAAAGGGAAAATCAAAACAAAAATGTATCCATCTTCTCCAAGTGCTAGCCAAAATTCTCAATAGCCATAGCTAGGGTTTTGTTCAACATTTCCAGGCTTGATTGTAAGTGCTCCCTACCCCGTTTTTAATGTTCTTTGTATTGTTGAAGTCTTTGAAACATAATCTACCCATTTCTAGCTATATTTTGAGGTAGGGTTCATGTATGAAATTTGAACCATGTGCAACATGCATGTATTTTGTTGATTAATGGAGGAATATGAATGTTTGATGCATGATAAACATCTTTTACTAGGTGATTGTTAGTGAAAACACCTAGAAAAGGGACTTGTTTGTACAAGTGTAAAGTGAGTAGTAATAATGTGAAATAAAGGAAAATATGGGCTGATATGAGCATAATAAAGGTTCGGCTAGGCTTGGGTAAACAAGAAAATGCATGCATTTCATTTTACTAGCCTAGGGACTAAATCATAAATAAATAAAAAGATAAGGGTAAAAAGGTAAATTTACCAAAGCATGAATTATGGGTCTATTTGTGTAATGTGATTAATAAACAAGTTAAATTTGGCATTATAGATCAAGAAAAATGTGAATCGGGTCTTGATCGAGGGAAGACTAAAGTATACGACGATTAGGCTTGATTACCATCATTTTTGTACCGAGGTAAGTACATGTGTAAATAATGTGAAAATGTGGTATGTTATGTGGTGTTAACATTATGTGATAACTATTTTATTACTTATTATGTATGCTATGTCTAATGGTATTATTGTAAGCATGAATGATATTATGGTCGCTATCCACGATGTCACGAGCAAGTGCAATAGAGGCGCAATGTGCGAATGAGAAAAACCCCGTTTGAACCTTAGGAATAGTTTAGGATACAAGTGACATGTCACTGGGAATTAGAAAGTTTGAACTCGTTGAGTGGTCCGGGTTCGTGATATATGTGGCATCTGAGCTCGTTGAATGGTCTGAGTTCATAATGGATGCGATACATGGGATTGAGTTCTGGGCAATGGTCATGTGTGTCCTACCAGTGGCTAGGTAATCCTTGAGTGGTCAGATACCTGACAGCTTTTGTGAGTAGCCCGTATAGTTACACCTTGATCAATAGCTTGTACAAGCAAGCCCGTAAGTAGCTCGATTGTGATCGTTGCATGATATGAGGTAGCTTCGGCTACGTATGTTTATGTAGCACTCATGTGCAAATTTTTGTGTATCCAATAGTATTCTGAGTGTTCAACGGGTATTATAATGAATGATACGATTAAAGTCCCAAGATGGGCTTGTTAATGAGGGTAAAGTTATATGATATGCTACGGATATGTACAGGTACATACGTTATACTCATGAGTGATGCCTTGTTAATGGATGATATGTGATGAGAAAGTATATTCATATATATATATGAATACTTGATAAATGAGCTAGAATGCTTGAATGATGAATAATCTTTGTGGTTGTGCTATTATGTCTTGCATGATTATGGTTTACTAATATTACATATTATTTGCATGTGGACTTACTAAGCTTAAATGCTTACTCCCTTCTTTTTTCTCCATCCTTTGTAGTTCTGCCAAGCTAGCTCGGGGATTGGAAGTTGTCGGAGCATTCGATCACACTATCAAAAGAACATTGGGTATAGTGAATTTGTTATTTTAAGTATGGCATGTATAGGGGACTTGGTCATTTTGTGGTATGTGTCATGCTATTTGGCCAAATTGTGAAGGCCTATGATGTTGATGGTTCATTTTGTAATAGCCATGTGATATGGCTCTTGATTGATTCTTGGGTAGTAATATCTAATTATTCATGCATGCATGTGTTGATTCCTTGATGATGTTCTATGTAGTTGTGTGATGGATATATGATGAGATATTGTCTTGATGATGTGGAATATGATTGCTTGGTGGATGTATAAAGATGTATGGATTAAATACTAGGAGATAAAGAATGGTTTAATAACCTAAGATGACAATAGTTATAAATGTGCAACTTGAAATTTTGATAATTAAGTTGATTTGCATGAAGTTTCTATAAAATGCTCCCAAATGGTGTGATTACGGGATTGTGCAATAGGATGATATTATAAAGATGTGAAAGTGCTATGGTGATGAATATTGAGTGTCTAAGTATGTCATGTTGCATGCTATGAAATATGCTTAAGTACATGGGTGATTAAGGGTGGCAATTGGCTTGGAAAATAGCCTTCAAATTGTCCACACCGGTAGACACACGGGCATGTGTCTAGGCCGTGTGTGACACAGTGTCTATCCCACGGGCGTGTGGAATGGCCGTGTGTCCCCTGCACCCTATTTTTGCAAGTCAGTATGCTCAGTAGTAAACACCTAGGCTAAGACACGGGCATGTGTCTTGGCCATGTGAGGGACATGGCCTACCAACATGGGCATGTACTCTGGCCGTGTGAAGTCTGCATCTTTTTATGAAAATTTCATTTAATTTTAATGGACCACATGGTCTGGCCACACGGTGTGTGATGCGACCGTGTGACATTAAATTGCTGCTGGCGTCATAGTCAGAGAGTTACACGGCTGGAGGAAACAGGTGTGTTGAGAGCACGCGGGCGTGCCCCTTGTCTCACATGAGCGTGTGGCTCTGTATTAGGGAAAATTTCACAAACTTTTCTAAAAGTTCTCGATTTAGTCTCGATCATTTTTCTATGGTTGTTTTGGGCCTCGTAGGCCCATATTAGGGATAATTTGTGTATGTATGAATGAATTTGTTTTAAAGAAAAATTTTGTAGTCGACTTTTTGCATGAATGTATGAGTACAAGTTTGTTAATGCCTCGTACCCTGTCCAGGTATTGGATACGGGTAAAGGGTGTTACATTTCATGTGTCAATGTTACGTCGATATAGATCGGATCCTTTACACGTAATTTCTCCGACAAAAATTGAAATTCAACTCGACATGACGTACCATGAAGAACTGATCAGAATTTTAGCTCGAGAGACTAAATAGTTGAGAAATAAAAGAATAGCTTTGGTGGAAGTTTTGTGGCAACGTCACGGTGTCAAAGAGGCTACGTGGGAGCCCGAGAAAGCTGAGAAAACAATACCCTAACCTATTCACTGGTAAGATTTTCGAGGACGAAAATCCCTAAGGGTAGAGAGTTGTAACAGCTCGTTTTTAGTCAAATCGAAACAGTGGTTTTGAGACCACAGATTTGAAGTAAAAAATAATTAATTTATTATTATTTTAATGTTTATAGCATGATTGAATGATTGTGTAAAAGTTTCGTTTAAGAATTTTATCGTTTGAATAGTTAATTTGATAAAAAGGACTAAATTGCGTAAAGTCTAAAAGTGGGATTCTGTTAGATAAAAGTATCAATAGCTATGAAATTAATTAGAAGAGGTCCTTATGCTGTAATTTAATCATTTATAGTGTGAGTGGACATAGATGGACATGGTTAAATGAAATTTTAATATTAATAGTTAAGGTTAATAAAGTAATTTAGTAAATTAAATAAGTAAAATAACAAAACCACAAAAGCTATCATCTTTTAATTGATAATCTACAACCGAAATTGAAAGAAGAAAAATAAGCCATTGTTGAGCTAGGTTCAGCCAACCCTATTTTTTCAATTGTAAGTCTGTTGTTGTCCCGTTTTTAATGATTTCTATGTTTTTGAGATCGTTGCAACTAGGTCAAGCTAGCCCAGGGACTATTTTGAAAAAGTGTTAAAGATTTTGAATGTTTCCATTGACGAATAAGCATGTATTTTGAAGTTTCTTGATAGATTATGAATGCTTGTTGATAGGTATACAAGCTTAGTTAAGTGATTTTTAACAAAAATGCAAATTAGGGGCTAAATTGTGAATTGTGTAAATTTAGGGGTTAAAATGTGAAATAAATGAAAATTTTGGGCTGCTATAAGCATGATAAATATTCGACTTGGCTTGGGTTGTGATGAAATTGAATGAATTTTGTTTTACGAGCCGAGGGACTAAACTGTAAAATTGTTGAAATATTAGGGGCAAAAGTGTAAATGTGCTTTAATGAATGTTTTGGATTAAATTGAATAGAGAGATAATTGAATAAGCTGAATTTGATATTATTTAGATCAGAAAAAGTGAAATACAGGCTTAGATCGGGGAAAGAACAAAGTCTCATATTAGTTGACCCGTGTCGTCATTTTTACATCCGAGGTAGGTTCGTATTTACTAAGCATTGATATAATTATGGTTTAAAATGCTTTGATATTGTATGAATTGTGAATTTGAGTCTATGGGTACATTCGACGATGATTTGGCATTGAAAATCCCTGTTGAACCTTAGGAATAGATTAGGATACTAGTGACATGTCATTAGGGGATACATTTATTTGGCTTTGGGCCATAATATTAGCACTATGGGTGCGAGATACATTGATTTGGCTTCGGGCCATGATACCAACACTTCGGATGCGAGTTACTTTGATTTGGATTTGGGCCATGATATTAGCACTTTGGGTGCAAGATATATTTAGTTGGCTTCAGGCCATGATATTGGCACTTAGTGTGCGAGACTCCTGAGTATCCGACTTCTATTTTGAATGGTTCAACGGGTATATTGAAGATGTGAATTGGTGAGAAATAGATAAGTAACGGTATAGGTATGTACTAAAAAATATATGAGCATTGAATCAATGGAAGTTATGAGTTTATGATCAAGCATGTGGTTAAGTTCATGTAAGCTTGGGATTAATGCTTTGTTTTATGTTATGTCATTTAATTTGATTGGTAATTGAGTGGTAAAGCTTGCTTATTATTTTCATACGACCTGTAACACCCCTTACCTGTGTCTGACACTGGAACAGGATAAGATGCATTACTGGACTTAATCACCAGCAAACATACACAACTATTCATACTGTAACACCCCTTACCCGTGTCTGACGCTGGGATAGGATACGAGGCATTACTTGACTTAAACATGCACATACATGTAAAACTGGGCCATAAAATTTCAATCATATCAGAATCATTCGATCACATGCAAAATGTCCCATACACGAGCCTTCGAGGCTCTAAACATGCGTTAAAAGTGGTTTGGGACTAAACCGAGAACTCACAAACATTTTTACAAAACTTAGAAAATGTTCATGTTTGGAGAGTCACACGCCAGTGTGGGTAGGTCGGGTGGTCTGACACGACCATGTCCTCAGCCCGTGTAACTCTCTGTTTATGATGTTAGCAAACATTTAGGGTCACATAGCCAAGTCACACGCCCGTGTGCTAAGGCCGTGTCCTACACACCGCTGAGACACATAGCCATGTCTCTGCCCGTATGGTCAACACTTTGGCTATTTTCCAAGCCTTTTTGTTGCCTTAATCTTTCATATACTTAAATATTTTAAAGACATATATCATAGCATCATTTTAATGATTTAGCATGCCTCACTAAAGCACATCTTTAACAATCAACCATAACATATTACCCAATAATTAATCTCTACTTATTCAACAAATGTCCATGTTCAATCATTATCAACTTAATGCCAATTTACACATTTATTCCATAGCGATGACCACCCCGAATGGCCCTATGGCATTCTCGTGCACATATGTTATTTACTATTCATTCATGGCAGACAATTATAATCATATCACAAATCATCAACACATGGCAAGGATAATTAAGCTTACAAGCCAAAACATTATAAGCCATATCTCATGGCTATATACAATGAATCAATATAAGCCAATACATGCACTCACTTGAAGATGCTTAAGACTTATCGATATCCCCTATTGAGAGCTCGATAGTGTGATGCTGCCTTCGACGATCTCCAACCCGAGCTAACCTGACAACACTAAAGAAATGAAAAGGAGAGGGTAAGCTATATAGCTTAGTAAGTCCATATGAAAATAATAAGCAATTTATCAACATTATTCCATCAATTCTTAAAACATGATTCCAAGTTAAAATAATCATAATTGCACTTTTACGTATGTTCAAGTTAAGCTGTTTACTCGAGTCATAGTCACTTACTTATAACTTGAACTACGAAACTCTAAATTACGATCCGCTAATTTCCCTAAAACTAGACTTATGTATTTTCTTATGATAAAATTTTCAGATTTTTTGGATTAGCCAATAGGTACAGTTTAATCTTTAACGTCTCCCCTATTTCACTATCTTATAGCTCTATCCCCTCTGCACTAAAAATTTATAATCTCTTCGTACAGGATTTGGATAATGTTCCTGTTTGTTTCTTTTGAAAATAGAGTCATTAAGGATTTTAAGTATGTAAATTATAACCCATGATTATATTTGTACAATTTTTAATGATTTTTCCAATTCAGAATAGGGGATTCCAAAATCATTCTGACCCTGTCTCACAAAAATTCAAATATCAAAAAATACAAAATTCTTTTGCTTACACCTTTTGTTTTATCTAAAATAAGACTCAATAAGCTTTTATTTCATATCTTATTCAACTTCTAATCCGATTTCCATCATTTTTTGTGATTTTTCAAAGTCACACAACTGCTGCTGTCTAAAACTGTTTATTACAAATTTCACTCTTACATAATCTCACTTACTCCATTTCCTGTTACTGAAGGTTTGATCAACTATCGAGCACATTGCTCATAAAATTTCACACACATATACCAACACTTATTCATCACATATTCATATTCAATTACACTAGTCATTACATGATCACATGTATTTTCACTTAGTCAATTTCCCGTTGAACTCATCGGAATAATAACAGATACACGGTGGCCTGCACATATTACCACCCTTGTAACTGAAGCTATTTGGTGCACATAGTAGCTTGCACTTAGTACTATATATGTGACCAAAACTGTCTCTTACACATAGTGGCCAGCACTTAGTACCACACATGTGATCGAAGCTATCGGGTACGCATAGTAGCCTGCACTTAGTACTAGACATGCGACCTAACCATCTGGTACACGTAGTATCCTACACTTAGTACTACACACGTGACCTAAAACCATCTTAAACACATAGTAGCCTACATATAGTACTACATATGTGTTCTCACAATGGATCATTCGTATCTTTTCTATTCCGAAGGTCCAACCAAGAAATTCCTCACTTTTCAACATTTTACCAATTCATCCTTAATCAACTTCAATTCATAACATCAAGTGATCATTCAATATACAACCACATCTCATATAATAACAAAATATTATAACATAAGTAAAAATAATATATTATTTACATACAAACTTACTCATTTCAAAGGAATATCATGTTCCATCAAATTTCCATTATATTCAATCATCCTATCACATGTTATCGACATTTGAGCTTTCGATTACTTCATGGGTACATCACGTTCCCATACACAATATCATTAACATATAAATCAATACAACCATAGCAAAATAGATTTAAAGTGTAACAACAATAACATGATTATCATGCTTATTTAATCACATGAACTTACCTTAAATACAATTACGGCCAACTAGTCCAATTTAGTCCATAATCTCGAACTTCCCGATTTATGCCTGAATCTCGATTTTCTTGATCTAAAATTTCAAATAGCTCATTTATTATTCCCACTATTCAAATTGACCCAAAAATCATACTTCTACAAATTTGAATTTTTACCCCTAAACTGTCATATTTACACTTTTGCCCCTAGGCTAGTAAAATGATTTTTATTCAATTTTTTTGCACTTTAAGCCTAGCCGAATCATTTTCCTAACTATAGCAGCCCACAATTTTCACTAAATCACACTTTTATGACAAATTTTATAACTTTTCCAATTTAGTCCTTTTTAACGTTTTTATCGAAAACTACATAGTAAAAGTCGTTTCTCCAACCATAAACATGCATAATCCACCATTAAAAATCAAAATGCACAAATTTCTAACATGGTTCAAACCCTAGACCTTCATCATAACTCAAATAAATGGTAGAAATAGGTAGATCTTGTTACGAGGATTTCAAAAACATAAAAATCATTAAAAATGGGGCTAGAACAGACTTACAATCGAGCTTGGAAGCTTGAAAAACCTAGCTATGTCTTCTCCATGCAAATTTTGGCCATGGAGTTGAAGATGGACAAAAATTGGCTTTTAATTTTGTTTTTAATTAATTTTAATTACTAAATGACCAAAATGCCCCTAACTTAAAAATATTCTATTTCACCCATTTCATGTCCACTTTTGTCCAACAAATTAACCAATGGTCTAATTACCATTTAAGGACCTCCAAGGTAAAATTTCATAACAATTGGACACCTCTAGCATGTAGAACTCAACTTTTGCACTTTTTACGATTTAGTCCTTTTGACTAAACTAAGTGCCCAAATGTCAAAATTACCGGACGAAATTTTCAAAAAACAATTCCATAAAACTGTAGACCATCAAAATATAATAAAAATGAATTTTCTTACGTCGAATTCGTGGTCTCAAAACTAGTGTTCCGACTAGGTTCTAATTCGGGATGTTACAACTCTCCCCTCTTTAGCGATTTTCGTCCCCAAAAATCTTACCAGAAGAATGGTTTAGTTCCTCATAAACTCTACTATCTCATAAACATTACTAAATAACTTCTACATTAGCCTTCATTAAAAACCAGAGTCTTATTTAGCTTCTCAATAACTCATAATATAGAATCCAGATCTTAATCCAATTAATCAATACTAGTATTCCAAGAATCCAACAATCTCAGAGATACATGATTCCATTAACCCGTTAGGCAGAAATTTAACATATACCGAAATGATTTGCAAATTTCATCAAACACTTAATACAAGCCACATAACATGTAACACCCCAAACCCGGCCTGGAAGTTTGGCTCGAATCTAACGTGTCACATTGAAGTGTTTTTCGAAAACCATGTTTCTATTAAAAACCCTTCTTAATAATTAAAAACTTATACCCTTTTTAAACCTTGTTAGAAAACCTCAGCTGAATGACATTCTTAACAACTTTGTGAAAATCGTGGCAGTTGCAGAAGCTTAATTTAAAAACAATTGCGGTTACGTGATGTTTTGAACAACAGTAGTTGCTTTGGAAAACCGTGTTCTAATACTAGCAATTATAAGAACAATAAATAAAATTCCAAATTTGAAATCCAGAAAATTACAACGACTTTACTACAACCCACATAAAAACATTTAAAAGTAATAATCAAAATTGTAACATAAACAGTGTGTGTGGCTTCCTCCGAGCCCCTCGTAGCTCCGATCCTTCTAAGGCTGGAAATTACCTGAAAGGTTAATAAACGGGGTGAGTTTATGAAAACTTAGTGTGAAATCCCCTACTATATAAAAGGGTCTGGCCCCAGCCCTACTTACAGTTTTAGTATCAATTGGGCCTTAGCCCATTATAACAGACAGTACCAGATGGGCCTTAGCCCATTACAGAATAAGAAACATTATCGTAACTAGAACCAAAATGAGAATCGTAATCGTAATCGGTGTGATGTAATCGTAATCGTAATCGTAATTAGAATCGTAATCGTAATCGTAATTAGGTGACGTAATTAGAATTAGTATCGTGTAAATGTAATCGTAATCGAATGTGAATGCAATCCCAACCCATATCCAATCGTATACACCCCCGTACAAGCCTTACACCATGTGGGGAGACTACTCG
The DNA here is from genome assembly GCA_025698465.1 of Gossypium longicalyx. Taxonomy (NCBI): domain Eukaryota; kingdom Viridiplantae; phylum Streptophyta; class Magnoliopsida; order Malvales; family Malvaceae; genus Gossypium; species Gossypium longicalyx. The sequence goes on along the minus strand of CM047007.1, from coordinate 44,861,340 downwards.
ACCCACCCAACTGCTACACACCACAGAAATTATAGCGAGACTGCCAGATATTGTGACGAAGTCACCAGATACAGATATTGTGGCGAGCCACCAGAACAGATATATATATATTTTATATATGTAGCGAAGCCACCAGATTGCAGCAAGGCTGGCAGATATTGTGACGAAGCCACCAGAATAGATATAAGTGGCGAGGCCACCAGATTGCAGCGAGGCTACCAGAACGCTTCTTCTATCAATATAAACCAACCCATGCAACATGTCATGTATGTAGAATGTCATGCCTATATTTGAATCAAACAATCACAGTCAAGTCATTCATATCACCAACATATATTCACAATCAAATTCGTCAACCACACAATCCAAGTCAATCACTTGCCCACAAGAGCAAAACAGTCATTTAACACCCTAGGGGCAAAATGGTAATTTTACCCCACAAGGGTATCTTGGTAATTCTACCCTACAGGGGTATTTCGGTATTTCTACCCTACAAGGGTATTTCGATAATTCTACCCTACAAGGGCATTTCAGTAATTTTATCCTACAGGGGTAATTCTACCCTACATGGGTATTTCAGTAATTCTACCCTACAGGGGTATTTCAGTAATTGTACCCTACAGGGGTATTTCAGTAATTCTACCCTACAGGGGTATTTCGGTAATTGTACCCTACAGGGGTATTTCAATAATTCTACCCTATAGGGGTATTTCAGTAATTCTACCCTACCGGGGTATTTTAGTAATTCTACCCTACAGGGGTATTTCGATAATTCTACCCTAAGGGGTATTTCGATAATTCTACCTTACAGGGGTATTTCGATATTTCTACCCTACAGGGGTATTTCGGTATTTCTACCCTACAAGGGTATTTCAGTAATTCTACCCTACAAGGGTATTTCGGTAATTCTACCCTACAAGGGTATTTCGATAATTCTACCCTACAGGGGTATTTCAGTATTTCTACCCTACAAGGGTATTTCGGTATTTCTACCCTACAACGGTATTTCGATAATTCTACCCTACAGGGGTATTTTAGTAATTCTACCCTACAGGGGTATTTCAGTAATTCTACCCTACAGTGGTATTTCTAAGAATTCTACCCTACAGGGGTATTTCGGTATTTCTACCCTACAGGGGTATTTCAGTATTTCTACCCTATAAGGGTATTTCGGTAATTCTACCCTACAAGGGTATTTTAGTAATTCTACCCTACAGGGGTATTTCGGTGATTCTACCCTACAGGGGTATTTCGGTATTTCTACCCTACAGGGGTATTTCGGTATTTCTACCCTACAGGGGTATTTCAGTAATTCTACCCTACAGGGGTATTCTAGTAATTCTACCCTACAGGGGTATTTCAGTAAACTAAAGTATTCTAAACAGGGATAACAATACGTATGGGCCTAAAGCCCATTCTCGGCCCAAATGGGCCCACACGCTCTTGTGGCCCTTTTAGCCCAAATCTAGCCACAGATATGAGATTCACCTAGCCTAGTCCAATATTTACTACACAATCAAACAACTTATCTAATTGGGCCCTAGGCCCATTGGGCCCACATGGCCCCTTTCGGCCCATCGCGGCCTGAAGTAGCCATCCTACAGCTAGAGTAGTGAGAAATACACACCTGATAGGAGATTGGAGTTAATCCGCGCTCCGAGCACTCTTAGCCGACACCCAACCCAAACGAGCACGCCATAAAGCGAAAGGGATCAGCCAAGAAAGGTAACTTTACTCTCCTCATGGTTCTCTCTATTTAAAGCCAGCTTCACATTCACTTTTATGTTAGCCTCCCGATGTGGGATCCCTCCATCATCAGAGTTTAAATTCAACACCAACTCTTGCCGCCCCCTGTTAGCAATATAAATGCTCTTTGATTGCCATGAGTTTCGAACCCTGGACCTCTTTGCCAACTCTATGACGCCACCTTCCTGCCTCTTATGTGGCGCTACTTTGCCACTAGACCACAAGGCTTTTTGTGAAACAATTTCTCCAACAATATTCTTAAGGCCTACCTACTACACCTAGGGTTTGATTCACCTTAAACCAAAATTTCTGCTAGAGTCCAGGTTTGAACCTAGGACTTCTCCAACACTTCTCAGCATACTTAACAACTAAAACAAGCCTTCATTAACAAAATTTACATGCACAATAAAATATTATAAGCTGCCTTCAACCGCTCCCATGCTCAAGGCCCAAAACTTCTAGGCCCAAATTCAGGGTGTTACATAACATCTTTCCTTTTTAAAGACAGGAATAATCCGTACATGAAATCCATAGTAACTCTTTCTCAAAAATCATACCATAACTATCTTATCATCCTTTAACGATTCAATTCAGCTACACTATCACAAACTTAAATCTTTCTATAGCATCAGATACGTTGAGCTGTCACACTATCTTTCTTGTCTTAAAACACATCACTGAAAATAAAAAAGTCTTTGCTGAATGCAGACTAAACCAATTTAAAGGCTTCGGTTAACAATGTCCTCATCTACTCAAAGTATTTACTAATTAACATGTAATAGACCATTCAATTTTCACAAAATGAAAATTTTATCATTCATAGCAGCTTTAAATCATATCAAGGTCTTCTAAGATACATACACTTTCCATTCAGACTATCTGTCTTTTACCCGAAAAAGATAAAATCTTATTCTCAGGCTTGAGAACAACAGTTCAAACATAATTGTTTCATTAAATCTTTCAAACAATAACCCATACGGACTGAACAACCAAGTCATTCTTAATTATTACTTGATAAAGCTTCAGGAAATCCTTCCTTTTAATTGATAGAACCGTTCAACATGCATTCATTTAAGATTCACTTATCATGCCTATCAAAGACCTTTACCATTGCTTTAGCTCAAAATAACAAGAATATCCCAATTGAGGGCATTAACTTTAATCAACTTACTTGGGAGAAGAAATCCACCATACAAATTGAAACTTGTAGTTTTGCCACTTATATTTTTGCTGAGGTCAAAACTTTACACAAAATTTAAAGAAATATGAATACTAGAATCATCACGTTACTACTATCAACCTAGAGGCATAATCATAACTGACATAGTCATCATAGGCCCAAGAATACACTTTAGATACGAGTCATGATTAATAATTTTCGGAATAAAGATGACAAGAAGACCAAAATAAAGAAATCCAAGATAGAAAAATCCAAGAATCATAACACCATGTATATTTCTTATAAAATTCAAATGAATAGATTGCAACAGAATACCAGAGAGAAACAGAGCAGTGATAATTATAAACCAATCAGGTTATCAATACTTTCGTCTATACATCATGATTAGAAAACATTCCCATATAACAAGAATTTTATTTGAAGAGTAACAACCATAGGAATATTCCTGAGAATAATTAAGCATATAGAATACCTCAAAAGAGACTGTCTGAAATCTGTTTAGCCATAACTGTCACACTCAATGTCTTACCTTTCAAATATTATTCCTTCAACTATTTTTGTCATCACTAATCCCGTACTATTTCTTTCACTGAAGAAAATAAGTTCAGAAGGAATTCTGATTACTATATTCTTTCAGCGTCGTGTCTGAACAAGTCAATTTGCCAAGGTTAATTTCTTCTCTCATTGTGATATTTCGTAAACCGAATTTTTTTTAAATTAATCTGATACCTTTTCTAATTCTGTCTTTACTTATCAACTCATTCTCAAACTCTAACCATATTTACAATCATTCTACAGCTGAACTCTTTTGGTCTCATACTCATGAGCTTATTTCAGTACAAATCTCATGAAATCCTTTATAAACACCACTCTGGTAAGAGGTGGGGTTGTAAGATCCCTGACTCGTCTCTCATACACATGTATATACCATATAACTTTCACCATCATAGTCATATTATTACCAACATATCATTTTCTTCAGACAAGCTAACATTAAAGTTTGCTTTACACAGACTTTCCAGTTACTTCTTTAAACAAATGTACTTATACATACATTCTATGAATTCTGAATAACTTTACTTTTCATTTTTATTCAATCAAACAAGTCAAGCACATAACATCATATGAGGGCCAAACAAACATGGATGAGTGTATCACAATCTGAGCTCTCATCTAACACATCAACATATGCATATCATTATAATCATATAACTCAATTCAATCAATTTAACACATTTACTTAGACTATGAGAGTTTCCCAGTTATACATATTCAAACAAGCATACGTGGATATTTATTCCATCAATATTCTTGGTAAGTTACCCAAATACACGCATTTGTTCAAGTAAATCAATCATATACATCATGGAATTATCGATTAAACATAGGTAGGCTCATTACATCATAATCTTTTGTCTCATTTCACTTTTCTATATTTCAAGGATGCCTCTCATTGGAATATTGCAATTTCGATGGATTCCCAGGTAGTATACTCAGGGTATATACGTTAATCATTCATCAATTCATGTCCAATTGTACCTTTCGAATATACTCTCTTGAATCACGATCATACAGTAGAATTACTAGTCTAGGCTAAATTCTAACTGAAACATATTCTTGATAGGCTCGTCTCAAGATTACACATCCGAGCTAAATCCCATGTTGTATCATTATACCCTTTTTCAAGAAATCATTGTAATCTATCAAAATTCAACATCCAATTGGGGTAGTAACATTTTTCTAATATCATGCTATTATGAACCCTTTATTCATACTTTTATGAATTTCTATTTACCACATCCACTTAATCAAATAAGCCAAGTGTACATCATCGTATGAACATCATATAAGCATGAACATTCATCGTAACATAAACTTTCATCTCACATGTTATAACATATATCATGAACTTTTATTCATAATTTTTTGAATCCAGGCTTCTCATGACTATACTTTGCCCGGATACCTTAGCATCACATTTAACATGGTCAGCGTAGCTCGGTTGGAGAGTACCTCTGTCTAAACGAGATGGTTTTCATTCCCATCGGGAGACATCACACTAGCACAGATTGGTGGCATGTATAGTTAGATCTTATTCTTGCTAGGTTATCCAGAGAATTGACTAAACCTGGCTCTGATACCACTAAGCCAGGATACGACCCATTACTGGACTTAAACACGTACATACATGTAAAACTGGGCCATAAAATTGCAATCATATCAGAATCATTCGATCACATGCAAAATGTCCCATACACGAGCCTTCAACGCTCTAAACATGCATTAAAAGCAGTTTGGGACTAAACCGAGAACTCACGAATATTTTTACAACACTTAGAATATTTTCATGTTTGGAGAGTCACACGCCCGTGTGGGTAGGCCGGGTGGTCTCACAAGCCCGTGTTCTCAGCCTGTGTAACTCTCTGTTTATGATGTCAGCAAATATTTAGGGTCACACGGCCAAGTCACATGCCCGTGTGCTAAGGTCGTGTCGTCCACACAGCTGAGACACACGATCGTGTCTCTGCCTGTATGGTCAATACTTAGGCTGTTTTCCAAGCCTTTTTGTTGCCTTAATCTTTCACATACTTAAATACTTTAAAGACAGATATCATAGTATCATTTTAATGATTTAGCATGCCTCACTAAAGCACATTTTTAACAATCAACCATAACATATTACCCAATAATTAATCTCTACTTATTCAACAAATGTCCATGTTCAATCATTATCAACTTAATGCCAATTTACATGTCTATTCTATAACCATGACCACCCCGAATGGTTATAGGGCATTCTCGTGCACATATGTTATTTACTATTCATTCATGGCAGACAATAATAATCATATCACAAAGCATCAACACATGGCAAGGATAATTAGGCTTACAAGCCAAAACATTATAAGCCATATCTCATGGCTATATACAATGAATCAATATAAGCCAATACATTTTGCTAAATCATAAGAACACATATCAATAACTAAGCTCCTATACATGCCACTCACTTGAAGATGCTTAAGACTTATCGATATCCCCTATTGATAGCTCGATAGTGTGATGCTGCCTCCGACAATCTCCAACCACGCGCTAACCTGACAACACTAAAGAAATGAAAAGGAGGGGGTAAGCTATATAGCTTAGTAAGTCCATATGAAAATAATAAGCAATTTATCAACATGATTCCATCAATTCTTACAACATGATTCCAAGGTAAAATAATCATAATTGCACTTTTATTTTTGTTCAAGTTAAGTTGTTTACTCGAGTCATAGTCACTCAGTTACTTATAGCATGAGCTACGGAACTCCAAATCAAGATCTGCTAATTTTACCTAAAACTATACTCACAAATCTGCTTATCATAAAATTTTTAGAATTTTTGGATTAGCCAATAGGTACAGTTTATTCTTTAAATTCTCCCCTGTTCCACTGTCCAATAGTTTCGACCCTCTGAACTAAAAATTAATTATCTCTTTGTACAAGATTTGGATAATGTTCCCGTTTGTTTCTTTTGAAAATAGACTCATGAAGAATTTTATGAATATAAATTATAACCAATAATTATATTTGTACAAATTTTAATGATCTTTCTAAGTCAGAACAGGGGATTCCAAAATCATTCTGACCCTGTCTCACAAAAATTCAAGTATCACAGAATACGAAATTCTTTTGCTTTCACCGTTTCTTTTATGTGAAAATATACTCAATAATATTTTATTTCATATGTTATTCAACTTCTAATTTGATTTCCACCATTTTTGGTGATTTTTCAAAGTCACACAACTACTGCTGTCTAAAACTATTTTATTACAAATTTCACTCTTACATAATCTCACTTACTCCATTTCCTGTTACCGAAGGTTCGATCAACTATCGAACACATTGCTCATAAATTTTTACACACATATACCTGCACTTATTGAACACATGTTAACGACATGTTCCATCAAATTTCCATTATATTCAATCATCCCATCACATGTTATCGACATTTGAGCTTTCGATTACTTTATGGGTACATCACGTTCCCATACACAATATTATTAACATATAAATCAATACAACCATAGCAAAATTGATTTCAAGTGTAACAACAATAACATGAATATCATGCTTATTTAATCACATGAACTTACCTTAAATGCAATTACGACCAACTATTCCAATTTAGTCTTTAATCTCGAATTTCCTGATTTAAGCTCGAATCTCGGTTTTCTTGATCTAACATTTCAAATATAGCTCATTTATTATTCACATTATTAAAATTGACCCAAAAATCATACATTTACAAATTTGTATTTTTACCCGTAAACTGTGTCATATTTACACTTTTGCCCCTAAGCTCGTAAAATGATTTTTATTCAATTTTTTGCACTTTAAGCCTAGCCGAATCATTTTCATAACTATAGCAACCCACAATTTCCACTAAATCACACTTTTATGACAAATTTTATAACTTTTATAATTTAGTCCTTTCTAGCATTTTCACCGAAAACTACTTAGTAAAAGTCGTTTCTCCAACCGTAAACATGCATAATCTTCCATTAAAAATAAAAATGCACAAATTTCTAATATGGTTCAAACCCTATACCTTCATCATAACTCAAATTAATGGTAGAAATAGGTAGATCTTGTTACGAGGATTTCAAAAACGTAAAAATCATTAAAAACGGGGCTAGAACGGACTTACAGTCGAGCTTGGAAGCTTGAAAAACCCTAGCTATGTCTTCTTCATGCAATTTTCGGCCATGGGGTTGAAGATGGACAAAAATTGGCTTTTAATTTTGTTTTTAATTCATTTTAATTACTAAATGACCAAAAGGCCCCTAACTTAAAAATATTCTATTTCACCCATTTCATGTCCATTTTTGTCCAACAAATTAACCAATGGTCTAATTACCATTTAAGGACCTCCAATGTAAAATTCCATAAAAATTGGACACCTCTAGCATGTAGAACTCAACTTTTGCACTTTTTACGATTTAGTCCTTTTGACTAAATTGAGTGCCCAAACGTCAAAATTTCCGGACAAAATTTTCACAAAACAATTCCATAGAATTGTAGAGCATAAAAATATAATAAAAATGAATTTTCTTATATCAGATTCGTGGTCTCTAAACCACTGTTTTGACTAGGTCCTAATTCAGGATGTTACACATACACATGTAAATTGTCCCTTATATAGTCCTACGAGGCCGAAAACATACGTTGGGAGTAGTTCGGGACTAATCCAAGAACTTTAGAAAAGTTAGAAAAATTTGTCACACGCCCGTGTCCTCAGCCCGTGTGGCAAATTTTATTCCAAAATTAGGTGCAAACTTCACACGACCTGGGCACACGCCCATGTCCTAAGGCTATGCCCTTCACACGGAAAAGGCACACGCTCGTGTCTCTGCCTGTGTGTTTACTACTGGGCATTCTGTTTTGCATTAGTTAGGGTGCAAGGACACACAGTCGAATCAACCGCCCACGGGGCAAACCGCGTGTCACACACGGTCTAGACACATGCCCGTGTGTCTACCCATGTGGACAACTTTGAGGTTATTTTCCAAGCCATTTGTCACCCTTAAATGCTCATTCACTCATACATTTTTTATGGCATGCAACATAGTATATTTAGTCACTCAAATACTCATAAACTTAATTAATTCATCACCTATCCAAACCATCATGTTTTCATATAGCATTCCACACCAATTTCATATTTATTCATCTTGGTAAACCTACTTCCAATTTACTCAATTATATCCTAGCTTTGGTCATACTTATTAGCCACGATTCATTCATTTAGCACTTATGCCATTCATCACACATTTCATCCACAAGTAACCACATCAAGCATAACAAATTACACACATGCATAATTGATTAGGGTTACAACCTAAATAATCAATATGAACCATATGAATAAAATATTATCATGAGCCCACACATTTGGCTAGACCAGTATGACATATAACAAAAAGACCAAGCCCCTATACATGCCATACTCAAAATGTTGAGACTAACTATACCCAAATGTCTAGTTGATAGTGTGATTGAGACTCCGACGTCCTTCGATCCCTGAGCTAGCTTGGTGATACTATAAGAAAATGGAAAAGAGAGGGGAGTAATCATAAAGCTTAGTAAGTTCACATGCAAATAAATAGCAACATAATCAAATATATATATAAATACCATTGACATAACATAGTTACATATGTGTCATCCTAGATTCATTGGCATAACTTACACAATTTTGATCTTACCAAAAGTTCATCACATATCGAGCTCATTTATATGAGTTTTTCGTACATACCTATACCAACTCGTAACACATTGTCATATTTCCTAATCGTTGACTTACTTATCAAATAAATCACAGGTTTACCCATTGAACACTCGAAATACTATCGGATACATGGAAGACTTGCACATAATGCCTCAAACGTAGCCACATGCTACCTCATATCACAATCACTCATTGCTGACTCTCGAGCTAATCACGGGTCTGCTCACACAAGCTGACAGTTAGGACGTAACTACACGAGCTGCTCACACAAGCTGACAGGTACCTGCAACACATGCCAGGCTACCTAGCCATCGGTAGAATGAACAAGACCAACACCCGGATTCACATAGTAACATATACACATAATTTCATGAGCTCATAATTACATTGTCCCTAGTGACATGTCACATTGTACCCTACATTATTCCTAAGGTTCAAATGGGATTTTCTCGATAACGCATATTCGTCGAACTCGTTCACAATGTCATGCTCATAAACAATAAAGTCATTCATACACTCGTCATAATAATTAGACAAAGAGATTCATACATAAATAAAATGTTCGAACATGATATATCATTGCATTATTTACACATGAACTTACCTCGGTACAAAATATGGAAAATTAATTTGATTTAGTCCAAGATCTTATTCTTTCCCTGGTCTAGGTCCGGACACCGTTTTTCTTGATCTATAATAGCAGATTCAGCTCATTAAATCATCAGATTATTCAAATCAGTCCAAAAACTATATTTAGGTAAAATTATAGTTTTGCCCCTAAACTTTCACATATTTGCAAATTAGTCTCTAGGTCGTAAAATGAAATGTGTTCATTTTCTTTGTTACCCAAGCCTAGCCAAACTTATAACTTATTCATAGAAGCCCACATTTCCCATTAATTCATACATCTTACTACCCATTTTACAAACTTTACAAATGAGTCATTTTTAGCCATTTTCACTAGAAATCACTTGGTAAAAGATGTTTATCACTCATAAAACATTCATATTCCTCCATTAAACATCAAAACACATGCATGTCATACATGGGTAAAATTTCAAACATGAACCCTACTAAAAAAATATGGCTAGAAATAGGCAAATCGGGTTACGATGGTTTCAAAAATGTAAAAAGCATTAAAAACGGGGCTTGGATGTACTTACTATTGAGATTGAAGGATGAACAAAACCCTAGCTATGGCTCCTTAGGATTGTCGGCACTGAGGGAGGAAGATGGACACAATTTTGACTTATTTTTCCCTTTTTATTCTTTTATTAACCAAATGAGAAAAATGCCCTTAAGGCCTTTCTTTCAAATTTTTTCTATTCATGCCCATTTTTGTCCGTAATTATAAAAATTGAGAAAATTTCTATTTTCGGACCTCTAATTAATAATCCATGGAAATTTCATGCTTAAAGCTTATAGAACTCAGCTTTTGCAACTTTTGCAATTTAGTCCTAAATGTCAAATTGAACACCTTATCAATAAAATTTCTTCATAAAATTTTCACACAAGCATGCAATCATATTATAGACCTCCTAATAATCATTAATTATTTATTTCTACTTCAAATTTGTGTGATTAAAACCACTGTTCCGATTAGGCCCTAATTCGGGATGTTATAGTTCTCCCCTCTTAGGGATTTTCGTCCCCGAAAATCTTACCAGTGAAAAGGTTTGGGTATTGGTTTCTCATGTTTTCCTCGGTCTCCAATGTAGTCTCTTCAACCTCATGTCTTTGCCATAAAACTTTCACAACAACAATACTTTTGTTCCTCAATTGTTTTACTTCCTGGGCTAAAATCTTAACCGGCTCTTCGTCATAGGTCATATCTGGTCGAATCTCGACCTCTGTCGGTAAAATCAAATGTGAAGGGTTAGATTAGTATCGGCGTAACATAGACACATGGAACATATCATGAATCTTTTCCAATTCAAATGGTAAGGCTAATCGATAGGAAACTAGCCCTACTCTCTCGGTGATCTCATATGGTCCAATAAATCATGGACTTAATTTGCCTTTTCTACCAAATCTCAAAACTTTTTTTCCTTGGAGACACTCTCAAAAATATCGTATCATTGATCTGAAACTCAATCTCTTTCCGTTTCAAATCCGCATAGGATTTCTGTCTATCCGAAGTCACTTTCAAACAATCACGTATTATCTTTACTTTTTCTTCAGTATCTCTGACTAAATCAACTCCGTGAATCTGATTCTTTCTGAGTTCGGTCCAATACAATGGCATTCAGCACTGGCGCCCATACAATGCCTCATAAGGTGCCATTTTCAAACTCGACTGAAAATTGTTGTTGTAGGCAAATTCTAACAATGGTAAATACTTTTCCCAATTACGTTGGAACTCAAGGACAAAACACTGCAACATATCTTCAAGAATTTGAATTACTCGCTTAGACTGACCGTCAGTCTGCTGATGGAAAGCGGTACTAAAACTCAACTTTGTACCTAAACCTCCTGCAACTTCTTCCAAAATCGCAAAGTGAGCCTCGGATCTCTATCCGATATAATCGATAAAGGCACTCTGTGCAACCTACTATTTCAAAAATATACAACTCGCTAGCTTATCAAGTGAATAGTCAGTGCATACCGGGATAAAATGAGCTGACTTTGTCAATCAATCTACAACAACCCATAGAATATCTTTCTTTCTTGGTGTCAAAGGCAAACCTATCACGTAATTCATAGTAATACGGTCTCATTTCCACTCGGGAACCATCACAGGCTGAAGTAAGCCTGAAGGTAGTTGGTGTTCAGCTTTCAGTCATTGAAAAATCAGGCATCTCGAAACAAACTCAGAAATATCTCTTTTCATACTCAGCCACCAATACAATTTCTTCAAGTCATTGTACATTTTCGTACTACTTGGATGCATAGACAAACGACCACTATGGCCCTCAAGCAAAATTTTTTGAATTAACTCGATATCCTTAGGAATACAAATCCTATCTCGAAACATCAAGCAACCATCGAAACTAATCCGAAAATCTGGTTCCATACCCGATTCACATTGGACTCTTTTAGCTTGCAATTCACTGTCGCTTTGCTGAGCTTCATAAATCTCTTGGAGAAACATTGGTCTAGCTCTTAACTCAGCTAGAATAGAACCATCTTCTGATAAGGCCAACTGAGTGTTCATAGCCCTCAATGCAAACAAGGATTTCCTACTCAAGGCATCAGTGACCACATTCGCCTTTCCTGGGTGATAATCAATCACTACTCATAATCTTTTATCAACTCTAGCCATCTTCGTTGTCGTAGGTTTAAATCCTTTTAAGTTATTAAGTACTTTAGACTTTTATGATCAGTATACACACAACATTTCTCACCATATAAATGATGTCTCCAAATCTTCAACGCAACAGAATGGCAGCCAATTCCAAATCTTACTTCGAATAATTCTTCTCATGCAGTTTCAGCTGCCTCGAGGCATAAGCTGTAACGCCTCAAAAATATAGGGTTTATAATTTTACATGGTTTGGCTTAAATTCCATGTTTACTTTAATGGCTAGGTGATTTGGGTGTGTTTGAGAGTGTCTGGGAAGTCCTGGGTTCAAGCTCTGGCTTTTACAGAATTTTTTTATTTTCCTATTAAAAGAATTTGGATACTGGTACATGCGCTTTATAAATAATTGTGTTTGTTTTATGACACAAAAGGGCTTTGTGGCAAGTAGCATGTGGAGCATCTGAGAAGGCATGGGTTCGAATCCCAGGTAATGCACAGTAGATTTTATTTTATGTCTCTGTGGCGTGAGAGGTGGAGTTTGATTCTAACTCTACAGAGGTGGTTGGAGACTTGGTCAAAAGAGATTTGGATAAAGGTTGGTGGGATTTGAAGGAGGAAAAGATGGAGAGATAAGGGGGAGAAAATTGTGGAGTTTGGGTGGGAAGGTGTTGGCCAAATTTGGGATTCTTTGGGATGTGTATTCGGTACTTTGGGGGAGCATTTTGGGAACTTCTTTTTTCTTTATTGTGCCGAATTAGTATAGGAACAATAGGTTTTTTTGTTCATTTTGTTTTCGGTAGCATTCCTCTTGAGCTTTTGTTTCCTCATTTTTATTTTGGTATGTTTCTGACCATTCGGGTCTTTCTTCTTTCAACTTTATTTCTCGATTGTTTTGCAGAATACAAGATAACAAGTGCTGAACTCTCTTTTGAAACCATTCCCTTTCTTCTTCACATTTTCCCTCTACCGAATTGGCATTCTTTTTCTCCTCTTTTCTAAACCGAATACCTTAGACCTTCAATCCTGATTTTGGTGCTTGACTGAATATGCTATCTCTGGATCATCTCTACTTCCGTCTCTCCCTCTCTTCCTAAGTAATAGCCGAATATCTTGTTTTCTCCTTATACCTTCTAAAACTCTAACAAGCCAATCTCAGCATAGACCTTCGCATACTTTCAGTTTGTCACTCCATTTTCTGTTGCGAATCTATCGTTACCCTTTCTCTTTATTACCAAGCCGAATATTGGTGGTAGGTAAGTAGGTTGTGTTTTTGTTACTTTTGGATTTTCCTTTTTAAAATTTTTGTTACTACTATCTAATGATATTCTTTCGGTTTACTCTCTTAGATCGAACGGAATACTCCACTCACGTGTGCTGCCCCTTAAGCTAGTTTCAGTTCTGAGGGATACAGTAAGTTGTCCTCTGTCTTGCTCAAGTTATTGTTGATGGGTGTAAACTACATCCTTAATCAACCCTCTAACGAGATCTATCGTTATGCAGTTAGTGGTCAATCAACAATTGTAGGAGTCTAGCCAAGCGATTTAAGGGTTTAAGGCTACACTCCTGTTTATCAAGGATAGTGGTATGGACAGTATAGAGATTCAGGGTTTGTGAATTCTATTATTATCGATTTAAGGGCTGATTGAATATTTGGATTGAATCTAGGTTGGTGTTTTTGGAATTTCGCAAGGGGTCGCTAGAAGGTGTGTAATCGTACACCCAATTTTGCTACTGTCAAAACGTTGGATAAAAGTGTGTATTCACACATTATGTTACCGTGAATCGGTAAAATTCGAAAAGCTGAAAAGAAAAAAAATTTGGCATTTGAGGCCTCATGAGCGTGCAAATGCTCGTGTGGTAAACTGAGCCCACAAATCATGGGTGACAGACTGTAGAGGTTGCCACGAGCGTTCTCGTAGGCTTGGGCCGTTATGGGCCTCGTTGGGCCGAGATGGGTCGTGTGGACCCAATGGGCTTGTAGGCCCCACACTGATAAAATTTGTAGTGAGAGACAAATAATGGAGTGGGCTATGGTGATCGCATGGTCGCTACTGAATTTGGGCTAAATGGGCCACACGAGCGTGTAGGCCCACTTAGGCCAAGTAATGGGTTTTGGGCCCATTTATATTGTTTTGGCCATATGGGTTATCTGAGTCATTCGAGATAACTGTAGACCTTTTGAAAGGTCGTTATCTGTATCGAGACCCAAATAATTAGTTAAATGACCAAAATACCCCTGAGGGGTAAAATTACTATTTTACCCCTAATTGATGAAAAGACCATTATACCCCTAGTGGTAGGTTAATTGATGTGTGTATGACATTTATATGACTGGTTTTTAGTATGACATACTGCATACACGTAATATTTATGACACGACATACTGCATGGGGTTGGGTTTCTGATTTGGAGGAAGTGTTGTATTAGTGGCTTTGCCACGTAATTACTACTCTAATGGCTTTGCCACGTTTACATTTATAAGCAACTTTGCTGTGTTACTGCTAGCAGCTTTGTTGTGATATTGGTGTGTTGGCTGGGTGGGTCAATTTAATCCCCACATAGTGTGTTGGTTGGTACGGTGGTGTGTTTGTTGGATTAGGGTGGGTTACATGACTGCACTGTACTGATACTAAATTGGGCTTAGGCCCACACTATCACTATATAGGGCTAAGGCCTAGACTGTACCAATATTGAATAAGGCTTAGGCCCAGACTATTACTACATGCATTGCTTACTGTTTGACTGATAGGGGATTACATACTGAGTTTTCGTAAACTCACCCTTTCTTTCTGACTGTGCAGGTAATCCCCAACCTTAGACGATTTGGTGTTACGAGGGACTTGGAGGTGGCCACACGATTGCTGATGTTGTACTTTTGACTTTATTTATTTAAATTTCATATTGGATTTTTGATTATGTAATAAGGCCATTTGTGGTTTTAACTTTTATTTGGGCTTTGATTTCTTACCTTAAATTGCTAGACTAGGAATAGATGAGTTTTCAAAATAATAACTATATGACAATCGTTTTGACAAATTATTTTTTTATTTGTAACAACTTAACTTGCCGATTTTTCTCAAGCAATAACAACTAAAAGGGTTTTAACTTAAATTCAGATTCTTAATGATAAGTCCTATTTCTGAAAAGCACTTCGGTGTGACACACCAGATTTGGCCATAACGTCTAGGCCGGGTTTGGGGTGTTATATTTAGTGGTATCAGAGCCAGGTTTGCAAAACTTGGCTGTGCAATGGGTTTTTGAAAATTTGATTTCTAAACATTGTGGTTGGAAATGTGGCACACCGAGTCTCCGGCACTAAATCTGTAAGTTTTCTGACACAGTTTATTGTTATAAACTGTAATGTATTATTGAGGCACTACTAAACGTAGTAGGACTGCACTGAAACTCTTTAGTTAGAGTAAATTGAGACTATAGAAGACTGAAAACTGTAGTAAGATTCTGTTTTACGAAAATAAACCCTAATTACTAACGTTCATAACACATTATTAATAAATTCTGAAATTATAAACTGATTTATAAGACTTTTAAACAGATAATTCACTATCAAAATGAGTACAAGAGATACTTGTGGAAGGGGTACACGTGGCGGCGGTAGAGGTCGAGGAAGTGCTAGAGCTAGGTCTTCAGCATCGAGTCACATGCCTGCTAGAGAGGCACCAGCCTCACCAGTAACTGTGACAGGGTCTCATGACCGAGCAGCTGGGGATGATGCTCTATCCCAAGCAATGCTACATGTTCTTGAAAGGTTTGCTGGAGCAAGTACTGGATCAATGGACTGAGGGTCAATTTCTAAGCGACCCCGGTCTAATGGAGCAGAAATCTTCAGGGGTGTTTCTAGTGTAGCCCCAAATGTGGCAGAGTATTGGTTGGAGGCTACCAAGCAGATAATGGACGACCTTGACTGTACTGGGGAGCAAAAATTTAAAGGAGTAGTGTCTTTACTGCGAGATGAGGCCTACCAATAGTGGCTCACCATGACAGAGGGTACGCAGACTGACCGTTTGACATGGGATTTCTTTAAAGCGACCTTTTCAGGGAAGTATGTGGGCACAAGTTATGTGGATGCCCAAAGGAAGGAATTTCTGAACTTAACTCAGGGGAATAAGACTGTAGCAGAGTACAAGGCAGAGTTTCTACGACTGAGTCGGTGTACTTGCTAGATAGTCGCAACTGAGTATGAACGCTGTGTGTGATTTGAAGATGGCCTCTGGGATGAGTTACATGTGCTAATAGCTTCGTAGAGGAGGCGGGACTTTGCTGCCCTTGTTGAAAAAGTAAAAATTGCTGAGGATGTGAAGCGCTCTGAGTGCCAGAATCGCGAGAAAGATAGGGGCAGAAATAAGAGGGATTTTAGATCCACGGGTTCTTCTGGAAGGTCTATAAAGGGCCAGATTTGATGGGTCAATCTGAACGGTTCTTATTATTGTTGCAAAACTGCAGCCTTGCACTGATTGCAAAAGAGCTCACCAGGGTGAGTGTTGGAAACGAATTGGGGGATGCTTCTGGTGTGGGTCTATGGATCATTAAGTTAAAAACTGTACTTAGAAGACTGTTCAGATGCAGGCTACAAGTTAGAGCCATGTTCAGCCAAGGAGAGGTGGTCAGCAGCCACCGAGAGGTCGTGGACAGGCTAGGGGTGGAAATGGTTTGAGATGAGGTCGTGGAGCATCGGGCAGAGGTACTGGTAACACTGAAGCGAGACAACCAGCCTTGGTCTATATTGCTCATCGCCGAGAGGATAGTGGCGCCCCTGACGTCATAACTGGTACGTTCCTGATTTATAATGTACCATACACTGCTTTAATTGACATTGGGTCTACTCACTCATATGTTGCATACACTGTGTCTGGGACGCTAGGTATTCAGTTTGAAAATACTGTTAGTGAGATGACTATATTAAGTCCACTGGGACAGTCGATACTGTGACAGTCGATTAGAGTGAATAAGTTATTTAGAGACGTACCCCTAAAGGTCCAAGGGGTTGTCTTTCCGACGGATTTGATGGAACTGCCGTTTGGAGAATTCGATATTATATTGGGCATGGATTGGCTAGGGAAACACCGTGTGAAATTGGATTGCACTGCTAAGCGTATGGTGTTGAAGTCTACTAAGGATGAGGAGGTGACTATGATAGGGGAGCAAAGATATTATCTGTCTAACTTAATTTCAGAGTTAAGGGTCGAGAAACTGGTTCGCAAGGGGTGCGAGATGTTTTTAGCTTATGTCAGCATTTCTGATTCTAAAGGTCCTTCTGTTGGAGATGTCAGAACTGTTAAGGAGTTTCTAGATGTATTTCCTAAAGAGCTTCCTAAATTTCCTCCAAAACGTGAGGTCGAATTCGGTATTAAGCTCCTACCTAAAACAGCTCCAGTGTCTATCGCCCCTTATAGGATGGCACCGAAGGAGCTGGTGGAGTTAAAAGCTCAAATTCAAGAGCTACTGGACCGAGGATTCATTCGATCGAGTGTGTCCCCATGGGGAGCACCAGTGTTATTCGTGAAGAAAAAGGATGGATCCATGTGCATGTGCATCAACTATCGTCAACTGAACAAATTGACTATCAAGATCAAGTACCCTTTGCTAAGGATAGATGATTTGTTTGACCAGCTGCGAGGAGCTTCAGTTTTCTCCAAGATAGATCTTCGATCTGGGTACCATCAGCTAAAGGTTAAGGAGGCTAATGTGTATAAGATTACGTTTAGAACTAGTTATGGTCACTACGAGCTTCTAGTGACGTCGTTTGGGTTGACGAATGTACTAGCAGCCTTTATGGACCTCATGAATCGGGTGTTCCAACTCTATCTAGACTGGTTCGTAGTTGTCTTTATAGATGATATTCTGGTGTATTCGAGAATCGAGGAGGATCATGATGCACATCTTCGAATTGTTTTGCAAATTCTGAGGGAAAAGCAGCTATACGCAAAGTTCAGCAAGTGTGAGTTCTGGCTGCGAGAAACGACATTTTTGTGTCACGTGGTGTCTACTGAGGGGATTAGGGTTGATCCTTGAAAAATTAAAGCCGTATTGGATTGGAAACCACCAAAGACGGTATCTGAGATTCAAAGCTTTCTGGGTTTGGCTGGGTATTACAAACGTTTTGTTAAGGGGTTTTCACTGATTGCTACATCTTTGACTGAATTACTACGTAAAGGGGTACCATTTAATTGGACTTATAAGCAGCAAGAGAGTTTTGAGAAATTGAAGAAATTTCTGACTGAGGCCCCTATTTTAAAACAACCAGAGTCTAGGAAGGAATTCACTATCTACAGTGATGCGTCGCACATTGGATTGGGTTGTGTGTTGATACAAGTGGGTAAGGTGGTTGCTTACGTGTCTCGTCAGCTTAAGCCTCACGAGGCGAATTATCCCACTCATGACTTGGAGCTTGCTGCGGTGGTTTCCGCACTGAAGATTTGGAGGCATTACTTATACCGTGAGAAGTCTATTATTTACACAGATCATAAAAGCCTCAAGTACCTCCTTACTCAGAACGAGTTGAATCTTAGGCAACGAAGGTGGATAGATTTGCTTAAGGATTATGATTGTTAAATTGAGTACCACCCTAGTAAGGCTAATATGGTAGTTGATACACTGAGCCATAGGGTTCTATCTGATTTGAGAGCAATGTTTGCTCGTCTCAGCCTATTTGATGATAGTAGCTTGTTGGCTGAGCTTCAAGTGAGACCAACCTGGACTGATCAAATTAGGAGAAATAGTTGTTGGATGAGTCATTGGCTCCTCATTTCTGATTAGTTGAGAATGTAGAGACTACGAATTTTGGGCTGAATAGTGAGGGAGTACTATGTTTCCGTAGGAGAGTTTGTATACCGAGGGATTCCGATTTGAGGCAATCTATACTGCAAGAAGTGCATAGTAGTCCGTATGCTATGCATCCTAGCGAAAATAAGTTATATCGAGATCTTTATGAGCTGTACTAATGGCCTGGGCTTAAGCGCGAGGTTATTGATTTCAAGGGTAAGTGCTTGACATGCTAGTAAGTTAAAGCTGAACATCAGCTGCCTTCTAGGTTATTGTAGCCAGTTAAGATTCCACTCTGGAAGTGGGAAGGAGTAACCATGGATTTTGTGAGTGGGCTATCTTTGATGCCTACTAAGAAGGATTCGGTAGGGGTTATCATAGACAGACTGACGAAATCTGCCCAATTTATACCGATCCGCACTGATTATTCGCTGTAGAAATTGGCCACGTTGTATGTGGCTGAGATTGTGAGACTGCATGGGGTAGCAGTTTCTATCATTTTGGACAGAGATCCTAGATTCACATCTCAGTTCTAGAAGAAGTTACACGAGGCTCTGGGTAAAAGTTTGGACATCAGTACTGCGTTCCATCCTCAGATAGACGGTCAGTCAGAGAGGGTGATTCAGATATTGGAGGACATGTTAAGATGCCGTGTAATTGATTTTCAAGGTAGTTGGGAAGACTTCTTGCCTTTGGCAGAGTTCGCTTACAACAACAGCTATCAGTCTAGTATTTAGATGGCACCATACGAGGCATTGTATGGTCGTAGGTGTCATACTCCTACATGTTGGACTGAGCTGGGTGAACGGTGAGTTCTGGGGCCAGAGTTGGTTTTTGATACCGAAAAAAAGGTGAAGTTGATTCGAGGTCAATTAAAGGAAGCATCTGATAGGTAGAAGTCTTATGCAGACTTAAAGTATAAAGAGATCGAGTACTCTGTAGGGGATTATATCTTTTTGAAGGTATCTCCATGGAAGAAAATTCTGAGATTTGGACGGAAAGGAAAATTGAGCCCTAGATTCATCGAACCTTACCGAGTGTTAAATCGTGTGGGATCGGTCGCCTATCAACTCAAGTTGCCTCCTGAATTAGACAGAGTGCATGATGTGTTCCATATCTCCATGTTGAGGCGATACTGCTCTGATCCCTCACACATAGTGCTAGTTGAGGGAATTGAGATTAGTCTTGATCTAACTTTTGAGGAAGAACCAGTGTAGGTCCTAGATCGTGGCATTAACGTATTAAGGAGGAACTCTGTCCCACTGGTCAAAGTGCTATGGCGTAATCATGGTTCAGAAGAAGCTACGTTGGAACTAGATGAGGCAATACAACAACAATACCATCACTTATTTTGTCTAGGTAAATTTCGAGGCCAAAATTTCTTTTAAGGGGTAGAGTTGTAACGCCCCAAAAATATAGGGTCTGTAATTTTGCATGGTTTGGCATAAATTCCATGTTTACTTTAATGGCTAGGTGATTTGGGTGTGTTTGGGAGTGTTTGGGAAGTCCTGGGTTCAAGCTCTAGCTTTTGCAGAATTTTTTTATTTTGCTCTTAAAAGAATCTGGATACTGGCACATAGGCTTTATAAATAATTGTGTTTGTTTATGACACAAAAGTGCCTTGTTGCTTAGTGGCAAGTAGCGCATGGAGCATTTGAGAGGGTATGGGTTCGAATCCCAGGTAATGTAAAGGAGATTTTATTTTATGTCTCTGTAGTGTGAGAGGTGGAGTTTGATTCAAACTCTAAAGAGGTGGTTGGAGACTTGGTCAAAAGAGATTTGGATGAAGGTTGGTGGGGATTTGGAGGAGGAAAAGGTGGAGAGATAAGGAGGAGAAATTTTTGGAGTTTGGGTAGGAAGGTGTTGGCCGAATTTGGGATTCTTTGGGATGTGTATTTGGCACTTTGGGGGAGCACTTTGGGAACTTCTTTTTTCTTTTGGTTGTGTCGAATTAGTATAGGAACAATAGGTTTTTTTGTTTATTTTTTTTTTTGGTAGCTTTCCTCTTGCAGAATACAAGATAACAAGTACTGAACTCTCTTTTGAAACCTTTCCCTTTCTTCTTCACATTTTTTCTCTGCCGAATTGGCATCTTCTTCTCCTGTTTTCTAAACTGAATACCTTAGACCTTCAATCCCGATCTTAGTGCTTGACTGAATATGCTATCTTTGGATCATCTCTGCTTCCGTCTCTCCCTCTATTCCTAAGTAATAGCCAAATATCTTGTTTTCTCCTCACACCTTCTAAAACTCTGATAGGCCGATCTCAGGATAGACCTTCACATACTTTCATTTGTCACTCCATTTTCTATTGCGAATCTATCGTTACCCTTTCTCTTTGTTACCAAGCTGAATATTGGTGGTAGGTAAGTAGGTTGTGTTTTTGTTACTTTTCAGTTTTCCTTTCTAGGATTATCGTTACTACTATCTAATGATCTTCCTTTGGTTTACTCTCTTAGATCGAGTGCAATACTCCACCCACGTGTGTCGCCCTTTAAGTCAGTATTCAGTTATGAAGGATAAGGTAAGTTTTCTTTTGTCTTGCTCAAGTTATTGTTGATGGGTGTAAACTACATTCTTAATCAACCCTCTAACGAGATCTGTTGTTATGCAGTTAGTGGTCAATCAACAAAAGTGGGAGTCTAGCCAAGCGATTTAAAGGTTTAAGGCTACACTGTTGTTTATCAAGGTTAGTGGTATGGACAATATAGAGATTCAGGGTTTGTGAATCTTATTATTATCGATTTAAGGGCTGATTGAATATTTGGATTGAATTTAGGTTGGTGCTTTCGGAATTTTGAAAGGGGTCACTAGAAGGTGTGTAATCGTACACCAAATTTTGCTACTGTCAAAATGTTGGATAAAGGTGTGTATTCACACCATTATGTTACTGTGAATTGGCAAAAGCCAAAAAGCCGAAACTTCGTCATTTGAGGCTTTACGAGCGTGCGAATGCTTGTATGGTAAACTGAGCCCGAAAATCATGGGCGACAAACTGTAGAGGCCGCCACGAGCGTTCTCGCAGGCTTGGGCCATTATGGGCCTCGTTAGGCCGAGATGGGCCGTGTGGGCCCAATGAGCTTGTCGGCCCCATACAGATAAAATTTGCGGGTGGGCTATGGTGATCGCATGGTCGCTACTAAATTTAGGATAAATGGACCACACGAGTGTGTGGGCTCACTTGGGCCGAGTAATGAGCTTTGGACCCATTTACATTGTTTTGGCCATATGGGTTATCTGAGTCGTTCGAGACGACTGTAAACCTTTTGAAGGGTCATTATCTGTACTAAGACCCCAAAAATTAGTTAAATGACCAAAATAGCCCTGATGGGTAAAATTACTATTTTACCCTTAATCGACGAAATGACCGTTATACCCCTAGTGGTAGGTTAATTGATGTGTGTATGACATCT
This sequence comes from Gossypium longicalyx, assembly GCA_025698465.1. Lineage (NCBI taxonomy): Eukaryota > Viridiplantae > Streptophyta > Magnoliopsida > Malvales > Malvaceae > Gossypium > Gossypium longicalyx. Next base: position 44,838,705 of record CM047007.1, on the reverse strand, counting down.
ATATGACTGGTTTTGAGTATGACATACTGCATACACGTAATATTTATGACACGACATACTGCATGGGGTTAGGTTTCTGATTTGGAGGAAGTACTGTATTATTGGCTTTGCCACGTAATTACTGCTCTGGTGGCTTTGCCACGTTTACTATTATAAGTAGCTTTGTTGCGTTACTACTAGCAGCTTCGCTGCGATATTAGTGTGTTGGTTGGGTGGGTCGATTTAATCCCTACATGGTGTGTTGGTTGGTATGGGTGGTGTGTTGATTGGATTGGGGCGGGGTCGGTTACATGACTGCATTGTACTGATACTGAATTGGGCTTAGGCCCACACTGTTACTGTATAGGGCTAAGGCCCAGACTGTACCGATAATGAATAGGGCTTAGGCCCAGACTGTTACTGCGTGCATTGTTTACTGTTTGACTAATAGGGGATTACACACTGAGCTTTCATAAACTCACCATTTCTTTCCAACTGTGCAGGTAATCCCCAGCCTTAGATGATTTAGTGCTGCGAGGGACTCGAATGTGGCCACACGATTGCTGATGTTCTACTTTTGACTTTATTAATTTAAATTTCATATTGGATTTTTGATTATTTAATAAGGCCATTTGTGGTTTTAACTTTTATTTGGGCTTTAATTTCTTACCTCAAACTGCTAGACTAGGAAGAGATGAGTTTTCAAAATAATAATTATTTTCAAGGAAAACACGCATTTTAAACTTCAAAGTTTTTTTTAAAAGCTTCCGCAATTTTATTCAGTTTAAGGAATCAACGGTGATAAATATGGCAATCATTTTGACAAATTATTTTTTTATTAGTAACAACTTAACTTGCCAAATTTTCTCAAGCAATAATAACTAAAAGGGTTTTAACTTAAGTTTAGATTCTTAACGACAAGTCTTATTTTCGAAAAGCACTTCGATGTGACACGCCAGATCTAGCCATAACGTCTAGGCCGATTTTGGGGTGTTACATAAGCTATCACCTTGCCCTCCTGCATAAGAACACAACCCAATCCATTCAAGGATGCATCTCTATAAACCACAAATTCTTTTTCCAATTTAGGCTGCACCAAAATTGGAGCCTCAGTCAACAATGCCTTTAGTGTCTCAAAAATCTATTAGCATTTTTCCGTCCATTCGAACTTAACATCTTTCTATAACAATCTCGTCATTAGAGTAGCAATCATGGAAAATCCTTTAGCAAACTATCTGTAATAACCGGCTAAGCCTAGGAAGCTTCTAACCTCTGACACATTCATCGGTAGTTTCCATTTGACAATAGCCGAAATCTTACTCGGATCTACTTGAATGCCATCACCCGAAATTATGTGCCCCAAGAATCTGACTTCTTTAAGCCAAAACTCATTTTTACTAAACTTAGCATACAACTGCTTGTCTCTCAGGATTTGCAAAACTATTCTCAAGTGTTTGGCATGCTCGGTCCCATCATGAGAATAAATCAGTATATCGTCAATAAAAACAACCATAAATTTATCCAGTTATGGTCAAAAAATACGGTTCATTAAGTCCATAAATACCACGGGAGCATTCGTTAAACCAAAAGGCATAACCAAAAATTCATAGTGACCATACCTCATCCGAAATGTAGTCTTCGGTACGTCTGAATCTTTAACTCTCAGCTGGTAATAATCGGACCTCAAGTTTATCTTTAAAAATACTATGGCTCCCTTCAATTGGTCAAACAAGTCATCGATTCTTGGTAAAGGGTATTTGTTCTTTATGGTTACCTTATTGAGCTGTTGGTAGTCAATGCACAATCTCATTGAACCATCTTTCTTTTTCACAAATAGCATCGGTACGCCCCATGGAGAATAACTAGGTCTAGCAAAACCTTTATCCGTTAACTCTTGTAACTGGACTTTTAACTCCTTTAACTCTGTCAGAACCATCTGCAATATCCGGAATTAATTCAATGCCAAACTCAACTTCCCTAATTGGAGGTAATCTAGGCAACTCTTCCGGAAACACATTTGGATATTCACATCCTTCTGGCATTGACTCAATTTTCAACTCAGACTCCTTCATATTCAACACAAGGGAAGATAAGATTCATAACCCCTTTCTTATACATCTCTGAGCAGTCAAGGAAGAAATCAGTACAGGCAAGCTATCAGATTCATTTGATTTAACCCGAAGAATGTCACCACTTTCACATTTCAATTCAATGATTTTCCTTCCACAGTTTACTACTATATCATGCATGGTCAACCAAACCATACCAAGTATTATATCAAATTCATAAAATAGTAAAAGCATGAGATTAGCTGGAAAGCAATGACCTCTAATCATTAAAGGGCAGTTCTTACATACTATGTCAACTATCACATACTTTCCTAGAGGGTTTGACACTTTTATCACAAATTCTGTAAACTCAACGGGCATGTTCATGCTGGACACCAATTTCACACAAACATATAAATGGGTAGATCTCGGATCATTCAAAGCAACAACAAAAGTACCATACAGAGAAAAAGGACCCGTAATCACATCAGGGGATGAAGCCTCTTCGCGAGCGCGAATGGCGTAAGTCCTCGCAGGTGCTCTACATTTGAGTCTCCCAGATGGATCACTAGGTTCACTCTTGCTATTCACTCTATTTCCCAGATTCTTCTGTGGTCTCCCTCTTGAAGTGGCATTGCCCGATCTTGGACTCTGAAATTTTTCCTTTTCAACCTTCTCAGGATAATCCTTGATAAAATGATCATGTGAACCACAGCTAAAACATGCTCGGTTATTCATCCAGCATTCACCGGGGTGACATCTGCCACAATGTTGACACTTAGCTCTATTAGATCGAGGGTTACCCACACTTGCTATTGAAGTAGTTTGAGCCTTATGAACCGTATATTGTTTTCCATGGTTTCTGTTTGAAACCCAGCCGAAACACTCAATCAAGTATTAAACTCTCTCGATTTCTTAGTTGATGACTGAAATGATTTACCCATCTATCTCTTCTTTGAATCTCGAGACTCTAACTTAGCTTTTCTCTTCTCTTTAGCCAATTCCTCAGCTTTACAAGCTCTCTCTACGAGCACAACAAATTCTCTCAGTTCAAGGACACCCACCAATAATCGGATGTTTTCGTTTAACCCTTCGTCAAATCTTTTGCACATGATGGCCTCAGTCGATAAACATTCTCGAGCGTATTTGCTTAGTCTCACAAATTCATGCTCATATTCTGCTACCGTCATTCGGCCTTGTTTTAACTCGAGGAATTCCTTTCTCTTCTGATCAATAAACCTTTGACTAACGTACTTCTTACGAAATTCTTCTTGGAAAAATTCCCAATTAATTCTCTCTTGGTACCACTGACACAACGGTGTTCCACCACTGATAAGCCGAGTATTTCAAGAGGGACACAACACATTTCATGCATTCCTTAGGTGTGCATGATAACTCATCAAACACCCTAATGGTATTCTTGAGCCAGAACTCTGCCCTCTCAGGGTCATCATCTTTACCAGCTCAAAACTCTTCAGTTCTTTGTTTTCGAATTTTATCCACTGGAGGTCTATTTAGTCTTATAAAACCCATACCTTAGGGTGCTACAGGAATATGCTAAGGAATAGGTAGGGGTGAAAGGGGTTGAACGTTCGAGTTTGTTCGAACGAACTTCGTATACCAGGTGTCCATCATATAGAGAAAGGCTTCTCTGCCTCTTTCTTCTTGACTAACTATAGGGGGTCTACTATCAGACGGTGCTGTCCCTTCAGCGAGCGCATGCGCATTACTTTCAACATCATCTGCCACTGCTCAGTCGGGATCCATTTACTTTATAAAAACACATGTCAAAATCGTCAGGAGTCATCACATATCATAATATATATGGTATGTATAGCTAGACTCGTACACATGCTATGTTAGTCTAAGAATCGACTAAATTGTAGCTCTGATACCAATAAATGTAACAACTCTTACCCGTGTCTGACACCGGGACAGGATGCGAGGCATTACTGGACTTAAACACCAGCAAACATACACAACTGGCCATAAAACTTCGTTCAATTTAAAAGCACTCATACACATGAAAATTGTCCCTTATATAGGCCTACAATTCCCAAAACATACATTAGGAGTAGTTAAGGACTAATCCGAGAACTTTAGAAAAACTTAGAAAAATTTTCATGAAACAGGGTCACACGCCTGTGTAGGTAGACCATGTGGTCACATACGCCCGTGTCCTCAGTCCGTGTAACTCTTTGTTTATGATGTCATCAACACAAATAGGGTTACAAGGCCAAGTCAAAAGCCTATGTGCTCAGACCCTGTGGCGAATTAAATTCCAAAATTAGGTGCAAACTTCACACGGACTGAGCACACGCCCATGTCTTAAGGTCGTGCCCTTCACATGGCAGAGACACACGTCCATCTCTGCCTGTGTGTTTACTATTAGGCATTCTATCTTGCATTATTAGGGTGCAAAGACAACCAAATCACACGCCCACGGGGTAAACCGTGTGTCACACATGGTCTAGACACACGCTTGTATGCCTACCCGTGTGGACAAATTTGAGGCTATTTTCCAAGCCATTTGTCACCCTTAAATGCTCATTCACTCATAAATTTTTTATGGCATGCAACATAGTATATTTAGTCACTCAAAGACTCATAAACTTGATTAATTCATGACTTTGTAATGTCAACATATCACCTATCCAAACCATCATGCTTTCATATAGCATTCCACACCAATTTCATATTTATTCATCTTGGTAAACCTACTTCCAATTTACTCAATTATACCTTAGCTTTGGTCATACTTATTAGCCACGATTCATTCATTTAGAACTTATGCCATTCATCACACATTTCATCCACAAGCAACCACATCAAGCATAACACATTGCATGCATGCATAATTGATTAGGGTTACAACCCAAATAATCAATATGAATAATATCAAATGGACATATACAAAATGAATCAAATATTACCATGAGCCCACACATTTGGCTAGACCAGTATGACATATAACAAAAAGACCAATCCCCTATACATGCCATACTCAAAATGTTGAGACTAACTATACCCAAATGTCTAGTTGATAGTGTGGTCGAGACTCTGACGTCCTTCGATCCCTGAGCTAGCTTGGCGATACTATAAGAAAATGGAAAAGAGAAGGGAGTAAGCTTAGTAAGTTCACATGCAAATAAGTAGCAACATAATCATATATATATATAAATACCATTGACATAACATAATTACATATGTGTCATCCTAGATTCATAGGCATAACTTACACAATTTCGATCTTACCAAAAGTTCATCACATACCGAGCTCATTTATATGAGTTTTTCGTACATACCTCTACCAACTCGTAACAGATTGTCATATTTCCTCATTGTTGACTTACCTATCGAATAACTCATAGGTTTACTTGTTGAACACTCGGAATACTATAGAATACATGGAAGACTTGCACATAGTGCCTCAAACATAGCCACAGGCTACCTCATATCAAAATCACTCATTGCTCGCTCTCGAGCTAATCACGGGCCTACTCACACAAGCTGACAGGTACCCACAACACATGCCGGGCCACTTAGCCACCAGTAGAACGTACAAGACTAGCACTCGAATTCACATAGCCACATATACACATAATTTCATGAGCTCATAATCACATAGTCCTTAGTGACATGTCACATTGTATCCTACATTATTCCTAAGGTTCAAATGAGATTTTCTCGATAACGCATATTCGTCGAACTCGTCCACAATGTCATGCTCATAGACAATAAAGTCATTCATACACTAAGCATAATAATTAGACATAAAAATTCATACATAAATAAAACATTCAAACATGATATATTATTGCATTATTTACACATGAACTTACCTCGATACATAATATGGACAATTAATTAGATTTCATCCAAGATCTTGTTCTTTCCTTGGTCTAGGTTCAGACTCTGTTTTTCTTGGTCTATAATAGCAAATTCAGCTCATTTAATCATCACATTATTCAAATCAGTCCACAAACTATATTTAGGTAAAATTATAGTTTTTCCCCTAAACTTTTACATATTTGCAAATTAGTCCCTATGCTCGTAAAATGAAATGTGTTCATTTTCTTTGTTACCCAATCCTAGCCGAACTTATAACTTACTCATTGAAGCTTACATTTCCCATTAATTCATACATCTTACTACCTATTTTAAAAACTTTGCAAATGAGTCCTTGCTAGGCATTTTGACTAGAAATCACTTGGTAAAAGATGCTTATCACTCATCAAACATTCATATTCCTCCATTAAACATCAAAACACATGCATGTCATACATGGGTAAAATTTCAAACATGAACCCTACTAAAAAATATGGCTAGAAATAGGTGAATCGGGTTACGAGGGTTTTAAAAATGTAAAAAGTATTAAAAATGGGGCTAGGATATACTTACTATTGAGCTTGAAAGGATGAAAAAAACCCTAGCTATGGCTCCTTAGGATTTTCAGCAATGAGGGAAGAAAATGGACACAATTTTGACTTATTTTTCCCTTTTTATTCTTTTATTAACCAAATGACAAAAATGCCCTTAAGGCCTTTCTTTCAAATTTTTCCTATTCATGCTCATTTTTGTCCATAATTATAGAAATTGGGAAAATTGTATTTAGGGACCTCTAATTAATAATTCATGGCAATTTCATGCTTAAAGCTTCTAGAACTCACATTTTGCGACTTTTGCAATTTAATCCTAAATGTCAAATTGGACAATTTATCAATAAAATTTCTTCATGAAATTTTCACACAAGCATGCAATCATATCATAGATCTCATAATAATCATAAAATAATTATTTCTACTTCAGATTTGTGGTCTTGGAACCACTGTTCTGACTAGGCCTTAATTTGGGATGTTACACGAGCTCACTAAGCTATATAGCTTACTTTGTTTAATTTTCCATCTTTTATAGTGATTTTAAAGCTAGCTCAGACTCAAGGATCGTCAGAGACATCATCACACTATCAAGCTATAAATTTGGTACTTTTAAGTTTATGTTTTGAGTATATGGCATGTATAGGCATTTTGAGTCATTTTAATTATAGGTTTTTTTATAATCTTGGCCATGTGAAATGGTTTGTAAATGTATATGTTTTGACTTGTAACTATAGCCATGAGAGTTGGCTTAATTTGGTTGTTTTGGTTATGTATAAATATGTGCATACTGTTTTGTATTGTGAGTTTAAGGATGAATATATAATGCTTAGGAATTATAAAGATTAGGATGTTAAGTGGTTTATTTTAGAGTAGTTACATGCTTGTGTTTTGATGCAAAAAATTATGCAAGTTAGAAGTGTATAATTAGTTGATTTATAAATGTGAATTGGTATAAATAGTATAGCATGTATTTGTGATTTGTGTGCACAGAGAATGAAAGAATAGAATGTGCATGAGATATGGCTGAATTGGTTAATTAGAATGCCTTTTAATGTTATGTTTTGATGCCATTTGGGTTTAAGTAGGTGTGCACAAGTTTGGGTGGCAAAATGGCTTGGTAAATAGCCTATTTTTGTATACACGGGCAGAGACACGGGCGTGTGTGATACACGGTCATGTACGCAGCCGTGTGTCCTCTAGTGTTGAAATTAAAATCAAGTCAGTATGCTCTACACGACCTCACAGACGGGCGTGTGACTTGGCCGTGTGGCGTAAGTCAGTATACCCTAGAGGTTTGGCACGGCCTATCACACGACCTGGCACACGGGCTTGTATGGCTATTTTTAGGGCACACGAGCTAGCCACACAAACGTGTGTGTTAGCTGTATTGTAATATCCCGAATTAGGGCCTAATCGGAATAGTGGTTTCGTGACCACAAATTCGAGATAGAAATAATTATTTTATAATTATTTTGATGTTTATGATATGATTGCATGATTGTGTGAAAATTTCGTGACGAAATTCTATGCATAAACTGCTTAAGTTGAAATTAGGGACTAAATCGAATAAGTTGCAAAACTCGCATTCTAGAAGTTTTTAGTATGAAATTACTTTGGAATATTAATGAGGAGGTCTTAAATAGAAATTTGACCAATTTCTAAAATTTTGGACAAAAATGGGCTTGTACATGAAAATTTTCAAAGAAAGGTATTAAGGGTATTTTGGTCATTTGGTAATTAAAAGATTAAAAAAAGGAAAAAGATGGCAAAATATGTCCATCTTCTTCATTAGGACAAAAATTAAAGGGTTCTCCATAGCTAGGGTTTGTTTCAAGCTTCCAAGCTCCATAGTAAGTGATTCCAAGCCCCGTTTTTAATGTTCTTTACGTTTTTGGAGTCCCGGTAACTTGATTTAGCTTATGCTAGCAATAATTTAACCTAGGGTTCATATTTGGAAAAATACCCATAGGTGAAATTTGTGTATTTTGGTGTTTTATGATAGAATGTGAGGTTTTAAATTATGTTAGACAACTTATGCTACTCGGTTTTAAGTGAAAACGAGAAAAAGGGCTCAATCGGTAAAAATACCTAATAGTCATAAGTACATGTTAGAGTGTGAAATTGATGCTGCCATAGAAGGGAAAATGATCAGCATGTCATAAAACATAAGAAAATGGGATGAAGTTTAATTCCCGAGCCTAGGGGAAAAAGTGTAATTATGCAAAAGTTTAGGGGCAAAATTGTAATTTTTCCAAAGTTCATATTAAATGTTGTTTTGATGAATGTATGTATTAAATAAGATTAATTTGGCATTATAGATCAATAGAAACGAGATTCATGTCGTGATCGAGGGAAAAACAAAGTTTAAGAGGAATAGGCTTGATTGCTAATATTTTGTATCGAGGTAAGTTCATGTGTAAATGTAGTAATATAATTGTCATTTTAAGTAATTTAATGTTATTTATGTGATATGATGATTAATATCATGAACTATTATGCTTTATGGTTATTATTGAATAATATGTAAATTATGAATTACTACCGAGTATCAGTTTCGATGTTCCGTGGAAGACAGCAAAGATGTGTAATCGTGGAAAAAGCCCGTTTGAACCTTGGGAATAGATTAGAATACAAGTGACATGTCACTAGGATGGTTGGGCATCCGAACTCGTTGAGTTGAGTCCGAGTTCACTTATGGATGCAAATGTCCGAACTCGTTGAGTTGAGTCCGAGTTCGTGAGATGTAACTAGGCATCCGAGCTCGTTGAGTTGAGTCCGAGTTCACTTATGGATGCGAACGCCCGAGCTCGTTGAGTTGAGTCTGAGTTCGCTTATGGGCGGGTTACATGGTAGCTTGGCTACATATGTGGTACTTATGTACAAACTTTCCGTGTATTCGAATTATATTCCGATGTGTTCAACGGGTGGATCTTAAGAAAATAAGGAGAATGCCTAAAACGAAGGTGACATGTTGGTAAGTGTGGTAAATGAGAAAATTTGACAGGTATGTGCTTAAATCTTCGGGTTGAGAACTTGGTATGATGAAATCGTAGCATGATATTAAATGCAAATGTAACATGAATGTCTTGGTGTTGTTTATGCAAATGATGTTTTTATGTGGAATTGCATGATTATATTACTTACTATTTGCATGTGAACTTACTAAGCATTTATGCTTACTCCCGCCTTTTCTTTCATTGTAGTTTTGACAAGCTGGCTTGAGAATCGGGATAGGTCGAAGACTCGTTCACACTATCCGAAGGCTTAAATCAGTAAAATGGCTTATATATTTTGAATGTGGCATCTATGGCAAAATACTCACTTTGTGTAATTGATCTTATGATATGGCTATGGTTTGGCAAGAAAAGGGTTTGTAAATGATTAGCCATTGGAATGACCAATCTAAGTCATATTTGATGTTATGTATGTTTAAAATGATAATTAGTCCATGAAAATCCTTAGTAAAGTGAAATTTGCCATAAAACAGAATATGACAGTTGCAGTGATGTAAATTTGAAAAATCACTAAAAATAGTAGAAATGGAATTAAATGATGAGTGAGTTATGAAATTTAATCTTAATGAGTCTATTTTCATATGGATTGAACAATAACAGGTATATGAATTATAATTTATGACACATTTGAATTTTTGTGAAATAGGGCCAGAGTGATTTCTGGATCCCCTGTTCTGAATTTTTAAATTCACTATAAATTGTATAAATATAATTAGAAGCCATACTTTATATGTACAGACTTCTTATTGAGTCTAGTTTTAAGAGAAACAAACTTCATAGTCATTGAAATTCTGTATAGGGAGATATCTGATTCCTAATACACAGAGGTCAGAGTAGTCGAACCCTAAAACAGGGTAGACTTTAACTAATAAACTGTACTAATTGGCCCAGCAAAAAAATTCTAGAAAAAAATTATTAAATAGATATGTAAGTCTAGTTTCATGGAAAATTTACGGAATTGGATTTTGAGTTTCGAAACTTGAGATATGAATTTTTAAGTGACTATGATGCAGTTAGCCAGCTTGTCTGAAAATTTTAAAAATAAATTGTTTAAGCTGTTTAATTGATGAAATTAAGTTTAGTAACACCTCATGCTCGACTCCGGCGACGGCCTCGGGTACGGGGTGTTACATTTGGTGGTATAAGAGCAGGTTTAGTCGGTTCTCGAACTAATGTGTTGTATGTACGAGTTTTGCTATACATGCCATGCCATATATATATTGTGATAGTGTGGCGACTTCTGACCTTTTAAATGATTTTGTTTTATAGTAAATGGATCCCGATCCAGCTGTGGCTGATGATGTAGAAAGTAATGCATCGGCTCTGGCTGAAGGGGCGGTACCGACTGAAAATCCACCTCCTACTGTTGGTCAAGGAGGAGGAGAAGGGGCTTGAGAAGCCTTTCTCCAAATGATGAATGCCTGGTATACTGAGTTCGTTCGTACAAACCCGAATGCACAACCTCCCCCACCTCCCCCGATTCCTCAACCTATACCCCCGATGCCTCAAGGTGTGGATCTGATGAAATTTCACAGAACTCCAGTTGACAGAATCCGCAAGCAAGGGGCCGAAGAATTCAGGGCAAATGTTGATGATGATGCCGAGAAAGTAGAGTTTTGGCTTGAGAACTCTATTCGGGTATTTGATGAATTGTCTTGTATACCTAAGGAATGCTTGAAATGTGCTATATCATTGTTGAGGGATTCAGCCTATTATTGGTGGAAGACATTGATTTCAGTGGTACCGAAAGAGAAGGTGACTTGGGAATTCTTTCAAGAAGAATTTCGGAAGAAATACATCAATGAAAGATTTGTTAATCAAAAGCGTAAAGAGTTTCTTGAGTTGAAGCAAGGGCTCTAGCTAGAACTTATACCATAAAGGCACGTGAAGATGCTTCATCACCCGATGTGATTACTGGTATATTTTCTCTTTATGATGTTAATGTTACTTCTTTGATTGATCCCGGTTCTACTCATTCATATGTGTGCATGAAACTGGTGTCTAGTATGAATATACTTGTTGAGAACACAGAATTTATAATTAAAGTGTCGAATCCGTTAGGTAAATGTATGATAGTTGATAAAGTATGCAAGAAATGCCCTTTAATGATTCGGGGTCATTACTTTCCGGCCGACTTGATGTTGTTGCCGTTTGATGAATTTGATGTTATTTTGGGTATGGATTGGTTGACATTGCATGATGCTATAGTAAATTGCAAAGAAAAGGTTATAGAATTAAAGTGTGAAAGTGGTGAAATTCTATGGGTTAAACCAGGCAAATCAGAGACACTATCTAGTGTGATTTCTTCGATGTTGGCTTAGAGATATTTGAGGAAGGGTTATGAAGCTTATTTGGCGTATGTAATTAATACAAAAGAAATTGAAAAGAAAGTTGAATCAATGCCGATTGTGTGTGAGTTCGCGGATATATTTCCAGAAGAATTGCCGAGTTTGCCTCCAGTCAGGGAAGTAGAATTTGGTATTGATTTGATACAGGGAACAGCTCCGATCTCGATTACTCCGTATAGAATGGCACCAGCAGAGTTGAAAGAATTAAAGTAGCAGTTGCAAGAGTTGACTGATAAAGGCTTTGTGAGACCGAGTTTTTCACCTTGGGGTGCTCCCGTGTTATTTGTTAAAAAGAAGGATGGTTCTATGAGATTGTGTGTTGACTATTGGCAGTTAAACAAGGTGACAATCAAGAACAAGTATCTGTTGCCGAGAATTGATGATTTATTTGATCAGCTAAAAGGAGAAACATGGTTTTCAAATATTGACTTGAGATCTGGGTACTACCAGCTACGAGTAAAAGAGTCGGATGTGCCTAAAACTGCTTTTAGAACAAGGTACGGTCATTATGAATTTTTAGTTATGCCATTCGGGTTGACAAATGCTCCTGCTGTGTTTATGGATTTAATGAATCGCATATTTCGGCCATACTTGGACAAATTTGTTGTGGTGTTTATAGATGATATTTTAATTTATTCAAAAGATGAGACAGAGCATGCTGAGCATTTGAGGATAGTTTTGCAAACTTTGAGAGATAAGCAGCTGTATGCTAAGTTTAGTAAAAGTGAATTTTGGCTCCAGAAAGTTGGATTTTTGGGTCATATTGTTTCAGGTGATGGTATACGAGTTGATCCTAGTAAAATTTCAGCCATTGTTGATTGGAAACCACCAAAAAATGTAACCGAGGTTAGAAGTTTCTTGGGGCTAGTTGGGTATTATCGGCGGTTTGTAAATGGATTTCCTATAATTGTTGCTCCTATAACTAGATTACTCCGAAAGAATGTTAAGTTTGAGTGGACGGAAGAATGTCAACAGAGTTTTGAAGAATTGAAAAAGTTATTAACTGAAGCACCAGTGTTGGTACAACCCGAATCAGGTAAAGAATTTGTGGTGTATAGTGATGCTTCTCGAAATGGTTTAGGATGTGTACTTATGCAAGAAGGAAAAGTGGTGGCTTATGCTTCGAGGCAGGTAAAATCTCATGAAAGAAATTATCCGACTCATGATTTTGAATTAGCTGCTATAGTGTTTGCTTTAAAGATTTGGCAACATTATTTGTATGGTGAAAAGTACCGAGTATATACCGACCAAAAAAGTCTTAAGTACTTGATGTCACAAAAAGACTTGAATTTGAGACAGCGAAGATGGTTGGAGTTATTGAAAGATTACGAGCTTGTTATTGATTACCATCCGGGAAAAGCGAATGTGGTTACCGATGCTTTGAGCAGAAAGTTGCTATTTGCTTTGAGAGCTATGAATACTCAGTTAAAGGTATAAGATGATGGTTCGATTTTAGCAGAGTTAAGAGCAAGACCGATGTTTTTACAAGAGACTTGTGAAGCTCAGAAAAGTGATGAAGATTTGCAAGCCAAGAGAAAACAGTGTGAAGCTGATACTGGGTCAGATTTCAAAATTGATTCTGATGGTTGCTTGATGTTTAAAAATCAGATTTGTGTACCGAAAAATAATGAGTTGATTCAAAATATTTTGCATGAAGCACATAATGGTTGTTTGGCGGTTCACCCGGGCAGTACGAAAATGTATAATGACTTGAAGAAAATGTATTGGTGGAATGGAATGAAAAGAGATATATCCGACTTTGTATCAAAGTGCTTAATTTGTCAACAAGTGAAAGCTGAACACCAAGTACCTTCGGGACTACTCCAGCCTATCATGGTTCCTGAATGGAAATGGGATCGGATTACTATGGATTTATATCAGGGTTACCGTTAACTCCGGGGAAGAAATATGCCATCTGGGTAATAGTTGACAAACTGACTAAATCGGCTTATTTTATTCCGGTACGTACGGATTATTCTCTTAATAAGTTGGCTGAATTGTATATCAGTGAGATTGTTAGACTTCATGGGATACCTTTGTCGATTATTTCGGATAGAGATCCAAGATTTACTTCGTGGTTTTGGCAAAAATTGCAAGAGGCATTAGGTACAAAGTTAAATTTCAAAGATCGCTTTTCATCCACGAACTAATGGACGATCAGAGAGAGTGATTCAGATTCTTGAAGACATGCTCAGATGTTGTGTATTGGAATTTCAAGGTAGTTGGGAAAGATACTTACTGTTGGTAGAATTTGCTTATAATAATAGTTATCAGACGAGTTTGAAGATGGCACCTTATGAAGCATTGTATGGTCGTAAATGTCGGACACCATTGTATTGGACTGATCTCAAGGAAAATTAGATTTATGGAGTTGATCTAATAAAAGAAACCGAAGAAAAAGTGAAAGTGATTCGAGATTGTTTGAAAGCTGCTTCGGATAGACAGAAATCTTATGCGGATTTGAAACGAAAGGAAATCGAGTTTCAAGTTGGTGATACAGTATTTTTAAAAGTGTCTCCATGGAAGAAAGTTCTTAGATTTGGACGGATGGGCAAGTTAAGTCCGCGTTTTATTGGGCCGTATGAAATAATTGAAAAAGTTAGACCGGTAGCATATCGGCTAGCATTACCACCTGAATTAGAGAAGATTCATTATGTGTTCCACGTATCTATGTTACGTCGGTATCATTCGGATCCCTCACATATAATTTCACCGACAGAAATTGAGCTACGACCGGATATGACTTACGAAGAAAAACCGATTAAGATTTTAGCTCGAGAGGTCAAGCAACTAAGAAATAAAAGTGTCGCTCTCGTGAAAGTATTGTGGCAAAAGCACGGGGTAGAAGAGACTACATGGGAACCGGAGGAAACTATGAGAAATCAATACCCACACCTGTTTATCGGTAAGATTTTCGAGGACGAGAATCCTTAAAGGGGGGAGAGTTGTGATATCCCGAATTAGGGCCTAATCAGAATAGTGGTTTCGTGACCACAAATTCGAGATAGAAATAATTATTTTATAATTATTTTGATTTTTATGATATGATTGCATGATTGTGTGAAAATTTCGTGACGAAATTCTATGCATAAACTGCTTAAGTTGAAATTAGGGACTAAATCGAATAAGTTGCAAAACTTGCATTCTAGGAGTTTTTAGTATGAAGTTACTTTTGAATATTAATGATGAGGTCTTAAATAGCAATTTGACCAATTTCTAAAATTTTGGACAAAAATGGGCTTGTACATGAAAATTTCAAAGAAAGGTATTAAGGGTATTTTGGTCATTTGGTAATTAAAAGATTAAAAATGGGAAAAAGATGGCAAAATATGTCCATCTTCTTCATTAGCACGAAAATTAAAGGGTTTTTCATAGCTAGGGTTTGTTTCAAGCTTCCAAGCTCCATAGTAAGTGATTTCAAGCCCCGTTTTTAATGTTCTTTACGTTTTTGGAGTCTCGGTAACTTGATTTAGCTTATGCTAGCAATAATTTAACCTAGGGTTCATATTTGGAAAAATACCCATGGGTAAAATTTGTGTATTTTGGTGTTTTATGATAGAATATGAGGTTTTAAATTATGTTAGACAACTTGTGCTACTCGGTTTTAAGTGAAAACGAGAAAAAGGGCTTAATCGGTAAAAATACCTAATAGTCATAAGTACATGTTAGAGTGTGAAACTGATGCTGCCATAGAAGGGAAAAATGATCAGCATGTCATAGAACATAAGAAAATGGGATGCAGTTTAATTCCTGAGCCTAGGGGCAAAAGTGTAATTATGCAAAAGTTTAGGGGCAAAATTGTAATTTTGCCAGAGTTCGTATTAAATGTTGTTTTGATGAATGTATGTATTAAATAAGATTAATTTGGCTTGATTGCTAATATTTTGTATCGAGGTAAGCTCATGTGTAAATGTAGTAACATAATTGTCATTTTAAGTAATTTAATGTTATTTATGTGATATGATGATTAATATCATGAACTATTATGCTTTATGGTTATTATTGAATAATATGTAAATTATGAATTGCTACCGAGTATCGGTTTTGATGTTCCTTGGAAGACGGCAAAGATGTGTAATCGTGGAAAAAGCCCGTTTGAACCTTGGGAATAGATTAGAATACAAGTGACATGTCACTAGGATGGTTGGGCATCCAAACTCGTTGAGTTGAGTCCGAGTTCACTTATGGATGCAAATGTCCGAACTCGTTGAGTTGAGTCCGAGTTCGTGAGATGTAACTAGTCATCCGAGCTCGTTGAGTTGAGTCTGAGTTCACTTATGGATACGAGCGCCCGAGCTCATTGAGTTGAGTCCGAGTTCACTTATGGGCGGGTTACATGGTAGCTTGGCTACATATGTGGTACTTATGTACAAACTTTCCGTGTATTCGAATTATATTCCGATGTGTTCAACGGGTGGATCTTAAGAAAATAAGGAGAATGCCTAATACGAAGGTGACATGTTGGTAAGTGTGGTAAATGAGAAAATTTGTGGTATGTGCTTAAATCTTGGGTTGAGAACTTGGTATGATGAAATCGTAGCATGATATTAAATGCAAATGTAACATGAATGTCTTGGTGTTATTTATGCAAATGATGTTTTTATCTGGAATTGCATGATTATGTTATTTACTATTTGCATGTGAACTTACTAAGCATTTATGCTTACTCCCTCCTTTTCTTTCATTGTAGTTTTGACAAGCCGGCTTGAGAATCGGGATAGGTCGAAGACTCGTTCACACTATCCGAAGGCTTAAATCGGTAAAATGGCTTGTATATTTTGAATGTGGCATGTATGGCAAAATACTCACTTTGTGTAATTGATCTTATGATATGGCTATGGTTTGGCAAGAAAAGGGTTTGTAAATGATTAGCCATTGGAATGGCCAATCTAAGTCATATTTTATGTTATGTATGTTTAAAATGATAATTAGTCCATGAAAATCCTTAGTAAAGTGAAATTTGCCATAAAACAGAATCTGACAACAGCAGTGATGTAAATTTGAAAAATCACTAAAAATAGTAGAAATGGAATTAAATGATGAGTAAGTTATGAAATTGAAGCTTAATAAGTCTATTTTCATATGGATTGAACAAAACAGGTATATGAATTATAATTTATGACACATTTGAATTTTTGTGAAACAGGGCCAGAGTGATTTCTGGATCCCCTGTTCTGACTTTGGAAATTCACTATAAATTGTATAAAAATAATTAGAAGTCATAATTTATATGTACTGATTTATTATTGAGTCTAGTTTTAGGATAAACAAACTTCATAGTCATTGAAATTCTGTACAGGGAGATATCTGATTCGTAAGACACAGAGGTCAGAGTAGTCGAACCCTGAGACAGGGTAGTCTTTAACTAATAAACTGTACTAATTAGCCAAGCCAAAAAATTATCGAAAAAAATTTAGTAAATAGAAATATGAGTTTAGTTTCAGGAAAATTTACGGAATTGGATTTTGAGTTTTGGAACTCGAGATATGAATTTTTAATTGATCGTGATGCGATTAGCTTGACTTATGCGAAAATTTTAAAAATAAATTGTTTAAGCTGTTTAATTGATGAAATTAAGTTTAGTAACATCTCGTGCTCGACTCCGGCGATGGTCTTGGGTACGGGGCGTTACACGTATAACCCAAGTCAGAGAGTTACACGGGGCCAGACACGGGCTGGGACACGATCATGTGCTCCCAATTCAAATATCCACACGGGTTGGGACACGACCATGTGTTCCGAATTCGAATATCCACATGGGTTGGGACACGGCCATGTGCTCCCAATTCAAATATCCACACGGCTTGTGACACGGGCGTGTTTGTTGGCCGTGTAAGACACATAGCCGGGCCACACGGGCGTGTGTCCCCTGTTTTTAAAAAAATTTCTTAAGTGTCAAAAAGGTTTTTAAAGTTATCGATTTAGTCTCGAACCACTCCCAATGTATGTTTTGGGACTTGTAGGCTCGTATTAGGGACGAAATGTTTAATTGTGATTGAATTGCTCACAAATTGATTAATTGTATCAAAGATGTATGTTTAAATGTGTGATAAGTTCGGTAATGCTCTGTAACCCTATTCTGACGTTGAATACGGGTGAGGGGTGTTACATGAATGGCATATCGGTTAGTTGAATTATGGTTTTGCAAATGGCATCTTTATTTATGTGTTTAGATAAGGTTTTGGTGCTTTGAAAGTGTGCATTATTTTAGGTAAATTTGGGTCCACACGGCCTGAGACACGAACGTGTGACTCAATCGTGGTTCATCTAATGAATTCTTAGGTTGCAAGTTAATGTGTTACACGGTCTGGCACACAGGCATGCGACACAACCGTGTGGCCCTACTTAGAGAGTTACACAGGCTGAGACATGGCCTTGTGTCCCTAGTTTGAAGGTTACACAGCCTGAGATACGGGCGTGTGTCTCAGCCATGTGAGGTACGCGGCCTGGCCACACGGCTGTGTGACCCCTGTTTCTAAATTTTTGTGACTTTTTCCTAGACTTCCCAAATGATTTCAATTTGGTACCGAATCGTTTCTAAGGTATTTCTAAGGCCTCGAGGTCTCAATTTAGGGACGGCATGTATGTGTATGATTGATTTAGGATATGTTTATGTTTTTGAATGAAATTAAGTTTAAATGTTCCAATTGTACGGTAATGCTCTATAACCTTAACCCGATGACGGATACGAGTTAGGGGTGTCATAGTTTTACTATTCCTTGCTCAATTGGAAATCATTATATAGGCAAGGAATTATGTAATTTAGGTGTAAGCATAAATTTAAGGCCTACATCTACTTTCTAGAAATTAGGAATCAGGAAGGTGAGAGCTACAACTATCACACTACAGCTAGCTGGTCGTTCTTATGCACATTTGGAAGGTAAAATTGAAGATGTGTTAGTAAGAGTTGATAAATTTATTTTTTCGTCAAATTTTATTATTCTGGAATGTGAAGCTGATAAAGAGGTACCAATTATTCTTGGATGACCTTTTCTAGCCACTGGTAGAACATTAAGTGATGTACAAAAAGGTGAATTAACAATGAAAGTTAATGACCAGCAGATAACCTTTAATGTTTTTGATGCCATAAAGTGTGTAGATATAGAAGGAGATTGTCACACCATTGGGATTATTAACATAGCGGTGAAGGAAGAATTGGCAAAATTTTGTTACAACAATTCTGATAATGAAGCATAATTAGTTGATTTAAATGAAAAGGAATTGATTGAAGAACTTAGTGAATTGATGGAGGCTAAGAAACTTGAAAATAGAGTAAGTAGGAGTATTGAATATTTAAATTTATCAGTACTATTTTAAACTCCCTCGACCTTCTATAGAGGACCCTCATTCTTTGGAGTTGAAGCCTTTTCCATTACATTTAAAGTACGCCTACCTAGAAGACAACAACACATTGCTAGTAGTTATTTGTATAGAATTAATATATGATCAAGAGGATTAATTATTAGAAGTTTTGAAGAAATCTAAGAAGGTGCTGGGGTGGACAATCGTGGATATCAGGGGACTTAGTCTGGCCATCTATAAGGTAATCCTATTGAACATTAGAGATGACTGAACCCCATTATGGAGGAAGTCGTTAAAAAGGAGATTATCAAATATCTTGATGTTGGAATAATCTATCCTATTTCTGATAGTTTGTGGGTGAACCCTATTCAATGTGTACCCAAGAAAAAGAGTGTTATTGTGGTTAGCAATGATAACAACAAAATCATTCCAACTCGTACTACCACGGGATGAAGAGTTTGCATGGACTATCGAAAGCTTAACAAAGCAATCAGGAAGAACCATTTTCCTTTGCCATTTATCGATCACATGTTAGATAGATTAGCGGGAAAAGCCTTTTATTGTTTTTTGGATGGTTATTCGGGGTATAACTAGAATGCCAAAAATCCTACTAACCAAAGAAAAGACTATGTTCACGTGTCCTAATGGAACCTTCACTTTCAAATGAATGTCTACAACATTTTAGTGTTGCATGATGGAAATATTTTTGGACATGGTGGAGAAACTTTTGGAAGTTTTTATGGATGACTTCTCGATGCTTGGCGATACTTTTGAAGGATGTTTAAAAAAACCTTGAGCTAGTTCTTTTTCAGTGTGAAGAGACTAACCTTGATCTAAATTAGGAAAAATGTCATTTCATGGTCTGTGAGGGCATTGTTCTGGGACTTAAAATTTCACAACAAGGGATCGCAATAGACAAAGCGAAGATTGAGGTTATTGAGAAATTGCCACCACCCACTATAGTTAAAGGTATTCGAAGTTTCCTTAGCCATGCAGGATTTTATCGATGATTTATTAAGGATTTTTTAAAGATATCCAAACCCTTGTGTGCATTGTTAGAACATAATACAACTCTTAATTTTGATGAGCCTTGTGTGAAAGCATTTGAGGAATTGAAAAAGCAACTGGTAACAGCATCGATTGTTATAGCACCAAACTGGACATTACCTTTTAAACTTATGTGCGATGGCAATGATTTCACTATAGGAGCAGTGCTTGGGCAAATGAAGGATAAAGTGTTTCATGCTATCTACTATTCAATCCGGATGCTGACAGATATGCAGTTGAACTACACTAATACTACGAATGAACTTTTGGTTATGGTATTTT
Source organism: Gossypium longicalyx (assembly GCA_025698465.1). NCBI lineage: Eukaryota > Viridiplantae > Streptophyta > Magnoliopsida > Malvales > Malvaceae > Gossypium > Gossypium longicalyx. Next base: position 44,818,306 of record CM047007.1, on the reverse strand, counting down.
CATTTGACAAATTCAGATCCTATTTAGTTGGCACCAAAGTTACAGTTTATACGGATGATTCTACAATTAAGTATTTGGTGATCAAGAAAGACACCAAGCCAAGATTAATTTTGTGGATATTGCTGCTATAGGAATTTAATCTAGAAATTCGAGATAGGAAAGGCACAGAGAATCAAGTGGCTGATCACTTGTCGAGACTTAAAGCAGGAAATGAATACTTCAATATTCAACTCATTAAGAAGGATTTTCCAAATGAGCAACTACTAGTCGCCATAGCATTACCTAGGAATGCTGATATTTTCTATTTTTTAGTAAGTGGATTGTTGCCACCTGAGCTAAACAGTCAAAGATGAAGGAAATTTCTCCATGATGCCAAGCAATTTTATTAGGATGAGTTATTTTTATTCAAACATTATGCAGATCAATTCATTTGGAGGTGTGTTCTGGATGACAAGATTCAAAGTATTTTACACCACTATCATTCAGCACCATATGGAGGACATTTCGGGGAATGCGAACTGCTATAAAATTTCTCCAATCTGGCTTTTATTATCCAATCATGTTTAAAGATGAACATGAATTTTTCCAAGCTAGAGATTGTTGTCAACAAACTGGGAACTTATCAAAGAGGTATGAAATGCCATTGCAAAATATTCTAGAAGTTAAATTATTTGATGCCTAGGGAATCGATTTTATGGTTCCCTTTCCACCTTCTTGGGGCAACCGATACATCCTTGTAGCTGTAGATTAAATCTCCAAGTGGGTTGAAGCTTTCGCTCTCCCTAAGAATGATGCCAAATCAGTCCTAAATTTCTTGCATAAGAATATTTTCACCAAGTTTGGTACTCCTCGTTCTTTGATTAGTGATGAAGGTTCTCATTTTGACTACAAATTAGTTGCTACGACCTTGAATAGATATGGGGTTAAATATAAAATTTCCACGACATATCATCCTAAACAAATAGACAAGTTGAGGTCTTGAATAGAGAAATTAAGCAAATTTTGGAGAAAGTGGTCAATCCCACCCGCAAAGATTGGTCATCCAGACTGGATGAATCTTTATGGGCATATCGTACTGCATTCAAGACACCATTGGGAATGTCACCTTCCAAGATCGTCTATGGGAAGCCTTATCATTTTCCTATTGAACATGAACATAAGGCATTTTGGGCATTTAAGAAATCGAACATGGATTGGATTAATGCTAGAAATAACTAACTACTAGAGCTAAATGAGATAAAAGGAATTTAGAGCTCAAGCTTATGAGAATGTCGAACTGTACAAAGAAAAGACAAAGTGATGACATGGTAAGAAGATTTTGCCTTGGCAATTTAAACCTGGACAACAAGTGTTGTTTAACTCCAGGCTAAAATTGTTTCCTGGCAAATTTAAGTCTCATTGGTCTAGCCCATTTGAGATAGTGCATGTTTACCTTCATGGAGCTGTAGAAGTCAAATATGGCAAGACTGGCTTTAATTTCAAAGTCAATGGCCAACATTTGAAGTATTATTGGGGCGCTCCCATATTTTGTGATAAACATCCATTGCTCTTCGAACTACGTAGTGTTTTATTTTGTTTGGTTTTATTTAATTAATTTGCTTTTGATTTCTTTCTTTTACCAGTTTAATTAATATTTATTTCTTCTTTTGTTGCAAGTAGATTTTGGCCGAGGCTTTGTAATAGTTAGCCCACTTAGCATACTTCCTAATTTTTAGCATAATTTTTATAGTATTTTTTTCTTTTCCCGCGTAATTCTTACTTTACCATTTCAAGCCATAGTTTCAGGCTAATCTTATTCCCCACGTCACTTTTATATTCTCTCTCATTTTTACCCTAGTTGATTCATTTTCTTTCTCCAAGTTATTTTCAGTTTTTTTCTTTTTCACTATTTTTATTTTTTTCTCCATAATTGTAAAGGCCTTAACCTTTTCTTTTTATAGTTACTATTTCTTCTCAAATGGCTCGACATATGCCATCTCTATCAACCTTTATGCCTCAGAGAACATTTTTCGGCAAAGCCGCTAAATAAAAGTACAATACGAACACATCAAAGTGACCTTTTTGTATGGAAAAAGGCTTTCTTTTTCAAGACGCGACCTTTATAGGATACACTGAAGCAATTTCTTCTGTGGTAGAGAAACATGGATGGCAACTTTTTTGCCTTCATGTTGACGATGTTCTCATGAAAGTTGTAAATGAATTTTATGCCCATTTAACCTTTCCAGATAATACTTTCATCTATGTACGCGATGCTTCGACATTATTCTAGGAATACTCCATCAATGCACAATATGGTTTACCTGAAGGCCCTAATGGACATTCTCAATTTGTCAAGACAATAACAGCAGAAGAACTCAATCAAGTTCTTGAGGATTTATGCGTGGAAAGGACCAAATGGACAGTTTCTCGGAATAACTGCTACACCATCGACCATGTTTCATTAAAGCCTCATTGTAGGGTATGGTACCATTTTCTTAAATCTCTCCTGAGCTCTTCAACTCATAACACTACTATTACAAAGGAACGCATGCTATTACTGCACTCTTTTATGACTGGAAGAAAGATAAATGTTGGAAATATTATTCCTAGAGAAGGTCATCGTCGCACACAAAAAAATATAGGCACCCTGAATTTTCCATCTCTTATTACTACACTTTGTCAACGGGTCAATGTCCCTATCCAAGAAAATGGGGAAAAAATCCCTAACAAATGAGCCATCACCAAACATATTTCCATGAGATTTTTAGGGGAAGAAGTGCCATAGCATCTTTGTAATAGCCCATTTTCAATGAAATTAGAATAGTGGTTTTAGGACCACAAATCTGATGAGTAAATTATTATTTTTGTATTATTTTAATGTCTATGGAATGTTAGTAGGGTTGTATTAAAATTTCAATAAGAAATTTTGATGTTTGCATGATCAATTAAGTAAAAAGGACTAAATCGAAAAAGATGCAAAAGTGGAGTTCTAACTATTAAAAGGGTCGAATGGCTATTAAACTATAAAGTGAATGGGCTTAGATGGTAATTATACCATTATTAAAGCTAATGGACAATTATGGACACAACTCAAGTTATTTTTAAAGTTATCAAGTAAGGTTAATTAGGTAATTTAATAAATAAGTAATAGTAAAATAATGTAAAAGTTGTATCATCTTCTACATTTGTTTTTTCCACCGAAATTGAAGAACCAAAACACCATTTTAGGGTTTGGATCATTTGGTTAAGTCTCTTGGCTTGCATGGTATGAATTTTAACTTCATTTTTAATGATTTATATGTTTTGAAGTCATTTTAGAATAATCTAGCTAGCCTAGGGATCAATTTGTAAAACTGTTAAAGATTGAAGGTTATGCAATGAATGCTTTTGTGTGATTCTTGATGTTTCATGAGAGATTATGAGTCCTTGTTGATAAATAAACAAGTTTTGTAAAGTGATTTTTGATGAAAATTTGCATTTAGGGTCTTGTCTGTAAAAATAGTAAAAGTTCATGTTAATTTTATCAAATAATGATTTGTATGGGTTGATTTAAGTCCCTAGAGAAATTGGTTAGCTTGAAAGGAGGATTAAAATGCTTAGATTTCAATTTGTGAGCTTAAGGACTAAATTATGAAAAGTTAAAATGTTATGGGCAAAATAGTAATTTTACATAAATGTGAAATGTGGATTAAATGGAATACTAGGGGTATTAAATGGATTGAATATGTCTATTAAGATCAAAATAGACCACGTACGGATCTAGATCGGGAAAAAGCTAAAGCTTTGGATTAGTCGACTTCGTTTCTACACTCTAGTCGTAGAGGTAAGTTCATATGTACGGATTACAATATTCATGTAATTCAATTGTATGTTATTATGTATTTATAATGCTATTAAACAATATATATCCAAAGCAATGCTATGATAGTTATTGAGTCCCGGTTGAACCTTAGGAATTTGTAGGATACAAATGACATGTCATTAGGGATTTTATGTTTTGGGTGCTAGTCTTGAATGTCCTACCGATGGCTGAGGTCCTTCATTTATTGGGGACACTCCACAACTCGTGTGAGAAGCATCGTGTAGCTTACATTCTGACCCACAGCTCGTGTGAGCAGGCCCATTTCATAACTAGTGTGAGCAATGATGTAAAGGAAAGGTTACGATTATATGTTTAAACACACTTCGTGTGAGCTTTCCCGAGTGTCCAATGATATTCTAGATGGTTCAACGAGCAAGAAAAGGGATCAAAAAGGTAAGTTTCCAAATGGAATTATGCATATGTTCATGAAAATGATGAATGGATCAAATGATGTATGTTAACATATCTTTAATTCAAGTGAATTATGTATAAATGCACTAACTTGTGTATTAATGATGATGTTAGGCTACTGCCAAGCTTGTGGTTTGGATTACGTTATGTTTGTACTTATTAATAGGCAATGGAATGGTAAGTTGTGTTTCATTTTCTACGAACTTACTAAGCATTATGTGCCTACAAAGTTTCTTTCCTATGTTTTGTAGATTATCAGAAGCTTGATCGGTTTGGAAGCTTGTCGAAGATCTATCACACTAATCCAGCACAAATTTCGATAGTTTTTCATGTTTTGGCCCAGGTTATAATGGCATGTATAGGTGGACTTGTAATGGTATTTAGTGAATGATTAATTGATGTTTTGGTATGTATAAACTATCTTGGTTGATGTCACATGATGCCTTAATGGTTTATGTCATTGTGTTATCTCATGTTGCATGTTTTGGAATGGCTCATATAGTATATTTTAAGGTATCTTGAATATGGTAAGGTTATGGCATGTTTTCAAAGGCATTTGAATTAATAGTTGATAAATAAAAATTGGGAAAATATGCATGTTTAGGTAAGTCTTGATGTTTGCATTTGAGGTGCTATGAATGGCATATTGGTTAGATGATTTTAGGACTCTTGAATTGGTCATTTCATGTACATTTTGATAGGGTTTTGATGCTTGAATTCTTAGCACAAAAGTCCTATAGGTATATGCATGATTTGGTGTTGGAAATGGCTTGATTTTGCGGAAATTTATGTCCACATGGCCTGAGACACGGGCGTGTGACTCAGCCTTGTGTGACACAGCCTAGCGACACGGCCGTGTGTCTCCTGTAAGTTCCTTTGTATGCAAGTCAGTTAGTTACACGGCCGTACTACCCTACTCAATGAGTTACATGGGTAAGGACATGGGTTGGGACATGGCCGTGTGTCCATAATTCGATTGTTACATGGCCATAGACACAGGCATGTGTCTCAACCGTGTGACCCCTGTAGTCAAATTTGTCTAACTTTTTCCTAGACTTTTCAAATGTTTCCAATTTAGTCTCGAATCGCTTCTAAGGTAATTTTAGGGTCTCGAGGGTTCAGTTTAGGGACAATATGTATGTGAGTGATTGTTTTATAATGTGTTTATGATCATGTATAAAATGTATGTTTAAATGTTCAGTTTGTGCAGTAATGCTCCGTAACCCGAATCTGGAGATGGATATGGGTTAGGGGTGTTACAATCCTGTCTCTACAACAACCTCTTCTCCACCTATTGGTACCCATGCCACTCCATCCATATCTCAGAATGATTTCAAGTTGCAAGTGCTCGGTGCTCTTGAGATGTTGAAACAATAGTTTTGTTTGATGAAAAAGCAACAATTGTGGAGAACTACTGATCTAATAAGGGCTTAAGAAGAAATGATTTTATTTTGGGGCTATGTAAAAATGAGGGATAATGCCATTAAGAAATCTCTTTAGAAAAACTTTATCAGGCCCATGCCTACAGTCCCTACTTTTCCCAAAGAGTTGTTATCGGATCCAAAGTATGAAGATGAGGACAAAGTTGAAGCTACTGTTACAGATACTACCACACATCCAGTCATAGTAGAAAAGAAGAACAAAGAAATAGACGAGGAGGAAAAGAAAACAAAATCGGTGAACATTGACTCAGAAAACGAAGGAGATAACATGAATCAAACTTCTGCACCACAAGAAACTGCTACTGCACCTCAAACCACTGCACCTATATCAGAGCAAATTTGTGAGATTAGTCAACTGATTGATGATCTCACGAAATCAAATGATGATGTAAACGAGGTGCTAATGAATCAGCTCGAACGGAAGTAGCGCTACAAGCACGCTACCAAGAAATCCACCTGACCCAACTAAAGTAACACAAATCCTTTTAAAGCTTTTGTTTTTATTTTTCATTTGCATATTTTTTTTTCATTTTTACATGTGTTTTTCATGCATTCATAATTGTTTTCATTGCATTTTCTACATATCTATTTATTTTTGCATAAGTGATGTTTTGTGTTTGATCATGCATTAAGGACAATACATCCTTTAGGTTTGGGGTTGTATTGCACATATTGCATGCATAAGATATTTTGTTTGAACATTAGATCATTTTCTCACTCATTTTTTCATGACATAAAAATACTAAATGATTGTTAGACCATGAGAAGTATATTGTTATCTATGTTGTTCGATGAGGATAATAACCCTTCACACTGTGAAAATTGTGATAGTTGATTAGGTATGTTTAACTTAGGATAGTCGTGTGCAAATTGATGCCCAAAAGTAGAATAACCTAAGGATACGATTAGTATGCCAATAAGGGTCAGTATGCGTGCTTATAGAAGATTGTACTTCGATGCCAATGTTACACTTTAGTGTCTCTATTTGGGCTTCGGTGCGTCTGTTACGCATCTATGATGCTTCTAGTGTGGTTTACTTACCTTAGTATTCGAGTCAAGTTACTAGTTCATCGGGCCCTGTGACAATTGAATTACAATTTATTCATGTACTTATATGTTATTACATACTCATAGAATTGGTATGTGAAAAATATTGCAATGAGATTATTGGTTGCATGTACGGATTGCTACTTTGAGTAAATATGAATTATGGTATGAAAAAGTCCATTGGGATGGAAATTATTTTGATGTATATGAATATCTGAAAATTTCTAATATGATTGATGAAATTATATTTGGTGGCATAGAACTATAATTGTCTATTTAAGTGTTTATTTGGATTAAGGTAAGTTAATTTGATGTTTATACTATGAGCATACTAAGCTTCTTAAGCTTACTTATTTCATTTATGTTCTTATGTAGTTGTTAAAGTTGCAGACTGACCGGATGGATCGACTGGAAACTCACACTATCTAACTATTTGGTAGCTTTTATATTTCATTTTGGGATGTGACATGTATATATGTATTTTGTTTTGAATATGTAAATGTTATTCTATAATGATTATCCTAGTGAAATGGTTAGTTTTGAATGTGTATGGTTGATATGTGTTGGTTTGGTATTCTTAATGTTAGAGAATAAGGCCACAATGCTTGGACTGGTGACTGGATGTGCGTGTTTATATTTTGTCATTTTGGTTGAGGATTGAGTATGAATTGGTGAAAAATGATGTGTCTTTATAGTTGAATAGTTGGTTTGAATTATTATTAAATGTGGTGCCTTTGAATGGCATATTGGTTAGGCCTTATAGGTGGATTGAAATGGTATATTTTAAGCATGATGTTATGTGGTTTCGGTATGTTAAGGCTTCTGGAAGTAGGATGTCTTGGTATGCAAGATTTGGACTTTTTTTTGTTTGTTCTATAGGGGTAAATATAAATGCACACAGCCTAGGACACAAGATGTCACACAGCCGTTTGCCACACATAGCGACACACTGCCATGTGTATTTATTAATTTTAGGTGCAGTATCCATACGGCTGTATGAGCCAAAATAGTTTGTCACATGGGCTGGTACACGATAGTGTGACCCAACTCCGAATACACACACAGTCTGGCACACGGCCTACGACACGATCTTGTGGCCCTATTTCAGATACTCACAAAGACAAACACACGGGTTGAGACATAGCTGTGTGTCCAAATTTTGAATGTCCACACGGTCTGGGCTATATCACACAAGCATGTGCCCCTTATTTTGCAAATTTTCAAGTTTTTCTAAAATTTTCTACTTTGTTTTGATTTGACCCTAGGTTATTCCTAAACTATTTTTTAGATTTTGTAAGCCCGATTTAAGGCTGATAAGTGTATTTATACCTCGAATTGATTTTGTTTGCTATATGTGTACAAATTATTTGTTTAACTTCTCTGAAATTAAGTGAAATGTCTTATTTTGCTAAATAACATTTTGTTACCCTAATTCGATAAGGGAGACGATTTAGACGATTCTAGGGCTAATGCACGTAATGAGTCTAGAATATACATGCCACATATACCCTATGATACTGTGATGCTTTTGATTCATTTTAAGTTTGTATCATTTTATAGATACAAGATGTCAGTCGAATCCAACCGAGCCATAGTTAATGAAGCTAAAAGCAATGTACATGCTTCCAACCCAGAAGCAAGTCAAAGTGCGTCCATTCGGGAATCTTTTGGTGATGAAATGAAAAATGTATTTTTCGATATGATGGGTCAATGGTTCAATGAGTTTAAACGAGCAAACCCTGTAACTCTGCAACCTCCACCCCCTAATGTGCCTCCTCTAGCACCTTTATGTCTTCAAAATCTTATGCCTATGACTTTTATTCGCCCTTCAATGGATAAGATTTGAAAATGTGGAGATGAGGAATTTAGATGTAAGGTTGATGATGATCTTGCAAAACCCGAGTATTAGTTAATGAATACGAAAAGAGTCTTTGCGGAATTGATATGTACACCTGAAGATTGTCTAAAATGTGTGATTTCATTACTAAAAGACAAAGCATACTCGTAGTGGGACACTTTAACTACAATGGCATCCAATTATTGTGTTAATTGGGATTTCTTTCAAATAGAATTCGGGAAGAAATATGTTAGCTGGTTGTATCTTGACAAGAAAAATAAAGAGTTTCTTGAGTTGAAAAGGGGAATCGATCTATAGCCGAGTATGAATGGGAGTTTGTATAATTAAAAAAGAATGCTCATAATATTGTATCTAATGAAAAAGAGATGTACATTAGATCCAAAGATGGCTTGAATGATGAAATTTGGATGTTTGTTGCAGCATTGAAATTATGTGAATTTGTAGAACTTTAAAAACGAGCTCAAAAACTTGAAGAAATCTGCAAAAGTAATCGACAATCTAATTTGAAATCTCAAGATTTCATCAAACGAGGGTCATCCAAGTCACCTTAGAATTTTCTATTGAAAAAGTTTAAAAATGATGCAAATCAATTGATTACTCCTTCAAAGTTTACTAGTAGAGATAGACCGAGGCAGAGTAATTTTGTAACAGCCCAGTTTTAGTTAAATTGGAACAGTGGTTTCAGAACCACAAATATGGAGTTGTAAAATTATTTTAATATTATTTTTGGTGTTTATAGTATGTGAATTAATGTGTGTGAAAGTTTTGTGTGAAAATTTTATTGTTTGTGTGCTCAATTTGATAAAAGGACTTAATCGCGTAAAATGCAAAAAGTGACTTGCTATTTGTTAAAGTGCTACATTGTTATGGCTTTTACAATGTGGGGTCCTTATGTTGATATTTGACCATGGAATATTAGCATGGACAATTATGGACATGATTTATAATGTTTTCATATTATTTTATAAAGGTTAAAATAGTAATTTATGTGTTATAATGTAATTAAATAAAATAAAACATAAAAACCATGCGTGTTGTTCATCTTTTGATCAAAACTTGAGAAAGAAAAAGAGTTCTTGAGCTTTTTTGTATTCGACACTCATTTTGCTTGATTGAGGTATGTAATTTGCTTGGTTTTTGATAATTTTTACGTTTTTGAGATCATTGCTTCGAATACTAGCTAGCCCATGCCTGAATTTTTGAATCGGTTGTGGATTTTGTGATATGCCATTGTTGGTAGCTTGAGATTTTTTTGGTTGATGATGAAAAATAAATATTTGTTGATAGATTATTATGTTTAATTAAGTGATTTTTGATAAAATGTGTATTAAGGATTAAATTGTGAAATTTGTAAATTGAGGGGTCAAAATGTGAAATAAATGAAACATATGGGCTTATATGAAATAAGGGAATATTCGGCCAAGCATGTGTATAAGGAAATTATGTATATTTTGTGTTTTGTGAAATAAGGACTAAAATGTTAAAGTGTGAAAATATAAGGGCCAAAGTATAAAAAGGTCTAATTATGTATTTGTGGATTAAATTGATTAGAAATTTGAATTTATTTAGGTCAAGAATGAAAGAAAACATAATAAGATCGGGGGAAATTGAATGTGGTCGAATAGTCGTTCTGGTCCATTCGTGTCCCTACGAGGTAAGTTCATAAAATGTTGTTAAATTCGAATGTATATGTATTATATGTGCCGAATTGAATTGTAAATAAATATATGTATGTGCCAAATTGAATAAAGCATTGGAGAACTTGTTACGAGCTTAAATTGATTGAATTACGACGTCCGAAAGCCCTGTACAAACCATAGGAATAGTATAGGATACGTATGTCATGACATTAGGACTTTCGATGTGTGATTCGTGTAAGACCATGTCTGGGACATTGGCATCAAAGTGAGAAAACGTGTAAGACCCTGTCTGGGACAGTGGCATCGATATGTGATAGCATGTAAGACCATATCCGGGATATGGCATTGTACGAGCTTATATGATTTCCGTGTATCCTTGTCAATTCTGAATGGTTCAATGGGCAATCTCGAGTCAAGATCGAATGTGAAATCGAGCTAAATGGTTCAGGTACGTGTGAAATTAAATGTTCATGAAAGTAAGGTAAGTATAGTACTTGAGGTGATAATATGAATTATGTATGATAAAAGGGTGATTATATATATGTATATGAGATTGATCATATTCGGCCAAGTTGAATTTATAATGCAAATGTTCTTTTGGTGATTTATTTGCTTATGGCTTACTAAGCTTTCCAAGCTTACTTTGTATGTTCATTTAGGGTTTTATAGATTTTGGAAGTTAGTTACGAGCTCGGGAATCGTCAAGGATCATCGTCACACTGTCGACTATCATTCGGTACTTTTGAAGTTTGAAACTTTGAACATATGGCATGTATAGGCTAGTTTAAATATGTTTTGTTTTGAATTTATATATTTATGTAGCCATGCGAAAATGGCTTGATTACAATATTATGGCTTGTGTGTATATGGTTATGACTTATACTTATTTTGGAGGTATGTTTAATGGTTTATATGCTTGAAGTGTTTGGTTTTATAATTCGGTAATGAGCAATAAAAAGTATGATGAACAATCGGCCCTGAAATCAGCTCATTTGGAAATGTGTTTTATGATATAATTTGTGTGGTAGATGGATGTGTCATTGAATTATGGTGCATTGGTTATTTAGGTACAATTTGAAATGGTAATTAATGTACATGTTTTAAAATGGTTTGGTTTGATCTTTTGAGGCTAAATTTAATGACCAAATATAGGGATAATTGATTTGTTGTGTTTATGTGTTTTGGGGCATGATATTTAGCATGTGAATTGGTGTGCTTAAAATTTTTGTTTATGTTCAAAAATTGTTTAACGTGGCTATGGTGTAATGCACATAGGTTGGTAATGTTTACAAATGTATTTGGTCTTATAACAAAGCTTGATTAGGTTTTATATTTGTATTGTAACACCCCAAATTTTGGGCCTAGAAGTATTGGGTCTTGAGCATGGGAACAGTTAGGAGGCTGCTCATAAATATTTAGTTGTGCAAGAAGTGACACACAATTGTGTGTCTGCTTCAATGGTTAAGTGTTCTGGGAAGTGTCTGAGAAGTGTTGGGTTCAAGCCTTAGCTTGTGCAAAAGTTTTGTTTTAAATGAATAAACATATATCCTTAGCTAGTAGGCTTATAAATAAATGTTGGTAAAATTGGTCAGGATGGGTGTAATATCTCGAAAATTTTTACAGTAAAATATTATCCGTGATATAGTAAAATAAGGAAATAAAGTGACAAAAAGGGAAATTTTGAGTTATGTTAATATTGAGAAGTATATTATGATATATTAATTCAAGAAAGGACTAAATTGTAAAAGTGAGAAAAGTTTTGTTGCACAAGAGTAAATACTCAAAATTTGAGGGGTTAAAGTGTAAATATGAAAAAGTTGAAGGACTAATAGTGTAAATATTTTAAGGGTGGAATGATCTAGAAACTAAGGAAAATGGATGAATTAGGACCAAATTGAATAGATGAAGAACTATGAGGGACTAAATTACAATTTTACCAAATTAAATGATGACTCAAGGATGGAATTTTAAAAGATAATGAAGGGCAAAATGGTCAATTGGAAGAGAGAGAAATATAGAAAGCAATGATGATGTTGGAGATATTTTAGATTAAATAAATAAATAAATAATAGTTTATTAATGTTTTAATTTAATTTTTAAATGATATTTTATTATTTTATTATTATTTTACTTAGTATATATAAGGAAAGAAAGATGAAGAATCATTATTTTTTTCCATGCACCCAACGTATGAAGAGAAAAGGAAGAAAAGAACTTTCTTTTCTTTACAATTTGGTCCTTCCACCAAAAATTCACCATTTTCACCTAGAAATCAAAAGAATTTCCATAGCTACTAAGAGAGAGAAATGTTAAGGAGACCACGGGGAGTTAGAATATCAAGTTGGATTCAAGAATAGAAGCTGGAGGAGAGAGAAAATCAAGTTAAAGATTAGTATCAATAGAATAAGGTAAGTACATCAAGATTTCAATATGTTTTTAAGTTTGATATTATTGACAAAGTATGGAAATAATGTTATGGTAGAGTTTTCTTACATAAGGTCCTATGTTCTTGATATGTTAGTGAAGAGAAAATAAGAGAAAGTGATGAGAAATGGTGTAGAAAAAGAAAATAAGGGTGTTATAACATGGTAATTAATATCTTGTACCAAAACAGTTTTGGACAGCAGCAGTAGTCTAACTTTGAAAAATCATCAAAACTTTTAGAGATTGAATTATAGGATAAATAAAGTATGAAATTAAATCTTATTTAGTCTAGTTTCTTATAGAAGAAATTATGTAAGCAATGGAATTGTAAATCATGAGATATAATCAATTTTGTGAGACAAGGTCAGAATGATTTCGGGTTCCCCTGTTCTGACTTTTGAAAATCATCAAAAATTGGATAAAAATAATTATGGACTTAAATTTATATTTTTAGAATCTTTAATGAGTCTATTTTCAAGAGAAATATACGGGAACATCATTTGAATTCTGTACAAGGAGATAATTAATTTTTAGTGAAGAAGGGTCAAGACTGTCAGACAGTAGAACAGAGGTAAATTTAAAGAATAAACTGTACTTATTGGATAAACCAAAAATTCTGAAAATTTTATGGTAAGAAGATACCTGAGTCTAGTTTCAGGGAAAATTAGCAGATCTTAATTTTGAGTTCTATAGCTCCAGATATAAATAATTTAGTGACTATGACAAAGATGGACAGCTTGAATATTCATAAAAGTAATTAATAAAAATTATAGATAATATTACTTCCAAGGAGAAAAATATGTATGAATATTCATCTGGCATGGCTAATTTGCATGTCTTAGGCTCAGGGACTAAATTGAATAAAAGTAAAACTTTATGGGTAATTTTGTAAAAATGTTAGAAATGACCAAATTGCATGAAATGAACTATTTTATTATTTAAATTACAAAATTGAATGAAATTATTAATTTAGTTCAAGAACGGGGGAAAACATGTTTTAGGGATTAAATTGAAAAGTGTTGAAATTATAGAAAATTTTGATATTTTATAGAATTCATGGGCTGTTATTAATATGCATGAGAATAATAGCTGGAAATAAGGATTAAAATTGCAAGAATTTTATTTTCCTGACCTTAAGGATGAAATCGTCATTAAATAAAAGTTTAGGGGCAAAATGGTAGTTTTGCCTAGAGCATTAATTAAATACATTAGAAATGAATGAAAATGATGATCAAATTTATTTATAAAGATCCGGACGACTCAAATAAGAGATTTGATCGTGGAAAAGAAAAGATATCGGATTAATAAAATTATAAACACAAACAAGTAATGAGGTAAGTTCATGTAACTTGAATTATATTCTTAAATGCTTGAAATGCATGTTTTTGATATGAATATGATTTGAATGTTCATTACATGAAAATTTATGAAATACTGACATATTGATAAAAAGGGGAAGAAATCTTGGTTGAATGAAAGGAAAATTCGATGGATCTCTGAAAAGGAATTGACGGTAAAAAGGATCAAGCCCAGACGGGTGATCCTATCCTGATATAACCCTCTCGAAGAATATGTGTAAAAATGGATTTAGCCCGGACGGGTAATCCGAATTAGGGTCTGAATTTAGCCTGGACTGGTAATTCAGATCCAAGCTCATTAGAGTAATTGTCGTTGCGGGATTTAGCTTTGGGTGGTAATCCCGACAATAATCTATGAGTTTATATTACATGGGATTTAGCCTGGACTGGTAATCCCACTGTAAGGATGAGGTTCACGGGAGTGTCCTCTCTGATATGAAATGTGTAAGACCATGGTTGAAAGATACCATGGCAACCTGATATGAAATATGTAAGACCATGGTTGAAAGATACCATGGCAACCTGATATGAAATGTGTAAGACCATGGTTGAAAGATACCATGGAAACCGGATATGAAATGAATAAGACCATGGTTGAAAGATACCATGGCAATGTGCTATGAAATGAACAAGACCATGGTTGAAAGATACCATGGAAACATGATAGAAAATGAGTAAGACCATAGCTGAAAGACACTATGGCATCATGTCAAAGATAAATAAGACTGTAGATGGGAGACGCTATGACATCTATTGAACAATTGATATTCAGGTAATATGTATCAGATGACGAATGGTTATATGAAATGGTTGTGTGAAATATTTACAAGAACTGGTCATATAGAAATATATGTACAAAATAGTTGTATGAAATAATTATGAAGATAGATAAACGAAATAAGAATAAGTACATGGAATATAATTTATGTTAAGTTTGATATAAACTTTACCGGAATAAATATACATAAAATATATGGAAATGATAGAGCATGAAATATTGATATAATGAAATGATTGATATACACTTATGAAGAAACGGTAAGAGAATGATATGTTTCATAACATGTGCATATATGATTATCTTTGATATGTTGATTCAAGGAAATTATGTAAGTAAAGACAATTATTAAACTCAAGTGTGACATGTCGAGAAAATAAGTGTATTAATGTTGAATTTAGATTAAATATGTGCAAGTATACTAACAATGATGTTGTTTGACGCTTAGACAAGTGTTAAGCTATTGATTGAATGGTAACATGTTTAATTATAAGGAGCATTGAAATGGTAAGTACTTAGATGAAAATAAAATTTAAGATTTTGTGAAATTTTTTTTATGATCCCGATTTAATTCCGGTTGGTTTCTATTGTATGTTTGGGGCTTCGAGGGCCCAATAGAGAGACGTTATGATTATTTTCAAAATATGAATAATAAATGACTCAGAATTTTCCGAAAATGTTCAGTAAACTCTGGTAATGCTTCGTACCCTATTCCGGTAATGGATACAGGTAGGGAGTGTTACAATGGGCCTGCTAGTCTAGTGGATTGATGAGTGTTAGTGTTGATGGGGGACGGGAGTTTGAATCGCTGTGCAATCAAAAAGGGGATTTATTTTTGCAATATGGCTGAGGTAGAGTTGTGTTTGACTGAACTACTAGGTGTTGGAGGTGTGGGGGAATTGTAGTGCCAAATTTGTAGCAGGAAATAGTGAGATATGGAAGATTATCACGATTTGGGGTGTAAAAGAAGGGATTTGAGTTTAGTGGGAGAGTTGTGCTGATTTGGTGGAGAGTATGAGGGAGTGGGATGTGTTTGAGTTGGACTTGAATTATGCCTTCCCAAAATTTTGGCACCCTCTTCCCAGTTTTCCAAAATTCTGACAGCAAAACCCCTTTGTTCCCCTGTAGCTGAAATCTCATTTGGCAATTCGGCTTTAGCTTGTCTTCTTTCTTTTTTCTTTTCTTTGAAAATTTTAGTGACTGTGTTCTTCTCTATTGTTTATTCCTTTCTCCCTTTTCACTTTATTGCTTTCGTTTTCCTCAAGCTCTCTTTTACTATCGAAGTGTAATTGGTGTTTGGCTCGGTCCTCTAGCCGAACCTGAACTAGTAGTTCTCAATTTTGTTTTGGATTCCCGTTTCCCACAATACTCTATCGACTGTTCATTGTTGTTGGTACCGATTGTTACTGCTCGACCTTCTGTCAATCTCTTTTTCCTTTGTTTTAACGATTTCTTTCCTATTTCTTTTACCTTTGTTGTGCCGGATTCTCTTTTTTTACTCTCTCCCTCTCTGCCGATTTTGTGTACTATTTCTGCTCTGTGATTTTACGATTTCAGTAAGTGTGTATTCTCATTTAGAGATCAAACTATGGTTATGAATAGTTGTTAAGAGGGGTCTAATTAGTATGCAGATAATAACCGAAGAAGGGGGAAAATCATTCTTAATCAACAGTTTAGGTATGTGTAAAGGCTTGGGGGTTCGAATCAAGGTATGTGACAATTGATATTTGGATAAGTGTTTTGGAAAGGAGTAGTATTAATTTTATTACCTCGTAACTAATTGAGTGTTTGTGGATTGGATCAAGGTTTGGAGTGCTCAAGGGCTACATGCGTGTTTCTGTAATCAGGTGTGTAACCATTGTCCAAATCGTAATTCGACAAAAGCCGGAACATGTGACCATTGATGCTACACGAGCGTACGCTCACTCGTGTGGTCATTCGAACGCATAAACATGGGCGTTAGATCGTACAGGCCACCATAAGCGATTTCATGGGCTTAGGCCGTTTTAGGCCACGTTGGGCCGAAATGGGCCGTGTGGGCCCCATGGGCCTATGGGCCTCACACGGGTAAACCACGTGAATGTGTGGAGAATATTGGGCCAGGCTGTGTAGTCCATACGGCCAAGGCCATTTTTGGGCTTTGTTGGCCACGGGGACGTGTGGGCCCACAAGGGCCCGTATTATGGGCCTTGGGCCAATTTTCACTATTTGACTGTTAAGGTTGCACGGGTCACTCGAGACGACTGTGGACCTACTATTGGGTCAGTAAGTTTACCTAGACCCCTATATATGACAAAATGACAATTTTGCCCGTATGTGGTAAGATGATTATTTTGTCCTTATGTGATGTATATATATATTTGTGCCTGTATGACCGTATTTTAGCGTGCTATTTAAAATGTAATGGGTACATGTATGATTCTATGACATGATTGTATGATACATTGCATGGGGATGGGTTTATACTGATAGGAGGAAGTGTACTGAAAGGCTTTGAGCCTAAATTACTGCCAGCTCTATTGCAAATACTGTTTAGTGCCGCAACCAGTGTTATTTTGGAGTGTAGGGATGGGTGGGTTGATTTTATCCCCACATGGAGTGTAGGGCTGGATGAAGTGGAGTGTAGAGTCTGGTTGGGTAGGAATTCTGATCGCATATTTATATTGTTACTTTCACTGAAATGGGCTAAGGCTCACACTGATACTGTTATTGTATTGGGCTAAGGCCCTAACTAAAACTAAACTGTTTCTAATATGGGCTTAGGCCCAGATTGTATTTGCTCACTATATGTTTGATTGTTTGTTTATTAAGGGATTACACAATGATTTTTCGTAAACTCACCCTTCTGTTTATCTAAGCAGGTAATCCTTAGGCGGATCGGTGCTGTAGGGGACTCAAAGGTGGCCACACAACAGATTACGCTTCCATATTCATCTTTTAATTTATAAGTAGTTTAATTTGGGTATTTTTATGTAATAAGGCCTCTCTGGATTTTATTTTTGAATTGGGGATTTATATGTCTTTCGCTTTAATACTGCTAGCAGTAGGAAAAAGACACGGGTTTTCAAAAGGATAAATGTTTTTCAAGAATACCACGGAAACGTAAACGGTTTTAAGAGCTTCCGCAAGAATCAACCTTTTAAAATGAATAAAGACATTTTAATATGATTAATTTTCAACAAATGACGTACTACGACAAGCCTTGAAATCTGCTTTAAGGTCGTTCAAAAAGGTTTAATAGAGAATGGGTTTTTAATAAAGTCGCACTTTACGAAAAACATTTCAATGTGACATCGCCAGATTCGGCCATAACGTCCAGGTCGGGTTTGGGGTGTTACATGTATGCCTAATAAGGTGTGTGAAAAGCTTAACCTAAGTAAATGTGAGCATATGCATAACATACGAATTGCTATTTTTATAAATTAGTTAATGAATTGGGTTAACCATGATTTGGTATTTGTATTTAGAAATGGCTTTCATTTTAGAGTGTTATGCGCATGTATATATCTTATAAAATGTATATTTGATATTTAGTTAAAGATATGGACTGATATGACTTACTATGCATATGTGCATAGTTTATAAAATTGTATGGCTAGAAGTTTTCTAATGAAATAAATATATGCAATGGATGATTTGACATAAGCTTAGTATATATGATGTATTATTATAAGCTTGAATATATTATAAATATTCGAATGGAATGAATATGATAGTAAATAGGTTCAAACAATGGGATTGTAAAGCATGCAATATTTTATTGATGTATGATAGTTTGGTTCTAACTTTTAAATAGGTTAAGTGTATTGATTGATTGAATTTCAAAGTATGATTTGTAACGTAAATATTGATACACGAAAAGTGATAAATGATTATGCTAAATTGTGTTTTGTTCAGTAATGCCTCGTAACCCTAATTCGGCGATGCATACGAGTTAGAGGTGTTACAAACTTGAAGTCTGTCAATTCTCCAATGGCTAGTGTTGATAGTGTGAGAAATTTTGAGAAGATTGTTTGTAAGGAATGTGGAGAAAGGAATTTTCGGGAATGTCATTCTAAGTTAGGAACTTGCTTTCGATGCAGATTTTCTTATCATTTTCTCAGAGACTGTCCAAAACGTCATGGTGACTCGGGAAATCAATCTAACAAGCTTGAAGCTACTACACAGAGAGGTAGGAAACTATGAAATGGTAGAAATTCTACTGCAGGTTGAGGAAAGACTAGAGATACAACTGAACAATCCGAAGCTAGAGCACCGGCCAGGGCTTATGCAATTAGAGAGAGAAGAAGCTTCTACTCCAGATGTTATTGTCAGTACTTTCTCTGTTTTTGATATTGAGTTAAGGTAACAAATCCACTTGGTCAGTGTGTTTTGGCTAGTCAGATTTGTAGGTCATGTCCACAAAAAGTTTGGGGTTATGATTTTCTTGCTAGTTTGATTTATTACTAGTTGATGATTTTGATCTTATTTTGAGAATGGTTTGGTTGTCTAAAGGTGATGCAATTGTGAATTTTCAAAGGAAACAAGTTAGGTTGAAACGTCCGAGTGGTAAATTTCTTTGTATTAAGGTAGATTGGACCAGATGTGCAGCAAATGTGATTTTGACAATGTCAGCTCATAAGTTGATCAGAAAAGGGTGCAAATCTTATTTACCTTATGTTCTTGATTCGAAAGTGGCAGAATCAAAAATTGATCAGGTACTGATCGAGAATATGATGATGTTTTTCCTAAAGAATTGTCAAGGTTACCTCCAAATAGAGAAGTTGAATTTGTAATTGAACTTGTGCTAGGAACAACGCCAATTTCAATAGCTCTATATAGAATGGCTCCCACCAAATTGAAAGAGTTGAAAGCAAGTTAAAAGAATTATTAGACTGCAGATTTATTTGATTGAATGTGCCACCATAGGGTGCTCTAGTTTTATTTGTGAAAAAGAAAGATGGGTCGATGAGATTATGCATTGATTATCGACAACTGAATTGAGACACCATCAAGAATAAATATATGTTACCTTGTATTGATGATTTGTTCGATTAGTTGAGGGGAGCTATGGTATTTTCAAAAACTGATTTGGGATCTTGATATTACTAGTTGCAAGTTAAAGAGCCTAATGTTTTGAAGATTGCATTCATAACTCATTAGAGTCATTATGAATATCTAGTGATGCCATTTGGTTTAACTAATGCTCCTACGACATTTATGGGTTTGATGAATTGAGTGTTTCAACCATATTTAGATCATTTTGTACTGGTGTTTATATATGACATTTTTATTTGCTCGTTGAAAAAGTTAGAGCATGCTGAGCATTTGAAAGTTGTATTACAAGTGCTATGCGGAAAACAACTGTATGTGAAATTCAATAAATGTTATTGTTGCAAGAAGTTGGATTTATGGATCATGTAATTTCTACTGATGGAATTTGGGTTGATCCGAATAAAATATCTATAATTGTTGATTGGAAAGTTCAAAAAAATGTTTTCGAGGTTAGTAGCTTTTTCGGCTTAGCAAGATATTATTAGCGTTTTGTTAAAAGCTTCTCTATTACAGCATCTTCAATGACTAAGCTGTTATAAAATGATGATAATTTTGTCTGGACCGATAAATGTCAGAAAAGTTTTGAGCAGTTAAAGAGTATGTTAACTGAAGCTCCAGTTTTGACTCAACCTGAAATCAGGAAAGAATTTATTATGTATAGTGATGCACCTCTTTGTGCTTAGGTTGTGTTCTGATGCAGAGTGGTAAAGTGATCACCTACGCCTTGAGACAATTAAAGCCTCATGAGTGGTACTATTCGACACACGACTTAGAGTTGGCCGTTGTGGTTTTTGCTTTAAAGATCTGGAGATACTATTTATATAGTGAGAAATGTCATATTTTTATCGATCATAAAAGCTTGAAATACCTAATGGCTCAGAAAGAATTCAATTTGCATCAATGTAGGCGGCTTGAATTACTAAAAGATTATGATTTAGTAATTGATTATCATCTTGGGAAAGCTAATATTGTTACAAATGCTTTGAGTCAAAAATCTTTATTTGCTTTGAGAGCTTTGAATGCAAACTTGGCGTTGGAACATGATGGTTCAATTTTGGCTGAGTTGATAGTAAAGATGACATTTTTATCAAAAACTAAAAACTTTAGAAAAATGATCTAGTCTTGTTGCCGAGACTTGAATCAATGACAAGTGGTTAGAAGATAAATTTTTGTATCAGGGTTGATGATTGTTTATATTTCTAAAATAGACTGTGTGTACCAACTGATTCAGGATTGAAACGAAAGTTGTTAAATAAAGCTCACAATAGTAATTACATATTCACTCGTGGAGTACTAAAGTGTATAATGATCTGAAACAATATTACTGGTAGCCTAGAATGAAATGTGAAATAACAGAGTTTATGTCTAGATGTTTAGTTTCTTAGCAAGTGAAAGTTGAACATCAGGTTCCATTGGGTCTATTACAACCTGTTATGATTCCAAAAAGCAAATGGGAACAAGTCACTACGTATTTCATTTTAGGACCACCTTTAACTCCAGAAAGAAAAGATTAAATCAAGGTTATCATTGACAAATTAATGAACTCAGCTCATTTCATAACTATTTGAACTGATTATTCGCTCAAGAAATTGGTTGAATTATATGTTTCTGAAATTGTGATATTGCACGGAGTGCCATTATCGATTATATCATATTGTGATTCAAGGTTTACCTCTAGATTTTGGGGTAAGTTACATGAGGCTTTAGGCTCCAGGTTGAACTTTCATATCGCTTTTCACCTACAAACATATGGTCGATTAGAACGAATAATACAGATTTTAGAAGATATGTTGCAGTGCTGTATTATTAGGTTCGAAGGTAGCCGGGAAAAATATTTTTTGTTAGTCAAATTTGCGTATAATAACAGCTATTAGTCAAGCATAAAGATGGCTCTGTATGAGGCTTTATATGGACATAAATGTAGAAGTCTGTTGTATTGGTCTAAATTGAATGAGAGAAAGTTAGCTGGAGTTGATTTAGTTTAGGAAATAGAAGAAAAAGTTAGAATTATTCGAGATAACTTGAATGTTGCGTCTAATCATCAGAAATCTTATGCAGATTTAAAACGTAAAGATATAGAATTTTCTACAGGTGAGAATGTGTTTCTGAAAGTCTCACCCGAGAAGAAGTGTTACATTTCGGTAGAAAAGGAAAACTTAGTCCTAAATTTATCAGACCATACGAAGTTCTACAAATAATTAGACCTGTAGCGTATCGCTTGGCATTACCTCTGAAACTTGACAGAAATCATAATGTTTTTCATGTTTCAATGCTCTAATGTTATCGTTCTGAACCATTTCATGTTTTAACTATAGACGAAATCGAGTTATAGCCTGATTTGACATACGATGAAGAGCTGATGAAGATTTTGGCTTGGGAAATAAAATAGTTGAGAAATAAATTTGTACTGCTAGTTAAAGTCTTATGGCATCGACATGGGATAGAAGAAACGACGTGGGAAACATAAGAAATCATGAAATCTCAATACCCAAACCTTTTCTTTGGTAAGATTTTCGAGGATGAAAATTTCTTTAGGGTGAGAGTTGTAATATCCCGTTTTTCAATGATGTCAAAAATAGTGGTTTCGGGACCACAATTCTAATATGCAAGGTCATGTTTTATTATTCATTTAATGTTTATTTATTTACATTAGAGCCGTATTAAATTTTGGTGAAGAAATTTTAATGTTTGATTGTTTAATTAGTTAATAAGAATTAAACTATAATAGGTGCAAATATTTAACTATCATTGACTTATATGATTAAATGAAGCATTTAGTAAAGGTGGGAGTTATATAATGTAATTATGACATGTAATAGTATAATGAATGATAAAGGGTAGTGTATAAGTTTAAGTGAATGTTTTATCAAAGGACAAAAAGGTAAATTAATAAGTAAGCATAAGTAAATTAGGTAAAATAATCATCATCTTCCAAATTCTTTTGGATGCTCCAGCAATTTTGAAAAAGAAACACCATTGTTGGATCTTTCAAGTTCAGCTAAAGCTTAGGTATTTGCATGGTATGAATTTCTGACCTAAATTTAGCAATTTATACGTTTTGAGATCGTTACAACAAGGTCCAACTACCCGTACCTTTATTTTTGAAACTGACAAAAATTTTAGATGTTACCATTGATGAATTCTTATTGTTTTGAATTTACAGTTTAATTACAGTTAATTCATTTCATTTACTATTCACCAGAACAGGGTTATGGAGCATTGTCGAAGTTTACAGTTCAATTACAGTTAATTCATTTCATTTACTATTCATTTTTGAAAATCAATCATAATATTCCTCATATGTGTTCTCAAGGCCTAAAATACATATTAGAATCAAGTCGGGACTAAACCGAGATTCAGAGAAATTTTTTTGCGAAATCTCAAAATTTTTCTTAGGTGCAGTGGACACACGCCCATGTGGTCAAGCCGTGTGGCTCACATGGCCAATGACACGCTTGTGTCTCAGGCCATGTGGGCATTCGATGTAAGGCACACGATTGTGTTCCAGCCCGTGTCCTTACCCATGTAACTCTCTGACTTGGGTCACACAGCCAGCCACACGCCTGTGTACTAGATCGTGTGGACAATTTAATTTTCAAAAATTAGGTGCAAGGGTTACACAGCCAGGACACAAGCCCATATGTGTAACAGCCTGATTTTGGGGCTAGTCGGAATAGTAGTTTCGAGACCATGAATCTGATGTAGTTAAACTTTATGGCCTACAGTTTTATGGAATGATTTCATGAAAATTTTGTTCGAAAATTTTGACGTTTGAGCACTCAATTTAGTAAAAATGACTAAATTGCAAAGAGGGCAAAACTTGAGTTCTATATGCTAGAGGTGTCTAATTTCTATGAAATTTTAAATTGAAGGTCCTTAGATGGTAATTAGACCATTTGTTAAATTAGTGGATAAAAATAGACATGAGGTAAGAGAAATTTTATGTTTTAAGATAAAGACATTTTGGTCATTTGATAATTGAAAGAATAAAAAGTCAAAATAAAGCCAAAATAAATGTGACAAAATGTCTTGGTAAATAGCCTTACTTTTGTCCACACAGGCAGACACACGGGCGTGTGTCTAAGCCATGGACAAAAGTAAAGCTATTTACCAAGCCATTTTGTCACCTTTATTTCGGCTTTATTTTGGCTTTTTATTGCTATAATTACCAAATGACCAAAATGTGCTTATCTTAAAACATAAAATTTCTCTTACCTCATGTAAATTTTTGTCCACTAATTTAACAAATGGTCTAATTACCATCTAAGGACCTTCAATTTACAATTTCATAGAAATTAGACACCTCTAGCATATAGAACTCAAGTTTTGCACTCTTTGCAATTTAGTCTTTTTTGCTAAATTGAGTGCTCAAACGTCAAAATTTTTGAACGAAATTTTCACGAAATCATTCCATAAATCTGTAGGCCATAAAAAATGTAATAAAAACAAGTTTTACTACGTCGGATTCGTGGTCTCGGAACCACTGTTCCAACTGGCCCCAAAATTAGGCTGTTACAATTCTCCACCCTTTAGGGATTTTCGTCCCCGAAAATCTTACCAGAAAATAGGTTTGGGTACTGTTTTCTCATACCCTCCTCGAGTTCCCACATAGCCTCTTCGACCCCATGTTGTTGCCATAAAACTTTCACTAAGGCTATACTTTTATTTCTCAATTGTTTAACTTCCCGAGCTAAAATCTTGATTGGTTCTTCACCATACGTCATATCCGGTCGAATCTCAATCTCCATTGGAGAAATTACATGTGAAGGATCAGAATGATACCCTCACAACATTGACACATGAAACACATTATGGATCCTTTCCAACTCTGTCGGTAGCGCTAATCGATATGCCACTGGCCCTATTCTTTCAATAACCTCATACGGCCCAATGAAATATGGACTCAACTTGCCTTTACGACCAAATATGAGAATTTTCTTCCACGAAGATACTTTCAAAAATATCTTATCACCAACCTAAAGCTTAATATCTTTTCTTTTTAAATCCATGTATGACTTCTATCGATCTGAAGTGGCTTTCATACAATCACGAATTACCTTTAGTTTTTCTTCAGTTTCTCTAACCAAATCAACCCCGTGAATTTGTTTCTCTCTAAGCTCAATCCAAAATAAGGGTGTTCGGCACTTGCAGCCATACAATGCCTCATAACGTGCCATTTCAAGGCAATCTCGGATAAAATACTATTGAGAACCACATGTAACATCCCAAAATAGGGCTTAGTCAGAACTGTGGTTTTGAAACCACAAACTCGATGTTGAAATATTTATTTTATGATTATTATGTGGCCTAGAATATGAAAATATGCATGTGTAAAAGTTTCATGAAGAAATTTTATGAGTAAGGTGTCCAATTGGAAAATAAGAACCAAATTGAATAAATTGCAAAACTTGGGTTCTAGAAGCAATTTGTATGAAATTGCTTTAGATTATTAATTAGAAGGTCTTAAAGAGTAATTTTCCCAATTTTTAAGTTTTTGGACAAAAATGGGCATGTATGGAAAATTTTGAAAGTTTAGTAAGGAAAGGCATTTTGGTCATTTGGTAATAAATGAAATAAAAAGGGAAAATGAAGGCAAAATTCACTCATCTTCTTCCTATAGCTGCCGAAATTTCAAGGGTTCCATAAGCTAGGGTTTTCAACATTTTCAAGCTCAATAGTAAGTGCTCCCAAGCCCCGTTTTTAATGTTCTTTATATTTTTGAAGTCCCAATAGCTTACTCTCTTCATTTCTACCCATATTTCATGCTAGGGTTCATGTTTAGAAATTTACCCATGCATGAGTCACTTGTATTTTAATGGTTTATGGAGTAATATGAAAGTTTAAAGGATGGTAAACAACTATTACTAAGTAATTTTTCATGGAAATGGCTTAAAGGACTAGATTGTAAAAGTTGCAAAAAGTGGGTAGAAAAATGAGAAATAATAGAAAATGTGGGCTGCCATAATAGGGACACTAAGATATGGTTTGATTGGTTTTAATTTGAAACAAAATTTCATAGTCCGTATTATTCGAAAATGTCCGTGTAACACCCCTTACCCATGTCCAATGCCGGAAAAGGGTACGAGGAATTATCGAACTTAAACATACACATTTAAGCAAAAACCGAACCATAAAATCTCTTTTAATACAAAACCTTTCAAACACATGCATGTTGTCCCTTATTTGGGTCTACGAAGCCCAAAACATTCATCGGGAATGATTCGGGACTAAACCGAGAACTTTAAGAAGTTTCAGGAAAACATAGAAAATTTTCGCCTGAAACAGGGTCACATGCCCGTATGGATATAGGGACACACCCGTGTCCTCAGGCCGTATAACTCTCTATTTATGACTTCAGCATGCACATCGAACCACACGGCTGGGCCACACGCCCGTGTCTCTAAACCGTGTCTCCACGCCTTATTTCACATTCATAAGACTTGTCATTTTGACGACCAGTCTTACCATTATACAATGGTTACCAACTTATCCATCAAGCACTCGTGTTCAATCATTATCATATTGTTTTTATAACGTGCAATTACTACTTGGCTATGACCACCTCAATTGGCAACCAAACATAATCGCATTATAAACATTAGACATGACATGAATAGCTAGGCTTACAAGCCATAATCAATATGAGCCACATCTCATGGCCATATGCATATAACTCAATATAAGCCAACACATTTGGCCAAAGCAAAATAGTGCATGTCAATCAACCAGATCCCTATACATGCCACTCACTTGAAAATTTCTAATATATACTTCATTTTTTTCAAAGGTAACGACTTGATAGTGTGATGCTACCTCCGACGATCTCCAACCCCGAGCTAACCTGGAAACACTAAAGGAAAGAAAAGGAAGAGAGTAAGCTTTATAGCTTAGTAAGAATGTATGAAAATAATAAGCAACTTATCAACTTGCTTCTCATGGTAATACAACCTTATTTGCATTTTTACTCATGTTCCAGTCAAGATGTTTTCTCGAGTCACAGTCACTAAATTATTTATATCTAGAGCTACGGAACCCAAATTAAGTTCTGATAATTTTCCTTGAAACTAGACTCACATATCTTCTTACCAGAAAATTTTTAGAATTTTTGGTTCAGCCAATTAGTACAGTTTATTCCTTAAATTTACCCTTTTTGTTGTTTGACAGTTCTGACCCCTCTTCACTAAAATTTAATTATCTCATAATACGGGACTCAGATGATATTCTCATTTATTTCTATTGAAAATAGACTAGTTAATAATTCTAAGAATATAAATTATAACTCAATTATTTTTTTACAATTTCAAATGATTTTCTCAGTTTAGAACATGGGATTTCAAAGTCATCCTGACTCTGTCTCACAACAACTAAAATATTTCATAGTATGAAACTCTTTTACTTACACCATTTCTTCTATGTGAAACTAGACTAATTAGGCTTCAATTTCATATTTTATTCTGCCTCTAACTCAATTTCCACAATTTTTGGTAGATTTTTAAATTTGGACTATGGCTGCTGTCCAAAACTATTTTGGTGTAAATTAACGATACTACGTTCATCACACCATATTAATTCATTTTCACCACATTGGTAAGGTTACATATTCATACATCATAAGTATAGACCTATGATCACAAGGTCATTATAAAATCATTCTCATAAGCATGAGTTACCTATTTACATCTTCACTAAATGTGCATCATAAACTGAAATCATTTATCATGAGCTTGGCATACATACCTATGTTACTCAACATGCTCATATTCATTCCTTACTAATCATATAACATGAATTGAATTCACATCTTATCAATTTCATGTAAGTACCTATACCACTCACAATATGGTTATAACCTCTCATTTAGCTTAAACTGTAACTCTCACCATTGAACCATTCGGAAAGCTATCGGATATTCACTAAGCCTCAAACATAGGGTATAATATCGAAGCCATGTCCCAAACATGGTCTTACACTAGCTCATCCATAAAGTCGATGCCATGTCCTAGACATGGTCTTACACTGACTATCGAAATCGAGGTCGATGCCATGTCCCAGACATGGTCTTACACTAGCTCTTACATATCTGTGCTGATGCCATGTCCTTGACATAGTCTTACATTGACACATCTCATAGCCGATGCGTGTCCCAGACATGTCTTACACTAGCTCTCGTCTTAATGCCGATGCCATGTCCCAGACATGGTCTTACACTGGCTCCCAAATAACCCGAATGTCATGGCATAAATATCTGAATTGTTTCTTAAGGTTCAAACGGGAATTCTACTATCTCAATATTCATCAAACATAATCATTTCCACAACCAAGAAATTCATGCTATATCAATTTAAACACACATAATAACAATGTTTTTGTATTATTTACATACAACTTACTAGTTTCAATGGAATATCATATTCCATCAAATCTCCAAGCATTCAATCAACACATAAATTTTATTTACATTTGACATCACTTTCTCATATACAATATCATCAACCTAAACTTTAATACAATCATGGCAAGATAGATTTTCAAGTATAATAACAATGGCATAAATATCATGCTCATTTAATCACACGGACTTACCTCAAATGCAATTTCGACTAATTATTCTCTTTTTGTCTTTAACCACGCATTTTCTCGATTTAAGCCCAAATCTCGATTTTCTTGATCTGCAAAGAATATAAGTGGCTGATATTTTGATCTTTCCAAGCCCCCTCCTTACTGTCATTTTCGGTGGAAAAAGAAAAAAAAAGATGAAAGGATGACAACTTTTTCTTTTTGTTTTATTTATTACCAAAAAAAGCCACCTAACTTTGACTTTTCAACTCCTATTTGTCTCTATGGCTGGCCAAGCTTGTTAAAGGGGTCTATTTGCACTTTAAACACCCCCAATTATGGTTCTCTAGCAATTTAACATATTTAGCTAGCAAATCACAACTTTTGCCCTTTATGCAATTTAGTCATTTTTCAAAATTAGGCTCACAAACGCTAAAATTAATTCACCAAAATTTTCATGCACTCATATAATCATGGTATAACACATAAAATACTATTAAAAATAATTTCTCTAGTCCCAAAATATTGGTTTCAAAACCACTATTCCGACTAGGCCCAAAATCGGGCTGTTACAATTCTCCCCCCTTAGGGACTTTCGTCCTCGAAAGACTTACCAGAAAAGTGGTTTGGTTCTCACATAAACTTCTCTTTCTCACAATCACTGCTAAAGAACTTTTACTCTTCTATACCTTTAATACTTGTCTCATTAATTTCTCATATTCAAATCATGAGTGAATCTTCGTTATATGACGCTTTCACCAAACCTTAACCTCTATCAGTGAGTTCATGCACTCAAAAGTCTAATCCATACTATCATGCTACATATACACTCTTACTTGAATCTTTTTAAATTCGAAAAGTGAAACTAGTCAGTTTATCTTGGTCTTATGCTCTCTATAATTTCACATAGTCCAATTGTTTACCAATTCAACTCTCAGTTGCTTATAAATTTCAAAGCCTCCTTTAGCTTCCCCAAGTAATCATGATATAAAACCCGGATCTCAATCCGATTTGTGGAGACTAGAATTCCAAGAAATCCAACAATCATAAAAACACAAAATTCCTTAAATTTGATGAGCGAAAATTCAGTATATACCAGCATGATTTACATATCTCGTCAAACATTTAACAATAAACTCATAACATTTTTCTCTTTCAGAGACAAGAATAATCCAGATATGAAATCCATATCAACTTTTTCTCATCTCCTTTCTAGTGCTAACACAGGTAGAAATAATTCTGATGACACTTGATATACACCCTTAAACATTTCAACATTTCTAGAATTCATGCACAAAAATCAACAATGTCGAGTTCCAAATTCGATCACTAATACACTATTCTTGAGGGTTCCTCGCGAAATTTTTGTATAAGTTTTGATTTTTTTTGTCCAAGTACTCGTAGCCACAATTTGCTTTCTCAAAGATCATACAATTGTATTATCCCAAATAACACAAATATCTCAATTGAAGGCATTAATTTCAATTAACTTACTTGAGAAAAGAGATCTATCATACCATTTGAAATTTGAAATTTCACCACTTAGGCCTTTGCCAATGTCAAATCCTTATACGTAAATTAGAGAAATCCAAACACTAAAATCACCACATTACCATGATCAAATTAGGAGCACAATCACACTTGAAATGATTATCGCAAGCTAAAAAACACATTTTGAACATGAGTCATAATTGAAAAATTATGGAACAAAGATAACAAGAAAACTGAGTAAGGAAATCCAGGATAGGGAAATCCCAAGATACGGGACTATATCGAAAGTCTGAAAACAACCTCTTAAGATAATATAAAAGACTTCGATAATTCCCTAGAGGGAAAAAGTCTAGAAGAAAGTATCATTTAATCCCACTGGAATCAAATACAATAATTTAGAGAAACAGAATCATAGCATCATGTGCATTTTCCCATAAGTTCCCATTAGACTGAATATAATAGAATACCAGAGAGAGGTAGAGCAAAGCAGATCATAAACCAGTCAGACCAACAATGTCTTCATCTGACATTAAGATCAGATAACATTCTCATATAACAACAATTTCATCAGAATATAAATAGCCACTATAATAATCACACGAACTTACCTCAAATGCAATTTTGACTAATTATTCTCTTTTTGTCTTTAACCACGCACTTTCTCGATTTAAGCCCAAATCTCGATTTTCTTGATTTGCAAAGAATATAAGTGGCTGATATTTTGAGCTTTCCAAGGCCCCCTCCTTGCTGCCATTTTCGGTGGAAGAAGAAAAAAAAGATGAAAGGATGACAACTTTTTCTTTTTGTTTTATTTATTACCAAAAAAAGTCACCTAACTTTGACTTTTCAACTCTTATTTGTCTCTATGGCTGGCCAAGCTTGTGAAAGGGGTCTATTTTCACTTTAAACACCCCCAATTATGGTTCTCTAGCAATTTAACATATTTAGCTAGCAAATCACAACTTTTGCCCTTTATGTGATTTAGTCCTTTTTTGAAATTAAGCTCACAAACACTAAAATTAATTCACCAAAAGTTTCATGCACTCTATAATCATGCTATAACACATAAAAATAATATTAAAAATAATTTCTCCAGCCCCGAAATAGTGGTTTCAGAACCACTGTTCTAACTAGTCCCAAAATCAAGCTGTTACAGTCCGAGTACATGTATGGTAATGCCTCGTACCCTGTTCCGGCGTCGGATACGGGTAAGGGGTGTTACACCATACTTGAAACAAGCCCAATCATTCATTCTACACTCACCGGGATGATGTTTACCACAATGCTGACATTCAGGTCTATTAGATCTAACATTACCCATACTTGCCATTGAAGTAGCTTGAGATTTAAAACTCAAGTATTGTTTTCGGCGGTCTCTGTGAGAATACCCAGCTAATACATTTGAACGGGAATAAGTTTCTTTAGATTTCTTTGACTGAGATGGAAATGACTTGCTCATCGGTCTTTTCCTCATATATCTAGCTTCACAATCAGCTTCCTATTCTCTTTATTCAACTCTTCAGCCTTACAGGCTTGCTCAACTAACACCATAAATTCTTTCAGTTCTAAGATCCCAACTAACACATGAGTATCCTCATTCAATCCATCCTCAAATCTCTTACACGTGATAGCCTCGGTGGAAACACACTCTCAAGCATATTTACTAAGACATACGCTCGTGTCTCTACTCGTGTGCTCAATTCTGAGCATTTTGTTTCTCTAATTTTAAAATGCAGAGGACACACGACCAAACCACACACCCGTGTGCATGGCTGTGTGTCACATATGGTTGAGACACACGCTCGTATGTCTACCCATGCGGACAGAATAAGACCATTTTCCAAGCCTTATTTCTCTCCCTTATTACATTGCACCTACATCAACACTTCAACATATTTTCAAACCAATTTGGTACATATAAACAAGTATTATTTATATTCTATTAAAACATATGATTAAATGTTTAAATTTCCACAATTACAATTTATGTTTACTTGCAAGTTATTCAATTATACTAACTCAAATCCATTCATCATTTGCTTTATATAAATATATATCATTTACCATTTACAATTTAGCCATGCCAACACTCATCAAACATGATATGGCCTTATATAATTACCTCAAAATATATTTTTCACTAGCCATTCCAATGGTTAGTTATAACCAAACATTTCATCATTTTACCTAATTTAGCTTATACATGCCATTATATTAAAATAAGTTTGCTATTTGTACCAAAATGAGCTGGAGGATAGTGTGATGATGCTCTGACTGATCTCCAACCTTGACAAGCTTTCGAGTACTATAAAATAGAGGAAAATAAAACAAAGTAAGCATTTAATGCTTAGTAAGTTCGTATAACATGAATTTAACTTACCATATATTTACATTTAAGATTATCATACAAAACATGCATCCAATCATTTTGGCCAATTGCCTAATCACATATACTTATCAAAATAGTTAGTCATGTAATTCACATGAATTTCAAGAAAACAAAGAAGAGCTCATCAAACATAGATTTACAAGTATTTTAGGAATTTCTGAGATATAATCCATTTAATTCTTATATTTTTCTCACATCAGAAATTTTGTCCGTTGAATTATTGAAATGTCGATGGATACCTAGGTAGTATACTCAAGGTAAACAAATCAATGATCTGTCAACTCATGTTCAGGGGTACCCATAAGGTCACATAATCAGAAAGCACACTCTTGAGCCATATATCAGGATGCTCATGTGAGCCATGTATCAAAAAGCTTATCTGGCCTAAACAGAAAACTCATAAGAGTTTTAATCAGGAAGCTCATTGAGCTTAACAGGTAACTTCGAAGAGTTATTAACAGGGAGCTTCGGATAGCATAACAAGGAGTTCAAGCGAGGCATGTCAAAGCTCATAAGAGCCTATATCAAGATGCTCATGAAAAGCTACGTGTAACACCCCTAACCTGTATCCTTCGCCAGATTAGGGTTACGAGATATCATCAATCAAAAACACAATTTTAAAAGATCACATACACACACTTGCATTAACTTTTTTTAAAATAATTTTAGTAGCCAATTTAATTACTAATACCACAGGGCTGAATATACTTTTAATTCAAACTCATAATACATGCAGATAAACAGACTTCATAACACCTTAGTCTTATACTATAACCATACACAATTGGATTACGCAAAATGTAATACTTATTGTCATTTGATAAAAATCAAATCAAATTCGGCATCCATTTTATATTAAGTTCAACACTTATTCACCACATAGAACACATATAATTATTATAGTTTATTGTTGCACATGCCTTTATTCACCTAGTCATCCTTCTATGCATTTAGCCAAGACAAGTTCGTTCTCAACTATTACTCACTCACAGTTCAAATCAATTAACTTACAATTCCATATACTTCAAATGTTTAATTCATTATACATATTATAAAAAAAATATTCCAACATTTAACATGCTACAGTTGGATATAACATACCCAACTTGTCACTATTGGATCAAACATTAATTAGCTACTACAACTGAACTTAAACAGCTTAAACTCATCCAAAAACATGCATGCATAACTCAACTAGTTGACCGAATATAATTATTAACTAAAGAGGATTATTTCTATAATTTTAAACATTACCCCCATATAGACATATATAGAACATAAATATTTCATACTATGTATCAAATATATTAAGTCAATTCATCATATTCAATAAACATTTAACAAGCAATTATTGAATTACAAATTGATTATAACTATTTCATATTATTTCATTTTATAACCGAAGTTTCATATACATTATGGTAATAATCTTCAAACCAACTTATAATACAAATTGTATTCACTAGGGTAAGGTATTATATGCAAATAAACATATAATCAAAACATACACCTTATATGTCATATAATAGCCTTACCAAATCAAACTCATGTCATGTTCGAATTTAGCCAACAACCTGTTATGCCAAGTCATATATATAACATATTATCCTAATACAACCACATATTCACATATATTTTACTTTATGCTTACCATAGCTGAATCAACCTTATACTCACCCAAAGTTATTTACCATTTCCAAAACCTAAAACACCTAACACGAACATCATTCAGTCATAGCACCTAATTTCATAATCAAAATAAACACAAACCAAACTAAATATAACTGAATTCAAACATAAAGATTAAAGCCATTTTCGCATGATTCAATTTATACAAAACCAAAATCCAACATTTCAAAACACATTTCAGCCTATACATGCCATAAATTTGAAAATTCAGCTTATAAAATACAGAAGACAGTCGATAGTGTGATAACCTTCTCTGACGATTCCCGAGCTCGAAACTTGAATCCGAAATCTATAGAACAGAGGTGACCATGAACACACACAGAGTAAGCTTTCATAACTTAGTAAGTCATAAGCAAATAAACAACATAGTTACATAATCAAATCATTTAAACCAAACCAAATTATACTATCATAGTTACTTTGAATCTTAAGCTTTCAATTTCATGTAATTTATATGTACTTTCACATGTATATTACCCATGGTCGAATAAACATATGTATATTTTAGCAAACTATCATTCAGTTTCCAAGCCAAAATATCTTTATCATAACTAGTACATAAACTCTTATATGCATAAAATCCATAGGTCAAAGGATAATAATCATATACATATTTATATTATATGGCTGAGTACACACATATATATATAAGCAAAATATCCTTCAATTTCAAGCTAAATATCATTATGTGAACCCATTTACCTATACTCATGAATCAAAATACAACTTTTTATGCATAAGCATAACAATGACCGAATGAACACTTTCATATATAAAGATACATTAACAAACTTTCATTCAATGACTAAGCCAAAACATCTATAACATACCAAATACACATACACTTTTATGCATATACTCGTAAGTCGAAGTATAAAAATCACATATATATTTATCAATGGCCGAATATACCCCTATTTGCATATATCCACAAATAATTTCAATAATGTTCATATTATTTATTTACAAGGCCGAATACCTTTTTCACATTCACATATATTCTTACTTTACTTCAAGCATGTTTTGCAACAAATATTAAGTAACTTACTCACTTTGTTTCAAATAGGTAATAAACCACTTCATACCTGATCATTTTAGCTCACTTTTGCACATTTGATCTCAACTTATCGATGCCTGATGAACCATTCGGAATTGGATAGGACACTCGGATTATCACACATATATCGTACAATGCCAACGTCTCAGACGTGGTCTTACATGTAATCACATATCAATGCCACTGTCCCAAACAGGGTCTTACTTGCACACATATATCGGAGTCACATATCGATGCCATGGTCTTACTCGCACATCACATATTGAAGTGCTATGTCATGACATATGTATCGTAGCTATTCCTAAGATTCATACGGGGCTTTCAGACGTCGTAACTCGGTCAAAATGAATTCAGAAATTGAGTAACCAAGCTTGTATACATTCGGCTATTGTGGATATAAATTCACATATTTCATTTCAGCATATATAAGTTTCATTTAATTAAAATTAAGTACGTTTATTTGGTTATAAACTTACCTCAGACGTTGTATAACGGAACGAGACGACTAGTCGACAACTTTCGTTTTTCCCCGATCCAAATCCGATTTCTTTAGTTCTTGATCTAAACATATTCAAATTAAGCTCATTAAAACATATTTTCATTCAATTTAGTCCAAAAACACATAAATAGGAAAATTACAATTTTACCCCTAACATTAACAATTTTTACAATTTAGTCCCTATTGCACAAAACACAAAATACACAAAATTTCCCTATACTTATGTTGGGCCGAATTTTACCCACTCTCAAAAAAGTCCATATATTGAATTTATTTCACATTTTAATCCCTCAAATTATTATTTTTGCAATTAAGTCCTAATTACTCAAAATCATCAAAAACTCCAATACAAAATATGTTAATCTAAAACTTATCTTTCATTTTTTATCATCGAACAACAAAAATCACAAGCTATCAACAATGGCACAACTCAAAATATTCATCAAAATAAAAAATTAAAGCATGGATCTTGAATATTACTAAGCAACGATCTCAAAAACGTAGAAATTATTAAAAATCGAGTAAAAACGAACCTTGAATCATGCTTGGAAGGTGGCCGAACCTTTGAAACCTTGTCCTTTCTTTCTTATTTTCATATTCAATCATGGAAAAATAATATACACTTTGGTTTTTAATTATATGATTATATTATATACATATTATTACTTAATTTACTTATTTAACCTTGTTTAAAACCATTCATATTTCACCTTCCTATGGTCGAATGTGTCCATGCAACATCCAAAGGTATAATTGCATTATAAATGCCTCCAATAATAAAGACAAAAACATTTTGGTCCTCACACATTAAACTATCAAATTTTCAATTTACGTAATTAAGTCATTTTATTTTATCGGACACTCAAACGATAAAATTAAAGCACGAAAATTTCACAAATGTAAATTCATACAAAATAAACACAGAAAATAATTTTTAAATATTTTTTTGACTCGGATTCATGGTCCCAAAACCACCATTCCGATTAGGGTCTAAATCGGGCTGTTACACTATGGTAGTGTGCAACACATGCAAGATCACTACCGATCAGGATGCTCACAAGAAACATGTAACAGGAATGCTCGAGAAGGCTTTTAACAGGATGCTCGTACAAGCTATAATGTCCGCAACATATGCAAGAATATAATCAACACGAGAAAATACTATATCATCGCATTTCATTATTCAAACAGAACTTATCATTTATCGAGTAATATCAGACATGTGATTAATTTCATGCATTAAACATTTATGGAATTCACACAAATATTACATTCGATTTAAATATATTAATATACATAATTAAGTTACACAAACTTACCTCGACACTTGTTTGTATATAGAAATCTACTAATCTGGCACTTTTTCTTTTCTTCGATCTAACTTTGTATTATAATTTTTCGAATCTATATAAATGAATTTAGCATCAATTTAATTCACTTTATACTCAATTGAATTTAATTCACATCTTAGGCAAAATTACCATTTTGCCCCAATACTTTTCATAAATGACAATTTCGTCTCTAAGCTCGAAAAATGAAATTCATGCAATTTAATCCTTAAGCCTAACCGAATTTTACATGTTACAATAACAGCCTATGAATTTCACAAAAATCAAAATTTTTCCGTGGGTTTTACCATTTTTCAATTTAGTCCCTTAATCATAATTTCATCAAAATTCTTTTTGTAACAGCTGTTTATCTATCAACAACCTTTCATTTTTTACCATAAATTTCAAAATTTCAGCATTTACATCCATGGAAAAATTTCTATACTTTGATATCTTTACAAATTAATCCACAAAATAGATAGATTAAGCTATTTAAAACTCAAAAATATAAAAATTACAAAAAATGAAACAAGAATGCTTATCCAATTAAGCCAAGAAAGCTTGCTTGAATGTTTTTCTCTTTCCTAGGGTTTCCATGTATTTTGGGGAAGAATATGATAATAATAATTATATGTTATTTCTATTTAATTTAATTATCATCCATTAATTTTTAACATTCCAATTTAGTCCTTTCTTTTTCTAATTTTCCATGGATGATTCACCAAAAATTTCTTCTAACTTTTCTTAATGGTCTAATTACCATACAAGGACCTCAAATTTTGAATTCCATAGCTATTTGATACTTATAGCTACTAGAATTCAACTTTTGCATTTTATGCAACTTGATCCATAAAATTTTCTTATCAAAAATTTCAAACGTCTTTATCATAATTCAGGTCATGCAATAATATTAGAATAAATTTTCTTTCTAACTCAGATTTGTGGTCCCGAAACCACTATTCGAATTTCACTGCAAATGGGCTGTTACAATTTTTAGGTTTTGATATGATTAATTTATAAAGTGGTTTTTGTTAGTTTTTTATTAAAGGATTGAATTGATTAAATGTTAGAACTGATGGGGAAATTTTTAGACTTTAAAATAAATGTGGGCTATAGATGGAAGGGTGAAAGTCCAGCTAGCATAGGTAATTGGCAAATTTTGCTAAATTTGGATATTTTAAGTTTAGGGATTAAATTGTGAAAAATGTAAAAGTTTAGGGAAAATATGTAATTAATAAAAGTTTAAGGTTTATATACCTTGAATTGAATATGGAAAGTGTGTGAATTTAAAAGACTGTGTTTAATTTTTATATAGATTAAGAACAGAGTCAAAAAGGCAATAACCAAGGAAAGAGGAAAATTGCAAAGTAGTCTTTGCATGTTAGTCAGAAGTGAATCGTAGGTAAGTTCATAGTTTTTGATATGTAAATTATAAGTTTCTTGAGATTTTATTATTGTTTCTGGTTATTTGTATAAATGTATTTGAAATTTCATAGGTTACTGATATAGTATTGAGTTTTGGAATTAAATTCATATGAAAATAAATAATGAATGGTGTAAATCCTTGTGATTGCACATTTTCAGCATAAATATATTGAATTATTATTAATTGTACGGAAAAAATGAAGTGCCTCTGTTGATAAATATGTATAAAGGTAACGAATTTACATATAATGCTTGGTTGAACATAGTAATCGCTAGGTTACGATTGGTATGCCAATAGGGTCTATATGTGCACTTGTACGAGATTTCACTTTGGTGCCTCTGTTACACTTTGGTGTCTCTATTTGCACTTCAGTGTGTCTATTACGTATCTATGATGCTTCTAGCGTGGTGTAGTTACCAAAGTATGTAACGCCCTGATTTTCGGGATTTTTGGGATTTTTGTGATTTCCAATGAATTTCAGAAATTTCATGTTTTAACTGTCTGTTGTGGGTCTGAGTATGTTAGTGGGCCCTTAAAAAGGCCCAAGAGTATATCCAATTCGAGGCAATTTATGAATTTCGAATTTTAGAAAGAGAGGGTACTAGCGTTGAGGGCTTTTAAATTAAAGATGGTAAAAATAGGGCACAAGGGACCTGTGGTAAATTGGCATGTGACGCCACATAAGGTATAGGGGGAGTGGCATGCAGATGTCTAGGGGGAGCCAAGGTTTGAGCCACAAGGTATGCAAATAGGGTATTTATTTTTGTGAACAAAAAAGGAAGGTGATGGAACTCAAGGGGGAACTCTGTTAGGGGGAGTTTAAGCTAGTAAGGGGATTGAGTAAAGATAAGATAAGGGAGGAAATTTAGGAGCTGATCAAGGAGAAAGAGTTGGCTGGTCAAGGGACTTTAGCATGGGAAATTCGGCTAGGTCAGTTAGTGAGGGGAATTTCGGCTTTTAGAGGGGGTGTCGTTTCTGACAATTCTTTTCTCTTTTTCTCTCTTCTCCTACTCTCTTTTCTTCTTCTTTTCCTTTTCTTACATAGCCGAATCCTTCCTACCATTCTATTCTTTCATTCCATTCGTTTCTGAGCCTTTATAGCCGATTGCCATAAAAGTCGAAATCCCGAAAGCTTGTTTTTCTTCTGTGCCAATTTCTCCTAGCCAACTTCTTTGATTTTTCCTTCATCTTTCCTGGCCAAATTTTACACTCTCTAAACCCCAACCTCTATCGACTTCAACTTTGCAAAAAACCTCCTTATCAAATCATCTTTTATTTCACGAGTTTCAAAAGCCGAAAACACCATAATCATTGGGTCATAGCCAAATCTTTAGACCTTTAAAGATTTGATTTCTGCTAACATTTGAGGGGATAGATCTGCATCAGAACCAAATAGGAACTAAAGTGGAATCATTGATTGAAGGAACCGGTGGTAAGTTTTCGAACCTATTCTTTATTTCGGGTTTTAGAAAAGCTGAAATCTCTAAAGGCTTAGGGAGGCTATCGATTGGGCCCAATGGCCCTAAGGGTTGTGACAATTGTTTTATTATGATGTTAGTGTGATCTAGAGGCTACTGATCAAAGGCTTGGACAAGTGGAACGACTGGATCTAAACCTAGTCGCTAGTTTCAGAAAAAGGTAAGAACTCTAGGGTCTGAGACTTGGTTGGCCGAATATGGTCGGGAGATAGTTTGTAGTTTTTTTTGGATATTTAGATTGACGTGTTAGTAATCTAATGTAGGCAGCTCGTGTGTGGAACTCGCCATCGAACCGCTACAAATCAGGTGTGTAAATGTGACAGCCCTATTCTGACCATAGTCGGGAAGTGGTTTCGAGACCGCTAAATCAAGTCGCAGAAATAATTTGAATATAATATTTTATGTTTAAAATATGTGATCATGCATGTGTGAAATTTGAATGCTCTGATTTTTGTCAATTTGAATGTGTTTCTAAATGAAAAGGACTTATGTGAGAAGCTTTGAATATATGTGTGGCTTATTTTAAGTGATTAATTATTGAATGATGCAAATAAGTGGGTTTGCATGTCAATTTGCCACTTTTAATGTTCGTGGTCGGCCATGATGGTTTTGGTGAGCAAAATAAGCATATTTTATATGTATAATAATGAATTGATTTTTTTAAGTAGTTTATTGATATATTCATTATTATATAGTTTATTGATAAAATAAAATAAGAATTTGGTGAAGAAAATAAGAACTCATCTTTGTTTATTCATCTAGCTGAAATTCATAAAAAGAAGAAGAGTGAAAGATGGTTTTGGGACCGTTCGGCCAATTGGAGGCAAATTTGAAG
Organism: Gossypium longicalyx; assembly: GCA_025698465.1. NCBI lineage: Eukaryota > Viridiplantae > Streptophyta > Magnoliopsida > Malvales > Malvaceae > Gossypium > Gossypium longicalyx. The sequence continues at coordinate 44,777,725 of CM047007.1, read as the reverse complement.
GTAATTTGATGTGGTTTTGTAAATTGTTGATGAATTTGTGTTTCTCTTCTTTTTCTAGCCGAAACCCACTTGATAAATTTAGTTAATGAGGCATTTTAGATTCAGCCTTAGTGAAAATGAGTGAGGAAATTTGAGTTGAGGTAGAAGATAGTAAACGAACGTTCAATGGACAATTTGATACCAAAATTCATATGTTTATGAGCTTGTTTTTGAAAAGTATGTTACATGTGAGTGATTAGTTCATGAAGGGATTTTCGGTTATGTTTGTTTTGTATGAGTAATGGATTGTTGAGTTCATGCTTTTATGAGTAAAATTGATTAAGAGAGGCTTGAGATAATTAAATATGCATGTTGGTGGTAAGATGAGCATTCAGTTTTGATCATGGAAGCATAGGGAGCTTGTTAAAAGTTGAATTTTATAAAAGTTAAATGTGTGTGTGCTTGTGCTAGTGCCGAATGTGCCTTGGGTGATTTAGCATTGAGTTTGGTGTTATATGAATTGAGTTTTATGGTTTTGGATTTTTTTTAAATATATATAATAATAATAATAATAATAATAATAATAATAATAATAATAATAATAAAGTTTTGGTAATTATACATGTGTTTGCCGAATCTAGAACTAAGGAAATTAATAATGAACATTCGGTTTGGACTTTTAGGTGTTTTTAAATACTTTGAATAATATATATATATAAGTGACTTTGATATGTGAAATTCGGCCAAGTGGTTATAAGCATGATTTTAGAAATTCAATGATATTCGGCCAATTTGAATAATTCATGACACCTCAAGCAAATTAGTCTTAGATGTTATTAAATATTGAAGATTATTTAAGCATATTACCAAATGTGATTTTAGTTAATGATTCGGTTATGAGTGCTGATTTTGTTTTATAATTAGCTGAATGTGTATATGTATGCTATGAGGTGGTTTAGCTTAAAGAAAATTAAGGTGCTCGGAAGGTGATTGCCGTGGATAGCTTAAGTAGTGAAATTTAATTTCTGTTATGTAAAGTGATGACATTGCCATTTGTAAATTGAATAGTTAAAATTGTTGATTGAGTATCAAGAGCTTAAGGGGACAAACTCGGATCGAGGAAAAAAAATGAAGGTAGTCGTGTAGTCGATATAGCCGTACGATAACTTTTGAGGTAAGCTCTTAAACGATTGAGTTGAATTTATGTGTTTAAAAATTAAATGAATATAGAATAACGTTTTAGTATATGTGATATATAAATATATATATATTTTTGAATGATTAATAATGTTCATAATATGAGCCGAAAATGGCTAACTTACTCGATTGAATTGTGCATGGAAATGAGGTATATGCTAAAAGAGTTTTAGAGAATGATATATGATCTCTGTGTTTCGGTTAAGTAATGGTAAATAGAAAGAGTATGAATTTAGTGAGGACTATGTGTGATAGCCAAATGTCTTATGAACTAATATGTGTGAATGGTATTTTGAATACATGAGATAAGATGGAATAACCGAAAGCATCATAAGTTAAGACGTGAATAAAATACTATGAATTTCTTGTAAATGCCGATTAGTGATTACATTTGGCTATGAAATTATGCTTTAAATTCTTGAATGTATTTGAAATCAATATAAGGAAATGGTATTTTAATAAATTATGTGATAAAATTACCGAATAAATTATGAGATGAATTGTGGATTAATGTTACAAAGCAAGTGAAACTACTAATGTGATTAGGAAATTGAAGAAGGGAAATTGAGATCTTAGTAAGTTATTAAGTGCTTAAACTTTTGGAAATTTAAGAGTAAATTGTAATAGATCAGCTTGGGACAGCAGCAATAATGTGATTTTAGAAAATCACCATAAATTGTTGGAGTTGAGCTAGAGACTGAATACATTATGTAATTAAAGCTTGATGAGTCTATTTCTAGGGAAAATTAATGACACTTGATTTGGAGTTTCGTAGCTCCAGTTACAAATAATTTAATGATTGTTGCTCAGGAAGACAGCTTGTAGTGAATTTGTGATTATGTTGTAAACATTGATAAAACTGTTTGAGTTGCTTAGAAGATATTGATTAAAATCATATGTGAATTTTGAATTGTGACATTAGGAAATGATATATGAGTGTTAGATGGATCTTTGATGTTAAAATTTATGAAATTATAAGTTTATAAGTATTGAATTATTGGAGATGAACATGTCATTGCCGAATGTAAATTAAAATGTTAAATAATTGTAATTAAGAACATGTTTGATTAAATATTGGTAATCAAAGTACCGAATCCATATTAAAATGAGGCTATAAGCCATGAATGGCTAGTATACCTAGTCGATTTTGATATGATGAAATTGATGTACAAGATATGTATATGTGGTGAGGCTGAAATGGCTAATATTAAATGTGTGCAAGTTATCCGAACGGCCTTTATGAAAATGTGTGCTATCTTATTTGTATAGTGAGGCCGAATGGTTACTTAGAAATGTAATATGGCTGAGTGGTTATTTAAATGAAAGCAAAGTATATGATGTATTAGCAAGTAATGATAAAAGCATTATCTTATATATGTGCTTGTGTATGTGGTGTGACCGAATGGGCAAGTGTGAAATGTACATATTTTTATGTGTATATAATGTGGTCGAATGACCAATTGTGAAAAGTGTGTATTATTAGATATTTTATGAGGCCAAAGTTAGTAAAAAGTATATAAAATAAATTGTGTTGAGATTGTATCCGAGTTTAAAGTCCCGTAGGCTTCGTGCTAGTGTTATGTTTGGGTTTTATACCTCGCAGGCCAAGTGCTAGTGAATTTGATAAAGTATATGACTACGAGATCCTATGCTAAGATGATAAATTGAACTCGTATTACACATTAAGTGATTCAGGTATGTGATATATATTATATATGTGAGATTGATCTGACGGGAATTAAGAATGTGTAATGAGAAGCATATGAAAAGATGTTGTAAATTCATATGTATATTTGTATATGTGTGCATTCAGTTATTATGCAAAGTTACAAGATAGTTTTCGATATGCCATTTAACTATGAATGTTGGAAGTAAGTGTGGGTAAGAAATGATACGCTAGTGAAATTTGAAAGAATTAAAGTTAATCCGGAAGCTTGTAAATACTATGTTTATATGAGTTTGAGTATAAACGGTGTAAAATGATATGTGTTTGTGCATAATCGGCCAAATAGTATTGTACTCAGAAAGTGTTATGTGATTTTGAACATTTGGTTTGTTTTTAAGTTCAACTGTTTAAATTGCTTAAGACTTACTAAGCTTATGAAAGCTTACTTTGAATGTTATGTTTCTCTGTTTATTTTTGTAGATCGTTGACTCTTACTATCACTCTGGGATCGTCGGCTCGCTTCGTCACACTATCTACTATTGTGGTAATCATGTGATTTGGACTTAGCTTATGGCATGTATAGGATAGACTATAAGTAGAATGATATTTTGACTATTGTATATAAGCCATGCGAATATGGCAACTTATGGAAGTTTACTTTTATAAGTTTTAAATTCGATCTTTGTTTGTGTCTATTAGTTACATAAATAAATGATCTTTTATTTAAGAAAAGGTTCAAAATTTTTACTGTTCTGATCCGATTCCTAATTTCTGGTAATGTTTCGTCCTATTCCGGCGACGGTTACGGGATAGGGTGTTACATTTTTATTGGTATCAGAGCTACGGTTTAGTCGATTCTAGGACTAACGTAGCACGTGTGAGTCTAGCTATACATGCCATAAAGTGATAAAATGATAGTGTGATGATTTTTGACAGTTAAAAATGTGTTTTTCGTAATATAATGAATTCCGATCCCGATCAAGCTGTAGCAGATGGTATTGAGAGGATTGAAACATGCTTATGATGTGACAAAATTTAGAAAGGTATGAATAGAAGTATGATATACATTTGAAGTATTGAAATGCAAAGTAATTTTGCTGAATGTGTTATGAAATAAATATGGAAAAGTATATTAGGATAATAGTGATGTATATTGTATGCATGAGAAGTTATATTTTGGTTCAGGATTTTATGTAAATGGGCGAAATATATATATGTCATCTATTAGAGATGGAATTGCTGTGTAGTTTATGCTTTGTTAATGTTATATATGATGTTATGTTTTAAATATGTGAATGAGAACTTTGAAGAGAAAATAATGTATTTGGAATGAGCCTACATGTAAATGATATCTATGATATAATGTCAAGGTGTATATGATATGTATATATTGAAACGAAGTAAGTGAATTACAAATATGATATGCTATATGAAATGTATTAAAATGTGAATAAATATGCATGGAACTCGGTGATGTGTATTCGGGCCTTCGTGCCTAGTAGGCTTCGTGCCGGTGATGTGTATTCGGGCCTTCGTGCCTAGCAGGCTTCGTGCTGGTGATGTGTATTGGGCCTTCGTGCCTAGCAGGCTTCGTGCCGGTGATGTGTATTCGGTCTTCATGCCTAGCAGGCTTAATACCGGTGATTCGAGCAAGGTTTAAGTGTTCATTACTATATGAATTCAAAGTTAAATGAAAGAATACGTTTAAAGTGTACATATATCATGTTTTATAGACTTGGTTAAGTCATTTCAATGTGTAATAACGAATGAATATGGGCATTATGTGTGCGAACGATTAGAGGCACTGTGTGTGCAAATTCCTTTAACCGAGCACTATGTGTGCGAGATCGGTAATTGAGGTATTGTGTGTGCGAGTTCTTCAACTTAGCACTATGTGTGCGAGATTGGTAATTGAGGCATTGTGTGTGCGAGTTCTTCAACCGAGCACTATGTGTGCAAGATCGGTCAGTGGGCACTAAGTGTGTGAAATGAGATTCATGTAAGACCTCGTCTGGGACGAAGGCATTGATTTGAGATGTTGTGTAAGACCATGTCTAGGACATGGCATCGACTCGATATGTGATAACATGTAAGACCATGGTTGGACTATGGCTTTCAGTAAACGACATACTCAGACAAGTACGACGCTCTTTGAATTGACAAATGTTAGGAAGTAGAATTGAAGTTAGATGTTGAATTTTAATTAGATACTGATATTCGGTATTTGAGTTTGAATTGGGGATTAATAGATATAAATTGACGATTGATTATTATTTCGGCTGTAATTTTGTTATAAGTGGATACGTGAAAAAAAAGTGGTGGATATGCTATTAAGGAATGGATTTATGTTATATGTACACTTAAGTGCTTAGTTGAAAATGTGTTATGGATTTAGTCTATGAGATTCTCGGTATATGAAGTTATATGTGCTATTGCTGAACGGACACTATTTTGTTAATCTTGTTCAAGAAATTATTTCGATTAAGTTTCGACATTTGAAAGTCTGTAAGAATTTTTGATGAATGCTGATAATTTTGGATATACGAGTTATGCGCTAGAATAAATCTCATGCCAGTGTATTATATTAGGCTTTATGCCTATTCGATTAGATATCTGGGTAACGTTAACTATGATTGAATGTGCTAAATGAACTAAATGTTCAGGTACGTGGAAGTTAACTTTTCTTTTGGAAATAAGTTAAGTTGAATATTGAGATGTGATAAAGTTATAAAGGATATTCATTGGGATGTTTGAGAATATGTATACTTTCGGCCAGGTTACAGCTTATACATGAATGAAAATGTGGGTTATGAATATGTGAGTTGATGTTATGTATTATACATGTTAATATGTGATTTATATGTGTTTGAAATGCAAGTATAAAGTCAATTAAGTGATTATTGCTTATGAAATCAAGAAAATGAGATGTATGTGTATACTTGTAGAAATGTTTATGTATTTGTTTTAAGATAAGAAAGTGATTTTATAGATCGATGTGAAAGCAGTAATGAATTACAATTGTTATTGATGAGCTAATGTTTATATGGACATAATTCAATAAGAGGCGTTATCCTAACCTAGTCGCTACTAAGATTTTCGGGGACGAAAATCCCTAAGGGGGGAGAGTTGTGACAGCCCTATTCTGACCTTAGTCGAGAAGTGGTTTCAGGACCGCTAAACCGAGTCGCAGAAATAATTTGAATATAATATTTTATGTCTAAAATATGTGATCATGCATGTGTGAAATTTGAATGCTTTGATTTTTGTCAATTTGAATGTGTTTCTAAATAAAAAGGACTTATGTGAGAAGCTTTAAATATATGTGTGGCTTATTTTAAGTGATTAATTATTGAATGATGCAAATAAGTGGGTTTGCATGTCAATTTGCCACTTTTAATGTTAGTGGTCGGCCATGATGGTTTTGGTGAGCAAAATAAGCATATTTTATATGTATAATAATGAATTGATATTTTTTTAAGTAGTTTGTTGATATATTCATTATTATATAGTTTATTGATAAAATAAAATAAGAATTTGGTGAAGAAAATAAGAACTCATCTTTGTTTATTCACCTAGCTGAAATTCATAAAAAGAAGAAGAGTGAAGGATGGTTTTAGGACCGTTCGGTCAATTGGAGGCAAATTTGAAGGTAATTTGATATGGTTTTGTAAATTGTTGATGAATTTGTGTTTCTCTTCTTTTTCTAGCCGAAACCCACTTGATAAATTTAGTTTATGAGGAATTTTAGATTCGGCCTTAGTGAAAATGAGTGAGGAAATTTGAGTTGAGGATAGAAGATAGTAAACGAATGTTCAATGGACAATTTGATACCAAAATTCATATGTTTATGAGCTTGTTTTTGAAAAGTATGTTACATGTGAGTGATTAGTTCATGAAGGGATTTTCGGTTATGTTTGTTTTGTATGAGTAATGGATTGTTAAGTTCATGCTTTTATGAATAAAATTGATTAAGAGATGCTTGAGATAATTAAATATGCATGTTGGTGGTAAGATGAGCATTCGGTTTTGATCATGGAAGCATAGGGAGCTTGTTAAAAGTTGAATTTTATAAAAGTTAAATGTGTGTGTGCTTGTGCTAGTACCGAATGCTGCCTTGGGTGATTTAGCATTGAGTTTGGTGTTATATGGATTGAGTTTTATGGTTTTGGATTTTTTTAATATATATATATAATAATAATAAAGTTTTGGTAATTATACATGTGTTTGCCGAATCTAGAACTAAGGAAATGCATAATAAACATTCGGTTTGGACTTTTAAGTGTTGTTAAATACTTTGAATAATATATATAAGTGGCTTTGATATGTGAAATTTGGCCAAGTGGTTATAAGCATGATTTTAGAAATTCAATGATATTTGGCCAATTTGAATAATTCATGGCACCTCAAGCAAATTAGTTTTAGATGTTATTAAATATTGAAGATTATTTAAGCATATTACCAAATGTGATTTTAGTTAATGATTCGATTATGAGTGCTGATTTTGTTTTATAATTAGCCGAATGTGTATATGTATGCTATGAGGTGGTTTAGCTTAAAGAAAATTAAGGTGCTCGGAAGGTGATTATCGTGGATAGTTTAAGTAGTGAAATTTAATTTCTGTTATGTAAAGTGATGACATTGTCGTTTGTAAATTGAGTTGTTAAAATTGTTGATTAAGCATCAAGAGCTTAAGGAGACAAAGTCGGATCAAGGAAAAAAAACGAAGGTAGTCGTGTAGTCGATATAGCCGTACGATAAATTTTGAGGTAAGCTCTTAAACGATTAAGTTGAATTTATGTGTTTAAAAATTAAATGAATATAGAATAAAGTTTTAGAATATGTGATATATAAATATATATTTTTTCGAATGATTAATAATGTTCATAATATGAGCCGAAAATGGCTAACTTACTCGATTGAATTGTGCATGGAAATGAGGTATATGCTAAAAGAGTTTTAAAGAATGATATATGATCTCTGTGTTTCGGTTAAGTAATGGTAAATAGAATGAGTATGAATTTAGTGAGGACTATGTGTGATAGCCAAATGTCTTATGAACTAATATGTGTGGATGGTATTTTGAATACATGAGATAAGATGGAATAACCGAAAGCATCATGAGTTAAAATGTGAATAAATACTATGAATTTCTTGTAAATGCCGATTAGTGATTACATTTGGCTATGAAATTATGCTTTAAATTCTTGAATGTATTTGAAATCAATATAAGGAAATGGTATTTTAATAAATTACATGATAAAATTACCGAATGAATTATGAGATGAGTTGTGGATTAATGTTACAAAGTAAATGAAACTACTAATGTGATTAGGAAATTGAAGAAGGGAAATTGAGATCTTAGTAAGTTCTTAAGTGCTTAAACTTTTGGAAATTTAAGAGTAAATTGTAATAGATCTGCTTGGGACAGTAGCAATAACGTGATTTTAGAAAATCACGATAAATTGGTGGATTTGAGCTAGAGACTGAATAAATTATGTAATTAAAGCCTGATGAGTCTATTTCAAGGGAAAATTAACGGCACTTGATTTGGAGTTTCGTAGCTCCAGTTACAAATAATTTAATGATCATTTGCTCGGGAAGACACTTTGTAGTGAATTTGTGATTATGTTGTAAATATTGATAAAACTGTTTGAGTTGCTTATAAGATATTGATTAAAACCATATGTGAATTTTGAATTGTGAAGTTAGGAAATGATATATGAGTGTTAGATGGATCTTTGATGTTAAAATTTATGAAATTATAAGTTTATAAGTATTGAATTATTGGAGATGAACATGTCATTGCCGAATGTAAATTAAAATTTAAATAATTGTAATTAAGAACATGTTTGATTAAATATTGGTAATCAAAGTACCGAATCCATATTAAAATGAGGCTATAAGCCATGAATGACTAGTATACCTAGTCGATTTTGATATGATGAAATTGATGTACAAGATATGTATATGTGGTGAGGCCAAAATGGCTAATATTAAATGTGTGCAAGTTATCCGAATGGCCTTTATGAAAATGTGTGCTATTTTATTTGTATAGTGAGGCCGAATGGTTACTTAGAAATGTAATATGGCTGAGTGGTTATTTAAATGAAAGCAAAGTATATGATGTATTAGCAAGTAATGATAAAAGCATTATCTTATATATGTGCTTGTGTATGTGGTGTGACCGAGTGGGCAAGTGTGAGATGTTCATATGTTTATGTGTATATAATTTGGCCGAATGACCAATTGTGAAAAGTGTGTATTATTAGATATTTAATGAGGCCAAAGTTATTAAAAAGTATATAAAATAAATTGTGCTGAGATTATATCCGGGTTTAAAGTCCCGTAGGCTTCGTGCTAGTGTTATGTTCGGGTTTTATACCTCGCAGGCCAAGTGCTAGTGAATTTGATAAAGTATATGACTACGAGATCCTATGCTAAGATGATAAATTGAACTCGTATAAACATTTAAGTGATTCAGTATGTGATATATATATTATATATGTGAGATTGATCTGACGGGAATTAAGAATGTGTAATGAGAAGCATATGAAAAGATGTTGTAAATTCATATGTATATTTGTGTATGTGTGCATTCAGTTATTATGCAAAGTTACAGGATAGTTTTTGATATGCCATTTAACTATGAATGTTGGAAGTAAGTGTGGGTAAGAAATGATACACTAGTGAAATTTGAAAGAATTAAAGTTAATTCGGAAGCTTGTAAATACTATGTTTATATGAGTTTGAGTATAAACGGAGTAAAATGATATGTGTTTGTGCATAATCGGCCAAATAGTATTGTGCTTAGAAAGTGTTATGTGATTTTGAACATTTGGTTTGTTTTTAAGTTCAACTGTTTAAATTGCTTAAGACTTACTAAGCTTATGAAAGCTTACTTTGAATGTTATGTTTCTCTGTTTATTTTTGTAGATCGTTGACTCTTACTATCAGCTCGGGGATCGTCAGCACTTCGTCATACTATCTACTATTGTGGTAATCATGTGATTTGGACTTAGCTTAAGGCATGTATAGGATAGACTGTAAGTAGAATCATATTTTGACTATTGTATATAAGCCATGCGAATATGGCATCTTATGGAAGTTTACTTTTATAAGTTTTAAATTCGATCTTTGTTTGTGTCTATTAGTTACATAAATAAATGATCTTTTATTTAAGAAAAGGTTCAAAATTTTTATTGTTCTGATTTGATTCCTAATTTCTGGTAACATCTCGTCCTATTCCGGCGACGGTTACGGGATAGGGGTGTTACAGTAAACGACACCCACTCATAAACTAGATCGGTAAAAGCCGAAAAGTCGAAATGACAAAAAGCCAACATTTGTGGACTTGCGAGCGTGCGAGCGCTCGTGAGATGGTTTGGGTTGTTAATCCTGGTAATCTCAAATGATATGATTGCAAAGTACGCAATTTCGTGCACTTCAGTATATTTGGGCTTAATGGGCCGAAAATGGGTTAATGGGCCAACGGGCCCAATTCGGTAAAAACGCTCGGTAAGTGTTTATGTTAATGTGTTAATGCTTGTAATGTGTATGTAAACCCTAAAATAGAAAGTTTTACCGAAATACCCTTAAGTATAAAAGTTACCATTATACCCCTAGGTGCAAAATTACCATTATACCCCTAGGGTTGATTTTGACTGAAATGCATGATATTCTGGTTCTGTTTGTTATATGCTATGACATGTATATCTGTTGCATGGGATATGGGTTATATTGTTGGAAGAAGCGTTCTGGTGGCTCTGCCACAAATATCTAATCTGGTGGCTCCGCCACAAATATTTGTTCTGGTGGCTCTGTCCACAAATATCTGTATCTGGTGGCTCTGTCACACTATCTGTTCTGGCAGCGATGCTGTAAATACTTGTAACGTGTAGACGGATGGGTGGGTCGAGTAGTCTCCCCGCATGGTGTAAGGTTGGCATGGGGGTGTATACGGATGGATATGGGTTGGGTTTTCTGTATACATGATATATTTGTTCTATATCTGTTATGGGCCTATGGGCTTCATTCTGAACTCAGTATAGGGCTAAGGCCCGATTTAATCTGTTTTCGTGGTTTGAACCGATCCGGACTATGGTTGGGCTATTTTACACACCGAAGTTTTCCAAACTCACCCCCTTAACTTTATCTCTGCGGGTAACCTCAACCATAGTGGACTTGGAGCCGTGAGGGATTCGGTGTGGGCGCATCGCATCGCAAACTTGATTCTCTTTTTATAATTTAATTAGTTTTTATTTACATCAATTATTTTGGGTTTAAGTTGTAATAAGGCCGCTTTAATGATTTTTGATTGTTTTTAATATGTTTTACTAGAATAGGTATAATATTATCTTAATCACTGAAACTGATTAGTTTTAGGATGCGTTTTCAAAAATAGTAATTGATTTTAAAATATCACGACAACAAAGCAAAAACGTTTTCCAAAGTTAATCACTTTTTCTTAAACTGGACTTAAATGAATTGGTTTCCTAAGAACATACACTAAGTTAAGGTGTGGCAATGGTGGTGTGCATGTTTAGGATTGGATCCGAAGGGAGCTTGATACTTAAGCAGTCCAATGGACTCATCTTCTCTTTTTCGGTTTCCTACCTAGTGCACAGCTTCTATTCACTTTAACCTATAGTAAAATCATCCTTTGAACACTAAGTACGATTTTCTGGACTAAAAATAGAAAATGTTTTATTTACGTTTCGATGTGGCACGTCAGATGGTCATAACGTCTAGGCTGGGTTTGGGGTGTTACAAAGTATCTGAGTCAAGTTACTAGTTCATCGGACCATGTGATAATTGAATTATAATCTATTCATGTACTTATATGTTATTACGTACTCATAGAATTGGTAAGTGAAAAATATTGCAATGAGATTCTTGGTTGCATGTATGGATTGTTACTTTGAGTAAATGTGAATTATGATATGATAAAGTCCTTTGAGATGGAAGTTATTTTGATATATATGAATATTTAAAAAAATCTAATATGATTGATGAAATTGTATTTGGTAGTCAGGAACTATAATTGTCTCTTTAAGTGTTTATTTTGATTAAGGTAAGTTAATTTGGTGTTTATACTATGAGCTTACTAAGCTTCTTAAGCTTACTTGTTTTATTTATGTTCTTATGTAATTATCAAAGTTGCGGACTGATCGGATGGATCGACTAGAAGGTCACACTATTGGTAGCTTTTATATTTCATTTTGAGATGTGGCATGTATATAGGTGTTTTGTTGTGAATATGTAAATGTTATTCTATAATGGTTATTCTAGTGAAATGGTTAGGTTTGAATGTGTATGGTTGATATCTTTTGGTTTGGTATTCTTATTGTTAAAGAATAAGGTTACAATGCTTGGATTTGTAATTGGTGATACATGCATGGGAATGTCTGATGTGAATTTGAATAAGCCAAATACCAAGCTGTCTATGTCTATACCACTTTGGCTGAAAGATGAGGAGAATTCAAGAGAGAATATAATTGAAATTCCTATTGGACCTAAGACTCAGGTTAGATCCAAGAAGCTTAAAAAGGCAATGATGGGCCTAATTCAGTAAGTTTGGGCTGAACATGAGAATTCCAACTCTTATTGGACCCAAGATAACTTCCCAAGTCCATGCAATGTTTTCTATGTGGTAGTTTGTTTAGTTTAATTAATTCTACAGCTTTTAATTATGTCTTGTTCATTATATGCATATTTAATTAATGTATTGCATTATATATATGCATCTTTTAAGACTTATAACAAGTGTTCTGCATATTATTTGAGTTATGCATTAAAGTATCTCATATGTTAATAAAGTATGGGTTTGAGTTACATGTTCATTAATAAATTAGTGTGTATAAGTGTTTAGTATGCTAATTTTTATGTGTATATTTAGTAATTGTTCAATGTTGAATTATCTACCTTGTAGGTGACTATTCATAGGACTAATGACTCTTCAAGTTTAGACGGTTTTCAAGCTTTCAAAGTTTATTATGGTGGCTATTCAAATGGATCAAGTAAGACTCTTCAAATCTGATTAGTTTTGGAGCCTTCAAAACTCATTATAACGACAATTTAAGAGGTCTTTGCACAAGTCTTTTAACATTTAGTTTTAAGGAGATAAAGGGACACCAAACAACACATTAAGGAACATTAAATCATCAACAAGTGAAGAGAAATGCCTTTTCGACTACACATGAATCAAGGGAAAAGGCATGACTCATTAGTTGCCTAACATCAGTTAAACCAAATTTAAATGATTGTATTAACAACTAGTTAAATGCCAAACTTGAATGGTCCTTTGTAGGAATTTGATTAGTCATATTAGGGCCTATAAATAACTTGTAAAAAGATATTGTTGGCTAATAAACATTTTTATAATTTGTGAAAATTATATCTCTTTGTTCTTGAAAGAACTTAGGTGGACTTATCAAGGTTTCCTTTGTGGCATCAAACCGTGTACTATTGGTTCATATTTTGCTAAATAGTGGGTCACAATTTTCTTCCTACAAACTTGTTCGTATTTCACTTTATAAAAATCAGGTCACGATCTTTCATATTGTTGGTTCATTTCTTAGTGTTCATCTCATGCAAGTTATCCATCCACACCATTTCCATCAGTTCCATTGAATTAATAACCATTAATTCCATTCTCACTTTAAGACTTAATTTGGAGCGATCCAACATTAGACGATCGGGCAACTTAACGTGTAATAGCTCGTTTTTCAGTGGTGATGGAATAGTGGTTTCAAGACTACAAATTTCCGTCGTGTTGACTTGTAAATATTATTTATAGAATAATTACGGTGTCATTAGACTCATATTAAAATTTGGTTAATAAATTTTAACATCTAGATATTTAATTAAGGAAAAAAGACTAAATTGTAAAAAAAGCAAAACTTGTTAATTATTACATTTAGATGATTTAATAGTTTAACTAATAAATTTGGGAGGGCCAATAAGGCATTTAGACCTTATTGTTTGATAGTGGACAATATTGGAGTGAAAATTAAAGAAAAAATTGAAAGAAAATGTAGATAATGTAATTTTGTAAATAAGTGGAAATTAACTTAAAACATAATGAAAATTCACCAACATTTTCTTCATTTTTCTTCTTAGATGGTCGAAACCTCCATTTTCAAAAGCTTGAAGTTTTGGTGGCTTTAGGTGGTGCATACAAGTGAAATAAATACCCATTTCTTATAATTTTTATGTTTTTGATATTGTTACAACTAGGTCCACCTAGCCCGTACCTTCGTTCTTAAATTTGTTAAAAATTTTAGAAGTTTCTATTGATGAATCTTAAATATTTTTTATGATTATTATGTGTTTGAAGCTTTGATTGTAGTATTTGGTTGTTTTCTGACGTGATTTTTGTTAGATTTTGATTTAAAGATTTAATTGTTAAAATGTCAAAATTTCAAGGTTCGATAGTGAATTTGATGTATAATGTAACGCCCCAAATTTCTCTAATTTCGACTTTTGTAACTGTTGGGCTTGGAAATATCTAAAAGACTAGGTCTGTGTTACTTTTGGCTTTAAACATATTAGGTTAAGTGGTTATGCGCTCTAGGGTGTGTTTGGGAGGTCCTAAGTTCAAGCTATAACTTGGGCTAAATTTTGGGTTCTTTTTGAATAAAGCCTTACTCTTGTCTAGTGGGCTTATGTTTTAATGTTAATAAGGTTATATCAGCATGGGCATGCTGGTCTAATGGTTAAGTGGCAAGGGATTACGCTTAGGGTCGGGAGTTCGATTCTCTGCAGTAGTGTTAGGATTATTTTTGCTGCAAGTTTTGGCTAAGAATTGGGCTTCGTCAGAATCTGAGTTAGGGTTTATGGAAAATTAGGTCTTATTCCCTTCTTTTTAAACAAAAGTTTTGATCTCCGCCGTCTTCTTCTTTTCCCAAAAACCCCTTACTGTTGAAGTTTATTCTCTTTTTCTTCCTTCTCTTCGTTTTTCATCTTTTCCAATAAGTTTAGGCATGTTGCTAGCGGTTTTGTCAATTTGGTAAGTACCATCTTAATCTAAGTTATGAGATTTTAGTTAGAGATTATTTAAAAGGATTTTGGTTGCTATTTAGGGATTAATCGAGGTACGGTATATCAGTAATAGAAATCTTAGCAGCAAGGAAACACCGTTCTTCGTCGAAGGTAAATAGATCTCGCATTTTGAGATTTTTCCATTCTTATGTAAGTTGATTTAAGTGACGAATTTTGGGCTTAATATTATCGATCTTAGGCTTTGGAGTGCTCGTGGTTGGATTAGCAGTGAAAACAAACCAGGTGTGTACTCTAATTACGCAGAAAATGAGATTCTGTAGAAGCCAAAAAGTGATCTGTCGACGCCACACGGGCGTGTGGTCTGCTCGTCTGGTAGCCTGCGTCGCAAGACACGGGCTTGTCACTGACGAGCCAGGCCGTGTGCGCGCCACACGGGTGCGACAAACTCAGGCGTGTAAGGCTGACGAGGCCGTGTACGAGGTACGGGCTAAGGCGAATAGGCCGTATGGGTCACATGGGTGTGTAGACCAACACGAGTGAACCACATGGGCGTGTAGGAATCTGGGCCAGGCCGTGTGATCCACACGGGCAAGGAAAATTTGGGCCATGTGACCCACACGGGTTGGGCACACGGGCGTGAGAGCCCAATTAATGTGAAATGTTCTGTAAGGTTGCACGGGTCGCCTAAGTCGACTGTGATCTGATTGTAGGGGCGGTAAGCGTTACTTAGACCCCTTACTCTGATTGATTACTGAGTTGTATGCAAAAGCATGTTACTATAAGCATGTGTAATTGTCTGAATCTGTAGGTCTGTTCTGCCATGATATTGATAAGATCTGATATTTGCATATAAGCATGACATGATATGTATGTTGCATTGCATTGGGTTGGGATTGTTGTGAAGAGAAGGAAGTTTGAGAGGCGATTAGCTTGATATCTGGTAGCTACGCTGCCCTTATCTGTTGAGTACTATTTTACGGTACCATTTGGTGTGTAAGGCTAGATGGGTTGACTAGATCCCCATACTTGGTGTGTAGGGTTGGGTGGGTCGATTTTATCCCCACATGGTGTGTTGGGTTGGTCGGAGATGGTGTGGAAGGTTGGTGCGCATGTTCTTTGGTATCTGATTTGATATGCATGTGATATCTGTATGGCTAAGGCTGAACTATCAGTATTCTATTATCTGTTTGTATGCATGCTGTTTGTGGGGATGTACACACTGATTTTTCAAAAGCTCACCCCTTTGTTTATTTGTCTGTCAGGTAATCCTTAGCAATAGATGGATCAGTGCGACGAAGGGCTCGATGGTGACCACTGTTGGACATTTATGGATTTTTGAGTAACATTCTATTTGTCTGCTTTATTATAAATATTTATTTTTGGGATTAAAATGTCTTTGAACTTGAACTATTTTAAAGTTTATTTTGGGGTTTTAAACTATTAAGCTATTGATTAATAATTTAATGATGCTTTAGCTTCCACGATATTGAAACGTGTTCACCTAATAATCGGTTTGGATATTTCACGACTTAAGTTACGATAATGAACTGAACGATTTTTAACTCACTGAGATTTTCTAAAAACACTCTCATATGACGCCGCCAGATTCGGCTATAGCGTCTAGGCCAGGTTTGGGGTGTTACATTTAGTGGTATCAGAGCCAGGTTGTAAAATTCAGCTGTGGATTTGGGTTTCAAAATTAGGGTTTTGTAAAATGATTTAAAAAGCGATTTGAAATAATTCCAACGATGAGTATGTGGTACATCGAGCCTCCAACACTAATCCTTTATGTCCTTTTAAACTTTGATATGTATTGTCTGAAAGCATGCTTAACATGGGATACTGTCTATAATTGTCTGAAATACTATGTATGTATTGTGAGACTACTATAGGTAGTACTTCATTGAAACACTTAGGTAGTGTAAACTGAAACTGTAGTGAGCTTATTACTCGCGATAACTGACTCTGAGACTTTGATACTGTCTTGCATAAAATACTTGCTAATAATTATTGAAACTGTAAAATGATGTGCATAAAACTTCTAAATACAGATTAATTTGATAAGTACAATGAGCATACGCAGTACTTGTGGACGGGGTACTAGAGGTCGAGGTAGAGGCCGTAGAGAGATTCCAGCTGAGTCCTTCGCATCTAATGTCGTTCGCTATTAAGACTGGTGCTGAGTCTTAGGACCGTGCAACTAGGGACGATGCATTGTCCCAGGCCATGCTGCGAATCTTGGAGAGGATGGCTAGGGCTAATGTTGGATCTGGAGGCCGTGGGTAGGTTACGGAATGACTCCGGTCAAATGGGGCTGAGATATTTAGGGGCATCGCTAGAGTTGCTTTGAGTGTGACCGAGTATTGGATAGAGGCCACAAAGCGCATAATGGATTATTTGGATTTAATTGATGAGCAGAAGCTCAAAGGGCTATCTCTGCTTCGCGATGAGGCAAGGAGGGTGCCCAGCCTGATAAGTTAACTTGGGATTTGTTTAAGACCACCTGTCAGAGAAAGTATGTGGGAGCTAGCTACACTGGCGCTAGGCGATGTGAGTTTCTAAACCTCACTCAAGGAGACCGTTCAGTGGCCGAGTATGAGGCCAAATTTTTGAGGCTGAGTTGCTATGCGAGGGGCATGGTGACAAATGAGTATGAGCGCTGTGTTTGATTTGAGAATGGTCTTCGTGATAGTCTGCGAGTTCTGATAGCTCCTTAGAAGGAGCGGGATTCCTCAGTTTTGATCGAGAAGGCCAAGATAACTGAGGAGGTGAAGCGCTCTGAGCGGCAAAACCGTGAGAAAGGGAAAGTTAAGAGGGATTCTGAGTCTACTGGTTCTGGGTTGGGCCTAAGAAAAAGGCCAGGGCTGACGGGTTCGTTAGAGTTGGGCCTACTGTTGCACCTGCTAGGATGGCGATGTGTCAAATTTGTAATAGACGCCATCCAGACGAGTGTTGAAGATCTACTGGCGCTTGTTTAAGGTGTGAATCGACTGAGCATCGAGTTAAGGATTGTCCTCTGAGGGGTAATCAGGTGCAAGCTTCGGTTGTTGAGACTGTGCAGCCATTGAGAGGAGTACAGCAGCCACCTAGGGGTCGAGGCCAGGCTAGGGGTGGTAACGATATGGGCCGAGGACAGAGAGCACTGGGCCGAGGTGCTGGGCCGAATGAGGCAAGGTAGCCTGCGCTTGTGTATGATGTACATCATCGTGAGGATGGAGATGCTCGTCATCACGGGTATGATTTTATTCTTAATGTACCTTATGTTGTACTGATAGACGTAGGCTCTACGCATTCTTATGTTGCATGTTTTGTGCCTGAGACCCGAGAGATACTTCTAGTGAGATTTCTGTGGTAAGTCCGTTAGGGCAGACCATTAGGGTTAGTAAGCTGTTCAAGGACGTTCCGTTGGAAGTCCGAGGGACAATATTTTTGGCTGATCTAATGGAACTTCCGTTTGGGGAGTTCAACTTAATTCTAGGTATGGACTGATTGGTGAAGCATCGTGTAAGTTTGGCTTGTGCTAAAAAGAGGGTGGTTCTGAGGACCGGGGAGGATAATGAGATAGTCGTGATTGGAGAATGACGGAATTATCTGAGTAATGTGATATCTGCGTTAGTAGCAGAGAAGCTGGTGAGGAAGGGATGTAAGGCGTTTTTGTAACAGTCTGGTTTTGACCCTAGACGGAATAGTGGTTTCGAGACCACAAATCCGAGTATGAAAAATATTTTAATATTATTTTCTGAGTCTGTGAAATTTATGTGATTTAATTTATCTGTTTCTGTGCTTAATTATGAAAAAAACTTAAATCGCGTAAGGTGTAAAAGTTGAATGCTAAATGCTAAAGCACCTATTTGGCTTGGCTTTTAAAATAAAAGTCCTTACATGTAAAATTTACCATTTGTTTTAATGGTGGAAAAAAATGGTCATGTAGTTGGTGAATTTAATGTTATATCATTAAGGGCAAAATGATAAAATGTGATATAATGCTTATTATAATAAAATGAAAACATGAAAGTGGCTATATTATCACCTTGTTCAGCTAAAACTAAGAGAAAGAAGAAACCATTGAAGCATTTTGATGTTCGGCTAGTGCATGTCTTAATAGGTAAGCTTATTTGGCTCCATTTTTGATAATTTCTACATTTCTATGATCGTTGCTTCATGTTCTTCAAAACCCATGTCTGAATTCCAGTTTCAGTTAAAATTTTCATGAAATGCCATTGTTGATATTATGAGTTTTGTGATGTTCTTGAATGAATTATGAAGGCTTGGTAGATGGTTCATAAGTTTTGTCTTTTAGTTTTTGATAAAATTGAGCTATTTGGGTTGAATTTTGAAAATGAAGTTTTGAAGGACTAAATTGTGAATTAAACATGTTGTATTGGCTTATATAGTATCCATGAATTTTTGGCTAGCCTTGTTGCAAAGAATTTTTTTTTTTTTTTGCATATTTGTGATTTTATGAGAAATGGACTAAATTGTCAAAGTGTGGAAATGTAAGGGCTAAAATGAAAAGTGCCCTAAATATGTGTTTATGAATTAAATTGAATTAATTGGTGAATGAAAGGGTTAATTTTGAAAACATATAGATCAAGAAAGGAGGAATTCGGACTTAGATCGAGGAAAGTCAAAGGTTATCGAGTAGATAGTCCAAGTCAACAAATTTCGAGTACGAGGTAAGTTCGTACTTAAAATATGATGTTAAGTAAGCTTTGATGCTTTAATTGTACATGGTTTGTATATAATTAAATTGGATGATATGATGATGAATTAGAAGTTTTGGCACTAAGTGTGCGATTTAAACTATCTTAGTACTAAGTGTGCGATTTAAATTAGCTTTGGCTATTTGAGGCACTAAGTGTGCGATACCGACTTAGTCTCGGTTATTTGAGATGGCACTAAGTGTACGAAAATATATATATTTTGGGCTAACCATATAGCATTAAGTGTGCAAATGTCTAAAATACGAATAAGTTATGGAAAGTCTTATAACATTCACAAGAGGTGAGTATGAAAGTGTATAAGTGCATAAATTTTTAGGTATGTATAATACCTAAGTGGTAGATGATGTTATGTATATGAATTTCATTGAGTTGATATAGATTTATGGATTGAAATTATGCAAATACATATATGTTGTTATATTATGTTTCATATATTATGAATGACTTGAGTACGAGCTTATTAAGCTTTTGAAAGCTTACTTTGTGTGTATTTGCATTGTTTTGTAGATATCGTAGCTACTGAAGGCTCGAGGATAGTCGAAGATCATCACCACACTATCGATCTCAGTTTGGTACTTTTGAAAGTGTATATATTTTAATGTATGGCATGTATAGGCTAAAAGGATTATGATTATAAGTTTTGATATGTATATATTTACTATAAGAGTTAGCTAACACATAATAAGTTGTGTATGGTTTTGGTGTATGTTTGTAATGTGCTAAGTTTTAATGTGTTTTGGTCATTCTTAAACATGGAATTGGTTAGAAATTTTGGTATGAATGTTGTATATCATTGCTTGTAGGTTTGACCCAAAGTGAAATGGCAAATTGGTTTAAACCAAGCCTGCATTATGCCACACGATCAGGGGACACGGGCGTGTCTTGTGGCCATGGAAGAAAAATAGTATTCACTTAAAAATCACACGGCCTTGACACGGACGTGTCATATGGCCGTGGGCTAAAGTCAGTAGCTAGCTAAGTATCACACGACCATAGTACACGGGCGTGCCTATTGGCCGTCTGAAAAAGTCATTATGCATGCTCTGTTTTGGCACGGTTGATTCACATGGGTGTGTCTGATGCCCGTGTGAGGCACACGGCCTGGACGCACAGGCGTGTGACCTCAACAGAATTGAAAATTTTTCTACGTTCTGAATTTTATGAATGTGTTCGGTTTAGCTCTAACCATTCTTAAACGTATGTTTTAGGTCTCGTAGACCATCTTATGAGATAATTGCTTATGAAATGATATTAAATATTATTTGTGATTCTAAATTGGTCTGGGATGTTCTGTCTGTCTGGTAATGCCTCGTAACCCTAATTTAATGCCGGTTACGAGTTAGGGTGTTACAATTTTTGGCCTACATCAATGTTTCTGATTCTGTGGACTTAATGGTTACGGACATCTGTGTTGTGAAAGACTTTCCAGATGTTTTCCCAAAGGAATTACCAGGTTTGCCTCCGAGCCGTGAGGTAGAATTTGGGATTGAGTTGATTTCTGGTATAGCTTCGGTGACTATTGCCCCTTACCAAATGGCACCGAAGGAGCTGGCGAAACTTAAGGCTTAGATTCAAGAGTTGTTGGATCGTGGGTTTATTCGTCCCAGTGTGTCTTTGTGGGGAGCACCTATTTTTTTCGTAAAGAAGAAGGATGGTACAATGAGGATGTGTATCGACTACCGTCAATTGAGCAAGTTGACCATTAAGAATAAGTACCCACTTCCGAGGATAGACGACTTATTCGACCAGTTTCGAAGGGCTTCAGTGTTTTTTAAAATCAATCTGTGATCAGGTTATCATCAGTTAAAGGTAAAGGAGGCCAATGTGCATAAGACGACATTTAGGACTCGTTATGGGCATTACAAGCTCCTAGTTATGCCCTTTGGGTTGACTAATGCACCAGCGGTATTCATGGACTTGATGAACCGTGTGTTCCAGCCATACTTGGATCAGTTTTTGGTGGTGTTCATCGATGGAATTTTGGTGAATTCTAAGTCTGAAGACGAGCATGACGAGCATTTAAGAGTGGTTCTACAGATTCTTCGTGAGAAATAGTTGTATGCGAAGTTCACGAAGTGTGAGTTCTGGCTTCGGGAAGTGACATTTCTAGGTCATGTAGTTTCTGCTGAGGGGATTCGAGTGGATCCTCGTAAGATTGAGGCTGTTTTGGATTGGAAGCAGCCGAAGAGTGTGTCGAAAATCCGCAGTTTTCTAGGATTGGTAGGGTATTACTGACATTTTGTAGGGAGATTCTCGTTGATCGCAGTGCCGCTGACTAAGTTATTGCGTAAAGGAGTTCCTTTTGTTTGGACTGACGCACGGTAGGAGAGTTTTGAGAAGCTTAAGACAGTGTTGACTCAGGCTCCAGTTCTGATACAGTCTGAGCCTGGTAGGGCTTCGTGGTTTACAGTGATGCGTCGCATGTGGGTTTGGGTTGTGTCTTAATACAAGATGGTAAGGTAGTTGCCTATGCGTCTTAAGACTCACGAGGCTAATTATCCAACGCATGACTTGGAGTTGGCTACAGTGGTTTTTGCATTGAAGATTTAGAGGTATTATCTGTACGGTGAGAAGTGTACCATCTCCACTGACACAAGAGCCTCAGGTACCTCCTCACTCAAAAGGAGTTAAATCTTAGGCAGTGTCGTTGGATAGAGCTGTTTAAGGATTACGACTGCAGTATAGAGTATCACTCTAGGAAGGCCAATGTGGTGGCCGATGCATTGAGCCGTAGAGCTGTGGCTGATTTGAGAGCATTTTTCACTCGACTGAGTCTTTATGACAATGGGAGTTTTCTGGTAGAGCTACAAGTGAGGCCGACATGGATTAAGTAGATTAGAGCTAAGCAGTTAAAGGATAAGACCCTCGAGCTACGATTTTGTCAGGTTGAGACTGGGACTACTACTAACTTTGGGGTTAATAGTGATGAAGTGTTGTGTTTTCGAGGTAGGGTCTGTGTACCTAATGATGAGGATTTGCGACTACTGATTCTAAGGGAAGCGCATAGTAGTCCATACGCTATGTATCCTGGTGGAAATAAGATGTATAAAGATCTTCGAGAGTTGTACTGGTGGCCAGGATTTAAGCGTGAGGTTACTGACTTTGTTGCTCATTGTTTGACTTGTTAGTAGGTTAAGGTTGAGCATCAGTTACCTTCGGGTTTGCTGCAGCCGGTTAAGATACCGATGTGGAAATAGGAGCGAGTAACGATGGACTTCGTTAGGGGGTTGCCTTTAACACCCACTAAGAAGGATTTTGTTTTGGTCATCGTGGACCGATTGACCAAGACTGCACATTTCATTCCAGTTAGGACAGACTTCTCTCTACAAAATTTGGCCAAGCTTTACATTTCCGAGATAGTAAGGTTGCATGGGGTTCTTGTTTCAATCATCTTCAATAGGGATCCTCGTTTTACGTCTCAGTTTAGGTAGAAACTTCATGAGGCTTTGGGAGCTCGTCTAGACTTTAGTACTGCTTTTCATCCTCATACAGATGGTCAGTCAGAGAGGGTGATTCAGATATTTAAGGACATGTTGAGGGGTAGTGTTATGGATTTCTGTGGTAGTTGGGAGGTGTACTTGCCGTTGGCAGAGTTCGCTTACAACAACAATTATCAGTCTAGTATTCAGATGGTGCCATATAAGGTACTTTATGGTCGTAAGTGTCGCACTCCTTTGTACTGGACTGAGTTGAGTGAGTGGCATGTTCTGGGTCCGGTGTTGGTTTCAGAGACGGAGGTTAAGGTTTGCTTGATTCGAGATCAACTAAAAGTGGCTTCTGATAGACAGAAATCCTATGCAGATTTGAGAAGGAAGGTCATCGAGTTTTCTATGGGAGACATGGTTTTTCTTAAAGTCTCGCCATGGAAGAAGGTTCTAAGGTTCAGTCGTAAGGGCAAGTTGAGTCCTCGATTTATTGGGTCGTACCGGATTTTGAAGCGAGTGGGGCCAGTTGCATATCAGTTAGAGCTACCTCCAGAGTTGGATCATATACATGACATGTTTCAAATCTCGATGTTAAGGCGCTACCGCTCTAATCCTACGCACATTATGCCCATGGAGGAGATTGATGTTAGGCGAGATCTGTCGTTTGAAGAGGAGCCAGTTCAGATTTTTGATCACGACGTTAAGGTCTTACGTAGGAAGTCTATTCCCTTGGTGAAAGTGCTGTGGCAGAATCATAGCACTGAGAAGGCTACTTGGGAGCTTGAGGATTCGATGCGTCAATAGTACCTCACCTTTTTTGACCACGTAAAATTTGAGGATTAATTTTCTTTAAGGGGGTAGAGTTGTAATGCCCCAAATTTCTCTATTTTTGCCTTTTGTAACTATCAGGCTTGGAAATATCTGAACGACTGCGTCTGTGTTACTTTTAGCTTTAAACATGTTGGGTTAAGTGGTTATGTACTCTGGGGTATGTTAAGGAGGTCCTAAGTTCAAGCTATAACTTGGGCTAAATTTTGGGTTCTTTTTTAATATAGCCTTACTCTTGTCAAGTGGGCTTAAGTTTTAATGTTAGTAAGGTTATATCAGAATGGACCTGCTAGTCTAGTGGTTAAGTCGCAAGGTATTACGCTTAGGGTCAGGAGTTCAATTCCCTGCAGTAGTGTTAGGATTCTTTTTGTTGCAAGTTTTGGCTAAGAATTGGGCTTCGTCAGAATCTGAGTTAGGGTTTAGGGAAAATTAGGGCTTATTCCCTTCTTTTTAAACAAAAGTTTTACTCTCCGCCATCTTCTTCTTTTTCCAAAAACCCCTTGCTGCCGAAATTTATTCTCTTTTTCTTCCTTCCCTTCATTTTTCATCTTTTTCGATAAGTTTAGGCGTGTTGCTAGCGGTTCTGTCGATTCGGTAAGTATCGCTTTAAACTAATTTATGAGATTTCGGTTGGAGATTATTTAAAAGGATTTTGGTTGTTGTTTAGGGATTAATCTAGGTATGGTAGATCAATAATCAAAATCTTAGCAGCGAGGAAATACCATTCTTCGTCAGAGGTAAGTAGATCTCGCGTTTTGGGATTTGTCCATTCTTATGTAAGTCAATTTAAGTGACTGATTTTGGGCTCGATATTATCGATCTTAGGCTTTGAAGTGCTCGTGGTTGGATTAGCAGTGAAAACGAACCAGGTGTCTACTCCAATTATGTAGAAAATGAGATTCGGTAAAAGCCAAAAAGTGGTCTGTTGACGCCACACCGGCATGTGGGCTGCCCGTGTGGTAGCCTGCGTCGTGAGACACGGGGTGTTGCTGACGAGCCAAGCAGTGCATGTGCCACACGGGCAGGACAGACACCAGCGTGTGAGGCTGATGAGGTCGTGTACAAGTGACGGGCTAAGGTAAATGGGCCGTGTGGGCCACACGGGCGTGTAAACCCACACGGGTGAACCACACGGGCGTGTGGGAATCTGGGTCAGGTCGTGTGATCCACACGGGCAAGGCCAATTTGGGCTATGTGACCCACACGGGCAGGGCACATAGGCATCTGAGCGCGATTAATGTGAAATGTTCTGTAAGGTTGCACGGGTCGCCTAAGTCAACTGTGATCTGATTGTAGGGGCGGTAAGCGTTACTCAAACCCCTTACTCTGATTGATTACTGAGTTGTATGCAAAAGCATGTTATTATAAGCATGTGTAATTGTCTGATCCTGTAGGTCTATTCTGCCATGATATTGATATGATCTAATATCTGCATATAAGCATACCATGATATGTATGTTGCATTGCATTGGGTTGGGATTGTTGTGAAGAGAAGGAAGTCTGAGAGGTGATTAGCCTAATATCTGGTAGCTACGCTGCCCTTATCTATTGAGTACTATATTACTGTACCTTTTGGTATGTAGGGCTAGATGAGTTGACTAGATCCCCATACTTGGTGTGTAGGGTTGGGTGGGTCGATTTTATCCCCACGTGGTGTGTTGGGTTGGTCGGAGATGATATGCAGGGTTGGTGCGCATGTTCTCTGCTATCTGAGTTGATATGCATGTGATATCTGTGTGGCTAAGGCTAAACTATCTGTATTCTGTTATCTGTTTGTATGCATGCTATTTGTGGGGATGTACACACTAAGTTTGCGAAAACTCACCCTTTTGTTTATTTGTCTATCAGGTAATCCTCAGCAATAGATGGATCGGTGCGACGGAGGGCTCGATGGTTACCATTGTTTGATATTTATGGATTTTTCGATGGTTACCATTGTTGGATATTTATGGATTTTTGAGTAACATTCTATTTGTCTGCTTTATTTTAAATATTTATTTTTTGGGATTAAAATGTCTTTGAACTTGAACTATTTTAAGTTTATTTCGGGGTTTTAAACTATTAAGCTATTGATTAATGAATTAATGGTGTTTTATCTTTCGCGATAATGAAACATATTCACCTAATAATCGGTTTGGAGATTTCACGACTTAAGTAGCGATAATGAACTGAACGATTTTTAACTTGCTAAGATTTTCTAAAAACACTCTCATGTGACACCGCCAGATTCGGCCATAGCGTCTCAGCTGATTTTAGGGTGTTACATATAATAAGGACTATTAAAGGGCTTAGTATATTTGACTATAATTTGATTATTAGAAAATGGTCAATTTGATGTTTTTCGGGTTAGAAGACTAAATTACAAAAGTTGTAAAAGTTTAGGGAAAATGTGTAATTAATTAAAAGTTAAGGGTCATATACATAGAATGGAATGTGAAATGTGTATAAGATTAATATATTGTTTTTAATTATTATATAGATCAAGATTTGAATCAAAGGGACAATAACTGAGGAAATAGGAAACTAGCAGAATAGTCCTTACGTATTGACCAAAATTAGACTACAAGTAAGTCCATAGTATTTTAATACATAAATAAATTTCTACTTGTAATCTTATATTATTGTTCTTTTGTTAATTTGTTTTATAGATAAATATTATTGAATGCACATACGTGCCCCTATTTGTACTTCGGTATCCCTAAATGCACATACGCGCCCCTGTTTGTACTTTTGTACCCCTGAATGCACATACGTGCCCCTACTTATACTTTGATACCCCTAAATGCACATACATTCCCTTGTTTGTTCTTTGGTAACCTTAAATCAATTAGTATGTGAAATATATCTATTTGTAATTAGATTAAATGTTATACTATGTTCTTACTAAGTTATGTAAACTTATCGGTTCTTGTGGATTGTTTTGTAGATAATCGTTATTGACGTTGTAATAGCCCGGCTTTAGATAAAATAGAACAGTGGTTTCATAACCACAAACCCAAGGTCAAAAAATTATTTTAATATTATTTTTGTTATTTATAGTATGTGATTATATATGTGTGAAAATTTCGTGAGCTAATTTTATCGTTTAATAGCTCAATTTGAGAAAAAATGACTAAATAGCGTAAAATGCAAAAGTGGCACTGTATATATTAAATGTGCTTAATTGCAATGGCTTATTAAATGGGAGGTTCTTATGTTGTAATTAGACCATTGATAGTAGATTTTGACATATATGGGCATTAAATGGATGTTTATAATGGTTTTTAACTAAGGTTAATTATGTAAAATGCTAATTAACATAACATAAATAAAATAAAAGATGAAAACATGTTCATTTTTACTTGTTTTCAACCGAAAATTAGAAAGAAGAGAGCCAAAAGATTAGGTTTTCATTCGGCACTTGCATAGCTTGATTGAGGTATGTTTTGAGCTCGATTTTTTATGATTTCTATGTTTTTGTGATAGTTGCTTTTAGTACTAGCTAGCCCATGCCCTAATTTTTGAAAGTGTTGATGATTTTGAAAGTTTCCATTGATGAATTCATGAGTTTTTGGATGTTTGATGATGAATTATGAAAGCTTAGTGATAGGTATCTAAGTTTTGTAAAGTGATTTTAAGTGAAAATGGCTAAATAGGATTAATTTGTGAAAAGTGTATATTGAGGGGTTAAATTGTGAAAGAAACGAAAGTTTTCGGCTGCTAGAGACTTACATGAAATTCGGCTAAGCTTGGGTGTAATGAAATTTTGTGTATTTCTGTAATAGGGACTAAATTGAATAAATGTGAAACTTTAGGGGCTAAAGTGCAAAAATGCCTAAATATGTGTTTGTGGACTAAATTGAATGGTTTGGTGAATAAATGAGTTAATTTTGAATGTGTTTAGATCAAGAACGAAAAAAAAAATCAGATTTAGATCGAGGGAAATTGAAAGTTATTGAATAGTCGATTCGGTTCCTCTATTCTGACTACGAGGTAAGTTCATATGCAAATAAATGTCTATAAATTGAATTATATGTGTTTATTTGTCATTGAATTGTTATAAATGTTGAACGAGCAATTACGGGCAAGAATCGACAGAGTTATGACATCCGAAAGTCCCATACATACCTTAGTAATAGTATAGGATACGAATGTCATGACATTAGGTTATCGAGATGTGATTACATGTAAGACCA
Organism: Gossypium longicalyx; assembly: GCA_025698465.1. Classification (NCBI taxonomy): domain Eukaryota; kingdom Viridiplantae; phylum Streptophyta; class Magnoliopsida; order Malvales; family Malvaceae; genus Gossypium; species Gossypium longicalyx. Next base: position 44,749,731 of record CM047007.1, on the reverse strand, counting down.
TGTCTGGGACATTGCCATCGTTAATCGATTATGTGTAAGACCCTATCTGGGATAGTGGCATCGATATGTGATAACATGTAAGACCATATCTGGGATATGGTATTGTACTAGCTATATGTGATTGCCGAGTATCCTTAACGATTTCAAACGATTCAACGGGTAAAGTTAAGTCAAGAAAGAATGTGTGAATGAGTTAAGTGACTCAGGTACGTACGAGATCCATACGAGTATTGAAAAGGGAAGTATTTGATGAATTCAATTATGATATTGAATATGTGTACCATGAGAAAGGTTTGTGAACTTGCATGTGTTTAGCTATACTTAGCATATTTGATTTGATATGCAAATACTCATCTAATAACTTTATTTTTTATATGGCTTACTAAGCTTTTAAAGCTTACTGTGTTTATTTTTCACTATTTTATAGATAATCAAAGCTAGCATGGACTCAGGGATCGTCGGGAAACGTCATCACACTATCGATCATCTCTTTGGTACTTTTGGAGCTTTGTATATATGGTATATGGCATGTATAGTCTAGTGTTATCTTGATATATTTTGAGTTATGATTTTGAGTCATGAGATTTGGCTTGTAAATGTTGATATGTACTTGGCCATTTAAGTTGGCTTAAATTATGTGTTTGATAAGTGATATATGTGATGTATATAATGCCTTATATGTTGGCTTGTTTGGTATGGTTATATGGTTGCTCTTTTGGATAGTTTTAAGTTGAAGTATTATTGCTTGGAAGTTGGTATATTGTGGTTTGGTTTTGAGACGATGAAATGGTATGATTTGAAGCATGAAATAGATGATAAGATGATGAGGAAATGCATTTAGAAATTATGTAAGTTTGATGATTTTGGCATATTGATTTGGTATGTTTCGGTTATGGATTTGAGTAGTTAAGAGAATGGTTTATAAATGGCATGAAATGTGTATGAATTGGCATGTTTTGGCTGCCTATAAATGTATTGAAATGGTACCATATTGGTTGCTAGGTGTGCTTGAGAAAAGGGTGGCAAATTGGCTTTGCAAATAGCCTATTTTTGTCCACACGGGCATGTGTCTTAGCCATGTGCGACACACGGTCATGCTACACGGCCGTGTGTCACCTGGGGTACCTTTTCGAATTAAGTCAGTATACCCTACAGGTTTGACACGGCCTAGACACACGAGTATGTCTACTAGCATTGTGACACACGGGCTAGCACATGGGCATGTGGTCAGTTGTGTGACCCAAGACAGTAACCTCCTCCAGTTTTCAAATAGCCTGGCACACGAGCATGTCCTCGGCCGTGTGGTGCAAGTCAGAATGTATGCCTTATTTTCACACGGCATGTGACACGGGCGTGTCTGGTTCACACGGCCTGTTCACACAGGCTTGTGACCCTTAAATGTTTGAAAATTTTACAAGTTTCCAAAAGTTTGCAAATGTTATCGATTTAGTCCCGAACCACTTCTAAGCATGTTCTGAGGCCTTGAAGAGTCTTGTAAGGGACAATATGATTGTGTTTTCATAATTATGACTTGAATGTTTAAAGTATGTAATATTGATGTGATTTGGCTAGTAATGCCTCATAACCCTATTTTGGGGACGGATACGGGTTAGGGGTGTTACAGACATTTTGGAAGGATCAAACAACCGGCTCAAACTATCCATCTAAGTTGGTAGTTTTTGTATCTCCTAAGGTAGTGGCATGTATATATATAGATAAATATGTGGTTTTGAAATGTTTATAGGTGTAGTTTATGAATGAGATGTGTGTTTTGGTTAGGTTATGTTGTATTGATGAAACAAGTATACTTATATATTACATAGATGAACACTTGATGTCTGGTTGTTGAATGAGGTGGTTTTAGTCATGGTGAAATGCTTATTTGCTCAATGTTTAGTGTATATATATATATATATATATGTGGTGCCTTTGAATGGCATATTCGTTGGATGAAATAGATTGATTGAATTGGTATATTTAGATGTGTTCGAGTAGTGCCTAGGTTTATTGAATGCGTGCATATTTGGAGTGGTGAAATAGGTATGGTTGGGTCTTAAAATGGCATAGTTTTTAGGTCAATTTTGGTGCACACGGCCTAGGACACGGGCTATCACACGGCCAGGTGAAACACACGGCCTGGTGACACGGCCATGTGTCAATTGAGAGTTTCTTAGTGTTTCAAGTAAATGAGTTACATAGCTTGACACATTGGTGTGTGTGGCAACTCAGAGAGTTACATGGCCTAGCACACGGTCGTGTGAGGTAGCTCAATGAATTACACAAGTGAAGATATGGGCTGGGACATAGTCGTGTGTCCCTAATTCAAATGTTACACAGCCTAGGGTGTTTTCACATAGTCGTGCGACCACTGTTTTCCATTTTCGACAACGTTTTCTTAAAACTTCTATTTTGTTTCAAATTAGTATCGAATTATCTCAAAACTATTTTTAGGGCCTCGAAGGCTCGATTTAGGGACGAAATGCCTATGATTGAGATGTTTTGAATGTTATGTACTTATTTTAATGTTATATAGATAAATGATTCTAAATTGTATGGAAATGTTTCGTAACCCTAATTTGTCGACAGAGACGAGTTTGAGGTGTTACGCCACGTCTTGTAAGCGAATTCATGTATATGAGCATGCATCAATTGGATGTGTGTGTGTCTATATTTGGTAATTTTGGTTGAGGATTGAGTATGAGTTGGTTTGAATGATTATTAAATGTGGTGTCTTTGAATGACATATTGGTTATATAACACCCTTAACTCGTATACGTCGCCAGAATAGGGTTACAGAGCATTACCGTGAAAGCATAACTTAAAAACATTCACATTCCAAACATTTTATAAATTATAGAATAATTCATTCAATCACATGTATATAGTCCCTAATTTGAGCCCTCGAGGCCTTAGAAACACTTTAGAAATGATTCGGGACTAAATCAGAAACATTTGAAACATTAAGAAAAAATATACAAAATTTCATACTACAGGGGTTACACGGTCGTGTGGCCAAGTCGTGTGACTCACACGCTGAAACACATGCCCCTGTCTTAGGCCGTGTGAACATTCAAAATAGGGACATACGATCATATCCTAGCTTGTGTCCATGCCCGTGTAACTCTCTGACTTGGGTTACACAACCAAGTCACATGCCCGTATGCTAGGCCGTTTAGCATTCGAAATGGCCTCACAAGCCCATGTGTCAGGCCGTGTGCTAGGCTGTGTAACTTTCGAAAAGAAACCTTTAAAACTTACAGGAGACACACGGCTGAGACACACGTCCGTGTCTTAGGCCATGTGGAAAAGAAATTAGCAAAAATCAAGCCATTTCCTTCACCCACATCAAACATGCACCTAAATATCATTTGTAGACATGACCAAGGCATCAAAACATGTTCAAATATGCATAAAATGACCAATTTCAAATGACCAAATTCCATTCAACCAATATGCCATATAGGCACCTCAAACACATACATTAAACATACCTAAACATGTGTATATTTAGCCATTCATCAACTAACTTATTTCCATACCAAAACATATCACAATTGACATATTTCAACCATACCACACTAGATTCATGCCATATCAAAATAACCTTACAATATTTGACCACATTTATACAATTACCAATATCTCATATCTACCTCAAAGCATAACCCAACTTGGTCACATTATAAACATACCAAATATGGTCATTCCAAACATGCATCAATTTAACCATATTAACAACAACCAACAAGGCATTAGAATGCCATAAGTACCACAACTCCAAAGCATCAACTAAACATTAGACATAAGTCCACCTATACATGCCATTATAACATAACCAAAGCATCCAAATCTACCGATATAATCACTGGAGTGTGATAGGTCTCCGATGAGCTTCCAAACCAATCGAGCTTTTGATAATCTATAATGTAAAGGAAAATAACTACGTAAGCAATGTATGCTTAGTAAACTAGTAGAACATGAAACATAACTTATCACTTTAAATATTATAATACATAGGTTAATACTGATACTTTAAACTTAGTATAAATCTATTGAACACCATTCAACTCACGATTAAGTATATTCATCAACATCACATATACTTTTCATATATAGCATATTGGGATTTATAAGTCGTAATACATAATCATAAACCTTTTCATATGATTATTAATCATTCTATTTACTTATTTTCCCTTCCATTCCAAATGCTTAACATAAACCTAAACAACAATTTTTCGCTCGATTTTTGGTAATTTGTAGAAATGTCAAAGTACAAAGGCTTTTTGGTAATTTTTCATTCTCCTCGATTTTTCGTTCGATCTTGATCTAAATTAATAAATTGAGCTTAAAATGGAACAACAAGAAATGAAAAAAACAAATGCAAACCTTAAAACATGAAACCTTAGAAAATAGTTCGTCAGAAATTGAACCCGAACCTAAAGAAAATACACAGAAATATATGATGGTTCTAACTGATGTATCTATCCAAAGATATTTAATAAAAATAAATGTTGTCATAAATAATGAATTTCAACTAGAAGCAATAGCCCTGTAACACCCCTTACCCGTACCTGAGGCTGGGATAGGGTACGAGGCATTACTGGACTTAAACGTACACAATTCCATAAAATCCGGCCATAAAATTTCAACCAATTCAAAAACATTCAAACACATGGATATCATCGCTTATACAGGCCTACGAGGCCCAAAACATACATTGGGTGTGGTTCGGGACTAAACCAAAAACTTACGAACTTTTTACAACACTTATAAAAATTTCTAGTTTTGGAGAGTCACACGCCCGTGTGGGTAGGCCGTGTGGTCACATACGCCAGTGTGGCTTGGACACGCCTGTGTCTTCAGCCCATGTAACTCTCTGTTTATGACGTTAGTAATATTTTAAGGTCACACGGCCACGACACACACCCATGTGCTAGGCTGTGTCTTCCACACGGCTGAGACACACAGCCATGTCTCTGTCCGTGTGGCCAACACTTAGGCTATTTTTCAAGCCTTGGTCAACTTTAATCCCTCACACACTTATACAATATCAAAGGCATAGAACATGGTATCCAATTAAAGATTAAACATCCTCAATTAAGTTACAAACATAACATTTGCATGTCACCATACTTGTGTTTCTCATACTCATTTTATATCAAGTCTAGACCTACCAAACCATATTCATTTGGCTTTGTCATCTTCATTAACATCATTAACTTACTCTAAATTTACACTTTTATACTAAGATTATGGTCACATCTATTAATCAAAGTTTATCCATCAAATATACATACCATATCATACATCCATCTATATCAAGCCATCACAACATGCACATCATCAAGACATTAGAACAATCAAGCACAATCAATTAGGTTTACAACCCAATGATCAAATATAAGCCATATCTCATGGCTCTATACAAATGAATCATTATAAGCAAACTCAATTGGCAAAATCATGAAACACATATCATAAATTACTAAGTCTCTATACATGTCACTCAGTTGAAAACACTTAAGATTTATTAATACCCCGGCTTGATAATTTGATAGTGTGATGCTGCCTCCGACGATCTCCAACCTCGAGCTAACCTGACAACACTAAAAGAAATGGAAGGAGAGGGGTAAGCTTTATAGCTTAGTAAGCCCGTAAGAAAATAATAATAAGCAATTTATTCACGTGTTTTTGCCAAATTCTTACAACATATTCTCATGGTAACACAATCGAAGTTGCACATAATTCCACTATTTGCACATATTCAAGTCAAGCTATCTACTCAAGCCATAGTCACTAAATTATTAATATCTTGAGCTACGAAACTCCAAATTAAGATCGACTAATTTTCCCTAAAACTAGACTCACCTATCTTCTTACCATAAAATTTTCAGAATTTTTGGTCTAGCCAATAATTAAATTTTATTCTTTAAAGTCTCTCCTGTACTACTGTTTGACAGTTTCAACCCTTCTTCACTAAAAAATTATTATCTCATTGTATGGGATTTGGATGGTGTTCTTGTTTGTTTCTATTGAAAATAGATTTATTCCTAAATTATTAATATTAGTTCTAACCCATAATTATTATTTTACAAATTTTAGTAATTTTCCAAAGTTAAGACAAGGGAGTCCAAAATCACTCTGACCCTGTCTCACAAAAATTCAAATATCTCATAATATGAAATTCTTTTGCTTACACCATTTCCTATATGTAAAACTAGACTAAATAAAATTTAATTTCATATCTTATTCAGTATCTAATTCGATTTTCACAATTTTTGGTGGATTTTCAAAGTCAGACTACTGCTGCTGTCCAACACTATTTTAGTGCAATATAATGATAACTATCATAAGTTCATTTTCAACTAATCATGAACTCACCATCTCATGAATTCCATGTTCAATTACACAATGTAAGTTAGCATGATTTTGCAACAAAAATCATAATCATAATTCATATATCTTAGCTTACCGAGGTCTCGACATTTCAAAATCTCAATAACCATGAGCTTAAAGATTTACGTACATACCTGTACCACGTATTCTTACTCATATTATTATACTTCTTAACCAAAATCTTGAATGGTCCATTGAACCGCCCGGAATACTGAAGGATGTTCGGAATCAGCATACACCAAATAAAGTACTAAAGCCATGTCCCAGACATGCTCTTACTTGGATCCACATGTCGACGCCATATCCCAGATATGGTCTTATATAAAGTCTCATATCGGTGTCGATGCCATGTCCCAGACATGGTCTTACACTAGCACACATATCATCACCGATGTCATGTCCCAGTCATGGTCTTACACTAGCAACATATCAATGCTGATGCCATGTTCCAAACATGGTCTTACACTGGCACACATATCAATGCCATGTCCCAGACATGGTCTTACACTGGCACACATATCAACTCCGGTGTCATGTCCCAAACATGGTCTTACACTAGCTCTCATCTCGGATGCCGATGCCATGTCCTAGACATGGTCTTACACGGGATCTCATGATATCCGATTCCTAAGCATTCCTCAGGGTCACTTGAGGCTTCTTCGAATACATATCTCGTCGAAACTTGTCCCTAGGACCGAATCATATATCTCATGATGGTAATTAAGCTCATGATTTCACATAGTGTTTGTAACAGCCCAGTTTTAGGCCTAGTTAGAACAGTCATTTTGAGACCACTAATCCAAAGTCATAGAAAGTATTTTATTATTAATTTTGAGTTATAACATGTTTATATTAGTGCATGAAAAATTTGGTGAAGTAATTTTAGCGTTTGTCTTAATTGCGAAAAAGGGACTAAATCGCATAAAGTGAAAATGTCTTGAATTAATAGCTAAGGGTGTTAAATTACCATGGAACTTAAATTGGGGGTCTTTAAAGGGCAAATATACCCTTAAATTAGAGGTGACCAGTCATAGGGGGCAAAATGAGACATGTTGACTAGGTTAGGTGGGTTTTGGTGACTAAATTGGTTAAAAATAAAATTTAATGAAGAGAGAATGATATTTTATTTTCTCTCATCTTCTTCCAACCATTCATACCAGAAAAAGAGGGGTTTTTAAGCTTCAAAAATTTCAGCCACTCTCTATTCTCATAGGTAAGTGATTTTGATAGTTTTCTTGATGATTTTTGCATTTTTGGACCCCTTGTAACATAAACTTTCAAATGAGGGAACTATTTTGCAAAACAGTTGAAAGTCTTGGGTTTTACCATGAGAGTGTTTATGTTGTTTTCTGAAATTTTATGGAAGAAAATAAATCATGGTTGAGAAATAAACAACTTTTGTGAAAAGATTTCTCATGAAAACCCTAAAAGGGTCATTTTGCCTAAGTTGTAAAATAGGTGATAAATGTGTGAAATAATGAGAATTTTGGGCTGCTCCTAGTATAAAAAGCATTCAGTTAGACATGTTTAATAAGGAAATTCAATAAAAATCGATTTTCAGACCTAGGGGTAAAATGGTCATTTTGTGAAAGTCTAGGGGCAAAATGGTCATTTTGCCCAATTATGGAATTTTGAGTTTCTAGATTATTACGCTGATGAAATGGATGAATTTCTATCATTTTAGATCAAGAATTACAAAATACGGGCCTAAACCGGGGAAAAGCAAAGCTAGTGGACTAAGCCGAACTAGCCGTCACATTTTGTAATCCGAGGTAAGTTGTATGTAAATAATACAACTACATTGCTATTATATGTGTTTGAATTGATCTTGAATAAATTTCTTGTTTACGGAAATGATTATGCATGATGAATATTGAGATAGTAGAACTCTCGTTTGAACCATACGAAATAAATCAGATATTCATGCCACGACATTCGGGTTATTTGTGTGCCAGTGCAAGACATGTCTGGGACATGCATTGGCCACATTATGAGAGCCAGAGTAAGACCATGTCTGGGACATGGCATCAGCATTGAGACGAGAGCTAGTGTAGGACATGTCTAGGACATGCATCGGCCTCGTGATGTAAGCTAGTGTAAGACATGTTTGGGACATGCATCGGCCATAAGATGTGTCAGTGTAAGACCATGTTTGGGACATGGCATCAGCATAGATATGTGAGAGCTAGTGTAAGACCATGTCTGGGACATGGCGTCTGTAACACCCCTAACCCGAAACCGTCGTTGGAATAGGTTAAGAGGCATTACCGGACTCACAACTCAAATCAGAACCACCATACAACAAAAATTATCTCATTACTAAAAGAAGTTATTCATTCAGATTCAATATTCACATATAACTGAGTATACAATGTTTAAACATGCATACAAGACCAAATTGATAACATACAAAAGTTGCAGAACTTAGAAAAAAATTTCAATTCTGTTGAGGTCACACGCCCGTGTGACCAGGCCGTGTGCCTCACATGGGCACCAGACACGCCCTTGTGATCCAACTGTGCCAAAACAGAGTATATATATTGACTTTCACCCACAACTAACAGACACGCCCGTGTGCTATGGCCGTGTGATACTTGACTAGCTACTGACTTGAGGCCACGACCATATGACATGCCTATGTGTCATAACCGTGTGATCTTAAGTGGTTACTACTTTGCATACACGACCACAAGGCACGCCCGTGGTCCCTGACCGTATGGCACAATGCAGGCTTGGTTTAAGCCAACTTGCCACTCTTTTTGGGTCATCCTACAAGCAATAGAAACAAGCATATACGCTTAACCAATTTAACCAATTCAACTAATTTTTATGCCAAAATACACATCATTCCAATCATAACAATATCAACCATATACCTACTAATAAACCTTACCAATTCATGCCAAACCTAAGGTATGGTCATACCAAAACATTTCCTTCCATACATCATTCAAACTCAAACTAAACTTACCAAAACTTACCAATATTCACCATTTCTTCTGTCCAACTAAAACATATCATAATTGCACATTAATATCACATACCATAATTCATTATCAACTATAAGTTTAAAACACCAGCTAGCCAAATCGCATGGCTAAATATATACATCACAAAGCATAATCCTGCAACTACTAGCCTATACATGCCATACTTCAAAATATACATTTTCAAAGTACCAAAATGAGTTTCGATAGTGTGATGATAGTCCTTGACGATCCCCGAGCTTGCAGTAGCTTCGATATCTATAAAACAATGCAAACACACACAAAGTAAGCTTTTCAAAAGCTTAATAAGCTTGTACTATAATCATTAACAATATATAAAACATAAAACATCAACGCATAAGTATTTACATTGTTTCAATCCATATCACCATATTAATTCCATGATCTGAACACATATAATCTCATCTACCACTTAGGTATCGTACATACCTAAAGCTGTCTGTACTTCATCACTTACATACTCACCTTTCATTGAATATTAAAAGTCTTTCAGTCGATCATTCGTACTTTTAACATCCATACACTTAGTGCCATAAAGGTTACCTGGAACTAAAATGATTCCGCACACTTAGTGCTATTATAATTAAATGAAGCTAAGTCGGTAACGCACACTTAGTGCTAAACATAGTCAAATATCATCGTACTCAGACTGTAATCAAATATCTATACAATTTATGCATTGTTTTGCATCAATAAATATCTTTAACATCATTTATCACATACGAACTTACCTCGTATTCAGAATTGTTGATTTGAATTGTCTACTCAATAACCTTCGACTTCCCTCGATCTAAATCCGAATTCCTCCTTTCTTGATCTATATGTATTCAAAATTAACCCTTTTATTCACCCAATAATTCAATTCAATCCATAAACACAAATTTAGGGCATTTTGCAAACTAGCCCTCACATTTTCACATTTTGACACTTTAGTCCCTATTTCACAAAATCACAAAATACACATAATTTTCATATACACAAGCTTAGCCAAATTCTCCTAGTACTCATACTAGTCCACACATTTCATTTATTTCACATTTTAGTCCCTCAAAATAACATTTTTACAATTTAGCTCAAATTGCTCAAATTCATCAAAAATCCAAAGACAAAACATGTAAACCCAACATCAAGCTTTCATATTTCACCATTTAACAACACAAAACTCATGAATTCATCCATGGCATATTTCAAATTCATTAACAAAATCAGAAATTAAGGTATGGGCTTGATAGTATTCGAAACAACGATTACAAAAACATACAAATTATCAAAAACTGATCAAAATACATACCTTAATCAATGAAAATCAAAGTCGAACCCTAGCTTGTATTTCTTTTCTTTTTCTTTTGATGATTTTGGAAACATAAGCATGAAATGAGCTTATTTTAAGCTTTTATTTTATTTTAGTTAACATATAATCTAAATGACAATTTTACCCTTTTATTAAACCATTATAAATTCACATATATTAAGGCTACAAATGTCCATTACACATGTGAATGGCATAATAACCACATAAAGACCTTTCAATTATAAAGCCAAATCAAATAGGCACTTTTAACATCTAGCACACAGGTTTTACATTCTATGCAATTAAGTCCTTTTTGCAAGTTAAGCATACAAAGAATTAAATTTTTGTACTAAATTTTCACACATGCTAATTCATACATTATAGGCACAAAAAATAATATTTAAATATTTTTCTAACTCGGATATGTGGTCCTGAAACCACTATTCCGATTAGGGTCAAATCTGGACTGTTACAATTCTCCCCCTTAGGGATTTTCGTCCCTGAAAATCTTATCGTTAAACAAATTTGGATATTGTTGTCTCATGGTATCTTCAGGCTCCTATGTAGCCTCTTCAATGCCATGTCGATGCCAAATTACTTTTACTAACGGAATTTTCTTATTTCACAACTCTTTAACCTTCTGAGCTAAAATTCGGATATGTCTTTCTTCATAAGTCATATTAGACTGAATTTTGATCTCAGATGGAAGAATCACATGCGAAGGATCGAATCTGTACTTTCGAAGCATCGATACATGAAACACATTATGAATCTTTTCTAATTCTGGTGGCAACAATAATCGATATGCAACCGGCCCAATACGCTTGGTAATCTCATACGGCCCGATGAACCTCGGACTCAATTTGCCTTTTCTACCAAACCGAAGCACTTTCTTCCACGAAGATACTTTCAAAAACACTTTATCACCAATCTCAAACTCAATGACTTTTCTTTTCAAATCCGTATATGATTTATGACGATCAGAAGCTGCTTTCAAACTATCTCGGATTACTTTTACTTTCTATTCAGTTTCTTTTATCAAGTCAACCCCGTGAATCTTGTTTTAACTGAGCTCGGTCTAATACAAAGGTGTAAGGAATTTTTGATCATATAAAGCCTCGTATGGTGCCATTTTAATGCTTGACTGAAAAATGTTATTATACGCGAATTCAATGAAAGGTAGATATTGTTCCCTCGTACCTTCAAACTCAAGAATGCAACATCTCAACATATCCTCGAGTATTTGAATAATCCGCTCAGATTGACTGTCTATTTGCGGGTGAAAAACAGTACTGAAGTGCAATTTAGTACCTAATGCATCTTGCAACTTCTTCCAAAATCGTGATGTAAATCTCGGGTCTCTATTTGACACTATCGACAATGGCACACCATGCAATTTCACAATATTAGAAATGTATAACTTAGCTAATTTAGCAAGTCAGTAATCGGATCGAATCGGAATAAAATGGGCTGATTTCGTCAAACGATCAACTACAACCCAAATTGTGTCTTTCTTTCTTGGAGACAGGGGCAATCTTGAAACAAAGTCCATAGTCACTCGATCCCATTTTCACTCTGGAACCATAATCGATTGTAGCAAACCAGATGGCACCTGATGTTCAGCTTTATCTTGCTGGCATATCAAACATTTAGAAACAAAATCAGAGATATCTCTTTTCATTCCAGACTACCAATAATGTTGTTTCAAATCATTGTACATTTTCGTACTACTCGAATGCACAGATAAACGACTATTGTGAGCTTCACTCAGAATCATTTGAATTAACTCTGGATTTCTTGGAATAAAAATTCGATCTTGAAATCTCAAGCAATCATCTTTATCAACTCTAAATTCTGAATCAGACTCTATATCACACTTAGCTCGTTTAGCTAAAATCTCATTATCAATCATCTGAGATTTAATAATCTGTTGTAAGAATAAGAGTCTTGCTTTTAATTCAGCTAAAACTGAACCTTCATCAGACAAAACCAAATGAGCATTCATCGTATGTAAAACAAACAACAATTTTCGACTCAGGGCATCAGCAACAACATTTGCTTTACCCGGATGATAATCTATCACAAGTTCGTAATCTTTTAGCAGTTCTAACCATCTTCTTTGTCGCAGATTCATATCTTCTTGAGTCATCAAATACTTCAAACTTTTATGATCAGAGTATACATGACACTTTTCACCGAACAAGTAATGGCGCCAAATCTTTAGAGCAAACACAACCGCAGCTAATTCAAGATCATGCGTCAGATAGTTCTTTTCATGCGGCTTCAACTGTTTCGAAGCATAAGCAATGACTTTTCCTTCATGCATTAGAACACATCCCAAACCAATTAATGAAGCATCACTATAAATCAAAAATTCTTTACCCGATTCAGGTGGTACTAATATCGGAGCTTCAGTCAACAAAACTTTCAATTGATCAACGTTGTTCTGACACTTTTCAGACCACTCAAACTTCACATCTTTCTGAAGCAGTTTTGTTAACGGAGTTGCGATCATCGAAAAACCTTTCACGAATCTTCTATAATAACCCGCAAGTCCCAGAAAACTACGGACTTCAGATACATTCCTTGGAGGTTTCCAATCCAAAATAGCAAAAATTTTTCTCGGATCAACTCGAATACCAGAGACTGATACAATATGACAACTTCTCGCAACCAGAACTCACATTTACTGAATTTTGCATACAACTGTTTATCTCTCAAAATCTGTAATACTATCTTCAGATGCTCGGCATGTTCTGATCCATCACGTGAATAAATCAATATGTCATCAATAAATACTACAACAAATTGATCTAAATACGGTTTGAAAATTCTATTCATCAAATCCATGAAAATAGCAGGTGCGTTAGTCAATCCAAAAGGCATAACTAAGAATTCATAGTGACCGTACCTTGTTCTGAAAGCAGTTTTTAGAATATATGAGTCTTTCACTTGTAAATGATAATAGCCTGATCTTAAATCTATTTTCGAAAACACAGCAGCTCCTTTCAATTGATCAAACAAACCATCAATTCGGGGCAGAGGATATTTATTCTTGATAGTCACTTTATTCAACTGACAATAGTCAATACACATTCTCATTGTACCGTCTTTCTTTTTCACAAATAGAATCGGAGCACCCCAAGGTGAGAAACTCAGTCTAGCAAATCCTCAATCGGTCAACTCTTGAAACTGATACTTTAATTCTTTTAGTTTAGTCAGGGTTATTCCATATGGAGCTATTGAAATCAGAGTAGTACCAGGTACCAATTCAATGCCAAACTTTACCTCTCTAACCGGAGGTAATCTCGAAAGTTCTTCATGAAACACATCAGGGAACTCACAAACAACAGGCACAGATTCAACCTTCTTTTCTAATACTCTCAAATCAATCACATATGCAAAATAAGCTTCACAACCCTTTCTCACAATACTTAAACTTTCATCGAAGATATCACAGCAGATAATCCATTCAAATCACTAGATTCAATTCTAACTATTTCATTATTCTTGCATTTCAAATCAATACTTTTCCATTTACAATTCACCACAACATCATGAAAAGTTAACAAATCCATACCCAGAATTATATCAAACTCATCAAAAGTCAATAACATCAGATTAGCCAAAAAATAATTATCTCGAATCCATACCCAGACTTTATCAACTAGAACACATCTACCTAGGGGGTTTGAAGCTCTAATTACAAATTCAGTAGACTTTACAGGCAAAGCCTTACTGTATATATATGAATGTGTCGATCCAGGATCTATCAAAGCAATCACAGAAGTATCATAGAGAGTAAATGTACCTATAATCACATCTGGCGATGAAGCTTCCTCGTGAGCTCTGATAGCATAGGCTCTGGCAGGTGCACGAGCCTTAGATCTCATAGCTGTGTCTTTCGTTCCTCTCTGACTACCGCTCATATTTTCTGAATTTCTAGAAGGTCTACCTCGAGAAACATTACCACTCTGCCTTAGATTCTGAACATTATCTTTTTCAGCTAAATCTGGGCAATCTTTTATAAAATGATTTCTTGAACCACAACTATAACAAGCTCGGTTAATACTTTTTCCCCAGCATTCACCGAAATGTTGTCTTCCACACTGATCACACTCAGGCTTTTCATTCTTTACATTATCAACACTGGCAACAGATGTAGCTAAAGATTTCAAATTCGATTGCGATCAAACATGATCTCTGGTCGAAGATCCCATACTAGTCTTTAAACGACTGCTATCATCTCTAAACTTCTTGGATTCAGATTGAAATGATTTGACCGAGGATCTCTTTCGTACCTCTCTAGCTTTAAAATCAGCCTTTCTTTTCTCTTTCCCAAGATCTTCAGCTTTACATGCTCGTTCAAAAAGCACTATGAATTCTTTGATTTTTAAGATCCCAACTAGCAAACGAATATATTCATTCAAGACGTCTTCAAATATCTTACACATTATTACTTCTGTAGATACACATTCACGAGTATATTGACTCAGCCTTACAAATTCCCGCTCATATTCTGTGACAGACATTCGGCCTTGTTTAAGCTCAAGAAACTCTTTGCGTTTCTGATCAATGAATCTCTGACTGATATATTTTTTTCGGAATTCAGCTTGAAAGAAATGCCAGGTAACTTATTCACTCAAAACCACAGATGTCAAAGTCTTTCACCAATGATACATCGTATCTTTCAAAAGAGAAACAACACATTTTACGCATTCCTCTGGACTCAAAGACAACTCATCAAACACTCTTATTGTGTTCTCTAACCAGAACTCGACTTTTTCATCATCATCCTTTGTTGTAGCTCAGAACTTTTCAGCCCCATGTTTTCTAATCTTATAAACTGGTGGTTTACTCAACTGTATCGGGTTTACTGATGGAATAACAGGAGTTTGAGGAGAATTAACCGGGGGTGGAGGTTATTGTACAGCCAGATTGGTTCTAATATATTGGGTGAACCAATCATTCATCATTTGATAGAAGGCTTGTTTAGCCTCACTATCACGGCTACTCGTAACCGGTCAAGAATCAACTTGCACCATCTCTTACACGGGAGCAGGCGCATTGCTTTCAACATCATCTGCTACAGCTCTATCGGGATACATTACTATATGAAAGCACATTTCAATGTCAGGATTCATTACACTATCGCAGTTCATAAATATGGCATGTATAGCTAGACTCACATACGCAATGGTAGTCCTAGAATTGACTAAACCATAGCTCTGCTACCAACAAAATGTAACACCCCTAACCCGAAACCGTTGCCGAAATAGGTTAAGAGGCAATATCAGACTCACAACTCAAATCAGAACCACCACACATCAAAAATTATCTCATCACTAAAAGAAGTTATTCATTCATATTCAATATTCACATATAACTGAGTATACAATGCTTAAACATGCATACAAGACCAAATTGATAACATACAAAAGTTTCAGAACTTAGAAAAAAATTTCAATTCTGTTGAGGTCACACGCCCGTGTGACCAGGCCGTGTGCCTCACATAGGCACCAGACACGCCCATGTGATCCAACCGTGCCAAAATAGAGTATATATACTGACTCTCACCCACGGCTAACAGACACGCCCTTGTGCTATGGCCATGTGATACTTAACTAGCTACTGACTTGAGGCCACGACCATATGACACGCCCATATGTCTTAACCATGTGATCTTAAGAGGTATGTTTAACCAATTCAACCAATATTTATGCCAAAATACACATCATTCCAATCATAACAATATCAACCATTTACCTACTCATAAACCTTACCAATTAATGCCAAACCTAAGGTATGATTATACCAAAACATTTCCTTCCATACATCATTCAAACTCATACTAAACTTACCAAAACTTACCAATATTCACCATTTCTTTTGTCCAACTGAAACATATGATAATTGCACATTAGTATGACATACCATAATTCATTATCAACTATAAGTTTAAAACACCAGCTAGCCAAATCGCATGGCTAAATATATACATCACAAAGCATAATCCCACAACTACTAGCCTATACATGCCATACTTCAAAATATACATTTCCAAAGTACCAAAATGAGTTTCAATAATGTGATGACAATCCTTGACGATCTCCGAGCTTGTAATAGCTTTGATATCTATAAAACAATGCAAACACAGACAAAGTAAGCTTTTCAAAAGCTTAGTAAGCTTGTACTATAATCATTAACAATATATAAAACATAAAACATCAACACATAAGTATTTACATATTTTCAATCCATATCACCATATTAATTCCATGATCTAAACACATATAATCTCATCTACCACTTAGGTATCGTACATACCTAAAGCTTTCTGTACTTCATCACTTACATACTCACCTTTCATTGAATATTAAAAGACTTTCAGTTGATCATTCGTAATTTTAACATCCGTACACTTAGTGCCATAAAGGTTACCTAGAACTAAAATGATTCTGCACACTTAGTGCTATTATAAATAAACGAAGCTAAGTCGATAACGCACACTTAGTGCCTTATATAGCCGAAGCTATTCCAACTTGCACACTTAGTGCCATTTGTAGCCGAAGCTAAATTAAATCGCAGACTTAGTGCTAAACATAGTCAAATATCATCGTACTTAGACTGTAATCAAATATCTATACAATTTATGAATTGTTTTGCATTAATACATAACTTTAACATCATTTATCTCATACGAACTTACCTCGTATTCGGAATTGTTGATTTGAATTGTCTACTCGATAACCTTCGACTTTCCTCGATCTAAATCCGAATTCCTCCTTTCTTGATCTATATGTATTCAAAATTAACCCTTTTATTCACCCAATAATTCAATTCAATCCATAAACACATATTTAGGGCATTTTGAAAACTAGCCCTCACATTTTCACATTTTAACACTTTAGTCCCTATTTCACAAAATCACAAAATACACATAATTTGCATATACACAAGCTTAGCTGAATTCTCCTAGTACTCATACTAGTCCACACATTTCATTTATTTTACATTTTAGTCTCTCAAAATAACATTTTTACAATTTAGCCCAAATTGCTCAAATTCATCAAAAATCCAAAGACAAAACATGTAAACCCAACATCAAGCTTTCATATTTCACCATTTAACAACACAAAACTCATGAATTCATCCATGGCATATTTCAAATTCATTAACAAAATTAGAAATTAAGGTATGGGCTTGATAGTATTCGAAACAACGATTAAAAAAATGTAGAAATTATCAAAAACCGATCAAAACACATACCTTAATCAATGAAAATCAAATCCGAACCCTAGCTTGTATTTCTTTTCTTTATCTTTTGATGATTTCGGCAACATAAGCATGAAATGAGCTTATTTTAAGCTTTTGTTTTATTTTAATTAACATATAATCTAAATGACAATTTTACCCTTTTATTAAACCATTATAAATTCACATATACTAAGGCTGCAAATGTCCATTACACATGTGAATGGCATAATAACCACACAAGGACCTTTCAATTATAAAGCCAAATCAAATAGACACTTTTAACATCTAGTACACAGCTTTTACGTTCTATGCAATTAAGTCCTTTTTGAAAATTAAGCATACAAACAATTAAATTTTTGTACGAGATTGTCACACATGCTAATTCACACATCATAGGCACAGAATATAATATTTAAATATTTTTCTAACTAGGATATGTGGTCCCGAAACCACTATTCCAATTAGGGCCAAAATCAGACTGTTATAGCGTCGGCCTCGTCTTCGATAGTTAGTGTAAGACCATGTCTGGGACATGGCATCAGCATTATACCCTATGTTAGGGGCTTTGTGGATATTCGATAGCATTTCAAATGGTTCAACGGTGGGGGTTATATTTTAAGTTAAATGAGAAATGTATAATCATGTTGTGAGTGGTACAGGTACCTATTTGAAATGTATGAGATATGAGCTCAATATATGTTATGTTTATTGTATTGGATAGTGATGAGTTAGTTGTGCTTATGCCTACTTTTTTATTATGAGAATGAAGATGAATGGTTGAGTTATTGTTATATTCATTTGCATGCAACTTACTAAGCATTTTGCTTACTCCCTTTCCTTTCCATTTTCTTATAGTGCCTCCAAAGTAGCTCGAGGATCATCGCTTACATTGGAGAAGCCAGTCACACTATCAACTAAAGCGCTCGGTATAGTTAGATCTCTCATTTTGATTATGGCATGTATAAGATCTTGGCTTTTGAGTTTTGTGTCATTGTTTTGAGGCCAAATGTGTTGGCTTAAACTAGTACTTGACTCATTTTATATAAGGCCACGAATAATGGCTAATATTGAAAGTTGATTTATGGATGCAAGGAAATCTTTCATGAGTGTGAAAATTGTTGGCATGGTCGTATATGTATGCAATGTATATAGGCATTAACTATGGTTGTTTGGTTGAGAAATCATACTTAGTTAGACTTTGATATGTTGGTTGGCATTAGATTGTCTTTCAGGGTGGTAAAAGGCTTGGCAGATAGCCTTATTTTTGTCCACACGAGTAGACACAAGGGAGTGTGTCTAGGTCGTGTGTGACACACGGTCTGCCCTATGGGCGTGTTGATAGGCCAAGTGTCTCAGCCGTGTGAAGAACACGGCCTAGCACACGGGCGTGTGCCTTGCCCGTGTGACCCTTAAGGATTGTTGATGTCAGAAACAGAATGTCAAGGTTTTTAAACATGGGCTAGGACACGGGTGTTTCATGGCCGTGTAAGGGACACGGGCGTGTGTCAGGCCGTGTGAAAACCCTTGTAGGTTCGAATTTGGAATTTAATTCACACGGGTACGGGACACTAGTGTGTCCCTAGATGCTTAGGCCATGCATGTCACACGGGCCATCAGCACGGCCATGTCATAATGACCACATGGGCGTTTTGCCCTTCCACACGAGCGTGGGCCCTGTTTCAAAGGTTATTTTTCTAAAATTGGTTAAGGACCCGAGCTGGTCCCGAATGAATTCTAAAGGTCGTTTGAGGCCTCGTAGGCTCATGTTAAGAAGTTTAGACAAATTTTGGAAAAAGTTTTAAATTTGGTCAAGTCTTGACGAGAAAATGTTGGAATGCATGTGTTTAAGTGAGGTAACGCCTCGTATCCCGTCCCGGCGTCGGACTCGGGTGCGGGTGCAGGGTGTTACAATGTTAATAATCATGATAATCGCTTTTTAGCATAAAATCACAATTCATCACATTGTCGTCACACATCATGGACATATTGTAGATCACTTCTGATGCATAGCATACAATAACCTTTAACTCAACAAGTTCAAATCAACTTACCAATTTAGATTTAGTCACAATCAACAATAGCATTATCGTAGGTACTTACTTGTCAAATACTCGCCGTATGCATCTGTATGACAACTCATTCAATTTATGAGACAATAATATAACTTACAGTTCAAGTATGACATTACGTTATTATTATCACACGAACTTACCTCGAATCTAAGTACGTCTAATTATTCCATTTTAGTCCATAATCTCGTACCTTCTCGATTTAAGTCTGAATCTCGTTTTCCTTGATCTATAATATCACATTTAGTTTGCTAATTAGTCACATTATTCATCGTGACCCAAAAATCATATTATGAAAAAATTATGTTTTTGCCCCTAAATTTTATCATATTTACACTTTTTCCCCTAGGCTCGTAAAATGATTTTCATTCAATTTCTTTGTACTTTAAGCCTAGTTGAATCATTTTCATAACTATAGAAGCCTACAATTTCCACTAAATCACACATTTATGACACTTTTATATTTTTTTACAAAATGGTTCTTTTAGACATTTTCACCGAAAATCACTTAGTAAAAGTCATTTATCTAACACCCGACATTCATTTTCTACAATTATACATCAAAACACATGCATATCAATAATTGGTAAATTTTTAAACATGAACCCTAGCTCAAAATAATGGTAGAAATAGGTAATTTGAGTTACGGGGAGTTAAAAAATGTAAATAACATTAAAAATGGGGCTAGAATGCACTTACTATGAAGCTTGGAAGCTTGAACCAAACCTAGCCATGGCTTCCATGGTAGATTCGGCTGGAACAAGAAGAAGATGGACAATTTGGCTTATTTTGTCTTTTTAATTCTTTTAATTATTAGATTACCAAAATGCTCCTAAATTAAAAATATTTTATTTCACATATTTCATGCCCATTTTTGTCCAACAAATCAACCAACGATCTAATTACCATATAAGGACCTCCAATTTAAAATTCCATAAAATTGGACACCTCTAGCATGTAGAAATCAACTTTTTCACTTTTTACGATTTAGTCCTTTTCACTAAATTGAGTGCCCAAACGTCAAAATTTTCAAACGAAATTTCCATAAAATCATTTCGTGAAATCGTAAACTATAAAAATATAATAAAAATAAATTTTCTTATGTTGGATTTGTGGTCTTGGAACCACTATTCCGACTAGACCCAAAATCGTACTGTTACAGGCCCTTTTTGATACAGGAGCAAATCAAAACTGTATTAAAGAAGGGATAATTACAACTAAATATTATGACAAAACATCAGAATCTCTTAAAGCTGCAAATGGTAAAAAACTAAAATTTACTTACAAAATTCCCAATGCAGAAATATGCAACAAAGGTATAAAATATCAAACATGTTTTTTAATGGTAAAAGATGTAACACCCCTAACCCACATCCGTCGCCGGAATAGGGTTACAAGACATTACTGGACAACACACAGTTCTGCATAGTGATTTATCATTTTTTTTATACACAAGGTTATATCAACTTCATACAACATAACTTCTAAATCCAATAGCAATCATCCACTAAATCATATTAGTTAAATTTGCACATATGGAACACATAACCAGATAAAATTTATCATGCTTTATTTCTTATAATACATATACAAACTATGCTTCAAATTTCAACCATATTAATATCATCTATATAACCACATATTTGAAATAATTAATGTGCAACAAAGCCATGTTACATGTACTTAATACATATAAATGTTCAAACCACATGACTTTAATATTAATGGCACTTGTATACTTAAAACATATTCCATCATATATCATTTTTCATACATCGAATATATGCCAATATATCCATTTCATTAGTTGAATATCAAACATATCATTTCATAATTTCTACACAAGCACATAATAAAACCATTCGAACCATATTGTATTAATTATTATGCAATCACATATGCGACTTTAGTAACATTACAACATGGTCAAACATACTATTGACGCATATATATAGTGCGCATTTTACCCTAAAAACAAAAGCCACGTTTAACATTTGAACACAAATAACATTCCAATGTACACCTAATTCACATATATATTAATATACCTAAACTTCATATTTTATCCTATTAACTAATCATTGATTCGGTCACACCATTATCAAGATCATATGCTTATCAAAATGAACCAAATATCTTAATCGAATTTACAACAAAATATTAATATTAACATCAACTTGACACTTTTAACTATCCATTAAAACTAACAAAAACATACCTAAATCATAACCATCATTTACCATTTGGATCCGTACCAAAACAATCAACCAAAACAATTATGAAACATATTCATTACTTACCATTTAGCAACTGAACCTGTAAAGCCAATATATAATCAAATACATATTCATGATTTTACCTCATTACTAAGCCAAATTATACAATCATCCATCACCCAAATTATACCACATTTCATACTTCCAAAATGAGCTAACTATTAAGCCGATTATACATAATACTTACCATTTCTAATTGACGAATCATATAACCAAACATCACAAACATATATACCAGGAAACATACTTCCAAAATAAGTTTAAGTCATAGCCACATACACACAAGCTTTAACATTATAATCAAGCCATTTTCGCATGGCTATATATATACACAAATTCAAAACCAAACATATTTAAACTAGATTATACATACCATATGTTCAAAGTTTCAAACTTCAAAAGTACGAAATTATATTCGATAGTGTGACGATGATCCTTGACGATCCCTGAGCTCGGAGTTAGCTTTCAAAATCTATAAAACAATGGATAAACATACAAAGTAAGCTTGGAAAGCTTAGTAAGTCATAAGCAAATAAATTATCAAAAGAATGTTTATACTTAATTCAATTAGGACGAATACCTCCAATCTCATACACATATATATATAGTCACATTTCACAAATATTTCACATGATCATATCGTGCAACAACACTTACCTTTTCTATCAAATTTCATATAAACTTAAAACATACCAGAATCATTTAACTCGAACTCACATTCGGTTTTGCCATGTCATTGCCTGTTGAACCATTCCGAATTGTTAACGATACACGGAAATGATATAAGCTCATACAATGCCATATCTCGGATATAGTCTTACATGCTATCACATATTGATGCCACTGTTCCAAATAGGGTCTTACATGAATCATATACGATGCTAATGTCCTAGACATGGTCTTACACGAATCACACATCGGAAGTCCTAATGTCATGACATATGTATCCTATACTATCCATATGGTTTGTACGGGGCTTTCGAACATTGTAATTCGATCGATTCAAGCTCGACACAAGTCATTCCATGCTTATATCAATTCGATAATACATGTATATAATTATACAATTCAATTCGATATTATAAAACGTATTCACATGAATTTTAAACTCATTTATTTACTTATGAACTTACCTCGTACGGAAACGAACGGACCGCAATGACTATTTGATAACTTTGGATTTCCCCCGATCCAAATCTGATTTCCTCTTTTCTTGATCTAAATAAATTCAAATTCAACTTATTTACTCACATATTCATTCAATTTCTTTCAAAAACACATAAATGAGCATTTTGCACTTTAGCCCCTAACATTTCACATTTTTACAATTTAATCCCTAATTCAAACAACACAAAATATTCAAAATTTCAATAAACCCATGTTAGATCGAATTCTCCCTAGGTCCCTAGTAGCCCATTTATTTCGTTTATTTCACATTTTGTCCCCTTAATTTACAAATTTCACAATTTAATCTTTAATAAGCATCTTTACCAAAAATCACTTAGTAAAACATGATAATTTAACAGCATATATCTATTTTTCATCATCAAACAACAAAAACAACAAGCTATCATCAATGGCAAATCATGAATACATCAACAAATTCAAAAATTCAAGCATGGGCTAGCTAGTATACACAACAACGATCTCAAAAATGTAAAAATTATCAAAAATCGAACAACTATCATACCTTAATCAAAGAAAACAAAGGCTGAACCTAGCTTGCTCAACAATGGTGTTTTTCACCTTTAACTTTCGGTAATAGTGAAGAAAAGATGAACAAAATGGTGTTTTGTTTTAATTTAATAACATTATTTACAAATTACTTAAATGCCAATAATGAAAACATTATAAATTCATATTATGGATGAACATTTGTCATTTTCCACTAACTATGGTCAAATCACATCATAAAGACCCCACATTTAAATAATCATAACAAATAAACACTTTAACAATTAGCTAGCTGCTTTTGCATTTTACGCAATTAGGTCCTTTTATAAAATCGAGCACACAAACGATAAAATTTTCACACGAAAGTTTCACACATATTAAATCACATATTTTAAACACCAAAAATAATATTAAATTTTTTTTACTCGAATTTGTGGTCCCAAAACCACTGTTTCGACTAGGGTCTAAACCGGGCTGTTACAACACTCCCCCTTAGGGATTTTCGTCCCCGAAAATCTTACCAGTGAATAGGTTTGGATATTGCACTCTCATAGAATCCTCAGGCTCTCACGTAACTTCTTCAACCCTATGCTAATGCCATAAGACTTTCACTAATGAAATTTTCTTATTTCTCAATTCTTTAACCTCGCGATCTAAAATCTGGATCGGTTCTTCTTCGTATGTCACATCAGGCTTAATTTCAATCTCAAACGGTGAAATCAGATTTGAGGGATCAGATCAATATCATCAAAGCATCGATACGTGAAATACATTATGAATCTTTTCTAACTCAGATGGCAACAACAATCTATAAGCAACTGGTCCGATACGCTTAATAAGTTCATACGGCCCGATAAATCTCAGACTCAGTTTGCCTTTTCTGCCAAATCTAAGTATTTTCTTCCAAGAGAGATTTTCAAAAACACTTTATCCCTGATCTAAAACTCAATATCTTTCCGTTTCAAGTCCGCGTACGATTTTTGACAATCTAACGCTACTTTTAAACTATCACGAATCACTTTCACTTTTTGTTTAGTCTCTTTAATCAAATCGACCCCGTGAATCTTATTCTCGGTGAGCTCAGTCTAATACAAAGGTGTTCATCATTTGCAACCGTACAAAGCTTCGTAAGGTTCCATTTTTATACTCGATTGAAAGCTATTATTATACGCAAATTCAAGCAATGGCGAGTATCGTTCCCACATACCTTCAAACTCAAGAATGCAACATCTCAATATATCCTCGAGTATCTAAATAATCCGCTCGGATTGACCATCTATCTGTGGGTGAAAAGTAGTACTAAAATGTAGCTTCGTACCTAATGCATCTTGCAGTTTCATCCAAAATCGCGATGTGAACCTCGGATCTCTATTCGAAATAATAGAAATAGGTACTCCATGTAATTTCACTATCGAATAGATATACAATTTAGCAAGCTTATCAAGTGAATAATTTTTGCGCATAAGAATGAAATGAGTCGATTTAGTCAGTCTATCAACAACTATCCAGATTGCATCTTTCTTACTCAGTGACAAAGGCAAACTCGATACAAAATCCATCATGATTCTGTCCCATTTCCACTTGAGAATCATAATCGGATGTAGTAACCTAGATGGTACTTGATGCTCAGATTTGACTTGCTGACAGATTAAACATTTTAAAACAAATTCAGAGATATCTTGCTTCATACCAGGCCACCAGTAAAACTGTTTCAAATAGTTGTACATTTTCGTACTTCCCGGGTGAACCAATAATCGACTACTGTGAGCTTCAATTAAAATCATTTAAATCAACTCTGAATTTCTCGAAACACAAATTCGATCTCTGAACCTCAAACCACCCTCAACATCAATTCAAAAATTTGAATCAGTATTCAAATCACATTGAGCCCATTTTGCTAACAATTCATTATCAACTTTCTGAGATTCACAAATCTACTGCATAAATAATACTCTTGCTTTCAACTCTGCTACAATCGAGTCATCATCAAATAGATCTAAATGCGAATTCATCGCATGAAGAGCAAACAAAGATTTTCAACTTAAAGCATTAGCAATGTAACGCCTTGATTTTCGAAATTTTCTGGGTTTCTATGATTTTTAGGTAAATTTTGAAATTTTGGTGTTCTGAATATTAGAATTGCGTTTAAATGTGTTAGTGGGCCTTTAGAAGGCCAAAGCCTAAGTTAAACGCGGTAAAATATCAAGGTTGGATTTTAAGTGAATAGGGGACTTGGTTAAGTGGGTTTTTAAGAAGAACTTCGTAAATTCTGACACAAATAAGGCCTTGGTAAAGTGGCAAGGTGGCGCTACTAAGTTCCTAAGAAAAATGGCGCCTGAGAAGGAATTAAAGGTCCAGGGTTCAAGTTGCAAGGTAGGCATACTATTACTTTTTAATTTTAGGCATGTGCTGGGCATGTGATCACTTAAGTGAATTTCGGCAAGGGCCTTAAGGAGGTTGGGCCGATTGTTTTAGTTGATATTAGGGTTATGTTCTTTCCTTTTTCTGTCTTGGAGAATTAAGGTTAGTAACCTGAAAGCTTTCACTATTATTCATCCTTTCTGAGTTCTCACAAAAGCCGAAAACGTAAATTCCTTCTCTTTGGTGTCGAGTTCTTCTTCCTCTCTTTTTCCTCCATTTTCTTTCTTCCTTTTTGCTTTTTCTTCCATCCGAAACCTTATGATCACTTTACTCACCTCCTCTATCAATCCCATCCTCCACAAAACCTTTATAGTCGATCGCCATAAAAGCCGAAATCCCAAAAACTCACTTCTTGTGTCGATTTCTCCAAGCCAAAATCCTTCAGTTATTTTTGCTTTTTTGATTAACTTTCATCTTCTCTAAACCTTAGTATCTGTCGGAAACATTACTTCAAAGTTATAGCCTCAAATCATCATCTTCTTCATCACTTAAAAAGCCGAAGTACCATAGATTTAGGGACTTATAGCTGAAACTTCAGATCTCCTGGATTCGAGTTCTACTATCGTTTAGAGAATATATCTGTATCAGATCTTTGTAGAAATCAAAGAGGAATAAGGGTGTCTTCTAGAGGTTGGATCGAAGGCTTGGATCTTTGGAACAACTAGACTTAGATCTAGTCATCGATTTTCGGCAAAAAGGTAAGATTCTAAAGGCTTTAGGGGCATGGTTCGATTATGGTAGGTGAATATTGGGATTGGTTATTGTGGTTTGCAATCTAGGAATTGTGGTAATCAATTGTAGGACATCGTAAGGGATCTTAGTGGCAATCATCGCGAAACAGGTGTGTATCGAACACCCTCTCATAATTCAATTCGGCAAAAGTCGAAATGCCAAAATTTTGACATTTTGTGGGCTTGTGAGTGTGCGAGTGCTCACAAGACGTTTAGAAATCATTTGATCTAAAATCTCAAAGTGGTAAGTTAGTCGTGTGTGAAATTTCGTGCACTTCGGTAATTGGGCCTCGATAGGCTAAAACTGGGCCCAATGGGCTTACGGGCCCATACGGGTAAAATAATAAAAAAAATAGGCGATAAGTATGTTCTGTTAGACTGTAGAATCAAAACTACTTAAACCGGTAAACTGGTCATAAAACTTGAATTAAATGGGCTTAAATTGCTAGTGGACACTGTTAGGCCCATTAGGGGTTTTAGGGCCCAATGGCTAAAATTGTGGAATTGAGATAAATAAATTACTGCGATGACAAATGGGCTAGTAAGGACCGTATTATTCATGAGAACCCTTAAAACTGATAAAATTACTGAAATACCTTTATAGGTGGAAAATTTACAAATTTACCCCTAGGAGTAAAATTACTGATATACCCCTAGGGTTAAGGTTGACTGAATGCATGTTTGATGTTACTATTTCTTCGCATGCCATGTTATTATTATCGATGCATGGGAGTGGGTTATTGATGGAGGAAGTACTAAAAGTGGCTTGTCCACGTACTGGAGGCTTTGCCTCAACTTACTGATATCTGAGCAGCAATGCTGCAACTGAGGAATGTAGGGCTAGGTGGGTTGAGCTATTCCCCACATGGAGTGTAGGGCTGGTACGGGTGGACTATAGTGGTTGGTTATAGGCTGGGTTGGGCTTGCATACACGAATAAGTCTGTTTTGTTCTGGAATGGGCCTATGGACCATACTGTTATCTGAAAAGGGGCTAAGGCCCAGTTTACTGTATTCTGAAAAGGGCTTCAGCCCAGTACTCACTGTTATCAGAATAGGGCTTAGGCGCAATGGGCTTGAGCTGACTTGGGCTTTGGATGGGTTTTCCATACACACTGAGTTTCCCAAACTCACCCCCTTTCTCTTCCATCCTTGCAGGTGAGCCCTAGTTGGTGGACTTAGAGTTGGGCGGGATTTAGAGTGGCCACGAAGATTAAATTCCTGGTTTTTAAATAAGTTTCAATTAGCTTTCTTTTAAATTTCACATTTATTTTTGATTATTTCTATTTTGGTTAAAGTTGTAATAAGGCCGCTCTATTATTTTTATTTTGGGTTTTTAAATTACTTAAATTGTTTTCAACTTGAGATTCACATCACTTAAATTGATTCCTTAAAATTGGTTAGCTCTAGGGCGCGTTTTATAAAAGTTACTTATTTTCAAAATATCACGATAACTGAGCAAAGCTTCCACAACGTAAATGTTTTCAAAGGAAATAAATATTTTAAATAGACTTAAACTTAATTTGTTGTTCGTGGACAAGTAATAAGCTTAAAGTGTGGCAATGGATGTGTGCATGTCTAGGATTGGATCATGGAAGAGCTAGGTACTTAAGCAGTCTAATTGACTCACCTCCTCTTTTCTTGAATCCTACCTGGTGCGTAGTATCCATTCGCTTTAAGCCATAACAAAGAAGGTTTGATTTTTTTTTCTGATACTTAACTGTTTTTAAAATAACATGTTCCTGCCACTACAAAGGTTTACAAGTTTAAACGGTAAAAGTTTCTAAACATCAAGAAGGGTTTTCAATGAAAACATGGTTTTCGAAAAACACTTCAATGTGACACACCAGACTTGGCCATAATGTCTGGGCCGGGTTTGGCGTGTGTTACAAGCAACAACATTGGCCTTTCCCGGATGGTAGTCAATCACTAGTTCGTAATATTTTAACAATTCTAACCATCTTCGTTGTCGTGGATTCAGATCTTTCTGACTAATCAAATATTTTAAGCTTTTGTGATCAGAATAGACATGACATTTCTCACCGAACAAATACTGGCGCCAAATCTTCAATGCAAACACAATAGCTGCCAATTCCAGATCATGCGTAGGATAATTTTTTTCGTGCAGCTTTAACTGTCTCAAGGCATAAGCTATGACTTTGCCTTCCTACATCAAAACACAGCCCAAACCATTCAAAGATGCATCACTATAGATTACAAATTCTTTAGCTAAACTAGCACTAGAGCTTATGTCAATAAAGATTTCAACTGATCAAAACTTTTCTGGCACTTTTCTAACCACTCGAGCTTAACATCTTTTTGAAGTAGTCTCGTCATCGAGGTTGCAATCATAGAGAAACCTTTTATGAACCGTTTGTAATAACCGGTATGTAACATCCTAAAATAGGGCCTAGTCGAAACAGTGGTTTTGGGACCACAAATCTGACATCAAAATATTTATTTTATGATTATTATGAGACCTAGAATATGATATTATGCATGTGTTAAAGTTTCATGAAGAAATTCCTTGAGTAAGGTGTCCAATTGGAAATTAGGGGCTAAATTGAATAAATTGCAAAACTTGGATTCTAAAATCAATTTGTATGAAATTTATTTAGATTATAAATTATAAGGTCTTAATGATAATTTGCCCAATTTCTAAGTTTTTGGACAAAAATGGGCTTGCATGGATGAAATCATAAAGAAAGGACATAAGGGCATTTTGGTCATTTGGCTTTTTAATGAAATAAAATGGGAAAAATCAAGCCAAAATCAGCCATCTTCTTCCCCATAGCTGCCGAAATTATCTTGTCACCATAGCTAGGGTTTTCAAACATTTCAAGCTCAATAGTAAGTGCTCCCAAGCCTAGTTTTTAATGTTCTTTGTATTTTTGAAATCCCGGCAACTTGATCTTTCCATTTCTACCCATATTTCATGCTAGGGTTCATGTTTAAAAACTTACTCATGCATGATTTGCTTGTATTTTGGTGGTTTATGGAGGGGTATGAAAGTTCAAGGTGTGATAAACATCTTTTCTTAGGTGATTTTCATGAAAAACCCCTAAAGGGACCTTTTTGCAAAAGTTGCTAAATATGTGGTAGAAATGTGAAAATAATGGAAAATGTGGGCTACCATATGAGGGAAAAATGTTCAGATAGGCTTGGGTAAGATAGAAATTGCATGTGTTTCATTATACGAGCCTAGGGACTAAATCGTAAAAATGTCAAAGGTTAGGGGCAAAACGGTCATTTGGACCAGGTAGAAATTAAACTTGAAAAGTGTAATGTAGTGAATTAATGATAAATTTTTATTGTTATAGACCCCGAGGAATAAATTTTGGAGGTCGATCGAGGTAAATGCAAGGTTTCGGAATAACCGAAACACAGCTCCGAAACGAATACCAAGTAAGTTCGGATAACTCAAAGTAAACCTATAACACGCATAATTGTATGTTTTGTGTGTAATATCCCGAATTAGGGCCTAATCAGAATAGTGGTTTCGTGACCACAAATCCGAGATAGAAATAATTATTTTATAATTATTTTGATGTTTATGATATGATTGCATGATTGTGTGAAAATTTTGTGACGAAATTCTATGCATAAAGTGCTTAATTTGAAATTAGGGACTAAATCGAATAAGTTGCAAAACTTGCATTCTAGAAGTTTTTAGTATGAAATTACTTTGGAATATTAATGAGGAGGTCTTAAATAGCAATTTGACCAATTTCTTAAATTTTGGACAAAAATGGGCTTGTACATGAAAATTTTCAAAGAAAGGTATTAAGGGTATTTTGGTCATTTGGTAATTAAAAGATTAAAAAAAGGAAAAAGATGGCAAAATATGTCCATCTTCTTCATTAGGACGAAAATTAAAGGGTTCTCCATAGCTAGGGTTTGTTTCAAGCTTCCAAGCTCCATAGTAAGTGATTTCAAGCCCCGTTTTTAATGTTCTTTACGTTTTTGGAATCCCGGTAGCTCGATTTAGCTTATGCTACCAATAATTTAACCTAGGGTTCATATTTGGAAAAATACCAATAGGTGAAATTTGTGTATTTTGGTGTTTTATGATAGAATATGGGGTTTTAAATTACGTTAGACAACTTGTACTACTCGGTTTTAAGCGAAAACGAGTAAAAGGGCTTAATCGGTAAAAACACCTAATAGTCATAAGTACATGTTAGAGTGTGAAATTGATGCTGCCATACAAGGGAAAAATGATCAGCATGCCATAAAACATAAGAAAATGGGATGAAGTTTAATTCCCGAGCTTAGGGGTAAAAGTGTAATTATGCAAAAGTTTAGGGGCAAAAATGTAATATTGCCAAAGTTCATATTAAATGTTGTTTTGATGAATGTATGTATTAAATAAGATTAATTTGGCATTATAGATCAAGAGAAACGAGATTCAGGTCGCGATCGAGGGAAAAACAAAGTTTATGAAGAATAGGCTCGATTGCTAATAATTTTATACCGAGGTAAGTTCATGTGTAAATGTAGTAACATAATTGTCATTTTAAGTAATTTAATGTTATTTATGTGATATGATGATTAATATCATGATTAATATCATGAAATATTATGCTTTATGGTTATTATTGAATAATATGTAAATTATGAATTGCTACCGAGTATCGATTTTGATGTTCCGTGGAAGACGGCAAAGATGTATAATCGAGGAAAAAGCCCGTTTGAACCTTGGGAATAGATTAGAATACAAGTGACATGTCACTAGGATGGTTGGGCATCCGAACTCGTTGAGTTGAGTCCGAGTTCACTTATGGATGTAAATGTCCGAACTCGTTGAGTTGAGTCCGAGTTCGTGAGATGTAACTAGCATCCGAGCTTGTTGAGTTGAGTCCGAGTTCGCTTATGGGCGGGTTACATGGTAGCTTGGCTACATATGTGGCACTTACGTACAAACTTTCCGTGTATTCAAATTATATTCCGATGTGTTCAACGGGTGAATCTTAAGAGAATAAGGAGAATGCCTAAAACGAAGGTGACATGTTGGTAAGTGTGGTAAATGAGAAAATTTGACAGGTATGTGCTTAAATCTTCGGGTTGAGAACTTGGTATGATGAATTCGTAGCATGATATTAATTGCAAATGTAACATGAATGTCTTGGTGTTGTTTATGCAAATGATGTTTTTATGTGGATTTGCATGATTATGTTACTTACTATTTGCATGTGAACTTACTAAAAATTTATGTTTACTCCTTCCTTTTTCCTTCATTGTAGTTTTGACAAGCCGGCTTAAGAATCGGGATAGGTCGAAGACTCGTTCACACTATCCGAAGGCTTAAATCGGTAAAATGGCTTGTATATTTTGAATGTGGCATGTATGGCAAAACACTCACTTTGTGTAAATAATCTTATGATATGGTTATGGTCTAGAAAGAAAAGGTTTGGAAATGATTAGCCATTGGAATGGTCAATCTAGATCATATTTGATGTCATGTATGTTTAATGCGTTAGTCCATA
Organism: Gossypium longicalyx; assembly: GCA_025698465.1. Lineage (NCBI taxonomy): Eukaryota > Viridiplantae > Streptophyta > Magnoliopsida > Malvales > Malvaceae > Gossypium > Gossypium longicalyx. The sequence goes on along the minus strand of CM047007.1, from coordinate 44,717,121 downwards.
GAAAACCATAAAATGGTGAAATTGGTTATAAAACAGAATCACACAGCAGCAGTGACGTGAATTTGAAAAATCACTAAAAATAGTAGAAATGAATTTAAATGATGAATAAGTTATATAATCGAAGCTTAATGAGTCTATTTTCATATGGATTGAACAAAACAGGTATACGAATTATAATTTATGAGACATTTGAATTTTTGTGAATTAGGACCAGAGTGATTTCTGGATCCCCTGTTCTGACTTTGGAAATTCACCATAAATTGTATAAAAATAATTATAAGTCATTCTTTATATGTACAGATTTCTTATTGAGTCTAGTTTTAATAAAAACAAACTTCATAGTTATTGAAATTCTGTAAAGAGAGATATCTGATTCGTAATACACAGAGGTCAGAGCAGTCGAACCCTGAAACAGGGGAGAATTTAACTAATAAACTGTACTAATTGGCCCAGCCAAAAATTCTAGAAAAAAATTAGCAAATACATATATGAGTATATTTTCAGGGAAAATTTACGGAATTGGATTTTTAGTTTCGGAACTTGAGATATGAATTTTTAAGAGACTGTGACGCAGATTGCTAGCTTGACTGAAAATTTTAAAATTTAAATTGTTTGAGCTGTTTAAGCAATGAATTAAGTCTGTTAACACCTCGTGTTCGACTCCGGCAACAGTCTCGGGTACGGGGCATTACATTTGGTGGTATCAGAGTAGGTTTAGTCAGTTCTCGGACTAGCGTGTTGTATGTACGAGTTTTGCTATACATGCCATGCCATATATATATTGTGATAGTGTGACGACTTCTGACCTTTTAAATGATTTTTTTATAGTAAATGGATCCCGATCTAGCTGTCGCTGATGATGTAGAAAGTAATGCACCGGCTCCAGCTGAAGGGGCGGTGCCAACTGAAAATCCACCTCCTACTATTGGTCAAGGAGGAGGAGAAGGGGCTCGAGAAGCCTTTCTCCAGATGATGAGTGCCTGGTATACTAAGTTCGTTCGTACGAACCTGAATGTACAACCTTCCCCACCTCCCCCGATTCCTCAACCTGTACCCCCGATGCCTCAAGGTATGGATCTGATGAAATTTCACAGAACTCCAGTTGATAGAATCCGCAAGCACGGGGCCGAAGAATTCAGGGCAAATGTTGATGATGATGCCGAGAAAGCAGAGTTTTGGCTTGAGAATTCTATTCGGGTATTTGATGAATTGTCTTGTACACCTGAGGAATGCTTGAAATGTGCTATATCATTGTTGAAGGATCCAGCCTATCATTAGTGTAAGACATTGATTTCAGTGGTACCGAAAGAGAAGGTGACTTGGGAATTCTTTCAAGAAGAATTTCGGAAGAAAAACATCAGTGAAAGATTTGTTGATCAAAAGCGTAAAGAGTTTCTTGAGTTGAAGCAAGGGCTCCAGCTAGAACTTATACCATAAAGGCACATGAAGATGCTTCATCACCCGATGTGATTACTGGTATATTTTCTCTTTATGATGTTAATATTACTGCTTTGATTGATCCCGGTTCTACTTATTCATATGTGTGCATGAAATTGGTGTCTAGTATGAATATGTCTGTTGAGTACACAGAATTTATGATTAGAGTGTCGAATCCATTAGGCAAATGTGTGATAGTTAATAAAGTATGCAAGAAATGCCCTTTAATGATTCGGGGTCATTACTTTCCGGCCGACTTGATGTTGTTGCCGTTTGATGAATTTGATGTTATTTTGGGTATGGATTGGTTAACATTGCATGATGCTATAATAAATTGCAAAGAAAAGGTTCTAGAATTAAAGTGTGAAAGTGGTGAAATTCTGCAGGTTGAATCAGACAAATCAGACGCATTATCTAGTATGATTTCTTCGATGTTGGCTCAAAGATATTTGAGGAAGGGTTATGAAGCTTATTTGGCGTATGTACTTAATTCAAAAGAAATTGAAAAGAAAATTGAATCAGTGTCGATTGTGTGTGAGTTCGCGGATGTATTTTCAGAAGAATTACCAGGTTTGCCTCCAGTCAGGGAAGTAGAATTTGGTATTGATTTGATACCGGGAACAGCTCTAATCTTGATTGCTCCGTATAGAATGGCACCAGCAGAGTTGAAAGAATTAAAGTCGCAGTTGCAAGAATTGACTGACAAAGGCTTTGTGAGACTGAGTTTTTCACCTTGGGGTGCTCCCGTATTATTTGTGAAAAAGAAGGATGGTTCTATGAGATTGTGTGTTGACTATCGGAAATTAAACAAGGTGACAATCAAGAACAAGTATCTGTTGCCGAGAATTGATGATTTATTTGAGCAGCTAAAAGGAGCAACATGGTTTTCAAAGATTGACTTGAGATCTGGGTATTACCAGCTGCGAGTAAAAGAGTCGAATGTGCCTAAAACTACTTTTAGAACAAGGTACAGTCATTATGAATTTTTAGTTATGCCATTCGAGTTAACAAATGCTCCTGCTGTGTTTATGGATTTGATGAATCGTATATTTTGGCCATACTTGGACAAATTTGTTGTGGTGTTTATTGATGATATCTTAATTTATTCAAAAGATGAGACAAAGCATGCTCAGCATTTGAGGATAGTTTTGCAAACTTTGAGAGATAAGCAGTTATATGCTAAGTTTAGTAAAAGTGAATTTTGGCTCCAGGAAGTTGGATTTTTGGGTCATATTGTTTCAGGTGATGGCATACAGGTTGATCCTAGTAAAATTTAGGCCATTGTTGATTGGAAACCACCGAAAAATATAACTGATGTTAGAAGTTTCTTGGGGCTAGCTGAGTATTATCGGCGGTTTGTAAATGGATTTTCTATAATTGCTGCTCCTATGACTAGACTACTCCGAAAGAATGTTAAATTTGAATGGACGGAAGAATGTCAATGAGTTTTGAAGAATTGAAAAAGTTATTAATCAAGCACCAAGTGTTGGTACAACTGAACTGAGTAAAGAATTTGTGGTGTATAGTGATGCTTCTCGAAGTGGCTTAGGATGTGTACTTATGCAAGAAGGAAAAGTGGTGGCTTATGCTTCGAGGCAGTTAAAATCTCACGAAAGAAATTATCCGACTCATGATTTGGAATTGGTTACTATAGTATTTGCTTTGAAGATTTGGCGACATTATCTGTATGGTGAAAAATGTCGAGTATATACCGACCACAAAAGTCTCAAGTACTTGATGTCACAAAAAGACTTGAATTTGAGACAGCGTAGATGGTTGGAGTTATTGAAAGATCTGGGAAAAGCGAATGTGGTTGCCAATGCTTTAAGCAGAAAATTACTATTTGCTTTGAGAGCTATGAATACTCAGTTAAAGGTATAAGATGATGGTTCGATTTTAGCAGAGTTAAGAGCAAGATCGATGTTTTTACAAGAGATTTCTGAAGCTCAGAAAAGCGATGAAGATTTGCAAGCCAAAAGAAAACAATGTGAGGTTGATACAAGGTCAGATTTCAGAATCGATTCTGATGGTTGCTTGATATTTAAAAATCAAATTTGTGTACCGAAAAATAATGAGTTGATTCAAAAGATTTTGCATGAAGCACATAATGGTTGTTTGGCGGTTCACCTGGGCAGTACGAAAATGTATAATGACTTGAAGAAAATGTATTGGTGGAGTGGAATGAAAAGAAATATATCCGAGTTTGTATCAAAGTGCTTAGTTTGTCAACAAGTGAAAGCTGAACACCAAGTACCTTCGGGACTACTCTAGCCTATCATGGTTCCTGAATGGAAATGGGATCGGATTACTATGGATTTTGTATCAGGGTTGCCGTTAACTCCGGGGAAGAAAAATGCCATCTGGGTAATAGTTGACAGACTGGCTAAATCGGCTCATTTTATTCCAGTACGTACGGATTATTCTCTTAATAAGTTGGCTGAATTGTATATCAGTGAGATTGTTAGACTTCACGGAATACCTTTGTCGATTATTTCGAATAGAGATCCAAGATTTACTTCGCGGTTTTGGCAAAAGTTGCAAGAGGCATTAGGTACAAAGTTAAATTTCAGCACTGCTTTTCATCCACAAACTAATGGACAGTCAAAGAGAGTGATTCAGATTCTTGAAGACATGCTCAGATGTTGCGTATTGGAATTTCAAGGTAGTTGGGAAAGGTACTTACTTTTAGTAGAATTTGCTTATAATAATAGTTATCAGACGAGTTTGAAGATGGCACCTTATGAAGCATTGTATGGTCGTAAATGTCGGACGCCATTGTATTGGACTGAACTTGTAACGCCCCCACGCCCGAGACCGTCACCGGAGTCGAGTATGAGGTGTTACTAAACTTAATTTAACATTTTAAGAACTTTAGATTATTTGTTTCTACATTCACAGCTTTTTAGCTACTTGCGTTATAGTCACAAGAAAAATCATATCTCGAGTTACAAAACTCAAAATCAAGATCCGTAAATTTTCCCTGAATCTAGACTCATATGGCTATCTACTAATTTTTTTCTAGAATTTTTGGTTGGGCCAATTAGTACAGTTTATTAGTTAAAGTTACCCCTGTTTCAGGGCTTGACTGGTCTGACCTCTGTTTACTACGAACCACTTTTCTCTCTGTATAAAATTCATATGAATATGAGATTTATTTCTCCTGAAACTAGACTCAATAAGGATTCTGAGGATATAAATTAAGCCACCTAATTATATCTTTACAATTTATGGTGAATGTATAAAGTTGGAACAGCGGATTCAGAAACTGCTCTGACCCTGTTTCACTAAAATTCAAATATCTTCTAACATATAATTCTTTTACCAGTTTAGTTTGTTTCATGTGAAACTAGACATAATAAGCTTCAATTTGATATTGAATCCATCATCAAATTCAATTTCTATGATTTTTAGTAAATTTTCAAACTCACGTCAGTGTTGCTGTAATATTCTGTTTATGGCAAATTTCATCCTTTTTATGAATTTTCATGAACTAGGTAACTTATTAACTTTCCATAACATCAAACATATTCTAAACTAACCATTTCCATAATTTATCATTATCAAGCACTTCCTCAACCATTTCATCACCATACCATAAGATCATTTACACAAAATAAGTATTTTGCTATACATGCCATACTTAAATTTACAAGCCATTTTTTATCAAAAAGTTCTTCCGGATAGTGTGGTGATTCTCCGACCAATCCCGACTCTGAGCTGGCTTGTCCAAAACTACAATGAGTAAGAAAGAGGAGTAAGCATAAATGCTTAGTAAGTTCATATGCAAATAATAAGTAACATAACAAAGCAATCATACCAAACAACATTAGCATGGTATCACCAAAACATAAATCTCATTTCTAATCATCTTTCATCATTTTACTACCTTATCGTTATTGTATCAATACTCAACCCGAGGGTTAAGTACATACCTGTCCGAAGTATCCATTTCACATCACTTACCAATACGTCTCTTTTCATCTCAAGTATTCCTTCATTTGAGTAGAACTTTACCCGTTGAACTCATCGGAATATAATTCGGATACGTAGGAAGTTTGCACATAAGTGCCACATATGTAGCCAAGCTACCATGTAACCCGCCCATAAGCGAACTCGGACTCAACTCAACGAGCTCGGGCGTTCGCATCCATAATGAACTCGGACTCAACTCAACGAGCTCGGATGCCTAGTTACATCTCACGAACTCGGACTCAACTCAACGAGTTCGGACATTTGCATCCATAAGTGAACTCGGACTCAACTCAACGAGTTCGGATGCTCAACCATCCTAGTGACATGTCACTTGTATCCTAATCTATTCCTAAGGTTCAAACGGGATTTTCCTCGAACACATATCCTTGTCGTCTTTCGTAGAATGCCGGAACCAATACTCGGTAACAATTATGTTTAACAAGTAATTCACATAATTTGCATTTTATTCGAAATTAACCACAAAGCATATATTTCATGATAAAAATCAGCATATCACATAATTGACATCAATGACTTAAAAATAACAATTATGCTACATTATTTACACATGAACTTACATTGGTACCAAAATACAAAGGTTTTGCAATTTAATCCACAATCTTTTCTTTTCCTCGATTGGAGTCGTTTCCACGTCTTTCTTGATCTAAAATAACACATTTAGCTTATTTAATACTCACATTATCAAATTAATCCTTAATTCAAATTTTGGCAAAATTACAATTTTACCCCTAAACTTTTGCATATTTACATTTTTGCCCCTAGGCTCGGGATTAAACTTTATTCCTTATCCTTATGTTTTACAACATGCTGATCACTTTTCCTTCTATGGCAACATCAAATTCTCACTCTAACATGTACTTGTGACTATTAGGTATTTTTACCGATTAAGCCCTTTTACTCGTTTTTGCTTAAAATCGAGTAGTACAAGTTGTCTAACATAATTTAAAACATCATATTCTATCATAAAACATCAAAATACACAAATTTCACCTATGGGTATTTTTCCAAATATAAACCCTAGGTTAAATTATTGCTAACATAAGCTTTTTATCGAGTTATCGGGATCTCAAAAACATAAAAATCATTAAAAACGGGGCTTGGAATCACTTACTATGAAGCTTGAAAGTTGAAGAAACCCTAGCTATGGAGACATGGAGCATTCGGCAGCAACTAATGGGGAAGATGACTAGTTTGTGTCATTTTTCCCATTTTATTTCATTAATTATCCAAATGACCAAAATGCCCTTAATGCCTTTCTTTGAAAATTTTCATGTACAAGCCCATTTTTGTCCAAAATTTTAAAAATTGGTCAAATTTCTATTTAAGACCTCCTAATTAATATTTCAAAGCAATTTCATACTAAAAACTTCTAGAATGCAAGTTTTGCAACTTATTCGATTTAGCCCTAACTTCAAATTAAGCATTTTATGCATGGAATTTCTTCACAAAATTTTCACACAATCATGCAATCATATCATAAACCTCAAAATAATTATAAAATAATTATTTCTATCTCGGATTTGTGGTCACGAAACCACTATTCCAGTTAGGCCCTAATTCGGGATATTACAACTCTCCCCCCCTTTAAGGATTTTCGTCCTCTAAAATCTTACCAAGAAATGATGATGTGGTATTGATTTCTCATAGTTTCTTTGGATTCCCATGTAGCTTCTTCTACTCCATGCTTTTGCCACAACACCTTCACAAGTGTAATATTTTTATTCCTTAGTTGTTTGACCTCTCGAGCTAAAATCTTAATCGGTTCTTCTTCATAGGTCATATCTGGTTGTAGTTCAATTTCTGTCGGTGAAACCACATGTGAAGGATCCGAACGATACCGACGTAACATAGATACGTGGAACACATCATGAATCTTCTCTAATTCAGGTGGTAAAGCTAGCCGATATGCTACCGGTCCAACTTTTTCAATTACCTCATACGGCCCAATAAAACGTGGACTTAATTTGCCCTTCCGTCCAAATCTGAAAACCTTTTTCCACGGAGACACCTTTAAAAATACTTTATCACCAACTTGAAATTCAATGTCCTTTCGTTTTAAATCTGCATAAGATTTCTGTCTATCCGAAGCAGCTTTCAAATAATTTCGAATTACCTTTACTTTTTCTTCGGTTTCTTTTATTAGATCAACTCCATAAATCTTATTTTCCTTGAGTTCAGTCCAATACAGAGGCGTTCGACACTTACGACCATACAATGCTTCATAAGGTGCCATTTTCAAGCAGCGTCGTCTGATAACTATTATTGTAAGCAAATTCTACCAACGGTAAGTATTTTTCCCAACTTCCTTGAAATTCCAATACACAACATCTGAGCATATCTTCAAGAATCTAAATTACTCTCTCGATTGTCCATCACCGTGGATGAAAAGCAAGATCGAAATTTAACTTTGTACCTAACGCGTCTTGTAATTTTTGCCAAAACCGCGAGGTAAACCTTGGATCTCTATCTGAAATGATCGACAATGGTATTCCATGTAGTCTAACAATTTCTCTAACATACAATTCAGCCAACTTGTTAAGAGAATAATCCGTGCACGCATCAGGGATAAAATGAGCCGACTTAGTTAGTCATCAACTATTACCCAGATGGCATCTTTCTTTCACGGAGTTAATGGCAATCCTGAAACAAAATCCATAGTAATCCGATCCCATTTCCATTCGGGGAACCATAATAGGGTGAAGTAATCCCGAAGGCACTTGGTGTTCAGACTTTCACCGTTGACAAATCAAGCATTTGGACACAAACTCGATATATCCTTTTTCATTCCATTCCACCAATATATTTTCTTCAAGTCATTATACATTTTCGTATTACTACCGGATGAATCGAGAAACAACCACTATGTGCTTCTGTAGGATCTTTTGAATCAATTCCTCATTCTTTGGTACACAAATCCGATCTTTAAACATTAAGCACCCATCGAACCGATTCTGAAATCGACTCTGTATCAACTTCACACTTTGCTTTCTTTTGGCTTGCAAATCTTGATCATCTTTCGAGCTTGAGAGATCTCTTGTAAAAACATCGGTTTTGCTCTTAACTCTGCTAGAATCGAACCATCATCGACATTTTCAACCGAGTGTTCATAACTCTCAATGCAAACAACAACTTTCTGCTCAAAGCATCGGCTACTACATTCGCTTTTCCGGATGATAATCAATAACAAGCTCGTAATCTTTCAAGAACTCCAACCATCTTCATTGTCTTAAATTCAAGTCTTTTGTGACATCAAATACTTAAGACTTTTATGGTCGGTATATACCCAGCACTTTTCACCATACAAATAATGTCGCCAAATTTTCAAAGCAAACACACCATGACCAATTCTAAATCGTGAGTAGGATAATTCTTCTCATGAGGTTTTAATCGCCTCAAGCATAAGCCACCACTTTTCCTTCTTGCATAAGCACACACCCCAAACCATTTAGAGAAGCATCACTATACACCACAAATTCTTTACCTAATTCGGGCTGTACTAACACTTTGGTGCCTCTCTAATAATAACTTTTTAATTCTTCAAAACTCTGTTGACATTCTTCCGTCCATTCAAATTTAACATCCTTTCGGAGTAGTCTAGTTATAGGAGCAGCAATTATAGAAAATCCATTTACAAACCGTCGATAATACCCGGCTAGCCCCAAGAAACTTCTAACTTCAGTTACATTTTTCGGTGGTTTCCAATCAACAATGGCTGAAATTTTACTAGGATCAACCCGTATACCATCACCTGAAACAATATGACCCAAAAATCCAACTTCCCGGAGCCAAAATTCACTTTTACTAAACTTAGCATATAGCTGTTTATCTCTCAAAGTTTGCAAAACTATCCTCAAATGCTCAGCATGCTCTGTCTCATCTTTTGAATAAATTAAAATATCATCTATAAACACCACAACAAATTTGTCCAAGTATGGTCGGAATATGCGATTCATTAAATCCATAACACAGCAGAGCATTTGTCAACCCAAATGGCATAACTAAAAATTCATAATGACCGTACCTTGTTCTAAAAGCAATTTTAGGCACATCCGACTCTTTTACCCGCAATTGATAATATCCAGATCTCAAATCAATCTTTGAAAACCATGTCGCTCCTTTTAGCTAATCAAACAAATCATCAATTCTTGGCAATGGATACTTGTTTTTGATTGTCACCTTGTTTAACTGCCGATAATCAACACACAATCTCATAGAACCATCCTTCTTTTTCACAAATAACACGGGAGCACCCCAAGGTGAAAAACTCGGTCTCACAAAGCCATTATCAGTCAACTCTTGCAACTGCGACTTTAATTCCTTCAACTCTGCTGGTGCCATTCTGTATGGAGCAATCGAAATCGGAGTTGTTCCCGGTATCAAATCAATACCAAATTCTACTTCCCTAGCGGAGGCAAACCCGGCAATTCTTCCGAAATACGTCCGCAAATTCACACACAACAAAAGATCGATTCAACTTTCTTTTCAACTTCTTTTGTATTAATTACATACGCCAAATAAGCTTCATAACCCTTTCTTAAATATCTTTGAGCCGACATTGAAGAAATCACACTAGGCAATGCCTCTGATTTATCTAATTCAACCCACAGTGTTTCACCATTTTCACACTTTAATTCTATAACTTTTTCTTTGCAATTTATTTTAGCATCATGCAGTGTTAACCAATCCATGCCCAAAATAACATCAAACTCATCAAACGGCAACAACATCAAGTCGGCCGGAAAGTAATGATCCCGAATCAGTAAAGGACATTTCTTACATACTTTGTCAACAATCACACATTTGCCTAACGGATTCGACACTCTAATCATAAATTCTGTGTTCTCAACAAGTATATTCATACTAGACACCAATTTCATGCACACATATGAATGAGTAGAACCGGGATCAATCAAAGCAATAACATTAACATTATAGAGAGAAAATGTACCGGTAATCACATCAGGCGAGGAAGCATCTTCGCGTGCTTTAATAGCATAAGTTCTAGCCGGAGCCCTTCCTTCAGGTCTAACTGGTGCATCTCTGGCTACATTCTTACTGCTTGCTTCGCTCCCAGCTTTTCTTAGATATCTTCCTCTCGAATCCGCCCCACTTGTTTTTGTATTCAAATTTTTCTTTTTCAACTCTCTCAGGCGGTCTCTAATAAAATGATCCAGGAGAACCACATCGAAAACATTCATTTGCTCTGCACGGACCAAAATGATTTCTACCACACATTGGCACTCCGGTTTAACAAATCTCGGATTCCCTACATCGGCATTTGCTTGAAGTAGTCCGGGACTTAGGACCCACATTTTGCTTCTTATAGTTTCCATATGATTGCCCAGCTGAAGTTTGAGAATGAGGATTCATATTTCTTGACTTTCAGTTCTTTGTGAGAATGAAGCGCTCATCGGTCTTTTCTTCCAACTTCTAATCTCAGTCTCGCCTTTTCTTCTCTTTAAGTAATTCTTCACCTTACAAGCTCGATCAACCAATACTACCATTTCTTTTAATTCAAGAATTCCAACAAATACTTTGATGTCTTCATTGAGCCCGTCTTCAAATCGTCGGCACATCTTGGCCTCTGAGGAACATACTGCATATTTACTTAATCGAACAAACTCTCTTTCATATTCTATAACCGTCATATTACCTTGCTTCAGTTCAAGAAATTCTTTACGCTTCTGATCCATAAATCTTTCACTAATATATTTCTTCCGAAACTCTTCTTGAAAGAATTCCCATGTTACTCTCTCTTTCGGTACCACCGAAATCAAAGTCTTCCACCAATTGTAAGCTGAATCCCTCAACAAAGATATAGCGCATTTCAAACATTCTTCAGGTGTCCAAGATAATTCATCAAATACCCGAATAGAATTTTCAAGCCAAAACTCTGCTTTCTCGGCATCATCATCAATATTTGCTTTAAATTCTTCGGCCCCTTGCTTGCGGATTCTGTCAACTGGATTTCTATGAAATTTCATCAGATCCATACCTTGAGGCATCTGGGGTACAGATTGAGAAATTGGGGGAGGTAGGGGAGGTTGTACATTTGGGTTTGTACGAACGAACTCAGTGTACCATGCACTCATCATTTGGAGAAAGGATTCCCGATCCCTTTCTCCTCCTCCCTGACCAACAGTAGGAGGTGGATTTTCAGTCGGCGCTGCTCCTTCAGCCGGAGCTGGCGCATTACTCTCTACTTCATCTGCCACAGCTGGATCGGGATCCATTTACTATAAAAAAATCATTTAAAAAGGTCAGAAGTCGTCACACTATCACAATTTATACATATGGCATGTATAGCAAAATCCGTACATACAACACGTAGTTCGAGAACCGGCTAAACCTGACTTTGATACCACTAAATGTAACGCCCCCACGCCCGAGACCGTCACCGGAGTCGAGTATGAGGTGTTACTAAACTTAATTTAACATTTTAAGAACTTTAGATTATTTGTTTCTACATTCACAGCTTTTTAGCTACTTGCATTATAGTCACAAGAAAAATCATATCTCGAGTTACGAAACTCGAAATCAAGATCCGTAAATTTTCCCTGAATCTAGACTCATATGCCTATCTACTAATTTTTTTCTAGAATTTTTGGTTGGGCCAATTAGTACAGTTTATTATTTAAAGTTACCCCTGTTTCAGGGCTTGACTGGTCTGACCTCTGTTTACTACGAACCACTTTTCTCTCTGTATAAAATTCATATGAATATGAGGTTTATTTCTCCTGAAACTAGACTCAATAAGGATTCTGAGGATATAAATTAAGCCACCTAATTATATCTTTACAATTTATGGTGAATGTATAAATTTGGAACAGGGGATTCAGAAACTGCTCTGATCCTGTTTCACTAAAATTCAAATATCTTCTAACATATAATTCTTTTACCAGTTTAGTTTGTTTCATGTGAAACTAGACATAATAAGCTTCAATTTGATATTGAATCCATCATCAAATTCAATTTCTATGATTTTTAGTAAATTTTCAAACTCACGTCAGTGTTGCTGTAATATTCTGTTTATGGCAAATTTCATCCTTTTTATGAATTTTCATGAACTAGGTAACTTATTAACTTTCCATAACATCAAACATATTCTAAACTAACCATTTCCATAATTTATCATTATCAAGCACTTCCTCAACCATTTCATCACCATACCATAAGATCATTTACACAAAATAAGTATTTTGCTATACATGCCATACTTAAATTTACAAGCCATTTTACCGAAAAGTTCTTAGGATAGTGTGGTGATTCTCCGACCAATCCCGACTCTGAGCTGGCTTGTCCAAAACTACAATGAGTAAGAAAGAGGAGTAAGCATAAATGCTTAGTAAGTTCATATGCAAATAATAAGTAACATAACAAAGCAATCATACCAAACAACATTAGCATGGTATCACCAAAACATAAATCTCATTTCTAATCATCTTTCATCATTTTACTACCTTATCGTTATTGTATCAATACTCAACCCGAGGGTTAAGTACATACCTGTCCAAGTATCCATTTCACATCACTTACCAATACGTCTCTTTTCATCTCAAGTATTCCTTCATTTGAGTAGAACTTTACCCGTTGAACTCATCGGAATATAATTCGGATACGTAGGAAGTTTGCACATAAGTGCCACATATGTAGCCAAGCTACCATGTAACCCGCCCATAAGCGAACTCGGACTCAACTCAACGAGCTCGGGCGTTCGCATCCATAATGAACTCGGACTCAACTCAACGAGCTCGGATGCCTAGTTACATCTCACGAACTCGGACTCAACTCAACGAGTTCGGACATTTGCATCCATAAGTGAACTCGGACTCAACTCAACGAGTTCGGATGCTCAACCATCCTAGTGACATGTCACTTGTATCCTAATCTATTCCTAAGGTTCAAACGGGATTTTCCTCGAACACATATCCTTGTCGTCTTTCGTAGAATGCGGAACCAATACTCGGTAACAATTATGTTTAACAAGTAATTCACATAATTTGCATTTTATTCGAAATTAACCACAAAGCATATATTTCATGATAAAAATCAGCATATCACATAATTGACATCAATGACTTAAAAATAACAATTATGCTACATTATTTACACATGAACTTACCTTGGTACCAAAATACAAAGGTTTTGCAATTTAATCCACAATCTTTTCTTTTCCTCGATTGGAGTCGTTTCCACGTCTTTCTTGATCTAAAATAACACATTTAGCTTATTTAATACTCACATTATCAAATTAATCCTTAATTCAAATTTTGGCAAAATTACAATTTTACCCCTAAACTTTTGCATATTTACATTTTTGCCCCTAGGCTCGGGATTAAACTTTATTCCTTATCCTTATGTTTTACAACATGCTGATCACTTTTCCCTTCTATGGCAACATCAAATTCTCACTCTAACATGTACTTGTGACTATTAGGTATTTTACCAGATTAAGCCCTTTACTCTTTTTGCTTAAAATCGAGTAGTACAAGTTGTCTAACATAATTTAAAACATCATATTCTATCATAAAACATCAAAATACACAAATTTCACCTATGGGTATTTTTCCAAATATAAACCCTAGGTTAAATTATTGCTAACATAAGCTTTATCGAGTTATCGGGATCTCAAAAACATAAAAATCATTAAAAACGGGGCTTGGAATCACTTACTATGAAGCTTGAAAGTTGAAGAAACCCTAGCTATGGAGACATGGAGCATTCGGCAGCAACTAATGGGGAAGATGACTATTTTGTGTCATTTTTCCCATTTTATTTCATTAATTATCCAAATGACCAAAATGCCCTTAATGCCTTTCTTTGAAAATTTTCATGTACAAGCCCATTTTTGTCCAAAATTTTAAAAATTGGTCAAATTGCTATTTAAGACCTCCTAATTAATATTTCAAAGCAATTTCATACTAAAAACTTCTAGAATGCAAGTTTTGCAACTTATTCGATTTAGCCCCTAACTTCAAATTAAGCATTTTATGCATGGAATTTCTTCACAAAATTTTCACACAATCATGCAATCATATCATAAACCTCAAAATAATTATAAAATAATTATTTCTATCTCGAATTTGTGGTCACGAAACCACTATTCCGGTTAGGCCCTAATTCGGGATATTACAGAACTCAAGGAAAATCAGATTTATGGAGTTGATCTAATAAAAGAAACCGAAGAAAAGGTGAAAGTGATTTGAGATTGTTTGAAAGCTGCTTCGGATAGACAGAAATCTTATGCGGATTTGAAATGAAAAGAAATCGAGTTTCAGGTTGGTGATAAGATATTTTTGAAAGTGTCTCCATGGAAGAAAGTCATTAGATTTGGACGGAAGGGCAAGTTAAGTCCGCGTTTTATTGGGCTGTATGAAATAATTGAAAAAGTTGGACCGGTAGCATATCGGCTAGCATTACCACCTGAATTAGAGAAGATTCATGATGTGTTCCACGTATCTATGTTACGTCGGTATCATTCGGATCCTTCACATATAATTTCACCGACAGAAATTGAGCTACGACCGGATATGACTTATGAAGAAGAACCGATTAAGATTTTAGCTCGAGAGGTCAAGCAACTAAGAAATAAGAGTGTCGCTCTCATGAAAGTATTGTGGCAAAAGCACGGGGTAGAAGAGACTACATGGGAACCTGAGGAAACTATGAGAAATCAATACCCACAACTGTTTACCGGTAAGATTTTCAAGGACGAAAATCCTTAAAGGGGGGAGAGTTGTAATATCCCGAATTAGGGCCTAATCGGAATAGTGGTTTCATGACCACAAATCCGAGATAGAAATAATTATTTTATAATTATTTTGATGTTTATGATATGATTGCATGATTGTGTGAAAATTTGGTGACGAAATTCTATGCATAAAGTGCTTAATTTGAAATTAGGGACTAAATCGAATAAGTTGCAAAAATTGCATTCTAGAAGTTTTTAGTATGAAATTACTTTGGAATATTAATGAGGAGGTCTTAAGTATCAATTTGACCAATTTCTTAAATTTTGGACAAAAATGGGCTTGTACATGAAAATTTTCAAAGAAATGTATTAACAGTATTTTGGTCATTTGGTAATTAAAAGATTAAAAAAAGGAAAAAGATGGCAAAATATGTCCATCTTCTTCATTAGGACGAAAATTAAAGGGTTCTCCATAGCTAGGGTTTGTTTCAAGCTTCCAAGCTCCATAGTAAGTGATTTCAAGCCCCGTTTTTAATGTTCTTTACGTTTTTGAAATCCGGTAGCTCGATTTAGCTTATGCTAGCAATAATTTAACCTAGGGTTCATATTTGGAAAAATACCCATAGGTGAAATTTGTGTATTTTGGTGTTTTATGATAGAATATGAGGTTTTAAATTATGTTATACAACTTGTACTACTCAGTTTTAAGCGAAAACGAGTAAAAGGGCTTAATCGGTAAAAATACCTAATAGTCATAAGTACATGTTAGAGTATGAAATTGATGCTACCATAGAAGGGAAATATGATCAGCATGTCATAAAACATAAGAAAATGGGTTGAAGTTTAATTCCCGAGCCTAGGGGCAAAAGTGTAATTATGCAAAAGTTTAGGGGCAAAAATGTAATTTTGCCAAAGTTCATATTAAATGCTGTTTTGATGAATGTATGTATTAAATAAGATTAATTTGGCATTATAGATCAAGAGAAACGAGATTCAGGTCGCGATCGAGGGAAAAACAAAGTTTACGAAGAATAGGCTCGATTGCTAATAATTTTATACCGAGGTAAGTTCATGTGTAAATGTAGTAATATAATTGCCATTTTAAGTAATTTAATGTTATTTATGTGATATGATGATTAATATCATGATTAATATCATGAAATATTATGCTTTATGGTTATTATTGAATAATATGTAAATTATGAATTGCTACCGAGTATCGGTTTTGATGTTCCGTGGAAGACAGCAAAGATGTGTAATCGAGGAAAAAGCCCGTTTGAACCTTGGGAATAGATTAGAATACAAGTGACATGTCACTAGGATGGTTGGGCATCCGAACTCGTTGAGTTGAGTCCGAGTTCACTTATGGATGCAAATGTCCGAACTCTTTGAGTTGAGTCCGAGTTCGCTTATGGGCGGGTTACATGGTAGCTTGGCTACATATGTGGCACTTACGTACAAACTTTCCGTATATTCGAATTATATTCCGATTGTTCAACGGGTGAATCTTAAGAGAATAAGGAGAATGCCTAAAACGAAGGTGACATGTTGGTAAGTGTGGTAAATGAGAGAAGTTTACAGGTATGTGCTTAAATCTTCGGGTTGAGAACTTGGTATGATGAAATCGTAGCATGATATTAAATGCAAATGTAACATGAATGTCTTGGTGTTGTTTATGCAAATGATGTTTTTATGTGGAATTGCATGATTATGTTACTTACTATTTGCATGTGAACTTACTAAGAATTTATGCTTACTCCTTCCTTTTTCCTTCATTGTAGTTTTGACAAGCCGGCTTAAGAATCGGGATAGGTCGAAGACTCGTTCACACTATCCGAAGGCTTAAATCGGTAAAACGACTTGTATATTTTGAATGTGGCATGTATGGCAAAATACTCACTTTGTGTAAATAGTCTTATGATATGGTTATGATTTGGTAAGAAAAGGTTTGGAAATGATTAGTCATTGGAATGGCCAATCTAGATCATATTTGATGTCATGTATGTTTAATGTGTTAGTCCATGGAAAACCTTAAAATGGTGAAATTGGTTATAAAACAGAATCACACAGCAGCAGTGACGTGAATTTGAAAAATCACTAAAAATAGTAGAAATGAATTTAAATGATGAATAAGTTATATAATCGAAGCTTAATGAGTATATTTTCATATGGATTGAACAAAACAGGTATATGAATTATAATTTATGAGACATTTGAATTTTTGTGAAACAGAACAGAGTGATTTTTGGATCCCCTGTTCTGACTTTGGAAATTCACCATAAATTGTATAAAAATAATTAGAAGTCAAGCTTTATATTTACAGGTTTGTTATTGAGTCTATTTTTAATAGAAATAAACTTCATAGTCATTGAAATTCTGTAAATAGAGATATATGATTCGTAATACACAGAGGTCAGAGCAGTCAAAACCTGAAATAGGGGAGACTTTAACTAATAAACTGTACTAATTGGCCCAGAAAAAAATTCTAGAAAAAAATTAGTAAATATATATATGAGTCTAGTTTTAGGAAAAATTGACGGAATTTGATTTTGAGTTTCAGAACTCGAGATATGAATTTTTAAGCGACTGTGATGCAGATTGCTAGCTTGACTGAAAATTTTAAAATTTAAATTGTTTGAGCTATTTAAGCAATGAATTAAGTCTGTTAACACCTCGTGTTCGACTCCGCCAACGGTCTCGGGTACGGGGCGTTACATTGTGAATGTATGATAATTGCATTATTGATGGCATGAAAATGCATGAATTGCATCTTTAATAATGAATTGTTGAATAATGTCTCGGTTGAGGTTGAAAAGGGAATTCAATGGAAAAACAATGATTTACATGAGACTTGAGATCCTGCACGTGTTGCAAAAAAGGATTTAGCTTGGACTGGTAATCCGAAGATCTCGAGTATAAAAAGGATCTAGCCTGAACTGGTGTTCCTTGAGTGATCGAGCCTCCTGAAGAATATGTGTGCATTGTGGATTTAGCCCGGACGGGTAATCTGATTAGGGTCTAAATTTAGCCTGGACTGGTAATTCAGATCCGAGCTCATTAAGGGTGTTTGTCGCGTAAGGGATTTAGCCTGGACTGGTAATCCCGACATCACCTTATGAGTTTATATTACAGGGGACTTAGCCTGGACTAGTAATCCCGCCGTAAGATGTGAGGTTCGCGGGAGTGCATACCTGAAATGATCATTCGTATGAATTGGCGGTGATTGGACAATCCATCGAGATTTCCTAAAAACTCAACGGGACTATCACGAGGATTTTATATAAATGATATGTTAAATGATGAGCTCATCTAAGATGAATTACATGGTACATTGTTATGTAACTAACTTGCTGATTGAGTATATGTGTTAAGGAAACCATTTCATGCTTGTTGGTTTCATTGCCTTATATGGTTGCATGCTAAATAATCGGTAAGTTTACCTTCCAGTTATACGGGCTTACTAAGCATGTAAATGCTTACCCCTCTCTTTTCCCTGCCTTTCAGAGCTCAAGGACTCATAAGGATTGGAAGACAATTGGAGAGTCAACACACTATCAACTAGACAAGCTTTGATATAAAGACATTTTTATTTTGTCCAATGGCATGTATAGGATTTTTGAGTATTAATATGTCATTTGATTTGCCTAGTGAAGGCATGTAAAAAAATATGTTTATCTTTCTTTGTATATGGCCATGGAGATTGGCTCATTTTGAAGTAGGCTATGCACTACAAATCTATGCATGTTTATATTCATATGCGATGTCTTAGTTTTAATTGGCAATGAGTTATAATAACGAGCCAATCTTAATATGTCAAGCAAATATTTACATCATTAAATGCAAGATAAGAATTAACTTAGCATGTATGAAACCAATGATACGAGGTTCACAAGCAATGAGGTTAATCAAAGTTTCACACTTACAAATGGATAATTTGGCCCAAATATGCACTATCGTAATCTATAAGTGTAATTGGCTAGTAAAGGGTGACTTAAGGCTTGGAAAAGAGCCTAATAAGGTCCACATAGGAAGACACACGGGCATGTGTCTAAGCCATGTGTGACACACGGGCTGTTCCCATGGGTGTGAGCTACGACCGTGTGTCCCCTGCACCCGAAATTTTAAGACAGCATAGAGCACGGGCTAAGCACACGGGCGTGTGCCTTGGCCATGTTTATTTAACAGAATGGTGAGGTTGAAGTCAGTGTAGCACACGGGCTAAGCCCACGGGCCTGTGCCTTGGCCGTTTTGCATACTGGAAAAAGGACACGGGCGTGTTCTATACCCCACGGGCGTGTTACATTTCAACTAAGGGAAAATTTCCTAAGATGCCCCAAGTCTATCGGACAATTTCAGTTTTGTTTCGTACTGCCCCTAGGAGTGTTTTTAGGTCTCGGAGGCCTGTATAAAAGACAAAGTGCACACATTTGAAAAGTTTTAAATTAAGAACAAATTCAGTAACTTGATTGTATAAGTTTGTAAAGGTGAATTACCGGTAACGCCTCAAACCCTATCCCGACGTCAGATATGGGCGATGGGTGTTACATTTAGTGGTATCAGAGTTATGGTTTAGTCGATTCTAGGACTACCGTAGAGGATGTTAAAGTTCGCTATACATGCCATTATTCGAATGTTGATAGTATGACATCTCCTAATTGTTTAAATTGTTTTGAATATAGCAAAATGTCTTCCAATCGAGCACAAGATGAGTCTGAGGGAGCCGAGAGCCATGCTCCAGCTTCCGTACAGTGAGCTGTATCTAGTAGTTGTAGAAGACTTATGTCTAAAGGCCGGGAAGAGGCTCGAGCTGTCTTCTTTAATATGATAGATGAATGGTTTAGGGATTATCTAAGGAATTGCCCCAACATACCACAACCGCCCCAGCCCTCTAACCAACCTAATGAGGATGTGCCACGAGGTATGGCACCGGTAAGAATCGGTAAGGCCCTTGTAGAAAAGCTTAGAAAGTATGGGGCTGAGGAATTCAGAGCGAAAGTTGATGATGACGCTGAAAGAGCCGAGTTCTGGCTCAAAAATACTATACGGGTGTTAGATGAATTGTCATGCACACCCGAGGAGTGCTTGAAGTGTGTCGTGTCCCTTTTGAAGGATACTGCATACCACTGGTGGAAGATCGTATCCTCAATAGTGCCGAAGGAAAATATTACTTGGGATTTCTTCCAAACAGAGTTTAGGAATAAATTTATTAGCCAACGGGTTTTAGACACGAAGCGAAAGGAGTTCCTAGAACTCAAACAAGGAAATAAGACTGTAGCGGAATATGAGAGAGAGAGACAGACGGCTAAGTCAAGACACACAAGCGAATGGGTCCAAATTGAATCAGAAATGTGTAAACGCTTCGAGGAGGGTCTGAATGAGGACATCAAATTGTTGATCAGAATTCTTGAAATACGGGAGTTCGCTGCATTGGCTGATCGGGCCAAGAAAGCCAAGGAGCTTAATAACGAAAAAAAGTAAGCAAAGAGAGAGGCTCGAGTTGTGAGCAAGAGGACCAGCGGTAAAACACTCTCATTCTCCACGAAGAAAGCTAGGAGCCAGCATGAACGCTCTACTTCATCCGTAGGATATTCAGGTAGAGCGAAGGGTCCTAGACGACGAAGTCAAAAGTCTTCTTCCCCGATGATGACTAGTGTGGGGAGTGTAGATGATCAAAAGCCGAAGTGTAAAAGCTGCAACAAATTTTACTTCGGAGAGTGCCGAGTAAAAAGCGGTGCGTGTTTCAAATATGGCTCTCTTGATCACTTTCTCAGAGACTACCCAGATCGAACAGAAAAAGAAATGGAAGTAACCCCGAAGTCGAGTGTTCCTATGGCAAGAGGTAGACCTCCAAGATACCCTGGAAGTGCTAGTGGCGGTCGAGTTGCAGCTAAAGATACTGCAAGACTAGAGGCTAGAGCCCTGGCAAGAACGTATGCAATACGCGCTCGAGAGGAAGCCTCTTCTCCTGACGTTATCACGGGTACTTTTTCCCTTTTTAATACGAGTATTATTACTTTAATTGACCCGGGGTCGATGCATTCTTACATTTGCATGAGATTGGCATCTAGTATGAATATACCCGTTGAACCTATTGAATTTGTTACTAAAGTGTCGAACCCATTAGGCAAACCGATTCTAGTTGATAAAGCCTGTAAGAATTGTCCTTTGATGATTCAAGGTCATTGTTTTCCGGCTAACCTTATGTTGCTACCATTTGAAGAATTTGATGTAATACTTGTTATAGATTGGTTAGCTCTTCATGATGTAACTTTAAATTGTGGTAGTAAGTATATTAAGTTAAAATGTCTGAATGGTGAGACTCTACGGGTCGAAATCAAGAGAATTAGGTTCACCGCCGAATGTAATCACGACAATGGTTGCCCAAAGATACATGAGGAAAGGGTACAAAGCTTATCTTGCATTTGTACTGAACACTAAGGAAACAGAGTTGAAGATTGAGTCTGTGCCAATAGTATGTGAGTATTCAGATGTATTCCCAGAGGAATTACCAGGATTACCTCCTGAGAGAGAAATTGAGTTTGGTATTGAATTGATACCAGGGACAGCTCCTATTTCTATCGCTCCGTATAGAATGGCACCAATCGAGCTAAAAGAGTTAAAAGCACACTTGCAAGAGTTGATGGATAAAAGATTCGCAAGGCCAAGTTTTTCACCTTGGGGTGCCCCCGTGTTGTTTGTAAAGAAGAAAGATGGTTCAATGAGATTATGTATTGATTATCGGCAACTGAATAAGGTAACCATCAAAAATAAGTATCCTTTACCAAGGATTGATGATTTATTTGATCAGTTGAGAGGAGCCACTGTGTTCCCTAAGATAGACTTGAGGTTTGGCTACTATCAGTTGCGTGTCAAGGAATAGGATGTGCCAAAGACAGCTTTTAGAACGAGGTATGGTCATTACGAATTCGTTGTTATGCTGTTTGGGCTGACGAATGCACCGGCCGTATTTATGGATCTAATGAATAGGATCTTTCAGCCATATTTGGATAAGTTTGTTATTGTGTTCATTAACGACAACTTGATTTATTCCAAAGATGAGTCAGAACATGCAAAGCACCTGAGAATTGTGTTACAGACTTTGCGAGAAAAACAATTGTATGCTAAGTTTAGCAAGAGTGAATTTTGGCTCCAAGAAGTTGGATTTTTCGGTCATATTGTATCGGGTGAAGGCATCCGAGTTGATACAAGTAAAATCTCTACTATTGTTGATTGGAAATCGCCTAAAAATGTAACCGAGGTAAGAAGCTTTTTGGGCTTAGCCGGTTACTATCGATGGTTTGTAAAAGGATTTTCTATGATAGCGACTCCGATAACGAGGTTGCTACAGAAGGATGTTAAGTTCGAATGGATGGAAAAGTTTCAACAAAGTTTTGAGAAATTAAAGACATTGCTGACTGAAGCTCCTATTTTAGTGCTACCTGAATCGAGAAAAGAATTCGTGGTCTAAAGTGATGCATCCTTAAATGGATTGGGTTGTGTGCTTATGCAAGATGGCAAGGTGATACCCTATGCTTCATGGCAATTGAAGCCTCATGAGAAGAATTATCCGACCCATGACCTAGAGCTTGTTGCGATTGTTTTTGCCTTAAAGATTTGGAGGCATTATTTATATGGTGAAACAAAGATTTAGAGGCATTATTTATATGGTGAAACGTGTCGTATATTTATGGACCAAAAGAGTCTGAAGTACTTGATGACTCAAAAAGACTTAAATTTGAGACAAAGGAGATGGTTAGAATTAATTAAGGATTATGATCTGATCATTGACTACCATCCGGAAAAGGCGAATGTGGTCGCCGACGCTCTGAGCAGAAAATCCTTATTTGCTTTGAAAGCCATGGATACTCGTTTGACATTGCTTGATGATGGTTCGGTCTTGGCAGAGCTAGAGGCTAGGCTGACATTTCTGCAGGAAATTCATGATGCTCAGTTTAATGATGGTGACTTGCAAACAAAAAGGGCTCAATGTGAGTCAGGGACTGAATCAGATTTTTGGATTAGTCCTGATGGGTGTTTGATGTTCAAAGAGAGATTATGCGTACCTAAAGACGATGAACTTATCCGAAAAATATTGCAAGAAGCACATAGTAGTCGTTTGTCCATTCATCCAGGAAGTACCAAGATGTACAACGATTTGAAGAAAATGTATTGGTGGAACGGTATGAAAAGAGATATTTCTGAGTTTGTGTCAAGATGCCTGGTATGTCACCAAGTTAAAGCTGAACATCAAGTGCCTTCAGGTTTGTTACAACCTGTGATTGTTCCCGAATGGAAGTGGGACAGAGTTACCATGAACTTCGTGACAGGATTGCCTTTGACTCTAAAAAAGAAAAATGTCATATGGGTCATAGGGGATAAGTTAAACAAGTTGGCTCATTTTATTCCGGTAAGGATAGATTATTCCCTTGATAGACTTGTCGACTTATACGTTTCTGAGATAGTAAGATTGCACGGAGTACCATTATCGATTATTTCAGACAGAGACCCAAGGTTCACTTTGAGATTCTGGAAAAAGCTACAGGAAGCCTTAGGGACGAAGTTGAGTTTTAGTACAGCTTTTCACCCTTAGACCGATGGTCAGTCTGAGCGGACGATTCAGATTCTTGAAAATATGTTGCGATGTTGCATCCTCAAATTTCAGGGTAGCTGGGAAAAATACCTACCATTGGTAGAATTTGCCTACAACAATAGTTTCTAAACAAGTTTGAAAATGGCACCTTATGAGACCTTGTATGGCAGGAAGTGTCAAACTCCATTATACTGGACAGAACTTAAAGAAAATCAGATTCATGGAGTGAATCTGATTAGGGAAACTGAAGGAAAAGTTAAAGTAATACGAGACTGTTTAAAAGCAGCATCGGATAGGCAAAAGTCTTATGCTGATCTGAAAAGAAAATAGAATGAATTCCAAGTTGGGGACAGATTATTCTTGAAGGTGTCTCCATGGAAAAAGGTGTTGATATTTGGTTGGAAAGGTAAACTGAGTCCGCGATTTATCGGACCTTAAGAGATCACTGAAAGGATTGGACCATTAGCCTATCGCTTGGCATTGCCACCTGAATTGGAAAAGATTCATGACGTGTTCCATGTATCCATGTTAACACGATATCGATCAGACCTCTCTCATGTGATTTCACTAGAGGAGATTGAGATTAGACCAGACATGACTTACGGAGAGGAACCAGTCAAGATTTTGGCTTGAGAGGTTAAACAGTTGAGGAATAAAAGTGTGACTTTAGTAAAGGTTCTATGGCACCGACATGGTGTGGAAGAAGCTACATAGGAACCAGAAGAAACCATGAGAAAACAATATCCGAACCTGTTTACTGGTAAGACTTTCGGGGATGAAAGTCCCTAGGGGGGAGAAATTTAACATCCCGAAATAGGGCCTAGTCGAAACAGTGGTTTCGAGACCACAAATCTGACATCAAAATATTTATTTTATGATTACTATGAGACCTAGAATATGAGATTATGCATGTGTTAAAGTTTCATGAAGAAATTCCTTGAGTAAGGTGTCCAATTGGAAATTAGGGACTAAATTGAATAAATTGCAAAACTTGGATTCTAGAAGTAATTTGTATGAAATTGCTTTAGATTATAAATTAGAAGGTCTTAAAGAGAAATTTTCCCAAATTTTATGTTTTTGGACAAAAATGGGCTTGCATGGATGAAATCTTAAAGAAAGGAGATAAGGGCATTTGGTCATTTGGCTTTTAAATGAAATAAAATGGGAAAAATCAAGCCAAAATCAGCCATCTTCTTCCTCTTAGCTACCGAAATTCTCTTGTCACCATAGCTAGGGTTTTCAAACATTTCAAGCTCAATAGTAAGTGCTCCCAAGCCCCGTTTTTAACGTTCTTTGTATTTTTAAAATCTCGGTAGCTTGATCTTTCCATTTCTACCCATATTTCATGCTAGGGTTCATGTTTAAAAATTTACCCATGCATGAGTTGCTTGTATTTTGGTGGTTTATGGAGGGGTATGAAAGTTAAAGGTGTGATAAACATATTTTCTTAGGTGATTTTCATAAAAAAAAACCCCTAAAGGGACCTTTTTGCAAAAGTTGTTAAATATGTGGTAGAAATATGAAAATAATGGAAAATGTGGGCTGCCATATGAGGGAAAAATGTTCGGATAGGCTTGGGTAAGATAGAAATTGCATGTGTTTCATTATACGAGCCTAGGGACTAAATCATGAAAATGTCAAATGTTAGGAGCAAAACGGTTATTTGGATCGGGGTTAGAAACTAAACTTGAAAAGTGTAATGTAGTGAATTAATGATAAAATTTTTTTGTTATAGACCCCGAGGAACAAATTTCGAAGGTCGATTGAGGTAAACGCAAGGTTTTGGAATAACCGAAACACAGCTCCGAAATGAATACCAAGTAAGTTCGGATAACTCAAAGTAAACTTATAACATGCATAATTCTATGTTTTGTGAATGTATTATAATTGCATTGTTGATGGCATGAAAATGCATGAATTGCATCTTTAATAATGAATTGTTGAATAATGTCTCGGTTGAGGTTGAAAGGGGAATTCGATGGATAAACCATGATTTACATGAGACTTGAGATCCTGCATGTGTTGCAGAAAAGGATTTAGCCTAGACTAGTAATCCGAAGATCTCAAGTATAAAAAGGATCTAGCATGGACTGGTGTTCCTTTAGTGATTGAGTCTCCCGAAGAATATGTGTGCATTGTGGATTTAGCCCAGACGGGTAATCCGATTAGGGTCTGAATTTAGCCTGGACTGGTAATTCAGATTTGAGCTCATTAAGGGTGTTTGTCACGTAAAGGATTTAGCCTGGACTGGTAATCCCGACATTACCTTATGAGTTTATATTACGAGGGATTTAGCCAAGACTGGTAATCGCGCCGTAAGATGTGAGGTTCGCGGGAGTGCATACCTGAAATGATCATTCGTATGAATTGACGGTGATTGGATAATCCATCGAGATTTCCTAAAAACTCAACGGGACTATCACAGGGATTTTATATAAATGATATGTTAAATGATGAGCTCATCTAAGATGAATTACATGGTACATTGTTATGTAACTAACTTGATGATTGAGTATATGTGTTAGGGAAATCATTTCATGCTTGTTGGTTTCATTGCCTTATATGGTTGCATGGTAAATAGTCGGTAAGTTTACCTTCTAGTTATACGAGCTTACTAAGCATGTAAATGCTTACCCCTCTCTTTTCTCTACTTTTCAGAGCTCAAAGACTCATAAGGATTGGAAGACAATTGGAGAGTCAACACACTATCAACTAGACAAGCTTTGGTATAAAGACATTTCTATTTTGTCCAATGGCATGTATAGGATTTTTGAGTATTTTGTTATATGTCATTTGATTTGCCCAGTGAAGGCATGAAAAAAATATGTTTATCTTTCTTTGTATATGGCCATGGGAATTGGCTCATTTTGAAGTAGGCTATGCCCTACAGATTTATGCATGTTTATATTCATATGTGATGGCTTAGTTATAATTGGCAATGAGTTATAATAACGAGCCAATCTTAATATGTCAAGCAGACATATAAATCATTAAATGCAATATAAGAATTAACTTAGCATGTATGAAACCAATGATACAAGGTTCACATGCAATGAGGTTAATCAAAGTTTTATACTTAAAAATGGATACTTTGGCCCAAATATGCACTATAGTAATCTATAAGTGTAATTGGCTAGTAGAGGGTGACTTAAGGCTTGGAAAATATCCTAATAAGGTCCACATGGGTAGACACACGGGCGTGTGTCTAGGCCGTGTGTGACACACGGGCTGCTCCCATGGGTGTGAGCTACGACTGTGTGTCCCCTGCACCTGAAATTTTAAGACAGTATAGAGCACGGGCTAAGCACATAGGCGTGAGCCTTGGCCGTGTTTATTTAACAGAATGGTGAGGTTGAAGTCAGTGTACCACACGGGCTAAGCCCACAGGCGTGTGCCTTGGCCGTGTTGCATACTGGAAAAATGACACGGGCGTGTTACACTTCAACTAAGGGAAAATTTCCTAAGATGCCCCAAGTCTATCGAACAATTTTGATTTTGTTCCGTACTGCCCTTAGGAGTGTTTTGGGCCCTCGGATATGGACGAGGGGTGTTACACGGTAAGTCCCAGAAAACTTCAGACTTTAAAAACATTTGTCGGAGGCTTCCAATCTAGAATTGCGGAAATTTTGCTCAGATCAACTCTAATATCCGATGCTGATACAACATGTCCCAGAAAACTGACTTCTGGTAACCAGAATTCATATTTGCTGAACTTTGCATACAACTGCTTATCATGCAAAGTCTGTAGCACTATTCTTAGATGTTCGGCATGCTCGGATTCATTGCAGGAATATATCAAGATGTCATTTATAAATACAACCACAAATCGATCCAAATACTATTTGAAGATCCGATTCATTAGATCCATAAAAGCAGCAGGTGCATTTGTAAGTCTGAAAGGCATAACCAGAAACTCATAGTGTCTTTACCTTGTTCCGAAAGTATTTTTTGGCACATCGAGTCTTTTACCCGCAGTTGATAATAACCCAATCTCAAATCAATCTTTGAAAACACTATAGCCCCTTTCAACTGATCGAACAAATCGTCAATTCGTGGCAGAGGATATTTATTCTTTATAGTTACTTTATTGAGTTATCGGTAACCAATGCACATTCTCATAATTCTATCTTTCTTTTTCACAAACAAAATTGGTGCACCCCAGGGAGAATAACTTAGTCGTGCGAAACCTCTATCAGTCAATTCTTGCAACTGAACCTTCAACTCTTTTAATTCGGTCGATGCCATTCTATATAGAGCTATTGATATCGGAGTTGTTCCCGGCACTAACTCAATACCAAATTCAACTTCCCTGATTGGCGGTAAACCCGATAACTCTTCAAGAAATACATTTGGATATTCACACACAACTGGTACTGATTCAATCTTCTTTTCGATCACTTTAAAGTCGAGCACGTAGGAAAATTAAGCTTTACAACCCTTTCTCACATATTTCTGAGCTAATATCAAAGAAATCACTGCTGGCAAACCATTCAAATTATTAGACTCAATCCAAATTATCTCATCATTCTGACATCTTAGATCTATCATCTTTCGTTTGCAGTTCACTATTGCATCATGCATGTTAACTAATCCATACCCAGAATTATATCAAATTCGTCGAATGGAAACAACATCAGATCGGCCAGAAAACAGGAATCTCGAATCATCAACGGACAGTTCTTGCATACTTTATCAACCAAAACACACCGGCCTAAGGGGTTCAATACTCTAATCACAAATTTAGTAGACTCTACAGGCAAAGTCTTACTAGATACTAAAGTTTCACATATATAAGAATGAGTTGATCTAGGATCAATCAATGCAATAACACTAGTATCATAAAGAGTGAAAGTATCAGTAATAACATCAGGAGACGAAGCTTCTTCACGAGCGTAGATAACATAAGCTCTGGTAGGTGCGCGAGCCTCAGATCTAACAGCAGTGTCTTTAGTTCCCCTCTGGCTACTACTCACATTACTCGTGTTTTTGAGTTGTCTACCTCGAGTTGTCGTGTTACTTGGCCTCGTATTCTGCACCATCTCTTGCTCAACCAACTCAAGGCATTCATGAATGAAGTGATCCAATGATCCACATTTGAAACAGGCCAGATCATTCAATCTACAGTTGTTGGGATATCGTTTACCACAATGTTTGCACTCAAGTCGATTAGGCATGATGTTACCAACACTAGCTATTGAGGTAGCTTTCAAACTCACAGGTGGTCTATCTCGATCTCGTCTAGATTAACCTGCAGTAGCCTTTGAACAGCTAAATTCATCTCGAAACTTCTTGGATGCTGAATGAAATGACTTACTTGAGGATCTTTTTTGCAAATCTCTAGCTTCAAAATCATCTTTTCTTTTCTCTTTCCCAAGTTCTTCAGCTTTGCATGCTCGCTCGACGAGTACCACAAACTTTTTGATTTCCAAAATCCCGACTAATAGCTTAATATCTTCATTCAAGCCATCTTCAACTCTTTTGCACATAATTGCTTCGGTCGAGACACATTCTCATGCATATTGACTTAATCTCACAAATTCTCGTTCGTATTCCATAACAAACATACAGCCCTATTTCAGCTCAAGAAACTCTTTGCGTTTCTGATCTATGAATCTCTGACAGATGTACTTCTTTCTAAACTCAGTCTGAAAGAACTCCCAAGTGACTCGTTCTTTTGGAACCACGAATTTCAACATTTTCCACCAATGATACGCCATATCTCTCAGAAGTGAAATAGCACATTTAAGACATTCATTAGGAGTACACGACATTTCATCAAACACTCGTATCGTATTCTCAAGCCAGAACTCAACTCTTTCAACATCATCATCAGTAGTATCACGAAACTCTTCAGCCCCTTATTTCCTAATTTTATCAACCGGAGGCTAACTCAATTGAATCAAACTCATAGCTTGTGGTATGGCAGGGACTTATGAAGGATTAGGTAGGGGTGGAGGTTGTTGAGTAGCTGAATTAGTTCTAATATACTGATTGAACCACTCATTCATCACTTGGAAGAAGGCTTGTTTAGCCTCTCCCTCGTGGCTACTCGTAACAGGTCTAGAATCAGACAGCATAGTCCCTTGAGCGGGAGCAGGCGCATTACTCTCAACATCATCGCTACGGCTCGTTCAGGATCCATTTACTATACAAAAACACATTTTCAATTTTCAGGAATCATCACACTATCGCAATATATAATTATGGCATGTATAGCTAGACTCACATGTGCTATGTTAGTCCTAAAATTGACTAAATCATAGCTCTGATACCAACAAATGTAACACCCCTAACCCACGTCCGTCTTCGGAATAAGGTTACAAGACATTACCTGACAAAACACAGTTTCGTATAGTTATTTATCATTTTTTTATATGCAAGGTTATATCAACTTCTAAACAATATAACTTCTAAATCCAATAGCAATCATCCACTAAATCATATTAGTTAAATTTTCACATATGAAACACATAACCAGATAAAATTTATCATGCTTTATTACTTATAATACATATACAAACTATGCTTCAAATTTCAACCATATTAATATCATCTATATAACCACATATTCGAATTAATTAATGTGCAACAAAGCCATGTTACATGTACTTAATACATATAAATGTTCAAACCACATGACTCTAATATTAATGGCACTTGTATACTTAAAACATATTCCATCATATATCATTTTTCATACATCAAATATATGCCAATATATCTATTTCATTATTTAAATATCAAACATATCATTTCATAACTTTTGCACAAGCACATAATAAAACCATTCGAACCATATTACATTAATTATTATGCAATCACATATGCGACTTTAGTAACATTACAACATGGCCGAACATACTATTGATGCATATATTTATATATATATATATAGTGCACATTTTACCCTAAAAACAAAAGCCACATTTAACAT
Source organism: Gossypium longicalyx (assembly GCA_025698465.1). Classification (NCBI taxonomy): domain Eukaryota; kingdom Viridiplantae; phylum Streptophyta; class Magnoliopsida; order Malvales; family Malvaceae; genus Gossypium; species Gossypium longicalyx. The sequence continues at coordinate 44,686,476 of CM047007.1, read as the reverse complement.
TTGAACACAAATAACATTCCAATGTACACCTAATTCACATATATATTAATATACCTAAACTTCATATTTCATCCTATTAACTAATCATTGATTCGGTCACACCATTATCAAGATCATATGCTTATCAAAATGAACCAAATATCGTAATCAAATTTACAACCACATATTAATATTAACATCAACTTGACGCTTTTAACTATCCATTAAAACTAACAAAAACATACCTAAATCATAACCATCATTTACCATTTGGATCCGTACCAAAATAATCAACCAAAACAATTATGAAACATATTCATTACTTACCATTTAGCAATTGAACCTATAAAGCCAATATATAATCAAATATATATCCATCATTTTACCTCATTACTAAGCCAAATTGTACAATCATCCACCACCCAAATTATACCACATTTCATACTTCCAAAATGAGCTAACTATTAAGCCAATTATACATCATACTTACCATTTCTCATTGCTGAATCATATAACCAAACATCACAAAGATATATACCACGAAACATACTTCCAAAATAAGTTTAAGTCATAGCCACATACACACAAGCTTTAACATTATAATCAAGCCATTTTCGCATGCCTATATATACACAAATTCAAAACCATACATATTTAAACTAGCCTATACATGCCATATGTTCAAAGTTTCAAACTTCAAAAGTACGAAATTATAGTCGATAGTGTGACAATGATCCTTAACGATCCCCGAGCTTGGAGTTAGCTTTCAAAATCTATAAAACAACGGATAAACACACAAAGTAATCTTGGAAAGCTTAGTAAGTCATAAGCAAATAAATTATCAAAAGAACATTTATACTTAATTCAATTAGGCCGAATACCTCCAATCTCATACACACATATATATAGTCACATTTCACAAATATTTCACATGATCATATTATGCAACAACACTTACCTTTTCTATCAAATTTCATACAAACTTAAAACATACCTGAATCGTTTAACTCAAACTCACATTCGGTTTTGCCATGTCATTGCCCGTTGAACCATTTGAAATTGTTAAGGTACACAAATATCATATAAGCTCGTACAATGCCATATCCCGGATATGGTCTTACATGCTATCACATATCGATGCCACTGTCCTAGATAGAGTCTTACACGAATCATATATGATGCCAATGTCCCAGACATGGTCTTACACAAATCACACATCAGAAGTCCTAATGTCATGACATAAGTATCCTATACTATTCTTATGGTTCGTATGGGGCTTTCGGACATCGTAATTCGATCGATTCAAGCTCGACACAAGTCATTTCATGCTTATATCGATTCGGCAATACATGTATATAATTATACAATTCAATTTGATATTATAAAAAGTATTCACATGAATTTTAAACACATTTATTTACTTATGAACTTACCTCATACGAAAGCGAACGGACCGAAATGACTATTTGACAACTTTCGATTTCCCCCGATCCAAATTTGATTTCCTCTTTTCGTGATCTAAATAAATTCAAATTTAACTTTTTTAATCACTTATTCATTCAATTTCTTTCAAAAACACATAAATGAGCATTTTGCACTTTAGCCCCTAACATTTCACATTTTTTCAATTTAGTCCCTAATTCAAAACAACACAAAATATTCAAAATTTCAATAAACCCATGTTAGGCCAAATTCTCCCTAGGTCCCTAGTAGCCCATTTATTTCATTTATTTCACATTTTGACTCCTCAATTTACAAATTTCACAATTTAATCCTTAAAAAGCATTTTTACCAAAAATCACTTAGTAAAACATGATAATTTAACAACATATATTTATTTTTCATCATCAAACAACAAAAACAACAAGCTATCATCAATGGCAAATCATGAATACATCAACAAATTTAAAAATTCAAGCATGGGCTAGCTAGTATACACAACAATAATCTCAAAAACGTAAAAATTATCAAAAACCGAACAACTATCATACCTTAATCAAAGAAAACAAAGGCCGAACCTAGCTTGCTCAAAAATGGTGTTTTTCACCTTTAACTTTCGACAATAGTGAAGAAAAGATTAACAAAATGGTGTTTTGTTTTAATTTAATAACATTATTTGCAAATTACTTAAATGCCAATAATGAAAACATTATAAATTCATATTATGGATAAACATTTATGTCATTTTCCACTAACTATGGTCAAATCACATCATAAGGACCTCACATTTAAATAATCATAACAAATAAACACTTTAACAACTAGCTAGCCACTTTTGTATTTTACGCAATTAAGTCTTTTTATAAAATCAAGCACACAAACAATAAAATTTTCACACGAAAGTTTCACACATATTAATTCACATATTGTAAACACCAAAAATAATATTAAAATATTTTTCTAACTCGAATTTGTGGTCCCAAAACTATTATTTCGACTAGGGTCTAAACAGGGCTGTTACAAAAGATATTACCCAAGATGTCATATTAGGAACCCCATTCATATCCTTACTCAAACCATATAAAGTAACAAATAATTCTATCTCCACCAAAATTTTAAACACTAAAATAGAATTTCCTTTTGTAGAAAAACCAAAAATAAGAAATCTCAACTTATTAAAATCTTTATCCATCCATAATAGGCAAATCAATAATTTAATAAATCATAAACAGAAACAAATCTCTTTTCTAAAAGAAGAAATATGTTTTAAAAAATTAACTAAACAATTAGAAAAAAAAGAAGTACAAAAAATGATAAATAAAATCAAAGAAGAAATAGAATCAACAATTTGTTTTGACATTCTTAATGCTTTTTGGAATAGGAAAAAATACGAAGTAACATTAACATATGAAAATAATTTTGATGAAAGACAAATACCCACAAAAGCAAGACCAATACAAATGAACAAAGAAATGGAAGAATTTTGTAAAAAAGAAATACAATATCTTCTTAATAAAAAATTAATTATGAAAAGCAATTCTTCTTTGAGTTGTTTAGCATTTTATGTAATAAAAAATGCAGAACTCGAAAGAGGAACGCCAAGATTAGTAATTAATTACAAACCTCTCAATCAAGCCTTAAAATGGATTAGATACCTAATACCAAATAAAAAAGACTTATTACAAAAACTTTGTAATGCAAATATTTTCTCAAAATTTGACATGAAATCTGGATTTGGCAAATCCAAATAAAAGAATAAGAAATATATAAAACGGCATTTACTGTACCATTTGGAAAATATGAATGGAATGTAATGCCTTTTGGATTAAAAAATGCTCCATCAGAATTTCAAAGAATAATGAATGATATTTTTTACCAATATTCTCAACTTAGAAAAACACTTTAGAAAAACACTTCAAAGTTTTATCCATCTTTATAAAAGTCATAAAAAATAATGGTTTAGTAGTTTCTAAATCCAAGATAAGTTTGTTCCAAACCAAAATAAGGTTTTTAGGTCATTATATTACCCAAGGAACCATTACCTCAATAGAAAGATCATAGAGTTTGCTAGCAAATTCCCAGGCCAAATCCTTAATAAAGTCCAATTACAAAGATTCTTAGGAAGCCTTAATTATGTCATAGACTTTTATCCAAGTCTTAGCAAATTATGTAAACCATTATATGATAGGCTCAAAAAGAATCCACAACCTTGGACAAATGACCACACTAATATTATTACCCAAATTAAAAAACAAATCACTCAGCTTCCTTGTTGATATTTAGCTGATCCAAATGCCCCCAAGATTGTAGAAACAGATGCTTCTGAAATAGGATACGGAAGGATCCTAAAACAAATGAAAGGGGGAAAAGACAAAATAGTCCAGTTTACTTCTAGACACTGGAATCCAACTCAGCAAAATTATAGTACTATTAAAAAAGAAATTTTATCAATTGTTTTATGTATTACAAAATTCCAAAGTGATTTATTAAATCAAAAATTTCTTTTACGAATTGATTTCAAATCAGCAAAAGAAGTTTTACAAAAGGATGTTTAAAATATTGCCTTAAAACAGATTTTTGCAAGATGGCAGGCAATTTTGAGCATATTTGATTTTCATATTGAAAACATCAAAGGAGAAATAATTATTTGCCTGATTTTCTCACCAGAGAGTTTCTTCAAAAATGCCACCCAAACTCCGAGACAAAGGAAAAGGAAAAATAGGAGAGTCATCCAAAACCCAAATTTCCTCAAAACCAATTAAGTCATGGTATGAAATTTGCCATGAAGAAGAAAATGAGAGATCATCATCCTCATCAAAATCCTCCAAAAATATAATTGTTCAAGATGCACAAGATCCAAATGAAATTGGTTCTCAAATCAAAAAATGGATTGAGTCCCTTTCTCAATCTCTAGAAGTAGCTTTGGCTTTTTCTCAAATGGAAGAGGAAACTCCTCTCAAACAAATTGCTGGTGAAGAAGCAAAGATTTCAAAAAATAAAGAGATTGTTTTACAAAAACCAAAATCTCTCAAAAATGTTTTAAAAGAGACATCTCTCCAAGATGTGTTTCCAAAAGAAATAGCAGTGTCTTCACAGACTGCTACACAAAAATCCTCACAATATTTTTCAAACAAATATTTTGAAAAAATTCTTGTTATGGAGGAAGAATTTTCTGAAAAGCCTCCACATATACTTACAAACGAACTTTTCAATGGATGGCATTTCAAGCCATTCAATTCTTAAAAACCCCAATAGTATTATGAGAACATACTGGTTCAAACTGGATTAGTACTGTTCAAACACTACACAGACCCAAAAGATCCAAATTTTATTACCCATTCAACAGCCCAAATATTAAAAATTCTTCGACCAATGGATTGGAGTGAAAAAACAAATTCTCCAAAGAAATTTCCAGCCAAATTTACCACTAAAATTGACCACCACCCATATTTCACATATTGGGATTACCAAATGGCATGGTACAACGCCTTCTTAATGAACAACCAACATATGAGACATTCTTGGCTCATATATTTCAAATACGGTACCCAATTTAAATTTCCAAATTGGTTCCAAGAATGGTGGAATTGGTATGGACCATCATCCTTCCAGATCCTACTAGAAAAAAATTAAAATTTATGGCCCAAATTCTTTGACAAATTTAAACCTGAACCGGACCAAAAACACATTTATAGAACAATCCATTTTTTTCTCAAAATTGTGCATTTCTTAGATTGTTTCTTGGAATTATTCCTATGAGCAAGATCAATGTACTGGAATTCCATTATTAGTTCGCAACTACAGAACTAAATGGTGGGACAAGTTTAATGATGAAAAATATGATTCAAAATATTTGGATATTTTTTCAACAAGAATCCGAGATTATGTAAGTCCGCAGCCCCGGATCAAACCACAGCAAAGTTTCTTCAAGCAAAGTCGACAGCTAGTGCGATGTTAGCTCAAGCCAAGACCAAGAAGGAATACAAAAAACTCATGACTGAAATGCTCAGCTCAATAGATTTCGAATCTGAAGATGAGAAATCTTTAGCGTCTTCAATAAAAACAATGGATCTTACAGACGATACCACTTCAATAACCATTACCAGGACCAAAAAGAAATGATGCAAAAAAAAAAGAAATCAATGAAGATGAATAGGAAATATTCTCTGGCGCAAATAGTAAATATTCCCTGCAAGAAAAGACGAGTGAACAGGAAATATTCTCTGGCGCAAACAGTAAATATTCCCTGCAAGAAAAGACGAGTGAATAGGAAATATTCTCTGGCGCAAACAGTAAATATTCCTTGGCAAGAACAGTAAGATTCTCTGGTGCAAGAATAGTGAATATTCTATGTAGTTTGTATTTTTGTAATCAGAGAATATATTCTCTGAAAAGTTTCAATTATGTAATAAAAGTTTCAATTATGTAATGATGTAAGGGATTGAATTTCCCAGTTCAAAATGATGTAAAGAGACAATAGCCCTCTATAAAAGCCTATCAAATTTAGAATGAAGGGCACGACTTGAAATACCCATTTCAGAGATCAAAACTCGTTTCTCAAAATTTTTAAGTTTTCAAAATTTAAGTTTTAAATTATCCTTTTCAAGATTTAATCAAATCAAAATTTAAGTTTTAAATTATTTTCCTTTTCAAGACTTAATCAAATTTTAACTCAACTTACAAATTACGATTACGATTACCACATTTCAAATTCCATCCTTAGATCCTCGGGACAATCTGGAATTTGTTTGGATTTTATTTTTTTATATTTATTAAATATTATATCTTGTATATTATACATTTTTGATTGACTAGAAATAATTTCTTTTTCTTTTTCTGGTTTATCTTTTAATGAGGATTTTAATTTTAAAAGGTATTCTCTTTTAAGTTCTGGGTTTTAAATTTTATCAATAACTTCAATCATGAATTCTTGGTCTTTGGTTAACATATTAATTGAAGGCTCATTTTCATCATCAGAAGATTAGGATGGTGTATGTAATTTGTCTATTTGTAACTCATCTGTTTCAGTAGATATATCATTTTCAGAAGAAGTTGTTTCTAAGAGAATCTCATTTAATTTTTGTTCTATTTCTTCATCTAGATTTAAATTGTTAATTTTTCTTTTAATTTTGCAATATTTTGAGATGTGTCCTGGTTTTCCACATCTATAACATTTTATTGTTTTATATATTTTGTTTTCTGTTTTTTGTTGTTTCTTTTTTTTCTGTATTTTCTATATTTGGGTTTTTTTATAATATTTTGAAATATTTTTTCTTCTATTTTTTGGTTTTACAGGGCAACATGTTTTTGAAGAAGAAGGTTCATTCCTAATGTCAAATTGGTGGTAGAATGATCCTAATTCTTTTCTACATTGATATCTTTCTTTCTTAAGTTATTTTTTTAATTTTAAATCTTGACAAATTTTTAATCCTTCTTTTTGGGTGAAACTAATTAGTTCACCATATGTAAGTTTTTCATATGGAATAATACCTCTGTAATTTTCTCTTATTTGATTTCTAACTTTTTCTCCTAATAAGGTAGGAAGTCCTACTAGAAACTTTTCTTTCCGGAATGGTTGTTGGTTATTAGATCTTTGCATAGCTCTAGTCATAAAGACATCTTTGTACCATTTAAAATCGGTTAATTTTTTGCATTTTAAATTTGATAATAATTCTGAATTTCTCTCTTTAAGATGAGAAGGATCTCTTATAAAGTGTTTAGAGATTGAGAAAATTAAAGTTGCTACTGCATCTTGGATTTCTCTTCCTTGTTCATCGAAAATAATTCTCCCTTGATTATTTTTTATATTGCTTTTAAGATTTTTTCTTGTTGGGGTTTAGTAAATGCATGGTCCCACCATCCTTTTAATTGACTAGTAAATGTAGCAACTAAAAGATTGGCTATAGCATGATCACTGATTAATCCATTTTGGTTTTGGGTTATATAAACATTTGAAACCATTGCCATTTGTTGTAATAAACTGAGAATATTGTTTTCAGACATTCCATCTATATTCCATTCATAAATTGTATTGGCATTGTATTTATTCTGGAAAATAGGTTTTTCTTCTGTATTAAGACCAAGTGCAGTGATTTTTGGATAATATAATCTTTTTGGTTCTTTCCAAGCCATCTTTTTAATTTGTTGTTCATCTGACTGGTCAGAGTCAGATTGGGAAGATTGGTGTAATGTATTTACTAAATGTTGGGCTAGCATTGGGGTATCAGGTGCAATTAATTCAGACTTGTAACTTTCCAAAACATCAAGTCTATTTTTGATTTTTTTAAGAAATTATTTTGGGATTTTTGGAAAGGTTTTGGAATCTCATAAGGTGTAAATATTGGTTCTTTAGAACTTTTTTCTGTTACTTCTTTTACTGGTTCTTTCCGAATCGGTTGACTTTTTATCAAATTCTCAATATAATCTAATTGTTTTCCTATTGTATGAAGACTGATATTTGCATAATTGTTTTGTTCTACTATCATTTTAATATCTTTTGATGAGATTTGTTCTCCTGCATCAGGAGCTCTCATTCTTAAAGGATTTGTTTTTATTCCAGTATTTTTGTTAAGGTATTGAACCTCCATTAAAAGGGGATGTTGAGATTCAACTTCACCTTTATTTGTCTGTCATCTAGTATTATGTTTTATTGTATTAACAGATTTTGAATAATATTCTTCAAACCATTCAAATAATTTTATATGAATTTTATGGGTATTCATAAATTCATAATATTCTTAAAGAATGCTTTCTTTTTTATCATTATAATTTTTAAAGTAATCTTCTCTTTTTTTTCTTATTTTTGTTGGAATAGAAGTGTTTCTACACCATTCCTTATTTATCTCAAAAGTTTTTTCTAGAAAAATATTTCTGAATTTTCTCCTTGTCTTGCATTATTAGTCATTGATGAATATGTTGGTGACATATTTGGCAAATTTTGGGGACTCTCTTCCTGTCTGGCATAGATAGGTTGAGCTATATTTGAGAAATTATCTATTCCTTATAGATTGGTTCTAAATGTTGTTGGAATAGAAGAGACAGAAGCTCTAGCTGTCTTAAAGTCTGCTATTTGTGTTTTTGGATTTGACTCTTCTTCTAAATTTAATCTCCTAAAAGTTGTGTTGGTACTTCCTATTTCAAAGGAATGTCTTGGAGGCATTCTTTGTGGCCTGTTGAAGATTAATTCAACTGTGCCATCTTGGTGTTGGGAAATTTCACTTAATGAAGTGTTTCTTATTGGAGTTGGTACTACAGGGTCTGAAGCACCTTCTAGTTTCCACCTATTAGGAAGGTTGATTTCATGCCATTGTATTGTTCTAGGGATTGTGGTATGAGATCTTGAGGTGCCTGTTTCTATTAAGAGGGTTTCTTCTTTTGGGCTTTAAAGTAAAGCCTTAGTATTAACTACAGAATACATAGCTTTGAAGTGGAGTCTGTAAACTAAAGTTAATACTTCCGAGCCAAGAAGCATTTTGTAGTTATGGGTATGTATTTGGAGGGTCAAAGATTGTAAAATATTTTTGTCAGTCAAAGAAACCATAAAATTTGGATAACAATTAAAATGTATTGGGCAAGTACATAGGCTTGTTTCTATAGTTCCTAATAATGAGTCATTAAACATGATGTGTCTTTGGTCTCTTAAGACAATTAAAATTGAGGTATTTTTAGTGGCTTCAACACTAAGAGGTTTGACACCAACTTGGACTAGCCCAAAATGGACATATTTATATTTTTTTTCTTTAAGTTTATTAATGACGAATTTATTTAATAATTGGATTGTTTCATATTCTTTTTGAATAGGTAAACTCCTTTCTTTTGTTTTTATAATGTAACTGTAAAATGCATTTAAATTTTCAAAAGTTGTTTTCTTGTAAACTTAGTTTGTTGGAACTCTTAAAAGAGTCCAATTATCAAATCTTTGGGGAATATTTTCATAAGGTTCTTCTTTTTTGTTAACAGTGTTATTTGAGATTTGGTCGGACTCCTGGGATTGATTGGAAACAAAGCTTGCAGAAGAATTGGTTCTTCTAAGGAAGGGAAACATTCTTTGTTTTCTTATTTCCTACAAGGGGGTTCTACTATCGGGATTTCCAGATTATTATAGTTGCCTACAGGGATACTTTGTCCTTGACATGCCTAACCCATGGCTAACTAGACTGTTTATCAATACTCAGCAAAATAATAATACATTAATGAAGACAGTTAAACCAAAACTCGGAAATCTAGAAAACAAATTGAATATTTTCAAAACTTAGAAATACCTGCTCCTCCTTGGCTCTGATACTAATAAAATTTAACTTATTAATTTAAATAGTAGAAAAATTTATCTTATGCAATTTAGTCATTTTTTACATTTTTACAAAATTGTCCTCAACTTTTCATTTTTATTCAATTTAGCCTCTAAGCCTAAAACAAGCAAATTAACCATTCTCATTGAAAATTCATACCAGTCGTATGTTACTAGCATCCAAAACAGCTCAAATTTGTAACAATTTCACATCTAGTCCTTGTATTTTTACTATTTTAACAATTTAATCACTAATCGTTAAATTCATCAAAATCACTTAATAAAATACTTATAAATAACAAACAATACCTTAAATTCATCATTTAACATCTAAAATCATAAAGATTCATCAATGGCAACATTCAAAATCTTTAACAGTTTCAAAACCGAAGGTTTGGGCTACTTGAAGATCTCAAAAATATCAAAATTTCTAAAATGGATAGCTTATGGACTTACATGCAAGGAAACATGATTATCCAAACTTTAAAGTCTCCATGGTGGTTCGGTGATGAACAAAACCAAATGGGGAAAAAAACTATTATGTTTTCTTATTTTATTAACCTTTTTTTATTTTAATAATAAAATAACATATAAAACTTTAAAATTTAAAAGAAATTAAAGTCCCGCTATTTTTAAGGATGGTTTATTTATCCATTAAGGTCATCCAATTATAATTCTTTAATCAATTAACACCTTTAAACTAATAACGATTGATTTTTTAAACTTTTACAATTTAGTTCTTTTTGCTTAATTAACTATTGAAACATTAAAATTTCTTAACCAAACTTTAATACAACCTTAATAACACTTCGTAAATATTTATAAAAATATTTATGGCTCGGTTTATAGAAACGAGGTCCCGGTACCTCATTTTTTAAAACCACTTGACTTTAGGGTCTTACTACTTGAACTTAATAAATCATTTATATAACATAACTTACCAAATCAAAAACCTTTTTAAATTCATATTTGACTCATAAATATTAAATAATAATATTTATGAACTTACTCGTCGAATTTGTGGCCCTGAAACTACTGTTTTTGACACCACAAAAAAGGGCTGTTACAAGTTAGGCCTTATAGGTCGATTAAAATGGTATATTTTAAACATGATGTTATGTGGTTTTGGTATGTTAAGACTTATGGAAGTAGGTTGTCTTGTAATGCAAGTTTTGGATTTGTTTTGGCTTTTTTTAGGAGTAACTATAGAAGCACATAACCTGGGGCACAAGCCGTCACACGGCTATGTGACACACATGGTTACCACACACAATCATGTGTATTTATTGATTTTAGGTACAGTATCCACACGACCTAGCACACGGCCTGTGGCACAGTTGTGTGAGCCAAAACAGTTTGTCACACGGGCTGACACACGACCTGCTACATATACGTGTGACCCAACTTTAAATACAAACACGGTCTGACACACAACCTGCGACACGATTGTGTGGCCATATTTTGAATACTCACATGGGCGGACACACAGACTAGGACATGGCCGTATGTCTTGATTTCGAATCTCCACATGGTTTGGGCTATTTCACACAACAATGTGACCCTTGTTTTGCAAATTTTCAAGTTTTTCTGAAATTTTCTATTTTGTTTCGGTTTTACCCCAGATTGTTTCTAAACTATTTTTAGGGTCTCATAAACCCGATTTAAGGCCTATAAGTGTATTTATACCACGAATTGATTTTGTTTGTTATATGTTTATAAATTATTTGTTTAACTATTCTGAAATTTAGTGAAATGTCCTGTTCTGATTAGTAATATTTTGTAACCCTAATTCGATAATGGAGATGGATTAGGGGTGTTGCAAGTCCTACAGTTTTATTTAATTGTTTTAAACCTTTATTTCTTGAAAAATTTTAAGATTTTTGTTTCGTTTGTGCTCTGATAGCATCTTCCAAATGTACCAATCATTGAGTAAGTGAGAGGTGTTACATTATCATACAAATTGTCCTTTTTTTTCTTTTGTTTTAAAAGAGTTGTCAAATATATATATGAATTTTATGTTCTTTAACTTGGAATATAGTTATATTGTCAACAAGATTCTAATATATTCGATTTAATTTGTTTAATTTAACTCGAATAAATTTATTCAACTCAATTCAAATTTTATTTTACTCTACTTGATTCAAAAAAAAATTCAATTCAAGTTAGGATGATAAAATACAACTCATCAACTCGATTAATCCAAAAAAATTTTACTTGATTTGATCAAATACTCACTCTTAAGTCAAACCACTAACCACCGGTGCCTAAGTTCAGTCTCGGTGAGAGCTCAGATGCTGGTTAAGTGAAAATTAGTAGATGGCTAAGGCAACGGATGCTAGCAAATAGCAAAAGAAAGCTTAAGAACGTAGGAAAGCTTTATTACAATGCTCAAGTCACGTACAAATGCGGGGTGCGGTCGCCCCCTATTTATAGTTGCTCCCCAAATGATCCAATGGCTATTATTGACTTAATCTTATGGTTTACATTCATCCTAGGCTAAAATATCTTGGTTAAAGGCGATGCAAATTAATAAAAAGCGGTTTAGAAAAATTCCAAACGATTATGTCGCGTTCCAACCCTAGTTCGCTTGGTTTGGACCTGGTGATGCGCTAACCTCAGTTGGAAGGAAAAATTGGGTCGATCATGGTCCCAAACGGTGGTGTGCCGTGTCATAGAGCTCTCCAATAAAACTTATGTTTGCCTAGCCAATTTGGGTCACATTCTTTATCGTTTATTTTTTAAAAATATTTTATCCAGGCATATTCAAAACTCTTGCACCATTTTCAAAGGAAAATATACAAAGTGTATATACATATATAACAATTTATTTGATGAAATAAGCTGTAAAGAAAAAAAAATTAGGATCCGTTCCTTAAAAAAATATTACTATAAAAATATGTCTTTATATATTATCGTTATATATATTTATTAAATAATTTTTTTCAAAGTATAATATAATCTTAATATATATAATTTATATCTATCAATTTAAAATTTTTTGTCTCAAAACAACAAGTTCATAGAGTAACTTTGTCTACACGGATGTGTTCAGTAGTTTCAATTGAGCAAACTTGGAGAATAATTAATAACGAGGATCATGGACAATAAATTAAATTATTAAAACATAATGCAAAATATAATATGAAATAAAATTAATATGGGAAATAAACTAATATGAACATAAAACATGTCTAAATTTAATTATAATAATATAATTAATCACAATAACTACAAGAAGTAGACGGGGATATAAAAAAGGAAAATATAGGATTCGCATCTTAGTAACATGGAAAACCCATATGCAACGGTTGATTATCGATCCACTTGTGTGCAAAAAATTATTCCATATAATTTGGTATGAAAAAGAATACCTCTAGGCCATCAACTGCCATCGTACGGGCATTAGCAGATCTGATGAACACGTGAGCGGCCCGGATTAACCCTTTCTCCTTGGCTCTTCCAAGTTTCGAAACAAGGTCTGCAGTCAACGTCCCTTCTGTCTTTCCATATAAATACAATTATACTTGCAGCCATGTCTTTGCTGCATTAGATAAAACTTTTGGCACTCTTAGGAAATTGCAGATAGAAGAAAATGGCTAAAGATAGGAAGATAGGGGTGGCAATGGACTTCTCATGGAGCAGCAAGAGCGCTCTTAGATGGGCTATAGATAACTTGGCGGACAAAGGAGACACCTTTTACATCATCCACATCAACCCTAGCTCTCCCAATGACTCTACCAACACTCACTTGGCCCAATCTGGTTCTCGTATGTTTCTTAAAAGCTCAAAAGGTTCTGTTTTTTATTTCTTTGCTAATCCCATCTAATCTTGGGTAGTTTTTGAGCTCTTGCAGCTCTTATTCCTTTGGCACAGTTTAGACAGCCCGAGATTATGAACAAGTACGACGTTAAAGTTGATATTGCAGTTCTTGACATGCTTGACACTGCTTCTAGACAAAAAGAGGTGAACCCCTTTTTCTTTACCTCCATTAATACATATGGAGTTGAGTTGAGGCTGATATTTATATTTTGGATTACAGATACGAGTTGTGACAAAACTGTATTGGGGAGGAGATGCTAGAGAAAAAATACTTGATGCTATTGAAGATCTAAAGCTTGATTCTTTGGTTATGGGAAGCAGAGGACTTGGAACGCTTCAAAGGTACAAAACCAATATACGGCCATGAAAAAGAATTAATGTTCATTTATTTGTCTCTATGTCTTCACTGATGTTTTGTTTGCATTGGCTGGTTTGATGTAAAAACAGGATCATCTTGGGGAGTGTAAGCAACTACGTTTTGACATATGCTCCTCGCCCTGTTACCATCGTTAAGGAGCCACCATCAAGCTCCAGCTAGCACTGATAATGTTTTGAGTACTTTCTAATTTGGTTTTATCGAAAATAATTTGATGAACAAAAAGTGTGTGCTTTTTATCAACAACGATCTTCTGCTGTTACTGTTTAGTTGATCATGTTTAATAAGCAGTCTTAAATGTGGTACTTTAGCAGTTAATGCGTTCGTCTGGTTCTGGTCGGTCTTCCCTTGCTTAAAAAGATGCATACCAATTGGTCTTGATTTTTGGTCATGGCATCAAAATCATAGCCACAAAAAAGACTCTTAAATATGTCGACTATAATAATGACAATAATAATAATAATAATAATAATAATAATAATAATAATAATAATAATAATAATAATAATAAATAGAGTTTGGCATGTCCATATTATGAAAACACAAGGATCACAACCCTCTTAGTAACTTACTAGCTTTTTATATCATATGTTGTACCTAGATCTTATATATTTTTTAATTATTAAATAATATATTACTATAATTTTAAAATATATATTTATACTAATTAAATGTGAATTAATTTAATTTATACAAAATGTCAAATAATTTTAAAACGTAAAGGAAAATAAAATTTAATTTAATACATAATACTGATAAAATAATATACAAATTTAGCACTATATAAAAAAGTGAATGCAAAAAATATTTACACTAAATTAATGATCAAATTTAATAATAACATTAAAAGAATTGTTGAAATTTTAATTTTTTAAAAAAAATTCACAACTTTTTTTCATGGTAAAATTATCATGAAAGCTTCTATACTATGAGTAAGATTACATTTTTGCCCCCTCTACTTAAAAAATGAATAAACTAACCCCTATGTATTATATTATATATAGGTAAATTACATTTGTAGTCACCCAATTATATTTTTTTAGTCACTAAATTATGAAAAGTTTCAAAATGATCCTCAACTATTTAGTTTGTCTTTTTTGGTCATCCAACTATATTGAATTTTTTAGTATTTCCAATTTTTAGTCAGCCTGCTGGTGATCAAAAAAGATAAAATTGATGAATAGAGTGACAAAAAAAATATTAATAGTTGAATGACCATTTTATAATTTTTTATAATTAGGTGATAAAAAAAAAACCATAATTGAGTGACCTTTACTAAAGTTTACCCATTAAATATATATCTTAAATTTATAATTTACACATAATTTAACATACTTATTTTCTCCTTTTATTTAACTTAGTATACATGTTTTACCGTATTTAGTTTAGAAGGAATTGAAAAGTGAATGAAAGAATTACTGTATTTACTTTTTTTTCTAATAAAATCAATATGGTGGGTTTACACTATTTAAACTCATGTTAAATGGTTGTTTTACAAAAACTTTAATTACTGCTTAGATGTAAGTCAAGACACCTCTAATTACTCTTATAACTCCATAAGATCTGAAAATATTATATTATATTTATAAATAGATAGATATAGATTAGGGATATTTTTTTCTTGTACCATTGTTCATAATGCTAAACTGATGAAAAGGAAATAGACCGATCGAATTTGATAAGGAATAGGTGGAATCAACAATTTAAAAATAAAAATAAAAATCAACTAAACTTGTTAAAAAATAATAAAAAGAATTGAGAATAGAAACAACAGGTTAAAAATTATATTTGTTGGTTTTTTTTAACAAAAAAGCGATTTTATTATGTATTGGTTCACTGTTCTTATTATTATTCTTATATTTTGAAATTTTTATTTTTAATATCCTTAATTTATATATTTTTAATAAATATTTTAATGACTAATTTAGAAGTTGAAACTATTCAAGCATGGGATAAGATGCAGATCCTTGAGTTCTGTGTATTAATTTTTGTGCTGCTCCCGACACTGCCTAACTCTATTATTTTAAACTGACAACCTGGGCTGGGATTTGATATACTTTTTATTTTATGTGTTGATTGTTATGGTTATAATCGACCTACTTAAATGTCAAGTTTTGGATCTAGATCTAATTTTGACTGCTCCTGTACTGATTATCATTCCCGAGAGTTGAGGACAACGCGTTGTTGTCTTGTAGGGGCCTGAGAGAACTCAACTAATGTGAACTATACTATTTTTTTTCCATTTTAATTTTAATTTCTTTTTGTTGATTTTAATCCCCTAAAATAAAAAATTATAATTTAAGTCATTTAAAAATTTTTAAAATTTTAAATTAATAAAAATAAAATTATATTTTGGTCCCCTTAAAATTATAAAAAATTTGATTTAATCTTTTAAAAATTATAAAGATATAGAATATAAAAATTTAAAATATGCCCCCTAAAAAATTATTCTGACTTCGCTCTGCACCAGTTTAATTGTTTGGCTATTAAAAATTTTTCTGGGATATTCAACTAATTACAAATCATCAAGTGTCAATCATCATAAAAAAAATTTAAAATCATTAAAAATTTAAATATATATATTAAAACTTGTAGCCAGTATCTACTATTTAATGGATTTACAGAAAGCAGAAAATTAGTTATTGGACTCGCTCCAGCAGATACCTTAAGAAATAAAAAATACATATATATTAAAAATAAAAAATTATAAAAAAATTAAAAATTGAGAAATAATTATTAAAAATTATTAATAAATTAATAAAAGAGTAAAATTATAAAAAAAAATTAAAATATTAAAATGGTAAAAAAGGTGCTGTATAGAAAATCATAAAAAGGTATTAAAATAATAAATATTGTAAAACAATATAGAAAAACATTAAAATTGTAAAAATAGTTAATTAAATTTTATAAAAAATGTTAAAATTTATTAAGAATCTATAAAGAAAATTAATATCTAAGATGCTATTGGAGAGAGTAAAAATAATCTCAAATCAATTAATCAAAAACTAAATCGTAAAGTAACGACCACCTTTAGTGTTGTTTGAACTGGACCGATTGAGATATCGATTAGGAGAAAGGCGTTAGACCGGTTGACTTAGGAATTAATACGAACGTGTTGAATTGGTTAAAAACTAGTTGAACTGGTTTTTTATATTCTTTTATTTTTATGATTTTAATGAATTACTTAATCGAACAGAATGAATTGATCGAATCGGTTGGACTTATGAACCGAGAACCTGACTGATTCAACTATGAATCTAATTTTGAAAACTTTGACTACCATTCCCTTTTCAAGACAACTCTGAAGTCAATCCTTACAACTTAAATTAGGATAATAATGAGCAAGTTTTAACAATATAAAACTTGACAGTTTAGAAGGAAACGACATAAAGTTATACTTCCCTGTCATTTTTTTTTATACATTTGCAATGAACAAGGGCCAAAAGAAGCTAATCAAGTTTTTACAAGCACAATTTTCCCATTGTTTGGTCTCTCTTCTAATTTGCCAATTGCTTGTGGTTTGTTGCTGAATGAAGATCGAGTGAAGAAGATGTCGAATGTTATCAATTGTCAATTGGAGTTTCCATATTGCAATAGTGCATCCTAGGATTATATTGTCCCTTTTTTTTTTTCTCTTTATTAAGAAGGCTACAAAAAATGATGTTTGTTTTAAGAAACAAAAAAAATAGAACTGTAACACCCTGACACCTGACCCAATCGCCGGGTCCAGGTTACAAGATATCACATTCGTTACCAAAATAACCACAATTAAGTTCAGACAATTCATAACAATCAATAATTAAAATTCAATTACAACATGCATTCAATATGAAATAAATTCAATTCTAGGTCTTACACTAGCTTATGTAAGCTCTAAAGCTAACCCAAGAAAGAGATAGGACTTAATTGTAAAAACTTCAAAATATGGGATCAATGTCGTGACGCCGCTCAATACATGTTGGGACGTCGACAAACAATTTATCACATCACAATGCCAGGCTAATCCTCATCGCAGTGTCATACACTGTAATAGTCTTATTGAAACAACAATCTCTCGTCGCGTTGTGACCCTACAGGTCATTTCTCGTCGTGACGACGTACGCACGACATCACGACATCACATACTATTTTGAAAAAATATGTACTATTTGGTACCTATAGAAAACCAACCAAAGTTTACTTAAGTTAAGTCGTTCCTACCTGCATAAAACATACCAAAACTTATCCAAAACATTCATCAATACCCATATACATCCTATTCATCAATTTAGACTCTTATTTATACAATTTCCATAACAATCCACCTATCAATACCAATCCATAGTCCTTAGATTCATTCTCACTTATCATTTTACATTTCAGCACTACCATAGCATACTCATACAGACCAAATCAAACACAAACTTAAATAAGCATATCTAATAACCACTTATATCTTATCAACTAATCCATTCATCCATTTCTTAGTAATGTCATTACTAAGAATCATCAAGCAAACTTCAACTATCTACTAACATATTTAATACTATGCTCAAGCTTAAAGTACAATTTACTTTCATTTATATCAAAATGACTCAGCCTAGGTATGTAACAGCCCGATTTTGGGCCTAGTAGGAACAGTGGTTTCGGAACCTCTAACCCAAGGTTGGAGAAATTATTTTTAATATAATTTTATGTGTTATAGCATATTTATATGAGTACATGAAAATTTTAGTGAAAAAATTCTAGCGATTGCATGCTTAATTGCAAAAAGGACTAAATCGCATAAAGAGCAAAAGTTTTGTTTTTCTAGAAAATGGTGTTAAATAGCTAGAGAATCATAACTAGGGGTATTTAAAGGACAAATAGACCCATTTCAATAGGGGTGGTCAGCCATACGGACAAAGATGAATAAAAAAATCAAATTTGGTGAAGTTGGTAGCCTATTTTTGACTAGAAAATGAGATTAAATAAAACAAAAGACTTCATCTTTTTCATCCCTTCTTTCACCACCAAAAATTTCATCCATTTTAGGGGTTTTGGAGCTTAAAAATTTCAGCCACTCTTTACCCTTACAAGTAAGTGATCTTGATGGCATTTCTTGTTAATTTTTGTATTTTTGGGACCATTGTAGCATAATCTAGCTAATGAGGGGACTATTTTGCAAAATGGTTGAAAGTATAGGGTTTTTTTTATGAGAGTTTTCATTTTTTTCTGAATTTTTATGGAAGGAAATGAATCATGGTTGTTAAACAAACAACTTTTGTGAAGTAGTTTTCATGAAAACCTTAACTAAGGACCATTTTGCATAAGTTATAAATTATGGGGTAAATGTGTGAAATGATGGGAATTGTGGGATTATTCTAGTATAAAAAGAATTCAGCTAGGCTTGGTTAGTGAGAAAATTTGATAAAAATCGATTTACGAGCATAGGGGTAAAATTGTAATTTTGTGAAAGTCTAGGGGCAAAATGGTCATTTTGCCAAAATATGATTTATGAAATGCATAAATTAATATGATGATAAATTAGTGAATTTTTATCATTTTAGATCAAGAAATACGAAATTCAGACCTAGACCGAAGAAAGGCCAAGCTAGTAGACTAAAGCTAATTAGTCGTCCACTTTTTGTATACCGAGGTAAGTTGTACGTAAGTAAGGCAACTTTATCATTATTATCTGTTGAATGATTAATTTTGCATAATATGGTTGAAATTGCTTATGAATAATGCATGATGAAATTCCATGTAGTAGAATCCCAATTAGATATCCATGCTATGTTATTTGGGTGATATGTGTGCCAGTGTAAGACAATGTTTGGAACATGGCGTCGACGATGTTGTGAGAGCTAGTGTAAGACCATGTCTGGGACATGGCATCAGCATTGAGATGTGTGCTAGTGTAAGACCATGCATGGGACATGGCATCGGCTACAACATGAGATCCAGTGTAAGACCATGTCTCAGACATGGCATCGGCAATTCACCCTCTTGTGTAAACCTTGTCAGATATCCTTTAGTATTCCAAATGGTTTCACGGGTTATTTTAAAAGCTTATGATAATGATATGAAATGATATAATCACGTTGTGAGTGGTATAGGTTCTTATTCGAAACTCATAAGATATGATTCTAGTTATGTTGCCTTGATGGTAAGAATTACATAAGTAAGTTCTAGCTATGAAAATGATCTTGGGACAATATTGAAATCTTTGGTTTATACTTGTGATATATATAAGCATGTAGTGATATTTACCAATGTTCACTCAAGAATGTTGTGTTGATTTATAATATGCATAGTTGATGTTGTTATTTATTTATATGTAACTGACTAAGCTTCATACTTACTCCCTCTCCTTTCTATTTTCTTATAGTGCCACCAAGCTAGTATCTGAGATCAAGGGACGTCAGGGGGCATCGATCACACTATCAACTGAAGCTTTGGTATAACTAGTTTAATATTTTGATTTTGGCATGTATAGAGACTTGAATCTTTTGTTTAGTGTCTTGTTAGTTTAGCCACAATAGTTGACTTAGGTGATGGATGTGATATTCATTTTGTATAGGCCATTAATGTTGGCTAATATTGATTTTTATTAAATGCATTTTATGTAAATTTCTCACGGTTGTGGTTGATTTGGTTATATGTCTTAGGCTTGGATTGGTTTTGGTTGATATTGTGTAGGTTGCTGTAAGTAAGGGTGACAAAAAGGCTTGGTAAATAGCCTTATTTTTGTCCACACGGGCAGACACATGGGCGTGTGTCTAGGCCGTATATGACACACAGTCTGCCCCACAAGCGTGTTGTAACGCCCCAAAAATCTCGAAATCCAAAAATCTCGAAATTCAAAAATCCTAAAATCCCGAATTTTCTTTATTTTTGATTTTGATGAAAATTGTGTTTAATATTCTTATCTAAGCGATAATTTTAGTAGGTCTTAGCTAAGGTTGAGTTCAAATTAAGGGGTAGAAGAAATTATAATTTAGTTATTAAAAGAATCAGGGTTGGTTAGTAGTTGGGCTTTTGAATAAATGAAGAAACAATTGGACACAAAAAGAGCCTGTGGTGGAGTGGCTAAGTGACGCCACATAAGGTGTAGTGAGGTGGCGTTAGTAGCTAGCAATGGGGTCCAAGGTTCGAATCCTAGCTTAGTATTTTTTAGAATTTAATTTTGGACTCCTAGAAGGATGGAAGTGGCGTGAAGATGGACTCCAAAGGGAGTGTTCAAAAGAGAAAATTAAGGAAATGATCAAGGGGTTATCAGGGAAAAAAACGAGGAGATGAGAAGTGAGGAGTAAGTGGAGCTGAATTGGGAACTTGGGCTTGAAGAATTCGGCTATAGGGCTATAAATAGGTGCCGAATGGGAGGGTGGAGAAGTTAATGACGAATTTCCCTTCACTTTGTGTCAGAAACCCTTTTCTCTTCAAGATCCAAAAAGTCAAAAACCCTCTATTTTACTTTCTTTTCTTTCTGCCGATTTCTATTCTCCTCTACATAATCTTCTTTGCCGATTTCTTCTACTAATCTTCCTCTTTAATCTGTACCAAATAAACCTTATTCACCTTACTTAGTTTGAAAAGCCAAAAAATCGAATCTTCTAAGGGCCGAATACTTTTTGACCAAATCTAGTGTAAGTGTTGCTCTTCCAATTGGTTTTTCTTTGTTTAGTATCGATTATTGTCCCTCACTCTTTCTAATCAACTTTGGTAGGGAATTAGTATCGGATCTTGGTTTTTAGCTCTCTGCCGAATTGCTCTTTAAGGTGTTGTGGTTTTGGTAAGTAATCTTCTCCTATTGGCTAAGGTGGCCGAATGGTCATAGTTATGGTAAGGAAACTTGTGTTGGATATGAGTCACCTATTATTCGGGTTTTAATAGTTAAGATTTGTGCAGATCTAGGAAATACGTGATCAAGGAAAAAGCGATTAAGGATTGGGCTCAAGGTAAGGTTAAGGTAAAGTTTCGGTTTTTAAGTAAATAAATATTAAGCATGCGATTAATTGAAGGGTGATATCGATTGTAGGTTTGGGCTAAGGAGATCGCATCATGCTTGCTTACTAGGTGTGTACATACACTGCACACACACAATGATTCAGAAAAAGCTGAAAAGCCGAAATGCCGAAATGCCTAAAAGCTGAAAGTTTGGCTATGGTAGTCTTGCGAGTGCGCAAAAACACGTAAGGGGGAAGTCGATAGGTTACCTGAGGCCCACGGGGGATTCCGTGGACTTGGGTTGTGATTTGGCCATATGGCTAGATGGGCTAAATAGGCCTGATGGACTGTTGGGCCCATAATAGGCAGAAACTGAATATTCATGCTATGTGATAGGAATTTGTATTGGAGCATGAATATGGATGTGACTGGGCCTAACGGGCCATATAAATGTTATTTGGGCCTAATGGGCCATATACAAGTGATTTAGGCCTAATGGGCCATATGAATATGATTGGGCTTGATGGGCCAGATCTAGGTATGTGAATTTGATTGGGCTCTGTAAGGGGTTTTGAGCCTAGTAAATGATATCCACATAACACTTAATTAATTATTTGCGTCCGTGGACAAGTCATAGGGTTAAGGTGTGGTAACGGGTATATGCATATCTAGGATTAGATCTAGGGAGAGCTTGGTACTTAAACGGTCTTAATGACCCACCTCCTTTTCTCTAGAATCCTACCTAGTGCATAGTATTCATTCATCTTAGCTCACGGGACTTGTTAGCAGGCCAAGATAAGTGAAAATCGTAATTAAGGGAAAATTATCAAAATGCCCCTAAGAGCAAAAATGACCAAAATAACCCTAGGTGTTGAATGTAAGTTTTGTGGATGCGACATGCATACATATGATATTCTGCTTAGGTTGCATATGGGTTGGGAATTATGGAACGGAGGAAGTATATGAGGATCGCATGGTTGCTTGACAATCGTGGATCCACCGACGGCTTTCAAAACCCAATATGTAAATGAAGGTAGTTCCCAAATCGGGCTACCATGGTGTGTGGGTTGGATGGGTCGATATTTATATCCCCACCTGGTGTGACGGGGGACGGAGCCGGTGTGTAGCGGATGGATAATTTGGATGGGATTGCATTGCATGATTGATGAATGATGTTGTTTTTTTTGAATGCTTGTTCTCGTCGAGGGTTGTACACACTGAGTTTGCGAAAACTCACCCCCTCTTTTATTTTATTTTCAGGTGATGCTTAGTGGAAGGTTCGATGTTTGGAAGGATTTTGGGTGGCTAGCTAGCAAGATGATTTGGACTTGGGTTTTTTTATTTCAAGAATTTAAGTTTTTACTTCTTTTTAGGTATGTTCTAGACCAGATTGTAATAAGGTTTTCATTGTGTTAATATTACTTGAATTATTATTATTTTCAATGAAATTACAAGAAGTTGAACATGGGTTTTCTATATTATAGTATGTTTTCTACGTTTCCGCAATTAAATTTTTAAATGATAAGTCTTTGTAAATTAAATGTTTCAACAAAGTTTTTGCAACTGAAATGTGTATTTTTTTAAGTTAATTATGGTTTCTTTTATTTTAAGAAGGGTTTTCAATGAAAACACGGTTTTCACTAAAACACTTCAATGTGACACACCAGATTCAGCCATAACGTCTAAGCCGGGTTTGGGGTGTTACATTTAGTGGTATCAAACCCAGGTTAAAAAAATCGAGCTGTGAATTGGGCCTTATTATTATTATTTGGTTTCTTTTCTACTTATTATTTGGATTTTCTAAAAAAAATTCTAGATCGCGATGTTTTGGGAAAAGAGAAATCTTGCTGAGTGGCACACCGAGTCTCTGACATCGAACCAAGTAAGTACTTTTATTTAAGTTTCTTTAAATTGTTATGCAGTAGATAGTTAGAGGGCTACTTTAGATGATGGTTAGAATGGAACTAAAGCCCGTAGGATATGGAAACTGTAGAGGATTTTCGAAAACGATATTTTCTTTAAATATTTTCATAAAACATCGGTGTAATTATTAAAGTAACTAAAACTTCATAAAATTTCTAATTCAGATAATACGCGAATCAACGATGAGTGCTAGAAGAGGTGCAAAAGGCCGTGGCCGAAGCCGCGAAAGTGTTAGGGCTGAATTGTCGGCATCGGGCCATATGCCCGATCTTGGAATAGAAGAGGCTCCGGCCTCACCTGTGGCTGGGAATAGACAGTATGATCGGGCCGCGGGAGAAGATGCTTTGTCACAGGCAATGCTGAGGATTTTGGAAAGGGTCGCTGGGCCCACTAATGACAACGGAAATCGGGGGTCCATTCTAAAACAACTTCGATCGAACGGGGCTGAGATCTTTAAGGGCGTGGCTGACGTGGCTCCTAATGTGACAGAATATTGGTTGGAGGCCACTGAAAGGATAATGGAGGATTTGGACTGCTCATTTGAGCAAAAGTTGAAAAGGGAAGTGTCATTGCTTAGGGAGGAAGCCTACCAATGGTGGCTGACAGTGAAAGAGGGCACCCAACTGAAGCGGGTCACCTGGGAGTTTTTCAAAGCTGCATTCTAAGGGAAGTATGTTGGTGCAAGCAATGTGGATGCTAAAAAGAAGGAGTTCCTGAACTTGACCCAAGGAAACAAATCTGTGGCGGAGTATGAAGCAGAATCTCTATGCCTTAGTAGGTATGCAAGAGTTATGGTGGCAACGGACTATGAGCGTTGCGTTAGGTTTGAGGATGGACTTAGAGATAGCCTCAGAGTATTAATAGCTCCACAAAGGGAGCGAGTTTTCTCGGAGTTGGTGGAAAAAGCAAAGATAGTAGAGGAGGTGAACCGCACGGAGCGCTTAAATCGGGAGAAAGAAAGGGGTAAGACTAAGAGGGAGGCTGAGACTCCTGGTGTCAATCAAAGGCTAAAGGCTAGGGCTAGAGTTGATGGGCCAGTTAGAGTAAGGCCCCCTACTACTAATCCAGGGGTGCCACCTTGTGCTGATTGCGGGAGAAGACATGGAGGCGAGTGTTGGAAGAGAACGAGAGCTTATTTAGCTTGTGGGTCTATAGAGCATAGGGTCAGGGATTGCCCCCAAATGCAAGGTCGAGAGCCAGTAGTGGGTCAAGTTGGTGCTCAGCCACCAAGGGGTGGTTAGCTATCGCCAAGGGGCCGTGAGCAGGCCAGGGGTGGTGACGACAATGGACATGGATGTGGAGTACTAGGCGGAAATGTAGGCCATGCTGAGGTGAGGCAGCCAGCTTTGGTTTATGCTGCTCGTCGTCGAGAAGACGAAGATGCTCCAAAAGCGAATAATGGTACGTACTTTATCCATAGTGTGCGATCTATCTATTTTAAAATTGAAAATAAAGTGCGCAGCAGAAGCGTAGTGGTGTAACTTATGTGATGCGACATCAATATCCTCAACAGTTTAAACAAGGTAAATTTCGAGGACGAAATTTCTTTTAGGGGGTAGAGTTGTAACGCCCCAAAAATCCCGAAATCCAAAAATCCCGAAATCCTGAATTTTCTTTATTTTTGATTTTGATGAAAATTGTGTTTAATATTCTTATTCAAGCGATAATTTTAGTAGGTCTTAGCTAAGGTTGAATTCGAATTAAGGGGTAGAAGAAATTATAATTTAGTTATTAAAAGAATCAGGGTTGGCTAGTAGTTGGGCTTTTGAATAAATGAAGAAACAATTAGACACAAAAAGAGCCTGTGGTGGAGTGGCTAAGTGATGCCACATAAGGTGTAGTGAGGTGGCGTTAGTAGCTAGCAAGGGAGTCCAAGGTTCGAATCCTAGCTTAGTATTTTTTAGAATTTAAATTTGGACTTCTAGAAGGATGGAAGTGGCGTGAAGATGGACTCCAAGGGGAGTGTTCAAAAGAGAAAATTAAAGAAAGGATCAAGGGGTTATCAGGGAAAAAAACGAGGAGATGAGAAGTGAGGAGTAAGTGGAGCTGAATTGGGAACTTGGGCTTGAAGAATTCGGCTATAGGGCTATAAATAGGTGCCGAATGGGAGGGTGGAGAAGTTAATGACGAATTTCCCTTCACTTTGTGTCAGAAACCCTTTTCTCTTCAAGATCCAAAAAGTCGAAAACCCTCTATTTTACTTTCTTTTCTTTCTGCCGATTTCTATTCTCCTCTACATAATCTTCTTTGCCGATTTCTTCTACTACTCTTCCTCTTTAATCTGTACCAAATAAACCTTATTCACCATACTTAGTTTGAAAAGCCAAAAAATCGAATCTTCTAAGGGCCGAATACTTTTTGACCAAATCTAGTGTAAGTGTTGCTCTTCCAATTGGTTTTTCTTTGTTTAGTATCGATTATTGTCCCTCACTCTTTCTAATCAACTTTGGTAGGGAATTAGTATCGGATCTTGGTTTTTAGCTCTCTGCCGAATTGCTCATTAAGGTGTTGCGGTTTTGGTAAGTAATCTTCTCCCATTGGCTAAGGTGGCCGAATGGTCATAGTTATGGTAAGGAGACTTGTATTGGATACGAGTCACCTATTATTCAGGTTTTAATAGTTAAGATTTGTGCAGATCTAGGAAATACGTGATCAAGGAAAAAGCGATTAAGGATTGGGCTCAAGGTAAGGTTAAGGTGAGGTTTCTGTTGTTGAGTAAATAAGTATTAAGCATGCGATTAATTGAAGGGTGATATCAATTGTAGGTTTGGGCTAAGGAGATCGCATCACGCTTGCTTACCAGGTGTGTACATACACTGCACACACACAATGATTCGGCAAAAGCTGAAAAGCTGAAAAGCCAAAAAGCCAAAATGCCAAAAAGCCAAAAGTTTGGCTACGATAGTCTTGCGAGTGCGCAAAAACTCGTAAGGGGAAAACTGATAGGTTTCTTAAGGCCCACGGGAAATTTCGTGGACTTGGCTTGTGATTTGGCCATATGGGCCAGATGGGCTAAATGGGCTCGATGGGCTGTTGGGCCCATAATAGGCAAAAACTAAATATTCATGCTATATGATAGGAATTTTTATGTGAGCATGAATATGGATATAACTGGGCCTAACGGGCCATATAAATGTGATTTGGGCCTAATAGGCCATATACAGGTGATTTGGGCCTAATGGGCCTTATGAATATGATTGGGCTTAATGGGCCAGATCTAGGTATGTGAATTTGATTGGGCTCTGTAAGGGGTTTTAGGCCTAGTATATGATATCCACATAAGACTTAATTAATTATTTGTGACCGTGGACAAGTCATAGGGTTAAAGTGTGGCAACGGGTATATGCATGTCTAGGATTGGATTTAGGGAAAGCTTGGTACTTAAGCGGCCTTAATGACCCACCACCTCTTCTCTGGAATCCTACCTCGTGCATAGTATTCTTTCATCTTAGCTCACGAGACTTGTTAGTAGGCCAAGATAAGTGAAAACCGTAATTAAGGGAAATTTATCGAAATACCCCTAAGAGCGAAAATGACCAAAATACCCTTAGGTGTTGAATGTAAGTTTTGTGGATGCGACATGCATTCATATGATGTTCTGCTTAGGTTGCATATGGGTTGGGAGTTATGGAACGGAGGAAGTATATGAGGATCGCATGGTTTCTTGACAATCGTGGATACACTGACGGCTTTCAAAGCCCAATATGTAAATGAAGGTAGTTCCGCAACCGGGCTACCATGGTGTATGGGTTGGGTGGGTCAATATTTATATCCCCACCTGGTGTGACGGGGGACGGAGCCGGTGTGTAGCGGATGGATAATTTGGATGGGATTGTATTGCATGATTGATGAATGATGTTGTTTTTTTTAATGCTTATTCTTGTCGAGGGTTGTATACACTGAGTTTGTGAAAACTTACCCCCTCTTTTATTTTATTTTCAGGTGATGCTTAGTAGAAGGTTCGATGTTTGGAAGGACTCTGGGTGGCCAGCTAGCAAGATGATTTGGACTTGGGTTTTTTATTTCAAGCATTTAATTTTTTACTTCTTTTTAAGTATGTTTCAGACCAGATTGTAATAAGGTTTTCATTGTGTTATTATTACTTGAATTATTATTATTTTCAAAGAAATTACAAGAAGATGAACATGGGTTTTCTAAATTATAGTATGTTTTCTACGTTTTCGCGATTAAATTTCTAAATGATAAGTCTTTTTAAATCAAATGTTTCAACAAGGTTTTTGCAACTAAAAGGTGTGTTTTTTAAATTTAATTATGGTTTCTTTTATTTTAAGAAGTGTTTTCAATGAAAACACGATTTTCGCTAAAACACTTCAATGTGACACACCAGATTCTGCCATTAGGTCTGGGCCGGGTTTAGGGTGTTACACGTGTAGTCCGACCGTGTGTCCCCTGCACCTCAATTTTACAAGTCAGTATGCATGGTAGTAAACATACGAGCAGAGACACAGTCGTGTGTCTCAACTGTGTGAAGGACACGACCTAACACATGGGCATGTGCCTTGGCCGTGTGCCCTTAATTGGTTGATGACGTCAGAAACAGAATGTCAAGGTTTTTGTATACGGGCTGAGACACGGGCGTGTCATGGCCGTGTGAGGGATAAGGGCAGTGGACACGGGAGTGTTCCAGGCCGTGTGAAAACCCCTGTAGGTTTGAATCGAAAAATAAATCCACATGGGTTAGGGACATGGGCGTGTCCGGATATGCCCAGGCCGTGTGAGCTACACGGGGTTTCAGCACGATCATGTTAAGACGGCACACGGGCATGTCACTTTTCCACACGGGCGTGTGCCCTGTTGACCTTGAAATTTTTCAAAGTTTTATGAAGTACTCAGTTAAGCTCTACATCTTTTTCAAAGCTTGTTTTGGGTCTCGTGGGCTCGTGTTAGGGACTTTATGTTCAGTTTTCAAAAAGTTTTAATTTGGAAGAAAATTTATGGCACGGAATGTTTGTAAGCATGTGTTTAAGTACGATAACACCTCGTATTCTGTTCCAGCGTTGAACTCAGTTAAGGGGTGTTACAAGGTACATGCCCTTTCAAAAGACAAAGTAAACTTTTACAAACTTTGCTAAATCTAGGATTGTTGGTTGGATGTTGAGTCAATAGTCAAAAAGACGAACATGACCTAACCTACGCATGAAAAACAAAATCGTATGTTAAGTATGAACACAACTATATTTCTATAATCGACCATTTTAATATAATGTAAATAAATTAAAACACTAAAACATAATGTCATGAAATAACATTACCAAGACATATATCAAGATATACCATCTCACCGTATAATCATTTCATTTATGCTCAAATAACTAATATAAGTATATCATTTTTCATTCATCAAGTTCCAAAATGAGTCGATTGAACTATCTCACATATATACAACTTTTCTAGGATTTCAAATATGATATAAATAATCATTCACCATCTCAATTCATTTTCATGTACCATTTTACATTTTACATGTTTACCTCCCTATTAACCTGACTCAGACTCGGACTCAGACGGAAACACAGATGCAACCAATCACACCAGTTTGGCACCTAGTGCCTCATTGGAAAAATCTAAAGTATATGAATTGTGCCCTGCACTAATCGGTATAATCGAAGTAAAGTGGCACCCAGTGCCTCATCGACACATAGTCAAAGTAACCCTGAACTCTTCTTATCCTATGACATGTTAACTATATCGGACTCTGCCCAAACAATTAATAGGGTAACAATTTACTCAATTTCATTTATAAGCCAATTTCTCAATTCATTGTTGTCAATTCGTTAACCAATTTATCAATTTACATGCATAACATTATAATTCATCTTAACACAAAGCAAAATTTGAACTTACAATAATATACAATATTTCCAAATCTATTCAATTTAATCATTATTACAGATAACCAATCAAAATCAAATCGTGTCAAATCGATTTATCATTTCGAACTCACCTCATGATCTTACCATGTAAAATAGATTATGATTGCAGCAATTGAAATGGTTTGGATTATAGAAATACAAACCATAAAACCTAAACTATTCATTGACGACTTTATCTTTTTCCTTCCTTTTTGGAGGAATCTAGGTTGATGTTAGCTACGGATTAACATAAACACACAAAACCATCAATACACAATCAATTTCTCACTCAATTGCAAATTTATACAAATTTCACATTTTATTCAATTTAGTCCCCAAAACTGGGACTAACATAACTTTCAATTTCAAATTCCAAATTTCCATCCAATTTCACTGTAGTCCATTAGGGACCTCCTACTTTTCATCTCAATAGAAAAGTTTACAGTTTATACATTTTAGTTCCTAATGTACAAAAATTTCAATTAACTTCACAATTTAGTCATTTTTCACTTCAAGGCTTAAAGTCTATCACCTAAAGCTTCAATTCTCAACTATTGAAACTTTCAAAACTTTAACAGTTTAACAAATTGAGACATGGGTTAGCTAGATTAAGATCCCACGATCTAAAAAATATAAGATTTACAAGAAAAAGACTAAATTAAACTAACCAAATTTGTTGCTGAAATTAAACCCTTCAAGACCAAAAGCTTTTTCTCCCTAACAATGGAGGGTCGGTTCCATGAAGATGATGAAAAGAAAATGTTTTCTCTTTCTCTCCACTATATTAACTTTATTTCTATTTTACATTATAAATTTAATTAATTTTCAATTTTTTATAACATAAAAAACATACATATTAGTTCATCTACCGTCCACTCTTAATACCAAGGTGGTATTATTTATACTTTAGTCCGTAGATCATATTCTAATTAAAACTTCTATAGAAATCAAACTTTTACCACTTTTACAATTTAGTCCCCGTACCTAAATTAATCACTAATTTAACAAAATTACCTATCCAAAATTCAATTTACTTGTAATATAACTCTATAAATATTTAATAAATATATTTACAGGTTTGGTTTACGGATACGAGATCCTAAGATTAGATTTTTTGACACCGCTAACTTTCGGGTCGAGTCACCCCCTAAAGAAATTTCATCCTCAAAATTTACCTGAAAAAAGGTGGGGATACAAGGATCTCATTGATGCCTTGTCACACCCAATTTCCTTTAAATATGGAAATTAGGAATGATTGAGTGTTAAATTGAAAGAAGCCGTAAGATGGCAGTCTTTATTGAAAAGTTGGAAAAAGCTAACTAACAAATTTAGATAATGATTAAGACCTAATTTTGATTCCCTTGGAGTAAAAACAATTAGTACCTTAGTGGGAGATAAAATGATTATCATTGGATGGTTTCTATTGGGTTGAAAATAGTACATGAAGGGCTATAAATAGCTGGGAAATGACTTCCCAAGGAGAGTTCTTCTTAATCCTATTTCATTTTTCTCTCTTTTTCATATTCTCCTTTGGTTGCTCCAAAGAAGAGATAGTTACAGTAAGCTCTGCATGGAGCGATGATCCTTAAGTTTTAGACGAAAAAGTAGAGAATCTAGTAGGCTGCTGCTAGAAGAAATAAAAGCTTTGGCATTTGGAAAGGCTAAGCTGAGGAGGAAAATAAGCATCAAGTGAGTTTCTGTACTCCACCATTGGAATGTTTTATGGCCAACATTTTTTGTTTTGAATACTATGAGAATGTAGGAACTCTACTCATTGTGAATGCTAAGCTCGCATAATGTAACATCCCGATTTTGGGCCTAATTAGAATAGTGGTTTTGAGACCACAAATCCAAAGTAGAAATAATTTTTTTATGATTGTTTTGAGGTCCATGATATGTTTTCATGATTGTGTGAAAGTTTCATGAAGAAATTTTGTGAATAAGTGTCCAATTTAACTTTTAGGACTAAATTGCAAAAGTTACAAAATATGACATTCTAGAAGCTTTAAGTATGAAATAGCTTTGGATTATTAATTAGAGGTCCTTAAATTGCAAATTTACCAATTTCTAATTTTATGGACAAAAATAGGCATGCTTGGATAAAATTTGAAAGTTTAGTAAAAAGGGCATTTGGTCATTTGGTTAATAAAAGATTAAAAAGGGAAAAATCAAGCAAAATTTGCTAATCTTTCTCATGTGGGTGTCAAAATTTCTAAGGAGCCATAGCTAGGGTTTCTTCACTTTCCAAGATTGATAGTAAGTGCATCCTAGCCCCGTTTTTAATATTCTTTACATTTTTGAAGTTGTCATCAATCGATCTAGCTATTTCTACCATTATTTTGAGCTAGGGTTCATGTTAAAAAACTTACCCATGTGTGACATGCATGTATTTTTATGTTTAATGGAGGAATATGAAAGTTTAATGTGTGATAAACATCTTTTACAAAGAGATTTTTCACTAAAACACCTAAAAATGACCTTTTTGTAAAAGTTGTAAAATAGGTGGTAAAAATTTGATTTGAAGGAAAATGTGGGCTGTTATAAATATGATATAGGTTCGGCTAGGCTTGGGTAACAAAGAAAATGAGTACATTTCATGTTGTGAGCCTAAGGACTAATTTATAAATATGTAAAAGTTTAGGGGTAAAACTATAATTTTACCAAAGTATGATTTATGGGCTGTTTTGAACAATGTGATAATTAAATAAGTGAAATTTACTATTATAGATCAAGAAAAACAGAGTCTGGACCTAAACTGAGGGAAGAACAAAGTTGTAGACTAAATCGAATAGTTAGCCATATTTTGGTATCGAGGTAAGTTTGTGTGTAAATAATTCAACATCATGTATTATGTATCTAATACTTTGATATTGCATAAAATGTATATTTGTCTCTATGGATTTGGTTAATGATGACTCGATGATGATCCGGTGAAGATTTGGTACTTCGAAATCTCGGTTAAACCTTAGGAATAGATAGGATACAAATGTCATAACATTAGGGTTACTGAGATTCTGTATAAGACCATCTCTGGGATATGGCATCAGCATGCAAATTTCATGTAAGACCACGTTTGGGACATGGCTTTGAAAATAAGACTTCGTATAAGACCATATCTAGGATATGGCATCGATATGAGACATCATGTAAGACCATAGCTGGGCTATTGGCATCGATATGTGGTCTCATGTAAGACCATGTTTGGGATATGGCATTGGCATCTTACTATGTGTATGAGATTTCCCGGGTATCCTTTAGTATTCCAAGTGGTTCAACGGGTAATCCAAAGATTATGTCAAAGAAATGACAAGGTATGATCATGTTGGAAGGGTACAGGTATGTACACAAGGCTCATGAATATTGAGATTATGAATCGATGAGACCTCGGTAAGAAGTGAATGAATGAATCATGATAATGAGTTTTATTGTACACTATGTAAATTCCATGATTTAAGATGCATCTATGATACTTGATGACGTTGTGATAAATTATATTATGTTATGTGTATAATAATGCATGACTAATGTTGTTAAGTATTTACATGCTAACTTACTAAGGTTAAAGCTTACCCCCTTCCTTTTCATCCCTTACAGTGACACCAAGCTAGCTCAGGGATCTGAAGTCGTCGGAGCATCAATCACACTATCAACTTGGTCATTTGGGTATAATTGGTTTTGATATTTTGAATATAACATGTATAGAGGACTTGGTCTTTTTGTTTATGTGTCATATTAATTTGGCCCAATATGTTGGCTAAAAATGACTTGATGATTTATTTTGTATATGGCCATGAGATATGACTTATATTGATTATTGGTTTATGCAATTGTGATGTGGATGATGGTTATGTGTATGTGATGAGACATGTTGTGGCTATGAATGCTTGGTGATTTAATTGGGATTTGATTTATATGATGATAACTAAGATATGAATGTGTAAAATGGAGTAAATTGATGTTACTTATTGCATGTGATTTGGTAAGCTTGGCTTAACAAGGTATGGTAACATGAGCATGTATAAGTTGATATAGTTTTGCCAGGAACATGGCTTATTTGATGATGTTTAAGTACTTAATTATGCCATGTTAAGTGCCTTTGAAGTCTTGTATGTATTTGTGCAAATACGGGTGGCAACTGGCTTGGAAAATAGCCTCAAAGTTGTCCACATGGGTAGACACACGGGCATGTGTCTAGGCCGTGTGTGACACATGGTCAGCCCCATTAGTGTGTGATCTAGCCGTATGTCTCCTGCATCTTAATTTTAAGAAACAAAATGCCCAGTAGTAAACATACAGGCATGGGACACAGCCGTGTGTCTCGACCGTGTGAGAGACACAACCTTGGGACATGGGTGTGTGCCCTGGCTGTGTGAAGTCTGCACTTAATTTATGAAAATTCATGAAAATTAAATTTTCTACATGGCCTAGCACACGGGCGTGTGACCCTATTTTGTTGATGACATCATAAATAGAGAGTTACATGGCCTGAGGACACAGACGTGTCCCAAGCCACACGGGCGTGTGAGGCCATATTGCCTACCCACATGGGCTTGTGACCCCTGTTTTGATGAAAAATTTTCTAAGTGTTTTGTAAAAGTTCTGAAAGTTCTCGATTTAGTCTCGAACCATTCCCAATATATGTTTTGAGCCTCGTAGGCCCGTAATAGGGACAATATGCATATGTATGAATGGTTTTAAATTGGATGAAATTTTATGGCCTAGTTTTGTGTGAATGTTTATGATTAAGTCTGGTAAAGCCTCAAACCTTGTCCCGACGTCAGATACGGGTAACGGGTGTAACACATAAGGTTCAATAGGAACATAGGTATTCGCAAGTGTGTCAGTGTAACACCCCTAACCTATATCTATTGTCAGAATAGGATTATGAGGTATTACCGATCATTACACATCATTTAATATATATCTCATACAAATTCCATTCATTCAAACATATTGTCCCTTTTAAGGGCCTACAAGGCCTTAAACATGTTTTAGAAGTGGCTCGGGACTAAACCGATAACATATAAAAATTCTAGATACTTAGAAAAATTTTTAACATTTCAAATGTCACAGGCCCGTGTGAACAGGCCGTGTGCCTCACAGGGCCAGTAGACACGCCCGTGTCATAAACCATGTAGAAACAGGGCATATATATTAACTTGTATCACACGGCTGAAGACACGCCCGTGTGCCAGGTCGTGTGAAAATTGGAGAGTATACTGACTTGGGTCACATGGCCAACCACACGCCCATGTGTCTAGCCCGTGTGCCTTTTAGGGGGTATACTAACTTGTACCACACGGTAGGTCACACGCCCGTGTATGAGGCCGTGTGGAGCATACTGACTTCGATTTACTTTCAACATCAGGGGACACACGGCCGTGTAACATGACCGTGTGTCACACACGGCTGAGACACACGCCCATGTCCCTGCCCGTGTGGACAAAAATAGGCTATTTGCAAAGCCATTTTACCACCCTATATACACAAGTATACACAAACATAAATGACAACATTTCATAACCCAATTGGCAACCATTCCATAAGATTTCATACATATAATATACCAATTCAATTTAGTACTCAATCACCTAATTAATATCATGCATTATCCATTCATGTGCCAAATACATATCAAAACATCATTTGCATATTTTCATTTCATCTATTTTTTCCAAAACATATATCATAATTGAACACTTACACACAACCAAAACATGATACCAAAATAAGCCAAATCACATGGCTTAACTTATATACAAAAAGTACCAAATCCATAACCTCAAGTAACCATAATTATCACCATTAAAACTAGCCTATACTTGCCATATTTACAATTATCCACAAGTTCAAAAGTACCAATCGGCAATTGGATAGTGTGATGTGAAACTCAGACTTGTCCGAAATGAGTGAGCTAACGTGTAACACCCCTTACCCGTATCCATCGCCGAGACAGGTATAGGGCATTACCGGGCTAAAACATAAACATACATACAGAACCGAGCCATAAAATTTCTTTTGAACACAAAACTGTACATACACATGCACATCGTCCCTAATACGGACCTACAAGGCCTAAAGCATACATCGGGGGTGATTCAGGATTAAACTGTGAAATTTAGGAAATTTTTTATAGAACAGGGTCACACGCTCGTGTGGACACGAGGACACGCCTGTGTGCCCTTAACACGGTCATGTCCCCAGGCCGTGTAACTCTCTGTTTATGATGTCAGAATAAATTTAAGATCACACTGCCAAGTCACACACCGTGTGCTAGGCCGTGTGGCGAATTTAATTTTCGCATTTAACGTGCAGACTTCACACGGCCTGGGCAGATGCCCATGAACTAAGGCCGTGTCCTCCACACAGCTGAGACACACAACCTTGTCTCTGCCCGCGTGTTTACTACCATGCATACTGACTTGTAAAACTAGGGTGCAGGGGACACACAGCTGGACTACATGCCTATGGGGCTGACCGTGTGTCACACACGGCCTAGACACATGCCCGTGTGTCTACCCGTGTGGACAACTTTGACGCTATTTTCCTAGCCCTCTTGTCACCCTTAACAACCCCAACACACACTCACATGCCAATGGTGGTTGTCATGGCGTAAAAGGGTTACTTAGACACCCATAGCTTTAACTCATGCATGATAAATTCATATAAAGTATACCTAATTGGGACTCTTTGACTTGTTAAGTTCGTTCAATACATTTCTTTACCTTTATTAATATAGTGATCATGCCAATTGACATCATTTATCCGTCAAGAATAAATTCCACATTTTATCAACCATTTGGCACACACCATAGAAGTAATAACACGTCTCATGCATGTAACAATAATTAGGGATTTCAACCCAATAATCAATATGAGCCATATTTCATGGCCATATACAAAATGGAATAATATACCAAAAGGAGCCATCACTTTGGCTAACAAATATGACACATATAACAAAATACTAAGTCCCCTATACATGCCATACTTAAATGTAGTAAACTAATTATACCCGAAAAGATTTGTTGATAGTGTGACTCAAGCTTCAACATCCACGATCCTTGAGCTAGCTTGACGATGCTGTAAGAAAGAGAAAAAGAGAGGGGTAAGGATATAACTTAGTAAGTCGAGTGCAAATAATAAACAACATAAGTCATGAAATTTATGGATTAAACATGCTGTCAATTTCCAACACATCATCATATTACACATATTGAACACATTAAGAATTGATAATAAATGCCTATGAACATCATGCTTATCTTACTCTTTCATAACCATACCAAATTTTCCAACATGAATCGAGTCCAATACTCATGAAGTTTACGTACATACCTGTACCATACATTCTTACTCATTCTACCCCACTTCTTAACCATAATCTTGAACGACCTGTTGAATCACCCTGAATACTAAAGGACGTTCGGAATCATCATGCACCACATAGAATTCTAAAGTCATGTCCCAAACATGGTCTTACATAGGTCTACATATTGATGCCATATCCCAGATATAGTTTTATACAAAATCTCACATCAGTGCCGATGCCATGTCCCAAACATGGTCTTACATAGGACCTCACATCGAGGCCATGTCCCAGACATGGTCTTACACGAAATCTCATATCAATGCCATATCTCAGATATGGTCTTACATGAAATCACATATCGAGCCCGGCGCCATATCCCAGATATAGTCTTACACTGGCACAATATCAATGCCGATGCCATGTCCTAGACATGGTCTTACACTGGCTATCATATCAACACCGATGCCATGTCCCAGACATGGTCTTACACTGGCTCTTATTAATCGTGATGTCATGATATTCGAATCCTATGCACTCCTTAGGGTCACCCAAGACTTCCAAGATATAAGGCTATCACCAAACTTTCAGTAAATCGTCAAAAGGCAATTTCATTAGATTATTCATACATGTATCATAGAACATCAATTATTAAATGCATGATAATGGAATTTTTAAATTACTTACACCCAACTTACCTTGGTGCAAAAATTGACAATTTGCGATTTAGTCCACAACCTTGCCTTTTCCTCGATCAAGGTCTATTCCTCGTCCCTCTTGATCTATAATATCTCACTTAGCTCATTTAATACATGCACTATTCAATTTAGGACAAAAATCACAATATGGAAAAATTATAATTGTGCCCTAAAAATTTCACAAAATTACGAAATTGCCCCTAGGCTTGTAAAATGAAAGGTACCCATTTTTCCCATTATTCAAGCCTAGTCGAATCATTTTCTCTCCTATACCAACTCACATTTTTCATTTATTCATACATTTACACATAGTTTCTACAACTTTTACAATTAGGTCCTTTTTATCAATTTTACCAAAAACCACCTAGTAAAAGTTGTTTATCACTCCTCAAGCTTTCATATTCTTCCATTAGACATCAAAGCACAAGCATATCATTCATGGGTATATTTTTGAACATGAAACCTAGCTCAAATTAAGGGTAAAAATAACTAAATCAAGCTACGAGGACTTCAAAAATATGAAGAACCTTAAAAATGGGGCTAGGAGCACTTACTTTGAGCTTGAAAGATGAAAGAAACCCTATCTATGGCTTCTTGTGAAATTCGGCCAAGGAGGATGAAGATGGACATAATTTTGACTATTTTTCCCTTTTAATTCTTTTAATAACCAATGGACCAAAATGCTCTTCCATTAAAACTTTGATATTTTTTCCCTCCTATGTCCATTTTTGTCCATAATGACATATAATGGCCTAATTGCTAAATAAGGACTTCAAATTTCAAATCTCATCACAATTAAGCCCTTAAATCAACTAGAACACATGTTTTTCACTTATTGCAATTTAGTCCTAATAACTCAATTGGACACCTTATCGGTAAAATTTCTCTTCGATATTTTCACATAGGCATGCATATATGTCATGGACCTCATAACATTCATAAAATAATTATTTCTATCTCGAATTTGTGGTTTTGAAACCACTCTTCCAACTAGGCCCTAATTCGGGATGTTACATAACGAACCTTTATAAAATATAGAAAAAGAAACAGAGTAAGCTTTATAACTTAGTAAGCTCGTATAACTTAGAATTAAACTTACCATTTATACCAAATCAATACAAATAATTAAGGTAAACTCCATACAATTTCCAAATGCCTAACACAAACATTCATCCATTGGTTAATCATATAACACATGAAGTCATCCATTATTACAATTCAATACTCAATATATATTGTATTCAACATTTCATTCTCAATCATATAATCAATAATTCATTCAATAACAGTACTTATCCATGTAAACAAAATTTATGCCCGTTGAACCTATTTGAACTTTAAAGGATACTCGGTTGATATACATCAGTAATCCGTCAATTCATTATCATTTTTGCTCTTTGGAGCCATGATCAGTAAGCTCCTCCTGAGCTGATGAACAGTAAGCTCTATTGAGCAGAAACAATAAGCTCTGATGAGCTGAACGGTAAGCTCATTGTAACACCCCAAACCCAGCCTAGATGTTATGGTCGAATCTGGCGATGTCACACTGAGGTGTTTTTCGAAAACATAATTTTGTTGAAAAGAATCCGTTCTATATTAAAACCTCTTTGTAATCTTAACGAAAATTTAGGATATTTAGTAAACCCTTTTTACACATTTACCTTTGCTACTTGTTTTTAATGATGATTTTAAAGGCCGTCGTGTATCATGTTAAAACGTCTTTAATTTTAAAAACGTTGTCTTTTGCAGAAGCTTATGAAATGTGTTGCGTAAATGTACTGTCTTTAAAAAATAGTTATCTTTTGAAAACTCGTTGTTTTCCTACGACTAGCAGTTTATATCAAAGCAAGTAAAAATCCCAAATTAAAAGTTAAAACTTTAAAGAGGCCTTATTACATAAAAATACCCAAATTTAAATTACTAATAAATTAAAAATCCAATATCGAGGCATAAATGGATGTGTGGCTTCCTTCGAGCCCCTCGCAGTACCAATCCACCTAAGGATTACCTGCGTAGATAAGTAGAAGGGTGAGTTTATGAAACTCAATGTGTAATCCCTTAAAAAAACAAATAGTCAGTCATACGATAGGCAAATACGGTTTGGGCCTAAGCCCGTTTGAGTAACAGTCCAGTATCAGTTAGGACCTTAACCCATTACAATAACAATATCAGTCTAGGCCTTAGCCCATTTCAGTAATAGTAATAGTACAGAAATGCAATCAGAATCCTACCTATCCATCCTCTACACTCCACTCTGTCCAGCCCTACACTCCATGTGGGGATAAAATCAACCCACCCATCCCTACACTCCAAAATATAGCATCGGTTGTGACACTAAACAGTATTTGCAGCAAAGCTGCCAGTACAGTACACTTCCTCCAATAAGTAATAACCCATCCCTATGCAACATATCATAATATCAAGCATGTATGCAATATATATAAAATGGCATGCTTGATTACAGTCATACATACATAAGGGCATAATAGTCATTTATCAATTTGGGGTCTAGATATACTTATCGACCCAACAATAGGTCCACAGTAGTCTCGGGCGACCCGTGCAACCTTAATAGTCAAACAGTGAAAATGGGCCTAGGGCACATAATGGGGCCCATGTGGGCCCACACGCCCCTGTGGCCCACAAAGCCCAAAATTGGCCTTGACCGTGTGAACTACATAGCCTGGCCCAGTATTCTCCACACATCTGTGTGGTTTACTCGTGTGGGCCCACAGGCCCATTGGGCCTACACGGTCCAAAACGACCTAAGCCCATGAAATTGCTCATGGTGGCCTCTACGATTAAACACCCATGTTTATGCGTTCAAATTACCACACGAGCAAGCATACGCCCATGTAGTGTCAATGGTCACATTTATCGGCTTTTGGTTGATCTACGATTTGGGCAGTGTTTACACACCTGATTGCGAAAGTGCGCAACTAGACCACGAGTACTCCAATCTATTTTAAACAAAAGCTTCGGTTAATAGCCTAAAAATCGAGTTAAAGTGAACCCTAATCAAACACTTATTCATAATATTACCTATCACTCGCCTTGATCGATCAATTGTGGCTTGTTCAAGAGACTGGTTGTAATCCCTAAAGATTACCTGTATTCCAACAGAGACTTGTTATCTAAAACCATACCCACAAATAGTTGAACCAAGTATATAACATCTTACCTAAAACATAGAACTAAGAATGAGAGATAGCGATATTTGACAAACACCCAAAGCACACCCTTAACCTGAAGCACGAGATGGAACAATCGCACCTCCTAGCAGAAAACAACAGAAAAGGGAGGTGTTAGATAAAAAGTTATTTTGCCAGAAGAGAGAGAATAGTAATCGTGCACTCTAACCATAGAAGGGGTAATTTTCTATCACAAAAGATGAAAGAAGAGCAATAAAAGTGAGGGAAAAGAGAGAAAAGAACCTTGCACTCGAACCCGACTGATTAGAGAACAGTTGCCAAAAACCGTACAGAGAGGGGAAGAGATGAGATATTCGGTCACAATAGCAAAATGAAAAGAAAGGAAATATGTTAATCATGAAAGAAATCGAAGGAGGGGGAGAAGGTATATTCGGCCAAGAGAAGAATTAGTTAGGGAAGGAAAGGAAGAGGAGAAGAATAAGTTATCAATAAAGAGGGAAAGCCGATTGGGGAAAAGGGAGAGATGTCTATTCGGCAAAAGCAAAAAACAAACATGCAAGCATACCCGAATGGTCAATATAAAAATTTGACCACCCCAAAACAAAGGATGAAAGAACCTGAAAGCAAAGTCAGAAGCCAACAGTGAGGAGGAAAAAGAAAAAAATGCACAGAAACCGAAACTAACATTCATACTAAGCCAAAAACCTCCCCAAAATCGAATTCATTGGGTGCTTACAATCCCAATTCGACACCAATACTCCCTCCACTTCAAATCCCACATTTTTTTCCCTTAATCTCTCCTAAAATCTCTCTTCCATCCACTCTAAACGATACCTATCCAACTACCCCACATATCCTCCTAAATTTCAGCTACACATACCCCACTCCCGCCAAACATTCCAACCACCCCATCAACAATAGAATCCCTCTGCCATACAACCTCTTAGACGACATAACAGCAAAATTGTAATACCCCTTACCCGTGTCCGAGACCCAGACAAGGTACAAGGCATTACCATAGGTAAATAGGGAATCTCCGAAAAATACGGGTCATAAAATTTCACTCCATATTAAAACCAATTAAACAAATTCATATTGTCCTTATCATGGACCTACGAGGCCCAAAACATATGTAAAAAGTAATCCGGGACTAAACCGAGAGCTTAAGAAAATTTTAAGAAAATTTCTAGGTTTAAGCCTCACACGTCAGAGTGAAGGCAATGCACACGCCCGTGTGCTTTGGGACACACTCGTGTCCCTGGCCCGTGTCCCTCACATGGCCTAGACATGCCCGTGTCGTCGCCCATGTTCAAAAAACTAGACATTCTGTTTATGACATCATCATTCATTTAGGGGCAAACGGCCAAGGCATACGCCCGTGTGCTAAGCCGTGCCCTTTACACAGTTGAGACACACGGCCGTGTCTTTGCCCATGTGTTTACTACCATGCATACTGACTTGGAAATTTTTGGTGCAGGGGACACATGGCCATTCAACAAGCTCATGGGGCAGACCGTGTGTCACACATGGCCTAGACACTTCCCCGTGTGTCTACCCGTGTGGACCTTTTTGGAGGCTATTTTCCAAGCTAATGGTCATCCTCAATCACTCATACATTCAAACACACTTGATAACATGCAACATGTGTAACACCCTAAACCCAGCCTAGACGTTATGGCTGAATCTACGATGTCACATTGAAGTGTTTTTCAAAACTCTAACTAGATGAAAAATCCGTTCTTCAAAACTTCTTTGGGTTATTAACAAAATTTGAGATGTTTTGTTCATTCTGAAACTCTAGTTGGTTTAACTTAATTATTTATAATATTAGAGTGTTATTAATCTTTAAAATAAAGTGTGTTACGTAAACGTGGTGATTTCAGAAAACATTTGTTTTAATTTTCTTGAAAACCCGAGACCTAATACTAACAGAAAAATTCAAGTAAATAAATCCCAAATTAAAATGAAAATTAAAGATGCCTTATTACAAAATAAAAACCCAAATAAAAATTTGAATTATAGTATAAAAGAAATAACTACGTCAATTGGCAACCTCGGAGTCCTCCACCGCCTTGATCTGTCTAAGCCTGAGGGTTTCCTGAACAGACAACAGATGGGTGAGTTTACTAAAACTCAGTGTGTGAAATCCCAAAACATACGGTCATAGTAAACTCAACTTGGGCCTAAGCTCTTTCGGTATCAGTTAGGCCTCAGCGTTACTCAAGAACAAAA
The DNA here is from genome assembly GCA_025698465.1 of Gossypium longicalyx. NCBI lineage: Eukaryota > Viridiplantae > Streptophyta > Magnoliopsida > Malvales > Malvaceae > Gossypium > Gossypium longicalyx. The sequence goes on along the minus strand of CM047007.1, from coordinate 44,643,480 downwards.
GATGAGTGCGGGCACGAGCCCATTTTAGTACAAAGATGTGATGCGAGCACGAGCCCATTTCAGTATGGTATGCAAACAAAGAATCCTACCTAATCCATCTGCTACACACCATCTCCGTACCAACCTTACACACCACGTGGGGACATAATCGACTCACCCAACCCTACACACCAAATCGTACCAATTTCGGTACTAAAACAATATTTGTAGTAGAGTTGCCAGTAATAGGCTTCTAGCCTTTCAGTACACTTCCTCCAACATCATATATCCCACCCTGTTAATGCAACATAATATCATACGTGTATGCGGAAAATGTCATGCTCAAAAAAGTCATACATAATACAAGGGTATTTCAGGCAATTTACCTCACAGGGGTATAATGGTCATTTCATCAGTTTAGGGTCTAAGTATACTTACCAACCCAACAGTAAGTTCACAGTCGTCTTAGGCAACCCGTGCAACCTTAATAGTCAACCAGTGATAATGGGCCTAAAGCCGATATTGTCAGCCCATGTGGGCCCATACTCTCGTATGGCCCACATAGCCAAAAAATGGCCTTTGCTGTGTAGTTTACACAGCCTGACCCACAATTTACCACACTTTGTGTGATTCTTTCTTGTGGGGCCCACATACCAATTGGGCTTACACGGCCTAGCTCGGCCCAAAATGGCCCAATACCGTTTCAGCTCATGAAATCGCTCATGGCCATCTCATCGACAACATGGCTTCGTTTTACTACTCGGCCTACCGCACAGGCGGCCACATGCTCGTGTGGAGTTGACGATGCACTCTTCAGTTTTCAGCTTTTACTGTTTTATAGTTTTTGCAGTGTGATTACACACATGTTTGCGGAAAGTGATACGAGACCACGAGCACCCTAACCTATTTCAATAAAAGCTTTGGTTAGACACCTATCACACGAGTTGAAAGAAACTCTAATCAAACTTGTACAAAGATCACTTACTATCACCTTGCTTGAGTGAGTGACAAGAGAAAGATTCCTGATTGATTCAGAAATGTTAGCAAACTCCTTCACTCCACGAGCGATACTAAACCCGAAGGAACATCATGACCAGGAGAGAAATGAAATGAGAATTAGCGTTAAGGAAAAGACGAGGAAACTGAAAGAGAAGAAACCAATAGGGACTTACCAACAATATTCGGCCAACCCCAAGCAACCACCGAAAGCACAGAGAAACAATAGAGGCAAAGTGGACCAATTGAACTCCTATCCATGAACGACAGAAGAAAAGGTGTTAGTAGAAAATATCCTAACAAAAGAGAGAAACAGGAGGGGAACATAAGCACTTACCGAATTGCCAGAGGCCTCTTGCAAATTGCCACCAAGAACACAACAAGAAAATAAAGGGAAGTAGTTAGCAATGGTACAAGATGGACAGAGGTGATAAAGGAGAGGCTTGAAAGAGAAGAGAAATGACAAACTATATGGTAGAACCATAAGAAAAAAAAGTGTAGAAGGTGTTCGGTTCTCAGCCACGTGAGGAGGGTGCTTGATGAGAGTTGAGAGAAAATAGATGAAGAGAGAAAAGGTATTCGGCCAGGGTTTGAAGAACTATTAGAACGAATCCCCAAATGGTCACTTCGGCCTCAACCCCTAAATATGAAAAAGAAAATAATAGATGAAGAGTAAAAATCACAACAACATTCGACACTCCCAGGAGAAAGAACTGAAAGCAACAAAACTAATGACCAAACACCAGACTTTGCTTAAAAATCGAATATTCCTAAGAGGGAGAGTCCAACTTTGGCACATCCTCTACCAGTCTACTCAAACCTCCTAATTTCTCTCCCCCTATCACTCCTCAGATTAATCAACATAATCTTACCTAACCGCATCCCCAAGAACCGAATTTTTCTCCAACAAGTCCCTAGAATTTGGTCACACTCCCTACAGTCCTTAACACCCTAGTTTTAGTCCAACTACAACATTTCCCTAGCGTTAGTAGCAAAGCAAAATAAAATGTTCCTCTGAGTTGTCAAGCCTCGAACCTCAGATCTCCTAAAACACTCCACACGCCCTCAACCACTAGATTCGTAGGCTTTTTATGTCATACTTTAACTACATTTACTTTAAGAAGCCTACTGTCTCTAGCCAGGGTTTATTCAAGTAGAAGCAAAATTTTGCTCAGGCCAAGGCTTGAACCCATGACTTCCCAGACACTCCTAAAGCACACAACCACAAAGCCAGACATAGTTTCACCCTTGAACATACAAAATTAGTTTTAACAAGGTTTTCAAGATTTAAGAAAAATGGGGCATTACAATTCTACCCTCCTTAAAGAAAATTTTGGCCTCAAAATTTACCTGATCAAAATAGATGAGGGTATTGTCGTCGCATCGCCTCCTTGGGTTCCCACGTAGCTTCTTCAGAACTGTGATTTCGCCATAGTACTTTAACCAGTGGAACTGACTTCTTTCTCAAGACCTTTACATCATGATCTAAAATTTGAACTGGTTCATGTTCAAAAGTCAAATCCGATCTAACTTCAATTTCCTCAATCGGCATAATATGCGTAGGGTCAGTGCGGTAGCATCTCAACATAGAGACGTGGAACACATCATGAATCCGCTCTAATTCCGGAGGTAGCTCTAACTGGTAAGCAACTGTCCTACTCTCTTCAATATGCGGTATGGTCCAATAAACCTTAGGCTTAACTTGCCTTTACGCCCAAATCTTAATACCTTTTTCCATTGCGAGACTTTCTTAAAGACAAGATCTCCCACAGCATACTCAATTTCCCTATGCTTCAAGTTCGTACATGAATTCTGTCTATTGGACAATGCCTTCAATCGATCCCAAATTAGTCTAACCTTACCCTTAGTATCAGATACTAGCTCAGGACCCAGCACACGCCGTTCACCCAACTCAGTCCAACATGAAGGAGTGTGACACCTGTATGCTAGACTGGTAGCTATTGTTGTAAGCAAATTCTGCTAGCGGCAAGTAATCCTCCCAACTGCCTCAGAAGTCAATTACACAACTCCTTAACATATCCTCCAGTACCTGAATCACCCTCTCTGACTGATCATCTGTCTGAGGATGGAATGCAGTACTGAAGTCCAATCGTGTACCCAGAGCTTTATGCAACTTCTTCCAGAATTGAGACGTGAAGCGAGGATCTCTGTCAGATATTATAGAAACTGGTACCCCATGCAGTCTCACTATCTTGGATACATATAGCTAAGCCAGTTTCTGTAACGAATAATCTGTGCTAACCGGTATGAAATGGGCAGTTTTGGTTAATCGATCCACGATAACCCACACAGAATCTTTCTTAGAAGGCATTAGGGGTAGCCTACTATCAAAGTCCATAGTTACTCTTTCCCACTTTCACATCGGAATTTTAATTGGCTGAAGCAACCCAGCAGGCAACTGATGTTCTGCTTTAACCTATTGGCAAGTAAGATGTTTCCCCACAAAGTTGGTAATCTCAAGCTTAAGACCTGGCCACCAATATACCTCACAAAGATCTTTGTACATCTTATTTCCACGTGGGTGCATAGCATAGGAGCTACTATGCGCCTCTTGCAGTATAGCCTACCTCAAATCAGTATTCTTAGGTACACAAATTCTGCCTCGGAAATAAGGTACCCCTTCACTATTCAGCCCAAAATACACAGTATTACCATTCTCAATTTAACGGAACCGAAGACCCATAGACTCATCATCCAACTATTTACTCTTAATTTGCTCGACCCACACTGGTTTAACTTGAAGCTCAGCAAATAAGCTACCATCATCAAATAAGCTAAGACGAGCAAACATTGCTCTCAGATCAGTCATAGCCCTACGGCTCAGTGCATCGGCCACCACATTTGTCTTACCAGGGTGGTATTCAATTGAATAGTCATAATCCGTAAGCAGCTCAATCCATCTACGCTGCCTAAGATTCAACTCATTCTGAGTAAGGAGATACTTGAGGCTCTTGTGATCCGCGTAAATGATACACTTCTCACCGTACAAGTAATGCCTCTAAATTTTTAATGCGAATACCATTGTGGCCAATTCCAAGTCGTGTGTTGGGTAATTCATCTCGTGAGTCTTAAGCTGGCGTGACGCGTATGCTACCACCTTACCCTCTTGCATCAACACACAGCCTAAAACAACATATGATGTATCACTGTAAACAGTAAATTCTTTCCCAGACTCCGGTTATATCAAGACAGGGGCCTCTGTCAGCACTTTCTTGAGCTTCTCAAAGCTCTTTTGCTGCTCATCAGTACAGATAAATGGCATGCCCTTACGTAGCAGTTTCTAAGGTTCGTACGGGGCTTTCGGACGTCGTAACTCGGTTGAATCGAATCGTACACATAGATTCCAAGCTTATACATATTCGAATTTTGTGTAAATATACTATCACATTATACATTTCAGCATATATTATTCGTATTTAATCAAATAAATAACATCTATTTGCTTATAAACTTACATCGTTCTAACACTAACGGATCGAAATGACTATTCGACAATATTTGACTTTCCCCGATCCAAATCCGATTTCCACATTTCTTGATCTAATTCAATACAAATTCAACTTATTTAATAATATATTCAATCAAATTTATCCAAAAACACATAAATGGGCTAATTACACTTTTACCCCTGAGATTTCATATTTTTCCTAATTTAGTCCCTATTTCACAGAACACAAAATACACAAAATTTCTATACACCCATTCATAGTCGAAACTTTATGGTGTTTAAACAAGCCCACATGTTTCATTTATTTCTCATTTTAGTCCCTCAAAATCTCATTTTTACAATTTAGCCCAAATTACAAAATTCATCAAAAATTCAAAGACAAAATATATCAACCCAATACATATCTTTTATTTTCCAATAACTAACATCACAAAGCTCACAATTTCATCAATGGCGTATTTCAAAATCATCAACTAAATCAGAAATTGAGACATGGGCTTGATAGAACACTAAGCAATGATAACAAAAACGTAGAAATTATCAAAAACAAAACAAAACTCATACCTTAATCAAAGAACAACCATGGCTGAACCTTAAAAATCCATAAATGGCTTTCTTCTTCATTACATTCGGCTAAAGATGATAAAAGATGGACTAAATTCATTTTAGTTTGATTTATTAACCTTTAATAATTATTTAACTATTATAACCTTACTAAAATAATCTTTAAAACATATAAACCAAGGTCATAAATGTCCACTAGCCTTTCAAATGATTTAATTACCATTTGAGGACTCCCACTTTAAAAGCCGTAGCTAATAAACACTTCTATCAAATAGAATGCAACTTTTACGCTTTACGCGATTAAGTCCTTTTTAATAAATCGGCACACAAACGATAAAATTTTCATACAAAATTTTCACAGATATCAATTCACATATTATAAACACGGAAAATAATATTAAAATATTTTTCTGACTCAGATTTGTGGTCCCAAAACCACTGTTCCAAATAGGGTCTAAACCGACTGTTACAACTCTCCCCCACAAGGGATTTTTGTCCCCAAAAATCTTACCAGAGAGTAGATTAATGATTTACTTCCACATAAAACAATACAAATTCACACATGATTTCGAATTTCACACTTCTTTAATCTCTCAAGAAATATTCTGATCCGACTTTCACTGTACATCATATTAAACTGAATTGTTTATAACCGTATTGAACTACCTTCATTTTCTGCTCAATTTGTTTGATAACATTAATCCTGCGGATCATTACCTCATAAAACTCAATCTCGAAACAATAGAGTTCGATAACTGCAACCGTACAATACCTCATATTATGTCATTAATATAATCACATGATAGCTTATCGAATAACAATAGTCTTTCTTTGTTGCCTTCAAACTCTTACACATTGACAAAACATAGTTTCGAGAATTTGAATTTTTCTTCTTTTTTTTTTCTGATCACGCCACAATCTCGTACTCAAAATTTATAGTAATTTCTTCCAGAATCACAATATAACTTCCAGATTTCAATCTAAAACATTGTTAAATAGGCACCACGTGCAAACTGACAAGCCATGAAATGAATAACTCAACTAATTATCAAAATTGAAATCCATGCATAAAAAAAGACTTATTTAGACAGTCATCGATAATTCAGATAACATCTATCTTATTCAAAGATAAAGATAATTCTGATACAGAATTGATCAGCACTTTATTTCTACAATCAACAAAGTCAGGAATACCATATTTCACATTCATTCAATGATATCACATCTTAAATTTTTGTGTATCTTGTTAATCCCGTATGAACAAACAAACTACCACTGAGAGTTTCTTGTAGCAGTTGTTACATAATCCTAGAGCTTTTCAGTATACAAACTCTATCTCAAAATAACAATTAATCTTCGATTCCACATCTGAGGTTCTGAATCAGAAATTAACTTATGCTAAACCCCCTTTTTTTTAACTTATAATTCGTTGACACATTTCTGACTTTCACAACTTCGCTAAATAGACATTTATTTAGCTTCGAATGCAGCTAATAATTGTTCATCATCTGATAAGATCAATCACGTATTCATTGCTCGTAAAACACACAAAAATTTTCCATTCAGAACATCCGAAACTATAATCATTTCCCTCAGATAATAAACACTTACAGACTCAAAAGTTTTTTGACGATTCAAGTTAGTCTTGCTGTGCCAAGTTCGGATCTTTCTCTGACATTAAACTTTTTAAAGTCTTCAAATATGTCACATTACTCTTATCATGCAACTTTAACTGTATGGAATCTCAAGATATTCTCCGTACACTCTATTATTAGAACATACTTCAACCCGTTCATTGACACATGACTGAGGATCGTAAACTCTTTATTCAATTTAGGCTGAATCAAAACTAATATTTCAGTGAATAATGTCTTCATGCAAAAGAAAACTTTAACAATTGAACTAAATTTAAATTACCACAACATTTCTCAGATAGAATTGTTCTAATAGATATACTTTTCGTATCAAATCTTCAAGAATACAAATTTTTTTCCAGACTATCTCTCAGATCACACATGTACATTCAAAGTTTATTACCAATCCGGTGGATAGATCCAAACACATATAACCCAATCTTCTTTTAAATCAAATAATTCAGATCAGACTAAACCACTGGATCGGTCTTTTCGAAGAAAATTTTTCTTCCTGTTAAAAGGATAGCTCAGACATACCATTATATAGAAGCCACATCCATCAAATAGAAATCATAATGTCATAAATAAGACCGACGTCTTAACCTTAACAATAGATAATATCCTGACCATTAATAAATCATTTGAACCTAGAAGAAAATCAAATATGATTTGAACAGTAACCAATGTAAAAGTACAACTTTATAACTCTGATAACGGTACTGTAGTACTCTCAAATTTCAAAACAGAAATTATGATTATAATAGATATAGCCATTTCCATCAAATAGATATCTCTTATAGATAATCGTACGGAATCATAAGAACTGAGATAGCAAAATTTCAACGTCTGAAGCTACACAGAATATCAAAAAATTACAACCCATATAGAATGATATCAACCCCGGTGATGTCCCAGAAAATGTCCAGAAAGAACAATGTCACTCATAAATACTGGAATCCACAGTAATAGAAGCAATATAATCTTTACGTATTTTCAACATAACAATATCCAGTAGAAACAAAATATTAGCATTATACAGATTTTACCGTTGACTTTAATATCCACACAATGGAATAAATATTAGAGAAAAACAGAGCAATGTTGAACATAACCCAAACAGACCAACAATGCTTTCGTCTATAAACATGTTTAGCTAATGTTCGCATACGATAAGAATTCCTTCTGAAATTAAATAGTTACATATATTTCTGAAGATAAATGTACATGCAAAATGCCCAAAAGAAGTCATAGTAACTGCCCGACTATAACCACTGCAGTCAGCCACCAATACAATTCAAACATTATTCAACTGTCTAATTCTGTCATCATTAAGTTCATATTGTCCTATCAATAATAGAAATCAATCTAGAGAAACTTCTAGTTAATACTTTCTTTAGATAACATCCTGAATAGATCATTTAATCGGAGTTAACTTCTTCTGTAACAGTATCTTTCCATAATCTAAATAGTCTTCAGAACAATCCAATGTCTCTTTTAATACTATCTTCATTTGCTAATTCATTCTCTTATCTTATTACATTATTAATCTTCCAAACATAGACTTCTGTAATTCTACACTTGTAAGCTTACTCAACCCAATTCTTATAGATTTCATTGTAACCTTTTACAGATAAATGGGGTGAGGGTAGTAAAGCATCAAATTTAACTTACACATAAATGCACATAACACATACTATCACAAATAGTCAATTAATTAATAATTTCACATTGTCAAAACATTTAATAAACATTTGCTTTTAATCACTTTTTTTCTTAGCACCTAATTCATATATCAACTCAAATTACTAATTCACAATCAAAACATTTCAGATAGCAATCATAACTCAAATATCATAACCTATATGCTCATATAATTATAACACTTATCAACATCAATATATCATACTCTTTGATCCATACCTTTATGAGTTTCAACTCATCATCAACACATTTTCACTCAAACATTTGGGTATTTATTTCTTGTACTTTCAGAATTAGCTCGGTTGGAAAACTTATTTGTCTCATCAAAATAATTTTCATCAAAGTCGAGAGATATCACACTATTGCAGGTTAAATGTGGCATGTATAGCTAGACTCACATACGCTATGGTAGTCCTAGAATTGATTAAACCATAGCTCTGATACCAATAAAATATAACACCCCTAACCCGTATTCGTCACCAGACTAGGGTTAAGAAGCATTACCAAACATAATAGCATATTTAATGATCATGCAAAACATAGATCATATTCATATATATATAACATATTACTAATTTAATAATAAACATAAATCATACTACATAAATTATTCATATCTTAAAGTTCAATCGAATTCATATCGAACATGCATCATGTTCTCAGTCAATAAACATATCTCAATGTCTTATAATATACATTTTATAAATACATAACTCAACCTATATATTCATCACTATAATGTATTCGATTACCTAAATAAAATAAATCAAACATTTTCCCATTTCATAAACAGAAATTTCATTTTAATACTCTTACACATGCAATCATTGAAACTAATCAAACATATATATATATACAACTTAATGTCCAATCATAAATATATGACATTAAGCAAAATTACTATATGAACTTACCTACCTTTGATGTTACTATAATATATATGCATTTTAACCTATTCCATTATTTAAGTCATGAATATACCAATTCATATATTATGCACGTGGCTTGATTTTAAAAATTCATACGGCATATAAGGCATGTGTATATAATACACATAAATAAGCATATTCATTTAACCACATACAATTATGATTATAATCAATTTTAAACACTATTACCAAAGCAAATCATACCAATATACCTATCAATTATATACCAAATTATTTAACCACAATTATGACAAATTTTTGACTCAATACATAACCTAACATTTTGATCTTTTATTACCGAATCTCATACAAAACATATTAACCAAAACAATCATATAACATACACATTATTTGTCTTCATCAACCGTACTTAATTAACTAATCGTTCAAGCATAATATATGCACATACATTCCCATTACAAATCGAATCAAAATGACTAATACACATTCGAATATATATATCATTAACATTTTACTCCATTACTAAGCCAGATTAATAAACCATTTACAAAGACAAAACTTACCATACATCCAACTTACCAGAAGTGAGCTAAACATAGGCTATTTGTGATACCTTAACAAAGTACAACAACCAAGTTCTCAAATATTTTTATCTATGTACGAACCATAACCGAGTCAATCAAACTCATACAAAATTACCAGTCATTTTTCAGTGTATTAACACATATAAATTGGACTAAGTTTTATATATTCACATTATATATTAGACAACTAATTAATCCTAAAACATGCACCTACATTACCATTAATTACATCTTTTATTCGGCCAATATATATATTAACCTATATTATAACATCCACACAGCATGATAATTGTATATTTATATTTATTTTACATAACAAGCAATATATTAAGATCAAATATTCATTTTTACTTATTACAAATCTATGCACATATAATCATATTAAATTGAGTCATATTTGAACAATCATACTAAATCATATCATACACATATTGAATAAACTTTTCACCTATTTAATCATATCAACTCACATGACAATATCATCAACAATATGCCAAAAATACCATATATGTATTTCATGCATGATGCTTTCAAAATAGACTTAAACCTTAACCATAATTACACAACCATTACCAAACATATCAAACACCTTACACATATGTACATACCAATATTGAAATTTGCTTAAACTTAAACATTATACTTAGCCATTTTCACATGGCTTTATTTACATACACATTCAAAACCAAATATATCAAAATTAGCCTATACATGCCACATAACCCAATCTCAAAACATTATTTACCGAAATGATAACAGGATAGTGTGATAATGTCTCCATCGACTTCCAACCTAAGCAGATCTTCGAAAATCTATAAACATAGGAAAAACACACAGAATAATCTTCGAGAGCTTAGTAAGCTATAAGCAAATAAATAACTCAATATTAATGTTAACTTAATTTAATCAAACTAATTTATACTATCATAATCACAATTATTTTCAAGCTCATAATTATATAACATATACTTCCATGCACAAATTTTACCTTGGCCGAATATACATGTATCTATTATCAAAATAACATACACTTTCAAAGCCATATTATCAATATATATATATAACCGAATATTTAAACTCTTATATGCATATCTTTATAAATCAAACCTTAATATCACATGTTTTTACATAATATATGGCCGAATATACTTCACAATTGCCCAAATATGAAAACATATACATTTCATTTATAAAATCACATATACTTATCATTTGGCCAATTATAGATTTTCATATACATGTATACTCTCATTTATGTCATGAATACATAAGTAGACCGAATGTATACTTTCACATTTGCATACATATAATTCACATTAACATGTAACATTTATATCATCAATTCAAACATTCAACTTACCATAATTTCATAACTTAATATGAATACATACCTAAGCCTTTTAACTCAATTTTTTTATTCGTCTTAACTTATTATTGCCCGTTGAACCATTCAGAATTAAATAAGATACTCGGATAATCACACATATCTTACAATGCTAACATCCCAGGCATGGTCTTACATGTAATCACATATAGATGCCACTGTCCCAGACAGGGTCTTACTCGTAAACACATATCATAATCACATATCAATGCCAACGTATTAAACGTGGTCTTACTCGCACACATATATCGGAATTACATATCGATGCCAACATATTAAACGTGGTCTTACTCGCACACATATATCGATGCCATGGTCTTACTTGCATGTCACATATCGGAATCCTATGTCATGGCTTATGTATCCTAGCTATTCCTAAGGTTCGTATGGGGCTTTCGGACGTCATAACTCGGTCGAATCGAACTCGTACACATAGATTCCAAGCTTATACATAATCAACTTTCATGTATATATACTATCACATTATACATTTCAACATATATTATTCTTATTTAATCAAATAAATAACATCTATTTGCTTATAAACTTACCTTGTTCTAACACTAATGGACCGAAATGACTATTCGACAATTTTTTACTTTCCCCGATCCAAATTCGATTTCCACATTTCTTGATCTAATTCAATACAAATTCAACTTATTTAATAATATATTCAATCAAATTTATCCAAAAACACATAAATGAGCTAATTACACTTTTACCCCTGACATGTTATATTTTTCCCAACTTAGTCCCTATTTCACAAAACACAAAATACACAAAATTTCTATACACCCATTCTTAGCCAAAACTTTATGGTGTTCAAACAAGCCCACATATTTCAGTTATTTCTCATTTTAGTCCCTCAAAATCTCATTTTACAATTTAGCCTAAATTACACAAATTCATCAAAAATTCAAAGACAAAATATCAACCCAATACATATCTTTTATTTTCCGACAACTAACATCACAAAGCTCACAATTTCATCAATGGCGTATTTCAAAATCATCAACTAAATCAGAAATTGAGATATGGGCTTGATAGAACACTAAGCAACGATCACAAAAACGTAGAAATTATAAAAAAAGAAACAAAACTCATACTTTAATAAAAAAAAACCATGGCCGAACCTTAAAACTCCATAAATGGCTTTCTTCTTCATTACATTCGGCTAAAGATGATAAAATATGGACTAAATTCATTTTGGTTTTATTTATTAACCTTTAATAATTATTTTACTATTATAACCTTACTAAAATAATCTTTAAAACATAAAAGCCAAGGTCATAAATGTCCACTAGCCTTTCAAATAATTTAATTACCATTTGAGGACTCCCACTTTAAAAACCATAGCTAATAAACACTTCTATCAAATAGAATGCAACTTTTACGCTTTGCATGATTAAGTCCTTTTTAATAAATCGGCGCACAAACGATAAAATTTTCATACGAAATTTTCACAGATATCAATTCACATATTATAAACATGGAAAATAATATTAAAATATTTTTTTGACTCAGATTTGTGGTCCCAAAACCACTATTTCGAATAGGGTCTAAACCGGGCTGTTATAAAAAATCACTTAATAAAAGATGTTCATCATGCATCAGAAATTCATATTTCTCCATTAATCATCAAAATACATGCATGTCATGCATGGGTGAATTTTTATAATTGAACCTTAGCTCAAAATATAGCTAGAAATGGGTAGACCATGTTACCGGGACTTTAAAAATATAAGGAACATTAAAAACGGGGCTAGGGAACACTTACTATTGAGCTTGGAAATGTTGAACAAAACCCTAGCTATGGTGTTGTGTGATTTTTGGTAGCTAAAGAAGAAGATGAACACATTTTTGGTTTGATTTTCCCTTTTTATTCTTTTAATTACCTAATGACTAAAATGCCCTTAGGGTTTCTCTTTCCAATTTTCCTATGCATGTCCATTTCTATCCAAAATTTTAGAAATTGGTTGCTAATTAGGACCCTCTAATTCATAATCTAATGCAATTTCATGCTTAAAGCTTCTAGAATGCAAGTTTTGCACTTTATTCAATTCGGTCCTTAAAATGCAATTAGACATTTTATTCATAGAATTTCTTCATGAAACTTTCACACAAGCATGCATTCATAACATAAACCTCATAAGAATCATAAAATAAATATTTATATCTCAAATTTGTGGTCTCGAGACCACTATTCCGACTAGGCCCTAATTCGGGATGTTACAACTCTCTCCCTTTTAGGGATTTTCATCCCCGAAAATCTTACCGGTGAAAAGGTTTAGATATTGTTTCCTCATGGCCTCCTCAGGCTCCCATGTAGCCTCTTCAACCCCATGTCTTTGCCATAAAACTTTCACAAGAGCAACACTTTTGTTTCTCAATTGCTTGACTTCTCGAGCCAAGATCTTAATATGTTCCTCACCATAAGTCATATCCGGTCTGATCTCAACTTCAATTGGTACAATCACATGTGAAGGTTCTGATCTATATCGGTGTAACATGGAAATATGAAACACATTGTGAATATTTTCTATTTCAGTCAACAAAGCCAATTGATAAGCAACAGGCCCTATTCTTTCGGTAATCTCATACGGTCATATAAAACGAGGACTCAACTTGGCTTTTCTACCAAATCTAAAAACCTTCTTCCATGAGGATACTTTCAAGAATACTTTATCACCAACCTGATACTCAATTTCTTTCCTTTTCAAATCCACATACGACTTTTGTCTATCTGATGCCGCTTTCAAGCAATCACGAATTACTTTCAATTTTTCCTCGGTCTTCTTAATCAAATCTACTCTGTGAATCTTATTCTCATTAAGCTCAGTCCAATACAATGGTGTAGTACACTTACGTCCATACGATGCTTCATAAGGTGCCATCTTCAAACTCGTCTGATAGCTATTGTTATAGGCAAATTCGACCAAAGGTAGGTACTTTTCCCAACTACCTTGGAATTTAAGAACACAACATCTAAGCATATCTTCAAGTGTCTGAATTACTCTCTCGGATTTTCCATCAGTCTATGGATGAAAAGCAGTACTAAAATTCAGCTTTGTACCCAAAGCTTTTTGTAACTTCTTCCAAAACTGCGAAGTAAATCTCAGATCCCTATCCTAAATAATCGATAAAAGTACTCCATGAAGTCTCAAAATCTAAAAAACATATAGTTCGTCTAACTTATCAAGTGAATAATCAACGTGTACCGGTATAAAATGAGCCAACTTAGTCAGTCTGCCAACCACTATCCATATGAAATATTTCTTTCTTAGTGTCAACGGTAAGCCTGTCACAAAATCCATAGCAATTTTGTCCCATTTCCATTCACGAACTTAGATAGGTTGAAGTAAACCTGAAGGTACCTGGTGTTCAGCCTTTACTTGTTGGCAAATCAGGCATTGGAACGATGGAAATGTGCAAGTGTACACAATCGCGACAAGTAATAAAGTGACAAGTAAATGTCGAGTTATCGTACCCACAGGGACTGTGAAAATAATTATTTATGAATGCAATTTAAAACACTTTGGTGAAATAAATATTTTTTTTTGAAAAGGGTGATCAAGAAAAATAAGATTTTAAACTAAATAAAAAAAAAGTTCTAATGCACGATTTCAAAATATGATTTAATCAAGATGACATAATTCTGTTGATTTAATTACATTTCTTTAACTTAGAATTATTAAGCTCATGCTTATGCTGTTACAAATAAATTCACGACAACTCTGTAACGCCCCGATTTTTTGGGCCTAGAAATATTGGGTTTGGAGTTCGAGTTCGGGTAGAAGACGGCCTGAATAATTTGGATGTTTTAATTGTTATTATTATTATTATTTAGTATGTTTATTTTAGTAATTAAATAAATTACGAAGGGTTTATGGTGTGGAAAAAAAGTCCGGGGCTCGGCCCATAGCTTTAGCAAAATTTTTAAATTTTATCTCTTAAGGGAATCTGGACATTAGGCCTTATTAATAACTTGGGCTGAGTTTTAGCACAAACAAGCACCTGGCCAAGTGGCTAAGCACGCTAGAAGGGCGTGGGAGGTGCCTGGGTTCAAGGCACGACGCGCATAAAATGGTTGTTTTTTTTAAATATTCAGGTTGCGGTTAAAATAGGGCTTAAGAGGAGTTACGAGTATAATCCACACAAGGAGCTCCATGGCGCAGTGGCAGCAGCGTGCTGGGCACACAGAGAGGGCGCAGGTTCGAGTCCTTGCGAAGGCAAATTTCTCTTTCATTTTTAAGTGGACCGGAGCTTGAGCAGGTAAGGCCTTATAAGTAAGTTGGGTAGAAATTAGGCATAAAGGAAGTGCCTGGCCCTGTGGTTAGAGATGCTAGGCAGTAGGAGGGGAAGCTGGGGTTCAATTTCCAGTGTGTGTAAATGTGGATTTTGTTTTAACAACCAGGGATTATCACAAGGAGTCCTTATAATTACCTCAGAAGGAAAGATGACACAATCGAGCAAGTGGCGTGGTGGTAAGGTGCGGGTAATGTAGTTGAAGGGTAGAGGTTCGAGTCTAGTAAGGAGCGAAGTTTTGTTTTATTTTTAAATGAACCAGGATTGTCGCAGATAAGCTTTAAGATTAATTATGACCCTATATTAGTAAAGAAAGAAGCATGGTGCAGTGGCCAGCAGCACGGGCGAGGGCGCAAGGGCAGATGGAGGTCTAGGGTTCGAGCCTCACCTCGCGCACAAAAGGCTTAGGTTTTGCTGCTCGCGTGGGGAACGAGTTGAAGTCTAATTCAAACTCTCCTGGCAGCATGCTGAAGCGGTGTAAGGGGTGGATAAGGATGCTGCTAGTTGGTGGAAGAGTTTGAGCTGATCAGGGGATTGCGTAAGGATGAAATAAGGAAGGAAATTTAGGAGCTGATCAAGGAGCTTGGTGTTGGCCAAATGTTGGACTCTTGAGGGGCAAGAGTTGGCCGCCCAAGGGTCTTTAGTATAGGTAATTCGGCTAGGTCAATGGACCATTTTTTTCCCTTGCCGAATATTATTTCCCTTCTCCCCTCTCTTTCATTCATCTTTTCTTTTTCTTTTTCTCTCATAGTCGAACCTATATTCTCCCCTCTTTTGCTTCTTGCGTCAATTTCTTTTCTACATTGATTTATCAAGTGGCCGAATCTACCACCCCTTTCCTTCTCTTCTTCTCTTCATTTGTTTGCTTTACATCTAAGAGGCCGAACCTTGCTATAGCCGAACCCCTTTCCCTTTTTCTTTAAAAAGTCGAAACCTTCATACCTGTGGTTTAAGAAGCCGAATCTTTGGCTACTTGAACCTATTTCTTCTAACTACGGTATATCGGGATTAATATCATAGATAGGAGCACTCTTTTGGGCAGAACAACGATTGGTAAGTATTCGAACAACTTTCACTAGTTACTTATGTTTTAAGGAAAAGCCGAAACCACTTAAGGGTGGCTAACGTTGGGACTAAGGGCATTGTTGCCTCTTCCTTTTGGTTTTGTATGCGCTAGCGTGGACAAGGGGGCGTACAGCAAAGGGCTTGAAGGTTAACTCGGTTGGACATCTAGATCTAGTCCATATTCGGCAAAAAGGTAAGAACTTTAGGGTCTAAGGCAATGTTGGTCGAATATGGGAAGGGGCTAGTATGTAGTTGTTTTGATATGTAGACAGACGTTTTAGTAACTCAATTGTAGGTAACTCGTGTGTGGATCTCGCCAATGTATTGTTACAGATCAGGTGTGTAAACGACACCCATTCATGGACTAGATCGGCAAAAGCCGAAAAGTCGAAATACCAAAACACAGGTATTTTGTGAACTTGCGAGCGTGCGAGCGCTCATGAGATAGTTTGTTTGTCAATCCTGGTAATCTCAAGCAGTAAGATTGCGGAGTGCGCAATTTCGTGCACTTCGGTATATTTGGGCTTAATGGTTCGAAATCGGGTTAATGGGCCAACGGGCCCAATTCGGCAAAAACGCTCGATAAGTGTTTCTATTAATACGCTAAGGGCTGTAATATGCATGAAAACCCTAAAATAGTAAGTTTACTAAAATACCTCTAAAGTATGAAAATTACCATTATACCCTAGGTGCAAAATGACCGTTATACCCCTAGGGTTAATTTTGACTAAATTGCATGATATTCTAATTCTGTTTGTGATATGCCATGACATGTATATCTGTTGCATGGGATAAGGGTTATTTTGATGGAGGAAGTGTTCTGGTGGCTTTGCCACAATTATTCATTTCTAGTGGGCACCGCCACAAATATCTATCTCGTGGCTCTCGCCACAAATATCTCAGATCTCGTGACTCTGTCACAATATCTCTTCTCGCGACCATCTTTGCAAATGCGTGACGATGTAGCGAATGGGTGGGTCGAGTAGTCTCCCCACATGGTGTAAGGTTGGCACGGGGGTGTATACGGATGGATATGGGTTGGGTCTTCTGCATACATGATATATCTGTTCTATATCTGTTATGGGCCTATGGGCTTCATTCTGAATTTTGTATAGGGCTAAGGCCCAACTTAATCTGTTTATGTGGTTTAAACTGATCTGGACTATGGTTGGGCTATTTTACACACTGAGTTTTCCAAACTCACCCCTTAACTTTATCCATGCAGGTAACCCCCAACCATAGTGGACTTGGAGTTGGGAGGGATTCGGAGTGGCCACATGTTCTACAAACTCGATTTTCTACTAGTGTTTTGATCAGTTTTTCTTTACTCTAATTACTTTGGGTTTTAAGTTGTAATAAGGCCGCTTTAATTATTTTTAATTGCTTTTAATATGTTTTGATAGCTTAGTTACGATATTGTTTTAAATGTTTGGAATTGAATAGCTCTAAGGTGTGTTTTAAAAAGATTACCTGATTTTAAAACATCGCGAATCAAGACAAAGCTTCCGCAATGAAAACGTTTTCAAAATATAATAAGTGATTTCAAATGGTTTAAAAAGGAATGGTTTTCACTGAATAATTGCTCAGTTAAAGTGTGGCAATGGTGGTGTGCATGTCTAGGAGTGGATCCGTGGAGAGCTTGGTACTTAAGTAGTCTAATTGACTCACCTCCTCTTTTCCGGCATCCTACCTGGTGCACAGCTTCCATTCACTTTAATCTATAACAAAATACTCTTTAAACACTAAGGAAGATGTTAGTTAAAACATGACTTTTACAGAAATGCTTCAATGTGACACGCTGGATTCGGCCATAATGTCTGGGCCAAGTTTGGGGTGTTACATTTAGTGGTATCAGAGCCAGGTTGCAACAACTCAACTATGGATCGGGTCTGAAAAGCTTTTCAATTTTTTTTCTAAACTTAGGTCCAAGAAGGGTTTTTTTTTGAAACGGTTTTGGAAAGTTCTTTTCAAATATATTTTACAAGGTATACATGTTTTAAGGTTCAATTTTTTTTTTTAAAAAATGGTTTAAGTTTTTTGGGTTTCTAAAATTTGATAACCGAAGAAGTGGCACACCGAATCTCCAGCACCAAGTCTGTAAGTATTTCTATTACTCATACTACACTGTATTAAGATATTACTGTAGATAGAATTGAGACCATATCATGACACTATAGCTAAGGCAATACTAAAAACCCTAAAATACTGAAATCATAGCTAGGCTATGATTCTGTGAAAATAGAAACTTTAAAATACTATCTCTGCATAAAACATATGAATAAGTACTGAAATTATTGAATCGAGGCCTTGGTAGTTATTTGATACGTATGTCGGTAATGTAGAGTTTTGGTACGGATTCTGAGGGTAAGCGAACTCTTCCAACTTCGGGTAGTAGTAACTCAGAGCTTGGTATCGAGGCACTGGCCGAAATAGTAAGGAAAGTGGTAGAAGAGGTATTGGAGACCAAGGTTAAGGAAATTAGGGAAACGCTTCAAGCCGGGTGCTTGGAGTGTAAGAAGAGGAAGGATTCTAGTTCTCAGAAGATCGAGCCTTGTTTGGTGAAACATGTTAAGACACGACCAAACTTTCCAACCTGCAAGAACTGCAACGGGCTTCATCTGGGTGAATGCCATAGGAAGACAGGAGCATGCTTTAGATGTGGGTCCAAGGAGCATCGAGCTCAGGATTGCGAAGCTTATTCTATTTAAGTGTGTGTTACGAGTTGTATGCGTGCTTGATAAATGTTTCTTTACTTTGGTAATTAGATGTTCTGGATCTTACAAAGAATTATTTTTAATTAGAGTGCGCAGTGAAAGCACAGTTGTTTGACTTGAGTAATACGGTTAGTGATAGTTGGAAATTTCAAGGACAAAATTTCTTTAAGGGGAGTGGAGTTGTAACGCCCTGATTTTTTGGGCCTAAAAATATTGGGTTTAGAGTCCGAGTTCGGGTAGAAGACGGCCTAAATAATTTGGATGTTTTAATTATTATTATTATTATTTAGTATGTTTAGTTTAATAATTAAATAAATTACGAAGGGTTTATAGTGTGGAAAAAAAGTCCGGGGCTCAGCCCATAGCTTTAGCAAAATTTTTAAAATTTGTCTCTTAAGGGAATCTAGGCAGTAGGCCTTATTAATAACTTGGGCTGAGTTTTAGCACAAACAAGCACCTGGCCCAGTGGCTAAGCACGCTAGGAGGGCATGGGAGGTGCCTGGGTTCAAGGCACGGCGCGCGCAAATGGTTGTTTTTTTTAAGTATTCAGGTTGCGGTAAAAATAGGGCTTAAGAGGAGTTGCCAGCATAATTCAGCACAAGGAGCACCGTGGCATAGTGGCAGCAGTGTGCTGGGCACGTGGAGAGGGCACAGGTTCGAGTCCTTGCGAAGGTGAATTTCTCTTTCATTTTTAAGCGGACTGAAGCTTCAGCAAGTAAGGCCTTATAAGTAAGTTGGGCAGAAACTAGGCATAGAGGAAGTGCCTGGCCCAGTGGTTAGAGACGCTAGGCAGTAGGAGGGGAAGCTAGGGTTCAATTCCCAGTGTGCGCAAATGTGGATTTTCTTTTAACAACCAGGGATTGTCGCAAGGAGTCCTTATAATTACCTCGGGAGGAAAGATGACACAATCGAGCAAGTGGCGTGGTGGTAAGGTGCGGGTAGTGTAGCTGAAGGGTAGAGGTTTGAGTCTGGTAAGGAGCGATGTTTTGTTTTATTTTTAAATGAACCGGGACTGCCGCAGATAAGCTTTAATATTAATTATGACCCTATATTAGTAAAGAAAGAAACGTGGTGCAGTGGCCAGCAGCACGGGCGAGGGCGCAAGGGCAGACGGAGGTCTGGGGTCCGAGCCTCACCTCGCGCACGGAAGGCTTGGGTTTTGCTGCTTGCATGGGGAAGGAGTTGGAGTCTGATCTGGACTCTCCTGGCAGCATGCTGAAGAGGTGCAAGGGGTGGATAAGGATGCTGCTAGTTGGTGGAAGAGTTTGAGCTGATCAGGGGATTGGGTAAGGATGAGATAAGGGAGGAAATTTAGGAGCTGATCAAAAAGCTTGGTGTTGGCCGAATGTTGGACTCTTGAGGGGCAAGAGTTGGCCGGCCAAGGGTCTTTAGTATAGGTAATTCGGCTAGGTCAATGTACCATTTTTTTTCCCTTGCCGAATAATATTTCCCTTCTCCCCTCTCTTTCATTCATCTTTTCTTTTTCTTTTTCTCTCATAGCCGAACCTATATTCTCCCCTCTTTTGCTTCTTGCGTCAATTTCTTTTCTACATTGATTCCTCAAGTAGCCAAATCTACCATCCCTTTCCTTCTCTTCTTCTCTTCATTTGTTTTCTTTACATCTAGGAGGCCAAACCTTGCTATAGCCGAACCCCTTTCCCTTTTTCTTTAAAAAGCCGAAACCTTCATACCTGTGGTTTAAGAAGCCGAATCTTTGGCTACTTGAACCTGTTTTTTCTAACTACGATAGATCAGGATTAATATCATAGATAGGAGCACTCTTTTGTGCAGAACAACGATTGGTAAGTATTCGAACAACTTTCGCTAGTTACTTATGTTTTAAGGAAAAGCCGAAACCCCTTAAGGGTGGCTAACGTTGGGACTAAGGGCATTGTTGCCTCTTCCTTTTGGTTTTGTATGCGCTAGCATGGACAAGGGGGCGTACAGCGAAGGGCTTGAAGGTTAACTCGGTTGGACATGTAGATCTAGTCCATATTTCGGCAGAAAGGTAAGAACTTTAGGGTCTAAGGCAATGTTGGTCGAATATGGGAAGGGGCTAGTATGTGTAGACTGACATTTTAGTAACTCGATTGTAGGCAACTCGTGTGTGGATCTCGCCAACGTATCGTTACAGACCAGGTGTGTAAACAACACCCACTCATGGATTAGATCGGTAAAAGCTAAAAAGGCGAAATGTCGAAACACCGGTATTTTGTGAACTTGCGAGCGTGCGAGTGCTCGTGAGATAGTTTGTTTGTTAATCCCAGTAATCTCAAGCAGTAAGATTGCAGAGTGCGTAATTTCGTGCACTTCGGTATATTTAGGCTTAATGGGCCGAAATCGGGTTAATGGGCCAACGGGCCCAATTCGGTAAAAATGCTCGATAAGTGTTTCTGTTAATACGCTAAGGGCTGTAATATGCATGAAAACCCTAAAATAGTAAATTTACTAAAATACCCCTAAAGTGAAAATTATCATTATACCCTAGGTGCAAAGTGACCGTTATTCCCCTAGGGTTAATTTTGACTGAATTGCATGATATTCTAGTTCTGTTTGTGATATGCCATGACATGTATATCTGTTGCATGGGATAAGGGTTATTTTGATGGAGGAAGCGTTCTGGTGGCTTTGTCTCAATTATCTGTTTCTGGTGGCACTACCACAAATATCTGTTCTGGTGGCTCTACCACAAATATCTGTATCTGGTGACTCTGTCACAATATCTCTTCTGGCAGCCATGCTGCAAATTCTGTGACGTGTAGCGGATGGGTGGGTCGAGTAGTCTCCCCACAAATCCATTCATCTCTTAACAAATCCCTGTGTTAATTCAAACGATTAAACAAATTCTAATAAGCAAACAAGTTATGGCACATACATACTCATTAAATTGAACTAATCTCTTGCATCCATATGTCAATTCAAACGATTAATATAATCTAAAGAGCATATAAAAGACTACGTGAGGTAACAAGGTATTCTTACCTTGAAACAGTTTAATAACAATAATCTTGCAAGTTATGCAAGGCAAGTGTATTGCCAGATACATTGCTAATTTAACCTTCAGCTACCTTAGAAGAATAAACATGCACTGATTATGTACTGTGTCAATTAATTACAATTTCAATCTGTTTAAATAATTAATTCATTAGTTACCTTAAATGTAGAAGCATAAGAATAACTTAGGCATGATTTTACTTAATCAAGCATTTTACCGAGGCCTATAACAACATAAACACAATTTTAACAATTTAAGAAGACGAAATGCAATCAACCCAATGCGAATTAAATTCAAGCTAAGCTGATTAAATTAATGATTCCAACAACATGAATACTCATAGATATGTTCATCATAACAACAATAAAAATTAAAGAGATAGGGAAGAAGAATCAAATCCGGTGGTTTTTCGAGGCTGGATTAGGTTGCTCCGTTCTTCCTTCTTGTTGTCCTCGCCGATCAAGGCTTCGATGAACACTCAATTTCTGCTCCAAAATGGTTGAAAAACACCCCTTTTCCAAGGGAAGAAATTGGCACAAGAGGAAGGGAATTGGAATGGAAAAAATGAGAGAAAAACTGAGAGAGGAGAGAAGTGTTGTGAAATGAATGAGGAATGAATGAGATGCTTTGAATGAGCAGCCAAGGGGAGATTTTATAACTGAGTGTGGCAGCTAAAATTTGCTAAAAATAGCAGCCAGAGAGCCACCCCTTGGCCGACCACCTATGTGGCAAAGTGGATGCTTTCAACTTTGCTAAAAATGGCTTGGGGCAAATCCAAAAATCCACCAATTGTGGAGGGGTTTGAATGCACCTTTGACAAGAATTTAAGGGCTTCTTTGCAAGCTTAACTAATCAGCTAATAAGCTGAGTTGGGTCAGCATATGGCAGGTTTTGGGCTGCCCAATCTTTGGCCGGTTCACTTCAATCGGTTCGGTTCAACTGGACCACTTTTTCCATAATTAATTAATATTAATTTATTTAGCCCAAATTAAATTGGGTATAAATTAAAATTAATTATATTATGAATTAATATACATAATTGGACTGTCTTAGGCTAGAAATTAATTTGCCTTGATACTTCAAATTGCTTCTCGGTTTGGTGCTTCAAGTAGTGTCTGCCGAACCACTTTTCGCCTTTTGTGCAATTCTGTCGAAAATAACCAAAATTAATCAAAATTAATTAATAAATTAACTAAAATTCATCATGTTCATATTTTAAGTACAATTTAATTATTTTATAAAAATTAATTATTTCTCGACACGAATTTAATCGAAACGGTGTGATTTTAAGTTAAAAAGGGCATGTAAAAATGCGTAAATTTCCTTGTTCCCACACCCCCAAACTTAATCCATTGCTCGTCCCGAGTAATGCACATATTTTGAAAAGAATTTCTCAAAAACACCTTTGAAAAATTCCTTCAGAACAACATCTTTCCCAAAATTATGAATTTAATATACTTATGCTCAAAGACAAGAAATTTGATAGTTATGCTACTTAAGTATACATATTGTTCAAATTAATCTCAACAACTATTATGATAGCAAAAAAAATTAGACTAAATGCTTCCTAATAAAGTCATGTTAAACCTTACCAAAGTAATTTTATTCCCTTTATTCAAGATTAAGTTGCAATCATTAAGTTTAACTTATGTCTTCATATGTTGTATGTATCAATTTCTCTCCACTAATATAGGTAGCATTGGAACTTTTGAATCAATAGGTCTTTAACAAGGTTGTAACGTGATTGGGCTTAAGGGTAGGTAAAAGATAGCTAATTTTAGGCTTTTAAACCCTAGACTCAGCTTGTATCGGACCTTCGAAATAATCACCTTCAATACACCAACTTTCTCTGCTTTCATATGCTCTTTTGTACATTCTCTTTTAGGTACATATGCTTTTTTTTTGTTTTTTTTTTTAAATTGAGCATTTTACTGAATGTACTACAATTTTAGAGCATTTGATACTTTTTTGTCAACTCCCCCAAACTTATTTTTAAAGAATACTTCGAATAGTACTGAGTCTAGTGTTTGGGACAATTTTAAGATAGTTAAGAGAGAAGTGATGGCTAAATTTGCAAGGGTTCAAATAAAATCAGGCTATATAGTCTCAAAGTTGGGTTTCAATGGATAAAAATTTCATCATGGTTGGCTTGAAAGGCTCAAACGGTCCAAACAAAAGTTACCTAAATCATTTTCAATATTCCATGCTTCCTAGGATTTCGCCTCAAGAAACTACTACGTCAATTCTAAAGACTTAAACTTTCATGCATGCCTAACTTTCATAAGGAACTAAAATTTTATGGTACGATTTGCATGCTTTATTAAAAATACATTTATATCATTATTAAGCTAACATAACAATTCATTGAAATAACAGAACTTTATTCATACTAAAGTTTAGCATACTTAACAAAATTTCAAATTATTGAACAAAATATATCCTAATCATAATTAACAGAAAAATTTATTCTGAGTGAAAATAATTTAAATTTTCGGTCCCCTCAACTTAAACTGAACAATGTCCTCATTGTTTAAAGTGAATAGATACTATACACCAAGTAGGGTTTTAGAAAAGAGGAGGTGAGTCAATTTGACTGCTTAAGTACCAAGCTCTTTCTAAATCCAATCCTAGACATGTATATACCTATTGCCACACTTTATACTTTGTGACTTGCTCACATTTTATTAATGATTTTCCTCTCTTAATTTATTATGCGAAAATAAAAATTCCTAATTAAACCTAATCCTAAAATGACCTAAGAACAGAAATAAAATAAAGTCAAGATCCCCTATTTATTTATTTGCTGACCCTTTTGAATTTGACTCATGTTTTGCTCCATCACTATTGCCTCTGCATGAATGACTTTGCTCCTTCTTCGGTAATGGAGTCCATGGTTCAAATATAAAATCTGGAAATTCAGGCACAAAAATAAATGGGTCATTGTAAATTTTCTTAAGGGCACTTCTCATCGAGTCATCCCTTATTTTTGAGTATTCCAGTAAGCTTGTTGTTGCCACTGCATATGCTGCATTATGTCCATTAACTTTGACAGTTCATCTTGAAGATCTGGGCTAAGCGGTTGAGCTCTAAATATTGAAGTTTCGTCATTAGGTTCAACTTCTGGTTCTATTGGTTCCACCTTAGTAGGGACTTCAGTCGATTGTATTGGCTCGACCTCTGTAGGATCTTCTTTCTCTTCATCAGGATCCTCACTTTCTTCAACTCACTACTGTAGAACAGAATCTCAGCTACTCAGTAGAAGTCCCAATCTGTGATTGTGCCCTGGCTATACCCTGTCTTCTTTACATTTGCAAGAATCTCAACTTTTAAGCACAGAATTGTTTTCATAAAGAGGAAGTAAGCGGGGCCAGAATGTCTAGCCCCACAATTCCTCATCTCTCGTAGGATAATTTTTCCCACATCAATGGTCTTTCCAGTTAAAATCAAATATAATAAGACCATTCGCTCTAATGAGATTATAGTCCTATGCGAACTAGGTATAAGGCTAAAACGGATGAAATAGAACCATACCTTTGCAAGTGGTGTCAAAGATTCTCTTCGACAAGTGTGGAATCCTTGCTTTGATACAGCCCACTTAGAACCTAGAACTGTAAGTTCCTCAAGAATTTCTTGCAAATTTTCAAGCTCAATGTTGCACATCAAAGAAGAATATTCATCGTTTTCGAAATCAGGTAATTCAAAGAACTCATTAATAGCATTTGAACTTATTGGTACCTTGATTCCACGAGCTGGAACTTCTGTCAAATCATTTGATGTTAAATTTGTGTAGAATTCACGAACTAGTTCCTCATCCACACTAGGCCTCTTTTCACAAAACAATTCCCAATTGAGTGCTTTAGCAACTTGACGAATACGTGGCATAAAGTCTTTGTAGTTGCTCTCTTTCAATGTAAAGCCTTTCTCTGGATGCATATGTTGATTTTTGAAGATACTCTCATATCTTGCTTTGGCTTCTTCACAATGGAACTTGTTTTCTGTTTCATCAATTTGGGCACAAGCACGAGTTCTCTTGCGAGACATGATTAACTTGAACAAAAGATGGGGGAAATTATTTTCTAAAAAATTTAATTAATAAGAATTATTAATGATTCAATAAATTGAAAAATTAAATAATTGAATAAAATTAAAATTTAGGAGAAAAAAATTGTCTTACCACCCTTTTTATAAAATTAAGAACTCTTAAAAATAATTAATAAACAAAAGAGGTTAAATGGAAGCAGGTTTGAGGATTTGGCTAAGGGGCTTGGTGTAGGTGTGTGCCGCACAAGTGGTGGACATCAAGCAGATTCGTCGAGCAGGAGCAAAAAGCGCATAGCTTGGCGCAATGAGTTGCATGGGCAGTAGGCCGTAGCGCTGAGAGGGCAACAGCTTATGTGCGCACGCGCTAGAGCTGGAGTGAGCGCGAGGTGCATGGATCCTTGCGAGCAGGCTTGTCGAGTGGCACCAAGGAGCAGCTGCTGGGCGCACGGAGGAAGTAGGTGTGCGGGTGAGCTGTTGGCCAATTTCTAGGTGATGATGAGGCTAGGGGATTGCGGCACTTTAAGGGTTTGGTGTTTGGGATTTTTAGTGATGAATGAATGGAGAAGGTGGTACTTATAATGAAGAGAGTAGGAATTAAAGTAGAATTCTTAGAGAAATTTAATAATTAAAAACTCTAAGTTCTAATTCTAATCCAAGTTAACAACAATTAATAATTAAATATATGCATATTAAATTATTAATGCTATTAATTTATTTAAAAATAAGAGAAACTAATCCTAATTCTATGCTAAATTGATAAAAATTAATATATAAATTATAATAGATATAATTATATATTAAATATTATCATCTTAAAAAAAACTTATCAAATAAAATATGATTAAATTAAAACTAATCCTAACTCTAGATAAAGTTGATAATAATTAATATATATTATAATGGATATAATTATTTATTAATAATTATCATCTTTTATTTTTAAACTAAAAATATTTATTCTAGAAGCCTTTTAAAAATATTTACAAAAAGAGGCATCTAATTTTTATTATTTACGAAAAGAGCAACCAACTTTTAAAAATAGTTCAATTAAGTCCCTAGACTTAATGAAAATTTGAAATTGAGTTGCAATTTAAAACTTGGATCAAAATTGACCCTTTTATTTGAAAAACCAAAAATTTTATTTTATTTAGGGAATAATTTCTTAGAAAATTATGTTAAAATCAATTCCCAGGAAAGATTAGAGGGGTCACAAGCGGTCCCACTTAAGTTTCAATCTCCTAGACAGAATTTATTTAAACATACTAATCCCGAAAATATACCCTAAATCATTTATTATAGAGGAAATAAGAAAATTCAAACATCTGATAAAATGAACAAAATTTGATTCTGTTCAGTCTTATCTCCCCAGTAATGTTTCAGACGCTGAGCATTAACTTGAAAATTACCTCCCTTACCTTGGAGTTCAACAAATCTGTATGGATGGAAATGATGAATTGTAAATGGACCGGACCAACGTGATTTTAATTTACCTAGAAAGAACCTTAATCTGGAATTGAATAACAAAATTTTCTGACCTGCTTCAAATTCTCGAACTCGAATGTGCTTGTCATGCCATTTCTTAAGTCTTTCTTTGAGTAATCTGGCATTTTCGTATGAGAACATTCGGAATTCCTCTAGCTCATTGAGTTGGAGCATCCATTTCTCTTTAGCAAGCTTCAGGTCCAAGTTGAGTTGTCATAGGGCCTAGTAAGCTTTGTGCTCTAACTCCAGGAGTAGATGACAGGCTTTTCCAAAAACCAACCTATAGGGTGACATCCCTAAAGGTGTCTTGCATGCTGTCCTATAAGCCCATAAAGCATTATCCAGTCTTTTGGACCAATCTCGTTGGTTCGGGGAAACTACCTTCTCAAGTATGCCTTTGATCTCCTTATTTGCCAGTTCAGCTTGCCCATTCGTCTGCGGATGGTAAGCTGTAGCGACCTTGTGTTTCACTCCATGTTTATCTAACAACCATTTCAACCGCTTGTTCACAAAATGGGACCCTTCATCGCTGACAATAGCTCTTGGGGTTCCAAACATTATGAACACTTATTTCTGCAAAAAAAACTTTATTACAACCCTAGCATCATTTGTTGGATAAGCTTTAGCCTTGACCCACTTAGACACATAGTCTACAGCTACCAAGATGTACTTGTGACAAAAAGACAAAGGGAAAGGACCGAGGAAGTCAATACCCACAACATCTAATAATCTACCTCAATGATGTTTGTTCGAGGCATCTCATTTCTACTAGTGACATTTTCAACCCGTTGACATCGATCACAACTCTTTACGTAAGCGTATGCGTCCTTGAATAGTGTTGGCCAAAAGAATTTGGCTTACAATACTTTGGCCGCATTACGAGTACCTCCAAAGTGTCCCCCACTTGGAGCTGAGTGACAATGGTATAGAATCTTTTGTACTTCATCTTCTGCGGCACATCTCCTGATCATTTGATCTGCACATTTCTTGAACAAGTATGGTTCTTCCCAAAAATAGTACTTCACATCGTGAAGAAACTTTTTCCTCTGATGATACGTCTTATCAATCGGCATCAAACCACAAGATAAGAAGTTAGCAATATTAGCAAACCAAGGGATATTATGAACATGATTTACCTTTAGTATGTGTTCATCTAGAAATGTTTCTTGAATTGGTATAAGAGGAAAGTTCCCTTCTTGGGGTTCCAACCTGGACAAGTGGTCTGCTACTTGGTTTTCCACTCCCTTTCGATCTTGAATTTCTAGATCAAACTCTTGAAGTAGAATTACCCATAAGATCAGTCTCAGCTTAGCATCTTTCTCGGCAAGTAAATACCTAATCGCCGAGTGGTCTGTATAAACAGTCACTTTGGTACCTACCAGATAAGATCGAAACTTGTCAAAAGCAAACACAATAGTAAGTAACTCTTTTTTTGTTACCGTATAATTCAGTTGAGCTCTTGTCAGATTTCAACTTGCGTAGTAGATGGGATGAAAAACTTTGTTCCTTCGTTGGCCCATGACAGCTCCTATCGCGAAGTCACTCATGTCACACATCAATTCGAATGGCAAATCCCAGTCTGGTGTGACGATTATGGGTGCCTAACTAACCACCTCTTCAAATCATTGAAAGCCTTTAAGCATTCCTTATCAAAATTGAACGTCGAGTCCTTTTCTAATAAATTGCATAAGGGTTTAGCAATTTTGGAGAAGTCCTTGATAAATCTTCAATAGAAACCGACATGGCCCAAAAAGCTCCTAACACCCTTTACAGATGTTGGAGGTGGGAGTTTCTCAATAACATCTACCTTTGCTTTATCTACTTCGATTTTATGTCTCGTTATTCGATGCCCTAGAACAATCCCTTCTCGTACCATGAAATGACACTTTTCCCAGTTGAGTACTAGGTTTGTTTCTTCGCATCGCCTTAGTACCTTGGCTAGATTGGCTAGGCAATCATCATATGTATGTCCAAATACTGAAAAATCATCCATGAAAACTTCCAAATACTTCTCAACCATGTCAGTAAAAATAGACATCATACATCTTTGAAATGTAGCAGGTGCATTACATAAACCAAATGGCATGCATCTAAATGCAAATATACCGTACGAGTAGGTGAATGTTGTCTTGTGCTGATCTTCCAGTGCTACTGTAATTTGATTATACCCTGAGTATTCATCAAGAAAACAGTAATAGTCTCACCCTGCGAGTCTATCTAGCATCTGGTCAAAAACGGCAAAGTAAAGTGATCTTTCCTAGTTGCCTTGTTTAGCTTCCGATAGTCGATGCAAATTATCCATCCTGTAACCGTTCTAGTCTGCATCAACTCGTTATTCTCATTTTCTATGATCGTGATACCTCATTTCTTTGGCACGTATTGGACTGAACTTACCCATGAACTATCTGAGATGGGGTAAATTATACCCGTATCTAACCACTTAATGATTTCTTTCTTTACTACGTCCTTCATGATAGGGTTTAGTCTTTGTTGTCCATCAATTGTCCCTTTCTTGCCATCTTCTAGTATGATCTTGTGCATGCATATAGATGGGCTAATACTGTGGATATCGACTATGGTCCATCCGATAGCCCTCTTGAATTGTTTCAACACCAAGATGAGTTTCTCTTCTTGCTCAGTAGTTAATTCTGCTAAAACAATCACAGGCAGAGTAGAAGAGTTACCTAAATAAACATATTTTAGATGTAAAGGTAGTACCTTGAGTTCTAATTTAGGCGACTCCTCGATTGACGCTTTTGGTTGGGCATAATCTCTTTTCTCTAACTCTAAAGATTCAAAACGGGATTGCGATTAAATCCCCTTTGATTAGCT
Organism: Gossypium longicalyx; assembly: GCA_025698465.1. NCBI lineage: Eukaryota > Viridiplantae > Streptophyta > Magnoliopsida > Malvales > Malvaceae > Gossypium > Gossypium longicalyx. Next base: position 44,612,845 of record CM047007.1, on the reverse strand, counting down.
TCTAACAAAGCTAGGTATTCATCCTTCTCTTTATCATTCGGAGGATCTGATGTCAAAATTTGTTCCAAGATCCTCAACATAGTTGAGCTCCTTCTCCACTATTAAATCCTCTAAATCGGATACTGCAGAACAATCATCAATTGTGTCAGGAAATCGCATAGACTTAAAAATGTTAAATGTTACCTGATCATCTTAAACATGCATAGTAAGCTTGCCCTTCTGCACATCAATAAGGGTCCTTCCGATTGCTAAGAATGGTCTTCCTAAGATAATTGACACTTCTTTATCTGCTTCAAACTCTAGAATAACAAAATCAACAGGGAAAATAAATTTATCTACACGTACCAATACGTCCTCGATTTTTCCTTCTGGATGTGCTAAGGATCGATCTGCTAGTTGAAGTGTAACCGTAGTAAGTCTAACTTCACCTATCCCCAACTTTCTAAATATTAACATAGGCTTCAAGTTGATACTCGCACCTAAGTCACATAATGCCTTACCACAATACGTTGCTCCAATGTTGTAAGGTATGGTAAAACATCCAGGATCCTTCAAATTTAGGGGTAATTTGTCTTGAAGATATGCACTGCATTCCTTCATCAGAGCTACCGTCTCAAATTTTCCAAGTCTTTGTTTTTTGGACAGGATATCCTTCATGAATTTGACGTAGTTTGGCATTTCCTCAAGTGCTTCAACCAACGGAATGTTGATATGAAGTTGTTTGAGTACGTCTAGGAACTTCTTGAATTGAATCTCTTGCTTCTGCTTTTGAAGTCTTTGAGGGTAGGGTGGTGGTGGTTTCTTCACTGGAACTAGTTGCTTCATATTCTGTGGCAATTCTGTATCTGACGGGGTTGTTAGTTGATCATAATTAGCTGGTTCTGAAATTTCCTTGTCGGGTTTTTCAGATTCTAGTTCTTGTGAAACAGGAATTCCAACACTCGGTTGAACTTCCTCTGAATCTTGAGCATTAGCTTTATCCTTTTTAGCTTCAATGGTGTTAGACTCTACTGTCTTTCCTCTCCTCAATGTTAATGCTTTGTAATGCTCCTTCCCCAGATTCCTCGGATTCTCCGTATCACTAGGTAAAGCACCTTATGGTCGGTTCTTGAGTTCAATTGCAAGCTGCCCCATTTGGTTTTCTAGGTTTTTTAATGTAGCTGCTTGGCTTTGGATTAAGGCGTCATTCTTGGCCATGTATACCTTCAACAGATTTTCTAAAACATTGGATGGTTTAGCTTGGGTTTGTTTCTAAACTTGTTGGGGAAAACTAGGTGGCTGGGTCGATCTAGGTTGGGCGAAAGTGTTGCTAGTTCCAGCTCCTTGGTTGCTCCAGGAAAAATTCGGGTGGTTTCGCCATGATGGGTTATAAAAATTTGATTGCAGTCCTTACCTTTCTCGATTTTGATTCTGGTTACCTATGTAGTACATGGATTCTGGGTTTGATGGACATTCTCCGAACAAATGTCCTTCCCCACAATAAGCACAGGCTATATTTTCAAATTGGGGTGGTAGCTGTGCTGCAAAACTGTTAGACCTATTAGTAGTAAGATTTTTAAGCATTGAGGATATTGATAATACCTGAGATGCGAGTGAAGTTAGAGTGTCTACTTCATGTATTCCAGTAACTTGTCTTTCTGACGCTGCTCGATTGGTTGGCCATTGGTAATTGTTACTGGCAATCCTCTCAATGATTTCATAAGCCTCATTATAAGACTTAGAAAGGAGAGCACCATTAGCAGAAGCGTCCACTACTATCCTCGTGTGAGCATTGAGACCATTATATAATGTCTCAAGTTGGATGCAATATGGGATTCCATGATGAGGGCACTTTCATAATAACTCATTGTACTTTTCCAATCATCATAAAAGAACCCATCATCCATTTGTTGGAAGCCAGTGATCTTGTTCCTCAACTTAGCATCCTTGCTAGGCGAGAAATTCTTCATAAGGAATCTTTCTGCTAACTCTTGCCATGTAGAAATTGAGTTTGGTGGCAATGAGTTCAACCAGGCTCGAGCTCTGTCCCTTAGTGAATATGGGAATAGCTTCAATCGTAATGCATCTTCAGGTACTCTGGCTAATTTGAAAGAATCACTCACCTCTATAAATAGTCTTAAATGTAGATGAGGATTTTCGGTAAGCATTCTACTGAATTAGCCCACTGTCTGAAGCATTTGGAACATGACTGGCTTTAGCTCGGACTGTTGTGCCTCAATTTCGGGTCTCCTAATACCTGGATTAAGATCATTAAACACTGGTACGACATATTCTCTTAGAGCTCTATCCCTATCATCAGCAATAATGATAGGATTTTCAGCAGGGTTTGCTCCGTTTCCTTGATTCGAATTTTCAAAGTTCATTTCTTCGGTCCTTCTCTTATTCGCTTGTCTTCTTTGTTCTCAAAAATTTCATTCTATCTCAGGGTCTACAGGGAGTAGGTCAATAATTCGGTCAATACTCATAAACTCTTGAAATAATCACAGAAAAATTAATTAAGTTAAAAATTAAACAGAAAAATAAACCAAAATGTAAAACTAACAAATTCACAAATAATGACTTTTTAAAACAGTCCCCGACAACGGTGCCAAAAACTTGGAACGACAGAAATGTGCAAGTGTATACAATCGCAACAAGTAATAAAGTGACAAGTAAATGTAGAGTTATCGTACCCTTAGGGACTGTGAAAAGAATAATTTATGAATGCAATTTAAAACACTTTGGTGAAGAAAAATATTTTGTTTTGAAAAGGGTGATCAAGAAAAATAAGATTTTAAACTAAATAAAAATAAAAGTTCTAATGCACGATTTCAAAATATGATTTAATCAAGATGACATAATTGTGTGGATTTAATTACATTTCTTTAACTTAGAATTATTAAGCTCATGCTTATGCTGTTACGAATAAATTCACGAAAACTCGGTAATTTGCTAACTTATGAACATATTCACCTACACAAATCCATTCATCTCTTAACATATCCCTGTGTTAATTCAAATGATTAAACATATCCTAATAAGCAAACATGTTATGGCACATACATACTCATTAAATTGAACTAATCTCTTGCATCCCTATGTCAATTCAAACGATTAATAAAATCTAAAGAGCATATAAAAGACTACGTGAGGTAACAAGGTATTCTTACCTTGAAACAGTTTAATAACAATAATCTTGCAAGTTATGCAAGGCAAGTGTATTGCCAGATACATTGCTAATTTAACCTTCAGCTACCTTAGAAGAATAAACATGCACTGATTATGTACTGTGTCAATTAATTACAATTTCAATCCATTTAAATAATTAATTCACTAGTTACCTTACAGTCGTAACGCAAGAATAACTTAGGCATGATTTTACTTAATCAATCATTTTACCGACGCCTATAACAATATAAACACAATTTTAACAATTTAAGAAGACGAAATGCAAGCAACCCAACACGAACTAAATTCAAGCTAAGCTGATTAAATTAATGATTCCAACAACATGAATACTCATAGATATGTTCATCATAATAACAACAAAAATTAAAGAGATAGGGAATAAGAATCAAATCCTCCGTTCCTCCTTCTTGTTGTCCTTGCCGATCACGGCTTCGATGAACACTCAATTGCTAATGCAAAATGGTTGAAAAACACCCCTTTTCCAAGGGAAGAAATAGCACAAGAGCAAGGGAATTGGAATGGAAAAAATGAGAGAAAAAGTGAGAGAGGAGAGAAGTGTTGTCAAATGAATAAGGAATGAATGAGATGCTTAGAATGATCAGCCAAGGGGGCTTTTATAGCTGAGTGTGGAAGGTAAAATTTTCTAAAAATAGTAGCCAAAGAGCCACCCCTTGGCCAGCCACCTATGTGGCAAAATTGATGCTTTCAACTTTGCTAAAAATGTATTGGGGCAAATCCAAAAATCCACCAATTGTGAAGGGGTTTGAATACAACTTTGACAAGACTTTAAGGGATTCTTTGCAAGCTTAATTAATCAGCTAATAAGCTAATTTGGGTCAGCATATGGCCTGTTTTGGGCTGCCCAATCTTTGGCCGGTTCACTTCAATCGATTCGGTTCAACTAGACCACTTTGTCCATAATTAATTAATATTAATTTATTTAGCCCAAATTAAATTGGGTATAAATTAAAATTAATTATATTATGAATTAATACACATAATTGGACTTTCTTAGGCTGGAAATTAATTCGCTTTGATACTTCAAATTGCTTCTCGGTTTTGTGCTTCAAGCAGCGTCTGCCGAGCCACTTTTCGCCCTTTGCGGAATTCTGTCGAAAATAACCAAAATTAATCAAAATTAATTAATAAATTAACTAAAATTCATCATGTTCATATTTTAAGTATAATTTAATTGTTTTATGAAAATTAATTATTTTTCGACACGAATCTAATCGAAACAGTGTGATTTTAAGTTAAAAAGGGCATGGAAAAATACATAAATTTATGTGTTTCCAGGCATCTTGACACAAATTTGAATATATTTCTTTTCATTCCATTCCACCAATACATTTTCTTTAAACCATTACACATTTTTGTGCTACCCGGGTGAACTGACCTACCTCTATTATGAGCCTCATGCAAAATATCCCAAATCAACTCAACATTCTTCGGAACACAAATCCTTTTACGGAACCTCAAACAACCATTAGGATCTCTCTAGAAATCTAATTCACAGTTCGACTCACACTAAGCTTTCTTAACTTGCAACTCTTTATTGGCTTCCTGAGCATCACAAATCTGTTGAAGAGAAGTCGGTCTAGCTTTTAACTCTGCTAGAATAGCACCATCATGAGATAGGGCTAGCCGTGTGTTCATAGCTCTCAAAGCAAATAAAGACTTTTTGCTCAAGGCATCGGTAACCACATTTGCCTTACCGGAGAGATAATCTATCACAAGATCATAATCTTTTAACAATTCAAGCCATCCTCATTGCCTCAAGTTCAAGTCCTTTTGAGTCATCAGATATCTAAGACTTTTATGGTTTGAAATGACATGGCATCTCTCCCTAAATAGGTAATGCCGTCAAATATTCAAAGCAAATACAATAGCGACTAACTTTAAATCGTACATAGGATAGTTCTTCTCATGGGGCTTCAGTTGCCTTGAAGCATAAGCTACTACCTTTCCTTCTTACATAAGTACACAACCTAATCCATTCAAGGACACATCACTGTAAATCAAAAATTCTTTTCGTGATTCCGGTTGTACTAACACCGGTGCCTCGATTAACAATACTTTCAATTTCTCAAAGCTCTGCTGGCACTTTTCTGTCCATTCAAACTTAACATCCTTTTGCAGCAATCTCGTCAAAGGAGTTGCAATCATCGAAAATCCTTTTACAAAGTGGTGGTAGTAGCCGACCAAGCCCAAAAAGCTTCTAACCTTAGTTACATTCCTCGGCGGCTTCCATTCAACAATAGTAGAAACCTTACTGGGATCAACTTGTATACCATCTCCTAAAACAATGTGGCCTAAGAATCTAACCTCTCGTAGCCAAAATTTTCTCTTAGTGAACTTGGCATACAACTGCTTGTCTCTCAAGGTTTGTAGAACCGTTCTTAAATGCTCCGAGTGCTCGCTCTTATCATGCGAATAAATCAATATGTCGTCAATAAAAACGACGACAAACTTATCAAAATATGGTCAGAAAATGCAATTCATTAAGTCCATAATTACTGCAGGAGCATTCGTTAATCCAAATGACATGACAAGAAACTCGTAGTGGCCATACCTTGTTCTAAAGGCAGTTTTAGGCACATCAGATTCTTTCACTCACAACTGGTAGTATCCGGACCTCAAGTCTTTCTTAGAGAACCACGTTGCTCCCTTCAGTTGGTCAAATAAGTCATCAATCCTTGGAAGAGGATACTTATTTTTTATTGTCACCTTATTGAGCTGTCGGTAGTCAATGGATAATCTCATAGTGTCGTCCTTCTTTTTCACGAATAGTACAGGAGCACCCCACAGCGAAAAGCTTGGTCTCGCAAAACCTTTGTCGATCAGCTCTTGCAACTGTGACTTCAATTCTTTCAGTTCAGTCGGGGCCATCCTATATGGGGCAATAGAGATGGGTGCCGTCCCTGGCATTAGCTCAATACTGAATTCCACTTCTATAACTAGAGGCAAACCCTGCAATTCCTCCGGAAATACATCTGCATACTTGCACACAATCGGCACTGATTCGATTTTCAATTCGAATTCCTTTGTATTCAATATATATGCCAAATAAGCTTCATACCCCTTCCTCAAGTATCTTTGAGCAATCATTGAAGAAATCATCATTGGTGACTTATCTACATCATTTGATTCAACTCGAAGAATTTTACCGTTTTCACATTTTAATTCCATAATTTTTGTCTACAATTCAATGTAGCCTCATGTAGTGTCAACCAATCCATACCAAAAATGACATCAAATCCGTCAAACGGCAACAACATCAAGTCGGCCGAAAAATAATAATCTTTAACCATCAAAGGACATTTCTTACAGACTTTATCAACTATCACATACTTTCCTAACAGGTTAGACACCTTAGTTACAAATTCTGTAGACTCAATGGGTATATTCATACTATATGCCAATTTCATACACACATACGAATGAGTGGAACCAGGGTCTATCAAAGTAATAACTTTAGTACCATAAAGAGAAAATTTACCAGTGATCACATCAGGAGAAGTTGTGTCTTCGCATGCACGTATGGCATAGGCTCTGGCTAGAGCCCTAGCTTCAGACCTCACTGCTGTGTCTCGCGTCACATTCTTACTGTCGGACCTATTCCTGGCATTTCTTGAGGATTTTTCCTTAGAAGCTGTACCACTTGATCTTGGACTCTGAAATCTTTCTTTTTATATTATATTGGAACAGTCCTTAATAAAGTGGTCTAAAGAACCACATTTAAAACATGATCCTTCACTCACTCTATAGTTGCCAGAAAGACGTCAACCACATTGCGGACATTCAACCTTGGAAGGTTTAGCGTTACCCATGCTTGCCACAGACGTAGCTTGAGATATAAAACCCAAATTCTGCTTTCTACGATTCCCGTATGAATGTCCAGCTGACACAGGTGAACGAGAATACATTTCTCTAGATTTCTTAGATTGGGATGGCAATGACTTACTTATGTACCTCTTTCTTGTATCTATTGTTTCAGACTCAGCCTTCTTCCTTTCTTTAACCAAGTCTTCGGCTTTACAAGCCCGTTCTACAAGTACCACAAATTCTTTCAACTCAGGAATACCCATTAATGTCTTAATATCCTCATTAAGTCCATCTTCAAATCTTCTACACATCTTAGCTTCGGAGGGTACACACTCCCGAGCATACTTGCTGAGTCTAACGAATTCTCTCTCATAATCGCTAACTGTCATACGACCCTGTTTTAATTCCAGGAATTCCTTGTGCTTTTGTTCGATGAACTGTTCGCTAATCAAAATTCCTCTTGAAAAATTTCCCAAGTAACCCTCTCTGGTAATACTATAGATATCAGCATTCTCTACTAGTGATACCCCGCATCTCTCAACAAGGATATGACACATTTCAAGCACTCCTCGGGTGTACATGACAATTCATCAAATACCCATATCAAGTTCTCTAACTAGAACTCCACGCTTTCGGGGTTATTATTGGCATTTGCCCTAAATTTCTTAGCACCTTGTTTTCAAATTTTGTCAACAGGTGTTCTAGCAAATCTCATGAAATCCATGTATTGAGGCATCGTAGGTGCGGGTTGAGGATTTGGGGGAGGTAGGGGAGGTTGAACATTCAGGTTTGTTCGAACGAACTCTATGTACCATGCATTCATTATATGGAGAAAGGCCTCTCTGCCTCCTTCTCCTCTACTGACAGTTTCAGGTCTGCTTTCAGATGGCACTGCTTCTTCCGTTAGAGCAGTCGCGTTACTTTCTACATCATCCGTCACTATTCTATCGGGATCTATTTGCTATATTAAGACACATTTTAATATTTTCAGGAGTCGTCACACTATCATTACTTATATATATACGTATGACATGTATAGCTAGACTCAAATACGCTAGGTTAGTCTGAGAATTAACTAAACCATCACTCTGATATCACTAAATGTAACACCCCTTACTCGTGCCCGAGATCGAGACAAGGTACGAGGCATTACCGTACATAAACAGAGCATATTCAGAAAATACGGGTCATAAAATTTCACTCCAAACTAAAACCAATCAAATAAATTCATATTGTCCTTATCATGGACCTACGAGGCCCAAAATATACGTTAAGTGTAATCTGGGACTAAACCGAGAGCTTAAGAAAATTCTAAGAAAATTTCTAGGTTTAAGCCTTACACGCCCGTGTGAAGGCAATGCACATGCCCTTGTGCTTTGGGACACGCCTGTGTGAAGGCAATGCACACGCTCGTGTGCTTTGGGACATGCCCGTGTGGAACTTCTAGAAGTTATTTTTCATTTCAAACCTACAGTGGTTTTCACACGGTCGAGAACACGTCCGTGTCCTTCATACGATCTAGACACGCCCATGTCATCGCCCGTGTCTAAAAACCTGAACATTCTATTTATGACGTCATCATTCATTTAGGGGCACACTGTAACGCCCTAAATTTTGGGCCTAGATGAATTGGGCTTTGGGCTTTGGGTCTCATAAAATTTTTAAGTGAGCAAGAAAATGACAAATGACATGTTGGCTATAAGGTTTTAAGGAATTTGGAGTGTCTAGGTATGTTGGAGAAGTCTGGGTTTGAGTTTTGTGGTGGAGGAATTTTAATTTAATTACTAAAAGAACCAGTGTTGGGAGTAGTTGGGCTTTTAAATAAAAATAGGGGAAAATGACATCAAAAAGCCTTGTAGAGGAGTGGTTAAGTGACGCCACTTAGAGTGTAGGGAGGTGGCGTTAGTGGCTAGCAAGGAGATCCAAGATTCGAATCCTAGCTTAGTATTTTTAGGAATTTAATTTTGGCCTTCTAAAAGGTTGGAAGTGGCGAGAAGATGGACTCTAAGGGGAGTGTTCAGAAAAGAAAATTTAGGAAATAGATTGGGGAGTTATCAGGGAGAAAAATGAGGAGATGAGAAGGGGGAAGTGATTGAGCTGAATTGGGAATTGAGGGTCAGGCAGCTAGAGGCTATAAATATGTGCTGAGTTTGGGATCCTAGGCTAATGCCAAATTTTTCATTTTTTTTCCTTTAGTGCCGATTGGCTTTTCCATCTTTGCTAGCTGATTCTTTTACCATTCTTTCTCTCCTCAGATCTCTTTTGATTTATCCTTTGGGTTAGCCGATTCCTTCTGCTACTCTTCTTCTTTAATTTGTGCCAAATAAACTTTATTCACCATATTAGTTTGAAAGCCGAATCTCCCAAGGGTCGAATACTCTTAGTGCAATTACTACTCCTTCTACTTCGGTCAAATCTAGTGTAAGTGTTGCTCTCCCAATCGGTTTTGCTAAGAATCTATTACGTTGTTCTTTCCTCACTCTTTCTAATCAATTGTGGTAGGGAATTAGTATCGGATCTTAGATCTTAGCTTTCTGCCGAAATTGCTCCTAAGGTGTTTTGCGGTTTTGGTAAGTATTCCTCTTTTGTTGGCTAAGGTTGGCCGAATGGTCGTAAAGTGAGATAAGGGGGTAAATTATGTTGGATGCGAGTCCCCTAGTATTTGGTTTTAATGAGTAAGATTAATGCAGATCTAGGGAGTACGTGATCAAGGAAAAGCTACTAAGGATTGGTGTTCAAGGTAAGGTTAAGGTGAGGTTTCAGTTTTGGGTAACATATGTATTAAGCATACGATTAATTGAAGGGTGATATCATTTGTAGGTTTGCGACTAAGAGAAATCGCAGCATGCTCTATTACCAGGTGTGTACATACACTGCACACACAAGTAGATCGACAAAACCTAAAATGTTGAAAAATCGAAATGTCGAAATGCCAAAAATCTGAAAGTTTGGCTACGACAGACTTGCAAGTGCACGAACACTCGTAATGGACTTGGGCTCTAGAATAGGCTTAGTGGGCCTAATGGGCTGTTGGGTCCATAATAGGCAAAAATTGATATTTGATGCTATGTGATGGAAAATTCGTATGTGAGCATGTATATAAATGTGATTCGGTGGATCCACGATTGTCAAGCAGCCATGCAATCCTCATATACTTCCTCCGTTCCATAATTCCCAACCATATACAACCTAAGCAGAATATCATATGTATGCATGTCACATCCATAAAACTTATATGCAACACCTAGGGGTATTTTGGTCATTTTTACCCTTAGGGGCATTTTAGTAATTTTTCCTTGATTACAGTTTTCACTTACCTTGGCCCGTTAACAAGTCCTGTGAGCTAAGATGAACGAATACTATGCACCAGGTAGGATTCCAGAGAAGAGGAGGTGAGGTGAGTCATTAAGACCGCTTAAGTACCAAGCTCTCCCTAGATCCAATCCTAGACATGCATATACCCGTTGCCACACCTAAACCCTATGACTTATCCACGGTCTCAATAATTTAATTATGTTTTATGTAGTCATCATATATTAGGCCCAAAACCCCTTACAGAGCCCTGACAAATTCACATACTTGTATCTGGCCCATTAAGCCCAATCATATTCATATGGCCCATTAGGCCCAAATCACATTTATATGGTCCGTTAGGCCCAGTCACATTCATATTCATGCTCACATACAAATTCCTATCACATAGCATCAATATTCAGTTTTTGCCTATTATGGGCCCAATAGCCTATCGGGCCCATTTAGCCCATTTCGGCCCATATGGTCGAATAACAACCCGACCTCAGGCAACCTATCTTTCCTCCTCACGAGTGTTCACGCACTCGCAAGACTACCGTAGCCAAACTTTTGACTTTTTAGCATTTCGACATTTCGGCATTTCGGCTTTTGTCGATCTACTTGTGTGTGCAGTGTATGTACACACCTGGTAAGCAAGCGTGCTGCGATTTTCATAGCCCAAACCTACAATCGATATCACTCAAAGATTAATCTCACATATTTATCGAATACTTTACCAATAGCCAGAATCTCACCTTAACCTTACCTGAACGCTAAGCCTTTACTAGCTTCTACTTCGGTCACTAATCACGTATATCTCTCAAATCTGAAGAGCAAATCGGCAGGAATCCAAAACCGAGATCTGACACTAGTTCTCTACCAAAGTTGATAAAAAAGAAGTGAGGAACTGAATACTCGATACTTATCAAAAATCGATTGGGAGAGTGAACACTTACACTAGAATCGACTGGGTGGAAAGAGTAGTGGCGGCACCAAGGGTATTCGACCAAAGGATATTCAGCTCTTAGAGATTTGAATGGTAAAATTGATTACTCAGTACTAAAGAAGAGAGGAAGAAGAATCGACTAAAGCAAAGAAAATATTGAGTAAAGGAGAAATAGAATTCGACACAACGAAGAAGAAAAAGAAAAGAAGGCAGAGAGTTTCTGGCAACAGGGTGGAGGAAATTCAGTATTAGCTTCATACCCTAGCATTCGACACCCATTTATAAGCCTTATAGCCGAATTTTCCCATGTCCAATTCCCCATTCGGCTCCATCACTTCTCCCTTCTCATCTCCTCATTTTTCTCCCTGATAACTCCTTAATCCCTTCCTTAATTTTCTCTCCTGAACAATTCCCTTGGAGTCCACTTTCACGCCACTTCCATCCTTTTAGAAGGCTAAAATTAAACTTCTAAAAATACTAAGCTAGGATTTGAACCTTGGACCTCCTTGTTAGCTATTAACGCCACCTCCCTACTCCCTAAGTGGCGTCACTTTGCCACTCCTCCACAAGGCTTTTTGATGCCATTTTCCCCTATTTTTATTTAAAAGCCCAACTACTTGCTATCAGGGTTCCTTAATAATTATTTACGCATAATTTCCTTTTCCCCTAAGTTTAAATTCAAACCTTAGCCAAGACCTACTATTACATACTTAACCGAAAATACCTAGCACACATTTTTTTATCAGAACCGAAAAAGAAAATTCAGGATTTCGGGATTTTTGGGTTTCGAGATTTTTGGGGTGTTACAACTCTACCCGCTAAAAGAAATTTCATCCTTGAAATTTCCAACTATCAGTATAGTTGCATAACACAGACTACCACACCACACTCATGCTGCGCTTTCTAATTCCAAACTAAATAAATAGCACACTATAGGTAAGTATGTACCGGTATTCGCCTCTGGAGTGTCTCCATCCTCTTGACGACGTGCTACATGGACCAAAGCTGGTTGCCTCGCCTCAGCATGACCAGTACCCCTGCCCGGTGCTCCACAACCTAAACCGTTTCCACCCCTGGCTTGGTCACGGCCTCTCGACAGTTGCTGACCACCCCTCGGTGGCTGTACAACACCTCGGTCCACGACTAGCACCCGACCTATCATTTTGGGGCAATCCCTGATCCTATGCTCCATAGACCCACAAGCTAAACAAGCTCCCGTCCTCTTCCAACACTCGCCTACATGACTTCTCCCACAATCAGCACAAGGTGGCACCCCTGGATTAACAGCATGGGGCCTATTCTAACTGGCCCATCAACTTTGGCTGATCGACACCAGGAGTCTCAGCCTCCCTCTTATTCTTACCCCTTTCTTTCTCCCGATTTAGGCTTTCAGTGCGCTTTACCTCCTCCGCTATCTTTGCTTTCTCCACCAATTTCGAGAAAACTCGTTCCCTTTATGGAGCTATCAGCACCCTAAGGCTATCTCTAAGTCCATCCTCAAACCTAACGCAACGCTCATACTCCGTTGCCACCATTACTCTTGCATACCTACTAAGGCATAGAAACTCCGCCTCATACTCTGCCACTGACTTGTTTCCTTGGGTCAAGTTTAGGAACTCCTTCCTTCTAGCATCCACATAGCTTGCACCCACATACTTCCCTTGGAATGCAGCTTTGAAAAACTCTCAAGTGACCCGCTCCGGTTGGGTACCCTTTTTCACTATCAGCCACCACTAATAGCCTTCTTCCCTAAGTAGTGACACGGCTCCTTTTAACTTTTATTCTGGTGAACAGTCTAGATCCTCCATTATCCTTTCAGTAGCCTCCAACCAATATTCTGCCACGTCAGGAGCAACGCCAGCCACGCCCTTAAAGATCTCAGTCCCGTTCGATCGAAGTCGCTCCGGAATGGACCCTCGATTTCAAGTGCCATTATTGGGCCCAGCGACCCTTTCCAAAATCCTTAGCATTGCCTGTGACAATGCATCTTCTCCCGCGGCCTGATCATACGTTCCATTCCCAGCCACAGTTGAGGCCGGAGCCTCTTCTACTCCAACATCCGGCATATGGCCCGATGCCGACGATTCAGTCCTAACATTTCCGCAACCTTGGCCACGGCCTCTTGCACCTCTTCCAGCACTAATCGTCGATTTGCCTATTATCTAGATTAGAATTTTATGAAGTTTTAGTTAGTTTAATAATTACACCGATGTTTTATGAAAATATTTATAGAGAAGATTGTTTTCGAAAATCCTCTACAGTTTCAAGTTCCTACGGACTTTAGTTCCTTTCTAACAATCATCTATAGTAGCCCTCTAACTATCTACTATATAACAATTTAAACAAACTTAAAAATAAAAGTACTTACTTGGTTCGACGTTGGAGGCTCAGTGTGCCGCATAGCAAGATTTCCATTTTTCCAAAACATTGTGATCCAAAATATTTTTAAAATCCAAATAGTAAGTAGAAAAAGAAACCAATAATAATAACGCCTCTTTCATAGCCCGAGTTTTGCAACTTGAGCTCTGATACCACCAAATGTAACACCTCAAACCCAGCCTAGACGCTATGGCCGAATTTGGTGTGTCACATTGAAGTGTTTTAGCGAAAATCGTATTTTCATTGAAAACACTTCTTAAAATAAAAGAAACCCTAATTAACTTTAAAAAAAAAAAACACCTTCAGTTAAGAAAGCCTTATTTAAAACATTTGATTAAAAAAACTTAGTTGCGGAAAAGTAGAAAATATACTATAATTTAAGAAATCCATGTTCAACTTCTCGCAATTACATTGAAAATAATAATAATTCAAGTAATAATAACACAATGAAAACCTTATTACAATCTGGTCTGGAACATATTTAAAAAGACGTAAAAACTTAAATGCTTAAAAAAAACCTAAAACTCCCCCTTACCTGAGACCGTCGCCGGAGTCGAGTATGAGACATTACTAAACTTATTTTAGCATTTAAACAAGTTCAAACAATTCTCGTAGTAAACTATCCATCTGCGTCATAGTCGCTAAAAAAATCATATCTCGAGTTACAAAACTCAAAATCTAATTTTGTAAATTTTCCATGAAACTAAACTCATATATGTACTCACTAATTTTTTTTCTAGAATTTTTTGCTAGGCCAATTAGTACAGTTTATTAGTTAAAGTATCCCTTGTTTTAGGGTTTGGCTACTCTAACCCCTGTGCACTACGAATCAAATTTCTTCCTGTACAGATATACAATGACTATTCCATTTATTTCACTTAAAAATAGACTCAATAAGGAATCCATACATAAAAAGTTCGGGCTCTAATTATTTTTACACAATTTATAGTAAATTTCTAAAGTTAGAATAGGGAATCCAGAAATTTCTCTGGCCCTGTTTCACCAAATCATAAATATCTCATAAAATAAAACTCTTTTACCTATTTTGTTTCTTCCACATGAAAATAGATTCATTAATTTTCAATTAAATATTTTATTCATCATCTAATTCTAATTATACTATTTTTAGTGAATTTTCAAATTCACGTCACTGCTGTTGTATGACACTGTTTTATAGCCAATTTCACCATTTTATGGTTTTCCATGGATTAGGTAATACATTAAGCATACATAATGATACGATCCGCCTCGAAAGGGTCAAGTCGTAATAGTGTGCCCGATCGTCAACAAGAAGTTACGTTAGGTTTAATTGAAAGGTCGGATAAGAGAAAGAAGGGGGAGAAAGAAGTTTAAAGAAGATGGAAGAATTAGATTGGGTTTGGAAGTTGGTTTATTGAATTAGTACGGAAAGGAAAGAGGGATATTGGTTTTGGCTCGAATTGGAATAGGTAAGAAGAATTGAAAGTTCGGATTTAGGGTCCAAATAGGTATAGATGAATGAATTGGTTCAATTAGGTAAGGGGAATTGAAGAAATGGACGTAATGGTATGAAGGGTAAGAACGAAATGGTATTATGAAATGGTACGAACTGAATGGCTGGTGTAGGTACAATTTGGTAAATGAAGAAATGGGGTTGAACAAAAAGTGCAAACAAGAACCAATACCGATTTGGTATCGACCCATTGTTTATAGGCTCTTTTAGTTCGGTTTGGGTTTGGTAAAGGAAAACCTCGACCCACTATCTAACAAGATAGGAACCTCGATATGTTTGAACGCCACACTACGAGTAGTGATAAGTTCGGTTTCAACAAAGAACAACGGTTGACACAACTAGAACGGTAGGAAGCCAATCGAATCTTTGAACGAAATTTGAGAAAAGTTTTGCCTCACAATTTTGGCAGCATAACATTAACAAAAAGTCCAAAAGTTCTTTCACAAAGAAAAATAAAAAGTATTTATAGCCTAAAGACTAGCTAGCCGAATGGACACTTTACATACTTAATAATTAAGTAAAAGCCTTATGAATGCATCTTAAAAGTTCTAGAAAGAAGTCCTTTGATGTTCATGACCAGATTTGACTATGGTGGAGATGTCTTGAAGGTTCTTCATGCTTAAGGACATGAATCATGAGTGAAAGACTCCCTTGGACATTAGCTAGGTTCGGCCAACTTGAGTAATTGAGGCAATCAATTCATATTAATTGGTGAAGAGTTGGGAATTAATTGAGGAGACTTCATGAGCCAAATTAAGTGTGAATGCCAATTCTTGAAGAATCCATAGGTGTGAACACTTTGAATTGAAAGGCCATGCCATGTGAACATAATGTGAACGAAATTTTAAGGTTCATGGAGGGAGATGTTCGGCCACATGTATGAAGTAATGGGAAGCCTCCTTTTAGCCGAATAGTCACTTGGAAAATGAAGGAGTAGCACACCATACATGAATGGAAACATTCATGAACCTTGAACACATTGAATGTGGCCATACATGCACTTAGCCGAACATGCACCTAGGAGATTCAAAGCTCTTAACCGTCCATGCACCTCCAAAAAGACATGTTGCTTCATGCTCCATATGTCCATTGAGTTTCTACAAGAAAATGTGAACAGAATTAATGCAAGCTAATGTGAACACAATGTAAACATTAAATTCGGTTATGACAAATTAATTAACATCTATAAACACTTTTAAGACATATTTAATAAAACTAATATGAACTAAATTTAATATGTGGTTTATTAATTAACTAATTAAAGAACTTATTACATAAAAATTTAATAGTAGTCAAATGAAGTCAGAGTAGTCTTCATGAGCTAGAATTCAACTCATGAGCTAAAACCGAACTGGGCTTGGACTCATGAGCTGGTAGTGAGCTGGACCCGAGCTGGGGAATTGAAAGTGAGCTGATTCCAAGCTAGTGAGCTTATTTTGAGTTGAATGGAAACTTGCTTGAGCTAGTGGTGAGCTCGATGAGCTGAGCTGGACTTGTAGGTAATTGCAAGGTGAGTTTAAGGAGTTGGAATCAGCTTTCTCGGAGTATCATAATAGCGTTTCATTCCAAAGTTGAGCTACAAAAGCTGTGATAGACTCCTTAAACTTCTTGGCTCGAGCCCGAGTGACAGGACCTTGTGGTAGCACCATAGAATCCTTGCTCGAACTAGCTGAACCATGGGGCGCGATCGCATCATTCCCCCCTCTTCAAAGTGACTTGTCCTCAAGTCGAAATCTACATCAAAAGGGGTTAAATCTGACACATTAAAAGTAGCGCTGACATTATAATCTCCTGGCAAGTCAATTTTATAAGAATTTTCATTTATTCGCTCTAAAACTTGAAAAGGACCGTCTCCGCGAGGCAGTAGTTTAGATTTCCGTTGGGCCGAAAAACGCTCCTTGCGCATATGAATCCAAACCCATTCTCCGTGTTCAAAAACTACTCGTTTTCAGCCTTTGTTCGCATTACGCACATAGGACTCAGTCCTAGCCTCGATATTGGCCCACACCTTGCTATGTAAATCCTTGACAAAATTCGCCTTTTTCTTCGCATCAGCATGGACAAACTGATCAGTAGGTAAAGGCAATAAATCTAAAGGAGTCAAGGGATTAAAACCGTAAACAATTTCAAATGGGGAGAATTTAGTCGCAGAATGGACAAAACGATTATACGCAAACTCAATATGGGGTAGACAATCCTCCCACGTCTTCAAATTCTTTTGAATGATGGCCCGAAGCAAAGTAGATAGAACTCTATTGACAACTTCCGTTTGGCCATCGGTTTGGGGGTGGTAGGTGGTCGAACAGAAGTTTGGTCCCTAATTTACCCCACAAAGTCCTCCAAAAGTGACTTAAAAATTTTGCATCTCGGTCCGACACGATCGTTTGAGGAATGCCATGTAGTCTAACGATATCCCTAAAAAACAAGTTCGTAACATGAACGACATCGTCAGTCTTAGTATAGGCAATAAAATGAGACATTTTTGAAAATCTATCAACAACAACGAAAATAGAATCCTTCCCCATTTTTGTGCGCAGAAGTCCGAGAACAAAGTCCATGGAGATGTCAATCCACGGTGCTTCAGGGATGGGCAATGGTGTGTACAAGCCATGGGGTTGAACCTTTGATTTAGCCTTTTTGTAGGCTATACACCTTTCGCAAACTCGCTCCACGTCTTTTCGCATCCGCGGCCAATAAAAATGTTCATGGAGAGTGGCAAGCTTCTTATTGACTCTGAAGTGTCCCATAAGCCTGCCACTTTGTGCCTCATGCACTAATAGGTCTCGAACAGATCCACAAGGAATGCATAATTTACCTTCTCGGAAAAGATAGCCCTCGTACCTATAAAAATTTTCAAAAGGACCTTTCTCACAAGAAACAAATATCTCTCCAAAATTGAAATCGTTTACATAGGAATCTTTTAATAATGCAAAACCAAGAATCTTAGAATCCAAATATGATAACAGAGTATACCTTCCTGAGAGTGCATCAACCACTATATTATCTTTACCTTTCTTATATTTGATGACATACGGAAACGACTCAAGGTATTCAACCCACTTCGCGTGGCGTCGGTTCAACTTATGTTGGCCTTTGATGTGCCTTCTTGAGAGCGCATCAACCACTATATTATCTTTACCTTTCTTATATTTGATGACATACGGAAACGACTCAAGGTATTCAACCCACTTCGCGTGGCGTCGGTTCAACTTATGTTGGCCTTTGATGTGCTTCAAGGCTTCATGATCAGAGTGAATAACGAATTCCTTAGGCCACAAGTAGTGTTGCCATGTCTCAAGGGCTCATATGAGCGCATACATTTCTTTATCATACACCGAATAGTTGAGTACGGCTCCATTGAGTTTTTCACTAAAGTAAGCCATAGGACGTCCGTCTTGTGTCAACACGGCCCCGATTCCAATGCCCGAAGCATCGCACTCGATCTCAAAAGTCTTCGAGAAATCTGGAAGGGCAAGCAAAAGAGCGTTAGTGAGACAATCTTTGATTTTTATAAATGATTTCTCTTGTTCATCGTTCCAAATAAAAGAAGAATTTTTCTTAATAACACTCGTAAGTGGAGCAACAGTAGTGCTAAAATTCGAAACGAATCGTCGGTAGATACTTGCTAGGCCATGGAAACTTTGAACTTGCGTAACGTTCGTAGGCCTTGGCCAATCTTGTATGGCCTTAATCTTCTCTTGGTCTACCTCGAGACCATCCGCACTAACTACAAATCCTAGAAAAACAGTTTTGTTAGAACAAAAAGAACATTTCTTTAAATTAGCATATAAGGTCTCTTTTCGCAAAACTTCTAAAATAGTTTTGAGATGACTTACATGTTCTTCCATAGATTTGCTGTAAATCAATATATCGTCGAAATATACCACACAAAACTTACCGATGAAAGGCCTTAAGACATGGTTCATTAGTCTCATGAACGTACTTGGAGCGTTGGTAAGGCCAAAGGGCATAACCAACCATTCGTATAGTCCGTGCTTGGTCTTGAAAGCCTCATAAATGCATCTTGAAAGTTCTAGAAAGAAGTCCTTTGATGTTCATGACCAGATTCGGCTATGGTGGAGTTGTCTTGAAGGTTCTTCATGCTTAAGGAAATGAATCATGAGTGAAAGACTCCCTTGGACATTAGCTAGGTTCGGCCAACTTGAGTAATTGAGGCAATCAATTAATGTTACTTGGTGAAAGTTGGAAATTATTTGAGGAGACTTCATGAGCCAAATTAAGTGTGAATGCCAATTCTTGAAGAGTCCATAGGTATGAACACTTTGAATTGAAAGGCCATGCAATGTGAACATAATGTTAATGGAATTTTAAGGTTCATGGAGGGAGATGTTCGGCCACATGTATGAAGTAATGGGAAGCCTCCTTTTAGCCGAATAGTAACTTGGAAAATGAAGGAGTAGCACACCATACATGAATGGAAACATTCATGAACCTTGAAAACATTGAATGTGGCCATACATACACTTAGCCGAACATGCACCTAGGAGATTCAAAGCTCTTAACCGTCCATGCACCTCCAAAAAGACATGTTGCGCCATGCTCTATATGTCTATTGAGTTTCTACAAGAAAATGTGAACATAATTAATACAAGCTAATGTGAACACAATGTAAACATTAAATTCGGTTATGACAAATTAATTAACATCTATAAACACTTTTAAGACATATTTAATAAAACTAATATGAACTAAATTTAATATGTGGTTTATTAATTAACTAATTAATGAACTTATTAAATAAAAATTTAATAGTAGCCAAATGAAGTCAGAGTAGTCTTCATGAGCTAGAATTCAACTCATGAGCTAAAACCGAGCTGGGCTTGGACTCATGAGCTGGTAGTGAGCTGGACCCAAGCTGGGGAACTGGAAGTGAGCTGATTCCAAGCTAGTGAGCTGGTTTTGAGTTGAATGGAAAGTTGCTTGAGCTGGTGGTGAGCTCGATGAGTTGAGCTGGACTTGCAGGTAATTGCAAGGTGAGTTCAAGGAGCTGGAATCAGCTTTCTCGGAGTATCCTAATAGTGTTTCATTCCAAAGTTGAGCTACAAAAGCTGTGATAGACTCCTTAAACTTCTTGGCTCGAGCCCGAGTGACAGGACCTTGTGGTAGCACCATAGAATCCTTGCTCGAACTAGCTGAACCATGGGGCACGATTGCATCACATAACATTAATTATAAATCTTGATTAGCCATTTCAATAGCTAATCAACAACAAACATTTCCACATCACTCATTCACCATATCATAAGATTATATACACAAAGGATTATAATGCTATACATGCCATATTCCAAATATGCAAGCCACTATACCGAAGTGGTTCGTTGATAATGTGAACGTGTCTCCTACCGTCCCGATCTCTATCCGGCTTGTCAAAACTACAAGGAAAGAAAGGGAGGGAGTAAGCATAAATGCTTAGTAAGTTCACATGTAAATAGCAAGTAACATAACCATGCAATAATACAAAATCCACATTTGCATAATATCACCAAAACATTCAAATCATATTTCTCATTCATGATCCTACCATATTATTGTTATATTGAAGTCTCAACCTGAGGGTTAAGTACATACATGTACAAAGTATCCGTTCCACAACACTTACCAACTAGTCACTTTCATCTCGAGAATTTTTCCATTTCACTAGAACTTTACCCGTTGAACACATCGGAATATAATTCAGATACATGAAATCAAGCTACCATAATTTCACCCAAAATAAACTCGGAACGCAACTCAATGAGCTCGGGTGTTCGCATCCATAATGAACTCGGAACACAACTCAACGAGTTCGGATGCTTGCATCCATAAGTAAACTCGGAATGCAACTCAACGAGTTCGGATGCCTCATAATTCTCACGAACTCGGAACGCAACTCAACGAGTTCGGATCTCAGTTTCCTAGTGACATGTCACTTGTATCCTAATCTATTCCTAATTTTCAAATGAGATTTTTCTCGATCATACTCTTTTGCCATTTTCCACAAAATGTTGAAATCGATACTTCGATTGTAGTTCATACTTATCAAGCAGTTCACATAATTACATATTTTTCAACAATAACCACAAAACATAAAATTTCATGAAAATAAGAATCATATCATATAAACAACATTAAATTGCTTAAAATGACAATTATGTTACCCTATTTATTCATAAACTTACCTCGGTACAAAATGTATAAAGGTTGCAATTTAACTCGAAATCATTTCTTCCCCGATCAAGGTCAATTCCACGTCTTTCTTGATCTAAAATAACACATTTAGCTGATTTAATACTCATATTTATCAAAATAGTTCTTAACTCTAACTTTGGAAAAATTACAATTTTACCCCTAAGCTTTTGCATATTTACACTTTTTCCCCAAAGCTCAGAAATTAAAATTGTTCCTATTTTCTTATGTTTTATGACATGATGATCATTTTTCCCTTCTATAGAAACATCAAATTCACACTCTATCATGTATTTATGAATATTAGTTATTTTTACCGATTACGTCATTTTAGTCGTTTTTTCGTAAAATCACTTAGCAAAAGTTGTTTAACACAATCTCAAGTTTAATATTCAACCATAAAACATAAAAATTCATGCATATCATTCATGGGTAAATTTTTAAATATAAACCCTAGCTCAAAATATTGGTAGAAATAGGTAAATCGAGCTACGAGAATTTCAAAAATGTAAAGAACATTAAAAACGGGGCTAGAATTGACTTACTATTGAGCTTAGAAGTTGAAGAAACCCTAGCTATGGTAGCAAGTAAAATTCGGCAGCAACATGAAGAAGATGAATGGATTTTTGCTTGATTTTTCCCATTTTAATTCATTAAAATCCAAATGACCAAAATGTCGTTCCTTACTAAACTTTCAAAATTTCCATCCATGTCCAATTTTTGTCCAAAAACTTAGAAATTGGTCAAATTGCTATTTAAGGTCTCTTAAGTAATATTCCAAAGCAATTTCATACTAAAAACTTATAGAATGCAAGTTTTGCAACTTATTCAATTTGGTCCCTAATTTCAAATTAAGTACCTTTTGCATAGAATTTCTTCACGAAACTTTCACACAATCATGCAATCATATCATAGACCTCAAAATAGTTATAAAATAATTATTTCTATCTCGAATTTGTGGTCTCGAAACCACTATTCTGATTAGGTCCTAATTCGGGATATCACAACTCTCCCCCCTTTTGGGATTTTCGTCCCCGAAAATCTTACCAGTAAACAGGTGTGGGTATTGATTCCTCATAGTTTCCTTGGGCTCCCATGTAGCCTCTTCTACCCCATGTTTTTGCCACAATACTTTCACGAGAGCGATACTTTTGTTTCTTAGTTGTTTGACCTTCCGAACTAAAATTTTAAGCGGTTCTTCATTGTAAATCATATCCGGTTGCAACTCGATTTCCGTTGGAGAAATCACATGTGAAGGATCCGAACGGTACCAACGTAACATAGATACATGGAACACATCATGAATCTTCTCTAATTCCGGTGGTAGTGCTAACCGATATGCTACCGGTCCAATTCTTTCAATTATCTCATATGGTCCAATGAAACGTGGACTCAATTTACCTTTCCGACCGAATCTAAGAACCTTCTTCCACGGAGACACTTTTAAAAACACTTGATCACCAATTTGGAACTCATTCTCTTTTCGTTTCAAATCTGCGTAGGATTTCTGTCTGTCTGAAGCAGCTTTCAAACAATCTCGAATCACTTTAACTTTTTCTTCGCTTTCCTTAATTAGATCAACTTCGTAGATTTGATTTTCTTTAAGTTCGGTCCAATATAGTGGTGTCCGAAACTTACGACCGTACAATGCTTCATAAGGTGCCATTTTCAAACTTGTTTGATAACTGTTATTGTAAGCAAATTCTACCAGCGGTAAGTACCTTTCCAACTACCTTGAAATTCTAATATACAACATCTGAGCATGTCTTCAAGAATCTAAATTACTCTCTCTGATTGTCCATCAGTCTGTGGATGGAAAGCAGTACTGAAGTTTAACTTCGTACCTAATGCCTCTTGCAGTTTTTGCCAAAATCGCGAGGTAAACCTTGGATCTCTATCCGAAACGATCGACAAAGATACTCCGTGAAGTCTAATAATCTCACTGACATACAATTTAGCCAATTTATCAAGAGAATAATCAGTACGTACCGGAATAAAATGAGCTGATTTAGTCAATATGTCGACTATTACCCAAATGACATCTTTCTTCTTCAGAGTTAACAGTAACCCTGACACAAAGTCCATGGTAATTCGATCCCACTTCCATTCGGGAATCATGATAGGATGAAGTAGACCTAAAGGCACTTGGTGTTCAACTTTTACTTGCTGGAAAATTAAGCATTGCGATACAAACTCGGAAATATCTCTTTCATTCCGTTCCACCAATACATTTTCTTCAAAACATTGTACATTTTTGCACTGCCCAGATGCATTGACAAACAACCATTGTGTGCTTCGTGCAAGATCTTCCGAATCAACTTATCATTCTTCGGTACACAAATCCGATCTTTAAACATCAAGCAACCATCAGAACCAATTCTGAAATCTGATCCCGTATCAGCCTCACATTACTTTCTCTTGGCTTGCAAATCTTGATCATTTTTCTGAGCTTCACAAATCTCTTGTAAAAACATCGGTCTTGCTCTAAACTCTGCTATGATCAAACCATCGTCAGATACCGTCAACTGAGCATTCATAGCTCTCAAAGCAAATAACGACTTTCTACTCAAGGCATCAGCAATTACAGTCGCTTTCCCCGTATAGTAGTCAATCACAAGCGTAATCTTTCAATAATTCTAACCATCTCTACTGTCTCAAATTCAAGTCTTTTTGTGACATCAAGTACTTGAGACTTTTGTGGTCGGTATATACTCGGCACTTTTCGCCATACAGATAATGTCGCCAAATCTTCAAAGCAAACACTATAACAGCCAGTTCCAAATCATGAGTCGGATAATTCCTTTTGTGAGGTTTTAATTGCCTCGAAGCATAAGCCACAACTTTTCCTTCTTGCATAAGTACACATCCCAAGCCATTTAGAGAAGCATCACTATACACCACAAATTCTTTACCTGACTCAGGTTGTACAAACACTGGTGCTTGACAAGAATAACTTTTCAATTTCTCAAAACTCTATTGACATTCTTCCGTCCACTCGAATTTAACATCCTTTTGGAGTAGTCTAGTCATAGGAGTAGCAATCATAGAAAATCCATTCACAAATCGTCGATAATAACTAGCTAGACCTAAGAAACTTCTAACCTCAGTCACATTCTTCGGCAGTTTCCAATCAACAATAGCCGAAATTTTACTAGGATCAACCCGTATACCATCACCCGAAACAATATGACCCAAGAATCTGACTTCTCAAAGCCAAAACTCACTTTTACTAAACTTGGCATATAACTGTTTACCTCTCAAAGTTTGCAAAACTATTCTCAAGTGCTTAGCATGCTCTGTCTCATCCTTCGAATAAATCAAGATATCATCAATAAATACCACAACAAACTATCCAAGTATGACCAAAATATGCGGTTCATTAAATCCATAAACACAGTAGGAGCATTTGTCAAACCAAGTGGCATAGCTAAAAATTCATAATGGTCGTACCTGTTGTAAAAGCAGTTTTAGGCACATCTGACTCTTTTACTCGTAACTGGTAGTACCCAAACCTCATGTCAATCTTTGAGAACCATGTCGCTCCTTTCAACTGATCAATAAATCATCAATTCTCAGCAACGGATACTTGTTCTTGACTGTCACCTTATTTAACTACCAATAGTCTACACACAATCTCATTGAACCATCCTTCTTTTTCATAAATAATACGGGAGCACTCTAGGGCGAAAAACTCAGTCTCACAAAGCCTTTGTCAGTCAACTCTTGCAACTGTGACTTCAATTCTTTCAACTCTATTGGTGTCATTCTATACGGAGCAATTGAGATCGGTGTTGTTCCCGGTATCAACTCAATACCAAATTCTACTTCTCTGACAAGAGGCAATGTAATATCCCGAATTAGGGCCTAATCAGAATAGTGGTTTCGTGACCACAAATCCGAGATAAAAATAATTATTTTATAATTATTTTGAGGTTTATGATATGATTGCATGATTGTGTGAAAATTTTGTGAAGAAATTCTATGCATAAAATACTTAATTTGAAGTTAGGGACTAAATTGAATAAGTTGCAAAACTTGCATTCTAGAAGTTTTTAGTATGAAATTGCTTTGAAATATTAATTAGGAGGTCTTAAATAGCAATTTGACCAATTTCTAAAATTTTGGACAAAAATGGGCTTGTATATGAAAATTTTCAAAGAAAGGTATTAAGGGCATTTTGGTCATTTGGATAATTAATGAAATAAAATGGGAAAAATGACACAAAATAGTCATCTTCCCCATTTAGTTACTGCCGAATGCTCTATCTCACCATAGCTAGGGTTTCTTCAACTTTCAAGCTTCATAGTAAGTGATTCTAAGCCCCGTTTTTAATGATTTTTACGTTTTTGAGATCCCAGTAGCTCGATTAAGCTTATGTTAGCAATAATTTAACCTAGGGTTTATATTTGGAAAAATACCCATAGGTGAAATTTGTGTATTTTGATGTTTTATGATAGAATATGAGGTTTTAAATTATTTTAGACAACTTACACTACTCGATTTTAAGCAAAAAGAGTAAAAGGGCTTAATCGGTAAAAATACCTAATAGTCACAAGTACATGTTAGAGTGAGAATTTGATGTTGCCATAGAAGGGAAAAGTGATCAGCATGTTGTAAAACATAAGAATAAGGAATAAAGTTTAATCCCGAGCCTAGGGGAAAAAATCTAAATATGCAAAAGTTTAGGGGTAAAATTGTAATTTTGCCAAAATTTGAATTAAGGATTAATTTGATAATGTGAGTATTAAATAAGCTAAATGTGTTATTTTAGATCAAGAAAGACGTGGAAACGACCCCAATCGAGGAAAAGAAAAGATTGTGGACTAAATTGCAAAATCTTTGTATTTTGGTACCAAGGTAAGTTCATGTGTAAATAATGTATTATAATTGTTATTTTTAAGTCATTGATGTCAATTATGTGATATGCTGATTTTTATCATGAAATATATACTTTG
Source organism: Gossypium longicalyx (assembly GCA_025698465.1). Taxonomy (NCBI): domain Eukaryota; kingdom Viridiplantae; phylum Streptophyta; class Magnoliopsida; order Malvales; family Malvaceae; genus Gossypium; species Gossypium longicalyx. The sequence continues at coordinate 44,586,600 of CM047007.1, read as the reverse complement.
TGGTTAATTTCGAATAAAATGCAAATTATGTGAATTACTTGTTAAACATAATTGTTACTGAGAGTATTGGTTAGGCATTCTACGGAAGGCGGCAAGGATATGTGTTCGAGGAAAATCCCGTTTGAACCTTAGGAATAGATTAGGATACAAGTGACATGTCACTAGGATGGTTGAGCATCCGAACTCGTTGAGTTGAGTCCGAGTTCACTTATGGATGCAAATGTCCGAACTCGTTGAGTTGAGTCCGAGTTCGTGAGATGTAACTAGGCATCCGAGCTCGTTGAGTTGAGTCCGAGTTCACTTATGGATGCGAACGCCCGAGCTCGTTGAGTTGAGTCCGAGTTCGCTTATGGGCGGGTTACATAGTAGCTTGGCTACATATGTGGCACTTATGTGCAAAGTTTCCATGTATCCGAATTATATTCCAATGTGTTCAACGGGTAAAGTTTTACTCAAATGGAGGAATACTCGAGATGTAAAGAGACGTATTGGTAAGCAATGAGAAATGGATATTCTGTACAGGTATGTATTTAATCCTCGGGTTGAGTATCGATACAACCACGATAAGATAATAAGATGATGAAAAATGATTAGAAATGTGATCTGTGTTTTGGTGATGCATGCTAATGTTGATTGGTATGATTGTTTGTTATGTTACTTATTATTTGCATATGAACTTACTAAGCATTTATGCTTAGTCCCTCCTTCTTACTCATTGTAGTTTTGGACAAGCCAGCTCAGGAGTCGGGATAGGTCGAAGGATCAGTCACACTATCCGGAAGAATTTTTCGGTAAATGGCTTGTAAATTTAAGTATGGCATGTATAGCAATATACCTATTTTGTGTAAATGATCTTATGATATGGTGATGGAATGGTTGAGAAAATGTTTGATGTTATGGAAAGTTATTAAGATACTTAGTGCATGAAAACTCATAAAAAGGGATGAAATTTGCCATAAACAGAATATTGCAGCAACACTGATGTGAGTTTGAAAATTTACTAAAAATCATAGAAATTTAATTTTGTGATGGATTAAATATCAAATTGAAGATTATTATGTCTAGTTTCACATGAAACAAATGAAACAGGTAAAGAAATTATATGTTAGAAGATATTTGAATTTTAGTAAAACAGGGTCAGAGCAGTTTCTGGATCCCCTATTTCAACTTTATAAATTCACCATAAATTGTAAAGATATAACTAGGTGGTTTATTTTATATTCTCAGAATACTTGTTGAGTCTAGTTTCAGGATAAACAAACCTCATAGTCATATGAATTTTATACAGAGAGAAATGTGGTTCGTAGTAAACAGAGGTCAGTCCAGTCAAGTCCTGTAACAGGGGTAACTTTAACTAATAAAATGTACTAATTGGCCCAACCAAAAATTCTAGAAAAAAATTAGTAGATAGGTATATGAGTCTAGATTTATGGAAAATTTATGGATCTTGATTTCGAGTTTCGTAACTCGAGATATGATTTTTCTTGTGACTGTGACGCAAGTAGCTTGAAAGCTGTAAATGTAGAAACAAATATTTCAAAATTCTAAAAATGTTAAATTAAGTTTAGTAACACCTCATACTCGACTCCGGCGACGGTCTCGGGCGTGGGGGCGTTACAGGCAAACCCGACAACTCTTCTGTAATTACATTCACGAATTCACACACAATCGGCACTGATTCAACTTTCTTCTCAGATTCTTTTGTATTCAACACATACGCCAAATAAGCTTCATAACCCTTTTTCAAATATCTCTGAACCGACATCGAAGAATCACACTAGGAAATGCCTCTTATTTGTCCAGTTCAACCCGCAAAATTTCACCATTTTCACATTTCAATTCGATAACTTTTTGTCTACAATTCACTATAGCATCATGCAAAGTTAACCAATCCATACTCAAAATAACATCAAATTCATCAAATGGCAACAACATCAAGTCGGCCGGAAATAATGACCCCTAATCATCAAAGGACATTTCTTGCATACTTTATCAACCGTAACACATTTGCCTAACGGGTTCAACACTTTAATCATAAATTTTGTAGACTCAATAGGTATATTCATATTAGACACCAATTTCATACACACAAACAAATGAGTAGAACCAGGGTCAATCAGAGCAATAACATTAACATCATAAAGAGAGAAAGTACCAGTGATCACTTCGGAAGATGAAGCATCTTCACGCGCCCTTATGGCATAAGCTCTAGCCGGAGCTCTAGCTTCAGATTTAATCACTGAATCTCTTACTACATTTTTACTGCTTGCCTCATTCCCAACTCTTCTCGAAGATCTTCCTCTCGAAACTGCACTATAAGGTTTTGCACTCTGAAATTTTTCTTTCTCATTCATCTTTGGACAATCTTTAATGAAATGATCTGGAGAACCGCACCGGTAACAGGATCTATCATTAATTCTACATCGACCAAAATGACTTCTACCACATCTTTGGCACTCGGGTCCAACAAGTCTAGAATTTCCCACACTAGCCATAGAGGTAGCTTGAGATCTGAAAACCACATTTTGCTTCTTACGATCCGCATATGAATGTCCTGTCGAAGCATGAGAATGAAAATACATATATCTAGATTTTCTGGATTGCGGTGGAAATGTGCTACTCATTGGTCTTTTCTTCAAGTTTCTAGTCTCAGCCTCCGCCTTTCTCTTCTCTTTAACTAGTTCTTCAGCCTTGCAAGCTTGATCAACAAGTACTACGAACTCTTTCAACTCAAGAATACCTACAAATACTTTAATATCTTCATTGAGTCCATCTTCAAATCGTCTGCACATTTTAGCCTCTGAAGGAATATATTCTCTAGCATACTTACTCAATCGAACGAACTCCCTTTCATACTCAGTAACTGTCATGTTGCCTTGTTTCAACTCGATAAATTCTTTACGCTTCTGATCAAAAAATCTTTCACAGATGTATTTCTTCCAAAATTCTTCTTGAAAGAATTCCCAAGTCACTTTCTCTTTCGACACCACTGAAATCAATGTCTTCCACCAATAATAAGCAGAATCTCTCAACAAGGATATGGCACATTTCAAGCACTCTTCAGGTGTACAAGACAACTCATCAAATACCCGAATAGAATTCTCAAGCCAAAATTCTGCTTTCTCGGCATCATCACCAACATTTGCCCTGAATTTTTCAGCCCCTTGCTTGCGAATTCTGTTAACTGGGGTTCTATGAAATTTCATCAAATCCATACCTTAAGACATCGGAGGTATTGGTTGAGAAATCGGGAGAGGTGGGGGAGATTGAGCATTCGGGTTCATACGAACGAACTCGGTGTACCATGCATTCATCATCTAGAGAAAGGCTTCTCGAGCCCCTTCTCCTCCTCTTTGACCAACAGTAAGAGGTCAACTTTCAATCGGCACCACCCTTTCAGCAGGAGCTGGCGCATTGCTCTCTACATCATCAGCTACAGTTGGATCGAGATCCATTTACTATAAAAAAATCATTTAAAAAAGTCAAGAGTCGTCACACTATCACAAAAATATATATATGGCATGTAGAGCAAGACCGTACATACGCCACGTTAGTCTGAGAACCGACTAAACCGTAGCTTTGATACCACCAAATGCAACACCCCCTTACCTGATACCATCGCCGGAGTAGAGTATGAGACATTACTAAACTTATTTTAGCATTTAAACAAGTTCAAACAATTCTTGTAGTAAACTATCCATCTGCATCATAGTCACTAAAAAAATCATATCTCGATTTAAAAAACTCAAAATCAAATTCCGTTAATTTTTTCTGAAACTAAACTCATATATCTACTTACTAATTTTTTTCTAGAATTTTTTGCTGGGCCAATTAGTACAGTATATTAGTTAAAGTCTCCCCTATTTTAGGGTTCGGCTACTCTGACCCCTGTGCACTACGAATCAAATTTCTTCCTATACAGAAATCCAATGACTATTCTGTTAGTTTCACTTAAAAAAATACTCAATAAGAAATCCATACATATAAATTTTGGGCTCTAATTATTTTTACACAATTTATAGTGAATTTCTAAAGTTAGAACAGGGAATCCAGAAATTGCTTTGACCCTGTTTCACCAAATCGTAAATATATCATAAAATACTACTCTTTTACCTATTTTGTTTCTTCCACATGAAAATAGATTCATTAATCTTAAATTACATATTTTATTCATCACCTAATTCTATTTTTACTATTTTTAGTGATTTTTCAAATTCACGTCACTGCTGCTGTATGACACTGTTTTATAGCCAATTTCACCATTTTATGGTTTTCCATGGATTAGGTAATACATTAAGCATACATAACATTAATTATAAATTTTGATTAGCCATTTCAATAGCTAATCATCAACAATTATTTCCACATCACTCATTCACCATATCATAAGATTATATACACAAAGGATTATAATGCTATACATGCCATATTCCCAAAATATGCAAGCCATTATACCGAGGTGGTTTGTTGATAGTGTGAACGTGTCTCTAGCCGTCCTGATCTCTATCTGGCTTGTCAAAACTACAAGGAAATGAAGGGACGGAGTAAACATAAATACTTAGTAAGTTCACATGTAAATAGCAAGTAACATAACCATGCAATAATACAAAATCCATATTTGCATAATATCACCAAAACATTCAAATCATATTTCTCATTCATGATCCTACCATATTATTGTTATATTGAAGTCTCAACCCGAGGGTTAAGTACATACATGTACAAAGTATCCGTTCCACAACACTTACCAACTAGTCACTTTCATCTTGAGAATTTCTCAATTTCACTAGAACTTTACCCGTTGAACACATCGGAATATAATTCGAATACACGAAATCAAGCTACCATAATTTCACCCATAATGAACTCGAAACGCAACTCAACAAGCTCGGGTGTTCGCATCCATAATGAACTCGGAACACAACTCAACGAGTTCGGATGCTTGCATCCATAAGTGAACTCGAAACGCAACTCAACGAGTTCGGATGCCTCATAATTCTCATGAACTCGGAATGCAACTCAATTAGTTTGGATCGCAATTTCCTAGTGACATGTCACCTGTATCCTAATCTATTCCTAATGTTCAAATGGGATTTTCCTCGATCATACTCCTTTGCCATTTTCCTAGAAATGTCGAAATCGATACTTCGATGGTAGTTACTTCGATGGTAGTTCATACTTATCAAGTAATTCACATAATTACATATTTTTCAACAATAACCACAAAACATAACATTTCATGACAATAAGCATCATATCATATAAACAACATGAAATTGCTTAAAACGATAATTATGTTACCCTATTTACTCATGAACTTACCTCGGTACAAAATGTATAAAGGTTGCAATTTAACTCGAAAGTTTTTCTTTTCCCCGATCAAAGTTGATTCCATGTCTTTCTTGATTTTTATTTGATTTAATACTCATATTTATCAAAATAGTCCTTAACTCTAACTTTGGAAAAATTACAATTTTGCCCCTAAATTTTACATATTTACACTTTTGCCCCTAAGCTTAGAAATTAAACTTCTTCCTATTTTCTTATGTTTTATGACATGTTGATCAATTTTCCCTTCTATAGCAACATCAAATTCACACTCTATCATGTATTTATGAACATTAGGTATTTTTACCGATTACGTCATTTTAGTCGTTTTTACGTAAAATCACTTAGAAAAAGTTGTTTAACACAATCTCAAGCTTCATATTCTACCATAAAACATCAAAATTCATGCATATCATTCATGGTTAAATTTTTAAATATAAACCCTAGCTCAAAATATTGGTAGAAATAGGTAAAACGAGTTACGAGAATTTCAAAAATGTAAAGAACATTAAAACCGGGGCTAGAATTGACTTACTATTGAGCTTAGAAGTTGAAGAAACCCTAGCTATGGTAGCAAGTAAAATTCGGCAGCAACATGAAGAAGATGAATGGATTTTTGCTTGATTTTTCCCATTTTAATTCATTAAAATCCAAATGACCAAAATGCCCTTCCTTACTAAACTTTCAAAATTTCCATCCATGTCCAATTTTTGTCAAAAAACTTAGAAATTGGTCAAATTCCTATGTAAGGTCTCTTAATTAATATTCCAAAGCAATTTCATACTAAAAACTTCTAGAATGCAAGTTTTACAACTTATTCAATTTGGTCCCTATTTTCAAATTAAGCACTTTTTGCATAGAATTTCTTCACGAAACTTTCACACAATCATGCAATCATATCATAGACCTCAAAATAGTTATAAAATTATTATTTTTGTCTCCAATTTGTGGTCTCAAAACTATTATTCTGATTAGGCCCTAATTCGGGATATCACAAAACCCAAGTCCAAATCATCTTGCTAGTTGGCCACCCAGAGTCCCTCCAAACATCGAACCTTCTACTGGGCATCACCTGAAAATAAAATAAAAGAGGGTGTGATTTTTCACAAACTCAGTGTGTACAACCCTCGAAGAAAACAAGCATTCAATAAAAAATATCATTCATCATTCATGCAATGCAATCCCATCCAAATTATCCATCCGCTACACACCGACTCCGTCTCCCATCACACCATGTGAGGATATAAATATCGACCCACTCAACCCACACACCATGGTAGCCCTGCTACGGAACTACCTTAATTTACATATTGGGCTTTAAAAGCCGTCGGTGGATCTACGATTATCAAGCAACCATGCGATCCTCATATACTTCCTCCGTTCCGTAATTCCCAACCCATATGCAACTTAAGCAGAATATCATATGTATGCATGTCACATCCATAAAACTTACATTCAACACCTAGAGGTATTTTGGTCATTTTTGCCCTTAGGGGCATTTCGACAATTTTTCCTTGATTACGGTTTTCACTTACCTTGGCCTGTTAACAAGTCCCGTGAGCTAAGATGAACAAATACTATACACCATGTAGGATTCTAGAGAAGAGGAGGTGAGTCTTAAGACCGCTTAAGTTTCAAGCTCTCTCTAGATCCAATCCTAGACATGCATATACCCGTTGCCACACCTTAACCCTATGACTTATCCATGATCTCAATAATTTAATTAAGTTTTATGTAGTCATCATATATTAGGCCCAAAACCCTTTACAGAGCCCTGACAAATTCACATATCTGTATCTGTCCCATTAAGCCCAATCATATTCATATGGCCTATTAGGCCCAAATCACCTGTATATGGCCTATTAGGCCCAAATCACATTTATATGGTCTGTTAGGCCCAGTCATATTCATATTCATGCTCACATACAAATTCCTATCACATAGCATCAATATTCAGTTTTTTCCTATTATAGGCCCAACAGCCCATCGGGCCCAACAGCCCATCGGGCCTATTTAGCCCATTCCGACCCATATGGCCGAGTAACAACCCAAGTCCACGGAATCAACCGTGGGCCTCAAGCAACCTATCAGTTTCCTCCTCACGAGTGTTCACGCACTCGCAAGACTACCGCAGCCAAACTTTCGATTTTTCAGTATTTCGGCATTTCGGCTTTTCGACTTTTGTCGATCTACTTGTGTGTGCAGGGTATGTACACACCTGGTAAGTAAGCGTGCTGCGATTTCTGTAGCCCAAACCTACAATAGATATCACTCAAAGATTAATCTCACATACTTATCGAATACTTTACCAAAGGCCAAAATCTCACCTTAACCTTACTTGAACGCTAAGCCTTTACTAGCTTCTACTTTGGTCACTAATCACGTATATCTCTCAAATCTGAAGAGTAAATCGGCAGGAATCCAAAATTGAGATCTGACACTTGTTCCCTACCAAATTCGATCAGAAAGAAGTGAGGAACTGAATACTCGATACTTATCAAAAATCGATTGGGAGAGCGAACACTTACACTAGAATCGACTGGGTGGAAAGAGTAGTGGCGACACCAAGGGTATTCGGCCAAAGGATATTCGACTCTTAGAGACTTGAATGGAAACAATTGATTACTTGGCACGAAAGAAGAGAGGAAGAAGAATCGGCTAAAGCGAAGAAAATATTGAGTAGAGGACAAATAGAATTCGGCACAAGAAAGAAGAAAAAAAAAGAAGGCAGAGAGTTTTCAGTTTTTAGAGAAAAGAGTTTCTGGCAATAGAGTGGAGGAAATTCAGCATTAGCTTCATACCCTAGCGTTCGGCACCCATTTATAAGCCTTATAGCCAAATTTTCCCATGCCCAATTCCCCATCCGGCTCCTTCACTTCTCTCTTCTTATCTCCTCATTTCTCTCCCTAATAACCCCTTAATCTCTTCCTTAATTTTCTCTCCTGAACACTTCCCTTGGAGTCCACTTTCATGCCACTTCCATCCTTTTAGAAGGCTAAAATTAAACTTCTAAAAACACTAAGTTAGGATTCAAACCTTGGACCTCCTTGCTAGCTATTAACGCCACCTCCCTACTCCCTAAGTGGTGTCACTTTGCCACTACTCCACAAGGCTTTTTGATGCCATATTTCCTCTATTTTTATTTAAAAGCCCAACTATTTGCCATCAGGGTTCCTTAATAATTATTAACTCATAATTTACTTTTTCCCTAAGTTCAAATGCAACCCTTAGCCAAGACCTACTATTACCTACATAACCGAAAATACCTAGCACACATTTTTTTATCAGAACCGAAAAAGAAAATTTGGGATTTCAAGATTATTGGGTTTCGAGATTTTTGGGGCGTTACATATTGTAAAAGCATTTAGTTCCTGATTTATTAAGTGATTTTAGACTGGATTGTAAGAAGGCTACCCCGTTTTATTATTATTGGGATTATTATTCTTATGCGTTGTAATTGCGAGAAGTTGAACAGGGATTTTCTAAACTATAGTTTTTATATATTACGTTTCCGCAACCAAACTTTTAATTGATAAACTTTCTTAAATCAAATGTTTTAAACAAAGCTTTCGCAACTGAAAAGAGTGTTTTCATAAGTTAACCAAGGTTTCATATCTTAAGGAAGGATTTCCAATGAAAAGAAGGTTTTCGCTAAAACACTTCAATGTGATGTGCCAGATTCAGCCATAACGTCTGGGCTAGGTTTAAGGTGTTACATTTAGTGGTATCAGAGCCCAAGTTGCAAAACTCAGGCTGTCAAGTGGGCCTTATCATTATTTGGTTTCTTTTTTCATTTTAAAAAATATATTTATTTTGGATCATAATGGAAAACTTGCTGAGTGGCACACTGAGCCTTCGACGTCGAACCAAGTAAGTTCTTCTATTCTTCAGCTTGTTTAAATTATTATACAATAGATAGATAGAGGGCTACTTTAGATAATTTTGTTAGAATGGAACTGGAGCTCGTAGGACCTGGAAACTGTAGAGGATTTTTGAAAACATCGGTTTAATTATTAAACTAACTAAAACTTCATAAAAATTACTAATTTAGAAAATACACGAATCAATGATGAGTGCTAGAAGAGGTGCAAGAGGCCGTGGCCGAGGTCGTGAAAGTGTTAGGGCTGAATCATCGGCATCGAGCCTTATGCCCGATGTTGGAGTAGAAGAGGCTCTGGCTTCACCTGTGGCTGCGAATGGCCCGTATGATCAGACCACGGGAGAAGATGTATTGTCGCAGGCAATGCTAAGGATTTTGGAAAGGGTCACTGTGGCCAATAATGGCATTGGAAATTGAGGGTCCATTCCGTAGCGACTTCGTTCGAATAGGGCTGAGATCTTTAAGGGTGTGGCTGGCGTGGCTTCTAACGTGGCAAAATATTGGTTGGAGGCCACTAAAAGGATAATGGAGGACTTGGACTGCTCACCTAAACAAAAGCTAAAAGGGGTAGTGTCACCGCTTAGGAAGAAGCCTACCAGTGGTGGTTGACGGTGAAAGAGGGCACCTAACCGGAGCAGGTCACTTGGGAGTTTTTCAAAGCTGCATTCCAAGGGAAGTATGTGGGTGCAAGCTATGTGGATGCTAGAAGGAAGGAGTTCCTAAACTTGACCCAAGGAAACAAATCAATGGCGGAGTATGAAGCGGAGTTTCTACGCCTTAGTAGGTATGCAAAAGTATTGGTGGCAACAGAATATGAGCGTTGCGTTAGGTTTGAGGATGGACTTAGAGATAGCCTTAGGGTATTGATAGCTCTACAAAGGGAGCGAGTTTTCTCGGAGTTGGTGGAGAAATCAAAGATAGCGGAGGAGGTAAAGCACGCTGAGCGCTTAAATCGAGAAAAAGAAAGGGGTAAGAATAAGAGGGAGGCTGAGACTCCTGGTGTGGGACATAGGCCTAGGGCTAGGGCCAGTTAGAGCAGGGCCCCCTGCTATTAATCTAGGGGTGCCACCTTGTGCATTTTGTGGGAAAGGTCATATAGGCGAGTGTTAGAAGAGGATGGGTGCTTGTCTAGCGTGTGGATCCCTAGAGCATAGGATCAAGAATTGCCCTAAAATGTCAGCTCAAGTGCTGATCATAGGTCGAGGTGGTGCTCCGCCACCAAGGGGTGGTCAGTTGCCGCCAAGAGGTCATGGGCAGGCCAGGGGCGATAACTGCAATGGATGTGGACGTGGAGCACCAGGCGAAAATACAGGCCATGCTGAGGCAAGGCCGCCAACTTTGGTCTATGTTACTCATCGCCTAGAAGACGGGGATGCCCTAGATGTGATAACGAGTATGTTCTTTATATATGAGTTACCTTACACGGCATTGATTGATATTGGATCAACGCATTCATATGTTGTATGCAATAAGACTGAACCTTTGGGTGATATGTTTTAAATTACTACAAATGAAATGACTGTGATAAGTCCGTTAGGTCAGTCAGTGGGAGTGAATAAGTTGTTTAGGGAGGTACCCTTTGTAGTCCAAGGGGTTTCCTTTTCAGCAAATTTGATGGAGCTGTCGTTTAGCGAATTTGACTTAATCTTAGGTATGGATTGGCTGGTGAAGCACCGAGCCACCTTAGATTGTGCTGCAAAATGAATGGTGTTACGAACGGTAGAGGATAAGAAAGTAGTGGTGATTAGTGAATGCCGGAATTACCTGTCGAATGTAATTTCAGCATTGAAGGCTGAGAAGTTAGTACGAAAGGGATGCGAAGCCTATTTGGCTTATATTAGTAATACGGAGGCTAAGAGCCTTGCTGTTAAGGAGTTGGAAACAGTTAGGGAATTTTTGGATGTCTTTCCCGAGGAGCTGCCTGGGTTGCCACCCAGTAGGGAAGTAGAATTTGGAATCGAGTTGTTACTTGGTACGGATCTGGTGTCTATCGCTCCTTATTAGATGGCACCAAAGGAATTGGTGGAACTTAAGGCACAGATTCAAGAATTGTTGGATCGAGGATTCATACGACCAAGTGTGTCTCCATGGGGAGCACCGGTGTTATTCGTGAAGAAGAAGGATGGGTCGTTGCGAATGTGCATTGACTATCGATAGTTAAACAAGTTAACTATTAAAAACAAGTGCCCTCTATTGAAAATCGATGAACTTTTTAATCAGTTTAGGGGAGTATCCATTTTCTTAAAGATTGATCTGCGTTCAGGGTATCACCAATTAATGGTTAAGAGGTGGATGTTCGTAAGACAACTTTCAAAACTTGTTATGGGCACTACGAGTTCTTGCTGATGCTATTCGGGCTGACGAGCATACCTGCCACTTTCATGGATCTCATGAATCGAGTTTTCCAACCCTACTTGGATCGGTTCGTGGTAGTCTTTATAAATGACATTTTGGTGTACTCAAAAGATAAGGATTTGCTTGATGCACACTTAAGGATTGTGTTGCATACTTTGAGAGAGAAGCAGTTGTATGCCAAATTCAGTAAGTGTGAATTCTGGCTAAGGGAGGTTACTTTTCTAGGACATGTGGTGTCAGCCGAGGGGATTAAGGTGGATCCCTGGAAAATTGAAGCGGTGTTAGACTGGAATACACCCAAGTCGGTATAAAAAATCTGAAGTTTTTTGGGCTTAGCATGATACTATAGGCAGTTTGTTGAGGGCTTTTCAGTAATTGCTGTACCCTTAACTAAGTTGTTGAGGAAGGGGGTACCGTTTGTTTGGACGGACAAGCAGCAAGAGAGTTTTGGAAAACTTAAGAAAGTTTTAGCTGAGGCCCCTGTCTTGATTCAGCCAATGCCTGGGAAGGATTTTACGATTTATAGTGACGTGTCACATGTAGGCTTGGGATGCGTATTGATGCAAGAAGGAAAGGTGGTTGTGTATGCGTCACAACAACTTAAGACTCACGAAGTGAATTACCCAACCCATGATTTGGAGTTAGCTGCGGTGGTTTTCGCAATAAAAATATGGAGGCAATACTTATACAAGGAGAAGTGCGTAATTTATTCAGACCAAAAAAGTTTGAAATACCTCCTTACCTAAAAGGAGCTTAACCTTAGGCAGCGTAGGTGGGTGGAATTGTTGAAGGATTACAATTGTACGATTGAATACCACCCTGGCAAAGCGAATGTGGTAGCCGACGCATTGAGTTGCAGGGCTAAGTCGGACTTGAGGGCTATGCTCGCCCATTTAAGCTTGTTGGATGATGGTAGCTTGTTAGCTGAGCTTCAGGTAAAGCCAGTGTGGGTCGAGCAGATAAGGAGTAAGCAGCTAGTGGATGAGACCTTAGGTGCTCATTTTAGACAAGTGGAGAGTGGGGAGACATCGGACTTTGGGATAAATAGTGAAGGAGTATTGTGTTTCTGTGGGAGGATGTGTATACCAAAGGACGATGAGCTAAAGTAGTCTATTCTGCGGGAAGCACATAGTAGTCTCTATGCTATGCATCCTGGACGAAACAAGATGTATTAGAATTTGCGTGAACTTTACTGGTGGCCTGGACTTAAGCGTGAGGTTATGAAGTTCGTAAGTAAATACTTGGTATGTCAAAAAGTGAAGGCGGAACACCAGTTGCCTTCAGGATTGCTGCAGCCAATAAAGATTCCACTCTGGAAGTGGGAAAAGATTACTATGGACTTTGTTAGTGGGCTACCCTTGATGCCTACTAAGAAAGACTCGATATGGGTTATAGTGGATCGGTTAACCAAGTCTGCCCATTTCATACTAGTTCGCACCGATTACTCGTTACAAAAGTTGGCTAAGCTGTATGTGGCGGAGATTGTAAGATTGCATGGAGTGTCGATATCCATAATATCTAATAGGGACCCACATTTCACTTTGCGATTTTGAAAGAAGCTGTATGAGGTGCTGGGTACTAGGTTGAACTTCAGTACGGCATTCCACCCTCAAACTGATGGACAGTCAGAAAGGGTGATCCAAGTATTGGAAGATATGTTGAGGGGATGTGTGACTGAGTTTCGAGGTAGCTGGGAGGACTTTTTTGCCGTTAGCCGAATTCACATACAATAATAGCTATCAAGCAAGCATTGGGATGGCTCCGTATAAAGCACTGTATGGACGAAGGTGTCAAACTCTAACATGTTGGACGGAGTTGGGCGAATGAAGAGTTTTGGGCCCTGAGTTAGTAGTAGATACTGAGGATAAGGTGAAGTTGATTCGGGATCGGTTGAAGGAGGCCTCGGATAGGCAGAAATCGTATGCTGACCTTAAACTATGAGAGATAGAGTATGCAGTGGGGGACTTAGTTTTTCTTAAGGTCTCTCCTTGGAATAAGGTATTAAGGTTTGGACGGAAGGGAAAGCTGTGCCCAATGTTTATTGGGCCATATCGGGTTGTAAGGCGGATTAGGCCAGTCGCTTACCAGCTGGAGTTACCTCCTGAACTAAGCTAAGTCCATGACGTGTTTCATGTTTCCATGCTAAGGCGATATCGCTCGGATCCTTCACATCTTGTGGAGATTGAGGAAATCGAGGTCAGGCCAGGCCTAACTTTCGAGGAAGAGCCCATACAAATAATTGGTCGAGATGTCAAAGAACTGAGAAGGAAGTCCGTTCTATTAGTCAAAGTGCTTTAGTGGAATCACAAGGCCGAGGAGGCTACTTGGGAACCTGAGAAAGCAATGTGACGCCAATATCTTCAACTGTTTGAATCAGGTAAAATTTTGAGGATGAAATTTCTTTTAGGGGGTAGAGTTGTAACGCCTCAAATTTTGGGTTGGGCTTTGGGCTTTGGGCTTTGGGTCTCATAAAATTTTTAAGTGAGCAAGAAAATGACAAATGACATGTTGGCTATAAGGGTTTAAGGAATTTGGAGTGCCTAGGTATATTGGAGAAGTTCTGGGTTTGAGTTTTGTGGTAGAGGAATTTTAATTTAATTATTAAAAGAACAAAGGTTAGGAGTAGTTGGGCTTTTAAATAAAATTAGGGGAAAATGGAATAAAAAAGCCTTGTGGAGGAGTGGTTAAGTGACACCACTTAGAGTGTAGGGAGGTGGCGTTAGTGGCTAGCAAGGAGATCCAAGGTTCGAATCCTAGCTTAGTATTTTTAGGAATTTAATTTTGGCCTTCTAGAAGGTTGGAAATGGTGTGAAGATGGACTCTAAGGGGAGTGTTTAGAAGATAAAGTTTAGGAAATAGATTGGGGAGTTATTAGGGAGAAAAACGAGGAGATGAGAAGGGGGAAGTGATGGAGCTGAGTTAGGAATTGAAGGTCAGACAATTTGGCTAGAGGTTATTAATATGTGCCGAGTTTGGGATCCTAGGCTAATGCCAAAATTTTCATTTTTTTTCTTTAGTGCTGATTGGCTTTTCCATCTTTGCTAGCTGATTCTTTTGCCATTCTTTCTCTCCCCAGATCTTTTTTGATTTACCTTTTGGGTTAGCCGATTCCTTCTGCTACTCTTCTTCTTTAATTTGTGCCAAATAAACCTTATTCACCATATTAGTTTGAAAGCTGAATCTCCCAAGGGTCGAATACTCTTGGTGCAATTACTACTCCTTCTACTTCGGTCAAATCTAGTGTAAGTGTTGTTCTCCCAATCGATTTTGCTAAGAATCTATTATCCTGTTCTTTCCTCACTCTTTCTAATCAACTGTGGTAGGGAATTAGTATCGATTCTCGGATCTTAGCTTTCTGCTAAAATTGCTCCTAAGGTGTTTTGCGGTTTTGGTAAGTATTCATCTTTTGTTGGCTAAGGTTGGCCAAATGGTCTTAAAGAGAGATAAGGGGGTGAATTATGTTGGATGCGAGTCCCCTAGTATTTTGTTTTAATGAGTAAGATTAATGCAGATCTAGGGAGTATGTGATCAAGGAAAAGCTATTAGGGATTGGTGTTCAAGGTAAGGTTAAGGTGAGGTTTCGATTTTGGGTAAAATATGTATTAAGCATATGATTAATTGAAGGGTGATATCGTTTGTAGGTTTGTGACTAAGGGAAATCGTATCATGCTCTATTACTAGGTGTGTACATACACTGCACATACAATCAGATCGACAAAAGCTGAAATGCCAAAAAGCCAAAATGCTGAAAAGCCGAGATGTTGAAAAGTCGAAAGTTTGGCTATGGCAGACTTACGAGTGCGTGAACACTTGTAAGGGGAAAACCGATAGGTTTTCTGAGGCCCATGGGTGATTCCATGAACTTGAGCTGTGATTTAGCCAACCGGGCCAGAATAAGCTTAGTGGGCTTGATGGGCTATTAGGCCCATAACAGGCAAAAATTGATATTTGATGCTATGTGATGGAAAATTCATATGTGAGCATGTATATAAATGTGATTTGGGCCTAATGGGCCATATAAATGAGGTTTGGGCTTAATGGGCCATATGAATATGATTGGGCCTCGTGGGCCATATACAAGTATGTGAATTTGACTGGGCTTTGTAATGGGGCTTGGGCCTAGCATATGATGACTACATAAAACTTAATTAATTAATTGCGACTGTGGACAAGTCAAAGGGTTAAGGTGTGGCAATGGGTATATGCATGTCTAGGATTGGATCTAGGGAGAGCTTGGTACTTAAGCGGTCTTAATGACTCACCTCCTCTTCTCTGGAATCCTACCTAGTGCATAGTATTCCTTCATCTTAGCTCACGAGATTTGTTAACGGGCCAGGGTAAGTGAAAATCGTAAAGAAAGGGAAAATTACCGAAATACCCCTAGGGGTGAAAATGACCAAAATACCCCTAGGCGTTGAACGTAAGTTTTATGGATATGACATGCATACATATGATATTCTGCTTAGGTTGCATATGGGTTGGGAATTATGGAATGGAGGAAGTATATGAGGATCGCATGGTTGCTTGACAGCCGTGGATCCACCGAATGCTTTTTTTAAAGCCGATGATATGACTAGCAGCTTGCTGCAACAAAGGTAGTTCCCCAACCGGGCTACCATTGAAGTGTATCGGTTGGGTGGATCGATATTTATATCCCCACATGAAATGTACCAGGGGATGGAGCTGAAGTGTAGCGGATGGATTATTGAGGTGGGTTGCATTCCACTGCATTGCATGTGTGATTTTATGATGGTTGATGAATGCTTGCTACTTGACGAGAGTGTACACACTGAGTTTGCGAAAACTCACCCCCTTTTTTATTTTTTTCTCAGTTAATGCTCAATAGGAGGTTCGATGTCTGGAGGGACTCTGGGTGGCCAGCTAGCAAGACAACTTGGACTTGGTTGTTATAAAAGCATTTAGTTCCTGATTTATTAAGTGATTTTAGACTGGATTGCAATAAGGCTTCCCCTTTTTTTTATTGGGATTATTATTCTTATGCGTTGTAATTGCGAGAAGTTGAACAGGGATTTTCTAAACCATAGTTTTTATATACTATGTTTCTGCAACCAAACTTTTAATTAATAAACTTTCTTAAATCAAATGTTTTAAACAAAGATTTCTCAACTGAAAAGAGTGTTTTCATAAGTTAACTAAGGTTTCATATCTTTAGGAAGGGTTTTCAATGGAAACCAAGTTTTCGCTAAAACACTTCAATGTGATGCGACAGATTCGGCCATAACGTCTGGGCTGGGTTTGCGGTGTTACACACACGGCCAAGGCACATGCCCGTGTGCTAGGCCGTGCCCTTCACACAGTTGAGACACATAGCCATGTCTCTGCCCGTGTGTTTACTACCATGCATACTGACTTGGAAATTTTTGGTGCAGGGGACAGACGGCCATTTAACACACTCATGGGGCAGACTGTGTGTCACACACAGGCTAGACACTTGCCCGTGTGTCTACCCGTGTGGACCTTTTTAGAGGCTATTTTCCAAGCCAATGGTCACCCTCAATCACTCATACATTCAAACACACTTGATAACATGCAGCATGACATAATTATGCACTCAAATACTCCACACCTTAGCACTCTCACATCTCCATAATGTCATCTTATTGCACACTCATTTGTTACACCATTTAGAGGCATTCCACACCAATTCCATGCATTATTAAACTTGTTACCATAACTTCAAATTGTGTATTCATACACATAGTCATTTTAAGTAATTAGGTCATCCTTTAACCTTTAACACGTAATACACACTTTACCATACATTCATCAATCAACAACATATCACATCATTATCATGCACTCACCAAGCAATAACATATCCTACCCTCAAAACACTAACACATGCATGCATGGGTAATTATATTACAACCCAAATGATCAAATATGAGCCATATCACATGGCCATTACAAAAAGAATCATCATCATCACAGGCCTTCACAATTCAGCCAAATAGCATGACACATATCACAAAATGACCAAGTTCCTATACATGTCATACTCAAGATAATAATTTCACTATACCCAAAAGTTTTTTGATAGTGTGATCGAATACTCCGACAGCTTTCGATCCCCGAGCTAGCTTGGCAGAACTACAAAGGATGGAAAAGAGAGGGGAGTAAGCATTAAAGCTTAGTAAGTCCACATGCTAATAATATGTGATAGTGGTAAACAATCAACATGCAAAAACATGATAACATATACATAAAGATTATTCTTCATTCAAACATCTTTGCTTACTCATCATATGCACATACATACTTGCTCATCTTAAATTGATCTTTATCAAAGCATTACTCATAGGTTTTAGCATATGTATCTGTACTCATTGTAGAGTATCGATAACCATACCTCTTTCATATGCCCTCTTCGGGACTTTATTACAATAATTACATTACCCTTTCAACACATCGGAATACTATTGGATACACAGAAAACTTGCACATAAGTGCCTCATGTACATACGTAGCCAAAGCTACCTCATAACATGTATCACATCCATAATGAATTCAGACCTCTCAACGAGCTCGGATGTTACATGAAACGCATCCATTATGAACACGGACCACTCAACGAGCTCAGATGCTCCCATCCATAATGAACTCGGACCTCTCAAAGAGCTCGGATGCCACATATCTCACGAACCCGGACCACTCAACGAGTTCGGACTTCTTAGTTCCTAGTGACATGTCACTTGTATCTTAAACTATTCCTAAGGTTCAAATGGGATTTTCCTCACTTGCATATAGCATCTCCGTCACACTTGCTCATAACGTAGAGGATAACAACCATAATAACATTCAAGCTTTCATAGCAATCAATAAGCATAAAACTCATAATTACAATAACACAATTATCACAATTTATTAAAGCATTAAAACCACATTATTTGCATATGTACTTATCTTTGTACAGAACGATGATAATTGAGCCTAGTCGTCATATACTTTATTCTTTCCTCGATCAAGTCTCGATTCACATTTTTCTTGATCTATAATGCCAAATTTAACTTATTTATTATTCACATTATTCAAATGGGTCCATAAATCATACTTTTGTAAATTTACATTTTGACCCCTAATATTTCACATATTTACGATTTAGCCCCTAAGCTCGTAAAATGAAATTATGCATTTTCTTGATTACCCAAGCTGAGTCGAACCTTTACTATGCTCATATCAGCCCATATTTTCTTTTATTTCACATTATTACTACTTACTTTTACACTTTTACAAACAAGTCCCTTATTTAGGTGTTTTCACTAAAAATCACCGAATAAAAGATGTTGATCATGCATCAAACATTCATATTCCTCCATTAATCATCAAAATACAAGCATGTCATGCATGGGTTAATTTTTATACTTGAACCCTAGCTCAAAATATAGCTAAAAATGGGTAGACCATGTTACCAGGACTTCAAAAATACAAAGAACATTAAAAACGGGGCTAGGGAACACTTACTATTGAGCTTGGAAATGTTGAACAAAACCCTAGCTATGGTGTTGTGTGATTTTTAGTAGCCAAAGAAGAAGATGAACACATTTTTGGTTTGATTTTCCCTTTTTATTCTTTTAATTACCTAATGACCAAAATGCCCTTAAGGTTTCTCTTTCCAATTTTTCCTATGCATGTCCATTTTTGTTCAAAATTTTAGAAATTGGTCAAATTGCTATTTAAGACCCTCTAATTCATAATCTGATGCAATTTCATGCTTAAAGCTTCTAGAATGCAAGTTTTGCACTTTATTCAATTCGGTCCCTAAAATGCAATTAGACGTTTTATGCATAGAATTTCTTCATGAAACTTTCACACAAGCATGCATTCATAACATAAACCTCATAAGAATCATAAAATAATTATTTCTATCACAAATTTGTGGTCTCGAGACCACTGTTCTGACTAGGCCCTAATTTGGGATGTTACAAAAATAATTCACTTCTTTTGCAACACCAAGTCTCAAACCTCAGACCCCAAGGAACACTCCACACGCCACTTACCCATAGACCAAGAGGCCCTTTCTGTCATGTTTTGCCACTTTTAATTTAAAAAGCCTACTGACTAGAGATAAGGGTTTAACCAATTGAAACCGAAATTTTTGCACAAGCCAAGACTTGAACCCAAGACTTCTCAAACACTTCTCAGGACCCTTAACCACTAAAGCAAGCATGTATTTATGCACACAACATACATAACTAATAATTTAAGATTTGGGGCGTTACACTCATACAAGCTGAGAATAGTAAGCTCTTAAGAGTTGATATATCGGTAAACTCATATGAGCTGTGGTGAGTTCACAACAAATGCAGGAGCTCGACCAAAACGGTAACCCCAGTGACTTGTCACTTGTATCCTACGAATTCCTACAGTTTAAACGGGACTCAGTAACCATCAATCTATATTAATTAGGCACTCGTATTCCAAGTATATCAATTCCTCAATTATATACATACATTTCAAATAAATACAAGTATTTAAAAGTTCGATTCTAATTATATGAACTTACCTCATATCGCTTGGATAAAAATTATTGGCTATTCGTCAAGCTTCCCTTTTTCCCGATCTAAACTCGATCTCGGCTTATCTTGATCTATACATTATCAAATTCAGTACATTCAACATTCAATCTATTCAATTTAATCCATAATTCATATTTTGGCAAATTTACACATTTGCCCCTATACTTTCATATTATTTACAATTTAGTCCTTTTCACATAAAATTGTAAATTCATGCAATTTAGTACTACCCATGCTTAGCTAAATTTCATAGAGACTCCTAGTGGCCCATATCTTTCATTATTTCTGTAACACCTCATAGCCGTATCCTCTATCGGGACGAAATATGAGGCGTCACCTAACTTAACTCGTGCTTAAGATCATTTCTGAGTCTCCAACACTTGGAAAATTTTAAAACTTTCTCAAATTTATCAACCCATCCTTAATATAGGTCTATGAGGCTCAAAACGCCCCTCGAAATTCATTCGGGGCCAACTTGGGTCTTTATCTAACTTTAGAAAAATGACACTAGACACAGGGGCGCACACTCGTGTGGGAGGGACAACACGCCCATGCGACCATTTTGACATGGTCGTGCTATTGGCCCGTGTAGCTCACACGACCTAAGCAATACAGGGACACACCCGTGTCCTCCACCCGTGTAGAATTAAATCTAAATGCACAGCTATAGGGGTTTTCACACGGCCTGGCACACGCTCGTGTCCCTGGCCCGTGTCCTTCACATGGCCATGACACACTCGTGTCCTAGCCCGTGTGCAAAAACAAGGACATTCTGTTTCTGACGTCAGCAACTCCAAAATGTCTCATGGCCAAGGTACACGCCCGTGTGCTAGGCTGTGTCCTTCACACGGCTGAGACACATGGTCGTGTCTCTGCCCGTGCATTTATTATCATGCATACTGACTTGCAAATTTTATGTGCAGGGGACACACGCCCGGACAACATGCCCATGGGGCTGGTCGTGTGTCACACAATGCCTAGACACACGCTCATGTGCCTACCCGTGTGGACAAAATAAGGCTATTTACCAAGCCTCTTTGCCACCCTACTTACACAACCTACACAATAGCAACCAAATCCAATACAAGTGTAACGCCCCGTACCCGATACCGTTTCCAGAGTCGAACACGAGGTGTTAACAGACTTAATTCATTGCTTAAACAGCTCAAACAATTTAATATTAAAATTTTCAGTCAAACTAGCAATCTGCGTCATAGTCACTTAAAAATTCATATCTCGAGTTCCGAAACTCAAAATCCAATTCCGTAAATTTTTCCTGAAACTAGACTTATATATCTATTTTTTAATTTTTTTCTAGAATTTTTGGTTGGGGAAATTAGTACAGTTTATTAGTTAAAGTCTCCCTTGTTTCAGGGTTTGACTGCTCTGACCTCTGTGTATTACGAATTAGATATCTCTCTGTACAGAATTTCAATGACTATGAAGTTTGTTTCTCTTAAAACTAGACTCAATAAGAAATCTGTACATGTAAATTATGACTTCTAATTATTTTTATAAAATTTTTGGTGAATTTCAAAATTCAGAATAGGGGATCCAGAAATCACTCTGGCCCTGTTTCACAAAAATTCAAATGTCTCATAAATTATAATTCATATACCTGTTTTGTTCAATTCATATGAAAATATATTCATTAGGATTCAATTACATATGTTATTCATCATCTAATTCTATTTATACTATTTTTAGTGATTTTTCAAATTCACGTCATTGCTGCAGCAATATTCTGTTTTATAGCAAATTTTACTTTATTATAAATTTTCATGGACTAAATAGCATTTTAAACATACATAACATCAAATATGACTTAGATTGGCCATTCCAATGGCTAATCATTTATAAACCCTTTTCTTGCCAAACCATAGCCATATCATAAGATCAATTACACAAAGTGAGTATTTTGCCATACATGCCACATTCAAAATATACAAGCCATTTTACCGATTTAAGCCTTCGGATAGTGTGAACGAGTCTTCGACCTATCCCGATTCTTAAGCCGGCATGTCAAAACTACAATGAAAGAAAAGGAGGGAGTAAGCATAAATGCTTAGTAAGTTCATATGCAAATAGCAAGTAACATAATCACCCAATCCCACATAAAACATCATTTACATTTAATATCTTTCTACGATGTCATCTTACCAAGTTTTCAACCCGAGGGTTTAAGCACATACCTGTCAAATTTTCTCATTTACCACATTGACCAACATGTCACCTTCGTTTTAGGCATTCTCCTTATTTTCTTAAGATCCACCCATTGAACACATCGGAATATAATTCGAATACACGGAAAGTTTGTACATAAGTGCCACATATGTAGCCAAGCTACCATGTAACCCGCCCATAAGCGAACTCGGACTCAACTCAACGAGCTCGGGCGTTCGCATCCATAAGTGAACTCGGACTCAACTCAACGAGCTCGGATGCATAGTTACATCTCACGAACTCAGACTCAACTCAACGAGTTCGGACATTTGCATCCATAAGTGAACTCAGACTCAACTCAACGAGTTCGGATGCCCAACCATCCTAGTGACATGTCACTTGTATTCTAATCTATTCCCAAGGTTCAAATGGGCTTTTTCCTCGATTACACATCTTTGCCGTCTTCCACGGAACATCGAAACCGATACTCGATAGCAATTCATAATTTACATATTATTCAATAATAATCATAAAGCATAATATTTCATGATATTAATCATCATATCACATAAATAATATTAAATTACTTAGAATGACAATTATGTTACTACATTTACACACGAACTTACCTCGATACAAAATATTAACAATCAAGCCTATTCCTCGTAAACTTTGTTTTTCCCTCGATCACGACTTGAATCTCGTTTCTCTTGATCTATAATGCCAAATTAATCTTATTTAATACATACATTCATGAAAAAAAGCCCCAAATACGAACTTTGGCAAAATTACCATTTTTGCTCCTAAACTTTTGCAAAATTACACTTTTGCCCCTAGGCTCGAGAATTAAAGTTCATCCCATTTTCTTATGTTTTATGACATGCTGATCATTTTTCCCTTCTATGGCAACATCAAATTCTCATTCTAACATGTACTTATAACTATTAGGTATTTTTACCGATTAAGCCCTTTTTCTCGTTTTCACTTAAAACTGAGTAGCATAAGTTGTCTGACATAATTTAAAACCTCATATTCTATCATAAAACACCAAAATACACAAATTATTACTAGCATAAACTAAATCAAGTTACCGGGACTCCAAAAACATAAAGAACATTAAAAACGGGGCTTGGAATCACTTACTAGGGAGCTTGGAAGCTTGAAACAAACCCTAGCTATGGAGAACCCTTTAATTTTCGTCCTAATGAAGAAGATGGACATATTTTATCATCTTTTTCCTTTTTTTAATCTTTTAATTACCAAATGACCAAAATACTCTTAATACCTTTCTTTAAAAATTTTCATGTACAAGCCCATTTTTGTCCAAAATTTTAAAAATTGGTCAAATTTCTATTTAAGACCTCCTCATTAATATTCCAACGTAATTTCATACTAAAAACTTCTAGAATGCAGGTTTTGCAAATTATTCGATTTAGTCCCTAATTTCAACTTAAGCACTTTATGCATAGAATTTCGTCACGAAATTTTCACACAATCATGCAATCATATCATAAACCTCAAAATAATTATAAAATAATTATTTCTATCTCAGATTTGTGGTCACAAAACCACTATTCCGATTAGGCCCTAATTCGGGATATTACAACAAGACTATTTCATGCAACTAGATCAGCCATAATAGACAACATTTCATTTGTGCAATTTACTCATCCTTGAAAATAACATCATTTGCATATATAAAAATGAATATTAGTCATCATTTGAGGCTTAATACAAAATGAAGGGGGATCACCCATGCCAACACATTTGGCCAACTGTACAAAGACTCAACCATCAAAGTCTAGCCCCATACATGCCATTCACAAGAACAAATAGTCTAACTATACCGAGTGCTTCGGCTCATAGTGTGATCGTTGCCTCCAAGGTCCAATGATCCTCGAGTTAGTCAGACGGCACTATAAGAAAAAGGAAATGAGAGGGAGTAAGCATGAAGCTAAGTAAGTTGTACATAAATAGATATACAACAAAATTTTTACCATTCATCAACATGCTCGTAACCCAAAAGTAGGCGTAAGCACAACTTACTCATCACTATCCATATATGGATATCTCATAGCATATACTGAGTTCGTATCTCATGTATTTCAAATTGGTACCTGTACCACTCACAACACAGCTATTCTTTACTCATTAACTTAATCCGTATCTCTCACCATTGCACAGTTCGAAACTTTATCAGATATTTAATAAGCCTTAAACATGGGGTAGGGTGCCGATGCCATATCCAAAACATGGTCTTACACTAGCTCATATCTCGAGTCGATGCCATGTCCGAGACATGGTTTTACACTGACTCTCATTTTAAGGCCATTGCATGTCCCAGACATGTCTTACACTAGCCCACAATAACACATATGTCATGGCATGAATATCTGATTCGTTTCTTAGGTTAAAATGAGAACTCTACTATCTCTATTATCATCATACTTTCTCAATTCTACCAATCAAGAAATTCATGCTATATTAATTCAAATGTAATTCAACACATACATTGGAAATGTAGTTGTATTATTTACATACAACTTACCTCGGATTACAAAATGGTGACGACTAGTCGATTTAGTCGATTTGCTTGGCTTTTCCCCAGTCTAGGTTTGGACTTGGTAATTCTTGATCTATAATAGCAAAATATACTTATTTAGACACTAAAAAAAATTAAGCAATCGATAATTCACATCTTTGGTAAAATGACCATTTTGCCCCTAGACTTTGACAAAATAACCATTTTACCTCTAGGCCCGAAAATCAATTTTTATTGAATTTCTTTGTATCTTAAGCCTAGCCAAATCCATTTTTCTCTCATAGTAACCCCAAATTCCCCTTATTTCACACATTTTCCATCTAGTCTACAACTTATGCACATTAGTCCTTTTAGGTGTTTTCATGCTAACACCTTTGACAAAAGTTGTTTATAAGACACCCAAGACTCATTTTATTCCTTAAAAACTTAGCACACCTCATAAATATTTTCATGGAAAAAACTCTAAGCTCTTCATCATTTTGCAAAATATTACCCTCATTTGACAACTTATGCTTTAAGGGTCTCAAAGGTACAAAAATATTCAAGAAAGCCATTAAAATCACTTACTTGTAAGAGGAATGAGTTGCTGAATTTTTTTGAAGCTCAAAACCCTTAACAGTGCCTGAAAAATCGATAGAAATGAAGAAATAATGAAAGAGAAAGGATGGTAGCTAGGCTTAGGGCATTATTATATCGTATATTATGTCATCCATTTACCTAATGTTGACTTTTCAACATTTCTACCATCCATGGCCGGCCAAGCCTTACACTAGGGTATAGCTGCCCTTTAAAGACCCCCAATTTATGGTAAATGGCAATTTGGCACCCTTAGCTATCAATTTAAGACTTTTGCACTTTATGCGATTTAGTCTTTTTTCGCAATAGGGCTCACAAACGTTAAAATTACTTCACCAAATTTTTCATGCATTCATAAAACACATGCTATAACATCTACATAATAATGAAGTAATTTATTCAACTTTGAAATTGTGTTCTTGAGACCACCATTCCAACTAGGCCCTAAATCAGGCTGTTACATTTCTCCCCTTTAGGGATTTTCGTCCCCGAAAATCTTACCGGTGAATAAGTTCGGGTATTGATCTCTCAAAGTCTCCTCGGCTTCCCATGTGGCTTCCTCGACTCCATGTCTATGCCACAAAACTTTTACAAGTGCTATACTCTTATTCCTCAATTGTTGGACTTCCCGAGCTAAAATCTTGATCGGCTTTTCACCATAAGTCATGTCCGGATGAATCTCAACCTCTGATGGTGCAATCACATATGAAAGGTCTGATCTATATCGATGTAGCATGGACACATGAAATACGTCGTGAATCTTTTCCAATTCTGGTGTCAAGGCCAACCGATAGGCAAAAGGCCCTACTCTCTCGATAACCTCATAGGGTCTTATGAAACAAGGACTCAACTTGCCTCTTCTACCAAATCTGAGAACTTTTCTCCATGGAGATATTTTTAAAAACACTCGATCACCAACTTGAAATTCGATCTCTTTCCGTTTCAAATCTGCATAGGATTTCTGCCTATCCGAGGCTGCCTTCAAATAGTCACGAATCACTTTAACTTTCTCTTCAGTCTCTTTGACTAAATCGACCACGTGAATTTGACTTTCTCTTAGCTCAGTCCAATATAAAGACGTTCGACATTTTTGCCCATATAAAGCCTCATAAGGCGCCATATTCAAACTTGACTGATAGCTATTGTTGTAGGCAAATTCAACCAATGGCAAGTACCTTTCCCAACTACCTTGAAATCCAAGAACACAACACCGCAACATGTCTTCTAAAATCTGAATCACTCTTTCCAACTAACTGTCGGTTTGCGGGTGGAATGTTGTACTGAAACTCAACTTTGTTCCTAACGCCTCTTGTGACTTTTTCCAAAACCTCGAGGTAAACGTTGGGTCCCTATCCGAAACAATTGACAAGGGCACTCCGTGTAGTCTCACAATCTCAGAAACATACAAGTCAGCCAATCTCTCAAGGGAGTAGTCGGTACGCACTGGTATAAAATGTGTTGACTTTGTTAGTCTATCTATAATAACCCAAATGGCATCTCTTTTCCTCAGGGTTAGTGGCAACCCCACCACAAAATCCATAGTAATCTGATCTCATTTCCACTTGGGGACCATGATAGGCTAAAGTAGACCCGAAGGTACTTGGTGTTTAGCCTTCACTTGCTGACACATAAGACACTTGGAAACAAACTCTGAAATGTCTCTTTTCATTCCCTACCACAAATACATTTTCTTCAGGTCGCTATACATTTTCACACTACTCGAGTGCATGGACAAGCAACCACTATGTGCCTCTCATAAAATCTTCTAAATAAGCTCACGGTTATCGGGTATACAAACTCTATCCTTAAACATTAAACACCCATCGGTACCAATCCAAGAGTCTGATATGGTCCCCGACTCACATTGAGTTCTCTTGGTTTGCAAATCTTTGTCATTGTTCTAAGCTTCACGAATTTCTTGCAGAAATGTCGGCCTAGCTATCAACTCTGCTAGAACCGAACCATCATTTTATAAAGTCAATTGGGAATCCATTGCTCTCAACGTAAATAATGATTTTTTACTCAAAGCATCGGCGACCACATTTGCCTTGCCCAGGTGATAGTCAATCAACAACTCATAATTCTTTATCAGCTCTAGCCACCTTTGTTGCCGCAGATTCAACTCCTTTTGATTCATCAAATACTTGAGACTTTTGTGATCGGTGAATGCTTGGCAGTTCTCACCATACAAATGGTGCCTCTAAATCTTTAAAGCAAACACTATAGCTGCTAGTTCCAAGTCATGGGTCAGGTAATTTCTCTCATTTGGCTTTAGTTGTCTTGAGGCATAGGTTATAACCTTGCCTTCTTGAAAGGGCACACACCCCAAACCATTCAAAGAGGCATCGCTAAATATCACAAACTCCTTGCCCGACTTTGGTTGCACTAGAACTGGGGCTTCGGTCAACAAGGCCTTTAATCTTTTGAAACTCTGCTGACACTTTTCTGTCCATTCAAACTTGACATCTCATTGCAACAGCCTTGTTATCGGTGTAGCTATCATAAAGAATTCGTTTACAAATCGTCTATAGTATCTAGCCAAATTCAAAAAGCTTTGAACCTCAGTCACATTCCTCGATGGTTTCCACTCAACAATACCCTAGTTCTTGCTCGGGTCAACTCTAATCCCATCACCGACACAATGTGTCCTAGAAATCCAACCTCTTTAAGCCAAAATTCGTTCTTACTGAACTTGACATAAAGCTTCTTTTCTCTCAAAGTTTGTAGAACCGTTCTCAAATGCTCCGTGTGCTCACCCTCCTCACGCGAGTAAATCAGTATGTCACTAATAAAGACCACTATGAACTTATCCAAATAGGGCAGGAAAATACTATTCATCAAATCCATAAACACTGCCGAGGCATTAGTCAAACCAAAGGGCATGACGAGGAACTCATAATCCCTGTATCTCGTCTGAAATGCAGTCTTCGGAACATCTTGCTCCTTAACCCTTAACTGGTAATATCCTGACCTCAGGTCAATCTTAGAAAACACGGTGGCTCCCTTTAACTGATCAAATAGGTCATTGATCCTTGGTAAAGGATACTTGTTCTTCACTGTTACCTTGTTGAGTTGTCTATAGTTAATACATAACCTCACTGACCTGTCTTTTTTTTCACAAAAAGTACCGAGGCACCCCACGGGGAAAAACTCGATCTCGCAAATCCCTTATTCGTTAACTCTTGTAACTGTACCTTCAATTCTTTCAATTCCATCGGAGCCATCCTATATGGAGTAGTGGAAATAGGTGCCGTGCCTGATACCAACTCGATTCCAAACTCTACTTCCCTCACTGGAGGTAATCTGGGCAACTTTTTTGGAAATACAATTATAAATTCACAAACTACCGGTACCGATTCAATCTGCGAGTCAAACACTTGCGTATTCAGCAAAAAAGCTAGGTAAGCCTCATATCATTTTCTCAAATATTTCTCAGCAGTCAAAGACAATACTATTACAGGAAAATTATTCGACTCATTTGGTCCAACCCGAAGAACATTTCCGTCTTCACATTTCAATTCAATAACCTTCTTCCCACAGTCCACTATAACACTATGAGAAGTCAACCAATCCATCCCAAGGATTACATCGAATTCATTGAACGGCAACAACATTAGGTTGGCTAAAAAACATTGACCCCTGATTGTCAAAGGATAATTTCTACACACTTGGTTTACTAGCACATGTCTAAGGGGTTGGACACTTTTATCACAAATTCTGTGGGCTCTACTAACATGTTCATACGGGATATCAATTCCATACAAATATAGGAGTGGGTAGACCCTGGGTCAATTAAAGCAACAACAGATATATCATGGATAGAAAAGGTACCTGTGATCACGTCGGGAGGCTCTATCTCTTCACGGGCACGAATAACGTAAGTCCTTGCAGGCGCTCTACCCTCTGACCTCACTGCAGCATCTCTTGGCATACCTTTACTGGTACTGCCACTTCTGGGGTTCTTTTGTGGTCTACCCCTCAAATGAGCACTACTTGCCTTCACTTCTTACTTTTTCTCTCTCTCTTCCATTTCAGGAAAGTCTCGGATGAAATGTTCTAATGACCCACACTTGAAATAGCCTCTTTCATTCCCTCGGCACTCGCTGAAATGATGCCTACCACATTGTAAACATTTTGGCCTATTTGGCTAAGTACTACCGACACTCGTGACAGAAGTAGTCTGGGCTCTAGATGTCGTGTTCTGGTTATTTTTGTTTCTATTCAAGAACCCTACTGAAGCATTCGATCGGGTCGTAAACTCTCTTGATCTTTTAGATGAGGATTGATGTGATTTCCCCATCTGTCTCTTCTTTGAATCCCACGACTCAAAAGCCGCTTTCTTCCTCTCTTTTACAAGCTCCTCTGCCTTGCTTGCTCTCTCAACGAGCACTACAAATTCTCTTATCTCTAAAATACTAACAAATACTCGAATATCTTCATTAAGGTCATCCTCAAACCTCTTACACACGGTTGCTTCAGTGGATATGCACTCCCATGCATATTTGCTAAGTTTCACAAATTCACGTTCATATTCCGCTACTGTCATACGACCTTGCTTTAACTTTAGAAATTCCTTCCTCTTTTGGTCTATAGACCTCTGGCTAATGTACTTCTTTCGGAACTCTTCCTGGAAGAATTCCCAAAGTACTCTCTCTCGGTACCATAGACACTAGAGTGTTCCACCATTGGTAGGCCGAATCTCACAAGAGCGATACTACACACTTTATGCACTCCTCAGGCGTGCACGATAGTTCATCAAATACCCTAAGGGTATTTTCCAACCAAAACTCTACTCTCTCCGGGTCGTCATCTATGTTAGCCTAGAATTCCTCAGCCCCTTGTTTTTTAATCTTATCTATTGGAGGCTTCTTTCTCCAAATCAAATTCGTGCTTTGCGGAGCTACCGGAGCATACTGAGGAATCGAAGGAGGTGGGGGAGGTGGAGTGTTTGGATTTGCACGAACAAACTTCGTGTACCAAGCATCCATCATTTAGAGATAGGCTTCTCTAGTCCCTCTACCTTGGCTCATAGTCACGGGCTCACTCTCAACTGGCATGGTCCCTTCAGCGGGAGTCGACGTGTTACTCTCCGTGTCATCCGCCGTAGCTCTATCAGGATCCATTTACTATATAAAAATAAAATTTATAATCGTCAGAAGTCATCACACTATCGACATACAGTTATTGCATGTATAGCTAGACTCGTACTCATGCTAGGTTAGTCCTAGAATCGACTAAACCATAGCTCTGATATGTGACACCCCATACCTGTATCTTATACCGGGACGAAATACGAGGTGTTACCTAACTTAACTCGTGCTTAAGATCATTTTCAGTCTGTAAGACTTGGAACAAATTTAAAACTTTCTCAAACTTATCAACCCATCCTTAATATAGGTCTACAAGGCTCAAAACGCCCCTCGAAATTCATTCGGGGCCAACTCGGGTCTTTAGCCAACTTTAGAAAAATGACACTAGGCATAGTGGTGCATGCCCGTGTGGAAGGGACAACACGTCCGTCCGACCATTTCGACATGGTCGTGCTGTTGGCCCGTGTAGCTCATAAGGCCTAAGCAATACAGAGACATGCCCGTGTCCTTCACCTGTGTAGAATTAATTATAAATGTACACCTACAGGGGTTTTCACACAGCCTGGCACACGCCCGTGTCCCTGGACCGTGTCTTTCACATGGCCATGACACGCCCGAGTCCTAGTCCGTGTGCAAAAACATTGACATTCTGTTTCTGATGTCAGCAACTCCAAATTGTCACACGAACAAGGCACACGCCTGTGTGCCTACATGTGTGGACAAAATAAGGCTATTTACCAACCCTCTTTGCCACCCTATTTACACAACCTACACAATAGCAACCAAAGCCAATACAAGACTATTTCTTGCAACCAGATCAGCCACAATAGACAACATTTCATTTGTGCAATTTACTCATCCATGAAAATAAAATCATTTGCATATATCAAAATGAATATTAGTCATCATTTGAGGCTTAATACAAAATGAAAGGGGATCACTCATGTCAACACATTTGGCCAACTATACAAAGACTCAACCATCAAAGTCTAGCCCTATACATGCCATTCACAAAAACAAATAGTCTAACTACACCGAGTGCTTCAGCTGATAGTGTGATCGTTGCCTCCGACGTCCAATGATCCTCGAGTTAGTCAGGCAGAACTATAAGAAAAATGAAATGAGAGGGAGTAAGCATAAAGCTTAGTAAGTTGTACATAAATAGATATACAACAATATTTTTACCATTCATCAATATGCTCGTAACCCAAAAGTAGGGGTAAGCACAACTTTCTCATCACTATCCATATATGTATATCTCATAGCATATACCCAGTTCGTATCTCATAGATTTCAAATTGGTACCTATACCACTCACAACACAGTTATACTTTACTCATTAACTTAAACTGTATCTCTCACTATTGCACAGTTCGGAACTTTATCAGATATGCAATAAGCCTTAAACATGAGGTAGGGTGCGATGCCATATCCCTGACATGGTCTTACACTAGCTCATATCTCGAGTCGATGCCATGTCCCAGACATGGTCTTACACTGACTCTCATTTCAAGGCCATTGCATGTCCCAGACATGTCTTACACTGGCTTGCGTTTTGAGGTCGATTCATGTCCTAGACAGGTCTTACACTAGGAGTTGTCTCAATACCGATGCCATGTCCCAGAAATGGTCTTATACTGGCTTTCATAGTGTGGTTGATACATGTCCCAGACATGTCTTACACTAGCCCATAATAACAGATATGTCATGGCATGAATATCCGATTTGTTTCTTAGGTTCAAACGGGAACTCTACTATCTCTATTTTTATCATACTTTCTCAATTCTACCAATCACACAATTCATGCTATATTAATTCAAATGTAATTCAACACATACATTGGAAATGTAGTTGTATTATTTACATACAACTTACCTCGGATTACAAAATCGTGACAACTAGTCGATTTAGTTGATTTGCTTGGCTTTTCCCTGCTCTAGGTTTGGACTTGGTATTTCTTGTTCTATAATAGCAAAATTTACTTATTTAAACACTAAAAAAAATTAAGCAATCGACAATTCTCATCTTTGGTAAAATGACCATTTTGCCCCTAGACTTTGACAAAATGACCATTTACCCCTAAGCTCGAAAATTGATTTTTATTAAATTACTTTGTATCTTAAGCCTGGGCAAACCCCTTTTTCTCTCATTGTAACCCCAAATTCCCCCTATTTCACACATTTTCCATCTATTCTACAACTTATGCACATTAGTCCTTTTAGGTGTTTTTATGCTAACTCCTTTCACAAAAGTTGTTTATAAGACACCCAAGACTCATTTTCTTCCTTAAAAACTCAGAAAACCTCATAAATATTTTCATGGCAAAACCCTAAACTCTTCATCATTTTGCAAAATATTACCTTCATTTGAAAGCTTATGCTTCAAGGGTCTCAAAGGTACAAAAATATTCAAGAAAGCCATTAAAATCACTTACTTGTAAGAGGAATGAGTTGCTAAATTTTTTGAACTCAAAACTGTTGACTTTTAAACATTTCTACCACCCATGGCAGGCCAAGCCTTACACTAGGGTATATTTTCCCTTTAAAGACCCCCAATTTATGGTACATGGCAATTTGGTACCCTTAGCTTTCAATTTAAGGCTTTTGCACTTTATGCGATTTAGTCCTTTCTCGCAATTGGACTCACAAACGTTAAAATTACTTCACCAAATTTTTTATGCATTCATAAAAACATGCTATAACATCTACATAGTAATGAAATAATTTATTCAACTCTAGAATTGTGGTCCCGAGACCACCATTCCAAGTAGGCCCTAAATCGGGCTGTTACAATTTCATACTTTTAACCACCACATTTTACATTTTCACAATGTAATCCCTATTTTGCATTTTTGTCAAAAGTCACTTTACAAAACTAGTTTAATTATTAACAAATATTCAAAATCCATTATTAAACATCCAATTACTCAAACATTCAACAATGGTAACATGACAAATATTTAACCAATTTGAAATCTAAGGTACGATCTAGCTAGAATACAAAGCAACAATCTCAAAAACGTAAAAATCATTAAAAACTGAGCAAAAATGGACTTACAAGCAAGCAAGACAATGACTGAACCTTCAAAATGTAATAATGGAGTCTTTCTTATTATTATTTTCGGTCAAAACAATGAGGAAGAAAGATGATACTTTTTCTTTGATTAATTTACTAAGATATATTTATCCATTTACTATAATAAGCTTAATGAAATAACCATTTAATTCATCCATCTATGCCCATAATTGTCCACTAATAATTCAAATGGTCTAATTGCAACATAAGGACCATACTTTAATGTTCTATAGCTATTTGACACTTTTAACTAATAGAACATGCATTTTACATTTTACGTAATTTAGTCCTTTTTACCGAATTAAGCATTCAAACAGTAAAATTTCTTTATGAAACTTTCACATAATAATTCTACCATGCTGTAAACTTTAATAAAATAATAAAACAAATATTTTGATCTCTGATTTGTGGTCCCAAAATAACTGTTTCGATTTGACTCAAAAACGAGTTGTTACAGTTAGTATGCATTGAATGGTTGTTGAAATTCATGTCTAAGTTTGGCATGCTCCACATTAGTATGTTTTTGTGATTACATGTGTGTTTTTGTATGTTTATAAATTGTGGGGTACGAAGGGAAAGGTTTTGACTAGATATATGAACTTAGGATTGGGAAATGGAAATTTCTATTAAATACTGCCATACGGAGTTGACGAGTGAAAATTGTGATTTGCAAAGCTTTGAGCCTTGTGGGAGGGACACTACGGTGTTCAAGAATTAAGTTTAGGAATGGTGAAATGGAGTAATGGGCGGATGGATAGAGAAAATGGAATTCTATTAAGATACTGCCATAAGGTGTTGTTGAGGGAAAATCATGAAGCGCGAAGCTCCAGGCCTTGTGGAGGGGACACTTTGGTGTTTTAGCTAAGGTAAAATATGAAAAAGAAATGATATCGATTGGTCCTTTGGGGCAACACCGTGAAGATGATATTTAGGTTCCTTAGAGTAACACTGCAATGACGGTCAGTAAGCTTTATGGGGGCGACCCCACGAGGGCAGTAATGTCATTTGAGGTGACACCTCAAAGAGGTTTAAGGTGTAAGACCATGACTCGGCTATGACGACCAATAGAGTCCACTGAGACAGTAAACATGTGGATTACAAGGTGTAAGACCATAGCTCAACTATGGCAACCAATGGAGTTTGCCAGGACATTAATCATTGGGTATATTATGTAAGACCATAGCTCGACTATGGTAGCATATGGAGTCCATCAGGGCACTAAACACAGGGTAGTCCTCTAAGACACTAAACACGGGGTAGTCCTCCATATCATTAAACACGGGGTAGTCTTCCAAAACACTAAACAGGAGATAGTCTATCAGAATATTAAACGTGGGTCGATAACAAGGACAGAAACCATGGGAAATCCCACAAGTAAGGAAAAAAGGGTTTAAAGGAAAATATTTCTAAAATAGTAGTCGTGAAAGCCAAAAGGGCATATGGGTGGTAACCTAACAATATTTATGTTGGGAAATGTGCCCATATTGTAATAAACATGTAACTGTTTTCTATTTATTTGAAAGATGAATAAATAAAGTTAATTTCACATTTCACTATTATTTCTTTTATGTTTTGCATGCATTGCAAATTTGTGGCAAGCAAATATTAGCTCATTGATTGTCTAAGTTCAAACTAAAGATAAGTGACATTGTAAGAACATTTACATTGCGAGAAAGACAACTTACTTTAGTAGATAATCTAAATGAGTCTATAATCTTGTAAAAGAATCGAAGTGAGCATTTCTTTCAAATACTAAGAAGGATTATTATGTCATCTACAATTCCAATTGTGGAGATGGCTAGTCTTGACTATCATAGTAGTTGACTCCACGAGTAGAAACATAGATGTATTCATTGGTAGAATGATACATTAGACTTGACCCAAGATGAATTAATTTTGAATTCGTTTGTGAATCAATTGACTTGTGACATTCATGGTGTGATTTACCTAAATCCCGAGTTAGTCACTGACCATGCATATGCAACTCATGTGCTTTGATATATGCTCTAAAGATGATCGAGCCCATAGCTAGTATATTGGGTACATGATTTGTGTATGGCATGGCTTTACTAGCAACAGTGGAATTCATAGCTCAATTAAAGAGTTAATGATCTTCTCTCATTGGCATTGTGTGGATTAATAACTATGGAACGTAGCCACGGGTTGCTAGTTCCCGAATGAGTAATTCATCACAACCGTTTATTGATAGTGATCATATTAATCATTAATAAGAGAAAATGGAGACAATAAGATAAAATAGGATTGTATTGAGTGAACGAATTTAACTCGAAGGAATCAAGGATATCATATGAGGGTAACACACACATGACAAGACCATTAGACAAACTAGTTGGATGAATTGTGTAACATCTCAAATTAGGGCATAGCTGGAACAGTGGTTTTGAGACCACGAATCTGAAATAGAAATAAATATTTTATGATTATTTGAGGGTCCATGATATGATTGCATGTTTGTGTGAAATTTTCATGAAGAAATTCTACGCCTAAAATGTCCAATTTAACTTTAGGGACTAAATTGAATAAGTTGTAAAACTTGTATTCTAGAAGCTTTTAGTATAAATAACTTTAGATTATTAATTAGAGGCCCTTAAATAGAAATTTTCTCAATTTCTATTTTTATGGACAAAAATGGGCATGCATGGATAAAATTTGAAAGAAAGGCTTAAAGGGAATTTTTGTCTTTTGGTAAATAAAAGAATAAAAAGGGAAAAAGAAAGCAAAATTTGTCCATCGTCTTCCTGCTTTTGCCGAAATTTCAAAGGTCACCATATCTAGGTTTTAAACTTTTCAAGCTTGATTATAAGTGCTCCCTAACCCCGTTTTTGATGTTCTTTGTATTTTTGAAGTCCTTGTAGCATGATCTATCCATTTCTAGCCATATTTTGAGCTAGGGTTCATGTATGAAATTTTACCCATGTGTGACATGAAGAATATGAAAGTTTGTTCTGTGTTTAACATATTTTACTAAGTGATTTTCGATAGAAATCCATGTAAAGGACTTGTTTGTAAAAAGGTGTAAAAATGAGTAGTAAAATGTGAAATAAAGGAAAATGTGAGCTGATATCAGCATGGAATAGGTTTGGGTAGGCTTGGGTAACAAAAAAAATGAACAGATTTCATTTTATGAGCCTAGGGACTAATTTGTAAATATGTAAAAGTTTAGGGGCAAAACCATAATTTTTCTTAAATATAGTTTTTGGATTGACTTGAATAATGTGATGATTAAATGAGCTGAATGTGCTATTATAGATCAAGTAAAACAGAGTTCGGACCTAGACCGGGGAAAGAATAAGATTTTGGACTAAATCGAATTAATTGTCAATATTTTGTATCAAGGTAAGTTCATATGGAAATAATGCAATGATATATCATGTTTTAATGTTTTATTTATGTATGTATCCCTATGTTTAATCATTATGATGAGTGTATGAACGATTTTATTTCCTATGAGCAAGATATTGTGAATAAGTTTGACGAATATGCGTTATAGAGAAAATCTCGTTTGAACCTTAGGAATAATGTAGGATACAATGTGACATGTCACTAGGAACTATGTGGTTATGAGATCATAAAATTATGTGTATATGTGATTATGTGAATCCGGGTGCTAGTCTTGTATGTTTCTACGGCAATTTGGATAGCCCAAAGACATGTGTTTGGTGTACTGCCGACTTGTGTGAGCAGCCCGATTAGTTATGTCCTGATTGTCAGCTTGTGTGTGCAAGCTCGTGATTAGCTCGAAAATGAGCAATGTGTGATTGTGATATGAGGTAGCATGTGGCTATGTTTGAAGCACTATGTACAAGTCTTCCGTGTATCCGATTGTATTCTGAGTGTTCAATGGGTAAACCTGTAAGTTATTTGACAAGTAAGTCAATGATAAGGAAGTGTGACAGTGTGTTACGAGTTGGTACAGGTATGTATGAAAAACTTATATGAATAAGCTCGGTATGTGATGAACTTTTGGTAAGATTGAAATTGTGTAAGTTAAGCCTATGAATTTATGAAAAAACATGAGTAAACTGTGTTATGTCAATGGTATTTATATATGATTATGTTGCTATTTATTTGCATGTGAACTTACTAAGCTTTATGCTTACTCCCCTCTCTCTTTTCATTTTCTATAGTACCAGCCACGCTAGCTCAGGAATCGAAGGACGTCGGAGGCTCGATCACACTATCAATTGGACATTTGGGTATAGTTAGTCTCAACATTTTGAGTATGGCATGTCTAGGGACTTGGTTTTTTGTTATGTGTCTTATTGATTAGCCAAATGTGTTGGCTTATGAAGGTATTATGATTATTTTGAATATGGCCATGAGAGGTGGCTCATATTGATTATTGGGTTGTAACCCTAACTATTGGTGCATGCATGCAAATGTGCTTAGGCTTTAATATGGTTGTGGTTGCTTGTGGCTAATGAGTGTGATGGATGGCATGTATGTTTGGTGTATAAAATATGAATTAATGTGTATGACAATAAAGGTGATGCAAGTGTGTAACTTGGACGTAGGTTAGTAAAGATGATAGACAAATATGAAACTGGTGTGGAATGCCATATGAAAGCATGATAGTTTGAATAGGTGATATGTTGACATTACCAAGTCATAATTTAACCATGAATGTAAATGCTTGGGAAATCAAATGTACCATGTTGCATTCCATGGAGTGAGTTTAAGTATGTGAGTGTTTAAGGGTGACAAATGGCTTGGAAAATTGCCAAGAAATTGTCCACACGGTTAGACACACGAGCATGTATCTAGGTTATGTGTGACACACGGTCTGCCCCATGGGCGTGTGATCCAACCGTGTGTCCCCTGCACCGTAATTAATGCTAACAGAATACCCAATAGTAAACACATGGGTAGAGACACGGCCATGTGTCTCAATCGTGTGGAGGACACGGCCTTAGGATATGGGCGTGTACCCAGGCCGTGTGAAGTCTGCACTAAATTTTGAGAATTTATGTAACACCCCAAACCCAACGTAAACGTTAAGACCGTATCTGTGATGTCACATTGGAGTGAGTTTTGAAAATCTTAGTTTAAAGTATAAAGATCATTTGTGTTAAAACTTTATTTGTAATTCATTTGAAAATCTAACTTGTTTAACCTATTTGCCAAATTACAAGTTCATTTAGTAAAACACGTCTCGTACTAGGTTGTTAATATACTTTAAAACGTTATCGTAGCGGAAGTTTTTACGTTAGGTTACGTAGCATGATAGTAGAAAATCATTTTACTTTTTTTGAAAACCAGAATCCTACGGCTAATAGATATAAACCAATTTTGATAAAACTCCCAAATAAAAATAAAACTTAAAACGACCTTATTACATGAAATACCCCAAATAAATATACTTTTACCAAGTCAAAAAAAATTATGGACACTAGCGTGGCCGTCTACGAGACCCTCGCAGCACCGACCCGCCTAAGGATTACCTGCACAGTTAAGCAGAGAAGGTGAGTTATGAAACATAGTGTGTAATCCTTATTTAATAAGCAGTCAAACATACAGTGTCGAACAGTTTGGCTTAAGCCCTTATCAGTAGCAATATCAGTGTGGGCCTTAGCCCATTACAGTAGTATTAACAGTGTAGGCCTTAGCCCAATTCAGTACAGTATCAGTAATGCATAAAGAATTCCTACCCAACTATCCTCTGCACTCCACTCTGTCTAGCCCTACACTCCATGTGGGGAATAAATCAACCCACCCATCCTTACACTCCATAACAAAGTACCGGTTTTGGTACTAATATTATTTGCAGCAGAGCTACTAGTAATAGGCTTATAGCCTTTCAGTACACCTCCTCCAACAATATATATATCGCACCCCATGCAATGCAACATAATATAAATGTACATACGTTAAGAATGGCATGCTCAAACAGTCATACATCACATAGGGGTATTTTCGTCATTTACCTCATAGGGGTATAACAGTCATTTCATAAATTAGGGTTTAGGTATGCTTACCAACCCAACAGTAGGTCCACAGTTGTCTCGTGTGACCAGTGCAACCTTAACCGTCAAACAGTAAAAATGGGCCCAAGCCTATATTACGGCCCATGTGGGCCACACGCTCGGGTGGCCAAATAAGCCCAAATAATGGCCTTGGCCTTGCAAACTACACAGTCGGCCCAGCAATCTCCACACATCCGTGCGATTTTCTCGTGTAGGGCCCACAAGCTCGTGGGGCCCACACGACCCATTTCGGCCCAACGTGGCCCAAAACAGCTTGATCCCATGAGTTCGATCATGGTGGCCTCTACAGTCAGACATACGAGTTCATGCATTCGATTCACCAAACGAACGAGCGTACGCTCGTATAGTGCATATAGACATGTTTTTCGGCTTTTGCCGTTTAACAATAGTAGTGTGTGATTACACACCTTTTTGCAATAACTGAGCAAATCTCCACAACGCCAACCTAGACCCAAATATGACCCACTATTAGTTCTCAAGTTGATAGAGTTAATACCCTTATATAACACTTAAACCCCTAATCGAACTATCCACTTACCTTGATTAAACAAGCAGGGTTTACTCCTCCTTTAAGCTAGCGATCACCCACTCCTTGTCAAGGATCTGCATTAGAACTTGACCTTGTTACGCATCACCCTAAAAATAAACCACTTAAACCAAGTGAACCACTTACCAAAAATAGAACTACGAATGATGGGAAGCAATCTGCTCACAGTCTCCCCCAGAAGAACGTCAACACAAAAGGCAACACAAATATAGATGCTTCTCTAACAACTGCTAGCCAGAAGAGAAAGTGTTAGAAATGGGGTTATAGATTCGGTAGGATAGGAAAGAGAGTGAACAGAACAAAGTTAAGATAGCAACACTTACCACCAAGATCAGCAGAAAAGACACAAGAAGAATTCGACACACAAAGGAGTAAGTGCAAAATCAATATTTAGTGTACTTGAGAGGCGACGAAAGAAGAGAAGGAAAAATTGATTACCCCAGACTAAACCAAAAAGGTTTAGAAGCAATGAACATACCAGATATTCGGCCAAACAGGGCAGCCACTAGAGACGAGATGTGATGGGAAAGAAAGAAAATGCATACTACGAATATTAAAAGATGCTCTCACAATGCAACTTGTTTTTCTGAAACAAGCAAAAGAATCCTCACTATGCAAAAACCTGAAGAAAGGAAAAAGGAAAATAAAGTTTCCAAAAAACTGAAAGCTAAAAAAATGAGCAACCAAAAGCACTTAGTTTCAGCAACCCCTAGCCAAAACCGAATTAGCATCAAGGGGTCTCCCACATTCTGCCACTACCACCACACTACCCCAACTTCCCTTAATTTTATCCTTGAATCTTTCCCATATCACTACAACTGAACACAATTCCAATCCCCTTCAAATCTCCTAAATTTTCTCCCTTCAACACTCCCATAATCTCTCCACCTTTTCCTTACTCAGACTTTTACTGAAACACAACCTTTTGCCACCCAACTCAGCAAAAATATTAATCTCCTTGCACATACAAGTACTCGAACCTAGGTCTCCTTGCAGAAGTGATCATGCCACTATCCACTAGACTAGTAGGCTTTCTATGACACAACCCTACCACATTTATTTAAGAAGCTCATCACCAAGGGACAGGGTTTACTCAAGCAAAAATCAAAATTTTTTACAAGCCAAGGCTTGAACTCAGAACCTCTACCACACTCCTCAGGACACTTAACCACTGAAACAAGCATGCATTTGTATCACACAACATACAAAATTAGATACCCAAATTTTAGGGCATTAAAATTTAATTTGCCACACGGCCTAAGCACACGGGCCTGTGACTTGGCCGTGTGACCTTATTTTATTGATGATGTCATAGTTAGAGAGTTACACGGGCTCAGGACATAGGCGTTTCCCAAGCCACACGGGCATGTTTGACCACACGGGCTTGTGACTCTCCAAAGTAAGAAAAAATTTCTAAGTGTAGTAGAAGTTCCAAAAGTTTTTGGTTTAGTCCCAAACCCTTCCCAACGTATGTGTTGGGCCTCGTAGGCCTTTATAAGGGATAATTTGTATGTGATTGAAAAGTTTTAAATTTGGATGAAATTTTACGGCTCGGCATTGTATGTTAGTTTATGTTTAAGTCTGGTAATGCCTCGATCCCTGCCTGAGCGTCAGATACGGGTAAAGGGTGTTACATTTAGTGGTATCAGAGTTATGGTTTAGTCAATTCTTAGACTAACATAGCATGTGTACGAGTCTAGCTATACATGCCATACATATGTTATGATAGTGTGACAACTCCTGACGATTTTGAAATGTGCTTTCATATAGTAAATGGATCCCGACAGAGCAGTGGCGGATGATGTTCAAAGTAATGTGTCTACACCCACTAAAGGGGCAGCGCCGTCTGATAGTAAACCCTCTACAGTTAATCGAGGAGAAGGAGGCAGCGAAGCCTTTCTCCATATGATGGATGCTTGTACACGGAGTTTGTTCGAACAAATCCGAACGCTCAACCCCCTCCACCCCACCTATTTCTCAACCTATCCCCGTAGCACCCCAAGGTATGGACTTCGTGAGACTGAGTAGACCTCCATTGATAAGATTCAGAAATAAGGAGCTGAAGAGTTCTGAGCTAGTAAAGATGATGACCCTGAGAGGGCAGAGTTCTGGCTTGAGAATACTATTAGGGTGTTTGATGAGTTATCATGCACACCTGAGGTATACATGAAGTGTGTTGTGTCCCTCTTGAGAGACTCGACTTATCAGTGGTGGAACACCCTTGTGTCGGTGGTACTAAGGAAGAGAGTTAACTGGGAATTCTTCCAAGAAGAATTTCGTAAGAAGTATATTAGCCAGAGATTTATTGATCAGAAAAGGAAAGAATTCATTGAGTTAAAACAGGGCCGAATGATGGTAATGGAATATGAACGTGAATTCGTGAGACTGAGAAATATGCTGGAGAATGTGTATCGACTGAGGCCATCATGTGCAAAAGATTTGAAGATGGATTAAACAAAGAAATCCAATTATTGGTGGGTAAGCTTGTAAAGCCGAGGAATTGGCTAAAGAGAAGAGAAAAACTGAGTTAGAGTCCCAAGATTCAAAGAAGAGATAGATGGGTAAATCATTTCAGTCCTCAACTTAGAAACTGAGAGAGTTTAATACTTGACCGAGTGTTTCAACTGGATTTTTGAGCAGGAACCATGGGAAATAGTATTCGGGTTATAAGGCTCAAACTACTTCGATAGCGAGTGTGGGTAATTCTCGACCTAATAGACCTGAGTGTCAAAATTGTGGCAAACGTTACCCCAATAAATGCTGGATGAATTGTCAGACATGTTTCAAGTGTGGTTCACATGATCATTTTATCAAGGATTGTCATGAGACAGGTGAAAAGGAAAAATTTTAGAGTGCAAGATTGGGCAATACTGCTTCTAGAGGGAGGCCACAGAAGAATCCGGGAAATGGAGCAAGTAGTAAGAGTACACCTGGGAATCCAGCTGTGAGACCCGAGGGTAGAGCACCTGCGAGGACTTATGCCATTCGCGCTCGCGAAGAGGCTTCATCCCCTAATGTGATTACGGGTACTTTTTCTCTCTATGATACTTCTGTTGTTGCTTTGATTGATCCGGGATCTACCAATTCGTATGTATGTGTAAAATTGGTGTCTAACATGAATATGCCCATTGAGTCTACAGAATTTGTGATAAAAGTGTCAAACCCACTAGGCAAGCATGTGATAGTTGACAAAGTATGTAAGAATTGCCCTTTAATGATTAGAGATCATTATTTTTTGGCTAATCTCATGCTTCTGTCGTTTGATGAATTTGATATAATACTTGGTATGGATTGATTGACCATGCATGGTGTAGTAGTAAACTGTGGAAGGAAAATCATTAAATTGAAGCGTGAAAGTGGTGACATTCTTCGAGTTGAATCAGATGAATCAGATAGCTTGCTTGTAGTGATTTCTTCCATCACTACTCAAAAGTGTATAAGAAATGGTTATGAAGCTTATCTTGCTTCTGTGTTGAATGCAAAATAGTCGGAGTTGAAGATTGAGTTAGTACCGGTAGTTTGTGAGTATCCAGACGTGTTTCCAGATGAGTTGCCCGGATTACCTCCAATTAGGGAAGTTGAATTTGGTATTGATCTAGTTCTGGGCACGGCACTCATTTCTATTGCTCCGTATAGGATGGCTCTGACTGAATTAAAGGAGTTAAGGGCTCAGTTACAAAAGTTGGCAGATAAAGGTTTCACGAGACCTAGTTATTCTCCGTGGGGTGCACCAGTTTTATTTGTGAAAAAGAAAGATGGTTCGATGAGGCTATGTATTGATTACCGACAATTCAACAAGGTGACGATAAAGAATAAGTACCCCTTGTCGAGGATAGATGATTTATTTGATCAACTGAAGGGAGCCACGGTATTTTCCAAGATAGATTTGAGGTCTGGTTATTATTAGTTGAGGGTTAAGGACTCGGATGTGCCAAAAATTGCATTTCAGACGAGGTATGGTCACTATGA
Source organism: Gossypium longicalyx (assembly GCA_025698465.1). Classification (NCBI taxonomy): domain Eukaryota; kingdom Viridiplantae; phylum Streptophyta; class Magnoliopsida; order Malvales; family Malvaceae; genus Gossypium; species Gossypium longicalyx. The sequence continues at coordinate 44,542,533 of CM047007.1, read as the reverse complement.
ATTTTTAGTGATGCCTTTTGGTTTGACGAATGCTCCTACAGTTTTCATGGATTTAATGAACCGAATTCTTTTACCTTATCTGGATAAATTTGTTGTGGTGCTTATCGATGATATCCTGATTTATTCTCGTGACGAATTTGAACATGCCGATCATTTGAAAATTATTTTGCAGACTTTGAGAGATAAGCAGTTGTATGCTAAGTTTAGCAAAAGTGAGTTTTGGCTTAGAGAAGTCAGATTTTTAGGGCACATTGTATCAGGTGATGGGATTCGAGTTGGTCCGAGTAAGATTTCGGCCATTGTTGATTGAAAATCTCCGAGGAATGTATTCGAGGTTAGAAGCTTTTTGGGCTTAGCCGGCTATTTCCAAAGATTTGTTAAAGGATTTTCTATGATTGCCTCTCCGATGACAAAAATGTTACAAAAAGATATCAAGTTCGAATGGTCAGAAAAGTGCCAACAAAGTTTTGAGAAATTAAAAGCATTATTGACTAAGGCTCCGATATTAGTACAACCCGAGCCGGGAAAAGAATTTATGGTTTATAGTGATGTATCTTTAAATGGATTGGGTTGTGTGCTTATGCAAGAAGGCGAGGTGATAGCTTATGCCTCGAGGCAGCTAAAACCGCATGAGAAGGATTATCTGGCACATGATCCAGAGCTAGTCACCATTGTGTTTGCGTTAAAAATTTGGAGACATCACTTGTATGGTGAGAAGTGTTGGGTATTCACCGATCACAAAAGTCTAAAGTACTTGATGACTCAAAAAGATTTGATTTTACAGCAACAAAGGTGGTTAGAGTTGATAAAAGATTATGAGTTGGTGATTGACTACCACTTGGGTAAGGCGAACGTAGTCGCCGATGCCCTGGGTAGGAAATCCTTATTTGCCTTGAGAGCTATGAATACTCAGTTGTCTGTGTCCGATGATGGTTCGATACTAGCGGAATTGAGAGCTAGGCCTATGTTATTCCAAGAGATCTATGAAGCTAAGAAAGGCGACCGTGATTTGCAAACCAAGAGAGATCAATGTGAGTCTGGTATTGAATCAGATTTTTGGATTTGTTCAGATGGTTGCTTGATGTTCCAAGATAGGGTCTGTGTACCAAGAGATGACGAACTTATTGAGAAAATTCTTCACGAGGCACGTAGTAGTTGTATGTCAATCCATCCAGGGAGTACCAAGATGTATAATGACTTGAAGAGATTGTATTGGTGGTCGAGTATGAAAAGAGACATCTCAGAATTTGTTTCGAAATGCCTAATTTGTCAACAAGTGAAAGTTGAACACCAAGTACCTTCGAGTTTACTTCAACCTGTGATGGTTCCCGAGTGGAAATAGGACTGGATTACTATGGATTTTGTGACGGGACTACCGTTGTCACCGAGAAAGAAAGATTCCATTTGGGTTGTAGTTGATCGATTAATGAGATCAACCCAATTTATTCCAGTACGTATTGACTACTCACTCGATAAGCTAGCCGAGTTGTATGTTTCTAAAATTGTGAGACTTCATGAAGTACCTTTGTCGATTATCTCGGACATGGACCTGAGATTCACGTCGCGGTTTTAGAAAAAGCTACAAGAAACTTTAGGTACAAAGTTGAATTTTAGTGCCGCTTTCCATCTGCAAACCGATGGTCAGTCAGAGAGAGTAATACAGATACTAGAAAACATGCTCTGGTATTGTATTCTTGAATTTCAGGGCGGTTGGGAAAAGTATTTACCGTTGGTAGAATTTGCCTACAATAACAATTTTTAGTCGAGCTTGAAAACGGCGCTTTATGAGGCATTGTATGGGCGTAAGTGCTGAACACCATTATATTGGACTAAGCACAGAGAGAATCAGATTCATGGAGTCGACTTACTCAGAGAAATCGAAGAAAAAGTAAAGATAATACATGATTGCTTGAAAGTGGCTTCGGATAGACAAAAATCCTACGCAGATTTAAAACAAAAAGAAATTGAGTTTCAAGTTGGTGATAAGGTATTTTTGTAAGTGTCCCTATGGAAGAAAGTTCTCAAATTTGGCAGGAAATGGAAATTAAGTCCATGCTTTATTGGATCGTATGAGATCACCAAGAGAGTAGGACCAGTAGCCTATTGGTTAGCCTTACCATCTAAATTGGAAAAGATTCATGATGTATTCCATGTATCTATGTTGCGCCGATACCAATCTGATCCTTCGCACGTGATTTCACAGACAGAGGTCTAGATCCGACCAGATATGACATATGGTGAAGAGCTGATTAAGATTTTGGCCAACGAAGTCAAGCAATTGAAAAACAAAAGTATTGCCCTTGTGAATGTTTTATGGCAAAGACATGGGGTTAAAGAGGCTACATGGGAGACCGAGGAAAACATAAGAAACCAATTCCCAAACCTTTTCACTGGTAAGATTTTTGGGGATGAAAATCCTTAAGGGGGGAGAATTGTAACATCCCGAATTAGGGCCTAGCCGGAACAGTGGTTTAGAGACTACAAATTCAAAATAGAAATAAATCTTTTATGATTATTTGATGGTCCATGATATGATTGCATGTTTGTGTGAAATTTTCATGAAGAAATTCTACGCCTAAAATGTCCAATTTGACTTTAGGGACTAAATTCAATAAGTTGTAAAACTTGTGTTCTAAAAGCTTTTAGTATGACATAGCTTTGGATTATTAATTAGAGGTCTTTAAATAGCAATTTGCTCAATTTTTATTTTTATGGACAAAAATGGGCTTGCATGGATAAAATTTAAAATAAAGGCTTAAAGGGCATTTTTGTCTTTTGGTAAATGAAAGAATAAAAAGGGAAAATGAAAGAAAAATTTTTCCATCTTCTTCTTGCTTCTACCGAAATTTCAAGGGTCACAATAGCTAGGGTTTTCAACTTTTCAAGCTTGATTGTAAGTGCTCCCTAGCCCCGTTTTTGATGTTCTTTGTATTTTTGAAGTCCTTGAAGCATGATCTATCCATTTCTAGCCATATCTTGAGCTAGGGTTCATGTATGAAATTTGACCCATGTGTGACATGTTTGTATTTTGATGTTTAATGGAAGAATATGAAAGTTTGATGTGTGTTTAACATCTTTTACTAAGTGATTTTTGATAGAAATGCATGGAAAGGACTTGTTTGTAAAAAGGTGTAAAAATAAGTAGTAAAATGTGAAATAAAGGAAAATGTGAGTTGATATTAGAATGCAATAGGTTCAGCTAGGCTTGGGTAACAAAGAAAATGAACACATTTTATTTTACAAGCTAGGGACTAATTTTTAAATACGTAAAGTTTAGGGGCAAAAATGTAATTTTACCTTAATATAGTTTTTGGACTGGTTTGAATAATGTGATGATTAAAAGAGCTGAATTTGCTATTATAGATCAAGAAAAATGGAGTCTGGACCTAGACGGGGAAATAACAAGATTTTGGACTAAATCGAATTAATTGTCCATATTTTGTATCGAGGTAAGTTCATATGTAAATAATGCAACGATATATCATGTTTGAATGTTTTATTTATGTATGAATCCCAATGTTTAATCATTATGATGAGTGTATGTACAATTTTTTTTCCTATGAGCAAGACATTTTGAACGAGTTCAACGAATATGCCTTATCGAGAAAATCCCATTTGAACCTTAGGAATAATGTAGGATACTGTAACAGCCCAAATTAGACCCTAGTCAGAATGGTGGTTTTGGGACCACGAATCTGAGTTACAAAAATATTTAAAAATTATTTACTGTGTTTATTTTGTGTGAATTTATATCTGTGAATTTTTTGTGCTTTAATTTTGTCGTTTGGGTGCCCGATTAAATAAAAGGGCTTAATCACGTAAAATGAAAATTTGGTGGTTAAATGTGAAAGTATTTAATTGAACTTGTCTTTATAATTTGGAGCATTTATTATGAAATATAACCATTTTTAATATGATGGACGGTAATAACCATTGCTTATAATGGTTTAAAATTTTAACTAAAAGATTAAACAAGTAAAATAATAAACATGTTAATATATAATAAAACATATAATAAGTTGTCATGCATTTCTTTTTCTTTCATTATTCGTCATCAAATATCAAAACAAGAAAGAAAAAGAAAAAGCTTGGATGGTTCGGCCATGGTTGATCTTGATTAGAGTATGTAACTAGTCTGATTTTTGATAATTTTTACGTTTTTGATATCGTTGCTAAGTTATCTTCAAGACCCATGCTTGAATTTTTTTATTTTGGTGACTATTTTAAGTTATGCAATTGTTGAAAGCTTGTGATTTTTGTTGTTTTATGATGAAATATGAAAGATATGTTTTGGGTTAACATGTTTTGTATTGGAGTTTTCGATGATTTTGAGTAATTGGGACTAAATTGCAAAAATAATAATTTGAGGGACTAAAATGTAAAATAAATGAAATATATGGACTTGTATGAACAATAAGAACATTCGGCCTAACATGGGTATGTTGAGATTTTTCATATTTTGTGTTTTGTGTAATAGGGACTAAATTGTAAAAAGTGTAAAATGTTAGGGGTAAAATGGTAATTTTCCCATTTACGTGTTTTTGGACTAAATTGAATGAAAATATGTTTGAATGATTTTAATTTGAATATCTTTAGATCCAGAACCAAAGAAATTGGATTTGAATCGGGGAAAAACGAAAGTTGTCGACTAGTTGTCCCGTTCCGTTTTACATCGTCCTGGGTAAGTTTATAAGCAAATAGATATTGTTAATTCTAATTATGTATGAGTGAATATGCTGATTTGGAATTCATAGATTTTACTAGAGTTAGTCGAATATGATTAAGCATGGAAATAATGTATTTGAGTTTAATTCGACAGAGTTAAAACATTTGAAAGTCCAGATAAACTATATGGAATATCTAGAAGTTTCAACTTATGAATTGTTTGTGAGACAACTTTATAAAAGTGATATTCGGGCTTTGAGCCTAGCAAGCCTTGTGTTGGTGAATTAAATCGGGCTTTATGCCTACCAGGCTTATTGTCGGTGTGTGATACAGGCTTAGGCCTAGCAGGCTTTATGCCGGTGATTATTTATAAGTTTATGCCTAAAAGACTTCATTCTGATGTGGTATTTGAATACATTAAATGAGCTAAATGGCTAGATATGAATTAACTTGTTACCTACTTAAAATAAGGTAAGTAAGTAACTTGATTATTTGTTACAAATCATTTGTGATGCAAATGAAGTATATATGTGATTATGGTATGAGTATTCGTTCTTATGATCGAATGATATGAATATTATGGATTTGGTCTTTGAATATGTGTATACAAGACCATGTTTATTCGGCCATATAGATAGTTCATGTACATGATGTTATATTATGATTTTTGAGCTTGTGTATATGAGTGTATATACATTTGGTTATATATTGGCATGTTGATTTTGAAGGTTGGATGATAATTAATTATTTTAATTATATGAACATTCGGCCAAGGAGAAATTGTTCTATAAAAGTATATGTTATATATGTATGTAATTAAAAGGTTGAAATTATATGTGATTACAAATGCATAAATTGATTTATTTATTTGAAATGATTTTTTTTGAATATATACAATTGGTGGTATATTCGGCCATTGATATAAATATATATATGATTGTTATACTTTGACTTACGAGTATATGCCTATAAGTGTATGTGTATTTGGTATGATAAAGATGTTTTGGCTTGGCCATTAAATGATAGTTTGTTAATGTATCTTTAAATATAAAAGTGTTCATTCGGTCATTACTATGCTTATGCATAAGAAGTTGTATTTTAATTCATGAGTATAAGTATATGTGTATACATGTATGTGGTCACTTAATGGTTGAGCTTTGAAACCAAAAGATGCTTTAATAATATATATATGTATACAGTCATAAATAAGTTATGTGTGAAAGTATAAGATAAATGTTAAATCATAGGATTGAAGTTTAAATTGATTATGATAGTATAATTTGGTATAGTTTAACTATATAGATTATGTCCTTGAATAGTTTATTTGCTTATGACTTACTAAGCTATTAAAGCTTACTCTGTGTGTGTATGTTTGTTTTTTATAATAGATTTTGGATTCAAGTTATGAGCTCGAGAATCATCAAAGAAGCTTATCACACTATCGACTGTCTTCGGTATTTTATAAACTGAATTTACGAACCTATGGCATGTATTGGCTCGATGATAGTTTGAAAAGTTGGATTTTGGTTTTTTGTATAATTTAAGTCAAGCGAAAATGGCCTAATTTCATTGTTTGACTTCGGTTTGTTTGTTTATAGCTTAAGTTCATTTTGGTTATTATGCTATGTGTCATGGATAAATGATATATGGGATATCTATTTTGTGCATTGAAATTTGTTGATGATCTTGGATGTGTGCATATGGTTAATGTGTTATATGTGATTTGGCATTAAAGGTTGCTTGGCTATGTCCGAGCATGATATAAGTTTGTCTTGATATGTTCATTATATGATATGGGAGATTCATGTTTTGAATACATATCTATTTGTAGTTAATGACTTACTCTAGTGAAATATAAATTGTAGTATGAGTTGGTTTGAAAATTATACAATAATATATTGTTAATTCGGATATAAGATAAAAGTATATGAGATGGTTATGACTAACTTGTGATTCGGCATTTGCTTATATAATTTTTTTTGTATATGATGAATTGACTTGATATGTATCTCATATTAAGGTATATATATTTATGATGGTGTTGATCATGTGTTTCGGTTATGAGTGAATAGGGGACGTGTATCGTGTTATAACTTGTTATGCTTTAGTAAATTAAAATGCATATTATTTATATGAGATATATTCGGTGTAAGCTTATCGTGCTTAGTAAAAATAGGTATTGACTTATAAAGTGATTAAATAAAGCTGGAAGTGAACAATTGCTAAAGCATATTTGTTAAACACATTTGTATTCGACTATATGCATTGAAAAATGACCAAATGAATTGTGATTTGTACAATAGCAAATTATGAAAATTGTATGAGTTTATATGTGATGTATAAATATCCTACTTGATAGTAAATGAATGTCGAGTAGTATGTAAGTTAGTCCTTTAATTATGGTTATAAGTTGACTGAACGTGTACTAATATAAAAGTGTCGAATATGATATAGTCAAATTGAAATGATTAAGTGTACTTGTTTTTGTGAGTCCTATCTATATATGAATTTTTAGTTTGCAATCGAAGTATAATGTAGTTTGTACGTTTTGTACATTCTATAAGTTGTATCCAAGTTATGCTCGGCTATGTAGTGTTAAAAATTAAATTGACTATACATATTAATAATTAATTGGTTTAAAAGTTTGTGCAAGTGTATGCATATGATTTTTTGAATTTGTGTCATGACTGGTAATACCTTATAACCCCAATCCAGTGACAGATACGGGTTACGGTGTTATATTTTATTGGTATCAGAGCTATGGTTTAGTCGATTCTCAGCCTACTATAGCGTATGTGACTCTAGCTATACTTGCCATATTTAACCTGCGATAGTGTGATATCTCCTGACTCTGACAAAAATTATTTTGATGAGACAGATAAGTTTTCGACCGAGTTAATTTTGATAGTACGGAATGTGTACTCGAATGTTTGAATGGAAATGTGTTGATGATGAGCTGAAACTCATAAAGGTATGGATTGAAGAGTATGATATATTGATGTTGACAAGTGTTATAATTATATGAGCATATAGATTATGATATGTGAGTTATGATTGCTATCTGAAATGTTTTGATTGTGAATTAATGATTAGAGTTGGTATATGAATTAAGTGCTAAGAACAAAGGTGATTAAAAGAAAATGATTATTAAATGTTTGGACAATGTGAAATTATTAATGAATTGACTATTTGTGAAAGTATGTGTTATGTGTATTTATGTGTAAGTTAAATTTGAAGCTTTATTACCCTCACTTCCCTTATTAGTGAAATGTTACTGTGAAATATGTAAGACATGGGTTGAATAAGCTCCAGAGTGTGGAGTTACAGAAGTCCGTGTTCGGAAGATTAATAATGTGGCCAGAAAAGGGATTGAATTAGCAAATGAAGACAGTATCAAAAGAGACATTGGATAGTTCTGCAGATTATTTAGATTATGTGACGTCACTATTAAAGAAGTTATCTCTGATCAAATGACCTATTCAGGTATGTTAACTAAGGAAAATATTAGCTAAAAGCTTTTCTGAATTGATTTCTGTTAGTGAAGGGATAATGTGAAAATTTCTAATGGCAGAATTAGACAGTTGAAATAATGTTTGAATTGTATTGAGGGCTTAGTGTAGTGGTTATAGTTGGGCAGTTATTATATTTCCTGTTGGGCATTCTATGTGTATATTTATTTTCAGAAGTATATGTGATTGTTTAATTTTAGAAGGAATTCTTATCGTATGAGAACATTGGCTAAACATACTAATAGACGAAAGTATCGTTGGTTTGTTTGGGTTGTATTCGACATTGTTATGTCTTTCTTTGGTATTTATTCCTTTGTATGGATATGAAAGTCGATGGTGAAATCTGTATAATGCTAATACTCTGTTTCTGCTGGCTATTGTTCTGTTGAAAATATGTGAAGATTATATTGCTTCTGTTACTATGGATTTTAGTATTTACGAGTAATATTATTTTTTCTGGACATTTTCTAGAATATTATCGGGATTGATATCATTCTATATGGGTTGTAATTTTCTGATATTCAGTGTAGCTTCAGATGTTAAAAATTTAGTTATTCTGGTTTTCTCATGATTCTATGTGATTATCTGTAAAAGATGTCCATTTGAAGGAAATGGTTATATCTATTATAATTTATGTTCTGAAATTTGGGAGTATTGTAGTACTGTTATCAGAGTTATAAAAGTTATGCTTCTGCATTGGTTGCTATTCAAATCATATTTAATTTTCTTCTGGGTTCAGATGCTTCATTAACAGCCGAGACATTATCTATTGTTACAGGTAAGACGACAATCTTATTAGAACGTTATGATTTTTATTTGATGATTGTGGCATCTATATAATGATATGTCTGGATTATTCTTTTTGACTAGAAGAAAGAATTTCTTCGGAAAGACTGATCCAGTGATTTAGTCTGATTAGAATTATTAGATTTAAAAGAAGATTGGGTCATATGTGTTTGAATCTATCTACCGAACGGGTAATAAATTTTGAATGTACATGTGTGATCTGAAGGATAGTCTAGAAGAAGAATGCTTGATACAGAATTATGTCTATCGGAACAATTCTATCTGAGAAATGTTTTAGTAAATTAAAGTTAATTTGATTGTCGAGGTTTCCCTTTTTGCACGAAGATATTATTAGCTAAAACATTAGCTCTGGTTCAACCTAAGTTGAAGAAAAAGTTTATGATATTCGTTCATGCATCAATGAATGATTAAAGTGTGTTCTAGTAATAGAACGTATAGAGACATCTTGTGATTCCATACAGTTTAAGCTGTATAAAAAAAAGAGCTATTTAAGTGACATATTTGATGGTTTGATTATAGCCGAGTTAAAAGCAAGACCGTTATATATTCAACCGAATTGTGAGGTTCAGAAAGTTCATAATGAATTATTAGCAAAGCGAGGCCAATGTGATACTAAAAGTTGTCTAAGGTTTAGAAATTGAATATGTGTTCCGAGAAATTTAGAGTTGATTCAAATGATTTTGAACGAAGCTCACAGCAGTTGGTTATCTGTTTATCTGAGTAGTAGAAAGATGTATAATGATCTGAAATAGCTTTACTGGTGGCATGGTATGAAATGAGTATTTCTGACTTTGTTTCGAAATGTTTAGTCTGTTAGCAATCTAGATTACTTCAGCTGATTATGATACCTGAGTGGAAATGGGATAGAGTCACGATGGATTTTGTATCCGGTTTACTGTTGACACCGAGCAAGAAAGATGCAGTCTAGATTATTGTGGAGAGATTAACTAAATCAACTCATTTTGGTCTGGTTCGCACTGATTATTCGCTTGATAAGCTTGTTGGGTTATATGTTTCTTAGATTGTGAGATTACACGGTGTGCCTAATTCTGTTGTTTCGGATAGAGACATGAGGTATACGTCGTGGTTTTGGAAGAAACTGCATGATGCTCTAGGTACGAAATTACATTTCAGCGCAACTTTCCATCCACAAATAGATGGTCAATCTAAACGAGTCATTCAGATACTTAAGGATATGTTGAAATGTTGCATTATCGAGTTCAAAGGTACGTAGGAACGACATCTACCTTTGATTGGATTTGCGTACATTAAAATGACACCTTATGAGGTTTTATATGGTCGTAAATGCCATACATCATTGTATTGGACTGAGCGCAATAAAAATAAAGTATACGGGGTCGATTTGATCAGAAAGACTGAAAAGAAAGTAAAAGTGATCCGTGAAAGTCTAAAAACGATGTCAGATCATAGCAATCATTTGCAGACTTGAAACGAAAAGATATAGAGTTTCAGATCGGGGACAAAGTCATTTTGAAAGTTTTACCATGAAAGAAAATACTCAGATTCAGTTGTAAAGGCAAATTGAGTTTGAGATTTGTTGGATAGTATAAGATTATAGAGCGTATTGGGCTGGTTGCTTATAGACTATTATTGTAACACCCCAAACCCAGCCCAGATGCTATGGCTGAATCTGGTGTGTCACATTATATTGTTTTAGTGAAAACCGTGTTTTCATTGAAAACCCTTCTTAAAATAAAAGAAACCCTTAATTAACTTTTAAAAAAAACACACCTTTAAGTTGCGAAAGCCTAGTTTAAAACATTTGATTTAAGAAAACTTATCATTTAAAAATTTAGTTGCCGAAACGTAGAAAAACATACTATAGTTTATGAAACCCATGTTCAAATTCTCGTAATTACAATGAAAATAATAATTATTATTCAAGTAATAATAACATAATGAAAACCTTATTACAATCTGGTCTGAAACATACTTAATAAAATAAAACTTATATGCTTAAAAAAACAACAAGTCCAAATTATCTTGCTAGCTGGCCACCTAGAGTCCCTCCAAACATCGAACCTTCTACTGAGCATCACCTGAAAATAAAATAAATAAGGGGGCAAGTTTTCGCAAACTCAGTGTGTACAACCCTCACGAAAAAAACAAGCAATCACAAATCATCATACATCAACATGCAATGCAATCCCATCCAAATTATCCATCTGCTACACACCAGCTCTGTACCCCATCACACCATGTGGGGATATAAATATCAACCCACCCAACCGACACATCAATGGTAGCCCGGTTGCGAAACTACCTTATATACATATTGGGCTTTAAAAGTCGTCGGTTGATCCACGATTGTCAAGCAACCTTACGATCCTCATATACTTCCTCTGTTCCATAATTCCCAACCCATATGCAACCTAAGCAGAACATCATATGTATGCATGTCACATCCATAAAACTTACATTCAACACCTAGGGGTATTTTGGTCATTTTTGCCCTTAGGGGAATTTCAGTAATTTTTCCCTTAATTACGGTTTTCACTTACCTTGGCCCGTTAACAAGTCCCGTGAGCTAAGATGAATGAATACTATGCACCAGGTAAGATTCCAAAGAAGAGGAGGTGGGTCATTAAGAGCGCTTAATTACCAAGCTCTCCCTAGATCCAATCTTAGACATGCATATACCCGTTGCCACACCTTAACCCTTTGACTTGTCCACGGTTGCAATATATTAGTTAAGTTTTATGTAGTTATCATATACTAAGCCAAAACCTCTTACAGTGCCTAATCAAATTCACATACCTGTATCTGACCCAATAAGCCCAATCATATTCATATGGCCCATTAGGCCCAAATCACCAGTATATGGCCCATTAGGCCCAAATCACCAGTATATAGCCCATTAGGCCCAAATCAAATTTATATGGCCCGTTAGGTCCAGTCACATTCATATTCATGCTCACATACAAATTCCTATCACATAGCATCAATATTCAGTTTTTCCCTATTATGGGCCCAATAGCCCCTCAGGCCCATTTAGCCCATTCCGGCCCATATGGCCAAATCACAACCCAAGTCCATGGAATTTCCCGTGGGCCTCAGGCAACCTATCGGTTTCCCCCTCATGACTGTTCGCGCACTTGCAACACTACCGTAGCCAAACTTTCGGCTTTTCAGCATTTCGGCATTTCGGCTTTTTGGCTTTTCGGCTTTTGCTGATTCATTGTGTGTGTGCAGTGTATGTACACACCTGGTAAGCAAACGTGTTGCGATTCCCTTAGTCACCAACCTACAAATGATATCACCCTTCAATTAATCGCATGCTTGATACATATCTTTACTAAAACTAAAACCTCACCTTAACCTTACCTTGCGTGATAAGTATAATAGCCCCATCTTAAATCACTAACCACGATCAACTCCTAAATCTGTATCAATCTTGCCTATTAAAACCAGAATAATAGGTGACTCGTATCCAACACAAGTCCCTTTACCTTAACTATGAACATTCGGCCACCTTAGCCAATGTGAGAGGAATACTTACCAAAACCACAAACACCTAAAGAGCAATTCGGTAGAGAGCTAAGATCCGAGATCCGATACTAATTCCCTACCAAATTTGATTAAAAAGAGTGTGAGACAATAATCTTAGCAAAACAAACCGATTGGAAGAGCGAACACTTACGCTAAAATTGACTGGTCGGTAAAGGTAGTGGCGACACCAAGAGTATTCGGCCAAAAGGGTATTCGGCTCTAGATATTTGAATGGAAACAATTGATTATTCGGCACCAAGGGAGAGAGGAAGAAGAATCGGCTAAACCAAAAGTGAAACCAGGAAATCGGCATAAGGAAAATAAAAAGGAGAACAAGGGTTTTCGGCTTTTGTAGAAAGGGGTTTCTGGCAACAAGGTAAAGAAGAATTTCAGCAGTAGCCTGGCAACCTTATATTCGGCCCCTATTTATAGCCCTTATAGCCGAATTTTCCATGCCCAATTCTCAATTCTGCTCCATCACTTCTCCCTTCTCATCTCCTCATTTTTCTCCTGATAACCCCTTGATCTTTTCCTTAATTTTCTCTTCTGAACACTCCCCTTGGAGTCCATCTTTACGCCACTTCCATCCTTCTAGAAGGCCAAAATTAAACTTCTAAAAATACTAAGCTAGGATTTGAACCTTGGATCTCCTTGTTAGCTACTAACGCTGTAACACCCCTTACCCGTGTTCGACGCCGAAACAGGGTACGAGGCATTACCAGACTTAATCACTAATCATCGTATAAAAAAAACCGATTCATAATTTCACTCTAATTTAAAACTTTTTTAAACACATTCTTAAATTGCATCATTAATTAATAGCATAATCAAGACTATCTACATTAAATGACTTTATACAATAGAGACCTTCAAATAACATAGGTCTGTATTTTAGGCCAATTCCTAGCAACTTAGTAACAATTAAACGAGTCTCCATACATGCCAAAGACTTAAAAATACTTTAAAACCTTTATATATCAATCAATAGTTTGATAGTGTGATTTAACCTCCGGCGACCTCCAACTCAAGCTAACATCTGAGACACTATAGGAAAAAGGAAAGGAAGGGAGTAAGCATTATAGCTTAGTAAGTAAGTATGCAAATATTAATAAATAATACATTATCATACTTTAAATGAAGTCACAATATGTTCCCGGAATATTGCCATCACAAACACACACATACTTTCACTATTACAATCATAAACAGGTTCAAAATAAGCTGTCTAGCAGAGTACCAGTAGATAAATTATTTATTTCTGGAGCTACAGAACTCCAAATTACAAACCGTTAATTTTACATGAAACTAGATTCATGTATATTTTTACCATAAAATGTTTAGAATTTTTTGGTCTAGTCAATTAGTACAGTTTATTCTTTGAAGTTACCCCTGTTTCACTGCTCAACTGTTCTGACCACTCTTCACTATGAATCAATTTTCTCCTTGTACAGAATTCAAAGTATGTTCTCTTTTATTTCATTTGAAACTAGACTCATTAATAAATTCAAGCATATAAATTATATCCCATAATTATTTTTCTACAATTTTTAATGATTTTTCCAAGTCAGAATAGGGGATCACGTAGTCATTCTGAACCAGTCTCTCAAAACCTTAAATATCTCATAATATAGAATTCCTTTGCTTGCTCTATTTCTGTTATATGAAAATAGACTCATTAATATTTAATTTGATATCTCATTCAGTCTCTGATCCAATTTCTATTATTTTTAGTAAATTTTTAGATTCACGTCAATGCAACTATCCATAACAGTTTTATTGTCAATTTTGATCTTTCACACTTCAATTGTATTCATCACTTACCCATAACAATCTTTCCAATTTCCAATCACATATCGAGCATATTGCTCATAAGTTACACACGTATATACTTACACTTATCATCACAAAGTCATACACAATTTCATATAATCAATTTCCCTGTTGAACGCTTTGGAATAATAATAGATACGCGATGGTGTCGCACACAGCCCACCTTTAAAATCGAAGTTCTCTTGTACACATAGTGGCCTTCACTTAGCACCACTCATGTGACCTAGCTCGATTGTACACATAATTTTGGCTCTCTTGTACACATGGTGAATAGTTAGTACCACCCATGTGACCTAGCCAGTTTATCTCGTAGCTCTCTTGTCTACATGGTGTCCTTCACCTGGAACCACACATGCGACCTAGCTACATATATCCCGTAGCTCTCTTGTCTACATCGTGTACACATAGTATCACCCATGCGACCTAGCTACATACCATCTGTATCATCCAACCTTTCCGAAGGTTCAACTGGGATTTCTCTCTCTTTCTAATACTTGATTCCATTCTTCCAATAGCCAATTATGATTCAAAAATCAGCTAGAAGACATAAAATATACTGAAATATAAAAACATAATAAAGATAATGTATTATTTACATACAAACTTACATACTTTCTCATTTTCATGTCGAATTAATATTGAACATTTAAATCATTATAATTATACTTACTTTCAACACCTCGGCAATCATAGTAACTATATCAATTTTACATTGAAACATGCATAAATTAATGCTTATTATACATATGAACTTACCTCGATACTAAAACGGCCATTTTACCAACTTTCCCGATTTTTGATTTTTCTCCCATTCCAGGTTCAAATCTCATTTTTCGGGATCTAAAACATCATATTTTACTTATTTAATTAATGTACTATTCAAAACAGTCCTTAACTCAAACTTTGGAAAAATTACAATTTTGCCCCTAAACTTTTGCATATTTACACTTTTGCCCCTAGGCTCAGGAATTAAACTTCATCCCTTATTCTTATGTTCTATGACATGCTGATCATTTTTCCCTTCTATGGAAACATCAAATTCTCACTCTAACACATAATTATGAACAATAACAACTTTTACCGATTAAGCCATTTTACTCATTTTTGCTTAAAACCGCTTAGCAAAAGTTGTTTAACATAAGTTCAGCCTTTATATTCTACCATAAAACATCAAAATAAACACATTTCACCTATGGTTATTTTTCCAAATATGAATCCTAGCTTAAATAATTGCTAGAATAAGCTTAATCAAGTTACCGGGATTCCAAAAACGTAAAGAACTTGAAAAACGGGGCTAGAACGAACTTACTATTGAGCTTGGAAAGCTTGAAAACCCTAGCCATGGCTTCTCCCATGCTAATTTCGGCCTCCATGAAAAATATGAGTCAATTTTGGCTTTATTTTCCCTTTTTATTTCTTATAATTACTAAATGACTAAAATGCCCTTAAGGCCTTTCTTTAAAATTTTATCCTATTCATGCCCATTTTTGTCCAAACGAAATATAATGGTATAATTACCATTTAAGGACCTCATATTTAAACCCCCATTTCAATCAAGTACTTATGAATTAGATCACATATTTTGCAACTTTTGCGATTTAGTCCTAAAAGTCCAATTAAACACTTTATCAGTAAAATTACTTAACGATATTTTTACACAATATTTTAATCAATAAATAAACCTTAAAACTTAATCGGAATAAATTTTTCAACTTCGAATTTGTGGTTCTAAAACCATCGTTCCGTTTAGGCCCTAAATCGGACTGTTACAACAACTTTTGCAAATAAGCCCTAATAGGCAAATTAAACATGCAATCTATAAAATTTCTTATCAATACTCTAACACATGCATCTAATCACTCGATAAATCATAAAAAATTAATCAAAATAAAATTTTCTATCTCAGATTTGTGGTTTTGCAACCACTATTCCATTTTAGCCTATTTCGAGATGTTACAAACGCCACCTCCCTACTCCCTAAGTGGCGTCACTTAGCCACTCCTCCACAAGGCTTTTTGATGCCATTTTCCCCTATTTTTATTTAAAAGCCCATCTACTTGCCAACCCCGATTCTTTTAATAATTAAACTATAATTTCTTTCACCCCTAGATTCGAACTCAAACCTTGACCAAGACCTACCATCACGTAATTAACACTTAACCGGAACTGCTAAGCACAAAAAGAAAAATTTGAGATTTCGAGATTTTTGGGTTTCAAGATTTTTGGGGCGTTACAACTCTACCCCTTAAAAGAAATTTCGTCCTCAAAATTTACCTGATTCAAACAGTTGAGGATATTGACGTCGCATCGCTTAGGTTACACCACTACGCTTCTGCTGCGCACTCTATTTCTAATTTCAAAATAGATAGATCGCACACTATGGATAAAGTACGTACTAGTATTTGCTTCTAGAGCATCTTCGTCTTCTCGGCGACGAACAGCATAAACCAAAACTGGTTGCCTCGCCTCATCATGGCCTGCATTTTCGCCTAGTACTCCACGTCCACATCCATTACCGTCACTACCCCTGGCCTACTCACGGCCCTTTGGCGGCAGCTGACCACCCCTTGGTGGCTGAGCACCAGCTTGGCCCACTACTGGCTCTCAACATAGACCCACAAACTAAACAAACTCCCATCCTCTTCCAACACTCGCCTCTATGGGTTCTCCCACAATCAGCACAAGGTGGCACCCTTAGATTAATAGCAGGGGGCCCTACTCTAACTGGCCCATCAACTCTGGCCCTAGCCCTAGACCTCTAATCAACACTAGGAGTCTCAGCCTCCCTCTTATTCTTACCGCTTTCTTTCTCCCGATTTAGGTGCTCAGTGAGCTTTACCTCCTTCGCTATCTTTGCTTTCTCCACCAATTTCGAGAAAACTCGTTCCCTTTTTGGAGCTATCAGCACCCTAAGGCTATCTCTAAATTCCATCCTCAAACCTAACGCAATACTCATACTCCGTTGCCACCATTAGTCTTGCATACCTACTAAGGCGTAGAACCTCCGCCTCATACTCCGCCACCGACTTGTTTTCTTGGGTCAAGTTCAGGAACTCCTTCCTTCTAGTATCCACATAGCTTGCACCCACATACTTCCCTCGGTATGCAGCTTTGAAAAACTCCCAAGTGACCCACTCCGGTTGGGTGCCCTCTTTCACTATCAACCACCACTAGTAGGCTTCTTCCCTAAGTAATGACATTGCTCCTTTCAATTTTTGTTCCGGTGAGCAGTCCAAATCCTCCATTATTTTTTCAGTGGCCTCCAACCAATATTCCCCCATGTTAGGAGCCGCGCCAGCCACGCCCTTAAAGATCTCAGCCCCATTCGATCGAAGTCGCTCCGGAATGGACGCCCGATTTCCAGTGCCATTATTGGGCCTAGCGACCCTTTCTAAAATTCTCAGCATTGCTTGCGACAATGCATCTTCTCCCGCAGCTCGATCATACGGTCCATTCCCAGCCACAGGTGAGGCCGGAGCCTCTTTTACTCTAACATCGGGCATATGGCCCGAAGCCGACGATTCAACCCTAACACTTCTGCACCCTCGGCCACGGCCTCTTGCACCCCTTCTAGCACTCATTTTCGATTCGCATACTATCTGGATTAAAATTTTATGAAGTTTTTGTTAGTTTAGTAATTACGCCGATGTTTTATGAAAATATTTAAAGAGATGATTGTTTTCGAAAATCCTCTACTATTTCCAGATCCTATGAGCTTTAGTTCCATTCTAACAATCATCTAAAGTAGCCCTCTAACTATATACTGTATAACAATTTAAACAAACTTAAAAATAAAAGTACTTACTTGGTTCGACGTCGGAGACTTAGTGTGTCGCTCAGCAAGCTTTTCCCTTTTTCCAAAACGGTGTGATCAAAAATATTTTTTAAAATCCAAATAATAAGTAGAAAAGAGGAACCAAATAATAATAAGGCCTACTTCACAGCCCGAGTTTTGCAACCTAGGCTTTGATACCACTAAATGTAACACCCCAAACCTAGCTCAGACGTTATGGCCGAATCTGGTGTGTCACATTGAAGTGTTTTAGCCAAAAACGTGTTTTCATTGAAAACCATTCTTAAAATAAAAGAAAACCTTAATTAACTTAAAAAAACACACCATTCAATTGTGAAAGCCTGATTTAAAATATTTGATTTAAGAAAACTTATCATTTAAAAATCTAGTTGCGGAAACGTAGAAAAACATACTATAGTTTAAGAAACCCATGTTCAACTTCTCGTAATTACAATGAAAATAATAATAATAATTCAAGTAATAATAACATAATGAAAACCTTATTACAATCTGGTCTGAAACATACTTAATAAAATAAAACTTATATGCTTAAAAAAAAACAAGTCCAAATTATCTTGCTAGCTGGCCACCCAGAGTCCCTCCAAACATCGAACCTTCTACTGAGCATCACCTGAAAATAAAATAAATGAGGGGGTGAGTTTTCGCAACCTCAGTGTGTACAACCCTCACGAAAAAAACTAGAAATCACAAATCATCATACATCAAAATGTAATACAATCCTATCCAAATTATCCATCCGTTACACACCAGCTCCATCCCCCGTCACACCATATGGGGATATAAATATCGACCCACCCAACCGACACATTAATGGTAGCCTAGTTGCGGAACTACCTTCATATACATATTAGGCTTTAAAAGTCATTGGTGGATCCATGATTGTCAAGCAACCATGCGATCCTCATATACTTCCTCCGTTCCATAATTCCCAACTCATATGCAACCTAAGCAGAATATCATATGTATGCATG
Organism: Gossypium longicalyx; assembly: GCA_025698465.1. Classification (NCBI taxonomy): domain Eukaryota; kingdom Viridiplantae; phylum Streptophyta; class Magnoliopsida; order Malvales; family Malvaceae; genus Gossypium; species Gossypium longicalyx. Next base: position 44,523,427 of record CM047007.1, on the reverse strand, counting down.
TCACATCCATAAAAATTACATTCAACACCTAGGGGTATTTTGGTCATTTTCGCCCTTAGGGGCATTTTGGTAATTTTTCCCTTAATTACGGTTTTCACTTACTTTGGCCCGTTAACAAGTCCCATGTGCTAATATGAACAAATACTATGCACCAGGTAGGATTCCAGAAAAGAGGAGGTGGGTCATTAAGACCGCTTAAGTACCAAGCTCTCCCTAGATCCAATCCTAAACATGCATATACCTGTTGCCATACCTTAACCCTTTGACTTGTCCACGGTTGCAATATATTAGTTAAGTTTTATGTAATTATCATATACTAGGCCCAAAACCCCTTACAGAGCCTAATTAAATTCACATACCTGTATCTGGTCCATTAAGCCCAATCATATTTATATAGCCAATTAGGCCCAAATCACCAGTATATGGCCCATTAGGCCCAAATCACATTTATATGGCCTGTTAGGCCCAGTCACATTCATATTCATGCTCACATACAAATTCCTATCACATAGCATCAATATTTAGTTTTTGCCTATTATGGGCCCAATAGCCCAACGGGCCCATTTAGCCCATTTCGGCCCATATGGCCAAATTACAACCCAAGTGCACGGAATCACCCGTAGGCCTCAGGCAACCTATCGATTTCCCCCTTACGAGTGTTCCCACACTCGCAAGACTACCGTAGCCAAACTTTCGACTTTTTGACATTTCAGCTTTTTGACTTTTCGGCTTTTGCCGATTCTTTGTGTGTGTGCAGTGTATGTACACACCTGGTAAGCAAACGTGCTGCAATTCCCTTAGTCACCAACCTAAAAATGATATCACCATTCAATTAATCGTATGCTTAATACATATCTTTACTAAAATCGAAACCTCACCTTAACCTTACCGCGATAAGTATAACAGCCCCTTCTTAAATCACTAACCACGACCAAGTCCTAGATCTGCACCAATCTTAACTATTAAAACTAGAATAATAGGTGACTCGTATCAAAAACAAGTCCCCTTACCTTAACTATGAACATTTAGCCACCTTAGCCAATGGGAGAGGAATACTTACCAAAACCACAAACACCTAAAGAGCAATTCGGCAGAGAGCTAAGGTCCGTAATCCGATACTAATTCCCTACCAAAGTTGATTAGAAAGAGTGAGGGACAATAATCTTAGCAAAGTAAACCGATTGGAGGAGCGAACACTTACACTAGAATTGACTGGGTGGTAAAGGTAGTGGCGACACCAAAAGTATTCGGCCAAAGGGGTATTCGGTTCTAGATATTTGAATGACAACAATTGATTATTTGGCACCAAGGAAGAGAGGAAGAAGAATCGGCTAAACCAAAAGTGAAACCAGGAAATCGGCACAAAGAAAATAAATAGGAGAACAAGGGTTTTCGACTTTTGTAGGAAGGGGTTTCTGGCAACAAGGTAAAGAAGAATTTCGACAGTAGCTTGGCAACCTTGTATTCGTCCCCTATTTATAGCCCTTATAGCCGAATTTTCCATGCCCAATTCCCAATTCGGCTGTATCACTTTTCCCTTCTCATCTTCTCATTTTTCTCCCTGATAACTCCTTGATCTTTTCCATAATTTTCTCTTTTGAACACTCCCCTTGGAGTCCATCTTTACGCCACTTCCATCCTTCTAGAAGGCCAAAATGAAACTTCTAAAAATATTAAGCTAGGATTCAAACCTTGGATCTCCTTGTTAGCTACTAACGCCACCTCCCTACTCCCTAAGTGGCGTCACTTAGCCACTCCGCCACAAGGCTTTTTGATGCAATTTTCCTCTATTTTTATTTAAAAGCCCACCTACTTGTCAACCCTGATTCTTTTAATAATTAAACTATAATTTCTTCCACCTCTAGATTCAAACTCAAACCTTGACTAAGACCTACCATCACGTAATTAACACTTAACCGGAACTGCTAAGCGCAAAAAGAAAAATTCGAGATTTTAGGATTTTTGGGTTTCGGGATTTTTGGGGCATTACAGTTATTGCCACCTAAGCTAGAAAAGATTCACAATGTATTCCATGTTTCAATGTTTCGAAGATATTGATCTGATTCCTCACATGTGATTAATTCGTTTGAGATTGAGATTAAGTCTGAGATGACATATGAGGAAAAAGTGATTCGTACTCTGGCTTGCAAGATTAAAGAATTGCAAAATATGAAAATTTCGTTACTTAAAGTGTTGTGGCATAAACACAGAGTTGAATAAGCAACGTGGGATCCAGAAGATGCAATGAGAGAACGTTATCCAAACCTATTCATCGGTAAGATTTTCGGGGACGAAAATCCCTAAGGAGGCGAGTTGTAACAGCCCAAATTACACCCCAGTCGGAACGGTGGTTTCGGGACCACGAATCTAAGTCAAAAAAAATATTTAAAAATTATTTACTATGTTTATTTTGTGTGAATTTATATCGGTGAAATTTTTGTGCTTTAATTTTGTCGTTTGGGTGCCCTATTAAATAAAAGGGTTTAATCGCATAAAATAAAAATTTGGTGGTTAAATGTGAAAGTATTTATTGAACTTGTATTTATAATTTGGAGCATTTATTATGCAATATAACCATTTTTAATATGATGGACAGTAATAACCATTGCTTATAATGGTTTAAAATTTTAACTAAAAGGTTAAACAAGTAAAATAATAAATAAGTTAATATATAATAAAACATATAATAAGTTGTCATGCATTGTTTTTATTTCATTATTCATCATCGAATATCAAAACAAGAAATAAAAATAAAAAGCTTGGATGGTTCAGCCACGGTTGATCTTGATTAAGGTATGCAACTAATCCAGTTTTTGATAATTTTTACGTTTTTGAGATCGTTGCTAAGTTATCTTCAAGACCCATGCTTGAATTTTTTATTTTGGAGAATATTTTAAGTTATGTCATTGTTGAAAGCTTGTGATTTTTGTTGTTTGATGATGAAATATGAAAGATATGTTTTGGGTTAACATGTTTTGTATTGGAGCTTTTGATGATTTTGAGTAATTAGGACTAAATTGAAAAAATAATAATTTGAGCGACTAAAATATGAAATAAATGAAATATTTGGACTTTTATGAACATTAGGAACATTCTTCCTAACATGGGTATGTTGAGATTTTTCATATTTTGTGTTTTGTGCAATAGGGACTAAATTGTAAAAAGTGTAAAATGTAAGGGGTAAAATGGTAATTTTCCCATTTACGTGTTTGTAGACTAAATTGAATGAAAATATGTTTGAATGATTTTAATTTCAATATGTTTAGATCCAGAACCAAAGAAATCGGATTTGAATCGGGGAAAAATGAAAGTTGTCGACTAGTTGTCCCGTTCTGTTTTACATCGGCCAAGGTAAGTTTATAAGCAAATAGATATCGTTAATTCTAATTATGTATGAGTTAATATGCTGATTTGGAATTCATATATTTTTACTAGAGTTAATCAAATATGATTAAGCATGGAAATAATGTATTTGAGTTTAATTCGACTGAGTTAAAACATTTGAAAGTCCGTATAAACTCTATGGAATATCTGGAAGTTTCGACATATGAATTGTTTATGAGACAACTTTATAAAAGTGATATTTGGGCTTTGAGCCTAGCAAGCCTTGTACTGGTGAATTAAATCGGGAATTATGCCTAGCAGACTTATTGTCGGTGTATAAAATCAAACTATGAGTTTAGCAGGCTTTGTGTCAGTGTGTGATATAGGCTTTGGCCTAGTAGGCTTTATGCCAGTGATTATTTATAAGTTTATGCCTAAAAGACTTCATGCTGATGTGGTATTTGAATACATTAAACGAGCTAAATGGCCAGGTATGAATTAACTTGTTACCTACTTAAAATAAGCTAAGTAAGTAACTTGATTATTTGTTACAAATCATTTGTGATGCAAATGAAGTATATATGTGATTATGGTATGAGTATTCGGTTTTATGATCGAATGATATGAATATTATGGATTTTATCTTTGAATATGTGTATACAAGACCATGTTTATTCGACCATATAGATAGTTCATGTACATGATGTTATATTATGATTTTTGAGCTTGTATATATGAGTGTATATACATTTGGTTATATATTGACATGTTGATTTTGAAGGTTGGATGATAATTAATTATTTTAATTATATGAACATTCGACCAAGGAGAAATTGTTCTATAAAAGTATATGTTATATATGTATGTAATTAAAAGGTTGAAATTATATGTGATTACAAATGCATAAGTTGATTTATTTATTTGAAATGATATTTTTTGAATATATGCAATTGGTGGTATATTTGGCCATTGATATAAATATATATATGATTGTTATACTTTGACTTACGAGTATATGCATATAAGCGTATGTGTATTTGGTATGATAAAGATGTTTTGGCTTGGCCATTGAATGATAGTTTGTTAATGTATCTTTAAATATAAAAGTGTTCATTTGGTCATTGCTATGCTTATGAGTAAGAAGTTGTATTTTAATTCATGAGTATATGTATATGTGTATACATGCATGTGGTCACTTAATGATTGAGCTTTGAAATTGAAAGATTCTTTAATAATATATATATGTATACAGTTATAAATAAGTTATGTGTAAAAGTATAAGATAAATGTTAAATCATAGGATTGAAGTTTAAATTGATTATGATAGTATAATTTGGTATAGTTTAACTATATAGATTATGTCCTTGAATAGTTTATTTGCTTATGACTTACTAAGCTATTAAAGCTTACTCTGTGTGTGTATGTTTGTTTTTGTTTTATAGATTTTGGATTCAAGTTATGAGCTTGGGAATCGTCAGAGAAGCTTATCACACTATCGGCTGTCTTCGGTATTTTATAAACTGAATTTACGAACCTATGGCATGTATAGGCTATATTATAGTTTGAAAAGTTGGATTTTGGTTTTTATATAATTTAAGCCATGCGAAAATGGCCTAATTTCATTGTTTGACTTCGGTTTGTTTGTTTATAGCTAAAGTTCATTTTGGTTATTATGCTATGTGTCATGGATCAATGATATATGGGATATCTATTTTGTGCATTGAAATTTGTTGATGATCTTGGATGTGTGCATATGGTTAATGTGTTATATGTGATTTGGCATTAAAGGTTGCTTGGCTATGTCCGAGCATGATATAAGTTTGTCTTGATATGTTCATTATATGATATGGGAGATTCATGTTTTGAATACATATCTATTTGTAGTTAATGACTTACTCTAGTGAAATATAAATTGTAGTATGAGTTGGTTTGAAAATTATACAATAATGTATTGTAAATTCGGATATAAGATAAAGGTATATGAGGTGGTTATGACTAACTTGTGATTCGACATTTGTGTATATAAATATTTATGTATATGATGAATTGAATTGATATGTATCTCATCTTAAGGTATATATATTTCTAATGGTGTTGATCATATGTTTTGGTTATGAGTTAATAGGGGACGTGTATCGTGTTATAACTTGTTATGCATTAGTAAATTAAAATGCATGTTATTTATATGAGATATATTCGGTGTAAGCTTATCGTGCTTAGTAAAAATAGGTATTGACTTATAAAGTGATTGAATAAAGTTGGAAGTGAACAATTGCTAAAGCATATTTGTTAAACACATTTGTATTCGGCTATATGCATTGAAAAATGACCAAATGAATAGTGACTTGTACAATAGCAAATTATGAAAATTGTATGAGTTTATTTGTTATGTATAAATATCCTACTTGATAGTAAATGAATGTCGAGTAGTATGTAAGTTAGTCCTTTAATTATGGTCATAAGTTGACTGAACATGTACTAATATAAAAGTTCGAATATGATATGGTCAAATTGAAATGATTAAATGTACTTATTTTTGTAAGGTCTATCTATATATGAATTTTTAGTTTGCAATCGAAGTATAATGTAGTTTGTAGATTTTGTACATTCTATAAGTTGTATCTAAGTTATACTCGACTATGTAGTGTTAAAAATTAAATTTACTATTTATATTAATAATTGATTGGTTTAAAAGTTTGTGCAAGTTTATGCATATGATTCTTTGAATTTGTGTCATGACTGGTAATACCTCGTAACCCCAATCCAGCGATGGATACGAGTTAGGGGTGTTACAGATACAATGTGACATGTCACTAGGAACTATGTGGTTATGAGCTTATGAAATTATGTGTATATGTGATTATGTTAATCTGGGTGCTAGTCTTGTACGTTCTACCGGTGGCTGTGTAGCTTGCGGGTACCTACCAGCTTGTGTGAATAGCCTGAGTAATTCTGTCCTGACTGTCAGCTTGTGTGAGCAGGCTCGTGATTAGCTCGAAAATGAGCAATGTGTGATTGTGATTTGAGGTAGCATGTGGCTACGTTTGAAGCACAATGTGCAAGTCTTCCATGTATTCGATTGTATTCCTAGTGCTCAATAGGTAAACCTGTGAGTTATTCGACAAGTAAGTCAACGATGAGGAAATGTGACAAAGTGTTACGAGTTGGTACAGGTATGTACAAAAAATTAAATGAATGAGCTCAGTATGTGATGAACTTTTGTTGAGATTGAAATTATGTTAGTTAAGGCTATGAATTTATGAAAACACATGAGTAAACTGTGTTATGTTAATGGTATTTATACATATGATTATGTTGCTATTTATTTGCATGTGAACTTACCAAGCTTTATGCTTACTCCCTCTCTTTTCCATTTTCTTATAGTACCGCCAAGCTAGCTCGAGAATTGAAGGACGTCGGAGGCTCGATCACACTATCAATTGGACATTTGGGTATAGTTAGTCTCAACATTTTGAGTATGGCATGTATAGGGACTTGGTCTTTTTGTTACGTGTCATATTGATTAGCCAAACGTGTTGGCTCATAAAGGTATTATGATTATTTTGTATATGGCCATGAGAGGTGGCTCATAGCCAAATGTGTGACTTGGCCGTGTGACCTTATGTTGTTGATGACGTCATAGTTAGAGAGTTACACAGGCTGAGGACACGGACGTGTCCCAAGCCACACGTGCGTGTGTGACCACATGGCCTACCCATGTGACTCTCCAAAGTATGAAAAATTTTCTAAGAGTAGTAGAAGTTCTGAAAGTTTTCAGTTTAGTCCCGAACCCCTCCCAACGTATGTTTTGGGCCTCGTAGGCCTTTGTAAGGGATAATTTGCATGTGATTGAAAAGTTTTAAATTTGGATGAAATTTATGGCTCGACATCATATGTTAGTTTATGTTTAAGTCTAGTAATACCTCGAACTATAACACCCTTTACCCGTGTCTGACGCCGGGACATGATACGAGGCATTACCAGACTTAAACATGCACATACATGCCATAAAATTTCAATCATATCAAAATCATTCGATCACATGCAAAATGTCCCATACACGAGCCTTCGAGGCTCTAAACATGCATTAAAAGCAGTTTGGGACTAAATCGAGAACTCACGAACATTTTTACAACACTTAGAAAATTTTCATGTTTGGAGAGTCACACGCCCGTGTGGGTAGGTCGGGTGGTCTCACACGCCCGTGTCCTCAGCCCGTGTAACTCTCTGTTTATGATGTCAGCAAACATTTAGGGTCACACGGCCAAGTCACACACCCGTGTGCTAAGGCCGTGTCCTCCACACGGCTAAGACATACGGCCGTGTCTCTACCCTTGTGGTCAACACTTACGCTATTTTCCAAGCCCTTTCATTGCCTTAATCTTTCACATACTTAAATACTTTAAAGACACATATCATAGCATCATATTAATGATTTAGCATGCCTGACTAAAGCACATTTTTAACAATCAACCATACCATATTACCCAATAATTAATCTCTACTTATTCAACAAATGTCCATGTTCAATCATTATCAACTTAATGCCAATTTACGCGTTTATTCCATAGTCATGACCACCCCGAATGGTCCTAGGGCATTCTCGTGCACATATGTTATTTACTATTCATTCATGGCAGACAATTATAATCATATCACAAAGCATCAACACATGGCAATGATAATTAGGCTTACAAGCCAAAACATTATAAGCCATATCTCATGGCTTTATACAATGAATCAATATAAGCCAATACATTTGGTTAAATTATAAGAAAACATATCAATAGCTAAGCTCCTATACATGCCACTCACTTGAAGATGCTTAAGACTTATCGATATCTCCTATTGATAGCTCGATAGTGTGATGCTGCCTCCGACGATCTCCAACCCCGAGCTAACCTGACAACACTAAAGAAATGAAAAGGAGGGGGTAAGCTATATAGTTTAGTAAGTCCATATGAAAATAATAAACAATTTATCAACATGATTCCATCAATTCTTACAACATGATTCCAAGGTAAAATAATCATAATTGCACTTTTACTTATGTTCAAGTTAAGCTGTTTACTCGAGTCATAGTCACTCAGCTACCTATAACTTGAGCTACGGAACTCCAAATCAAGATCTGCTAATTTTACCTAAAACTACACTTGTGTACCTGATTATCATAAAATTTTTAGATTTTTTGGATTAGCCAATAAGTACAGTTTACTCTTTAAAATCTCCCTTGTTTCACTGTCCCACAATTCCGACCCCTTTGCACTAAAAATTAATTATCTCTTCGTACAAGATTAGGATAATGTTTCTGTTTATTTCTTTCGAAAATAGACTCCATTAAAGATTTTAAGCATATAAATTATAACCCATAATTATATTTTTACAATTTTTAATGATTTTTTCAAATTAGAATAGGGGATTTTAAAATCATTCTGACCCTGTCTCATAAAAATTCAAATATCACATAATAAATTTTTTTTCTTTCACCGTTTCTTTTACGTGAAAATAGACTCAATAAGATTTTATTTCATATCTTGTTGAACTTCTAATTCGATTTCCACCATTTTTGGTGATTTTTCAAATTCATACAACTGCTATTGTCCAAAACTATTTTGTTACAAATTTCACTCTTACATAATCTCACTTACTCCATTCCATCTTTCCGAAAGTTCGCTCAACTATCGAGCACATTGCTCTTAAATTTTCACACAGATATACCTGCACTTATTCATCATATAGTCATATTGAATTACACTATTCATTACATGATCACATGTATTTTCACTTAGTCAATTTCCCGTTGAACTCATCGAAATAATAACAAATACTCGGTGGCCTGCACATATTACCACCCTTGTAACTGAAGCTATTTGGTGCACATAGTAGCCTGCACTTAGTACTACATCTATAACCAAAACTGTCTCTTACACATAATGGCGTGCACTTAGTACCACACATGTGATCGAAGCTATCGGGTACGCATAGTAGCATGCACTTAGTGCTACACATGCACCTAACCATCTGATACACATGGTAGCCTGCACTTAGTACTATACACGTGACCTAAAACCATCTTAAACACATAGTAGCCTGCACATAGTACTACACATGTGTTCTCACAATAGTTCATTCGTATCTTTTCTATTTCGAAGGTCCAATCGCGAAATTCCTCACTTTTCAACATTTTACCAGTTCATCCATAATCAACTTCAATTCGTAATTTACATCAAGTGATCATTCAATATACAACCACATCTCATATAATAACAAAATATTATAACATAAGTAAAAACGATATATTATTTACATACAAAACTTACTCATTTCAAAGAAATTTCATGTTCCATCAAATTTTCATTATATTCAATCATTCCATCACATGTTATTGACATTTGAGCTATCGATTACTTCATGGGAACATCACGTTCCCATACACAATATCATTAACCTATAAATCAATACAACCATAGCAAAATAGATTTCAAGTGTAACAACAGTAACATGAATATCATGTTTATTTAATCACATGAACTTACGTTAAATGCAATTACGGCCAACTATTCCAATTTAGTCCATAATCTCGAACTTTCCCCGATTTAGGCCAAAATCTTTGTTTTCTTGATCTAACATTTCAAATATAGCTCATTTATTATTCAAATTATTCAAATTGACCCAAAAATCATACTTTTACAAATTTTCATTTTTACCCCTAAACTTTATCATATTTACACTTTTTCCCCTAAGCTCGTAAAATGATTTTTATTCGATTTATTTTAACTTTAAGCCTAGAAAAATCATTTTCATAACTATAGCAACCCAAAATTTCCACTAAATCAAACTTTTATGACAAATTTTATAACTTTTACAATTTAGTTCTTTTTAGCGTTTTCACCGAAAACTACTTAGTAAAAGTCATTTCTCCAACCATAAACAAGCATAATCTACCATTAAACATCCAAATACACAAATTTCTAACATGGTTCAAACCCTAGACCTTCATCATAACTCAAATAAATGGTAAAAATAGATAGATCTTGTTACGAGGATTTCAAAAACTTAAAAATCATTAAAAACGGGGTAGAACAGACTTACAATCGAGTTTGGAAGCTATAAAAACCCTAGCTATGTCTTCTCCATGCAAGTTTCAGCCATGGGGTTGAAGATGGTCAAAAACTGGCTTTTAATTTTGTTTTTAATTCATTTTAATTACTAAATAACCAAAATGCCCCTAACTAAAAAATATTCTATTTCACCCATTTCGTGTCCCTTTTTGTCCAAAAAATTAACCATTGGTCTAATTACCATATAAGGACTTCCAATTTAAAATTTCATAACAATTGGACACCTGTAGCATGTAGAACTCAATTTTTACACTTTTTACGATTTAGTCATTTTGACTAAATTGAGTGCCCAAACGTCAAAATTTCTGGACGAAATTTTCAAAAAAAATTACATATAATTTTAGACCATAAAAATATAATAAAAATGAATTTTCTTACGTCAAATTCTTGGTCTCGAAACCACTGTTCTGACTAGGTCCTAATTCAGGATGTTACACGAACCCTGTCCGGGCGTCTGATACGGGTGAGCGGTGTTACAAATTGTTTTTGTAAAAAGTATGCAATAAGTAGTTTTAAATCGTGATACTTCTTGTAGACTGACTCCATGATTAAGGAATTGCGAATTATCAGAACGATGCTTCTGGACATAATTGCAATCACTAGAGCCTAATTGTTTATGCCCGTTTGGTCCCTCTGCTAGCTCAACAAAAGCTCGATCGGACTGCATTTGACTCAAAAGTAAATTCTACAACTTTAGGAATAATTTATTTGAATCAATTTATTTGATGTGGAAGTAAATTAAGTGGTCGTAAGAATTGTTCAACTAGAGGATTTAATTAAAAAATTTTCTTGAAAACTTAATTTAGAAAATCTAAGTAATTTTTGCAAAAATTAATTTTGATCAAGCAAAATTAAATTAATCAAATCAATTAGATTAATATGATATTTTTGGAAGTTAATTTTCAAGTCAGACAATTGGTTCAATGGGTAACTGAACTTTAAAATTGGACCTAAGATTGTAAATTGGGCTTAGGAGCCCAGAATCGAGATCAAGACCCAAAAACTGGTCGAACTGAGCCAGCATACAAAGCTGAGTTGACGGTCGAACCAGTGGCTAGACTGACCGGTCGAGTCGTCATTGACCTAGACCAAATCGACAGTAGCCGAACTTGCTTGGGGTGCCGTAAAGATGTCACAACTACATCACCAGACATGACGGAGTCGGTGGCTGTGATGGCGGCGTCTTGGTGGCTGACAATGGTTGGTTGTCGATGGTTTAGCAATGGAAGAGTTACACTCCTACTAGAACTCTACTAGAGAATTTGATTTCAGATTAACTATTCCAAAAATAATATTATTTTAATAGTTTAATATTAAATTTAATTTAATACTTATCTTAATAGTCTTTTATTAATTTAATATTAATGTGATTATATTAAGATCAAATTTAATTTAATGTTTATCTTGTAGGTAAACATTCTATTATTTTAATAATATTTAATATTAAATTTAATCTAACATTTATCCTGATAAATATTATATTAAATTAATATTAAAGTGATTAAGTTTAATCATAGTTGAACTCTCTAAACTCTCCCTATATAAAGAGAGCCTTGGGTCATTATTTTCACACACTTGAATTCAAGAGAAAGTTGTAGAGAGAAAATTCTAGAAAATTTCTAGAGATATTTTTTTGATTTGCAACTTGACCCAAAACTTTAGAGAAATTGCAAAATTACCTCACTGGTAACTTTTGTGAAATTTTTTTTATTCGAAGCGAGCTCACTCTCTGTAGACGAATCGAAAAGGTACAATTTTGAGTAAGTGTTTATTACTTTAGATATCAAAACCAAGATATTTTTTTGGAAAAAAACTTAAAACTTCGGGTTTTTCCCTAAATTTATTTTTCGCTGCGCTTTTCAAACCCATTTTTCTAACACTATAGATAGGTGAATGACGTGCCAATAATGACTGGGTAAATATAAACTAGAGAAGATGTATCCAAGGATCACAAATGAGGAATTCGACATTAAGGAACCGCCAGAAGGCATTCAATAAAACTTGGAATGCGAGAGAAAGCTACCAGTAAGGGATACCAAGTGAAAGATGTGTTTGTCAATACTATTGCTCTTAGAGGAGGATCTATCATAGGTATAACCGCCATGGAGTTAGTTCCAAAAGGAAATCTTCACATAAAAGAAATCGTAAACTTGAACAGTTTATTGAGATAACCATTTTATGTAAGATGATGGCTAGAACAGTTCAATGTAGATGGATGTGTTTCACCTAAAAAGAAATGTATAACAAATAAAATAGATTACTAAGGAGTAATCCAAACAACATTGCAACTCGAGTTAGGGCAAGAATAAGGAAGGTAAGATAATATTAAGTAAGTTAGAGTGGGGTGGGGCTTACTAGTAGCCTTATCGAAGAAATGATGATAAATACACTAAATCATTATGAGATAAGAGAATTAGCAAAAAGGAAATGTAACACCCCAAACCCAGCCTAGACGTTACGACCGAATCTGACGTGTCACATCAATTACCCGAAAACCTAACAAGCTTATGATGTTAAACCAATTGTCGTAACAACCTTTATAGTTTTAAAGCCCGTATATGCCTAGAGTTTCATCCTGTTTAAAACGTGTATAGTTTTCAATACGTTTGTATTGATCAGAATTAAAGTTGTAGGTTTGCTTATCGAAAACGTTATTATTTTGAAAACCCGATGTTCCTACTCTAGCAGTTGGTAAATGCCAAATCATAGCCCAATTAAAAGTTAAATCCCCAAATGGCCTTATTACAAAAACAAGAAGAAAAAAAGTATAAACCCAAATATAAAATCTGCAAATAATAAAGTCATTCGTGATCGTGTGGCCACCCCGAGTCCCACGCAGCTCTAAACTGTCTAAGGTTGAGGATTACCTGTACAATTAAAAGAAAGGGTGAGTTTGCGAAAACTCAGTGTGTAATCCCATGTCAGTTTATAGAAAACAGTGCATGCAGTAGCCTAGGTCTGAGCCCTATCCAGTATTAGTACAGTTTGGGCCTTAGCCCTTAAACAGTAGCAGTATGGGCCTAAGCCCAATACAATTTTAGTATAGTGTAGAATGCAACCCATCCTACAACCATCCAGCACACCACTTGTACCAACCAACACACCATGCAGGGATATCAATCGACCCACCCAACCAGCACACCAATATCGTAGCAAAGCTGCCAGTAATAATAACGCAGTGTAGCTGCCAGTAGCAGTAAGTGTGGCAAGCCACCAGTAATAGTAAACGTGACAGTTACCAGTACAGTACTTCCTACATATCATAAACCCAACCCCGTACAAATGTCGTGTCATAAATATTACATGTATGCAGTATGTCATACTCAAAACCAGTCGTATAAATGTCCTACGTACATCAAATAACCTACCACTAGCGTTATAAAGGCCATTTCGTCAATTAGGGGTTAAATAGTAATTTTTTACCCCTCAGGGGTATTTCGATCATTTAACCAATTTTAAAGTCTCAGTACAGATAACGACCCTTCAGAAAGTCTACAGTCACCTCGAACGACTCAGGCAACCCGTATGACCAAAACAGTGTAAATAGGCCCAAGGCCCATTACTCGGCCCAAGTGGGCCCACACGCTTATGTGGCCCATTTAGCCCAATTTTGGTCACGGCTATGCGAACACCGTAGCCCAATTCATTATTTTTCACTTATCGCAATTTCGTCCGTGTGGGGTCCACGAGACTTTCGGGCCCGCACGGCTTATCTCAACCCGACGGGGCCCATAACGACCCGAGCCCACGAGAGCGCTCGTGGCGGCCTTTACAGTCTATCGCCCATGATTAGTGGCTCGATTTACCCCACGAGCGTTCGCACACTTGTGAGACTTCAAATGTCGAAGTTTTGACTTTTTGGCTTTTCGGCTTTTACCGATTCACAGTTATGCAGTGGTGTGAATACACACCTTTTGGCTTTTGATCAATAACAGAATGGTGTACGGTTACACACCTGTTAAAGATTACAGTCGAAAAGCCCCTCGGGATTGAGAACCTAAGATCAATCACAAACTTGTGTCAGTCTGACAACCTTGCTAATCCAAAACTACACTGCAATAGAATATAATATTGTAACCAAATCACTACTCACCCACCAATAAGCGTAGCTCCTCCTTGATGACGTATTCTTCCCAACTCTCGATCCTTCACAAATACAGTTAATCGATTAATAGAAATCTACAAACCCCATACACACGTCCAAACCTTTAACACTTACCAAAGATGGAGTATGCACTTGCAAGGCAGCAATCGGCTCCACACCTTGCTAGACGAGACTAAACCCCTAGCCGCACAAAAGGGAGTGTTAAAATAGAAAACAACTCTCCCTGATAGAGAAAAACAACACCACTCGGCCTAAGTGAACCATAAGCCGAATCTCAATTGAAAAATCCCAGTAAAGTTCGGCTAGAGAACACTTACTAGAATACAAGAGAATTTCGACAGCCCACCAAGAAATTGTCACACACAAAGAAGAGACGAAGAAGAGATGCGAAGCAAAGAAGAACAAAATTGAAACCTTAATAGGGTTCGGTTAATAGTAGCAACAAGAGAATGGAGAAAAGAATAGAAATGAGAGAGTAGCATGAAGGTTTCGGCACAAACTTATGAATAAACCAAAGGAATATTCGGTCAAGGCAAGGCGTCCAAAGCTAGAAAAGAATGGAGAGTTTTCGGGTAAGAGAAGGATAAAGAGAGGAAAATGTGGTAAGGGTCAATAAAGCCGCAACTTCAAAATGCCAAAACGGAGACTAGAGAAAAAGTCAAAAACAAAATAAAAGAAAACAACACTCAGAAAAACCCTATTCGGCACTCAGTGGTATGACCGAATAGGTACCCACAACTCCCTATTCGGCTACACTCCCACCACACCTCAAACTCCTTGAAAATCTCCCTGAATCTCTCCCCTTATCCCTCTTTGAAATCCTCTGCAACAACCCTTAAGACCAATTCAAACTCTTCATCCTCAGTGTTCAACTCCAACACTAACTCTTGCCGTACCCTTCTAGAAAAATAATTACTCCTTTGTTTGACATGGGATTCGAACCCATGCCCTCTTCAGATACTCCACACACCAACTACCACTAAGCCACAAGGCTCTTTTATGTCTTCACTCAACCATATTTATTTATAAAGCCTACGCACCAGTGTCCAGGTTCCTTTTAAGCAAAAACAAAAATTCTGCAAAAGCTAGAGCTTGAACCCAAGACTTTCCAAACAACCCTAAACATGCCCAAATCACTTAGCTAACATACCAACATGCAATTTGTTTCAAAATCGATAAAATTACGACCCCTAGATTTTTAGGGCGTTATAAGAAAACAATGTATTAAGAGCTCTATTAAGGATAAAGTGTACAGTTGAACCCCCACCTATGGAAGACGATAGGGGTACATCATGATAAGCTTCAGGATTTTGGAACTTAGGCTTGGGGTAGTGGGAAAAAATGATTCATTTCCCGAAGTATGTAGGTGAAGTAAGAATCTACCAAGATGACAAAACATTTAGAAACCACCAAAACCCTATTGCTAGGACATAAGCTCGACCAGAAACTTATGGTATTAGCGGTCGAACCACCATTAAAGAAAGGTGGAAAGGGGTACAAGAATATGTCAGTCCAGATAAGGTGCTGAAATCTGAGTAGAAGAAGGGAGTTAAAGTATTTTATTTTTCTTTTAAGAATTTTCCCTAGTAAATAAGGGGCAATGTGTGCATTTTGGTAGATAAGAAACTCACCAAGTTCATTGAACTTACCAGAGTGTTGGCATGTATTTTGCAGGATTTGTGGGATAAGAAACTTGATGAGGGACCAAACCATACCGTGTTAGATCCAAGATCACCATTTGTAAGGCGTCATTCACATAGGAAAAGGGTACCTTCAAAGGCTTTGCCTCAGGGTCAAATATATTCTAGATCAATCATTTCCCTGGAGTCAGAAATTTGAGATAGTAATTTTAATCTAATTTAGGGTTTCTATTGTAAGAGATATATATTGGTTAATAAAGTCCGTCTTAAAATTATTAAGTTTATAATTTGGTTCTTAGCTCAAATCAATCCATTTGTGGCACTCTATACCCGGATTCGGTGATCAGGTCGGGTGAGGGTGTAACGTTCCTCAGGTTCTTAAGTTGCTTATTCCACATTCTTACTTTGCCACAATACTTTCAAAAGTGGAACACATTTATTTCTCAGCTTTTTAACTTCCCAAGCTAGAATTTCAACTGGTTCCTCCTCAAAGGATAAGTTAGACTGAATTTCAATTTCTTTCACCAGAATAATATGGGAAGTATCCGAACAATATCTCCTGAGTATTGATATGTGAAATACATCGTGGATCTTTTGTAACCCAGTTGGTAATGCTAGACGATACACTACTAGTCTAACCCTTTAGATGATTTCATACAGTCTGATGAATCTAGAGCTCAACTTCCTTTTACGACCAAAATAAAGGACTTTCTTCTATGGAGAAACTTTAAAATATTACCTTATCTCCCAAAAAAATACTCAATGTCCCTTCGTTTCAGGTTAGCATATGATTTTTGTGTATCAAAAGTCGCCTTAGATGCCTCTTCCATTTTGCTGCACTTATATTGGATAAGGGGAGTCTGCTTAAACTTTATCTTTAGTTGGGATAGACTGAGGAGAATGTGTAACTTAAGTGTGGCTCATAGAAAAATTTCATGCTTAGTTAATTTTTTTATGGTTGTGTCTTTATCTTTGCTTTATTTCTATTTTTGCATGGTGCTTGAACATGACTAGATTGGAAATTGGTGAATTTTGGTATGCTATTGTGCAATTGATTCTTTGAATGATGCTTGATGAATTCTATTCTTTGAGAACAAATTATTTAGTTCAATTAGTTACATTTCCTAATAGAGTAGAGGTAGTTAAATTTGTGTGAAATTTTTTTTCTAAATAATGAATAAGTCTGTGGATAAATGTATAGATACATGCATTAGGATTTAACATTATTTATGGAAATAAGAGGAAACATGTTTTGGTTTTTGTAATTGTTGAAATGTTAAGGGTTGACTTAAGGCATTGTTTGTGTAGCCTAGAGCTTAAACGACCAATCGTTATGCTACATTATCCCTAGTTCTCTTAACATGATCCTTAAATTATCCTTTTCTTGATGAACTTATATTTTTGAGACCTTGAGCATAAAAAACTCAACCCTTTAGAATACCAAATCTTGAAATGCACTATAAATGTATATAAGGCCACAGACATTGAGGGTTAGGTAGAAAAATTTTTAATGTCTCAAAAATGAGCTTGAGTGAATAATGAAGAGATGGTTTGATAGGGCTCACAAAAACTCTTACAAAAAATTGTGTGTAGAATGGAAAATATGAGTGAATAAAAGCATGATTAGAGCTAAAAGCATTGTGAGTGAAAAGAACAAAAAATGGAAAAACATGCTAAAAGTGAGAAATCAAGTAACTAGCATAAAATTAGCTTTTCAACATCATCCTGCACAAACACTAGCTAATATCAAACCATTTCTTCAACATTATTGGAAAGATAAGGAAGGCGAGAGAAGGAGAAATAATGTGGTGAGCTTCATGATTACATATGGGGGAATTGTGAGCAATGTAATATGATATACTGTTCATAGTGCTTTAAACTGATCTTTTCTTTGAAATCATACCAATCCAAGCCTCAGAACGTTACAAGCCAAAAAACCTTATTTGACCTTAGCATCAATGTTTGTAAAATTAAAACTTGTGGAACTTAATAAGAAATGAATAAGTCAAATTCTTTCATGTATATATACATCATATCTACATACCTTATTTTGATGGAATAATGTGAATTATTTTTTTTATAAGATTACCTCAATTTTTGTTTACTTTGTAACTTTGTGAACTAAAATGATTTGTTCCTAAAGTTGTGAATTTGTAATGTTTCATTCTTAAGTTTTATAATAGAAGAATTTATTACACTGTATATATCCATTCATTGATTTTTAATTTTATTCATTGTTCAAGGGTCTTTTCTTATGCAAGTTTTTTAGGTGTTTGCTTGAGGACAAGCAAAGTGTAACATCTCAAATTAGGGCCTAGTCAAAATAGTGGTTTCGGGACCAAAAATTTGACATAAGAAAGTTTATTTTTTATTATATTTTTATGGTCTACGATTTCACAAGATGATTTCATGAAAATCTTGTTCGAAAATTTTGACGTTTGGGCACTCAATTTAGTCAAAAGGACTAAATTGTAAAAAGTGCAAAATTTGAGTTCTACATGTTAGAGGTGTCAAATTGTTATGAAATTTTCAATTGGAGGTCCTTAAATGGTAATTAGATCATTGGTTAATTGTTGGACAAAAATAGACGTGAAATGAGTGTAATAAAATATTTTTAAGTTAGGGGCATTTTGGTAATCTAATAATTCAAAGAATTAAAAAGCCAAAATAAGCCAAATTTGGCCATCATCTTCTCCATCCAGCTGAATATACCATGGAATCCATGGCTAGGGTTTGGTTCAAGCTTCCAAGCTCTTTTTTAAGTGATCCCAAGCCCCGTTTTTAATGTTCTTTACATTTTTTAAGTCACGGTAACTTGATTTACCTATTTCTACCATTATTTTGAGCTAGGGTTCATGTTTAAAATTTGACCCATGAGTGACATGCTAATATTTTGAGGTTTAATGGTAGATTATGCATGTTTATGGTTAGAGGAACGACTTTTACTAAGTGATTTTCGATGAAAACGTCCGAAAGGATCATTCTGTAAAAGTTATAAAATTGGTCATAAAAGGGTGATTTAATGGAAATTAGGGGCTGCTATAGTTATGAAAATGATTTGGCTAGGCTTGAAACTTAAGGATTTTGAATAAAAATCATTTTACGAGCCTAGGGGCCAAAGTGCAAATATGTGAAAGTTTAGGGGTCAAAATGCAAATTTGTAAAAATATGATTTTTGGACCCATATGAATAATGTGACTAGTTAGTAAGCTAAATGTGATATTATAGATCAAGGAAAAAGAGATTCGGGCATAGATTGGAAATGAATGAGATTATAGACTAAATCAGAATAAATAGATGTGCTCGCATTCGGGGTAAGTTCGTATGTCAATAATAATGCAATAATATCTTTGTTTATGCTTGAAATTAAATTGATGTGTTAACATTATGTGATGAATATTTATATAGTTGATATGATGATTGTATTATGTGACAAATGTCTAAATGTTATTATGAGTTCATGAATATAAGAATGGTGAATTGGTAAGCATGAATGATATTATGGTCGTTGTTCACGACATGACAAGGAACTGCGATAAGGATGCTATGTGCAAGTTTGGAAAATCCCGTTTGTACCTTAGGAATAGTTTAGGATACAAGTGACATGTCACTAGGAATTAAAAAATCTGAGCTCGTTGAGTGGTCCGAGTTCATGATATATGTGAGAATCCGAACTTGTTGAGTGGTCCAAGTTCGTGATATATGTAGCGTCTGAGCTCGTTGAGTGGTTCGAGTTTAATATGGATGCGAGCATCTGAGCTCGTTGAGAGGTCCGAGTTCATAATGGATGCAATACGTGTAACATCCGAGCTCGTTGCGAGGTCCGAGTTCATTATGGATGTGTTACATGTTACGTGGTAGCTTCGGCTATATTTGTATATGTGGCACTTATGTGCAAGTTTTTCGCATATCCAATAGTATTCCAGGTGTTCAATGGATAATATAATGAATGATGCGATGAAAATCCCAAGATGGGCATGGTAATGAAGGTAAAGTTATTCGATATGCTACAGATACGTATAGTTACGTATGTTATACTCATGAGTAATGCTTTGTTATAGGATGATATGACGAAAAGGTATATTCAAATATATGTATATGAATATTTGATTGATGAGCTAGAATGCTTGAATGATGAATAATATTAGTGATTATGTTACTATGCCATCATATGATAGTTATCATGATATTGCACTAAAACTGTTTTCAACATCAGCAGTTGTGTGATTTAAAAAATCCACCAATAGATGCAGAAATTGAATTAAAGACTGAATAAGATAGTATATTAAATCTTATTGAATCTAGTTTCACATAGAAGAAATGATGTAGACAAAAGAGTTTCATATTATTAGATATTTGAAATTTTATGAGACACAGTCAGAGTGCTTTTGGGCTCCCCTGTCTCAAATTTGTAAAATCACTAAAAATTGCAAAAAAATGATTATGGGTTAGAATTTATATGACTAAATTTTTAATGAGCCTATTTTCAATATAAATAGACGGTAACATTAATCAAATCCCATAGTAAGAGATAATCGATTTTTAGTAAAGAAGGGTCAAAGCTGTCAAATAGCAAAACAGGGGTGACTTTAATGAATAAACTATACTTATTGGATAATTTAAAAATTTTGAAAATTTTATGATAAGAAGATATGTGAGTACAGTTTCAGGGAAAATTAGAAAATCTTTATTTGGAGTTCCGTAGCTCAAGATATAAATAATTTAGTGACTGTGACTCGAGAGAATAACATGACCAGAATATAAGTAAAAGTATAATTATGGTTATATTACCATTGAACCATGTTGATAATTTGCTTATTATTTTCATATGGACTTACTAAGGTTTAAGCTTAATCGCTCCTCTCGATTTCTTTAGTATTGTCAAGTCAGCTCGGGGTTGGAAATCGTCGGAGGCAGCATCACACTATTAGGCTACCACCTTTAGAGTATTGTTGAATCTTAATGTCTACAAGTGAGTGGCATGTATAGGGACTTAGTCATTATGATGTGTATTATTTTGATTTGGCCAAGATGTTGGGTTAAATTGATTCGTTGTGTTTAGCCATGAGATGTGGTTTGTATGGGTTATGGCTTGTAAGCCTATTTATCCAAGCTATTTATTAATGCCTTGTGATGTGGTCATGTGATTATAATTGTTTGACATGAATGGTTAGTATTACGGTATGTACGCTTGATGAATGTCTTATGACCAAACGAAGTGGTCATAATCAAAAAATAAAAGTGTGATATGGCAGTAAGTCATTAATGCTTGAACAAGAAATTGGTGCGTTTAGACTTGTTATAAAATGAGTAAGCAAAACACATGTATGATGATATATATATGAATATTACAATTGAGTCTTAATGGAGGATGTTCAATCATTTACTTGATGCTACATTGTATGTGTCTATAATGTATATAAGTATGTGAGGTATTAATGGTAACAGAAAGGCTTGGGAAATAGCCTAAGTGCTAGCTACACGGGCAGAGATACGACCATGTGTCTCAACCGTGTGGAGGACACGGCCTAGCACATGGGCGTGTACCTTGGCTGTGTTCTTCTAAATGAATGATGATGTCATAAACAAAATATCGAGGATTTTGGACACGATCGTGTCTAGGCAGTGTGAGGGACACAGACATGTGCTTGGCTGTGTGAAAACCCCTATAGGTTCAAAATGAAAAATAAATTCCAGTAATTCCACATGGGTAAGGGATACGAGTGTGTCCGAAGGCACACGGGCGTGTGAGGCTCAATCCTATAAACTTTCTTAGAATTTTCTAAAGTTTTCGATTTAGTCCCGAACCACCCTGATGTATGTTTTGAGGCCTCGAAGGCTTGTATAAGGGACGATATACATGTATTTGAAAAGTTTTAATTTGGAAAAAATTTTGTGGCCAAGTTATCACACGTTTGTGAATGTTTAAGTCTGGTAATGCCTCGAACCCTGTCCAGGTGTCAGATAGGGGTAAGGGGTGGGGTGTTACATTTAGTGGTATCAGAGCTATGGTTTAGTCGGTTCTCGAACTAACCTAGCATGAATGGGAGTTTAGCTATACATGCCACCAATCTGTGATAGTGTGGTGTCTCCCGACGCGAATGAGAACTATCCTGTTTAAACAGAGGTACTCTCCAACTGAGCTATATCGACCATGTTAAATGTGATGCTAAGGTATTTGAGTAAATTATAGCTATGAAGAGCTTGAACTCAGAAAAGTATGGATGAAAGTTCATGATATGTATGTGATAACATGTGAGATAAAAGCTTATATTGTGGTGAATACTCATGCTTGTTTGATGCTCATATGATGTTATACACTTGGCTTAATCGATTAAGTGAAAGTGGTAAATAGAAATTCGTAAAGGTACAAATAAAGGGGTTCATAATAGCATGATACGGATAAAATGTCATTGTCCTGATTGGATATTGAATATTGATGAGTTTCAATGATATCTTTAAATAAGGTAAAGAAATATATTGCAATGAGCTTATTTATGTTTAATTGATAGCTCTATGATGTATATGATTGATTTACTTGGGTGAATGTATGTATTTGAGTAACTCACTAACCTTATTAATAGAATGAATGATCATGTATACTTGTTTGAATAATTATGACTGGCAAGCTCGTATAGCTTGAGTAACTGTGTTAAATTGCTTGGATTGATCTATATGACTGTAATGATATGTATATAATGACGTACAAGATGAAAGTTTAGATTGTGATATATTTATCCATGCTTATATGGCCCTTACATGATGTTAAGTGCCTGATTTATTTGATTGGATGAATGAGATTAGTAAAGCTATTAAAAAAAAATTCATAGGATACATGCATTAGTGCGTTTGTTTAAATAAGATAACTAGAAAGTTCGTGTCATACGAACGTGAATAATAGTTTGCCTGAAGTGAATGATATGCTCGTGAAAATGTTACTCTAATGAACTAGTGTTATATAAATATGAGTATGAGAAACGAGTTTGGAACCTTGCAACCCCACCCCCTTACCTGAGTGGTATTTTGTAAAGGAATTTCATGAGATTGGTATTGAATAAGTTCATAAGTATGAGACCTAAGAGTTCAGTTATAGAATGATTACAAATATGATTAGAGATTGAGCTGGGTTAACGAGTAAAGGCTGAATTAGAATGGTATCAAATTGATCTAAAGAATCTCTCAGTTTACACGATATCACAGTTGGTGAAAATGTTAACTTCAGTGAATATATCTATTCAAAAGTGGTTGAAGGAATAATATTTGAAAGATAAGATATCTGAGTGTGGCAATTATAACTGAACAGATTTTGGCAATCTCTTCTGAGGGGTTCTATGTGAATATTTGTTCTCAGAGGTATTCTTGTGGCTATCTATCCTCTAATAAAATTTTATTGTATGAGAATGTTTTCTAATCATGATGTATAGATGAAAGTATTGATAACCTGATTGGTTTATAACCTGTACTACTTTATTTTCCCTCTAACATTCTATTACATTTTATCCATTGGAACTTCATGAGAAAATACATATGATGTTGTAATTCTATTTCTTCTAATTGATGTCCTATTTGATATATATATATATATGAGAAGGTATATTATTCTTGTTGCATCTAATTCAAGTGGGTTGGACTGATGTATTCTTTTGGACTTCTTTTCTCTGAGGAATTATCGAGATCCTTCATATTTTCTTATGAGTTTTGTTCTGGATCTTTCATTTTGATATGGTATCTTGGATTTCTGTATCTTGGGTTTCTTTATTCTGGATTTCTCTAAATCTTTGTGTAAAGAACTGATATCGACAAAGGCATAAATGGTGAAATTGCAATTTCAGTTTGTATGGTGGATTTCTTTCCCCGAGTAAGTTAATCAAAGTTAATGCATTCAATAGAGGCATCCTTGTTATCTTGAGCTAATGAAATTGAAATGGACTTTGATTAGTATGATAAGTGAGTTTTGAATAATTACATGTTGAATCGTTCTATCGACTGGAAAATGGGATCTCTTAAAATGTCATTTATTGATGGCTATGATCTACTTAGTTGTTCAATTGGTATTGATTATTGTTTGAAAGATTAAATGAGGTATTCATGTCTGGGAATAAGATTTTATCTCTTTCTGGGTAAAAGACAAGTAGCCTGAATGAAAAGTGTGTATATATATACATCTTGGAAGACTTTGACACGATTTAAAGCTGCTTTGAATGATAAAATTTTCGTCTTGTGAAAGTTGAATGGTCTATTACTTGTTATTAAAGCTTTGAATGAACGAGAGCATTATTGACCAAAGTCTTTGAACTGGTTGGGTATATGTTGGACAAAAACTTCTTGATTTTCAATGATGTGTTATTGAATGAATTGTGATGTGATGGTTAATGTACCTACTATCATAGAAAGATCCGTGTGTGAGATAGTGTAAATGACTTAAATTAGTTTTTGTCTAATCCTTGAGAAGAGAAAAATGTGGTTATGAGTGCTTGAAATGAAAATCCTAGGCTTATGCAGAGAGTTTGCAAGAAAAATCACAAAAGTAATACATTGATGATCAAGTTTGGAACTTGACGTTTTTGATCTTTGTGTTTGATTACATGAAATGTTATCAAGGTTAAAGCTAAATATAAAGTAATATCAGAACGATCTTCGTCAGTAGTGATATTTAAATGGAAATGAGAATGAGATAACTATGGATTTCTTGTTAGGGTTATTCATATCTTTGAAAGAGAAAAATGACATGTGGATTTCTGTTAAATGTATGATGAAATCTACAAATCGTTTCTGTATATGTTAAATTTCTGCCTAACGGGTTAATGGAATCATGTATCTCTGAGATTGTCAGATTTCTTGGAAAGCTAGTCCTAGTAATTGGATTGAGATTTGGATTTTATATCATGCGTTATTAGGAAAGCTAAGTACGATCCTGGATTTTAGTGAAGGCTAAATTAAAAGTTCTTTGGTAATGATTATGAGTTAGTATAGGTTATGAGAAACTAAACCACTCTGCTGGTAAGATTTTTGGGGACGAAAATCCCTAAAGGGGGAGAATTGTAACATCTCGAATTAGGGCCTAGTCGAAACAGTGGTTTCGGGACCACAAATCCTACGTAAGAAAGGTTATTTTTTATTATATTTTTATGGTCTACAATTTCACGAAATGATTTCGGGAAATCTCGTTTGAAAATTTTGACATTTGGGCACTAAATTTAGTCAAAAAAATAAATTGTAAAAAGTGCAAAAGTTGAGTTCTACATTTTAGAGGCGTCAAATTGTTATGAAATTTTAAATTGGAGGTCCTTAAATGGTAATTATACCATTGGTTAATTGTTGGAAAAAAATAGACATGAAATGGGTGTAATAAAATATTTTTAAGCTAGGCACATTTTGGTAATCTAATAATTAAAAGAATTAAAAAGCCAAAATATGCCAAATTTGGCCATCATCTTCTCCATCCAGCCGAATCTACCATGGAAGCCATGGCTAGGGTTTGGTTTAAGCTTCCAAGCTCATTTGTAAGTGATCCCGACCCCCGTTTTTAATGTTCTTTACATTTTTTAAGTCTCGGAACTTGATTTACCTATTTCTACCATTATTTTGAGCTAGGGTTCATGTTTAAAAATTGACCCATGAGTGACATGCTAGTATTTTGAGGTTTAATGGTAGATTATGCATGTTTATGGTTAGAGGAACGACTTTTACTAAGTGATTTTCGATGAAAACGTCCGAAAGGACCGTTCTGTAAAAGTTATAAAATTAGTCATAGAAGGGTGATTTAGTGGAAATTAGGGGCTGCTATAGTTATGAAAATGATTCAGCTAGGCTTAAAATTCAAGGAAATTAAATAAAAATCATTTTACGAGCCTAGGGGCCAAAGTGTAAATATGTGAAAGTTTAGGGGTCAAAATGAAAATTTGTAAAAATATGATTTTTTGGACTCATATGAATAATGTGACTAATTAGTAAGCTAAATGTGATATTATAGATCAAGAAAAATGAGATTCGGGCATAGATTGGAAATGAATGAGCTTATGGACTAAATCAGAATAAATAGCCGTGCTCGCATTTAAGGTAAGTTCGTATGTCAATAATAATGCAATAATATCATTGTTTATGCTTGAACTTAGATTGATGTGTTAACATTATGTGATGAATATTTATATAGTTGATATGATGATTGTATTATGTGACAAATGTCTAAATGTTATTATGAGCAATGCCATGTTTATTTCATGAATATGAGAATGGTGAATTGGTAAGCATGAATGATATTATGGTCGTTCTTCAGGACATGACAAGCAAGTGCAATAATGATGCAATGTGTAAGTGTGGAAAATCACGTTTGAACCTTAGGAATAATTTAGGATACAGGTGACATGTCACTAGGAGTTAAAAAATTCGAGCTCGTTGAGTGGTCCAAGTTAGTGATTTATGTGATAATCCGAACTTGAAGAGTAGTCCAATTTCATGATATATGTAGCATCCGAGCTCGTTGAGTGGTCCGAGTTCATTATGGATGCGAGCATCCGAGCTCGTTGAGAGGTTCGAGTTCATAATGGATGTGATACATGTAACATCCGAGCTCGTTGAGAGGTCCGAGTTCATTATGGATGTGTTACATGTTATGTGGTAACTTCGGCTACGTTTTTATATGTGGCACTTATGTGCAAGGTTTCCACGTATCCAATAGTATTCCAAGTGTTCAACGGGTATTATAATGAATGATGCGATGAAAATCCTGAGATGGGCATGGTAATGAAGGTAAAGTTATTCAATATGCTACAGATATGTACAAGTATGTATGTTATACTCATGAGTAATGCTTTGTTACAAGATGATATATGACGAAAAGGTATATTCACATATATGTATATGAATATTTGATTGATGAGCTAGAATGCTTGAATGATGAATAATCTTGGTGATTATGTTACTATGCCATCATATGATAGTTATCATGATATTGCACTAAAACTGTTTTAGACATAAGCAGTTGTGTGATTTCGAAAATCCACCAAAAATTGTGTAAATTGAATTAGAGACTGAATAAGATATGATATTAAAGCTTATTGAATCTAGTTTCACATAAAAGAAACAGTGTAAGCAAAAAAGTTTCATATTATGAGATATTTTAACTTTTATGAGACAGAGTCAGAGTGCTATCGGTTTCCCCTGTCTCAAATTTGGAAAATCACTAAAAGTTGTAAAAAAAATGATTATCAGTTATAATTTATATTACTAAATGCTCAATGAGTCTATTTTGAAGATAAATAGACGAGAACATTAATCAAATTTTTTACTAAGAGATAATTGATTTTTAGTAAAGAAAGGTCAAATCTGTCAAACAGCAGAATATGGGTGACTTTAATGAATAAACTGTACTTATTGGATACTAAAAAAATTATGAAAATTTTATGATAAGAATATATGCGAGTCTAGTTTCATACAAAATTAGCGAATCTTGATTTGAAGTTTTGTAACTCTAGATATAAATAATTAAGTGACTATGACCTGAGAAAATAGCATGACAAGAATATAAGTAAAAGTATAATTATGGTTATATTACCATGGAATTATGTTGATAATTTGCTTATTATTTTCATAATGACCTACTAAGCTTTAAGCTTACTCCTTCCTCTCCATTTCTTTAGTGTTGTCAGGTCAGCTCGGGGTTGGAGATCGTCAGAGGCAGCATCACACTATCAGGCTACCACTTTTAAAGTATTGTTGAATCTTAATGTCTTCAAGTGAGTGGCATGTATAGGGACTTAGTCATCATGATGTGTTTTCTTTTGATTTGTCCAAGATGTTCGATTAAATTGATTCATTGTGTTTGGCCATGAGATATGGCTTTTATGGGTTATGGCTTTTAAGCCTATTTATCCAAGCTATTTATTGATGCCTTGTGATGTGGTCATGTGATTGCAATTGTTTGACATGAATGGTTAGTATTACGGTATGTATGCTTGATGAATGTCTTATGACCAAATGAAGTGGTCATAATTAGAGAATAAAAGTGTGATATGGTAGTAAGTCATTAATGCTTGAACAAGAAATTGTTGTGTCTAGACTTGGTATATATGTGAATATTACAATTGAGTCTTAATGGAGGATATTCAATCATTTACTTGATGCTACATTGTATGTGTCTATAATGTATTTAAGTATGTAAGGTATTAATGGTAACAAAAAGGCTTGGGAAGTAGCCTAAGTGCTAGCTACACGGGCAGTGTGTGTCTCAACCGTTTAGAGGACACGGCCTAGCAAAGGGACATGTGCCTTGGCCATGTGCCTCTAAATGAATGATGACTGTATAAACAAAATGTCCAGGTTTTTGGACACAGGCGATGACACGGGTGTGTCTAGGCAATGTGTGGGACACGGGCCAGGGACATAGGCATGTGCTCAGCCGTGTGAAAACCCCTGTAGTTTCGAAATGGAAAATAAATTCTAGTAATTTCACATGGGTAAGGGACATGGGCGTGTTCGAAGGCACATGGGCATGTGCATTGCCTCTAAACGGGCGTGTGAGGCTTAAACCTAGAAAATTTCTTAGAATTTTCTAAAGTTCTTAGTTTAGTCCTGAACCACCTCGATGTATATTTTTAGGCCTCGAAGGCTCGTATAAGGGATGATATACATGTATTTGAAAAGTTTTAATTTGGACAAAATTTTGTGGCCCGGTTATCGCATGTTTGTGAATATTTAAGTCCGGCAATGCCTCGAATCCTGTCCCGGTGTCGAATACGGGTAAGGGGTGTTACGCAAAGAATTAAGTGTGGGGGAGTTTGATCTATCGTAATTTGATACGTTAAATTAGTCTCTCTATTACACTTAAAGAGCTTATTCTCAAGCAATTAGGTGTCTTTTCATTACTTTTGTTTATTTTTAGTTTCGTTATTAGTAATTTTTTTTATTAGTTTTAAGCCATTTTTAGACCCAAATTGGCCAATAATACCATGAGGAACCTAACAAGTTGACTAAGTGTTGTAGCCCAAACGTGAAGAAAATGTTACCTAAAAGGGGATATGACAATATCAAAGCATGGCAGTCATGGTACCCCTAACAGTGCTAGAATAAAGAGAATCGATGCCAACTATAGTGATATTACGATACTAAATAATGGGTATCACGATACCAGGACATCCCAGGACCACCCATTTCTAGATTGTTATTATAACAGCCCAATTTTGGGTCTAGTCGAAACATTGGTTTCGCAGACGTAGAAAAATTTATTTTTATTATATTTTTATGGTCTACAATTTTATGGAATGATTTCGTGAAAATTTCGTTCAAAAATTTTGATGTTTGGGCACTTAATTTAGTCAAAAGGACTAAATTGTAAAAAAGAGCAAAAGTTGAGTTCTACATGCTAAAGGTGTCTAATTGCTATGAAATTTTAAATTGGAGGTCCTTAAATGGTAAATAGACCATTGGTTAAGTTTTTGGACAAAAATGGATATGATTACGTATGTTTCTAAAGTTCTTCATTAAGGGCATTTTAGTAATTTGATAATTAAATGAATTAAAGGACAATTTTTGTCCATTTTCCTCCCACGGCTGAATTTTACAAGAAGAAACCATGGCTAGGGTTTTTCAAGCTTCCATGCTCAATTGTAAGTCCGTTCTAGCCCCGTTTTTAATGATTTTTATGTTTTTGAAATCCTTGTAACATGATCTATCTATTTCTACCATTAATTTAAGACATAATCAAAGTCTAAAATTTTACCCATGGTGAATATTTGTGTATTTTGATGTCTAATGGTAGAAATGTATATTTGGTGTATGATAAACGACTTTTGCTAAGTGATTTTCGGTGAAAATGCCTAAAAAGGACTTATTTGTAAAAATTTGTAAAGTAGGAGTTGAAATGTGAATTAAAGAAAAATGTGGGCTGCTATAAGCATGTATAAGGTTTGGCTAGGCATGGGTATTGAAGAAATTTAGTACATTTCATTTTACGAGCCTAGGGACTAAATTGTAAGAATGTGAAACTTTAGGGGAAAATGTAAATTTTGCCATAATGTGATTTTGGGCTTATTTGAATAGTATAATGATTAAATAAGTGAAATATGATATTATAGATCAAGAAAAATGAGATTCGAAACTAGAACAAGGGAAAAACGAGTATTTGACGGCTAGGTCCTTTTCGTTATTTTTATGTCGGGGTAAGTTGGTGCGTTTAGTAAGCATTAAATTATATATGTATAAATGCTTAATTGATATGATTGTGGTAAATGCTATATTATTGGAATGAAATGTGAATGCTATTGAGTACGATACTATGGAAATGACTGACAGAGATTCGATACAGCAAAAATCCCGGTTGAACCTTAGGAGTAGATAGGATACAAATGTCATGACATTAGGGTTACTGAGATTACGTGTAAGACCATATCTGGGATATGGCATCAATATGAGACTTCGTGTAAGACCATAGCTGGGTTATTGGCATCGATACGGGATTTCATGTAAGACCATATCTGAGACATGACATTGGTACGGTACTGTGTGTACGAGATTCCCGAGTATCCTTTAGTGTTCCAAATGGTTCAACGAGTAATTGAATAGGTATGTCAAAGAATAGAAAGAGCATGTAAGTATTATGAATTGGTACAAGTATGTACGTAAATTTTATAAGCATTGACTTCATAAAATTGTGAGGCTATTTCCCAAGCTGTTTGTCACCCTCAATCATTTATACACTCAAGTATATTTCAAAGCATGCAACATGACATATTTAGACACTCAATTATTCAACACTATGGAACTTTCACATCTTCATAATGTCAACTTATTACACATTCAATTAGTCACACCATTTGGTAGCATTCCACATCAACTTCAAATTATATCTTCATGACTATGGTCATCTTAAGTCATTAAGCCATTCCTTATTTTCATGTACTTAATTTATACCTCATCATATATCCATCAAACAAACCACATGGCACATCATCAAGGCATTAACACATGCATGCATGAACAATTAGGTTTACAACCCAGAAATCAAATATAAGCCATCTCACATGACCATTACAAAATGAATCATCAGCATCATAGGCCTTCACAATTTAGACCAAATTAGCATGACACATATCACAAAATAACCAAGTCCCCCTATACATGCCATACTGAAGTTATCAAGTTCACTATACTCAATATTCTTTTGATAGTGTGATCGAATAATCCTACAGCTTTTGATCCCTGAGCTAGCTTGGCGGAACTACAAAGGATGGAAAAGGAAGGGGGTAAGCATTAAAGCTTAGTAAGTCCACATACAAATAATATGCAATGGTAGTAAGGAATTATCATACAAAGACATAATAACATAACCATGAAGATTATTCGTCATGCAAGCCTTTTTGCATACTTATCATATGTTCATATATATATACATATACATAAACTTTCTCACCACAAGTGATTCTTCATCAAGGCATTGCTTATGAGTTTAGCATACATACTTGTACTCACTCGTAGTATATCACATAACCATACCTTCTTTAGCATGCCCTCCTTGGGTCTTTCATCACATTATCCATTGCATTGCCTGTTGAACACATGGAATACTATTGGGTACGCAGAATAACTTGCATATAAGTGGCACAAATACATATGTAGCCAAAGCTACCTCATAACATGTAACGCTCACAATGGAGCTACTCACGGGCTTGTACATAAAAGCTATCAGTCAGGGTGTAACTACAAGAGCTGCTCACACAAGCTGTTAGGTATCTGACCCACTCAAGGATTACCTAGCCACCGGTAGGGCACACAAGACCATTGCTCGAAACCCAATTACATGTATCGCATCCATTATAAACTCGGACCAACTTAACGAGCTCGGATGCCACATGCATATCACGAACCCAGACTAACTCAATGAGTTCGGATTTTTTATTTCCTAGTGACATGTAACTTGTATCCTAGACTATTCCTAAGGTTCAAACAAGATTTTCCTCACTTGCACAAAGCATACTTTGTAGTACTCGCTCGTGATGTCGTATGTAACCGGCATAATATCATTTATGCTTTCATAACAACCAATAAGCATATAACTCATAACAACAAGAAAACATTTATCACATAATATCAAAACATTAAAAACATGCTACAACACCACATTATTTGCATATGAACTTGCCTCGGTACATAATGATGAAATTACCTTTTTACCCTTAACTTTTTACTTATTTATAATTTAGTCCCTAGGCTCGTAAAATGAAATGTATGCATTTTCTTAGTTACCCAAGCCTAGCCAAATTTTTCTTGTACTCATAACAGCCAATATTTTCATCAAAATCAGATTTTTATCACTTATTTTACATCTTTTTCAATTTAGTCCTTTTTAGTGGCTTTCATGAAAAACCATCTTGTGAAAGATGTTTATCACACACTAAACTTTCATATTTCTCCATAAACCATCAAAATACATGCATGACACACATGGTTAAATTTTCTTACATAAACTCTACTTCAAAATAAGGGTAGAAATAGGTAAATCAAGCTACGAGGACTTCAAAAATGTAAAGAACATTAAAAATCAGTTAGGGATCACTTACTATTGAGCTTGAAAAGATGAAAAAAACCCTAGCTATGGCTCCTTGAAATTTTCGGTAATGGGGGAGGAAGATGGACACAAATTTTGACTTATTTTCTCTTTTTATTCTTTTATTTTCCAAATGACCAAAATTCCCTTAAGGTCTTTCTTTCAAATTTTTCCTACACATGTCCATTTTTGTCCAAACTTTTAGAAATTGGTCAAATTGCTAAGTAGGACCTTCTAATTTCTAATCTAATGCAATTTCATGCTAAAATCTTCTAGAACACAAGTTTTGCATCTTATTCGATTTGGTCCCTAAAGTTCAATTAGGCATTTTATGCATAGAATTTCTTCATGAAAATTTGACACAAACATGTATACATATCATGGACCTCATAATAATAATAAAATCATTATTTCTATATTAGATTTGCAATCTCAAAACCACTGTTCTAACTAGGCCCCAATTCAGGATGTTACAAATGATAGAGTGTATCTGGAAGTATTGCCCTCGAAGAGGACTCTTCGATGAGGTAGAGGAAACTATGAAAATGTTACCCTAACCTCTTTTTTGGTATGATTTTCGTGGACAAAAATCCCCAAGGGGGGAGAGTTGTAATAGCCTGATTTTGGGTCTAGTCGGAATAGTGGTTTTGGGACCACAAATTCGACGTATAAAAATTTATTTTTATTATATTTTTATGAGCTAAAATTTTATGCAATGATTTAGTGAATATTTTGTTCGAAAATTTTGATGTTTGGGCACTCAATTTAGTCAAAAGGACTAAATTGTAAAAAGAGCAAAAGTTGAGTTCTACATGCTAGAGGTGTCTAATTGCTATGAAATTTTAAATTGGAGGTCCTTAAATGGTAATTAGACATTGGTTAAGTTGTTGGACAAAAATGGACATGGTTAGGTATGTTTCTAAAGTTTTTCATTAGGGGCATTTTAGTAATTTGGCAATTAAATGAATTAAAAGCCATTTTTTGTCAATATTCCTCCCATGGCTGAATTTTACAAGAATAGACCATGAATAGGGTTTTTCAAGCTTTCAATCTCAATTGTAAGTTTGTTCTAGCCCCGTTTTTAATGATTTTTATGTTTTTAAAATCCTTGTAACATGATCTATCTATTTCTACCACTAATTTCAAACATAATCAAAGTCTAAAATTTTACCCATGATGAATATTTGTATATTTTGATGTCTAATGGTAGAAAATGTATATTTGGTGTATGATAAACGACTTTTGCTAAGTGATTTTTGGTGAAAATGCCTAAAAAGGACTTATTTGTAAAAAGTTATAAAGTAGGTGTTAAAATGTTAATTAAAGAAAAATGTGGGTTGCTATAAGCATGTATAATGTTTGGCTAGGAATGGGTATTGAAGAAATTGAGTACATTTCATTTTACGAGCCTAGGGACTAAATTGTAAAATGTAAAACTATATGGGCAAAAATGTAAATTTTGCCATAATATGATTTTGGGCTGATTTTAATAGTAGAATGATTAAATAAGTTAAATGTGATATTATATATCAAGAAAAACATGATTCGAAACTAGAACGAGGGAAAAACGAGTATTTGACGGCTAGGTCCTTTTCATCATTTTTATGCTGAGGTAAGTTCTTGTGTTTAATAAGCATTAAATTATATATGTATAAATGTTTAATTGATATGATTGTGGTAAATGCTATATTATTGGAATGAAATGTGAATGCTATTAAGTACGATACTACGAAAATGACCGACAGAGATTCGATACAGCGAAAATCTCAGTTGAACCTTAGGAATAGATAGGATACAAATGTCATGACATTAGGGTTACTGAGATTACGTGTACGACCATATCTTGGATATGGCATCAATATGAAACTTTGTGTATGACCATATCTGGGATATGGCATCGATATGAGACTTCGTGTAAAACTATAGCTGGGCTATTGGCGTCGATATGGGATTTCATGTAAGACCATATCTAGGATATAGCATTGGTACAGTACTGTGTGTACGAGATTCCTGAGTATCCTTTAGTGTTTTAAATGGTTTAATAGGTAATTTAATGGGTATGTCAAAGAAGAGAAAGAGCATGTAAGTATTACAAAATTGGTACAGGTATTTACGTAAAGTTTATAAGCATTGAACTCATGAAATTGTGAGTTCAAGATTTCCATGGGAATGATTTTGTGAAAACCTTTTGATTATTGGTCTATACTTATGATGTATGAAATTCATGATAAATTCGTTTAAAGATCATGTGATTGGCTTTCGGGCCAAATTAAGTTATGATATAGCATGTTTTATTCACTTAAATTGCGATTTATCGGATATGAGAATAAGGAAAGATTGGCATAATTGCCTATTAAAATGGTTATGAAAGTACTGAAGATAAAAGTTTAGGTAATTGAAGGATATCAAGATATATGTTTGGAAATATGAGTACACATAATTAATGTGCATGTTTACTATGAGGTTTGAAATGATTTGTTAATCATTGTAATATGTTACAAAGGAGAGATTATGGTTGTTAGGCTAATGCTAAGATATGTTAAATTATGCTTATAGGTTGATAGAGTAAACATAGTGACTGAATAAAATTATAACTGTAAGATTAATAGTAATTTGTATTATCTTGTGTTTAAATTGTTGGACTGGATAAAAGTTTGGTAAGTGTTGTTTATTATTTTCGTACGGACTTACTAAGCTATATAGCTTACCCCCTTCCTTTCCGATGTTTTATAGTGCCGTCAAGCTAGCTCGAGTTGGAGATCGCCGGAGATCCTATCACACTATCAAGCTATCATTTTGTGTATTGATAAATTCAAGTATTTTGAGTTATGGCATGTATAAGGACTTGGTCATTTTGTTATATGCGTCATATGATTTTAGCCAATGTAATGCTTGTAATCGTCAAAGGCTTGTTTTGCTATTTGACCATGTTAGTTGGCTTATAGTGGCAACATGGTTGTAAGCCTAAGTATATTCATATATATGTCAATGTCTATGGTGATATGATCATGATATGCTTGGTGAATGTGAAATATTTTGAAATGTGACTCATGGCATGATTGTGTAATGTTTGGAATTGTGACCTATTGATGAGCTGAGAAATTTGAGTATAATTTGGTAACTAGATAGTAATTAAATGAAGAATAATGAATGTAAGATTTGTATGTCTGATTTAGGGCTTAATAAATGTAGTGAATATGTTAGATAAATATATAAAGTTGATATGTTTTAACCATTAATGTGGATGTTTTGGTTGCCTAAGTATGTATTGCTTTGTGCCTTTGAATTTGGGTAAGTGTATGTGTGAATAGGGGTGGCAAATGGCTTGGTAAATAGCCTTATTATTGTCCACACGGGTAGACACATGGGTGTGTGTCTAGGCCGTGTGTGACACACGGTCAGCCCTATGGGCGTGTGATCCAGCCGTGTGTCCCCTGAACCTAAATTCTTGCAAAATAGAATGCTTAGTATCGAGCACACGGGCATGAGGCATGGCTATGTGAAAGACATGGCCTCAGGACACGGGCATGTGTCTTGGCCATGTGACTTCAATTTGTTCTTGGATGACTAATACAGAGTTACATGGGTTAGGGAAACAGGCGTGTGTGACCACACAACCTGCCCACACGAGCACGTCCCAAGCCACACGGGCGTGTAACCCCTATTTGAGAAAAAAATTCTAAGTGTTGTAAAAATTTTCTAAAGTTCTCGATTTAGTCCTGAACCACTTCCAAAGCATGTTTTGGGCCTTGTAGGCTCATTTTTGGGACGATGTGATTGATTGTTAAAAGGTTTTAATTTGGTGCAAAATTTACAACCCGGGATGTACGTTTGCTTGTGTTTACATTTGGTAATGCCTCGTACCCTATTCCGGTGTCGAATACGGGTAAGGGGTGTTACAGTTATGGGTATTGTGATACTGTTGCTTGACGATTGAAAAAACTCAAGGGGCAACTTTATGTCTAACAAGCTTAAGTCTATTAGCACTTAAGGGCAAAATGGTCAATGTTAGGTTAAATGTTAGTAGGCTATAAATACAACTTTATAAGCCTTGAATTTCATATTTTGGGTGGTTGATAGTTTCCTTTAGTTTTCCATAGTTTTAGGGTTAGTTTTTATTTCTTTTCTTTTCATTTTTAGATTAGGTTTTCTCTTTTCTTTTTTAGGCTAGATTTTAGTTTTTTTTTGTGTACTTTCTTCCTTATTGTTAAATATTTTGTAAACAAGAATGGACTATTCTTAGGCTTTAATGGGACTTCATCAATTGAATGAGCATTTTCTTAAACCCTTTGCTTTCATTTTATGTTTACAATATGTTTGATAAAATGCTTGTTTGGAATTTAAGTTTGAGTATGTGCTAAATTTGTTGGATAGTTGATTATTTGGTTGTTTGTTAGCTTAAGTTGATGTTTATTTGTGATTGATTGGTTGCTTTATCATATCAAAATGCGTAATACACTTGATATGATGCCTCTAGTGGAAAATCTAGATAAATGAGATCAAGAGTAGAGTTTATCCTTAGATAGTTCGATATAATTGTGCCGAGTAGTAAGACCAAAAAGAGATCTATATGCTTAGGTGAGACTGAAAGGAGAACCTAAGAGGTATCTTTTAGCTTGGAATGAGACTGAAAAGAGATTCCTAGCTAAGAGTGACGGTCAATATAATCAGTATAGGTTTATTAGCTTAGTTAACAATTAAAAAGTCAATCAACTATCGGTTTATCAATTACATTTTCTAAAAAAACAAGGAAGAATATTATATTAGTTAGTTTAATTGATAATTCATATTTAGTTTATAAACATTTTTTATTTGAACTAGTACTAATAATTTTTTACTTGATTAGATTAGTAATTGCTTAAATTGTAATAACTTGATATACACATTTACCTACTTGGCAACCCTTTAGGTTCGAACCTTGGGATACTCGAGTCTCCCATTGACACTAAAAATATTACAACTAACATTCTGCTTGCAGTTAAAATCGCTATTCAAAAATAGTTTTCAAAAATCATTTATTTTAACATGCACGTGAGTGGGTGGTCAATGACCACGCTATATGTGGTCAACAACTAGATCGGATAGAGAGACAAATATAGTTAGTGAATATGGATATTGACCTAACATTAAATTTAGTAGTTATTTTAGGTTATTTCCGCACTTGACAAGCTTGTTTTCTAGTATTGCATTTTCTGTATTAGTAGGTTAGGAACTAAATATTAATAGAATAAGCACTTTTTTGCATCTTTGCTATTTTGATGACTAGTAAGGCTAGCTCGAGACTCATGAGTAACTAATGGGCTATTTAAGCATGTAGGATGCCAATTCAGGTCTAAGAATGCAAGGGATGATGATCAGGCTGAGCTACAAGGAAAGTTTGTGTTGCAACATGAACCGACAAAGCTACCAAATGCTTGAAGTATGCTCGACATCATGACGAAGAGCTTCCTCTCCTCAAGAAGACGCGATGAAGAAAGGATGGGATTCAAGATGGTGATGTTGTGATGAGGAGCATTCCATGTCATGGCGACACGATATTGGCAGGCCAAAATCTGGCTGATTCTTTACACAAGATTTTTTGAAAATTTCCTTATTTGGACCTTAGAATTTATTAGAATTTTGTATTAATTGGTATCTTAGTGTATCTAGGGTTGAGTTTCACCAAGTAGCCCATTTCCTATATAAGCAACCTTAGGGTAACCTAAATGCATGTGCAGACTTAGACAATTTTACTATTTAGTTTTCTTTGTATTTTCTCTTTATGTTTATGTAGTCAGAACTTTTCTATTCTAATGTGAAGACAATTGTGAACGAAGATTGCTCCGAATCCACGCTTCAATATATTTATTCATGAGCATTCTCTTATCTTTTATTTATATTTTGTTGATTTCGCCAAGTGATGTTTGTATGAATATTAGAATATGTTATTGTGCTTTATTTATATCTCATATGATTCGATTAATAAACTAATTTATTTGTTAAGTGATTAGTTATTCGAAATTGGTTGTTTATTCAAGAGTACTTAGTATATTAAGGAGTGACGCCCCCAGTAGAATATCAAGACAGGTGAGACCAGAAAGGTATCTTGGTGAGACTAGGAGGGTATTTATATGCCTAGGAAGAGACTAGAAGGGCTACTTAGATGGTAATCATTTAGTGAAGATGAGATTGAAAGGGTATTATTGCTAAGGGTGATAGAAAACTCAATCTGGGATAATTAATTATTTAATTAGATAATTAGGGATTTAATTGATCATAGGCTAAAGGCTCACATTGTCAACACTAGGAATAAGAAAGTCCATTAGGTTAATTTAGATTTATTAATTTAATTAGTTTAATAAATCTATTATTGTAATGCCACAAATATCCCGAACTTTCTTTTTTTTTCGATTTTGATAAAATGTGTGCTTAATATTCCTAGTCAAGTGTAATTTATGGGATAGTGGGCTTTGGTTAAGTTTGGAGTTCGAACTTTAGGGTAAAGGAAATTATAGTTTAATAATTAAAAGAACCTTGATGGCAAAGAGGTTGGTTTTTAAATAAATGAAGGAGGAATTGGACATAAGGAGCCTTGTGTTGGAGTGGCAAGTAGCGTCACATATGGGGCTTAGAGGTGGCGTCACATGCATGGCAAGGAGTTTTGGGGTTTGAATCCCTCCTTTCTTAAAAGAAGGAATTATTTTTGCTCAATGAATGGCCAGTGGTGGCGTTGGATATGAACTCTGAAGGGAGTGTTCAGAGGAGAAATTAAGGGATTAAGGAGTTATCAGGGAGAAACAATAGAAGATGAGGTGTGTAGAGAAGTGGAGCCGAATTGGGAATTTGGGTTAGGTAAATTCGGCAATAGTATATATATAGGTGCCGATTTTGGGGATTCTAGGGTAATGCCGAAATTGTTTCACTTCCTTTAGCCGAATTCCTCATTCTTTTGTTGCCAAAACACTTTTCTCTTTAAGTGCTCAAAAGTCGAATTCCTAGTTCCTTGCTCGCCGATTTTCTATTCCCTCTCTTCTTAAATTCTCTTTTGATTCACCTTTGGTTTAAACGATTCCTTCTTCTCTTCTTCTTATTTGTGCCGAATAGCCCCTTTCACCATACAAATCTCAAAAGCTGAATACCTCTTTTGCTGAAGACCCTCTATGTCGCCACTACACCCTCTACTTCGTCTGATTCTTGTATAAGTGCTTTACTCTTTCAGTCGATTTTCCTAGTACCGATTTCTTCTCTCTCTCACTCTTTTCTAAATCGATTTTGGTAGGGGATTAGTATCGAATCTCGGAGTTCAGCTCTCTGTCGAATCGCTTCTTAGGCGTTTTGGGGATTTTAGGTAAGTGTTCCTCTTTTATTGATTAAGGTAGGCCGAATGGTCATGGATGATTTAAGAGTGACTTAAGATGATTGCGAGTCACTTGTTGTTTAGGTTTTAATGATTAAGATGGATGCAGATTTAAGAAATACTAGTGATTAGTGATCAAGGAAGGGCTGTTAAGGCTTGTTGTTCAAGGTAAGGCAAAGGTGAGATTTTTGGTTTTTGGTCGTATTTGATAGGTGGGTGATTAATCATTGAGTGACATCATTTGTAGGGTCGTGGCTAAGGAGATCATGGCATGTTTTAGTACCAGGTGTGTACATACACTGCACACACACAGAGTAGATCGACAAATCCCGAAATATTAAAAAGCCGAAATGTCGAAAAGCTGAAATGCAGAAAAGCCTGAAGTTTGGCTACAATAGTCTTGCGAGTGTGCGAACACTCGTAAGGGGGAAACCGATACATTATTAGAGGCCCCATGAGTGATTCCATGGACTTGGGCTGTGTGTTGGCCAATCGGACAAAAATGGGCTAAATGGGCCCGATGGGCTGTAGGGCCCATATTAGTCAAAATTGGCAATTTGATACTAAGTGATGAAAAATCATATGATTGCATGACTATGAATTTGATTGGGCCTGATGGGCCATATGAATGTGATTGGGGCCGATGGGCCATATGAATGAGATTGGGCCTAAAGGGGCCAAATGAATAAGTGTGGAGCTGTTAGTGTTTAGTAAGGGGTTGTGGATCTAGTTTTTGGTAACTACTCAATCAGGCATAAGACTTAAATAATTAATTAATTGCGACCGTGGACGAGTCATAAGGTTAAGGTGTGGCAATAGGTATATGCATGTCTAGGATTGGATCTAGGGAGAGCTTGGTACTTAAGCGGTCTTAATGACTCACCTCCTCTTCTCTGGAATCCTACCTGGTGCATAGTATCTGTTCACCTTAGCCAATGAGGACTTGTTAATGGGCCAAGGTAAGTAATAAACCCATAATAAAAAATTACCGAAATGCCCTTAAGGGAGAAAAATGACTAAAATACCCCTATGTGTTGAATGTAAGACTTCTGGATGTTACATGTATACTTGCTGCATTCATATGATATCCTGTTTAGGTTGCATATGGGTTGGGAATTATGGAACAAAGGAAGTATACGAGGATCGCATGGTTACTTGATGACCGTGGATCCACCGACGACTATTAAGCCCAATATGTGATTAACAGCTTGCTGCAACGAAGGTAGTACTGCAGCTGGGCTACAATTGATGTGTATCTGGGTGGGTCAATATTTATATCCCCACATGATGTGTACCGAGGGACGGAGTTGGTGTATAGCGGTTGGATTATTGGGGTGGGTTGCACAGCATTGCATGTATGATATTATGGTGATTGATGATTGCTTAATACTCTTTGAGGGTTGTACACTGAGTTTTCAAAAACTCACCCCCCTCTTTTATTTTTCTCAAGTGATCCTCAGTAGGTGGTTCGACGGTTGGAGGGACTCCGAGGTGGCCAACTAGCAAGACGACTTGGACTTGTTTTTTTTTTTGTGCATATCATTTCTAGTATCTAAAGTTATTTCAGTTCAAATTGTAATAAGGCCTATTCGCTAGATATTATATCATTGTCATTACTACGCTTTGGAAACTAAATATAAATTGAATGTTACTTAATTTTCTCCTGAAGGGTTTTCAATGAAAACAAGGTTTTCGATAAAACACTTCAATGTGACATGCTGGATCTGGCCATAACATCCGGGCCGGGTTTGGGGTGTTACAATTATTTTGGATTAACACTACTAATTCATGATTCGATTAGATTAGTAACTTTTTTCTATAATTATTTTAATAATAGTTTCTCCAATATGGAATCCATTGGGTACAATCCTCAGAATACTTACCAGTGTTTCGTTGTAAACTTTACTATATTATAATTTGACCCATATGCTTGCGGACACCATCAGTTTAATAAAGTATATTTTTGGTGTGATATTTATACTATAAACGATAACATGTTTTTTTTATGATTTTCCATATTATTCCAATGATTGTCTAGAAAATATAAATTTATTCACATTCGAGAACCTAGATATGGACAAAATAATTAATTATCTAATGCAGGATCATGGTGAGTGGAATTGTAATGCCAACATTAGGGTGCACTTAACATTCAACAAGGTTATCATATTCCCAATGGAAAAAAATATGGATGTAATTTATTTGCACCGTCTGGGCCGACACACAATACGTCTTACGTCACTGCATATAGAGCGATTAAGCTTTATGCAATTTTAAAGAAAGAAAAAATATGTATTAGCCATTGGATCTATGAAGAGATGATGAAGTGCTTGAGAAGCCGCAAACAAAGTATGTATTTCCCACACTTGATCAAAACACTATGTGTAATAGCCCATTTTTAGTGAAATTAGAACAGTGGTTTTAAAACCACAAATTCAAGGTTAAAATAATTATTTTATTATTATTTTAATGTCTACAATATGATAGTATGATTTTGTGAAAATTTTGTTAAGAAATTTTATCGTTTGAGTGCTTATTTGATAAAAAGGACTAAATCGCGTAAAGTGTAAAAGTTGTGTTCTATTAGCTAAAGGTGTCTAATAGCTATAGAACTTTAATGTAAAATTCCTTAAGTAGTAATTAGCCCATTTATAAAGTTAGTGGACATTCTTGGACATGATTAAATGTTTAATGAATTAAAACAAAGGTCAAATAAGTAAATTAATAAATTAACTTAAGTAAAATAATAAAAATAAAGGTATCATCTTCCTAATTTGGCTGTCACCACCGAAAATTCATATTGGAGAAGCCATAACTAGGGTTTGAAGCTTCGATCACTTGCTAGCTTGCATGTAAGTTCATTTTTGTCCCATTTTTAATGATTTCTATGTTTGTGTAGGTGATTTGTGAATGTGAATTTAGTATGATTTGAATTGGAAAAATATGATGTGATGAGTCCTATAGTTCTGGGTATTCAAAATAGAATAAATTAGGCTTGGTTGAGATTGGTTGGAATGCCTATTTATGCCATGTTATATGCCATTTGGTTTGTGTAGGTGATTGAATGTTTGGGTGAGAAAGATGGCTTCGTAAATAACCTATTTTTGTCCACACAGGCAAAGACACGGGCGCGTGTCTCAGCCATGTGTGACACACGGTCAAGTGACATGGCAGTGTGTCCCTTAGTGTTTAATTAGAAATCAAGTCAGTATACTCCACACGGCCCAGCACACGGACGTGTGACTTGGCCGTGTGGCATAAGTCAGTATACCCTACAATTTTGGCACAACCTAGCACACGGTCTGGCACACAGGCGTGTGAGGCCATTTTGATGGGCATACAGGCATGTAGTTGTCCATGTGACCCAAGTAAAAGAGTTGCATGAGGTTGGACACGGGCTGGGACACGACTATGTGATCCCATTTCGAATGTCCACACGGCCTGTGAAACAGGCGTGTTTTTGGCTGTGTGAGACACACGGCTGGTCCACACAGGCATGTCTCCCCTATATTTTGAAAAATTTTCTAAGATTTCCAAAATTTTCTTAAGTTATCAGTTTAGTCCTGAACCATTCCTAATGCATGTTTTGGGCCTTGTAGGCTCGTATTAGGGACATTTTGATGGAATGTTAATGATATATAATTGGTTATGATGAATGTATGTGAAATGTATGTTTGTTTAAGTAATAAGTTCGGTAATGCTCTGTAACCCTATTCCGATAACAAATATGGGTTAGGGGTGTTACATTTATTGCTATCAGAGCCACAATTTAGTCAATTTTAGGACTAACATAGCATATGTGAGTCTAGCTATACATGCCATATATAACCTACGATAGTGTGAGATCTCCTGACAATTTTAAATTGTGTTTTAATACAGTAATGGATCCTAATTGAGTAGTGGCCGATGATGTTGAGAGTAATGCGCCAGCCTCCGCTCACGAAGTAGCGCAATCTAAGTCAAGACTTGTATCAGGTAGTCAGGTAGGAGAGGCCAAAGAAGCTTTATTCCAAATGATGAAAGAATGGTTCACTGAGTTTGACCGAACTAATCTAGTTGTTTAGCAACCTCCACCCCCAACTATTGTAACATCGCAAAAAATAAGGGTTAGTAGAATCGAGTTTGTGAATCAATAGAGAGTGGTCATGCCATAATTTTTGAAATTTATCTATGCATTTTTAGGAAATAAATGAGGTATTGGTTTGTTGGTTAAGTGTTAGTGAAATGTTGCTTGAAACCTAAGCTCAAATCCCTTCTATCTCACCATTTTTATTATTTTGCAAATTTTGCCTTAAACCTTAGTATGCAACATGCCTTGTTTTTAAAATAAATATTGCAAAATCATTTCAAGAATAATGAAAAATCCTAATGGTTAAAAGAAATATGAGAAAGCATGGAAATTAAATGAGGTCCCAAGTTCGAATCCCTTCCCTAGCGAAATAATTAAATTTTGCAAAATCCCTTGTTTTTTTAATGTGTGTGTCATCCATACCCTTGATCCCTAAGTATAAATATAACTTTTTATATATAACTTTTTATTGTATTTTTCAGCCTTTAATTCCACTTTTACCTACCCTAGATGTAACATCCCCAAATAGGGCCTAGTTAGAATAGTGGTTTCGGGACCACAAATTGGATATTAAAGTATTTATTTTATGATTATTATGAGGTCTGGAATATGAGTATATGCATAAGTTAAAGTTTCATGAAGAAATTCTTTGAGTAAGGTGTCCAATTGAAAATTAGGGACCAAATTGAATAAATTTCAAAACTTG
This sequence comes from Gossypium longicalyx, assembly GCA_025698465.1. Taxonomy (NCBI): domain Eukaryota; kingdom Viridiplantae; phylum Streptophyta; class Magnoliopsida; order Malvales; family Malvaceae; genus Gossypium; species Gossypium longicalyx. The sequence continues at coordinate 44,478,586 of CM047007.1, read as the reverse complement.
GATTCTAGAAGCAATTTGTATGAAATTGCTTTAGAATATTAATTAGAAGGTCCTAAAGAGAAATTTGCCCAATTTCTAAGTTTTTGGACAAAAATGGGCTTGTATGGACAAAAACTTAAAGAAACGGCTTAAAGGCATTTTGGTCATTTATCATTTTAATGAAATAAAATGGGAAAAAGAAGGCAAAAATTAGCCATCTTCTCCCTTGTACCAGCCAAAATTCTCAAGCCCTCCATACCTAGGGTTTCCAACATTTTCAAGCTCAATAGTAAGTTCTCCCAAGCCCCGTTTTTAATGTTTCTTATATTTTTAAAATCCCTGTAGCTTACTCTCTCTATTTCTACCCATATTTTATGCTAGGGTTCATGTTCAGAAATTTACCCATTCATGATTTACTTGTATTTTGATGTTTTATGGAGGAATATGAAAGTTGGAGGTGTGTTAAACATCTTTTCCTAGGTGATTTTCATGGAAAACCCCTAAAAGGACCTTTTTTGCAAAAATGTGTAAAATGTGTGGTAGAAATGTGAAAATAATGGAAATGTGGGTTGGCATAAGAGGGGAAAATATTCGGCTAGGCTTGGGTAAGGTAGAAATTGCATGTGTTTCATTATATGAGCCTAGGGACTAAATCGTAACAATTTGAAATGTTAGGGGCAAAATAGTCATTTGGACTGGGGGTGAAATTTAGTCCCAAAAAGTACAATGTGAGGTGTTAATGATTTATTTTTATTGTTATAGACCCCGAGGAACAAATTTCGGAAGTCGATCGAGGAAAACGAAAGGATTTGGAATAACCAAAACATGATACCGAGACGAGTACCAGGTAAGTTCAGATAGCTTAAAGTAAACTCATAGTATGCCTAATTGCATGATTTATGAATATATGACAATTGAATTTGATAATGGCATGAAGTTACATGAAATGTATCTTTAAAAATGACATGTTGAGAAATCTCCTGATTGAGGTTAAAAGGGAAGTTCGACGGATAAACCATGATTTATATGTGACTTGAGATACTGCATGTGTTGCAGAAAGGATTTAGCCAAGACGAGTAATTCGTTGATCTCAAATATAGAAAGGATCTAGCCCGGGCGGGTGTTCCATGAACGATTGAGACTCCCGAAGAATATATGTGCATTAAATATTTAGCCCAGATGGGTAATCCGGTTAGGGTCTAAACTTTAGCAAGGACTAGCAATTCAGATCTGAGCTCATTAAGAATGTTTGTCGCTATAAGGGATTTAGCCTGGACTAGTAATCCCAACATCACTTTATGAGTTTATATTATGGGGGATTTAGCTTGGACTGGTAATCCCGCCGTAAGATGTGAGCTTCAGGGGTCTGCATACTTGAAATGATCATTCTTATGAAATGATGGTAAATGGATAATCCATCAAAATTTCCTAGAAACTTAATAGGATTAATATGATGTATATCAATGAAATGATGAATGATGAGCTCATCTAAGATAAATTACATGGTGCATTGTTATGTGACTAACCTGATGATTGAGTGCATGTGTTAGGGAAACCATTCCATGCTTGTTGGTTTCATTGCCTAATATGGTTGTATGCTAATTACTCGGTAAATTTACTTTCCAATTAATCGGGCTTACTAAGCATGTAAATGCTTACCTCTCTCTTTTCCCTGTTTTATAGAGCTCGAGGACTCTTAAAGATTGGAAGACGGTTGGAGAGTCAACACACTATCAACTAGTCCAGCTTTGGTATATAAACACTTTTATTTTGTTCAATGGCATGTATAGGGCTTTTGGAGTATTTTATTATATGTGTCATTTATTTTTCCAAGATGAAGGCAAGTAAATATATACATATCTTTTTGTATATGGTCATGGGAATTGGCTCATTTTGAAGTAGGCTATGACCTACAAATCTATGCATGTTTATGTTCATATGTGATGGCTTAGTTATAATTGGCAATGATTTATAAAAATGAGCCAATCTTAAATGTGTCAATGAGACATGGAAACCCTTAAATACAAGATGGGAATTAACCTAGCATGTATAAAACCGACGATATGAGGTTTCCATGCAATGAGATTTATCATGGTTTTATATAAATGTATAATTTGGTCTTATTATGTATTAAAGCAACATATAAGTGTGATTGGTTGATAGTGGGTGACCAAAGGCTTGGAAAATGGCCTAATAAGGTCCAAACGAGTAGACACACAGGCATGTGTCTAGGCCGTGTGTGACACACGGCTCGCCCCCATAGGTGTGTGGTATGGTCGTATGTCCCCTGCACTTAAAATTTAAAGTCTGTATAGTGCATGGGCTAGACACACGGGCTTGTGTCTTGGCCGTGTGCCTCTAAATGCATGCTGACATCATAAACAGAGAGTACACGGTCTAAGGACACGGGCGTGTCCCAAGCCAAATGGGCGTGTGTGACCACACAACCCCACCCATACGGGCGTGTGACTCTCCAAAGCTAGAAAGTTTGTTAAGTTTTCCAAAGTTTATCGAATGTTTTCAGTTTTGTCCCGAACTGCCCCAATGTATGTTTTAGGCCTCGAAGGCCTGGATAAGGGACAATATATATGTGTTTGAAAAGTTTTAATTTTGGGTGAAATTTGGTGACCCGCTTTTGTATGTTTGTGAATGTTTAAGTTCGGTAACGCCTCAAGCCCTGTCCCGACATTGGATACGGGTGAGGGGTGTTACATTTAGTGGTATCAGAGCTACGATTTAGTCAGTTCTAGGACTACCGTAGAGAGTATTGAGTTTTGCTATACATGCCATAATTTGAACGTTGATAGTGTGACATCTCCTAATTGTTTAAATTGCTTTGAATATAGTAAATGTCTTCCAATCAAGCACAAGATGAGTCCGAGGGAGCCGAGAGCCATGCTCCAGCTTCTGTACAACGAGCTGTATCTAGTAGTAGTAGAAGGCTTTTGTCTGAAGGCCGAGAAGAGGCCCGAGCTGCCTTCTTTAACATGATGGATGAATGGTTTGGGAATTATCTGAGAAATCGCCCCAACATACCGCGACCTCCCTCGCCCCTTAACCAACCTAATGAGGATTTCCCATGAGGTATGGCACCGATAAGAATTGGTAAGGCCCCTGTAGATAAGCTTAGAAAGTATGGGGCTGAGGAATTTAGAGCTAAAATCAAGGATGATGCTGAAAGAGCCGAGTTCTGGCTTGAGAATACTATACGGGTACTAGATGAATTATCGTGCACACCCGAGGAATGCTTAAAGTGTGTCGTGTCTCTCCTAAAGGATACTGCATACCATTGGTGAAAGACTGTATCTTTAGTGATACCAAAGGAAAATATCACTTGAGAATTCTTCCAAGCAGAGTTTAGGAAGAAATACATCAGTCAAAGGTTCTTAGACTCGAAATGAAAGTAGTTCCTGGAACTCAAACAAGGAAATAAGACTGTAGCAGAATACGAAAGGGAGTTTGTAAGGCTAAGTAAGGCTAAGTCAGTATGCAACTGAATGGGTTCAAACTGAGTCAGAAATGTGTAAACGCTTTGAGGAAGGTCTGAATGAAGAAATCAAGTTGTTAATCGGAATTCTTGAAATACGGGACTTCACCGCATTAGCGGACCAGGCCAAGAAAGCCGATGAGCTCAATAATGAAAGAAAGCAAGCGAAGAGAGAGGTTCGAGCTTCGAGCAAGAGATCCAGCAGTAAGACGCTCCTATTTCCCACAAAGAAATCAAGAAGCCAACATGAACGCTCCACTTCATCAGTACGATATTCGAGTAAAGCAAGAGGTTCCAAATGACGTAATAAGAAGTCTTCTTCCCCGATGGTGACTAGTGTGAGAAGTGTAGATGACCAAAAGCCAAAGTGTAAAAGTTGCAACAAATTTCACTTCGGAGAGTGTCAAATGAAAAGCAGTGCATACTTTAGATGCGGTTCTCTTGACCACTTTCTCAAGGACTGCCCAGAGCGAATCAAAAAAGAAATAGAAGTAGCCCTGAATTCGAGTGCTTCTATTGAACGAGGTAGACCCCCTAGGTATCCTGGAAGTACTAGAAGCAGTCAAGTTGTGGCCAGAGACACTTCAAAATCAGAGGCTCGAGCTCCAGGAAGAACGTATGCAATACGCGCTCGAGAGGAAGCCTCTACTCCTGACGTCATCATGGGTACTTTTTCTCTTTTCAATACATGTGTTGTTGCTTTAATTGATCCAGGGTCGACACATTCATACATTTGCATGAGATTTGTGCCTAGTATGAACATACCCGTTGAACCTACGGAATTTATTATTAGAGTGTCAAACCCACTAGGCAAATCAGTCCTGGTTGATAAAGTCTGTAAGAATTGTCCTTTGACGATTCAGGGTAATTGCTTTCCTGCTAACTTTATGTTGTTTCCATTTGATGAGTTTGATGTAATACTTGATATGGATTGGTTAGCCCTGCACGATGTAATTGTGAACTGTGGTAATAAGTATATAGAATTGAAATGCCCAGATGGTAAGATTCTACGGGTTGATTCAAGAGAATTGGGTACGCTGTCGGTTGTAGTCACGACAATGGTTACTCAAAAATATATGAGAAAAGGGTACGAAGTATACCTTGCTTTTGTATTGAACACTAAAGAAACAGAGTTAAAGATTGTGTCTATGCCAATAATATGTGAATATCTAGACATATTCCTGGAAGAATTACCCAGATTACCTCCTAAAAGAGAGATCAAGTTTGGTATTGAACTAATGCAAGGAACAACTCTCATTTCTATTGCTCCGTACAGGATGGCGCCAACCGAGCTGAAAGAGTTGAAAGTACAGTTGCAAGAGCTGACGGATAAAGGTTTTGCGAGGCCAATTTTTTCACCTTGGGGTGCCCCCGTATTGTTTGTAAAGAAGAAAGATGGTTCGATGAGGCTATGTATAGATTATCACCAATTGAACAAGGTAACTATCAAGAATAAGTATCCTTTGCCAAGGATCGATGATTTGTTCGATCAGTTAAGAGGAGCCACCGTATTTTCTAAGATAGATCTAAGGTCCGGCTATTACCAGCTATGAGTTAAAGAATCGGATGTGCCTGAGACAACTTTTAGATCGAGGTACGAGCATTATGAATTTCTTGTCATGCCGTTTGGGTTAACGAATGCACTGGCCGTATTCATGGACCTAATGAATAGGATCTTTTGGCCATACTTGTATAAGTTTGTCGTTGTGTTCATTGACGACATATTGATTTATTCCAAATATGAGACAGAGTATGTTAAACATTTGAGAACTGTGTTGCAGACCTTATGGGAAAAGCAATTGTATGCTAAGTTTATCAAGAGTGAGTTTTGGCTCCCAGAAGTTGGATTTTTGGGTCATATTGTTTCCAGTGAAGGCATCCGAGTTGATCCAAGTAAAGTCTCTACTATCGTTGAATGGAAACCGCCTAAAAATGTGACCAAGGTTAAAAGCTTTTTGGGCTTAGCCAGTTACTATTGAAGATTTGTGAAAGGATTCTCCATGATAGCGACTCCAATGACGAGATTGCTACAGAAAGACGTTAAGTTTGAATGGACGGAGAAGTGTTAGCAAAGTTTTGAGAAGTTAAAGACATTGCTGACTGAAGCTCTTGTTTTAGTATTGCCTAAGTCAGGAAAGGAGTTTGTGGTCTACAGTGATGCATCCTTAAACGGACTGGGTTGTGTACTTATGCAAGATGGCAACGTGACAGCCTACGCTTCACAGCAGTTGAAGCCACACGAAAAGAACATTTTGACACATGACTTCGAGCTCACCACCATTTTTTTTGCCTTGAAAATCCGGAGGCATTATTTATAGTGTAAGACTTGTCGTATATTCACAGACCACAAGAGTTTGAAGTATTTGATGTCTCAAAAAGAATTGAATTTGAGATAGTGGAGATGGTTAGAATTAATTAAAGATTATGAACTGATCATTGACTATCACCCGGGAAAGGCGAATGTGGTCGCCGACACGTTAAGCAGAAAATCTTTGTTTGCACTGAGAGCTATGGACGCTTGATTAGCATTGCTTAATGATGGTTCAGTCTTGGCAGAGCTAGAGGCTAGGCCGACATTTCTTTAGGAAATCTATAATGCTCAAACTAATGATAGTAACCTGCAGGCTAAAAGAACTCAATGCGAGCCGGGCATTGAATCAGATTATTGGATCGGTCTTGATGGATGTTTGATGTTCAGAGATAGAGTTTGTGTGCCCAAATATGATGAGCTTATTCGAAAAATCTTGCGAGAGGCACATAATAGCCATTTGTCTATTCATCCGGGAAGTACCAAGATGTACAATGATTTGAAGAAAATGTACTGGAGGAACGGCATAAAAAGAGACATTTTTGAATTTGTGTCAAAATGCTTGATATGTCAGCAAGTCAAAGCTGAACATCAAGTACATTCAGGTTTGTTACAGCCTGTGATGGTCCCCGAATGGAAGTGGGACAAAGTTACTATAGATTTCGTGACAGGATTGCCATTGACTCCGAAAAAGAAAGATGCAGTATGGGTTGTGGTGGACAAGTTGACAAAGTCGGTTCATTTTACTCCGGTAAGAATAGATTTCTCTCTTGATAGATTGGTTGACTTGTATATCTCTGAGATCGTGAGATTACATGGGGTACTGCTGTTGATTATTTTAGACAGAGACCCGAGGTTCACTTCTAGATTCTAGAAGAAGTTACAAGAAGACTTGGGTACAAAATTGAGTTTTAGTACGGCTTTTTACCCACAGACCGATGGTCAGTCTGAGCGAATGATTTAGATTCTTGAGGATATTTTATGATGTTGCATCCTCGAATTCCAGGGTAGCCGGGAAAAATATTTACCGTTGGTAGAATTTGCATACAACAACAATTTTCAAACGAGTCTGAAGATAGCGCCTTATGAGGACTTGTATGGCAGAAAGTGCCGAACTCCATTATACTGGACAGAACTTAAGGAAAGTCAGATTCACGGGGTTGATCTGATCAAGGAAACTAAAGAAAAGGTTAAAGTGATACGAGACTATTTAAAAGCGGCATTGGATAGGCAAAAGTCATATGCTGATCTGAAAAGAAAAAAGATTGAGCTCCAAGTTGGAGATAGAGTATTCTTAAAAACATCTCCATGGAAAAAGGTGTTGAGATTTGGCTGGAAAAGCAAATTGAGTCCACGATTCATTAGACCGTACGAGATCATTGAAAGAGTTGGACCATTAGCTATCGTTCCGCATTGCCACCTGAATTGGAAAAGATTCATGACGTGTTTCATGTATCCATGTTAAGGCGATATCGGTCAGACCCTTCTCATGTGATTTCACCGGTAGAGATTGAGATTAGACCAGACATGACCTATGGAGAGGAACCGATCAAGATTTTGGCTCATGAGGTTAAATAGTGGAGAAATAAAGATGTGGCTTCAGTAAAGGTTTTATGGCATCGACATGGTGTGGAAGAGGCTACATGGGAGCCGGAGGAAACCATGAGAAGCTAATATCCAAACCTATTTACATGTAAGACTTTCGAGGACGAAAGTCCCTATGGGGGGAGAAATGTAACATCCTGAAATAGGGCCTTGTCGAAATAGTGGTTTCGGGACCACAAATCTGGCATTAAAATATTTATTTTATGATTATTATGAGGTCTGGAATATGATTATATGCATGTGTTAAAGTTTCATGAAGAAATTCTTTGAGTAAGGTGTCCAATTGAAAATTAGGGACCAAATTGAATAAATTTCAAAATCTGGATTCTAGAAGCAATTTGTATGAAATTGCTTTAGAATATTAATTAGAAGGTCCTAACGAGCAATTTTCCCAATTTTTAAGTTTTTTGAAGAAATGGGCTTGTATGGATGAAATCTTAAAAAAATGGCTTAAGGGCATTTTGGTCATTTGGCATTTTAATGAAATAAAATGGGAAAAAGAAGGAAAATATCAGCCATCTTCTCTCTTGTACCAACCGAAATTATCAAGCCCTCCATAGCTAGGGTTTGCAACATTTTCAAGCTCAATAGTAAGTGCTCCCAAGCCCCGTTTTTAATGTTCTTCGTATTTTTGAAATACTGATAGCTTACTCTCTCTATTTCTACCCATATTTCATGCTAGGGTTCATGTTTAGAAATTTACCCATGCATGAGTTACTTGTATTTTGATGTTTTATGGAGGAATATGAAAGTTGGAGGTGTGTTAAACATCTTTTCCTAGGTGATTTTCATGGAAAACCCCTAAAATGACCTTTTTGCAAAAAGGTGTAAAATGTGTGGTAGAAATGTGAAAATAATGGAAAATGTGGGCTGGCATAAGAGGGGAAAATATTCGTCTAGGCTTGGGTAAGGTATAAATTGCATGTGTTTCATTATACGAGCCTAGGGACTAAATTGTAAAAATGTGAAAGGTTAGGGGCAAAACGATCATTTGGACCGGGGGTGAAATTTAGGCTCAAAAAGTACAATGTAAGGTGTTAATGATTTATTTTTATTGTTATAAACCCTGAGGAACAAATTCTGAAGGTCGATCGAGGAAAACGAAAGGTTTTGGAATAACCAAAACACGATACTGAGACGAGTACCAGGTAAGTTCGGATAGCTTAAAGTAAACTCATAGTATGTCTAATTGCATGATTTATGAATATATGACAATTGCATTTGATAATGGCATGAAATTAAATGAAATGTATCTTTAAAAATTACATGTTGAGAAATGTCCCGGTTGAGGTTAAAAAGGAAGTTTGACGGATAAGCCATGATTTATATGTGACTTGAGATCCTGCATGTGTTGCAGAAAGGATTTAGCCCGAACGGGTAATCCGTTGATCTCAAATTTAGAAAGGATCTAGCCCGAACGGGTGTTCCATGAATGATCGAGCCTCTCGAAGAATATATGTGCATTAAGGATTTAGCCTGGACAAGTAATTCGATTAGGGTCTGAACTTTAGCCTGGACTGGCAATTCATATCCGAGCTCATTAAGGATGTTTGTCGCTATAGCCTGGACTGGTAATCCCGACATCACCTTATGAGTTTATATTATGGGGGATTTAGCCTGGACTGGTAATCCCGCCGTAAGATGTGAGGTTCACGGGAGTGCATACATGAAATGATCATTCTTATGAATCGATGGTAAATGGATAATTCATCGAAATTTCCTAGAAACTCAGCGGGATTAATATGATGTATATCAATGAAATGATGAATGATGAGCTCATCTAAGATAAATTACATGGTGCATTGTTATGTGACTAACCTGATGATTGAGTGCATGTGTTAGGGAAACCATTCCATGCTTGTTGGTTTCATTGCCTAATATGGTTGTAACACCCCTAACCCGATCCGTCGCCGAATTAGGGTTACGAGGTATTACCAGTCAAGAACACAACTTAAAATGATCACATACACGTACTTGAATTTCAATAGTCAATTTAATCTCTATTACCACATAGCCGATTATACTTTTAATTTAAATTCATAATACATACAGATAAACAGGCTTCATTACACTTTAGTTGCATACTATAACCAAACACAAATGGATTACACGAAATGTACTACTTATAATCGTTTGATAAAGATCATATCATTTTTGGTATTCATTTAATATTAAGTTAAACATTTATACATCACATAAAACACATATAATTTTCATAATAGTAATTGACAAAAATTACTATTCATTTGGTTACTTTTCATCTTATTAATGAATATGCACATACTTATCATCATTTTTCATTCCAACTTTATTACATCACAAACAAATATACAACCGCACATGGAAACATGCATAAACATTTTATAATTTGCATTTTCTAAACACATCATTCATAAATATATATATATATATATATATATATATATATATATAAGAAATAGCTAAATCATTGAACAACCATATTCTTTAACTCATTCTAACATATAACTAAAATATTTATCATTTAAATAAAATTATATCTATCGTTACAAGACGTTAATCACTTATAGACATATTTCAAACATAAATATTAAATACTATGTATCAAACAAATCAAGTCAAATTATCATATGCATGGGTATTTATATAAGCAATATCAAATCATGATTTAAACCTAACCATCTTATTCAATTCCATGCTATGTTCGAATGTACTAATACATTATTGAAATAAAATTCATATCAATTCATATATGTTTACCTAAGGTAAAACCTTAGCCGAAACAATTAATTATGCTATGAAATTGTATACATACAATGATCATTACATCAACCATTTTCAAATTTACCAACATTATCAAGCCATTTTCAAACATATAACATTTATCATATAGACCATTCATGTATAATAAATAAAATCATAACCAAAAGTGAGCTCAAACCATAACCAAAGTGTCGAAACCACTTTTTTAAAATCGAGTTTTGGAAAATGGGAATTGACTTTAAGAAAAACGAAAACGGGAGTCGCCACCAATCTTCTTAGGTGTGATTGGATTACCTCTAGAACATTTTGTTTTAAAATCATTAGTTTTGGTCTACGAAATCAAGAAAATGGGTTCGGGAGTCGGTTACGAATGAGGACGGGTTAGCACCCTCGTAACGCCCAAAAATTGGTACCTAATTGACTATTAAATGTCTTTAATGTCGGAAGTTTAAAATTTTTTAAGATGCAATCATCTTTAGAATATTTTAATTTTGAAAATTAGGGTTCACTTGTATCAAATGAATCAAAATATTACATCCAATAAGTTAGGAAGCAATATTTTTAAGACATTCGAAGCAAAGCTAGCCCTTTTTGAAAATCCCTATCTCAAAATGACAAAACACCATATCCAGTAAGTTAGGATATAATGCTTTGAAGTTCCAAGACAGTTGCTCGTATTTTGAAAACCTTAAAAACTTAAAAGGGTGCTTGACTATTCGAACTCAACGAGAAAAGTCGCAACCCAGTAAGTTAGGGCACTACCTTTCTCGAAGTTTCCAAATACCAAGCATAGCCTTTTATTTTTGAAAACTTTTGAATCTCGTTTTTAATTAATGCATGAAGAAACATATATATACGTTATAACATGTAAGATAGCATATTACAATAATAGGTATCTAAAACATACATTTAAATAATATGATAGCAATAATATAAAGGTCCTATACTAGATACATACATAAATATAGCCAATCTTAGTTACATAACAACATACATATTAAGATATACATAGCATATATTGAAGATGAATAAGCAAAATGTACGAACATACAAAGTAATAATTAATTTAAAAAACGATGCATGATAACATTTAGACATATAAATATATATACAAAACAAATGTGATAATATATAAAAAATAATAATAATAATGTAGTAACATATATATATCAAACAAACAACACTTAATAATATTATGAGACTAGCATTTAATATATAAATGATATAAAAATATGATAATATATAAAAGATTTAATACGTATTAAAGTATAAAATAAAATGAGTAATTATTTAAAAATATACATATATAATTAAAATACAATATTTAATAATGCATGATAATAATATAGATAATATAAATGTAATGAAAAACTTAAATAAATATAATGAAATATAATATGAAATATGTATAATAACAATAACAATGTAACAAATATTTTACATATAAAAATATAATAAAATAAATAATATAATAAAAATATATAACATATAATAAAATTTATATATAATGTTACAAATAATATAAATAAAATAATATATTATTATATACATAACTAATGTTTATTAAAAATATATATAAAGTATTTTAAATAAATTAAATTAAAGGTATATAAGGATTAAAATTAAATTTAATTAAGGAATTTAGGGTTAATTTCAAATAAATAAAGAAAACTGGGCCAAATTGGAACACGGACTAAAGCCTAGGGACTCACTAGGCAATTTGCTCTAATCCCAAAACGACACCGTTTCTCTAAATACAATTTTAAAGTCACTATGAGGATTAAATTGAAACAAAATTAGAACATTAAAGCTAAATTAAAAAATAGATAAGATGAAATTATAAAAATTAAAAAGGTGAGAGGACCAATTGAGCAATTAACCCACTTTACGAAAACACGCAGATCCTCCCCTGGTAATTAGGTCAACACGCAGATCCTGAGCCTTGAAATGACGCCGTTTTATGCTTATTGAGTTAAACTAAAACGACATTGTTTCATTTGGGCTATATAAGCCAAATTCTGAGCATTAAAATCATTTTTGCACTCGGTTTAAAAAAAACAAGAGAAATCCTCTGGAAGAAGACTTGGGGGCCGGTCTCGGAGTGCCGTTGTGCCTCCATCCAGGGGTTTGCACGTGCTCACACGCCCCTGTCTTCACCACCACATACGGTGGTCGGAAACCGAAAAAATTCCTTTTTCTGATGCGAATCAGAATGGTACGTTTTCGCAATATATATTTAAAAATATTTACCTTTGTGTATCTCGATCAATTGTGGTACTCTTTTCTGTATATATATGTAAAAATAAACTTTTTTATTGAATCTGTGTGTGTATTCCCAAAAAACGTAGTTTACATCCTTTTCGATTCGGGCTTTTATAGCCAAAGAAAAAGAAAAATATTTACAATCTTTGATTTATTTCCTGCCATATTTGTTTCGTTTCTGTCGCTTTTTTTCCATTTTTGTAGGTGTTCAAGGAGGGTAGACCACTGGCATCGATTTGCGCGTTGATTACGGCATAACACGGGGCCTGGAATCACGGCCCCAACGAAGGGTAACTGAAACGACAGGATTTGAAGAGGCACGATTCTTGAGCTGATTGCGGTGCTAGTTCTTCTATCGCTTGGTATGGCTTGGGAGTTGCGGCGCAAACCCTAGCTAGGGTTTCCCGAAATTGAAAATAAGTTGGGTCAATTGGGCCTGCTAAATTTTGGGTTACTGGACTAGTTCAGGGGTATTGGGTATTTGATTGTAAATGGGCTACTGGGTTAAGCGGGTAATTGGGTGTAACGGGTTTGCTGGGTATTACATTGTAATTGGGCCTCGGGTAGACTAAAATTTTTGGGCTCTGTATATGGACTATTTAAAATAGTAAACATTTGTTTATTTTATTGTTTAAGACCCGAGCAAATTTAGGTTATTACAGCTGCCCCTCTTTGCTCATTGCAGTGTAACAGGAATAGAGGAAAGACTTATAGAAAAACCAAATTTTCCCGACTTTATCAGATCAGGGTTCCTCAATCTGCTCCTTGCAAACTCATGACTGTCACGTTGATATCGTCGATCTGCTCTCCGTCGATCACAGAGACGCCAAATCTGCTTCTTCGATTTGTTCCCTGACAATATAAAGATGCCAAATCATCTTAGATTTGCTTTAGTGTAAACACATGAAAGCCAAATCTACTATGTCTTCGATTTGTTCCTTGTAAACACAAGGATGCCAAATCATCTTGGATCTGCTTCAGTATAAACATCTGAAGGTTAGATCTGCTATGTGTCTGCTCTCTGTTGAAATGGAGATGCCAAATCTGTTATCTTGGATCTGCTTTGGTGTGAGAACATCCAAAAGTCAAATCTGCTATGTCTTCGATTTGCTCCTTGTAATTACAAGAATGCCAAGTTATCTTGGATCTGCTTCAATAAAAACATCTGAAAGTTAGATCTACTATGTATCTGCTCTCCGTTTGAATATGGAGATGCTAGATCTTTTATCTTGGATCTGCTTTGATGTGAGAACATCCGAAAGTCAGATCTGCTATGTCTTCGATTTGTTCCTTGTAAACAGAAGAATGCCAAATCATCTTGGATCTGCTTCAGTATAAACGTCTGAAGGTTAGACCTGCTATGTACATGCTCTACGTTGAAATGGATATGCCAAATCTGTTATCTTGGATCTGCTTTGGTGTGAGAACATCCGAAAGTCAAATCTGCTATGTCTTCGATTTGTTTCTTGTAAACACAAGAATGCCAAATCATCTTGGATCTGCTTCGATGCAAAAATATCCAAAGGTTAGATCTGTTATGTCTTCGATCTGCTCTCCGTCGAATATGGAGAAGCCAAATCTATTTCTTCAATTTGTTCTCTGACAATATAAAGATGCCAAATCATCTTGGATCTGCTTCAGTGTAAACACCTGAAGGTCAGATCTGCTATGTCTTCGATTTTTTCCTTGTAAGCACAAGAATGCCAAATCATCTTGGATCTACTTCGATGTGAAAACATCCAAAGGTCAGATCTGCTATGTCTTCGATCTGCTCTCCGTCGAATATGGAGATGCCAAATATATTTCTTCGATTTATTCTCTGACAATACAGAGATGCCAAATCATCTTGGATCTGCTTCAGCGTGAACACCTGAAGGCCAGATCTGCTATACTTTAACCTGTTACCCTACTACTTAGGGGGTTAAGGCGCATTTTCGATCTGCTCCACTACTGCTTAGGGAGATAAGATCCGCAATTTTGACCTGTTACCCTACTGGTTAGGGGATTAAGGCGAGTCGTCGTTGATCTGCTCTGCTACTGCTTAGGGAGATAAGATCTGTAATTTTAGCCTGTTACCCTACTGCTTAGGGGGTTAAGGCGCTGAATTTTGTAATTTTGAACCAATCTTGCTACATTGTCCATTGGGGAATCCACCTGTAGAATTGATTTCCTGGCATTTATGCTTATGCCAAATAATTAAGATGCCATGATCGAAATGAGTCAAATGCTCCTAATTAGACATATTATGATGCAAAATGTTTATGAAAATAACTCCTATTTCGGACGTCATCACTCATTCATCTATCGAGCTTTCCACCTCGTTCTTCTCGACATATCAATCATACTTTGCTCGTATGCCTCAAATCTTCTCCATCAATTTGGTCCACCGTACCATTCCCCGAATGTTACAACCCACTGAAGATGTTTATGAAATGATCCTTTCTTAAGATCAATATTACTTAAAACGTCCAACCACCTTTTGGACTGAAGAAGAAAATCTCTCGAGTATCTCCAACCCATACATATGGGAATTCCTTAAACAATTATTTTGTTTCGGTTTCTTGTATTATCTAGAAATTTGCAGAGTAATATGCAAAACTTCGTTTGTGAAGATATTTTAGTTCATCTATCATTATTTCAATGCAACATGCTTTATGAATAATGGCAGACAAATAAATTGATCCTGAGGATAATTAGATTTGGACAAATTATTGGAAGGAATGCAAAAAGATTAACCTGAGAACATATCTTTGCGAAGAAAAATAATCCAAAGATAGTAAATAGGATAGAAATCAGATGCCCCAGATATCGCCGCTTGAGCGTCTATACACTAGCTCCATGAAGACTTTCTTGAGTTCAACATGTGTTTTAAAAGATCCAAAGTAATTCGTTGATGCCTCGATATGTAACATACTTCACTTCCCGTTGAATCCGGTATAGCAAGGTCACTCCATGACTTTCCAAATTTGAGTTGCCCTTTCGGGTTTTCAACTCAAAACCCCTTTGGTCTCAAGGTGCCCTTTGTGGGTTTTCACCTTGGCCTCTCCACTTTTTTTTTCTTTTTTCTCTTTTCTCTTTTTCTTTTCTTTTTTCCTTTTTTTTTTTTGGAAATAGAAGTCCCAAGTGCCCTTTGCGGGTTTTCACCTTAGCTTCCCTTCTCCTTTAGACAAAGTACTCCTTGACCGAGTCTGAATTCACTGGATCAAATAATTTCTTCCTATCCATTTCTTGTCAAAATCAGTGCACCTCTAGAGAAATTCCTCTTCGCAACATATGGCCCTTTCCAATTCAGCATCCTTTTGCATGGGAAGGATCTCTTTCAGCACAAGGTTTCCTTTATGAAATTCTTTTGGACGAACCTTCTTTGTCATAAGTCTGTGTCATCCATTCTTGGTACATTTGCTTAGGATGAATAATTTCAAGTTAAGTTTACTAGAGGTATTCAATTCTTGACTCCATCAAAGCTTGGAGAAAAAATCTTGATTCATAAACCCATGAGAAAGGGATTGCCCCAGCAGCAGTCTTGGCTGTTGTTTGTCAAACCCTACAAAAAGATGGTTTAATGATTCTCAGTAGATAAGAATGAAGCTGCTGGCATTATCCTTCAACCTGGAAAGCTGAGGTATCTAAAGTGCTCCCAGAGCAGTCACCCCACCATGGCTTAATGATGTCTCTAAAGCATCCATAAACTTCATAAATTGCCCTAATTGTGAAACTGTCAAATGAGCGTAACAAATAGGGGCGACAACAAATATGGCTGTGGTACTCCTTCAACACACATAAAATGAAGAATGAACAAGCTCTTGTAGATCATCAGCTGAAAACCCAACCTATTCTAAGAGAAACATGATAGTGGGTCTGCCTCATGATTCCAATCATTCCAGCATGGGTACCAAGGTAAAAATCATTGTTCTTTGGATGGCATACTTTGTTGTCAATGACAGTACCATGTAGCACATTGTCAGGAGATCCCTGCTGAAAAAACTTGGTATGATGGTTTTTTGTACAACAATAACCACAATCGTTAGGGTTCCACTTCTCGTCAAGGAACTTGCAAGCCTCAATAACTTGATCAAAACTTGATTGAATTGAGACTCGCTAAACCCATCCCTGAAAATAATGATTTGATCAGGTTTCCTCTTTCCTGAACTTGTATAGAAGTCTAAGAGAGCTTCCTTCATGATACCGTCATCCACTTTGTCAAAAAATGGTTTTGAAGAAAGAATCTATCATTTTAAGCTTCAGAGACTGTGTACGGCCTGATGCCCCATAGCTGGAAATCAATGGCCACCACCTGGAGCTAACCATCGCAGCTATTGGCAGCACATCAGACTGCTCAAGAAAGCCAAACAATGCACCCATTCCAAGGATGATGGTTGGAACCTTTGAAACAATTGGAATTGAAGGTGTTTGCCCCAGCGTAAGCATAGAGAGTAGGCAGTAGTTTCTTATGCCAATTTTTACCAGTCTCGATCATCTTCTGTAATTTGTTCTTTTCTTCTTTTTCTTTTCTTTTGGTAACCTTTGTTGTACTGTGGTATGACACATTATCTTTGAAAAGACTGCAAACTTTTGGCATTGTGCAGCTATATATAATCTTTTTTTTTTTTTGAAATGGATGACTTTTGACTTTGTAATATTGACATATGAAGCTATCTCCCCCTCTTAATGGAGTAATTGACGTCCATAAAGATGAGTCATTGTCAGCTTGAAACTTTTGACGAGCTCGGGCCCATAACATACATGCCCCATAAGTCTTGACTCCTTTAAATTTGGCATTCATTGTACAACTGATGCGATCCCTTTCCATGGTGGACCAACAGTGCCTCTAAACCTCATGTTTATCCTGGCAATTGCAAATCCTCCTGCATGCGTCTTTGGACCACATTTTTGAATTCCCATAATAGTCTCAACAAGGTCTTGTTTTGTCTCCTCAGCTAATTCCTGTAACGCCCCGTACCCGAGACCGTCGCTGGAGTCGAATACGAGGTGTTAACAGACTTAATTCATTACTTAAATAGCTCAAACAATTTAATTTTAGAAATTCTAGACAAGCTGGCTTACTGCGTCATAGTCGCTTAAAAATTCATATCTCGAGTTTTGAAACTCAAAATCCATTCTGTAAATTTTCCCTGAAACTAGACTCATATATCTATTTAATAATTTTTTTTATAGAATTTTTGGCTAGGCCAATTAGTAGAGTTTATTAGTTAAAGTATCCCCAGTTTCAGGGTTTGACTGCTCTGACCTCTGTGTATTACGAATTATATATCTCTCTATACAGAATTTCAATGACTATGAAGTTTCTTTCTCTTAAAACTAGACTCAATAATAAATCTTTACATATAAATTATGACTTCTAATTATTTTTATACAATTTATGGTGAATTTCCAAATTCAGAATAGGGGATCCAGAAATCGCTCTGGCCCTGTTTAACAAAAATTTAAACATCTCATAAAATATAACTCATATACCTATTTCGTTTCTTCCATATAAAAATAGACTCATAATTCTTCAATTCCATATTTTATTCGTCATCTAATTATATCTCTACTATTTTTAATGATTTTTCAAATTCACGTCACTACTGCTGTCTGAATCTATTTTATGGTAAATTTTACCTATTTCATGGTTTTCATGGATTAACTAGCAATTTGACATACATAACACCAAAAATGATCATAATTAGCCATTCCAATGGCTAATCATTACCAAGCATTTTTATACTACTCAATAATCATATCATAAGACCATATATACAAAATGATTATAATGCTATACATGCCATACTCAAAATATACAAGCCATTATGCCAAGATGGTATACGGATAGTGTGAGCGTGCCTCTGATCGTTCCCGATTTTCGAGCTGGCTTGTCAACACTACAAGGAATGAAAAGGAGGGAGTAAGCATAAATGCTTAGCAAGTTCACATGCAAATAGCAAGTCACATAACCATATAAGCAAACATAAAACATCATTTGCATAATCATCACCAAGACATTCATATCATATTTTCATTTATCATCTTACCATATTGTTGTTATATCGATTTTTCAACCCGAGGGGTAAGTACATACCTGTTCAAAGTATCCATTTCACAACACTTACCAATACGTCCCTTTCATCTTGAGTATTCCTCCATTTGAGTAGAACTTTACCCGTTGAACACATCGGAATATAATTCGGATACATGGAAAGTTTGCACATAAGTGCCACATATGTAGCCAAGCTACTATGTAACCCGCCCATAAGCGAACTCGGACTCAACTCAATGAGCTCGGGCGTTTGCATCCATAAGTGAACTCGGACTCAACTCAACGAGCTTGGATGCGTAGTTACATTTCACGAACTCGGACTCAACTCAACGAGTTCGGACATTCGCATCCATAGGTGAACTCGGACTCAACTCAACGAGTTCGGATGCCCAAATATCCCAGTGACATGTCACTTGTATCCTAATCCATTCCTAAGGTTCAACAGGACCTTTTTCCAAATCATGTGTCTCAACCATCTTCTACGGAATACCGATACCGATACTCGGTAGTATTTCACATTTTCCAAGTATATCACATAATTTGACATATTATCAAACAATTATCACGAGTATAATATTTCATAATAATTATAATATCATTTAAATAACATAAAAACATTTAAAATAATAACTATGTTACCAACATTTACATATGAACTTACCTAGTATGCGAAAATGGCTACTTTTACCATTTCATCCACAACTTGGTATTTTCCCCATTTTAGCCCGAATTTCAATTTTCCTTGCTCTATCATTTAAAATATAGTATAATTAGAACTCATATTATTCAAATTGACCCAAAATCATATTTTGGAAAAATTACAATTTTGCCCCTTACTTTTGCATATTTACACTTTTGTCCCAAAGCTTGTAAATTAAACTTCAGCCTATTTTCTTATGTTTTATGACATGCTGATCATTTTTCCCTTCTATGGAAACATCAAATTCTCACTCTAACATGTACTTATGACTATTAGGTATTTTTACTGATTAAGCCCTTTTGCTCGTTTTCACTTAAAACCGAGTAGCACAAGTTGTCTAACATAATTTAAAACCTCATATTCTATCATAAAACACCAAAATACACAAATTTCACCTATGGGTATTTTTCCAAATATAAACCCTAGGTTAAATTATTGCTAGCATAAGCTAAATCGAGCTAAGGGACTCCAAAACGTAAAGAACTTGAAAACGGGGCTAGAATGGACTTACAATCGAGCTTGGAAGCTTGAAAACCCTAGCCATGGTTTCTCCTTGCTATATTCGGCCATGGGGTTGAAGATGAGCAAAATTGGCTTGTAATTTTGTATTTTAATTCATTTTACCCCTAAATGACCAAAATGCCCTTACTACTAAACTTTCCAAAAATTCCATCCATGTCCAATTTTTGTCCATAAACTTAGAAATTGGTAAAATTTCTATTTAAGACCTCCTAATTAATATTTCAAAACAATTTCATACTAGAAACTTCTAGAATGCAAGTTTTGCAAATTATTCGATTTAGTCCCTAATTTCAATTTAAGCACTTTATGCATAAAATTTCTTCACGAAAATTTCACACAATCATGCAATCATATCATAAACATCAAAATAATTATAAAATAATTATTTCTATCTCGGATTTTGTGGTCACAAAACCACTATTCCGACTAGGCCCAAAATCAGGATATTACAATTCCAATTTCACAATCTTTCCTTCCTCCAAGGCTATATTTCCTACCACCACTTCACGGGGTAAAAACCATTTTCAACAAATTCAGAAACAAGTCACAATTTCTGTCACCTTCAAAGTACTGAGATTCCTCTAAACACATGTCACGCTCAAAAAGGAACTCTGAATCTGTAGTATCGTTGCCCATGTCATTTATATTTACGGACCCATGATAGGCACAAAAGAATATACAAGGAATAAATGAATTCAAGCATGACTATTTACATGAAATGAAAATATATAAAGAATGTCAAAGGTCAAAAGAATCAGAATGAAAGAATATTTACTTGGATAAATAATAAAAGTATGTTTTATTGAAAGTAAAAATGTCTGAACATGAGCCCACTTCTCAAAAGAAATCTCATTACTCCTAGGCTTTAGAGCAACAAGAGTGTTCTGAATATTACTCCGTAAAATTCCTAAAGATTACAGGAAGTTCTTCTGCAGTCCAATTGTTTAAAGAACTTCTCGGTTCGTAAGGGCGAATGCCCTCAAGGTTTATTTGTTCAGTCCCTTCCTCATGTATGACATTGATGGGATGATTTTCATTTACAAACACCCCCTTCTCTGGGTAAGCTATCCCTCTTGACACAAAAGTCGGGGATATGTAAGGGAACGTCGTTAATTCCCATTCAACTTCTTTTTCACTCAGCCATGACCCTCTTCTCTCTCTCTCTTTTTCTTTCTCTTTTTAATAACTTTAACTAATTAGGGTCTTTTTATAATTTTGAATGCAAATGATGCAATGAAATGCTATAATATGAAAATGAATGCAAAAGGTATCGATCTCGATTCAATCTCATTTAGAAAACTTTATTTAGAAAAAGAATATTTTTACATATATATGGATTACAAATACGCTTTCGCCCTAATGCCTAAAGTTTTAACTCTATCTAATAAAAGGGCTAACTCTCGACCTACATCCAGGGATGACTCATGCATCATACTCAATACGTCAGCTCGTACTGCCAAGTCTCGAACGTGTTCAGCTACCTCTCGGATCTGAATTATGGCTTCTCCAATAAGGGAATCTCTATCTCTGACTTGTTCTTTAGAGTGGCGCAGTTCTCCCTTTAAATAATTCTCCCGTGCCTCAAGCTGCTCGATAAAAAGCTTACTATCTTGCAATGCTGATTCCAACTCCTCAACTTTGCCTTTTAGCTTCTTTACCTCTACCGTGGAATACGACTTCGTTGCAGATGAAGGGACCGCCCAAGCTCAGTCACCCTAATTTTTAACCCTTGATTTTCTTTCTCTAAGGTCAAATTCCGTAATTGCACCTCTTGGAACTTCTTCTTCCAATATTCGGCTTTGGACTTTTCCCCTCGGACCTCTTTCTACAACTGATCTGAAGACCCTCCTATTCCCGCTCTCTTCAAGGATACTTGTGCCCTTTTGTAGTGCTCCTTTAAATCATCTCGACCTTCCTCTATCTTTCTCTTTTCCTTCTTTACCTTCTCGACCTCCATCTTTTGCACATCGACGTCTAGGCTCAAGTATATATTTTCTTCCTCGAGCTTTGTTATCCTCTTCTCGAGCTCCAAGTTCTTTCTCTCAAACTCTTGCTTCATAATTTCTAACTCTGAGGGCGTCACTTGCAAATATTCCTCCATCAGTCTAGCTCCTTCCATGCTTGGCTTAGGGATGTTATCATTAATCCTTCTACCTCTCCACTCGACGTACTCCGGAGTCATAGCAGGGCTAATAGCTACTCCCTTTAATCGACAAGTTTTCTTCCAAGCACTAGAGATCTCACTAACCTTCCTCTTGTAGTCGACTCCTCTATACGCGAACTCACTCTGAACCAACCCGTAAGTTACCGGTATGAACTGTCTCAATCCATGTTACCTCAACACAAGCAAAGGGGCATAACCAATGGCACCCCAAATTCCAAATAAAGGGACCCAATCAAAACTGCCGCATCGGTAAAGAATCTCACCAGGAATCATCCATGGAGCCCTCCACTCCACATCCTTTGACTGCAGGTTCTGAAGTAGCGCTATCCAATTTTTTCGGGAACATCAACTCTCCTAGTTGAAAGCTGCTATGTCCTTCAACGGGAGTAATCCTCAAAGAAGACTCGACAAACCACCCTATCTATCAATCGAATTAACCTGAGAACCAAGCTAAAAGTAACTGAGCACAACCAACAAAACTCGCTCGTGATTGGCCCTCCTACATGCATTCAAGGACACAATGTCTCTGCCAAAATCGTAAGAATAGAAGTGATCCGTTTGCTAAGTTGATGGAAGAGATCCGTGGTCGCCTCATCCACATATCCCAAGGCCTTGGGGAAAACCATCAATCCGTATAAGCTTAAGGCAAAAATGTCTACCCTCTTCGCCTCGTCTGGATGTGTCTGGATCAGATCTTTCAAAGCTCCCCACGGAATGCACTTACTCTCACCCTTTTCCTTAATTCTGGCCATGATCCACTGCTCGCTCATCCCCGTAATGGTCATTAGCTTCTTACCAAAGGTTGGGACACAAGCAGCTCAAGAATAAATCCTATCACACAGAAATCTAGGACACCGAAGTAAGGCTGTGTACTCCTCCACAGTAGGCACTAAATCTACCTCCCCAAAGGTAAAACAACTGTATGCTGGGTTCCAAAACTGAGTGAGAGCTCGAAAAAAGTGCTCATCAACCTGAATATCAAACAAATAGGGCAAATCTCCGTACTTACCGTAGAATGATTGCTTGGTCTCATTGCCCCACTGATCCCAAATCGCCTTAAGCTCCTGTAGATTATTCTGTGTGACACTGATGCGAGTGTAGTCTGACAACTCCGACATATATCCCACAGTTATGCTATCCCCTTTTCCTAGCTGAGTTTACTCAGACCATCTATGGACGTTATCGTTGCCCTCCACTCTATCAAGAAGTCCGTTCTCTATAATAAAACTTTCTAACTTAGAAACTGACCGTGAATCGATAACTTTTAAATGCGAAATGACATGCAATGAAAAAAGGAAACAGTCAGTATCACACAATATTAATAAACTCAAGAATGATATGTGAGGATAATATCTAAAGTATAATTCTAACTAAGTTGAGCTCTTACGGTTTTTCTATATGAGGTTTTAGTTCTAAAGTTGAGGTACCTGAACCAGCAGATTCCTTGATTATCACCCATTATAGCCTCATTTGAATCGATTTCAGTTCAGGGGAATACATTTCCCTATGGCTGAACGAGATGAAAATCTCACGAAACCATAGGTACGGATGTATCCCGAAAGTGATCCACTATCCTGCACGGAGGCGAAAACCTCACGAAGGCGTAGTTTCTCACTCCCACTTAAGGGTGTGACCACAACGGTCATGCAAATGCAATGCGTATCAGAATGTATAACATATGCAATAATACAAACACATGTAATGCAAAGAGGATTGAATTTTAAAATTTTTCAAATTTTTGACATTAAGACAAAAGGTAATCAATTATACGGCTTGACTCTCTTATTAATCCCCAGTGGAGTCGCCAAGCTGTCGAAACCATTTTTTTAAAATCGAGTTTTGGAAAATGGGAATCGACTTTAAGAAAAACGAAAACGGGAGTCGCCACCAATCTTCTTAGGTGTGATTGGATTACCTCTAGAACATTTTGTTTTAAAATCATTAGTTTTGGTCTACGAAATCAAGAAAATGGGTTTGGGAGTCGGTTAGGAACGAGGAAGGGTTAGCACCCTCGTAATGCCCAAAAATTAGTACCTAATTGATTATCAAATGTCTTTAATGTCGAAAGTTTAAAATTTTTTAAGATGCAATCCTCTTTAGAATATTTTAATTTTGAAAATTAGGGTTCACTTGTATCAAATGAATCAAAATATTACATCCAATAAGTTAGGAAGCAATATTTTTAAGACATTCGAAGCTACGCAAGCCCTTTTTGAAAATCTCTATCTCAAAATGACAAAACACCATATCCAGTAAGTTAGGATACAACGCTTTGAAGTTCCAAGACAGTTGCTCGTATTTTGAAAACCTTAAAAACTTAGAAGGGTGCTTGACAATTCGAACTCAACGAGAAAAGTCGCAACCCAGTAAGTTAGGGCACTACCTTTCTCGAAGTTTCCAAATACCAAGCATAGCCTTTTATTTTTGAAAACTTTTAAATCTCGTTTTTAATTAATGCATGAAGAAACATATATATACGTTATAACATGTAAGATAGCATATTACAGTAATAGGTAGCTAAAACATACATTTAAATAATATGATAGCAATAATATAAAGGTCCTATACTAGATACATACATAAATATAGCCAATCTTAGTTACATAACAACATACATATTAAGATATACATAGCATATATTGAAGATGAATAAGCAAAATATACGAGCATACAAAGTAATAATTAATTTAAAAAACGATGCATGATATACAATTAGACATATAAATATATATACAAAACAAATGTGATAATATATAAAAATAATAATAATAATGTAGTAACATATATATATATCAAACAAACAACACTTAATAATATTATGAGACTAGCATTTAATATATAAATGATATAAAAATATGATAATATATAAAAGATTTAATACGTATTAAAGTATAAAATAAAATGAGTAATTATTTTAAAAAATACATATATAATTAAAATACAATATTTAATAATGCATGATAATAATATAGATAATATAAATGTAATGAAAAACTTAAATAAATATAATGAAATATAATATGAAATATGTATAATAACAATAATAATGTAACAAATATTTTACATATAAAAATATAATAAAATAAATAATATAATAAAAATATATAACATATAATAAAATTTATATATAATGTTACAAATAATATAAATAAAATAATATATTATTATATACATAACTAATGTTTATTAAAAATATATATATAAAGTATTTTAAATAAATTAAATTAAAGGTATATAAGGATTAAAATTAAATTTAATTAAGGAATTTAGGGTTAATTTCAAATAAATAAAGAAACTGGGCCAAATTGGAACACGGACTAAAGCCGAGGGACTCACTGGCAATTTGCCCTAATCCCAAAACGACACCGTTTCTCCAAATACAATTTTAAAGTCACTATGAGGATTAAATTGAAACAAAATTAGAACATTAAAGCTAAATTAAAAAATATCTAAGATGAAATTATAAAAATTAAAAAGGCGAGAGGACCAATTGAGCAATTAACCCACTTTACGAAAACACGCGGATCCGTTCCGGGTAATTGGGTCAACACGCGGATCCTGAGCCTTGAAACGACGCCGTTTTATGCTTATTGAGTTAAACTAAAATGACATTGTTTCATTTGGGCTATATAAGCCAAATTTTGAGCTTTAAAATCATTTTTGCACTCGGTTTAAAAAAACAAGAGAAATCCTCTAGAAGAAGACTTGGAGGCCGGTCTCGGAGTGCTGTTGTGCCTCCGTCCAGGGGTTTGCACGTGCTCACGCGTCCCTGTCTTCACCGCCGCATACAGTGATCGAAAACCGAAAAAATTCCTTTTTCTGACGCGAATCAGAATGGTACGTTTTCGCAATATATATATTTAAAAATATTCACCTTTGTGTATCTTGATCGACTGTGGTACTCTTTTCTGTATATATATGTAAAAATAAACTTTTTTATTGAATCTGTGTGTGTATTCCCAAAAAACGTAGTTTACATCCTTTTCGATTCGGGCTTTTATAGCCAAAGAAAAAGAAAAATATTTACAATCTTTGATTTATTTCCTGCCATATTTGTTTCGTTACTATCGCTTTCTTTCCATTTTTGCAGGTGTTCAAGGAGGGTAGACCACCGACGTCGATTTGCGCATTGATTACGGCCTAACACGGGGCCTGGAATCAGGGCCCTGACGAAGGGTAACTGAAACGATAGGATTTGAAGAGGCACAATTCTTGAGCTGATTGCGGCGCTAGTTCTTCGGTCGCTTGGTATGGCTTGGGAGTTGCGGCGCAAACCCTAGCTAGGGTTTCCCGAAACTGAAAATAAGTTGGGTCAATTGGGCATGCTAAATTTTGGGTTACTGGACTAGTTCAGGGGTATTGGGTATTTGATTGTAAATGGGCTACTAGGTTAAGCGGGTTATTGGGTGTAACGGGTCTGCTAGGTATTACATTGTAATTAGGCCTCGGGTAGACTAAAATTTTTGGGCTCTGTATATGGACTATTTAAAACAGTAAACATTCGTTTATTTTATTGTTTAAGACCCGGGCAAATTTAGGTTATTACACAAAGTATGACTGAAATTATCATGGAGCTTAAGCCATTTTCGCATGGCTCAAGTTATAAATATTCAAGGTCGAACAAAATACATATTAGCCTATACATGCCCTAAGTTTGAAAATAGAAGTTTGAAAATAGACTTTTAAAAGTACCAAAGGTTGACGATAGTATGGATGACTTCAATGATGATCCCCGAGCTTGTAACTTACAACCCAAAATCTATAAAACAGAGTAACAAAAACACACAGAGTAAGCTAACTTAGCTTAGTAAGCCTTAAGCAAATTAAACAACTCAAATGAATAATCAAAACATTTCAAAAAGGTCGAATTGTATCATTAATGTTATACTTTAACACAAATAAGTTACCTTGGCCGAATGCTAATATTTCTCATTTAGCATAATATTATTCAACTTTTCATTCCCAAAATAACACTATCTCAATTGTGCTTACATTCAAACATATATACTTATTAATTAAACTCAACTTTATAAACCAACATCATTCATTTGGCCGATTATAGAAAATCAAATATAATATCACATATATACACACCTATTTGGCCGAGTAATCAAGATCAAATATATCATCTCATAATTACTTACTTGTATGGCCAAATACACATAGTTCATTATATCATCACATATGGCCGAATATACAAGTACAATATATATCATCATATATGGCCGAATATACAAGTTCAATAAAACATCACATGTAGTCGGATATTCAAGTTTAATATAGCATCACATGTGGCCAAATATACAAGGTCATTTAGATAAACTTACTTGCTCAATTTCCACATCAATGTGAAGTGTTACAGACATAGACTTGAAAATAAATCACCGGTATAAAACCTGCTAGGCATAAGCCTGAATCACACACCAGCACAAGGCCTGCTAGACCCAAGGTCTGATATTTATTCACCGATAATAAGCCTGCTAGGCACAAAGCCCGATCAAATTCACCAGCACAAGGCTTGCTAGGCCTAAAGCCCGAATATTGCTATTATAAAGTCATTCCATAAACAGTCCATACAAACTTTCAAGGGTTTTAACTCAGTGGAACAAAACTCAACCACATTAATTCAATGTTAAACCACATTCGACAACCCTACTATACAACTATAAAATTTGAATCATCATAGTAAACCATTTTATATTCGAAATAAATGATGTTTAGTTGCTTAAAGACTTACCTCGGATATCGACGGACATTATAAATCGGCTATTCGACTATTTTTGCTTTTTCTCGATCCAAGTCTAATTTCTTTTGTTCTTGATCTATATAATTTCAAATTAACTTCATTTAAACACAATTTCATTCAATTTAATCCAACAACACATAAATGGGGAAATTACCATTTTACCCCTGATATTTCATACTTTTACAAATTAGTCCTAATTGCACAAAACACAAAATACACAAAATCTCACCACATCATAGTTAGGCCGAATCTTCCTTATGCTCATACTAATCCATATATTTTTCATTTTAGCCCTTAAATTTAGTATTTTTGGAATTAAGTCCTAATTACTCAAAATCATCAAAAACTCCAATACAAAATATGTTAATCTAAAACATATCTTTCATTTTTCATCATAAAACAACAAAAATCACAAGCTATCAACAATAGCACAACTCAAAATATTCATCAAAATAAAAAATTAAAGCATGGGTCTTGAAGATTACTAAGCAACGATCTCAAAAACGTAAAAATTATCAAAAACCGAACAAAAATCTAACCTTGATTAAGCTTTAAAAGTGCCGAACCCTAGCCTTTGTTTTCTTCTTTTTCTTTTCTATGTTTCGGCAATGGAAGATGATGAAATAATAATATGAATTTGATATGTTATTATTAACTTATTATATGTTTATTTGATAAATTACCTAAATAACCTTTATGATATAATAATGGAATTTTATACCTATGTCTATTACTGTCCAAACATCTAAATAATGGTATAATTACAACATAAATACCTCAACTTTAAAAGCCATTAATAATTTGACCATCATATAAATTGCCACCAACTTTTTCATTTTACGCGATTAAGTCCTTTTATTTAATCGGACCCTCAAATGAAAAAATTAAATCACGAAAATTTCACAGACATAAATTCACACAGAATAAACACTGAAAAAATTATAAAATATTTTTCTAACTCAGATTCATGGTCCCGAAACTACCATTCTGATTAGGGTATAAATCGGGATGTTATAATGGTTGTATGCTAATTACTCGGTAAGTTTACTTTCCAGTTAATCGGGCTTACTAAGCATGTAAATGCTTACCCCTCTCTTTTCCCTATTTTACAAAGCTCGAGGACTCGCAAAGATTGAAAGACGGTTGGAGAGTCAACACGCTATCAACTAGTCCAGCTTTGGTATATAGATACTTTTATTTTGTTCAATGGCATGTAAAGGGCTTTTGGAGTATTTTGTTATATGTGTCATTTAATTGCCAAGATGAAGGCATGTAAATATATACATATCTTTTTGTATATGGCCATGGGAATTGGCTCATTTTGAAGTAGGCTATGACCTACAAATCTATGTATGTTTATGTTCATATGTGATGGCTTGGCTACATTTGGCAATGAGTTATAAAAATGAGCCAATCTTAAATGTGTCAATGACACATGGAAACCCTTAAATACAATATGGGAATTAACCTAGCATGTATAAAATCGATGACATGAGGTTTCCATGCAATGAGATTTATCATGGTTTTATATAAGTGTATAATTTGGTCCTATTATGTATTAAAGCAACATATAAGTGTGATTGGTTGATAGAGGGTGACCAAAGGCATGGAAAAAGGCCTAATAACGTCCACACGGGCAGACACACGGGCATGTGTCTAGGCCTTGTATGACACACGGCTCGCCCCCATGTGAGTGTCGTATGGCCGTGCGTCCCCTGCACTTAAAATTTAAAGTCAGAATAGTGCACGGGATAGACACACGGGCGTGTGTCTTGGCCGTGTGCCCCTAAATGCATGCTGACGTCATAAAAAGAGAGTTAGATGGGCTGAGGACACGGGGGTATCCCAAGCCACACGGGCGTGTGTGACCACACAGCCCCACCCACACGGGCGTGTGACTCTCTAAAGCTAGAAAATTTGTTAAGTTGCCCAAAGTTTATCGAATATTTTTCATTTTGTCCCAAACCGCCCCAATGTATGTTTTAGGCCTCGAAGGCCTAGATAAGGGACAATATATATGTGTTTGAAAAGTTTTAATTTTGGGCAAAATTTGGTGACCCGGTTTTGTATGTTTGTGAATTTTTAAGTCCAGTAATGCCTCGAGCCTTGTCCTGGCATTGGATACGGGTGAGGGGTGTTACACAAGCCGTTCACCCTCTTCCTCTCCTCTTTTCTCTTCAATTTTCTTTCTTTCTCCCGTTGTTATCGTTGCCTACACCTAGTTTTTCCATCTCTTTCTTCTTTTTCTTTTTGCCACAAGATTTGTTAACATGTTCTTCACCATATTGCTCTCATTTTTCCTCATTAAAATCAGCCCCAAATCTAAAATCTTGAACTCCAAAATCTATCCCAAACATTGCTAAGAAAGTGCCATTGCTGTTTCTCTCGACTAGCTTGGGTAAGGTCTCTTGTCTGTTCAATTTCTTAATTAATCTTGTCCATTAAAAACATAAATTTCCAGATATAGAATTTGGGGGATTTTAAATGATTTCAAAGGTATTTTTCCAGATTTTAATGAGATCTCAAACCGTTTTAAAATTCAGCCCCAATTTTGGCCACCGTGAGTGGTGGTGCGTACACCTATGGGCAAGAAAAGGGGCTGTTTTGTTTCTTGGTTCTTGCCTATATTTTTCTAGAATTAATTTGAGTTCTTGAACCCTCCTAATAATATTTTAAACCCATTTCAATTAGGGAAAAATTTTCTTGATCGATTGGCTATTCGGATCCTACAAATCATGAAACATAAGTGCAATTAAGGGTAACTAGTTTGTTATTTCGACATAGTTGTTGGGTAAAGGTTATGATTTGATTAAAATAAGGAATTAAATAATTAATTAAATAATTATTTTACAGTATATTATTGAATTAGGTGCTAACTCAAATGCCTCAAATCATCCGTAATGGTGAAGAACGATTGTACGTATGGTTTGCATCGATATAGTGTAAGGAATCTAACTAGTTTGGATTCATAAAATAGTTATAATTTCAACGATTGGTTTCAACTCATAAGTGGGTGTTTGGGGGCTGGTTTAATGGTAAATTGATTGAATTGGTACTGGATTTTGGTTTAGGTTCGTTTAAGGATTATTAAAGAAAATTAGAAGGTTCGCTAGTGCGTTGCGGGGAAGCGAAAAATAAGGTGTGGGTCCTAAACTCATAAAATTGTTTGAAAATGTTAAATATCATGTTATATTTGATAAATTAGCTTGCTTATTGGATTGAATTAATAGTCAAATTATTTATTTTGTTCCTTAGTTTCCACCAGATTACAAATGAACTATTTTTGAAAAACAAATCGATAAGGCAACTAATTTTACAAAATGACTTGAAAAATGGTTTTTCCACTGCATGAGTTTAACTTTGAGGTTTTTTAAAGAAGAACGACAAGTAAACAATTTTTTTAAAACAACACTGTCAACAATAAAATGAATCCTAAGCATACACAACCTAATGAATGAATGCTTGTAAGCTAACTCAAAGTACAACTACAGTTTTCTCTACAATAAGTTTTTTTTAAAGTCTTAAAAAGTAACACAAGTTAGCTTAGCCATTTCGGTGGCTAATGTAGCCTTCTCAATCTAGCCATAATATCTAGGCTGGGTTTGGGAGGTTACACTTATTCCCCAACCGGTTCCCGTAGCTCCTCAAGGTGTAGAAACTTTATGTTTGAGTAAGCCGCCTGTGGATAAAATTCAAAAGTACAGGACTAAAGAGTTTAGAGCTACAGTTGATGACAACCCTGAGAGAGCAGAGTTTTGGCTTGAGAATACAATTTGGGTATTTGATGAACTATCTTGCACGTCAGCTAAATGTGTAAAATGTGACGTATCACTTCTGAGAGATACCGTATATCAATGGTGGAACACTTTGATATCAGTGGTGTCGAGAGAAAGAGTCACCTGGGAATTCTTCCAGACCGTGTTCAGAAAGAAATACATCAATTAGTAGTTCATCAATCAAAAGTGCAAAGAGTTTTTGGAGATGAAACAGGATCGAATGTCTGTGACTGAGTACAAGAGAGACTTTGTGAGACTTAATAAATATGCTCGAGAGTGTGTTTCAACTGAGGCAATTATGTGTAAGTGATTCGAAGATAGGTTAAACGAAGACATTAGACTTCTAGTCGGGATTTTGGAGTTAAAAGAATTTGTGGTGTTAGTCGACAGAGCTTGCAAAGCCGAAGAACTTGGCAAAGAAAAGAGAAAAGCTAATTCTGAGGCTAGAGATTCGAGAAAAAGGTTGATAAGTAAACCCTATCACTCTTCGTCAAAGAAATCACGGGATTCATATAATTGTTCAACAGCTTCAATGGAGTATTCTAATAAAGATTGTGGAAAGCAATACACAGGTTCTAAATCCCAAGCCACTTCAGTATCAAGTGTTGGTAGTGTTAGAAACAACAAACCCGAGTGTCAACAGTGTGGAAGACGGCATTTTGGAGACTGCTGGATGAATAATAAAGCTTGTTTCAAATGTGACTCAGAAGATCACTTTATTCGAGATTGTCCTGAGTTACCCGAGAAAGATAGATGTCAAAATGCAAGACCGAGTAATACAGTTTTTAGAGGGAGACCGCCTAGAAATACGGGAAATGTGACTAGTAGCAAAAGTGTGACAAAGGACTCTACTGTGAGATCTCTAGCTCGAGCACCACCAGAGTTCACGTTATTCGCGCTCCCAAAGATGCGTCATCACCAGATGTTATCACCGGTACATTTTCTCTCTATGACTTTGATGTGATTGCTTTGATTGATCTTGGACCGACTCATTCATATGTTTGTATGAATCTAGTGTCTATGTAACAGCTCGTTTTTAGTCAAATCAGAACTGTAATATCCTGAATTAGGGCCTAATTGGAATAGTGGTTTCGTGACCACAAATTCGAGATAGAAATAATTATTTTAAAATTGAGAA
Organism: Gossypium longicalyx; assembly: GCA_025698465.1. Taxonomy (NCBI): domain Eukaryota; kingdom Viridiplantae; phylum Streptophyta; class Magnoliopsida; order Malvales; family Malvaceae; genus Gossypium; species Gossypium longicalyx. Next base: position 44,446,120 of record CM047007.1, on the reverse strand, counting down.
GAATCCCGTTTGAACCTTGCGAATAGATTAGGGTACAAGTGACATGTCACTAGGATGGTTGAGTTTTGAACTCGTTAAGTTGAGTCCGAGTTTGTGAGGTGTAACTAGGCATCCGAGCTCGTTGAGTTGAGTCTGAGTTCACTTATGGATGCGAACGCTCGAGCTCGTTGAGTTGAGTCCGAGTTCGTTTATAGGCGGGTTACATGGTAGCTTGACTACATAAATTTCAAAAGCTATTGAGCTTGTTTAGCTATGAGTATAGCACTTACGTGCATACTATCCGCGTATCCGAAATTATGTTCCGATGTGTTCAACGGGAGAATCCTAAGAGAAAAGGGAGAGTACTTAAAACGAAAGTGATTGACGATGAATGTGTTGAAGAAGTGAAAATGGATAGGTATGAGTTTAATCCTTGGTTGTGAATTTGGTAAGACAAAATTGTGGTAAGATAGTAAGTATTCTTATGACATGAATGTCTTAATGATGATTATGCTGGATTGCATGATCATGTTACTTATTATTTGCATGTGAACTTACTAAGCTTTTATGCTTACTCCCTCCTTTTCATTCATTGTAGTTTTGACAAGCCGGCTTGAGAATCGGGATAGGTTGAAGGCTCGCTCACACTATTCAAAGACCTAAATTGGTAACATGGCTTCTATATTTTGAGTGTGGCATGTATAGCACTAAACTCACTTTGTGTAAATAATCTTATGATATGGTTATGGTTTGGTAAGAAAAGGTTTGGAAATGATTAGTCATTGGAATGTCCAATCTAGATCACATTGGAATGTCCAATCTAGATCATATTTGATGTCATGTATGTTTAATGTGTTACTTAGTCTATGGAAAACCATAAAATGGTGAAATTAGTTATAAAACATAATCACATAGCAGCAGTGACATGAATTGGAAAAATCACTAAAAATAGTAGAAATAGAATTAGATGATGAATAAAATATTTAATTTAAGCTTAATGAATCTATTTGCATGTGGAAGAAACAAAATAGGTAAAAGAGTTTTATTTTATAAGATATTTAAATTTTTGTGAAACAGGACCAGAGCAATTTCTGAATCCCCTGTTCTGACTTTGGAAATTCACCAAAAATTGTACAAAAATAATTAGAAGTTATACTTTATATGTAAATATTCTAGTTAAGAGATACAAACGACATAGTCTTTTGAGTTCTGTACAAAGAGAAAAGTGGTTCGTAGTGAACAGAGGTCAAAGCAGTCGAATGCAGAAACAGGGTAAACTTTAGCTAATAAACTGTACTAATTGGCTCGACCAAAAATTCTATAAAAAAAATTAGTAGATAGATATATGAGTATAGCTTTAAGAAAAATTTACGGATAGTAATTTCGAGTTTCGAAACTCGAGATATGAATTTTTAAGCGATTGTGACGCAGTTAGCCAGCTTGTCTGAAATTCCTAAAATAAATTGTTTGAGTTGCTTAATTAATGAATTAAGCCCGTTAACACCACGTGCTCGACTCCAGCGACGGTCTCGGGTACGGGGGCATTACATTTGGTGGTATCAGAGCCAAGTTTAGTTTGTTCTCAGACTAACGTGTTGTATGTACGGGTTTTGCTATACATGCCATGCCATATATATATTGTGATAGTGTGACGACTTCTGACCTTTTAAATGATTTGTTTTATAGTAAATGGATCTCGATCCAGTTGTGGCTGATGATGTAGAGAGTAATGCACCAGCTCGGCTAAAGGGGCGGTGCCGGTGAAAATCCACCTCACTTTGTTGGTCAAGGAGGAGGAGAAGGGGGCTCGAGAAGTCTTTCTCCAAATGATGAATGCTTGGTATATAGAGTTCGTTAAAGACGAACCGAATGCACAACCTCCCCACCTCCCCGATTCCTCAATCTGCACCCCCGATGCCTCAAGGTATGGATCTGATTAAATTTCACAGAACTCCAGTTGACAGAATCTGCAAGCAAGGGGCCGAAGAATTCAGGGCAAATGTTGATGATGATGCCGAGAAAGCAGAGTTTTGGCTTGAGAATTCTATTTGGGTATTTGATGAATTGTCTTGTACACCTGAGGAATGCTTAAAATGTGCTATATCATTGTTGAGGGATTCAGCCTATCATTGGTGGAAGACATTGGTTTCAGTGGTACCGAAAGAGAAAGTGACTTGGGAGTTCTTTCAAGAATAATTTCGAAAGAAATACATCAGTGAAAGATTTGTTGATCAGAAGCGTAAAGAGTTTCTTGAGTTGAAGCGGGGGCAACATGATGATTCATCGAATACGAAAGGAGTTCGTCGAGGTTGAGTAAGTATGCTAGAGAATATGTTCCTACAGAGGCTAAAATGTGCAGACGATTTGAAGACGGACTCAATGAAGACATCAAAATATTTGTTGGGATTCTTGAATTAAAAGAAATGGTAGTACTTGTTGATCGAGCTTGCAAGGCTGAAGAACTACTTAAAGAGAAGAAAAAAGTAGAGGCTGAGACTAGAAGTTGGAAGAAAAGATCGACGAGCGGTTCATTCTCACAGCAATCTAGAAAATCTAGAAATATGAATCCTCGTTTTCAGGTTTCGGCCGGACAATCATATGGAAATTCTAAGAAACAAAATGTGGGTCTTAAATCTCATACTACTTCCGTGGCTAGTGTGGGGAATTCGAGATTTGTTAAGCTCGAGTGCCAACGGTGTGATAGAAATCATTTTGGCCCATGTAGAGTGAATAAATGTTTTCGGTGTGGTTCTCCGGATCATTTTATTAGAGACTGCCTAGAGAGAGTTGAGAAAAAAATTCAGAGTGTAAAAGCTAGTGGTGCAGACTCGAGGGGAAGATATTCGAGAAAAGCTAGAAATGAAGCAAGCAGCAAGAATGTAGTCAGAGATTCAGCAGCTAAACCTAAAGCAAGGGCTCCAGCTAGAACTTATGCCATAAAGGCACGTGAAGATGCTTCATCACCCGACGTGATTACTGGTATATTTTCTCTTTATGATGTTAATGTTACTGCTTTGATTGATCCCGATTTTACTCATTCATATGTGTGCATGAAATTGGTGTCTAGTATAAAAATACCTGTTGAGTACACAGAATTTATGATTAGAGTGTCGAATCCATTTGGAAAATGTATAATAGTTGATAAAGTATGCAAGAAATGTCCATTAATGATTCGGGGTCATTACTTTCCGGCCGACTTGATGTTGTTGCCGTTTGATGAATTTGATGTTATTTTGGGTATGGATTGGTTGACATTGCATGATGCTATAGTAAATTGCAAAGAAAAGGTTATAGAATTAAAGTGTGAAAGTGGTAAAATTCTGAGGGTTGAATCAGGCAAATCAGAGGCATTATCTAGTGTAATTTCTTCGATGTCGGCTCAAAGATATTTGAGAAAGGGTTATGAAGCTCATTTGGTGTATGTACTTAATACAAAAGAAATTGAAAAGAAAATTGAATCAGTGCTGATTGTGTGTGAGTTCGCGGATGTATTTCCAGAAGAGTTGCCGGGTTTGCCTCTAGCCAGAGAAGTAGAATTTGGTTTTGAGTTGATACCGGGAACAGCTCCGATCTCGATTGCTCCGTATAGAATGGCACCAGCAGAGTTGAAAGAATTAAAGTCGCAGTTACAAGAGTTAAGTGACAAAGGCTTTGTGAGACCGAGTTTTTCACCTTGGGGTGCTCCCGTATTATTTGTAAAAAAGAAGGATGGTTCTATGAGATTGTGTGTTGACTATCGGCAATTAAACAAGGTGACAATCAAGAACAAGTATCCGTTGCCGAGAATTGATGATTTGTTTGATCAGCTGAAAGGAGCGACATGGTTTTCAAAGATTGACTTGAGATCTGGGTACTACCAGCTACAAGTAAAAGAGTCGGATATGCCTAAAACTGCTTTTAGAACAAGGTACGGTCATTATGAATTTTTAGTTATGCCATTCGGGTTAACAAATGCTCCTGCTATGTTTATGGATTTGATGAATCACATATTTCAGCCACACTTGGACAAATTTGTTGTTGTATTTATAGATGACATCTTAATTTATTCGAAAGATGAGACAGCGCATGCTGAGCACTTGAAGATAGTTTTACAAACTTTGAGAAATAAGCAGTTATATGCCAAGTTTAGTAAAAGTGAATTTTGGCTTCGGGAAGTTGGATTTTTGGGTCATATTGTTTCAGGTGATGGTATACGGGTTGATCCTAGTAAAATTTTGACTATTGTTGATTGGAAACCACTGAAAAATGTAACCGAGGTTAGAAGTTTCTTGGGGCTAGCTGGGTATTATCGGTGGTTTGTAAATGGATTTTCTATAATTGCTACTCCTATGACTAGACTACTTCAAAAGGATGTTAAATTTGAGTGGACGGAAGAATGTCAACAGAGTTTTGAAGAATTGAAAAAGTTATTAACTAAAGCACCAGTGTTAGTACAACCCGAATCAGGTAAAGAATTTGTGGTGTATAGTGATGCTTCTCCAAAATGGCTTAGGATGTATACTTATGCAAGAAGGAAAAATGGTGGCTTATGCTTCGAGGCAATTAAAATCTCACGAAAGAAATTATCTGACTCATGATTTGGAATTGGCTGCTATAGCATTTGCTTTGAAGATTTGGCGACATTATCTGTATGGTGAAAAATGCCGAGTATATACCGACCACAAAATTCTTAAGTACTTAATGTCACAAAAAGACTTGAATTTGAGACAACGAAGATGGTTAGAGTTATTGAAAGATTACGAGCTTGTTATTGACTACCATCCGGGAAAAGGGAATCTGGTTGCCGATGCTTTGAGCAGAAAGTTGCTATTTGCTTTGAGAGCTATGAACACTCAGTTAAAGGTATCAGATGATGGTTCGATTTTAGCAGAGTTAAGAGCATGATTGATGTTTTTATAAAAGATTTGCGAAGCTCAGAAAAGCGATGAGGATTTGCAAGCCAAAAGAAAACAATGTGAGGTTGATACAAGGTCAGATTTCAAAATCGGTTCTGATGGTTGCTTGATGTTTAAAAACTGGATTTGTGTACCAAAAAATGATGAGTTGATTCAAAAGATTTTGCATGAAGCACATAATGGTTATTTGGCGGTTCACCCAGGCAGTACGAAAATGTATAATGACTTGAAGAAAATGTATTGGTGGAATGGAATGAAAAGAGATATCTCTGAGTTTGTATCAAAGTGCTTAATTTGTCAATAAGTGAAAGCTGAACACCAAGTACCTTCGGGACTACTCCAGCCTATCATGGTTCCTGAATGGAAATGGGATCGGATTACTATGGATGTTGTATTAGGGTTGCCGTTAACTCCAGGGAAGAAAGATGCCATCTGGGTAATAGTTGACAGACTGACTAAATCGGCTCATTTTATTTTGGTACGTACGGATTATTCTCTTAATAAGTTGGCTGAATTGTATATCAGTGAGATTGCTAGACTTCACGGAATACCTTTGTCAATCATTTCGGATAGAGATCTGAGATTTACTTCGCGGTTTTGGCAAAAGTTGCAAGAAACATTAGGTATGAAGTTAAATTTCAGCACTGCCTTTCATCCACAAACTAATGGACAATCAGAGAGAGTGATTTAGATTCTTGAAGACATGCTCAGATGTTGTGTATTGGAATTTCAAGGTAGTTGGGAAAGATACTTACCGTTGGTAGAATTTGCTTATAATAATAGTTATCAGACGAGTTTGAAGATGGCACCTTATGAAGCATTGTATAGTCGTAAATGTCGGACGCCATTGTATTGGACTGAACTCAAGGAAAAACAGATTTATAGAGTTGATCTATTAAAAGAAACCGAAGAAAAAGTGAAAGTGATTCGAGATTGTTTGAAAGCTATTTCGGATAGACAAAAATCTTATGCGAATTTGAAACGAAAGGAAATCGAGTTTCAAGTTGGTGATAAGGTATTTTTAAAAGTGTCTCCATGGAAGAAAATTCTTAGATTTGGATGGAAAGGCAAGTTAAGTTCGCGTTTTATTGGACCGTATGAAATAATTGAAAATGTTGGACCAGTAGCTTATCGGTTAGCATTGCCATCTGAATTATAGAAGATACATGATGTGTTCCACGTATCTATGCTACGTCGATATTGTTCGGACCCTTCACATATAATTTCACCTACAGAAATTGAGCTAAGACTGGATATGACTTACGAAGAAGAACCGATTAAGATTTTAGCTCGAGAGGTCAAGCAACTAAGAAATAAAAGTATCGCTCTCGTGAAAGTATTGTGAAAAAGCACGGGGTAGAAGAGACTACATGGGAACCTGAGGAAACTATGAGAAAACAATACCCACAACTGTTTACCGGTAAGATTTTCGTGGACGAAAATCCTTAAAGGGGGAGAGAGTTGTAATATCCCGAATTAGGGCCTAATCAGAATAGTGGTTTTGTGACCACAAATCTGAGATAGAAATAATTATTTTATAATTATTTTGAGGTTTATGATATGATTGCATGATTGTGTGAAAATTTCGTGACGAAATTCTATGCATAAAGTGCTTAAGTTGAAATTAGGGACTAAATCGAATAATTTGCAAAACTTGCATTCTAGAAGTTTTTAGTATGAAATTACTTTGGAATATTAATGAGGAGGTCTTAAATAAAAATTTGACCAATTTCTAAAATTTTGGACAAAAATGGGTTTGTACATGAAAATTTTCAAAGAACGGTATTAAGGGTATTTTGGTCATTTGGATATTAAATGAAATAAAATGGGAAAAATAACACAAAAATTATCATCTTCTCCATAAGTTGCTGCCGAATTTTTCTTTCTCCATAGCTAGAGTTCCTTCAACTTCCAAGCTTCATAGTAAGTGATTTCAAGCCCCGTTTTTAATGATTTTTATGTTTTTGGAATCCCGGTAGCTCGATTTAGCTTATACTAGCAATAATTCAACCTAGGGTTCATATTTGGAAAAATACCCATAGGTAAAATTTGTGTATTTTGGTGTTTTATGATAGAATATGAGGTTTTAAATTATGCTAGACAACTTGTGCTACTCAGTTTTAAGTGAAAACGAGTAAAATGGCTTAATCGGTAAAAATACCTAATATTCATAAGTACATGTTAGAGTGTGAATTTGATGTTACTATAGAAGCGAAAAATGATCAGCATGTCATAAAACATAAGAAAATAGGATGAGGTTTAATTTACGAGCGTTGGGGCAAAAGTGTAAATATGTGAAAGTTTAGAGGCAAAATGGTAATTTTGCCAAAGTTCGTACTAAGGGCTGTTTTGATGAATGTATGTATTAAATAAATTAATTTGGTATTATAGATCAAGAGAAACAAGATTCAAGTCGTGATCGAGGGAAAAATAAAGTTTACGAGGAATAGGCTCGATTGCTAATATTTTGTATCGAGGTAAGTTCATGTGTAAAAAAGGTAACATAATTTTTATTTTAAGTGATTTAATGTTATTTATATGATATGATACTTATTATCATGAAATATTATGCTTTGTGAATTATTATTTGGTAATATGCAAATTATGTAAACAACTTGATAAGTATAAGATGCTAGCGAGTATCGGTTTATACATTTCGAAGAAGGCGATCAAAATGTGTAATTGAGAAGAATACCGTTTGAACCTTGGGAATAGATTAGGGTACAAGTGACATGTCACTAGGATGGTTGAGTTTCAAACTCGTTGAGTTGAGTCTGAGTTCGTGAGATGTAACTAGGCATCCGAGCTCGTTGAGTTGAGTCCGAGTTCACTTATGGATGCGAATGCCTGAGCTCGTTGAGTTGAGTCCGAGTTCGTTTATGGGCGGGTTACATGGTAGCTTGACTACATAAATTTCAAAAGCTATTGAGCTTGTTTAGCTATGAGTATAGCACTTACGTGCACACTATCCGCGTATCCGAAATTATGTTCCGATGTGTTCAACGGGAGAATCCTAAGAGAAAAGGGAGAGTACTTAAAACGAAAGTGATTGACGATGAATATGTTGAAGAAGTGAAAATGGACAGGTATGAGTTTAATCCTTGGTTGTGAATTTGGTAAGACAAAATTGTGGTAAGATAGTAACTATTCTTATGACATGAGTGTCTTAATGATGATTATGTTGGATTGCATGATCATGTTACTTATTATTTGCATGTGAACTTACTAAGCTTTTATGCTTACTCCCTCCTTTTCATTCATTGTAGTTTTGACAAGCTGGCTTGAGAATCGGGATAGGTCGAAGGCTCGCTCACACTATTCGAAGACCTAAATTGGTAAAATGGCTTGTATATTTTGAGTGTGGCATGTATAGCACTAAACTCACTTTGTGTAAATAATCTTATGATATGGTTATGGTTTGGTATGAAAAGGTTTGGAAATGATTAGTCATTGGAATGGACAATCTAGATCATATTTGATGTCATGTATGTTTAATGTGTTACTTAGTCTATGGAAAACCATAAAATGGTGAAATTGGTTATAAAACAGAATCACATAGCAGCAGTGACGTGAATTGGAAAAATCACTAAAAATAGTAGAAATAGAATTAGATGATGAATAAAATATTTAATTTAAGCTTAATGAATCTATATTCATTTGGAAGAAACAAAATAGGTAAAAGAGTTGTATTTTATAAGATATTTAATTTTTTGTGAAACAGGGCCAGAGCAATTTCTGCATCCCCTGTTCTGACTTTGGAAATTCACCAAAACTTGTACAAAAATAATTAGAAGTTATGATTTATATGTACATATTCCTTATTGAGTATATTTTTAAGAGATACAAATAAAATAGTCTTTTGAGTTCTGTACAAAGAGGAAAGTGGTTCGTAGTGAACAGAGGTCAAAGCAGTCGAATGCGGAAACAGGATAAACTTTAACTAATAAACTGTACTAATTGGCTTGACCAAAAATTATATAAAAAAATTAGTAGATATATATATGAGTCTAGTTTCATGTAAAATTTACGGATATTAATTTCGAGTTTTATAACTCGATATATGAATTTTTAAGCGACTGTGACGCATTTAGCCAGCTTGTCTGGAATTCCTAAAATAAATTGTTTGAGTTGTTTAATTAATGAATTAAGCCCGTTAACACCTCATGCTTGACTCCGGCAATGGTCTCGGGTACTGGGGCGTTATAGGAACAGTAGCTTCAAGACCACAAATCTAAATTTGAAATAATTATTTTATTATTTTAATGTTTACAGCATGATTGAATGATTGTGTGAAAGTTTCATTTAGAAATTTTATAGTTTGATTAGTCAATTTGATAAAAAGGACTAAATCGCGTAAAGTGTAAAAGTGCTGTTATAATAGCTAAAGGTATTAAATACCTATAGAACCCTAGATTAAGAGTCTTTAAGTGGTAATTAGACCATTTTAATTGTAAGTGGATAAAGATTGGCTTGTATTATATGATTTTAATGAATTATAATTAAGGCTAAATTGGTAATTTAGTTAATAAAGAAAAATTAAGTAAAATACAACATGGCTATCATCTTCAACCTATTATCAAAAGAAAAAGAAGCCATTTTGTCCACTTAGAGTTCGATCAATTGAAAGCTTAATCGATCAAGAAAACTAAAATTTAGATCTAGATCGTGGGAAAACTAAAGTTATCAACTAATCAACTTATTCCGTTGTTTTCACATCTGAGGTAAGTTCGTATGCAATGAGATTTATTATAATCGTGTTTAAATGCGTTGATATTGCATAAATTGTGATTATGATCTTATGGATACGCTAGACGAAGATTCGGCATTGAAAATCCCAGTTGAACCTTAGGAATAGATTAGGATACTAGTGACACGTCATTAGGAGATACATTGTGTAACAACCCTTACCCGTATCTGACGCCTAGACAGGGTCTGAGGCATTATCGGACTCAATCATAAACATTCATACAAAACCAGGCCATAAAATTTCATTCAATATCAAATCATTCATAACATGCATCTCGTCCCTTATATGGGCCCACGAGGCCCAAAACGTATATTGGGTGTGGTTCGGGACTAAACCGAGAACTTTCAAAACTTTTGTAACACTTAGAAAATTTTCTTGTTTTCGAGGGTCACATGCCCGTATGGGTAAGCCATGTGGTCACACACGCCCGTGTGGCTTGGGAAACGCCCATGTCTTCAGCCCGTGTAACTCTCTGTTTATGACGTCATCAACTAAATAGGGTCACATAGCCAAGTCACACGCTCGTGTGCTTAGGCCGTTTGGCGAATTAAATTCCAAAAATTCAGGTACAGACTTCACACGGCCTTGGCACATGCCCAAGTCTTGAGGCCTTGTCCTTCACACGGCTGAGACACACGACAGTGTCTCTTCCTATGTGTTTACTATTGGGCATTCTATTTTACCTAATTAGGGTGCAAGAGACACACGGCCGGATCACACACCCATGGGACAAACTGTGTGTCACACACGGTCTAGACACACGCTTCTGTGCCTACCTATGTGGACAACTTTGAGGCTATTTTCCAAGCCTTTTTTCAGCCTCAATAACACATGCACACTTACTCATCTCAATGACATCCTACATGGCATAAATGAGCACTTACACATTCAAAAACATGGCTCTTGGGACAGATTGTGTGTCACACACGGTCTAGACACATGCCTATGTGCCTACCCGTGTGGACAACTTTGAGGCTATTTTCCAAGCCTTTTGTCACCCTCAATAAAACATGCACACTTACTCATCTCAATGACATCCTACATGGCATAAATGAGCACTTACACATTCAAAAACATGGCTCATGCATATCAACTTCTTATCAATTTATACTTGCTTAAGACTTCATATTTTATTTAGACTAAGCTTACCAAATCACATGCAATATGAAACATCAATTGACTTCCCTTTTATACATTCATGCCTTAGTTGTTATTATGCCATTTACTCACATTTCTATCATCAAACATCCATGATCATATCCACAATTCATCCATGCCAAATGGATTTAACCACAACATAAGTGAGCATAGCACATGTATGCATGTATGAATAGGATTACATCCTCATAATTAATATGGGCCATATCTCATGGCCATATACAAAATGAAACATCAAATCTTTATAAGCCAACACATTTGGCTACACAAATATGACATATAACAAAAAGACCAAGTCCCTGTACATGTCATACTTAAAATACTTGAATTTTACTATACCCAAAAGATTAGTTTGATAGTGTCAATCGAGCTCCAACGTCCTTCGACCCCTGAGCTAGTTTGGCGATACTATAAGAAAATGGAAAAGAAAGGGGAGTAAGCATAAAGCTTAGTAAGTTTGCATGTAAATAATTAACAACATTAACCATGCATTATTATACACATAACATAATAATATTTATCACAATGTCAACAAGTATCATAGGTACATTTTAAGTCATGCCATTTACATAATGTACAATGAAACTCATGATCATAATTCATTCATTCACTTCTTCCGAGGTCTCATCGATTCATAATATCAATGTTTATGAGCTTTGCGTGTGTACCTATACCCTTTCAACATGATCATACCTTGTCATCTCTTTGACATAATCGTTGGATTACCCGTTGAACCACTTGGAATACTAAAGGATACTCAGGAACTCTCATACTCACGGTAGGATGCCAATGCCATATCCCAGATATGGTCTTACATAGAATCATATATCGATGCCAATGCCATCTCCCAGACATAGTCTTACATGGGATCATAGATCGATGCTAATGCCATGTCCCAGACACGGTCTTATATGGGATCACATATCGCTGCCGATAGCCCAATTATGGTCTTACACGAACTTAAATATCGATGCCAAAGCCATGTCCCAGACATGGTCTTACATGGGAATGCACATAACCCTAATGTCATGACATTTGTATCCTAACTATTCCTAAGATTCAACTAGGGTTTCGAGATATCAAACTTAATCAAATCGTCATTGAGTCATCATTAATTAAATCCAAAAAGACAATTACACAATTCATGCAATATTAAAGCATTAAAAACATAATAATGTAATGTTGCATTATTTACACACGAACTTACCTCGGTACCAAAATATGGCTAACTATTTGATTTAGTCCACAACCTTGTTCTTTCCTCAGTTTAGGTCCGGACTCCGTTTTTCTTGACCTATAATATCAAATTTCACTTATTTAATTATCACATTGTTCAAATCAGTCCATAAATCATACTATGGCAAAATTACAATTTGCCCCTAGGCTCGTAAAATGAAATGTGTTCATTTTCTTTGTTACACAAGCCTAGCCGAACGTATAACATATTCATAGCAACCCACATTTCTCATTAAATCATACATCTTACTACTCATTTACAATCTTTACAATTAAGTTTTTTTTAGCCATTTTCACTAGAAATCACTTGGTAAAAGATGTTAAACACACATCAAACTTCCATAATCTACCATGAGACATCAAAATACATGCATGTCATACATGGGTCAAATTTCAAACATGAACCCTTCTTCAAAATATGGTTAGAAATAGGTCAATCGAGTTACGAGGGTTTCAAAAATGTAAAGATCATTAAAAACGAGGCTAGGATGCACTTACTATTGAGCTTGAAAGTTGAAGAAACCCTAGCTATGGAACACTTAGAATTGTCGGTACACATGAAGAAGATTGACATCAATTTTGAATTATTTTTTCCTTTTTATTCTTTTATTAACCAAATGACAAAAATGCCCTTAAGGCCTTTCGTTCAAATTTTTCCTATTCATGCCTATTTTTTTCCATAAATATAGAAATTGGAAAAATTACTACTTAAGGACCTCTAATTAATAATCCACGGCAATTTCATGCTTAAAGCTTCTAGAACTCACATTTCGCAACTTTTGCAATTTAGTCCTAAATGTCAAATTGGGCACTTTTTCAATAGAATTTCTTCATGAAATTTTCACAAAAGCATGCAATCATATCATAGACCTCATAAGAATTATAAAATAATTATTTCTACGTGGGATTTTTGGTCTTGAAACCACTGTTCTGACTAGGCCCTAATTCGGGATGTTACAACTCTCCCCTCCTTAGGGATTTTCGTCCCCGAAAATCTTACCGGTAAAAAGGTTTGGATATTGGTTTCTCATGTTTTACTCGGTCTCTCATGTAGCCTCTTCAACCCCATGTCTTTCCCGTAATACTTTCACAAGGGCAATACATTTATTCCTCAATTGTTTGACTTCTCCAACCAAACCAGCTTTTCGCCATAAGTCATATCCGGTCGAATCTCAACCTCTATTGGTGAAATCACATGCGAAGGACCAGATCGGTATCGATGCAAATTAGACACATGGAATACATCATGAATTCTTTCCAACTTAGATGGCAAAGCCAACCGATATGCTATCAGTCCTATACTTTTAGTGATCATGTACGATCTAATAAAGCATAGACTTAATTTGCCTTTCTGGCCAAACCTCAAAACTTTCTTCCACAAAGATACTTTCAAGAATACCTTATCACTGACTTGAAACTCAATCTCTTTCTGTTTCAAATTCGCGTAGGATTTCTATCTATCTAAAGTGGCTTTCAAACAATCACGTATTATCTTTACCTTTTCTTTAGTTTCTCTCACTAAATCAACTCCGTGAATCTGATTCTCTCTGAGTTTGTCCAATACAAGGGTGTTTGGCACTTATGCCCATACAATGCCTCATACGGCGCCATTTTTAAACTCGACTGAAAACTGTTGTTGTAGGCAAATTCTACCAACGGTAAGTACTTTTCCCAACTACCTTGGAACTCAAGAACACAACACCATAACATATCTTCAAGAATTTGAATTACCCTTTAGGATTGACCGTCAGTTTGCGGATGGAAAGCGGTACTAAAATTCAAATTTGTACCTAAAGCCTCTTGAACATTTTTTCCAAAACCGCAAAGTGAACCTTGGATCTCTATCCGATATAATCGATAAAGGTACTCTGTGCAATCTCACTATTTCATAAATATATAACTCAGCTAACTTATCAAGTGAGTAGTCGGTAAGTACCGGTATAAAGTGAGCTGACTTTGTCAATCAATCTACAACAACCCATACAACATCTTTCTTTCTCGGTGTCAAAGGTAAACCCGTCACAAAATCCATAGTAATACAGTCCCACTTCCTATCGGGAACCATCACAGGCTGAGGTAAGCCTGAATGTACTTGGTGATCAGCTTTTACTTGCTGAAAATCAGGCATCTCGAAACAAACTTGGAAATATCTCTTTTCATACTTGGCCACTAATATAGTTTCTTCAAATCATTGTACATTTTTGTACTTCCCGAATGTATAGACAAACAACCAATATGTGCCTCATGCAAAATCTTCTGAATCAACTTGATATTTTTAGGAATACAAATACTATCTCAAAACATTAAGCAACCATCGAAACTAATCAAAAAATATGATTTAATACTCGATTCACACTGAGCTCTCTTGTTTTGCAACTCACTGTCACTTTTCTAAGCTTCATAAATCTCTTTGAGAAACATCGGCCTAGCTCTCAACTTAGCTAGAATTGAACCATCATCTGAATAAGCCAACCGTGTATTCATAGCCTTTAAAACAAATAACAACTTCCTACTCAAAGCATCAACGACCATATTTGCCTTTCCCGGGTGGTAGTCAATCACTAACTCGTAATCTTTTATCAACTTTAGCCATCTCCTAGTTCAAATCCTTTTAAGTCATCAAGTACTTTAGACTTTTATGGTCAGTTAATACTCGACATTTCTCGACATACAAATGTCTCCAAATCTTCAACGCAAACACAATGGCAGCTACCTCAAACTCATGGGTCGGGTAGTCCTTCTCATACGGTTTCAGCTGCCTCGAGGCATAAACTATCACCTTACCATCATGCATAAGTACACAACCCAATCCATTCAAAGACGTGCCACTATAAACCACAAATTCTTTTCCCAATTCAGGTTGTACTAAAATCGGTGCCTTAGTAAACAATGCCTTTAGTTTCTCAAAACTCTGTTAGCACCTTTTGGTCCATTCGAACTTGATATCTTTCTATAACAACTTCATCATTGGAGTAGCAATCATGGAAAATCCTTTAACAAACCGTCTGTAATAACCGGCTAAGCCTAGAAAGCTTCTAACCTTAGTTACATTCCTTAGCAGTTTCCATTCAACAATAGCCGATATCTTACTCGGGTCAACTCTAATACCATCGCCAAAAACAATGTGACCCAAAAATCCAACTTCTCTAAGCCAAAATTCACTTTTAATAAAATTAGCATACAACTATTTGTCTCTTAAAGTTTGCAAAATTTTTCTCAAGTGCTCGGCATGCTCAGTCTCATCATGAGAATAAATCAGTATATCGTCAATGAAAACAACCACAAATTTATCCAAATATGGTAAAAAAATTAGTTCGTTCAATCCATAAATACTGCGGGAGCATTCATTAAACCAAATGGCATAACAAAAAATTCATAGTGACCATACGTCGTCTAAAAACAAGTTTTCAGCACATCCAAGTCCTTAGCTCTCAACTGGTAATAACCAAACCTCAAGTCTATCTTTGAAAATACTGTGGCTCCCTTCAAATGGTCAAACAAGTCACCAATTCTTGGCAAGGGATACTTGTTCTTTATAGTTGCCTTATTGAGCTGTCGGTAGTCAATACACAATCTCATTGAAGCATCTTTCTTTTTCACAAATTGTACCGGCGCGCCCCACGGAGAATAACTAGGTCTCGCAAAACCTTTATCTGTTAATTCTAGCAACTTAAATTTCAACTCCTTTAAGTTCGTCGGAGCCATCCTATACGGAGCAATCAAAATAGGTGCAATACCAAGAATTAAATCAATACCAAACTCAACTTCCCTAATTGGAGGTAATCTGGGCAACTCTTTCGGAAACACATCTGGATACTCACATACTACTGGCACTGATTCAATTTCCAACTCAGACTCTTTTGTATTCAACACAAAGACAAGATAAGCTTCATAACCCTTTCTTATACATTTCTAAGCAGTCATAGAAGAAATCACTACAAGCAAGCTATTCGATTCATCTGGTTCAACCCGAAGAATATCACTACTTTCACATTTTAATTCAATTATTTTCCTACCACAGTTTATCACTACATGATGCATGGTCAACCAATCCATACCAAGTATTATATCAAATTCATCAAACGGAAAAAGCATAAGATTAGCTAGGAAACAATGGCCTTTAACCATTAAAGGGTAATTTCTACATACTTTGTCAACTAACACATGCTTGCCTAGAGGGTTTGACACTTTTATCACAAATTCTGTAGACTCAACAGGCATATTCATGCTAGACACCAATTTCAAACAAATATATGAATGGGTAGATCTCGGATCAATCAAAGCAACAATATGAGTATCATAGAGAGAAAAAGTACCCGTAATCACATCAGGAGATGAAGCCTCTTCACGAGCGCGAATGGCATAAGTCCTCGCAGGTGCTCTACCCTCAAGTCTCATAGCCGGATCTCTAGGTGCACTTTTACTACTCATTCCATTTCCCAGATTTCTCTGCGGTCTCCCTCTAGAAATAACATTGCCCGATCTTGTACTCTAAAATCTCTCCTTTTCAACCATTTCGGGGCAATCTCTAATGAAATAATCTTGGGAACCACACTTAAAACAAGTTCCATCATTAGCTCGGCGCTCGCCTAGGTGACGTCTTCCACATTGTGAACACTCCGGTCTACTAGGTCGAGAATTAACAACACTAGCAATTGAAGTAGTCAGAGCTTTTGAAACTAAGTACTACTTACCCTTATTTCTATTTGAGTACCCAACTGAAGCACTTAAACGAGTATTAAACTCTCTCATTTTCTTAGATGAGGACTGCCGCGACTTACTTATCCGCCTTTTTTACAAATCTCGTGACTCAAACTCAGCTTTTCTTTTCTCTTTAGCCAATTCCTCGGCCTTGCAAGCTCTCTTAACCAGTACAACAAACTCTTTTAATTCTAGGATACTAACCAACAATCGGATGTCCTCATTTAATCCACCCTCAAACCTTTTACACATTATGGCCTCAGTCAATACACACTCCTGGGCATACTTACTGAGTTTTATGAACTCACGTTCATACTCTGTTACAAACATTTGGCCCTATTTTAACTCAAGAAATTCCTTTCTCTTTTGATCAATAAACCTTTGGCTAATGTACTTCTTACGAAACTCTTCTTGGAAAAATTCTCAATTAACTCTCTCCCTTGGTGCAACCGACACAAGGGTGTTCCACCACTGATAGGCCGAGTCTTTCAGGAGTGACACAACACATTTCATGCATTCCTCAGGTGTGCATGATAACTCATCAAATACTTTGATGGTATTCTCGAGCCAGAATTCTGCCCTTTTGGAATTATCATCTATACTAGCTCGAAACCCTTCGGCTCCTTGATTTCAAATTTTATACGCTAGAGGTCTATTCAATCTCATCAAATCCATACCTTGAGGTGCTACAGGAATAGGCTGAGGAATAGGTGGGGGTGGAGGGGATTGAGCGTTCGGGTTCACTCGAACGAACTCCGTATACCAGGCATGCATCATATGGAGAAAGGCTTCCCTAGCCTCTTCTCCTCCTCCCTGACTCACGGTCACGGGTCTACTCTCAACTGGCTCTGCCCCTTGAGTGGGAGCCAGTGCATTACTTTTTACATCATCAGCTTCAGCTCGGTTGGGATCCATTACTATATGAAAGCACAATTTAAAAGGTTAAGAGTCGCCACACTATCATAATTCATTTATGGAATGTATAGCTAGACTCGTACACATGCCATGTTAGTCCGAGAATTGACTAAACCTTAGTTCTGATACCACTAAATGTAACACTCCTTACCCATATCTGACACTGGGACAGGGTTCAAGGCGTTATCAGACTCAAACATAAATTTTCATACAAAACCAAGCCATAAAATTTCATTCAATATAAAACCATTCATAACATGCATCTCGTCCCTTATACGAGCCCACGAAGCCCAAAGCGTACACTTGGTATGTTTCAAGACTAAATCTAGAACTGTCAGAACTTTTGTGACACTTAGAAATTTTTCTTGTTTTGGAGGGTCACACGCCCGTGTGGGTAGGCCGTGTGGTCACACACACCCGTGTGGCTTGGAACACGCCCATGTCCTCAGCTTGTATAACTCTCGATTTATGACGTCATCAACTAAATAGGGTCACACAACCAAGCCACACACCCGTGTGCTTAGGCCATGTGGTGAATTAAATTCGAAAAAATTAGGTGCAGACTTCACACGGCCTAGGCACACTCCTAAGTCCTAAGGCCATGTCATTCATACGGCTGAGACACATAGCCATGTCTATGCCCGTGTGTTTACTACTGGGCACTTTGTTTTACCTAATTAGGGTGCAGGGGACACATGGCCGGACCACACACCTATGGGGCAGACTGTGTGTCACATACAATCTAGACACCCGCCCGTGTGCCTACCCGTGTCGACAACTTTGAGGCTATTTTCTAGGCCTTTTGTCACCCTCAATAACACATGCACACTTACTCATCTCAATGACATCCTACATGGCATAAATGAGCACTTACACATTCAAAAACATGGTTCATACGTATCAACTTCTTATCAAATTATACCTGTTTAAGACTTCATATTTTATTTAGACTAAGCTTACCAAATCACATGCAATATGAAACATGAATTGACTTCCATTTTATACATTCATGCCTTAGTTGTTATTATGCCATTTAATCACATTTCCATCATCAAACATCCATGATTATATACACAATTCATCCATGCCAAATGGATTTAACCACAACATAAGTGAGCATAGCACATGTATGCATGTATGAATAGGATTACATCCCCATAATTAATATGGGCCATATCTCATGACCATATACAAAATGAAACATCAAGTTTTTATAAGCCAACACATTTGGCTACACAAATATGACATATAACAAAAATTCCAAGTCCTTGTACATGCCATACTTAAAATACTTGAATTTTACTATACCCAAAAGATTAGTTTGATAGAGTCAATCGAGCTCCAACGACCCTCGATCCCTGAGCTAGTTTGGCGATACTATAAGAAAATGGAAAAGAAAGGGGACTAAGCATAAAGCTTAGTAAGTTTGCATGTAAATAATTAACAAAACTAACCATGCTTTATTATACACATAACACAATAATATTTATCACAATGTCAACAAGTATCATAGGTACATTTTAAGTCATGCCATTTACATATTGTACAATGAAACTCATGATCATAATTCATTCATTCACTTCTTTTGAGGTCTCATCGATTCATAATATCAATGTTTATGAGCTTTGTTTACGTACCTGTACCATTTCTACATGATCATACCATGTCATCTCTTTGACATAATCGTTGAATTACCCGTTGAACCACTTGGAATACTAAAAGATACTCGGGAACTCTCATACACATGGTAGGATGCCAATGCCATATCCCAGATATGGTCTTACATGGGGTCACATATCGATGCCAATGCCATGTCCTAGACATGGTCTTACATAGGATAACATATTGCTGCCGATAGCCCAGCTATGGCCTTACACGAACTTACATATCGATGCCAAAGCCATGTCCCAGACATGGTCTTACATGGGAA
Organism: Gossypium longicalyx; assembly: GCA_025698465.1. NCBI lineage: Eukaryota > Viridiplantae > Streptophyta > Magnoliopsida > Malvales > Malvaceae > Gossypium > Gossypium longicalyx. The sequence goes on along the minus strand of CM047007.1, from coordinate 44,426,559 downwards.
TGGACATAACCCTGATATCATGACATTTGTATCCTAACTATTCCTAAGGTTCAACTAGGGTGTCGAGATATCAAACTTCGTTGAATCGTCATCGAGTCATCATTAATTAAATCCACAAAGACAATTACACAATTCATGAAATATTAAAGCATTAAAAACATAATAATGTAATGTTGCATTATTTACACACGAACTTACCTCAGTACCAAAATATGGCTAACTATTCGATTTAGTCCACAACCTTGTTCTTTCCTCGGTTTAGGTCCAGACTCCGTTTTTCTTGATATATAATATCAAATTTCCCTTATTTAATTATCACATTTTTCAAATCAGTCCATAAATCAAACATAGGAAAAATTACAATTTTACCACTAAACTTTCACATATTTACAATTTAGGCCCTAGACTCGTAAAATGAAATGTGTTCATTTTTGTTGTTACCCAAGCCTAGCCGAACTTATAACATTTTCATTGCAGCCCATATTTCTCATTAAATCATACATCTTACTACTCATTTACAATCTTTACAATTAAGTTCTTTTTAGCCATTTTCACTAGAAACCACTTGGTAAAAGATGTTAAACACACATCAAACTTCCATAATCTACCATGAAACATCAAAATACATGCATCCCATACATGGTTCAAGTTTCAAACATGGACCGTACGTCAAAATATGGTTAGAAATAGGTAAATCGGGTTACGAGGGTTTAAAAAATGTAAGAACATTAAAAACGAGGCTAGGATGCACTTACTATTGAGCTTGAAAGTTAAAGAAACCCTAGCTATGGAACCCTTAGAATTTTTGACACACATGAAGAAGATGGACATAAATTTTTAATTATTTTTTCCTTTTTATTCTTTTATAAACCAAATGACAAAAATTCCCTCAAGGCCTTTCTTTCAAATTTTTCCTATTCATGCCCATTTTTGTCCATAAATATAAAAATTGGACACATTGCTACTTAAGGACCTCTAATTAATAATCCATGGAAATTTCATGCTTAAAGCTTCTAGAACTCACATTTTGGAACTTTTGCAATTTAGTCCTAAATGTCAAATTGGACGCTTTTTCAATAGAATTTCTTCATAAAATTTTAACACAAGCATGCAATAATTTCATAGACCTCATAAGAATCGTAAAATAATTATTTCTACTTTGAATTTATGGTCTCAAAACCACTGTTTTGACTAGGCCCTAATTTAGGATGTTACACATTGAGTTGGCTTCGGGCCATGAGATCGACTAATTTGGCTTTACGCCATAGTATAGGTACTTAGTGTGCGAGAATCTTGAGTATCTGATTACTATTTCGAATGGTTTAATGGGTAAATGAATGATGTGGATGAGAATGAGATTGGTACGAGATGGTACAGGTATGTGCATAAACCATATTAGCTTTGAATCAAAGAAATGGTAAAGAAAGTATATAGTTTTGTAAATGAGTAATTGAAAGGTTTGTTAGTTGATGTGAATTCATGTATCTATAATAAATTGTTGAATTATGTGGTTATGATTATATCGAGTTTATTTCATACGAGTTTATTAAGCTTTATAGCTTATATGATTTATTTTTTCTATGTTTTATAGTGAATTCAAAGCTAGCTCAAATTCGGGGACCGACGGAGATTTCGTCACACTATCCTAAAATCGATTTGGTACCTTTAAGCTTATCTTTTGAGTATATGATATGTATAGGGACTTTGGTCATGTTGGTTATGTTTTGGTAATGATTTTGGCCATTTGAAATGGCCTGTAATTTTATATGTCTTGGTTTGTATATAATAGCCATGAGAGTTGGCTTATTTTGAGTTAGTTTGCTTGTGTATATGTGTATGTGCCCATAGTTTATTTTATGTAAATTGAAGTTGGTTTTGTGATGCTTATTAATAGTTGGTATTATGGAATTTGAATGTTGATATTGGTGATGTTATTTGTTTGTGAATCAAGGTAAAGAATGCCTGTTTTAAGTAGCCATATTGATGATATAAGTTTATGAGATTTTGGGTATGAATGGATTGGTCTATTTTGGAACTTGTGTGTATTGAGTAATGTTGTATAGAATATGCATGAATTAGGTTTGAATTGGCTGGTTTAAATACCTATTTATGCCATGGGATGGTCAAAATTGATATGTTATAGGTGCATTCAATTTTGGGAGGCAAATTGGCTTGGTAAATAGCCTATTTTTGTCTATACAGGCAGAGACATGAGTGTGTGTCTCAGCCGTGTGTGACACACAATTATGTTACACGGTCATGTGTCTCTTGGTATAGAAATTGAAATCAAGTCAGTATGCTCCACACGGCCTCACACATGGGTGTGTGACTTGGCCGTGTGTCATAAGTCAGTATACCCTATAGGTTTGGCACGGCCTAGCACACGGCCTGGCACACAGGCATGTATGGCCATTTTTAGGGCACACAGGCTAGTCACACAGGCGTGTGTTGGCTATGTGACCCAAATTAGAGAGCTCCACGGGGTAAGACACGGGTTAGGACACGGCTATATGCTCTTATTTTAAATGTCCACACGGCTTGTGACACGGGCGTGTCTATTGGCCGTGTGTCTGGCCACACGGGTGTGTCCCCTATTTTGAAAAAAATTTTCAAGGTTTCATGAAAGTTTTAAAAGTTGTCGATTTAATCTCAAACCACTCCCAATGTAGGTTTAGGGCCTCGTAGGCTCATGTTAGGGACAAACTGATTGACTGTGAATGAAATGTATGTGATTTGATTATTTGTATATGAAATGTATGTTTGAATGTATTATAAGTCTGGTAATGCTTCGTAACCCTATTTCAACGTTGAATACGAGTGAGGAGTGTTACAGTCTAATAAGAGTTTGCCTATTGAGTCAACTGAATTTGTGACTAAAGTATTGAACTCCATAGGTAAGTATGTCCTAGTTGATAAAGTTTGTAAGAATTGTCCTTTGATGACTCAAGGTTACTTTTTTTTGGCAAATTTGATGCTTTTACCGTTTGATGAATTCGATGTGATTCTAGGTATGGATTGGTTGACTCTACATAATGCTATTGTGAATTGTAGATGAAAGACTATTGAATTGAAATGTCAGATTAATGAAATTCTTCGAATTGAATCTGATGAGTCGAGTGAGTTGCCTGTTGTAATATCGGCAATGTTAGCTAAGAAATATGTAAGAAAGGGTTGCAATGGTTATCTTGTGTATGTACTAGATACAAAATTGTCTGAATCGAAGATTGAATAAATACCAGTGGTTTGTAAATATCCGGATGTGTTTCCAGAAGAGTTGTCTAGGTTGCCACCGATCAGAGTTGTCGAGTTTGTTATTGAATTAGTACTGGGAACATCACTAATATTGATAGCTCCGTACAGAATGGCTCCGACAGAATTGAAAGAGTTGAAATCTTAGTTGCAAGAGTTAACAAATAGAGGTTTTGCACGACCAAGTTTTTCGCCTGGGGTGCACCAGTTTTGTTTGTAAAGAAAAAGGATGGATCATTGAGACTATGTATCGACTATCGTCAGCTGAACAAGGTTACAATTAAAAATAAGTATCCTTTACCAAGAATTGATGATTTGTTTGATCAGTTGAATGGAGCAACTGTATTTTCGAAGATTGATCTGAGATCTTTCTATTATCAGTTGCAAGTTAAAGATTTCGATGTGTCGAAAACTACGTTTAGAACAAGGCACGGGCATTATGAATTTCCTGTTTTACCATTCGGATTAACTAATGCTCCTGCAATTTTTATGGATTTGATGAATCAAATCTTTAGACTATATTTGGACAGATTTGTTGTTGTATTCATTGATGACATTCTGATCTATTCCCGAGATGTATCTGAACATGCTGAACATTTGATGATTGTATTACAAACCTTGAGAGATAAGCAACTATTTGTTAAATTTAACAAATGCGAGTTTTGGCTTCAAGAAGTTGGATTTTTGGGACATATTGTTTTAGTGGAAGGCATCCGAGTTGATCTGAGTAAGATTTCAGCAGTTGTTGATTGGAAACCACCAAGAAATGTGTCTGAAGTCAGAAGTTTTCTAGGACTAGCTAATTACTATCATCGTTTTGTAAAAGGGTTCTTGATGATTGGTATAGAAAGATATAAAGTTCGAATGGTTTGAGAAATGCCAATAGAGTTTTGAAAAGTTGAAAGCATTGTTAACTAAGGCATTAGTTTTAGTTCAACCTAAATAGGGTAAATAATTTTTTATTTTCAGTGATGCGTCATTGAACGGTTTGAGCTGTGTTTTGATGTAAGAGGGCAAAGTGATAGCTTATGCTTCTAGATTGTTAAAATCGCATGAAAAGAATTATCCGACGCACGACTTGGAGTTGGCTGCTATTATATTTGCATTGAAAATTTGGTGACATCATTTATTCGGTGAAAAGTGCCATATCTTTACCAACCACAAGAATTTGAAGTATATAATAACGTAAAAAGATTTGAAATTGTGACAATGAAGATGGCTCGAATTGTTGAAAGACTATGAATTAGTGATTGATTATCATCCTGGGAAAGTGAATGTAGTTGCGGATACTCTAGGTAAAAAATCTTTATTTACTTTGCGGGAAATGAATAAACGGTTAACTTTGTTTGATGATGGTTCGATTTTATCTAAGTTAAAAGCTAAACCGTTATTTCATCAGCAAATTTGTGAAGCTTAGAAGCGTGATAATGAATTGCAAGCTAAAAGAGTGCAGTGCGAATGGACTACTGATTCAGAGTATCAGATCGGATCTGATAATTGTTTAATGTTTCGAGATAGAATTTATGTACTAAAGAATCCTGAGCTTATTCAGAAAATTCTACACGAAGCACACAGTGGTTGTTTGTCTGTTAATCCGGGGAGTATTAAAATGTACAATGATTTGAAATAGTTATACATGTAGTCAGGTATGAAACGAGACATTTTAGAGTTTGTGCCAAAATGCTTGGTTAGTCAACAAGTCAAAGCTGAACATTAAGTGCCTTTGGGACTACTACAACCAGTGATGATACCAGAGTGGAAATGGATAGAGTTACAATGGATTTCGTATCAGGATTACCCCTGTCTCTAAAAAATAAAGATGCTATTTGGGTTGTTGTTGATAGACTGACGAAATCTGCACATTTCATTCTGGTACGTACAAATTTTTTGCTTTATAGATTAGTTGAATTGTATATCTTTGAGATAATTATGTTGCACGGGGTACCAATTTCTATAATTTTGGATAGAGATCCGAGGTTTACGTAGTGATTTTGGAAGAAATTGCAAGAAGCTTTGGGTATGCGATTGCACTTTAGTATTGCATTTCATCCTCAAACCGACGGTCAGTCTGAAAGAGTAATTTAGATTCTCGATGATATGCTTTGTTGTTATGTTTTAGAGTTTGAAGGCAACTGGGAGAAATATTTACCGTTTATTGAATTTGGGTATAGCAATAGTTTTCAATCGAGCATAAAGATGGCACCGTATGAAGCATTGTATGATCACAAATGTCAAACTCCATTGTACTAGACTGAGCTTAGTGAGAAAAAGATTCACGGGGTTGATTTGGTTAGAGAGACCGAAGAGAAACTGAAAGTAATCCGAGATAGTTTGAAAGCAGCTTCGGATTGACAGAAATCGTATACAGATTTGAAACGTAAAGACATTTAATTTCAAATCGGCAACAAAGTATTTTTGAATATATCTCCGTGGAAAAATATTCTTCGTTTTAGTCACAAAGGAAAATTGAGTCCGCAATTTATCGAGTCGTACGAAATTATCGAAAGAATAGGGTCAGTAGCATATTGACTAGCTTTACTGTTAGAGCTAAAAAAGATTCACAATGTATTTCATATGTCGATGTTATGCCAATATAGATCAGATCCATCGTATATCATTTCTCTGACGTAGATTGAAATTCAGCTTGATATGGTGTATAGCGAAAAACTGATTAGAATTTTAACTCGAGAAGTTAAAGAGTTGAGAAATAAAAGCAGGTTCTATGGCAATGACACGGTGTCGAAGAAGCTATGTGGAAACCCCAGGAAGCTATGAGAAAATAGTACCCTAACCTCTTTTCTGGAAAAATTTTTGGGGATGAAAACTCCTAAATGAGGAGAGTTGTAACAGCCATTTTTTAGTCAAATCAAAATAGTGGTTTTAAAACCAAAAATTCGAGGTCAAAATAATTATTTTATTATTATTTTAATGTCTACAGCATCATAGTATGATTGTGTGAAAATTTTGTTAAGAAATTTTATCGTTTGAATACTTATTTGATAAAAAGGACTGAATCGCGTAAAATGTAAATGTTGCATTCTATTAGCTAAAGGTGTCTAATAGCTATAAAAATTTAATGTGGAGGTCCTTAAGTATTAATTAGCTCATTTATAAAGTTAGTGGACATTCATGGATAAGATTAAAGGAATTTTAATGAATTAAAACAAATGCCAAATAAGTAAATTAATAAATTAACTTAAGTAAACTAATAATAATAAGGGTATCATCTTCCTAATTTTCCTATCACCACCGAAAATTCATATTGGAGAAGCCATAACTAGGGTTTGAAGCTTCAGTCACTTGCTAGCTTGCATGTAAGTTCATTTTTGTCCCGCTTTTTAATGATTTCTATGTTTTTGAGATCGTTACAGCTTAATCTATCTAGCCCAGGGACTAATTTGCAAAATTGTTAAAATTTTAGGTTTTTTACCATTGATGAATATAGGTGTATTTTGATGTTTGATGATGGAAAATATATGGTTGTTGTTAGATAAACAATATTTGTTAAGCGATTTTTGGTAAAATTGTCAAATAAGGATTCATTTGTGAAATGTGTAAATTTTGTGGTGGAAATGTGAAATAAATGAAGATATAGGCTACTATGGTAATAGGGGAAATTCGACTAACATGGGTTGGGACCTAATTGCATGAATTTGTATTTTTATGAGCTAGGGACTTAATTGTAAAGATGTTGAACTATTATGGCAAAAAGTGTAAGTTTGTCATAATGTGATTTTTGGGCTAAATTGAATAGAATGATAATTGAATAAGTTATATTTGATATTATATAGATTAAGAAAAATGAAGTTCGGATCTAGATCGGGGGAAAAACAAAGTATTGGACTAGTCGATCCATTCATCGTTTTTGTGAATCAAGGTAAGTTCGTATGTTAATAAGCATTAATATAATTGTATTTTAAATGCTTTATTATTGAATTAATTATGAATATGACCTTACGAATACGTTCGACGAAGATTCAGCAATGTGAAATCCCTGTTGAACCTTTGGAATAGATTAGGATACAAATGACATGTCATTAGGGCTTATATGTTTGGGTGCTGGTCTATACGTTCCACAGGTGGTTGAGTTATCCGACATGTGTTACGGATTCTAATCAATTTCTATGAGCAGCATCATGTAGCTACGTCATGACCGTCAACTTGTGTGAGGAGACTCGTTGACAGTTCAAGAGTGAACATTATATGAGATATGAGATTGGGATAGCTTCGACTATGTATTTGGCACTTAGGGTGTGAGATTCCCGGGTATCCAATATTATTTCAGATGGTTCAACGGGTATATCAAAGACATGGATGAATGTGAGATTGATATGAGTTGATATAGGTATGTACATGAATCGTACAAGCATTGAATTGAAGAAACTTGTGAATTTCATATCTAACCTTGTGAATGAATATGTGATAGGTTTGTGGAGCAATATGAATTACATTATGATATGTTTAATTACCTAAATTGTGTATGTGTGGTAAGTTGAGTTTATTACTATACGAATTTACTAAGCTTTATAACTTACTTTTTTGCCTTTCTGTGTTTTATAGTGAATATTGATGCTTGCTCGGATTTGGGAGTTGTCGGAGATCTCACCACACTATCAAGCTTCCATTTTGGTACTTTTGAACTTGTGATTTTGGTTATATGGCATGTATAAAAGTTATGGTCATTTTGGTATATATGTTAGTAATGGATTTAGCCATTTGATTTGGCCTGTAAATGATGAATGGTTAGTTATGTGTATAGCTATGTAAATTGGCTTATTTTGGCATGCTTGATGATTTATATATATAGGTGCAAATGACCTTATGTTATGTTGTTGGTAATGGCTATGTGATGTTTATTATGAATTGGTAATTTGAGTAACATATAGTTGAAATTTGGAGATTTGGTATGCATATGAATTGAGGTAAGAAAGTGCATATTTGAAGTTAACTAGTTAAGTGATTTGTGAATGTGAATTTAGTATGATTTGAATTGGCAAAATATGATGTGATGAGTCATATAGTTCTTGGTATTGAAATAGCATAAATTAGACTTGGTTGAGATTTGTTGGAATGCCTATTTATGCCATGTTATATGCCATTTGGTTTGTGTAGGTGATTGAAACTTTTGGTGAGAAAGATGGCTTGGTAAATAGCCTATTTTTGTCCACACGGGTGCGTGTCTCAGTCGTGTGTGACACATGGTCAAGTGACATGGCTGTGTGTTCCGTGGTGTTAAAATTTTCGCCAATGCTAGGACTTAAACCCTTGACTTTCTGCTTGCTACCAACGCCTTTTGCCACTAGGCCAAGCATTTCCTTGTGTTAGATTTTACCAGGTCCTATTAATAAGCCTTCCACCTAATGCTTAGGGTCCTTTGGAAAAAAAATGCAAATTTTTGCTAAAGCCCTAGATCGAACCCAAGACTTTTTTCCACACTACCAACCCTTCCTAAATCACTTAACAATTAAATAAACATCCAATTATAAAATATTTAAACACATTAAGTTATTTAATCCGCCTTTTAACCAATCCCAAACACAAGGCCCATTACTTCTAGGCCCAAAATTTAGGGTGTTACAACGAGGCCCTAAACATGCTTTAGAAGTGGTTCAGGACTAAACTGATAGCTCAAGAAATTTTTGAAACACTTGGAAAATTTTCCAAAATACAAGGGACAACACTCGTGTGGCTCGGTCGTGTAACAGCCCGATTTAGACCCTAATCAGAACGGTGGTTTCGGGACCACGAATCTAAGTCAGAAAAATATTTAAAAATTATTCTCTGTCTTTATTTTGTGTGTATTTATGTCAGTGAAATTTTCGTGATTTAATTTTGTCGTTTGAGTGTCTAATTAAAAAAAAGGACTTAATCGCGTAAAACGAAAATTAGGTGGTAATTTGTTTAAGGGCCGAATTATTTGTGGTTTTCTAGGTTAGGGTGTTTATGTTGTAATTACTCCATTTGCATGTTGTTTGGACGGTAATAGCCATATATATTATGATTTTATTATTATTTCATAAAGGTTAAAATTGCAAATGAAATAATATGTATAATATATCTTATAATAACATAATCAAAAACCATGTTTTATATTTCTTCACTATTGCCAAAACATAAACAAGAAAGAAAAGAAAAATAAATCTGGGGTTCGACCTTGTTCAAGCTAGATTAAGGTATGTGTTCAGCTCGAATTTTGATAATTTCTACGTTTTTAAGATCGTTGCTTCGAGTACTACAAAATCCATGCTTGAATTTTTTATTTTGGTGAATATTTTGAGTTATGCCATTGTTGAGAGCTTGTGATTTTTGTTGTTTGATGATGAAATATGAAAGATATGTTTTAGATTAACATATTTTGTATTGGAGTTTTCAATGATTTTGAGTAATTAGGACTAAATTGCAAAAATAATAGTTTTAGGGACTAAAATGTGAAATAAATTAAATATATGGGCTTGTATGAACACTAGGAACATTCGGCCAAACATGGGTATCTTGAAATTTTAAATATTTTGTGTTTTGTGCAATAGGGACTAAATTGTAAAAATTGTAAATATCAGGGATAAAATGGTAATTTGCCCATTTATGTGATTTTGGACTAAATTGAATGAAAATATGTTTGAATGAGCTTAATTGGAATATGTGTAGATCAAGAACAAAAGAAATTGGATTTGGCCCGGGGAAAAACGAAAGTTGTCGACTAGCAACCCCGTCTCGTTTTACTATGTCTGAGGTAAGTTTATAAGCAAATAGATTTATAAGCAAATAGATGTACTTAGTTTTAAATAAATACAAAATATATATGCTAAAATGAAATTTGTGATTTTATTTAAGCTATAGGCGAATATGTTAAAGCTTAATTACCATGTTTCCAAATTAGTTTCGACTGAGTCACGAAGTCCGGAGGCCCCATATGAACCTTAGGAATAATTAGGATACGTATGTCATGACATAGGATTCCGGTTTCTATGTACGAGTAAGACCATGGCATCGATAAGTGATTCCGATATGTGTTTACGAGTAAGACACTGTCTGGGACAGTGGCATAGATATGTGATTACATGTAAGACCACGTCTGGGACGTTGGCATTGTACGACTTGTGTGATTATCTGAGTGTCCTATCCAATTTTGAATGGTTCATCGGGCAGAGGTAAATCGTGATCGAATGTGTACATAAGCTAAAAGGCCAGGTATGGTTAGCTGATTATCTTTTAGTATGTGTGAGACTTGAAAGTTGATAAGTTTTATGTGATGCAAAGAATAAATATATATGAATTAAACAAGTATGTTTGGTTTGAACAAATGGTATGAATATTATGAAATTAATTTTGGGTATGTATATATATGTGATCATATAAGTGTCTTCGGCCATACAAGTAGTATATGTACATGTTATTATAGTTGGATTTTTGAACTTATGTGAATAAGTATATTTGTGTTTGATTGTATAATGATATGTTAACTTAGAAAGTTGATTGACAATCGGTTAATATGATTGTGAAAGCATTCGGCCATGGTAGAAATATGTATGAAAATGTAACTATTTATTTTACTTGTAAGTTCGAAGTTAAGTTTAACGGTGTTAATATAATTCGGTTTAACTTAAAATGAATCGATTATATCTTGGAATAGTCTATTTTCTTTAGACTTACTAAGCTATGTTAGCTTACTTGGTGTATTCATGTTACTTTGTTTTATAGATTTGGAATCAAGTTACCAGCTCGGGGATCGTCAGCAAAGTCTATCACACTATCTACAGCTTCGGTATTTAAATATTTGAATTCGACTTATGGCATGTATAGGCTGGATTATATTTTGAAAATGCTGAGAGTTGCTTATGTATATAAGCCATGCGAAAATGGCTAAATTAATATATTAGTTTTCAGTTATGATAGGTAAGACTTATATTAATCTTGATTACTAAGTTGTGTGCTTTGAATGCATAATATATGTGATGAGCACTATATGTTTTGATAATGGCTAGCGTATTATGTTAAATTAGGTTTTGTAAATTCTTAGTCAAATGTTTAATGAGCTTGTCTATTGGAAATTGATGCTGGAAGTTTGGATGCATATATGATTTTTAAGCAGTAAGACTCGGCTATAAAAGAGTATTGGTATAATGTGTGTTTGGTATGTTTATTATTATTATGTGATGGAAAATATAAAATGCGGCATTATTTCAATGACGGGTGATTATGTTCTAACTTGGTTAGTTCGATTATTAAGTGATAAATAATTTAGGTGGTTCATGATTAATCTAGCCGACTATTTGATATGTGTTGGATGCTTTAATATTAAGTATGGTCTTGGCTCTTGGGTAAATGCGTGCCTTGCATATATATATGATGATTAAGTTATACATATGTTTAGTTTTATATTGAATCTATATCAAGGGCGTAATTATAATATATAAGATTTGTCTTGATGATATGTATATTCGGTCATGTAGTTCATTATGAATGACATTGGAATAATATAAATTATGAAATTAGTAGGTAAAGAGAAAGGTTTATGCATGATACAAATTTTTTATGCTCATTTATGCATTAAGTTAAAACATGCGTACATGACATTTGGCCTTGTTATATTAATTAAGTTTTTATGTGCCTTGTATATGTGTAAAGTGTTCATAGTTATAAGTGCTTATTACCTATGAGCATATGGTTATAGGAACTTGTTAAATAAGTGTAAGTAATGAATGTGTATAATGTACTAAATATATATGTATATATAGATTAGCCGATCAGACCAAGAAATGAAGTGAGTTGACTTATAACCAAATGCTTGCTTTTAGTAGTATTAATATGTAAAATATATGAGGTTCATATAGATTACCATGCTAAAGCCGTATATATGAATTTGTTGATGTATTATATTTTATATGGTTTCATGTGAACAATATGACTATATATAAACATATGATGTGGAATGTTCAAATCTAAGAGATGTATTGTAACGCTCCAAAAATCCCGAAATCCAAAAGTCCCAAAATCCAAAAATCCCGAAATCCCAAATTTTCTTTATTTTCGATTTTGATGAAAATTGTGTTTAATATTCTTATCCAAGCGATAATTTTAATAGGTCTTAGCTAAGGTTGAGTTCGAATTAAGGGGTAGAAGAAATTATAATTTAATTATTAAAAGAATCAAGGTTGGCTAGTAGTTGGGCTTTTGAATAAATGAAGAAACAATTGGACACAAAAAGAGCTTGTGGTGGAGTGGCTAAGTGACGCCACATAAGGTGTAGTGAGGTGGCGTTAGTAGCTAGCAAGGGTGTCCAAGGTTCGAATTCTAGCTTAGTATTTTTAGGATTTAATTTTGGCCTTCTAGAAGGATGGAAGTGACGTGAAGATGGTCTCCAAGTGGAGTGTTCAAAAGAGAAAATTAAGGAAAGGATCAAGGGATTATCGGGAGAAAAACGAGGAGATGAGAAGTGAGGGCTTGTAGAATTCGGTTATAGGGCTATAAATAGGTGTCGAATGGGAGGGTTGAAAAGTTAATGACGAATTTCCCTTCACTTTGTGCCAAAAACCCTTTTTCTCTTCAAGATCCAAAAAGCTGAAAACCCTCTCTTTTACTTTCTTTTCTTTCTACCAATTTCTATTCTCCTCTACACAATCTTCTTTGCCGATTTCTTCTACTACTCTTCTTCTTTAATCTGTACCAAATAAACCTTATTAACCATACTTAGTTTGAAAAGCCGAAAAACTGAATCTTTTAAGGGCCGAATACTTTTTGACCGAATCTAGTGTAAGTGTTGCTCTTCCAATCGGTTTTCTTTGTTTAGAATCGATTATTGTCTCTCACTCTTTCTAATCAACTTTGGTAGGGAATTAGTATCGGATCTTGGTTTTTAGCTCTCTGCCGAATTGCTCCTTAAGGTGTTTCGGTTTTGGTAAGTAATCTTCTCCCATTGGCTAAGGTGGTCGAATGGTCATAGTTATGGTAAGGAGACTTGTGATGGATACGGGTCACCTATTATTCGGGTTTTAATAGTTACGATTTGTGTAAATCTAGGAAATACGTGATCAAGGAAAAAGCGATTAAGGATTAGGCTCAAGGTAAGGTTAAGGTGAGGTTTCGGTTTTTGAGTAAATAAGTATTAAGCATGCGATTAATTGAAGGATGATATCGATTGTAGGTTTGGGCTAAGGAGATCGCATCACGCTTGCTTACCATGTGTGTACATACACTGCACACACACAATGAATCGGCAAAAGCTGAAAAACTGAAAAGCTGAAATGTCAAAAAGCCGAAAGTTTGGCTAGGTAGTCTTACGAGTGCGCGAACACTAGTAAGAGGGAAACTGATAGGTTGCCTGAGGTCCATGGGCGATTCCGTGGACATGGGTTGTGATTTGGCCATATGGGCCAGAATGGGCTAAATGGGCCAATGGGCTGTTGGGCCCATAATAGGCAAAAATTGAGTATTGATGCAATGTGATAGAAAGTTTGTATGTGAGCATGAATATGAATGTGACTGGGCCTAACGGACCATATAAATGTGATTTGGGCCTAATGGGCCATATACAGGTGATTTGGGCCTAATGGGCCATATGAATATGATTGGGCTTTATAGGCCATATACAGGTGATTTGGGCCTAATGGGCCATATAAATGTGATTGGGCTTCATGGGCCAGATATAGGTATGTGAATTTTTTTGGGCTTTGTAAGGGGTTTTGGGCCTAGTATATGATATCCAAATAAGACTTAATTAAAATATTGTGACCGTGGACAAGTCAAAGGGTTAAGGTGTTGCAACGGGTATATGCATGTCTAGGATTGGATCTAGGGAGAGCTTGGTACTTAAGCGGTCTTAATGACCCACCTCCTCTTCTTTGGAATCTTACCTGGTGCATAGTATTCGTTCATCTTAGCTCACGGGACTTGTTAACGGGCCAAGATAAGTGAAAACCGTAAGTAAGGGAAAATTACTGAAATGCCTCTAAGGGCAAAAATGACCAAAATACCCCTAGGTGTTGAATGTAAGTTTTGTGGATGCGACATGCATACATATGATATTTTGCTTAGGTTGCATATGGGTTGGGAATTATGGAACGGAGGATGTATATGAGGATCACATGGTTGCTTGAAAATTGTGGATTCACTGATGGCTTTTAAAGCCCAATATATAAATGAAGGTAGTTCCGCAATCGGGCTACCATGGTGTGTGGGTTGGGTGGGTCGATATTTATATCCCCACATGGTGTGATAGGGGACGAAGCCGGTGTGTAGCGGATGGATAATTTGGATGGGATTGCATTGCATGATTGATGAATGATGTTATTTTTTTTGAATGCTTGTTCTTGTCGAGGGTTGTACACACCGAGTTTTAATAAAACTCCCCCTCTTTATTTTCTTTTGTGTGATGCTCAGTAGAAGGTTCGATGTTTGGAAGGACTCTGGGTGGCTAGCTAGCAAGATGATTTGGACTTGGGTTTTTTTTATTTCAAGCATTTAAGTTTTTTCTTCTTTTTAAGTATGTTCCAGACCAGATTGTAATAAGGTTTTCATTGTTCTATTATTACTTGAATTATTATTATCTTCAATGTAATTACAAGAAGTTGAACATGGGTTTTCTAAATTATAGTATGTTTTCTACGTTTCCGCAATTAAATTTTTAAATGATAAGTTTCTTAAATGAAATGTTTCAACAAGGTTTTGCAACTGAAAGGTGTGTTTTTTTAAGTTAATTATGGTTTCTTCTATTTTAAGAAGGGTTTTCAATGAAAACACAATTTTCACTAAAACACTTCAATGTGACACACCAGATTCGGCCATAACGTCTGGGCCGATTTTGAGATGTTACATTTAGTGGTATCAGAGCCCAGGTTGCAAAACTCAGGCTGTGAATTGGGCCTTATTATTATTTGGTTTCTTTTCTACTTATTATCTGGATTTAAAAAATATATATTTTAGATCGCGATGCTTTGGAAAAAGAGAAATCTTGCTGAGCGGCACACCGAGTCTCCAACATCGAACCAAGTAAGTACTTTTATTTAAGTTTGTTTAAATTGTTTTGCAGTAGATAGTTAGAGGGCTACTTTAGATGATGGTTAGAATGGAACTAAAGCCCGTAGGATCTGGAAACTGTAGAGGATTTTCGAAAATGATCTTCTCTTTAAATATTTTCATAAAACATCGGTGTAACTATTAAACTAACTAAAACTTCATAAAATTTCTAATTCAGATAATACGCGAATTGACGATGAGTGCTAGAAGACGTGCAAGAGGCCGTGCCCGAGGCTACAGAAGTGTTAGGGCTAAATCGTTGGCATCGGGCCATATACCCGATGTTGGAGTAAAAGAGGCTCTGACCTCACCTGTGGCTGGGAATAGACAGTATGATCAGGCCGCGGGAGAAGACGAATTGTGCCAGGCAATGCTGAGGATTTTGGAAAGGATCGTTGGGCCCAATAATGGCAGCAGAAATCGGGGGTCCATTCCAAAACGACTTCGTTCGAATAGGGTTGAGATCTTTAAGGGCCTGGCTGGCGTGGCTCCTAACATGGCAGAATATTGGTTGGAGGCCACTGAAAGGATAATGGAGGATTTGGACTGCTCACTTGAGCAAAAGTTGAAAGGGGCGGTGACATTGCTTAGGGAGGAAGCCTACCAGTGGTGGTTCACAGTGAAAGAGGGCACCCAACTGGAGCGGGTCACCTGGGAGTTTTTCAAAGCTGCATTCCAAGGGAAGTATGTGGGCGCAAGCTATGTAGATGCTAGAAGGAAGGAGTTCCTAAACTTGACCTAAGGAAACAAATCAGTGGCGGAGTATGAAGCGAAATTTCTACGCCTTAGTAGGTATGCAAGAGTTATGGTGGCAACGGACTATGAGCATTGTGTTAGGTTTGAGGATGGACTTAGAGATAGCCTCAGAGTATTAATAGCTCCACAAAGGGAGCAATTTTTCTCGGAGTTGGTGGAACTTAAGGCACAGATTCAGGAATTGTTGGATCGAGAGTTCATCTGACCAAGTGTGTCTCCATGGGGAGCACCAGTGTTATTCGTGAAGAAGAAGGATGGAACCTTACGAATGTGCATCGATTATCGATAGTTAAACAAGTTAACTGTTAAGAACAAGTACCCTCTACCGAGAATTGATGATCTTTTTGATCAGTTTAGGGGAGCTTCGGTGTTCTTGAAGATTGACCTACGTCTGGGATATCACCAACTAAGGGTTAAGGAGGCCGATGTTCATAAGACAGCTTTCAGAACTCGTTATGGGCACTACGAGTTCTTGGTGATGCCATTTGGGCTGACGAACGCACCTAACACTTTCATGGATCTCATGAATCAGGTTTTCCAACCCTACTTAGATCGGTTCGTGGTAGTCTTTATAGATGACATTTTGGTGTACTCAAAAGATAAGGATGAGCATGATGCACACTTAAAGATTGCGTTGCAGACTTTAAGAAAGAAACAGCTGTATGCCAAATTCAGTAAGTGTGAATTTTGGCTAAGGGAGGTTACTTTTCTAGGACATGTGGTGTCAACCGAGGGGATTAAGGTGGATCCTCGAAAAATTGAAGCGGTGTTAAATTGGAAAACACCCAAGACGGTATCGAAAATTTGAAGTTTTTTGGGCTTGGCAGGATACTATAGGCGATTTGTTGAGGGCTTTTCTGTAATTGCTGCACCCTTAACTAAGTTATTGAGGAATGGGGTACCATTTGTTTGGATGGACAAGCAGCAAGAGAGTTTTGGAAAACTTAAGAAAGTTTTATCTGAGGCCCTTGTGTTGATTCAGCCAGTGCCTGGGAAAGAGTTTACAGTTTATAGTGATGCATCACATGTAGGCTTAGGTTGCATATTGATGCAAGAAGGAAAGGTGGTTGCGTATGCGTCACGACAACTTAAGACTCACGAGGTGAATTACCCAACCCATGATTTGGAGCTAGCTGTGGTGGTGTTCGTGCTCAAAATAAGGAGGCATTACTTATACGGGGAGAAGTGCATAATCTATTCAGACCACAAGAGTTTAAGGTACCTTCTTACCCAAAAGGAGCTAAACCTTAGGCAACGTAAGTGGGTGGAGTTATTGAAGGATTATGACTGCACAATTGAATACCACCCTGGGAAAGTGAATGTGATAGCCGATGCGTTGAGTCATAGGGCTAAGTTAGACTTGAGAGCTATGCTCGCCCGTTTAAGATTGTTGGATGATGGTAGCTTGTTAGCTGAGCTTCAAGTAAGGCTAGTGTGGGTTGAGCAGATAAGGAGTAAGCAATTAGTGGATAAGACTTTGAGTGCTCGCTTTAAACAAGTGGAGAGTGGGGAGACATCAGAATTCGGGATAAATGGTGAAGGTGTATTGTGTTTCCGTGGGAGAATGTGTGTACCAAAGGACAATGATCTAAGGCAATCTGTTCTACGGAAAGCACATAGCGGTCTCTACGCAATGCATCTTGGCAAAAAACAAGATGTATCGAAATTTGCGTGAGCTTTATTGGTGGCCTAGACTTAAGCACGAGGTTATAGAGTTCGTAGGTAAATGCTTGGTTTGTCAAAAGGTGAAAGCGGAACATCAGTTGCCCTCGAGATTGCTTCAGCTAGTGAAGATTCCACTCTGGAAGTGGGAAAGGATCACTATGGACTTTGTTAGTGGGCTACCCTTGACGCCTGCTAAGAAAGACTCGATATGGGTTATAGTGGATCGGTTAACCAAGTTTGCCCATTTTGTACCGGTTTGCACCGATTACTCGTTGCAAAAGCTGGCTAGGCTGTAAGTGGCAGAGATTGTAAGATTGCATGGAGTGCCAGTTTCCATAATATCTGATAGGGACCCGCGTTTCACTTCGCGATTTTCGAAGAAGTTGCATGAGGCATTGGGTACTAGGTTGAATTTCAATATGGCTTTCCACCCTCAAACTGATGGACAGTCGGAAAGAGTGATCCAAGTATTGGAGGATATGTTGAGGGGATGCGTGATTGAATTCTGAGGTAGTTGAGAGGACTATTTACCGTTAGCCGAATTCGCGTACAATAATAGCTACCAAGCAAGCATTGGGATGGCTCCGTATGAAGCATTGTATGGGCGAAGGTGTCAATCTCCAACTTGTTGGACAGAGTTAGGCGAACGGAGAGTTTTGAGCCCTGAGTTAGCAGCCGATATTGAGGATAAGGTAAAATTGATTCGGGATCGTTTGAAGGAGGCCTCGGATAGGCAGAAGTCGTATGCTGACCTTAAGCGTCGAGAAATAGAGTATACAGTAGGAGACTTAGTTTATCTGAAGGTCTCTCCGTGGAAGAAAGTGTTAAGGTTTGGACGAAAGGGGAAACTAAGCCCAAGGTTCATTGGGCCATATTGGGTGGTGAGACGGATTGGCCCAGTTGCTTATTAGCTGAAGTTACCTCCTAAACTAAGCTAGATCCACGACGTATTTCATGTTTCCATGCTAAGGCGGTATCGCTCAAATCTTTGTTTAGTATCGATTATTGTCCCTCACTCTTTCTAATCAACTTTGGTAGGGAATTAGTATCAGATCTTAATTTTTAGCGCTCTACCGAATTGTTCCTTAAGGTGTTACGGTTTTGGTAAGTAATCCTCTCCCATTGGCTAAGGTGGTCGAATGGTCATAGTTATGGTATGGAGACTTGTGTTGGATACGATTCACCTATTCTTCGGGTTTTAATAGATAAGATTTGTGCAGATCTAGGAACTATGTGATCAAGGAAAAAGCGATTAAGGATTGGGCTCAAGGTAAGGTTAAGGTCAGGTTTCGGTTTTTGAGTAAATAAGTATTAAGCATGAGATTAATTGAAGAATGATATCGATTGTAGGTTTGGGCTAAGGAGATCGCATCACGCTTGCTTACCAGGTGTGTACATACACTGCACACACACAATGAATCGACAAAAGCAGAAAACCCAAAAAGCTGAAATGCCAAAAAGCTGAAAGTTTGGCCACGGTAGTCTTGCGAGTGCACAGACACTCGTAAGAGGGAAATCGATAGGTTGCCTGAGGCTCACGGGTGATTCCATGGACTTGAGTTGTGATTTGGCCATTTGGGCCGGAATGGGCTAAATGGGCTCAATGGGTTGTTGGGCCCATAATAGGCAAAAACTGAGTATTGATGCTATGTGATAGAAAGTTTGTATGTGAGCATGAATATGAATGTGACTGGGCCTAACGGGCATATAAATGTGATTTGGGCCTAATGGGCCATATACAGATGATTTGTGCCTAATGGGCCATATGAATATGATTGGGCTTCATGGGCCATATACAGGTGATTTGGGCCTAATGGGCCATATGAATATTATTGAGCTTCATGGGCCAGATACAGGTATGTGAACTTGTTTGGGCTTCGTAAGCGGTTTTGGGCCTAGTATATGATATCCAAATAAGACTTAATTAAAATATTGCGACCGTGGACAAGTTAAAGGGTTAAGGTGTGGCAATGGGTATATGCATGTCTAGGATTGGATCTAGGGAGAGCTTGGTACTTAAGCGGTCTTAATGACCCACCTCCTCTTCTCTGGAATCCTACCTGGTGCATAGTATTCGTTCATCTTAGCTCACGGGACTTGTTAACGGGCCAAGATAAGTGAAAACTGTAATTAAGGGAAAATTATCGAAATGCCCCTAAGGGTAAAATGACCAAAATACCCCTAGTGTTGAATGTAAGTTTTGTGGATGCGACATGCATACATATGATATTCTGCTTAGGTTATATACGGGTTGGGAATTATGAAACGGAGGAAGTATATGAGGATCGCATGGTTGCTTGACAATCGTGGATCCACTGACGGCTTTTAAAGCCCAATATGTAAATGAAGGTAGTTCCGCAATCGGGCTACCATGGTGTGTGGGTTGGGTGGGTCGATATTTATATCCCCACACAGTGTGATGGGGGACGGAGCCGGTGTGTAGCGGATGGATAATTTGGATGGGATTGCATTGCATGATTGATGAATGATGTTGTTTTTTTTTGAATGCTTGTTCTTGTCGAGGGTTGTACACACTGACTTTGCGAAAACTCACCCCCTCTTTTATTTTATTTTCCGGTGATGCTCAGTAGAAGGTTCGATGTTTGGAAGGACTCTGGGTGGCAAGCTAGCAAGATGATTTGGACTTGGGTCTTTT
Organism: Gossypium longicalyx; assembly: GCA_025698465.1. Taxonomy (NCBI): domain Eukaryota; kingdom Viridiplantae; phylum Streptophyta; class Magnoliopsida; order Malvales; family Malvaceae; genus Gossypium; species Gossypium longicalyx. The sequence goes on along the minus strand of CM047007.1, from coordinate 44,406,221 downwards.
TTATTTCAAGCATTTAAGTTTTTTCTTCTTTTTAAGTATGTTCCAGACCAGATTGTAATAAGGTTTTCATTGTTTTATTATTACTTGAATTATTATTATCTTCAATGTAATTACAAGAAGTTGAACATGGGTTTTCTAAATTATAGTATGTTTTCTACGTTTCCGCAATTAAATTTTTAAATGATAAGTTTTCTTAAATGAAATGTTTCAACAAGGTTTTGCAACTGAAAGGTGTTTTTTTTAAGTTAATTATGGTTTCTTCTATTTTAAGAAGGGTTTTCAATGAAAACACGATTTTCGCTAAAACACTTAAATGTGACACACCAGATTCGGCCATAACGTCTGGGCCGATTTTGAGATGTTACATTTAGTGGTATCAGAGCCCAGGTTGCAAAACTCAGGCTGTGAATTGGGCCTTATTATTATTTGGTTTCTTTTCTACTTATTATTTGGATTTAAAAAATATATATTTTAGATCGCGATGCTTTGGAAAAAGAGAAATCTTGCTGAGCGGCACACCGAGTCTCCAACATCGAACCAAGTAAGTACTTTTATTTAAGTTTGTTTAAATATTTTTGCAGTAGATAGTTAGAGGGCTACTTTAGATGATAGTTAGAATGGAACTAAAGCCCGTAGGATCTGGAAACTGTAGAGGATTTTCGAAAATGATCTTCTCTTTAAATATTTTCATAAAACATCGGTGTAATTATTAAACTAACTAAAACTTCATAAAATTTCTAATTCAGATAATACGCGAATTGACGATGAGTGCTAGAAGACATGCAAGAGGCCGTGCCCGAGGCTACAGAAGTGTTAGGGCTGAATCGTTGGCATCGGGCCATATACCCGATGTTGGAGTAAAAGAGGCTCCGACCTCACCTGTGGCTGGGAGTAGAAAGTATGATCGGACCGCAGGAGAAGACGCATTGTGCCAGGCAATGCTGAGGATTTTGGAAAGGATCGTTGGGCCCAATAATGGCAGAAGAAATCGGGGGTCCATTCCAAAACAACTTCGTTCGAATAGGGTTGAGATCTTTAAGGGCCTGGCTGGCGTGGCTCCTAACATGGCAGAATATTGGTTGGAGGCCACTGAAAGGATAATGGAGGATTTGGACTGCTCACTTGAGCAAAAGTTGAAAGGGGCGGTGACATTGCTTAGGGAGGAAGCCTACCAGTGGTGGTTCACAGTAAAAGAGGGCACCCAACTGGAGCGGGTCAACTGGGAGTTTTTCAAAGCTGCATTCCAAGGGAAGTATGTGGGTGCAAGCTATGTGGATGCTAGAAGGAAGGAGTTCCTAAACTTGACCTAAGGAAACAAATCAGTGGCGGAGTATGAAGCGAAATTCTACGCCTTAGTAGGTATGCAAGAGTTATGGTAGCAACGGACTATGAGCGTTGTGTTAGGTTTGAGGATGGACTTAAAGATAGCCTCAGATTGTTAATAGCTCCACAAAGGGAGCGATTTTTCTCGGAGTTGGTGGAACTTAAGGCACAGATTCAGGAATTGTTGGATCGAGAGTTCATCTGACCAAGTGTGTCTCCATAGGGAGCACCAGTGTTATTCGTGAAGAAGAAGGATGGAACCTTACGAATGTGCATCGATTATCGATAGTTAAACAAGTTAACTGTTAAGAACAAGTACCCTCTATCGAGAATTGATGATCTTTTTGATCAGTTTAGGGGAGCTTCGGTGTTCTTGAAGATTGACCTACGTCTGGGATATCACCAACTAAGGGTTAAGGAGGCCGATGTTCATAAGACAGCTTTCAGAACTCGTTATGGGCACTACGAGTTCTTGGTGATGCCATTTGGGCTGACGAACGCACCTAACACTTTCATGGATCTCATGAATCAGGTTTTCCAACCCTACTTGGATCGGTTCGTGGTAGTCTTTATAGATGACATTTTGGTGTACTCAAAAGATAAGGATGAGCATGATGCACACTTAAGGATTGCGTTGCAGACTTTAAGAAAGAAGCAGCTGTATGCCAAATTCAGTAAGTGTGAATTTTGGCTAAGGGAGGTTACTTTTCTAGGACATGTGGTGTCAACCGAGGGGATTAAGGTGGATCCTCGAAAAATTGAAGCGATGTTAAACTGGAAAACACCCAAGACGGTATCGAAAATTTGAAGTTTTTTGGGCTTGGCAGGATACTATAGGCGATTTGTTGAGGGCTTTTCTGTAATTGCTGCACCCTTAACTAAGTTATTGAGGAATGGGGTACCATTTGTTTGGATGGACAAGCAGCAAGAGAGTTTTGGAAAACTTAAGAAAGTTTTATCTGAGGCCCTTGTGTTGATTCAGCCAGTGCCTGGGAAAGAGTTTACAGTTTATAGTGATACATCACATGTAGGCTTAGGTTGCATATTGATGCAAGAAGGAAAGGTGGTTGCGTATGCGTCACGACAACTTAAGACTCACGAGGTGAATTACCCAACCCATGATTTGGAGCTAGCTGTGGTGGTGTTCGTGCTCAAAATATGGAGGCATTACTTATACGGGGAGAAGTGCATAATCTATTCAGACCACAAGAGTTTAAGGTACCTTCTTACCCAAAAGGAGCTAAACCTTAGGCAACGTAAGTTGGTGGAGTTATTGAAGGATTATGATTGCACAATTGAATACCACCCTGGGAAAGTGAATGTGATAGCCGATACGTTGAGTCATAGGGCTAAGTTAGACTTGAGAGCTATGCTCGCCCGTTTAAGATTGTTGGATGATGGTAGCTTGTTAACTGAGCTTCAAGTAAGGCTAGTGTGGGTTGAGCAGATAAGGAGTAAGCAATTAGTGGATGAGACTTTGAGTGCTCGCTTTAAACAAGTGGAGAGTGGGGAGACATCAGAATTCGGGATAAATGGTGAAGGTGTATTGTGTTTCCGTGGGAGAATGTGTGTACCAAAGGACAATGATCTAAGGCAATCTGTTCTACGGAAAGCACATAGCGGTCTCTACGCAATGCATCTTGGCAAAAACAAGATGTATCAAAATTTGCGTGAGCTTTATTGGTGGCCTAGACTTAAGCACGAGGTTATAGAGTTCGTAGGTAAATGCTTGGTTTGTCAAAAGGTGAAAGCGGAACATCGGTTGCCTTCGAGATTGCTTGACTAGTGAAGATTCCACTGGAAGTGGGAAAGGATCAGTATGGACTTTGTTAGTGGGCTACCCTTGACACCTGCTAAGAAAGACTCGATATGGGTTATAGTGGATCGGTTAACCAAGTTTACCCATTTTGTACCGGTTTGCACCGATTACTCGTTGCAAAAAGTGGCTATTTGTAAGTGGAGAGATTGTAAGATTGCATGGAGTGCCAATTTTCATAATATCTCGATAGGGACCGCGTTTCACTTAGCGATTTTCAAGAAGTTGCATGAGGCATTGGATACTAGGTTGAATTTCAATATGGCTTTCCACCCTCAAACTGATGGACAGTCAGAAAGAGTGATCCAAGTATTGGAGGATATGTTGAGGGGATGCGTGATTGAATTCTGAGGTAGTTGAGAGGACTATTTACCGTTAGCCGAATTCGCGTACAATAATAGCTACCAAGCAAGCATTGGGATGGCTCCGTATGAAAACCTTTGTATGGCGAAGGTGTCAATCTCCAACTTGTTGGACAGAGTTAGCTTAACGGAGAGTTTTGAGCCCTGAGTTAGTAGCCGATATTGAGGATAAGGTAAAATTGATTCGGGATCGTTTGAAGGAGGCCTCGGATAGGCAGAAGTCGTATGCTGACCTTAAGCGTCGAGAAATAGAGTATACAGTAGGAGACTTAGTTTTTCTGAAGGTCTCTCCGTGGAAGAAAGTGTTAAGGTTTGGACGAAAGGGGAAACTAAGCCCAAGGTTCATTGGGCCATATTGGGTGGTGAGACGGATTGGCCCAATTGCTTATTAGCTGAAGTTACCTCCTAAACTAAGCTAGATCCACGACGTATTTCATGTTTCCATGCTAAGGCGGTATCGCTCAAATCCTTCACTTGTCGTGGCGGTGGAAGAAATTGAAGTTAGGCCAGACCTGACTTTCGAGGAAGAGCCCATACAAGTAATTGGTCAAGATGTCAAAGTACTGAGAAGGAAGTCTGTTCCATTGGTCAAAGTACTTTGGCGGAATCACAAGGCTGAGGAGGCTACTTGGGAACCTGAAAAAGTGATGCGACATCAATATCCTCAACTGATTAAATAAGGAAAATTTTGAGGATGAAATTTCTTTTAGGGGGTGGAGTTGTAACGCCCCAAAAATGCTGAAATCCAAAAGTCTCAAAATCCAAAAATCCTGAAATCCTAAATTTTCTTTATTTTCGATTTTGATGAAAATTGTGTTTAATATTCTTATCCAAGTGATAATTTTAGTAGGTCTTAGCTAAGATTGAGTTCGAATTAAGGGGTAGAAGAAATTATAATTTAATTAGTAAAAGAATCAAGGTTGGCTAGTAGTTGGGCTTTTGAATAAATGAAGAAACAATTGGACACAAAAAGAGCCTGTGGTGGAGTGGCTAAGTGACGCCACATAAGGTGTAGTGATGTGGCATTAGTAGCTAGCATGGGGGTCCAAGGTTTGAATCCTAGCTTAGTATTTTTAGGATTTAATTTTGGCCTTCTAGAAGAATGGAAGTGGCATGAAGATGGACTCCAAGGGGAGTGTTCAAAAGAGAAAATTAAGGAAAGGATCAAGGGGTTATCAGGGAGAAAAATGAGGAGGTGAGAAGTGAGGAGTAAGTGGAGCTGAATTGGGAACTTGGGCTTGAAAAGTTCGACTATAGGGCTATAAATAGGTGCCAAATGGGAGGGTTGAAAAGTTAATGACGAATTTCCCTTCACTTTGTGCCAGAAACCCTTTTTTCTTCAAGATCCAAAAAGCTGAAAACCCTTTATTTTACTTTTTTTTCTTTTTTTCGATTTCTATTCTTCTCTACACAATCTTCTTTGTCGATTTCTTCTACTACTCTTCTTATTTAATCTGTACCAAATAAACCTTATTCACCATACTTAGTTTGAAAAGTCGAAAAATCGAATCTTCTAAGGGCCGAAAACTTTTTGACTGAATCCAGTGTAAGTGTTGCTCTTACAATTAGTTTTCTTTGTTTAGTATCGATTATTGTCCCTCACTCTTTCTAATCAACTTTGGTAGGGAATTAGTATCAGATCTTAGTTTTTAGCTCTCTACCGAATTGTTCCTTAAAGTGTTACGGTTTTGGTAAGTAATCCTCTCCCATTGGCTAAGGTGGTCGAATGGTCATAGTTATGGTATGGAGACTTGTGTTGGATACGATTCACCTATTCTTTGGGTTTTAATAGATAAGATTTGTGCAGATCTAGGAACTATGTGATCAAGGAAAAAGCGATTAAGGATTGGGCTCAAGGTAAGGTTAAGGTCAGGTTTCGGTTTTTGAGTAAATAAGTATTAAGCATGAGATTAATTGAAGAATGATATCGATTGTAGGTTTGGGCTAAGGAGATCGCATCACGCTTGCTTACCAGGTGTGTACATACACTGCACACACACAATGAATCGACAAAAGTAGAAAACCCAAAAAGCTGAAATGCCAAAAAGCTGAAAGTTTGGCTACGGTAGTCTTGCGAATGCACAGACACTCGTAAGAGGGAAACCGATAGGTTGCCTGAGGCTCACGGGTGATTCCATGGACTTGAGTTGTGATTTGGCCATTTGGACCGGAATGGGCTAAATGGGCTCAATGGGCTGTTGGGCCCATAATAGGCAAAAACTGAGTATTGATGCTATGTGATAGAAAGTTTGCATGTGAGCATGAATATGAATGTGACTGGGCCTAACGGGCATATAAATGTGATTTGGGCCTAATGGGCCATATACAGGTGATTTGTGCCTAATGGGCCATATGAATATGATTGGGCTTCATGGGCCATATACAGGTGATTTGGGCCTAATGGGCCATATGAATATTATTGAGCTTCATGGGCCAGATATAGGTATGTGAATTTGTTTGGGCTACGTAAGGGGTTTTGGGCCTAGTATATGATATCCAAATAAGACTTAATTAAAATATTGCTACCGTGGACAAGTTAAAGGGTTAAGGTGTGGCAATGGGTATATGCATGTCTAGGATTGGATCTAGGGAGAGCTTGGTACTTAAGCGGTCTTAATGACCCACCTCCTCTTCTCTAGAATCCTACCTGGTGCATAGTATTCGTTCATCTTAGCTCACGGGACTTGTTAACGGGCCAAGATAAGTGAAAACTGTAATTAAGGGAAAATTATCGAAATGCCCCTAAGGGAAAAAATGACCAAAATACCCCTAGGTGTTGAATGTAAGTTTTGTGGATGCGACATGCATACATATGATATTCTGCTTAGGTTATATACGGGTTGGGAATTATGAAATGGAGGAAGTATATGAGGATCGCATGGTTGCTTGACAATCGTGGATCCACCGACGGCTTTTAAAGCCCAATATGTAAATGAAGGTAGTTCCACAACTGGGCTACCATGGTGTGTGGGTTGGGTGGGTCGATATTTATATCCCCACACGGTGTGATGGGGGACGGAGCCGGTGTGTAGCGGATGGATAATTTGGATGGGATTGCATTCCATGATTGATGAATGATGTTTTTTCAATGCTTGTTCTTGTCGAGGGTTGTACACATTGAGTTTGCGAAAAATCACCCCCTCTTTTATTTTATTTTCAGGTGATGCTCAGTAGAAGGTTCGATGTTTTGAAGGACTTTGGGTGGCCAGCTAGCAAGATGATTTGGACTTGGGTTTTTTTATTTCAAGCATTTAAGTTTTTACTTCTTTTTAAGTATGTTCCAAACCAGATTATAATAAGGTTTTCATTGTGTTATTCTTACTTGAATTATTATTATCTTCGATGTAATTACAAGAAGTTGAACATGGGTTTTCTAAATTATAGTATGTTTTCTACGTTTCCGCAATTAAATTTTTAAATGATAAGTTTTCTTAAATCAAATGTTTCAACAAGGTTTTGCAACTGAAATGTGTGTTTTTTTAAGTTAATTAAGGTTTCTTTTATTTTAAGAAAGGTTTTCAATGAAAACATTGTTTTTGCTAAAACACGTCAATGTGACACACCAGATTCGGCCATAACGTCTGGGCCGGGTTTGAGGTGTTACATATATTAATTTCTGAAATAAATTTTGATTAAATTTTGAGACTTGTATATGTGAATAATTGTATATATTGTATGTAATTTTTTGTGATCGTGTTTTGTTCTGTAATGCCTTATGACCCTATTCCGGCGATGGATACGAGTTAGGGGTGTTACATGCCATATTATATATTGCGATTGTGTGATGACTTCTGACAATTGAAAATGTGTTTTCATATTGTAAATAGATCCCGACAGAGCTGTAGCTAATGATGTCGAGAGTGTAGCGCCTGTTCCCGTGCAAGGGATAGCACCGGTTGATTCTCGACCGATTTCGAGTAACCAAGAAGGAGAGGCTAGACCAGTCTTTTACCAAATGATGAATGACTAGTTTATTGAGTATATCCGAACTAACCCGAGTGCACAACAACCTCCACCCTCGACTAATCCATCTTCGATGCCTGTTGTACCTCAAGTAAGTGATCTGTTGAGATCGTATAAGCCACCTGTTGATAAAATTAGAAAAAATGATGATGATGCTGAGCGGGCTAAGTTCTGGCTTGATAATACTATCGGTGTGTTTGATGAGCTTTCCTGTACCCTAGATGATTGTTTGAAGTGTGCCATATCTTTGCTTCGAGACACAACATATCACTGGTGGAATACCCTAGTATCAGTGGTTCTGAGAGAACGGGTGACTTGGGAATTCTTCTAGACTGAGTTTTGTAAGAAGTATATCAGCCAGAGATTTAGTGATCAGAAGCGAAAAGAATTTCTAGAGCTGAAACAAGGTTGGATGACCGTGACAGAGTACGAGCGAAAATTTGTGAGATTCAATCGGTATGCCTAAGAGTGTGTTTCTACCGAAGCTATAATCTGTAAAAGGTTTTAAGATGGGCTGAATGAAGATATTAAACTGTTAGTTGGCATACTTGAGATAAAAGAGTTTGTGGTACTGGTTGAGTGAGCCTGCAAAGTTGAAGAGCTCGGGAAAGAGAAAAGAAAAGCTGATTTTGAAGCTAGAGACTCGCGTAAGAGATCATTCAGCAAGTCAATCCAGTCGGCATCAAAGAAGTTCCGAGATGATTTCAGTCATTCTAGAGCCACTTTGGGTTACACCAGGCGAGATCAGAATAGACCACCTACGAGCTTGAGAGCTACCTCAGTAGCTAGTGTGGGGAATGTCAGATCAAATCAAACCCAGTGTAAACACTGTGGTAAACGACATCTTAGTAGTTGCAAATTATATGATCGGGATTGTTTAAAATGTGGATCGACATATCATTATATTCGTGATTACCCAGGGTTAGTTGAAGAAAATCCAGTGCAGAACACGAGATCGGGTAATATTGCGGCTCGAGGTAGACCATCGAGAAATGCAGGTAATGCCAGTGGCAGTCAGAGAGAAAATAAAGATACAGCAGTCAGATCTGAGGCTTGTTCACCTGCCAGAGCCTATGCTATTCGCGCCCGAGAGAAGGCTTCATCCCCAGATGTTATTACTGGTACATTCACTCTTTATGATACTAATGTAATTACATTGATTGATCCTAGTTCTGCTCATTCTTATGTGTGTGAGACTTTAGTATTTAGGAAGACTCTGCCTGTTGAGTCTACTGAGTTTGTGATTAGAGTGTCAAACCTCTTGGGGCGGTTTGTTATGGTTGACAAAGTGTGTAAGAATTGTCTCTTGATGGTTCGAGATTTGTGCTTTTCGGCTGATTTGATGTTGCTACCATTTGATGAGTTCGACATAATTCTGGGTATGGACTGGTTGACATTACATGATGCTGTTGTGAACTGCAAAAGAAATACTATTTATTTACAGAGCCAGAATGATAAGATCCTTCGGATTGAATCTAGTAAATTGAAAAGGTTACCAGTAGTTATTTCTTCGATGTTAGCTCAGAAATATATAAGAAAGGGTTGCGAAACTTACTTTGCATATGTGCTAGATAGTAAAGTGGCTGAAAGAAACATTGAATCAATACTTGTTGTATGTGAGTATCCAGATGTGTTTCTTGAAGAATTACCCGGTTTGCCACCTATTCGAGAAGTAGAGTTTGGTATTGAGTTAATGCCTGGGACGACTCCGATATCTATACCTCCGTACAAAATGGCACCTACAGAATTAAAAGAATTGAAAGCCCAGTTGCAAGAATTGACAGATAGAGGTTTTGCGCAATCGAGTTTCTCTCCTTGAGGTGCACCAGTACTGTTTGTGAAAAAGAAAGATGGAACTATGAGAATGTGCATTGATTATAGACAGCTCAATAAGGTGACTTTAAAGAATAAATATTCGTTACCACGGATTGATGATCTGTTTGATCAACTAAAAAGGGCTATAGTGTTTTCGAAGATAAATTTGAGATCGGGTTACTATCAGTTGCGAGTTAAAGACTCCAATGTACCAAAGACTGCTTTTCGAACGAGGTATGGACACTACGAGTTTTTGGTTATGCCATTCGGACTCACTAATGCACCTGCTATTTTCATGGATTTAATGAATCGAATCTTTAGACCGTATTTGGACTGGTTTATGGTTGTGTTTATAGATGACATTTTGATCTACTCTCGTGATGAAGCTGAACATGCCGAGCATTTGAGACTTGTGTTACAGACTTTACGAGATAAGTAGTTGTATGTGAAATTTAGTAAATGTGAGTTCTGGTTAAGTGAAGTTAGTTTTCTGGATCATGTAGTATCAGCATCAGGTATTCGAGTTGATCCAAGTAAAATTTCAGCTATACTTGATTGGAAACCTCCGAGGAACGTTTCTAAAGTCCAAAGTTTTCTAGGACTTACTGGTTATTTTAGACAATTCGTGAAAGGATTCTCTATGATTGCAGCTCCGATGACGAAGTTATTGCAGAAAGATGTTAAGTTCGAGTGGTCAGAGAAGTGCCAGAAAAGTTTTGATCAGTTGAAAACCCTTTTGACCGAAGCTCCAGTATTAGTTTAGCCATAATTGGGTAAAGAATTTGTTATTTATAGTGATGCCTCTTTAAATGGTTTAGGCTGTGTTTTGATGGAGGAAGGCAGAGTTATAGCTTATACCTTGAGACAGTTAAAGCCACATGAAAGGAGCTATCCGACACACAACCTAGAATTGGCAGCCATTGTGTTTGCATTGAAAATATGGCGTCACTATCTGTTCGATGAGAAATGCCACGTTTATTCTAATCACAAAAACATGAAATACTTGATGACCCAGAAAGATCTGAATTTAAGGCAACGTCGATGGTTGGAATTGCTAAAAGACTATGAGCTTGTGATTGACTATCACCCGGGAAAGGCTAATGTTGTTGCTAATGCTTTAAGTTGAAAATCACTATTTGTTTTGCGTGCAATGAATGCGCATATGGCTATGTCTGATGATGGTTCGATAGTAGCTGAATTGACAGCTAGACCATTATTTATACAATAAATTGGTGATACCGAGAAGGTTGATAATGAGTTGATCACAAAACGAGCTCAGTGTAAGACGGATACGAATTCAGAATTTAGAGTTGATACCGATAATTTTTTGAGATTCAGAGACCGAATATGCATTTTGAGGAATTCAAAGTTGATTCAGATGATTTTGGATTATGCTTATAGCAGTCAGTTATCTAGTCATCCAGGTAGTACAAAAATGTATAATGATCTGAAACAGCTTTACTAGTGGCATGGTATGAAACGAGACATTTCTAATTTTGTTACAAGATGTTTAGTCTGTCAACAAGTAAAAGTTGAACACTAGGTACCTTCAGGATTACTTCAACCTATCATGATACCTGAGTGGAAATGGGATAAAGTCACATTGGATTTTGTATTCGGTTTACCGTTGACACCGAGCAAGAAAGATGCAATCTGGGTTGTTGTAGATAGATTGACTAAATCGGCTCATTTTGTTCCGATACATACAGACTACTAGCTAGATAAGCTAGTTGAATTGTATGTTTCTCAGATTGTGAGATTACATGGTGTACCTATATCTATTGTTTCAGATAGAGATCCGAAGTTTACATTACAGTTTTGGAAGAAACTGCTAGATACACTAGGTATGAAATTACATTTTAGTACTGCTTTCCATCCGCAAACAAATGGCCAGTCTGAGCGAATCATTCAGATACTTGAAGATATGTTGAGATGTTGCATTCTCGAGTTCGAAGGTACGTGACCTACATCTAATTGAATTTGCGTTTAATAACAGCTTTTAATCGAGTATCAAAATGGCACCTTACGAGGATTTGTATGGTCATAAATGTCGTACACCATTGTACTAGACTGAGCATAATGAAAATAAGATACACAGGGTTGACTTGATCAAAGAAATTGAGCAGAAAGTGAAAGTAATCCGTGAAAGTCTAAAAGCAGCATCAGATCGTCAGAAATCATATGCTGACTTGAAACGTAAAGACATAGAGTTTCAGATCGGAGATAAAGTCTTCTTGAAAGTCTTACCGAGGAAGAAAATACTCAGATTTGGTCGTAAAGGCAAATTGAGTCTGATGTTTATTGGGTCGTATGAGATTATAGAGCGTATCAAGCCAGTTGCTTACAGACTATTGTTGCCACCTGAGTTGGAAAAGATCCACAATATATTTCATGTTTCGATGCTTTGTAGATATCAATCTAACCCTTCACATGTGATTAGTCCGTCTGAGATTGAGATTAAGCCTGATATGACGTATGAGGAAGAACCGATTCGTATTCTAGCTTGTGAGATTAAAGAGTTGCGAAATAAGAATATTTCGTTAGTTAAAGTATTGTGGTGTAAATGCGGGGTTGAGGAAGCAACATGGGAGCCAGAATATGCAATAAGAGAATGCTATTCGAACCTATTCACTGGTAAGATTTTCGGTGACGAAAATCCCTAAAGGGGAGAGTTGTAACAACCCGATTTAGACACTAAATGGAACAGTGGTTTCAAGACCATGAATTCGATTAGAAAAATATTTAAAAATTATTTTCTGTGTTTATTTTGTGTAAATTTATGTCTGTGAAATTTTCGTGATTTAATTTTGTCGTTTGAGTGTTTGATTAAATAAAAGGACTTAATCGCGTAAAATAAAAATTAGGTGATAATTTGTTTAAGGATTGAATTATTAGTGATTTTTTTAAGTTAGGGTGTTTATGTTGTAATTAATCCATTTGCATGTTTTTGGACGGTAATAGCCATATATATTATGATTTTATTATTATTTCATAAAAGTTAAAATTGTAAATGAAATAATATCTATAATATATCTTATAATAACATAATTAAAAACCATGTTTTATATTTCTTCACTATTGCTGAAACATAAAAAAGAAAGAAAAGAAAAAGAAAGCTAGGGTTTGGCCTTGTTCAAGCTGGATTAAGGTTTGTGTTCAGCTCGGTTTTTGATAACTTCTACGTTTTTGAGATTGTTACTTCGAGTACTACAAAACCCATGCTTGAATTTTTGATTTTGGTGAATATTTTGAGTTATGCCATTGTTGAGAGCTTGTGATTTTTGTTGTTTGATGATGAAATATGAAAGATATGTTTTAGATTAACATATTTTGTATTGGAGTTTTTGATAATTTTGAGTAATTAGGACTAAATTGCAAAAATAATAGTTTTAGGGACTAAAATGTGAAATAAATGAAATATATGGGATTGTATGAACACTAGGAACATTCGGCCAAACATGGGTATCATGAAATTTTGAATATTTTGTGTTTTGTACAATAGGGACTAAATTGTAAAAATTGTAAATGTTAGGGGTAAAATGGTAATTTGCCCATTTATGTGATCTTGGACTAAATTAAATGAAAATATGTTTGAATGAGCTTAATTTAAATATGTTTAGATCAAGAACCAAAGAAATTAGATTTGGACCGGGGAAAAACGAAAGTTGTCGACTAGCAGCCCCGTCTCATTTTACTACGTCCGAGGTAAGTTTTTAAGCAAATAGACATACTCAGTTTTAAATAAATACAAAATATATATGCTGAAATGAAATTTATGATTTTATTTAAGATATAGTCGAATATGTTAAAGCTTAATTACCATGTTTTTGAATTGGTTTCGACCGAGTTATGAAGTTCGGAAGCCCCGTATGAACCTTAGGAATAGTTAGGATACGTATGTCATGACATAGGATTTCGGTTTATGTGTGCGAGTAAGACCATGGCAACGGTAAGTGATTTTGATATGTGTTTACGAGTAAGGCCCTGTCTGGGACAATGGCATTGATATGTGATTACATGTAAGACCACGTCTGGGACGTTGGCATTGTACGACTTGTGTGACTACCGAGTGTCGTATCCAATTCTCTATGGTTCATCGGGCAAAGGTAAATTGTGAGCGAATGTGTACATGAGCTAAAAGGCCAGGTATGGTTAGCTTATTATATATTGGTAATAAGGTATGTGTGAGACTTGAAAGTTGATAAGTTTTATGAGATGCAAAGAATAAATATATATATATGAATTAAACATGTATATTCGGTTTGAACAAATGGTATGAGTATTATGAAATTAATTTTGGGTATGTATATATAAGTGATCATATATGTGTGTTCAGCCATACAAGTAGTATATGTACATGTTATTATAGTTGGATTCTTGAACTTATGTGAATAAGTATATTTGTGTTTGATTTTATAATGATATGTTAACTTAGAAAGTTGATTGACAATCGGTCAATATGATTGTGAAAGCATTCGGCCATGGTAGAAATATGCATGAAAATGTATTTATTTATTTTACTTGTAAGTTCAAAGTTAAGTTTGGCAGTGTTAATATAATTCGGTTTAACTTAAAATGAATCGATTATATCTTGGAATAGTCTATTTGCTTTTGACTTACTAAGCTATGTTAGCTTACTCTGTGTATTCATGTTACTTTGTTTTATAGATTTGGAATCAAGTTACCAGCTCGAGGATCATCAGTAAAGTCTATCACACTATCTACAGCTTCGGTATTTAAATATTTGAATTCGACTTATGGCATGTATAGCTTGGATTATATTTTGAAAATGCTGAGAGTTGGTTATGTATATAAGCCATGCGAAAATGGCTAAATTAATATATTAGTGTTCGGTTATGATAGGTAAGACCTATATTAATCTTGATTAATAAGTTCTGTGCCTTGAATGCATAATATATGTGATGAGCACTATATGTTTTGATAATGGCTTGCGTATTATGTTAAATTAGGTTTTGTAAATTCTTAGTCAAATGTTTAATGAGCTTGTCTATTGGTAATTGATGTTGGAAGTTTGGATGCATATATGATTTTTAAGCAGTAAGACTCGGCTATAAAAGAGTATTGCTGTAATGTGTACTTCGTATGTTTATTTTTATTATGTGATGGAAAATATAAAATGTGGCATTATTTCAATGATGGGTGATTATGTTCTAACTTGGTTAGTTTGATTATTAAGCGATAAATAATTTAGGTGGTTCATGATTAATCTAGCCGACTATTTGATATGTGTTGGATGCTTTACTATTAAGTATGGTCTTGGCTCTTGGGTAAATGCGTACCTTGCATGTATATATGATGATTAAGTTAGATATATATGTTTAGTTTTATATTGAATCTATATCAAGGGCGTAATTATAATATATAAGATTTGTCTTGATGATATATATATTCGGTCATGTAGTTCATTATGAATGACATTGGAATAATATAAATTATGAAATTAGTAGGTAAAGAGAAAAGTATATGCATGATACAATTTTTTTATGCTCATTTATGCATTAAGTTAAAACCTGCGTACATGACATTTGGTCTTGTTATATTAATTAAGTTTTTATGTGCCTTGTATATGTGTAAAGTGTTCATAGTTATGAGTGCTTATTACCTATGTGCATATGATTATAGGAACTTGTTAAATAAGTGTAAGTAATGAATGTGTATAATGTACTAAATATATATATAGATTAGCCGACCGGACCAAGAAATGAAGTGAGTTGACTTATAACCAAATGCTTGCTTTTAGTAGTATTAATATGTAAAATATATGAGGTTCATATAGATTACCATGCTAATGTCGTATATATGAATTTGTTGATGTATAATATTTTATATTGTTTCATGTGAACGATATGACTATATATAAACATATGATGTGGAATGTTCAAATCTAAGAGATGTATTAATTTATGAAATAAATTTTGATTAACTTTCGAGACTTGTATATGTGAATAATTATATATATTGTATGTAATTGTTTGAGATCGTGTTTTATTCTGTAATGCCTTATGACCCTATTCCGGCGATGGATACGGGTTAGGGGTGTTACAGGTTGTGTGTTTCACACGGCCAAAGACACGCTTGTGTCACAATCCGTGTGGACATTCGAAATGGAAGCACATGGCCATGTTCCAGCCTGTGTCCTACCCCGTGTAACTCTCTGACTTGGGTCATATAGCCAACACACAAGCCCGTGTGCCCTAGGGTATGTCCACACACGCCCGTGTGCCAGGCCGTGTGCTAGGCCATGCCAAACCTATAGGGTATACTGACTTATGCCACACAACCAATACACATGCCCATGTGTTGGGCTATGTGGAGCATACTAACTTGATTTCAATTTCAACACCAGAGGAGACATGGTCGTGCAATCTGACTGTGTGTCACACACGGCTAAGACACATGCCCATTTCTCTGCTTGTATGGATAAAAATAGGCTATTTACCAACCTAATTTTCCACCACACTTTGCACATACCTAAAACAATCCATTTGGCATCAAAACATGGAATATATTGGCATTCATCTACTCTCATCCAAGCATAAATTATACCATTTCAAAGCCAACCAATACATATTACAACAATACCACAATATGCCATTCAATTTCATACCAAAACTCATAAAATCAAATCGTCAATATGAACATTCCTAATTTTTTTTGCATCATCAAGCCTACTCTCACAAGCATACTAAATTCTATTCTCAATCATTTAATACCTATAGTTACCAAATATTAATAAGCATAACATAATAATATTTAAACACCTAACTGAAGCCATATACACATATTTATACATAACCAAAACAAGCTAATTTAGCCAAATCTCATGGCTATATACAAAACCAAAACATTTACAATCCAATTCAAATGGCTAAATTCATTATCAATCCATAACAAAAATGACCAAAGTTCCTATACATGCCATATACTCAATATACTTAAGTTCAAAAGTACAAAGGTGATAGTTGGATAGAGTGATGAAGTCTCCGACAATCCTGAATCTGAGCTAGCTTTGGTTTCACTATAAAATACAAAAAAAAAACAATGTAAGCTATAAAGCTTAGTAAGCTCGTATGAAAATAATAAGCAAAACTCACCATTTATTTGCCATTCAAAATATACATATAACATACTATAAAACATTTGACCACAATGTTAACATGAATTCCATCATCTATTTAACCATGAAATCAATTCTTGCATATATTCGATACATACTCAGTTTCCATACATACCTGTACTGATACGTATCTATTCTCACCATTTCATATCTTCGATATACCCATTGAACCATTCGGAATAATACAGGATACACAGGAATCTCACACCCTAAGTGCCAGTATATATAGCTAAAGTTATCTCAATAAATCTTGCACCGAAGTGCCAATACATAGCCAAAGCTATCTCAATATCATATCTCAATAATGTTCACTCTCGAGCTATAAACGGATCTGCTAACACGAGCTAATGACCATGACATAACCACACAATGCTGCTCACACAAGCTAATGAGAATTCACAACACATGCTGTGTAACACCTTTCACCCGTATTCAATGCCAGAATAGGGTTACAGAGCATTACTGAGCTTACAATACATTTAATCATACTTTTCACATACATTTAAAACAATTCATACAATCATCACCCAATCTCAGTCAATTTGTCCTTTACACGAGCCTACAAGGCCTTAAACATGCTTTAGAATTAGTTCGGGACTAAATCGATAATTCAAAACAAATTTGGGAAGCTAGAAAATTTTGCTTCAAACATGGGACACATGCCCATGTGGGCAGGTCGTGTGTCTCACACGGCCACTAGATGCGCCCATTTTATTGGCCGTGTGAAAACAGGGGGTACATACTGACTTGGGTTACACGGCCAACCACACGCCTATGTGTCTAGCCCGTGTGCCCATTCGAAATGGCCACACACGCCTGTGTCCAGTCCGTATGCTAGGCTGTGCCAAACCTATAGGGTATACTGACTTATGCCACACGGCCATTCACATGCCCATGTGTGAGGCCATGTGGAGTATACTGACTTGCTTCCAATTGCAACACTAGGGGACACACAGCTGTGTACTATGACCGTGTGTCACACACGGTTGAGTCACACACTCCATGTGTTGTGCCCTTGTGGACGAAAATAGAATACTTACAAGCCACCTTTCTCAACGAAAGAAAACACACCTATACAAGTGCAAATGATACCATTTCCATACACAATTAAATAGCTAAATTAATCTCAAATCATCACATTATAAACCATTTCAATACCAATCTATTCAAAGCTTATAGCACAATCATTTACTTAACTAAATCACCTACCAAACAACAAGATTCATAAGCCAAAATTCACATATATATATCATATACTAAATCTGCAACACCTCTCGCCCGTATCCAATACCAGAATAGGGTTTAAGGTGCTACTGAACTTAAACTCAACCAATCTTAGGAAATCGGCCATAAAATTTTGATCAATTTTAAAACTTTTCATTTCATAAACAATTTGTCCCTTAATAGGGCTTACGGGGACCAAAACATACATTCAAGGTGGTTCAGGACCAAACCGAGGGCTTAAGAAAAACTTAGAGAATTTCATGCTTTAAGGCTCCACATGCCCGTGTGGGTAGAGGGCATACGCTTGTGTCCCGTACCCGTGTGGCCAATTTAATTCCACAATTTTTTCATACAATAGGTGCAGACTTCACACGACCTAGACACATGCCCATGTCCTTTGCCCTTGTCCTTTGCCCGTGTCCTTTCACACGGCCATGAAACGCCCATGGTGTAGCCCGTGTCCAAAAACCTAGGTATTCTGTTTCTGACATCAGCATCACACGACCATGGTACAAGCCCGTGTACTAGGCCATGCCCCTCCACACGGCTGAGACACACGGTCGTGTCTCTGCCCGTATAACCATTACCATGCATTCTGACTTGAAATTTCTAAGTGCAGGGGACACACGGCCTTTTCACACGCCCATGGGGCTGTCCATGTGTCACACATAGCCTAGACACATGCTCATGTGTCTACCCGTGTGGACAATATGAGGCTATTTACCAAGCCTCATTTCTACCCTAGTATGCCTATTTTCATGTCAATACCAACCAATACAAAAACAAGCATGATAGACATTCATTTAACCATGAATATGCCTCTGTTATAGACTCGAAATGAACGTTATCCTCATTCAAGCCTTAATGTGAAGTGTGGAATCAATTCCAAGCCAACACCTTTTTCCAATTCTCAAAGACACAAAATAATAATATCTAGTCCTATACATGTCATGATAAAAAATATAAATCCTACTATAGCGAGAATTAAGGCTGATAGTGTGATCGATATCTCTAACTTCAAGGGATCCTTGAGCTAGTTAAGTAGCACTGAAAGTAAAGGAAAAAGGAAAGAGAGTAAGCACAGAGCTTAGTAAGTTGCATATAAATAAATATACAACAACAATTTCACCATTAGTCATCATACTCATAGTTCAAAAGTAAGCATAAACTTGACTTACTCATTACCGACTACTCAAGTCACATTTTCTAATTTGAGCTCACTACTCATGCATACCAACTTGGTACCTGTACCACTCATAACATTATTATACTTTCCTTATTAAATCACTTTCATAACCTCTAAAGTTGAACCTTTCAGAATACTACCGGATATTCTATGAGCCTCAAACATGGGATAAGTTGCCGAAGCCATGTCCCAAACATGGTCTTACACTGGCTATCATCATCGAGGTCAAAGCCTGTCCTAGCCATGTTCTTATACTAGCTCTCGTATATACGTGCCGATGCATGTCCCAGACATGTCTTACACTGGCTATCATCATCGAGGCTGATGCATGTCCCAGACATGTCTTACACTAGCACTCGTGTCAATGCCGATTCCATGTCCTAGACATGGTCTTACACTGGCTATCATTATGTGGCCGATGCATATCCCAGACATGTCTTACACTGGCACACGAATAACCCGAATGTCATAGCATGAATATCTGGTTTATTTCCTAGGGTTCCAACGAGATCTTTCTATTATCTCAATCACTAATATGCATTCTCAGTTCACAATCTAGCAATTCATACTATATCAAATCCATAACAACTTAAATACATGCATTAACAATTTAGTTGTATTACTTACATACAACTTACCTCAGTTTACAAAATGTACTCAACTAGTCGATTTAGTCGATTTGCTTAGCTTTCCCTTGATTTACGCTCGAATTTGGCAAAACTTGATCTATAATAACAAAATACACTCATTTAATCACTAATTACAATTAGGAATTCATAAATTCACTTCTTTGGTAAAATGACCATTTTGACCCTAGACCTTGGCAAAATGACCATTTTGCTCCTATGCTCGAAAATCAATTTTTATTGAATTTCTTCATATCTTAGGACTAGCTGACCCCTTTTTACTCCTATAGCATCACCAAAATCCCACTATTTCACACACTTATCACCTTTTTTGTAACTTATGCAAAATAGTCCCTTTAGGTGTTTTCATGCTAACACCCTTCACAAAAGTTGTTTAAAACTCTTCTGAGACGCATGTTCTTCCATAAAATTTTAGAAAATGAAATTAACATTAACATGGTGAAACCCTAGACTTATCATCATTTTGCAAGGCAGTCCTCTCATTAAAAACCCTATGCTTTAAGGAGTCCAAAAATGTAAAAATCATTAAGAGAAACTTTCAAAATCACTTACTTGAGAGAGGCCTTATGTTGCTGAAATTTTTGAAGCTTTCAAAACCCCATTCTTTGCTAAAAATTTCAGTGGAGGAAGAAGATGGAAAAGGGATGATATCATCCTTCTTTCATCTATTTCTATTTTAGTCAAAATAAGTCACCTAACCCACCAAATTCTAAAATTTGTCTCCTCTTGACCCTATGGCCGGCTATTCTCTTATAAAAGGGTCTAATTTCCCTTTAAAAGCCCTCAATTTTAGTTCTCTAGCTATTTAACACATCTGGATACTAAAATGCAACTTTTGCCTTTTATGCGATTTAGTCCTTTTTCGTAATCGGGCTCACAAACATTAAAATTAACTCCCCAAATCTTTCATACACTAATATAATCATGTTATAACCTCATAATTGTCATAAAATAAATTTTATAACTTTGGATTTGTGGTCCCGAGACCACTGTTCTAACTAGGCCCTAAATCGGGCTGTTACAAAATCAACATACTTTATTAACCCATTTGGCATTCAAATACCAAACCAAAACCAAGCACATCTCAAGCTATTACACAACACATACCAAAATGACCATTTGAATATCTCTAAACCATTATTAAGCTTGCCAAAGTAACCCATATCACATGGGAATATATATACTTTAAACTATATAACTTAATCATGCCATTTCAAATAGCCAAAAACACTTGCAACAGCCAAACCAAAGTAACCATAACCTATACTTATAAAACCTTACATCATTATTAGGCCAAATCTCATGGCTAAATACATATCAAGCACATATACATCAATCACCAAAATTACTTATACTCAACAAACAACCACAAAACCTATACATGCTATATAGCCAATATCACAAAGCTTATATGCACCAAACCATAGCTGCATAGTGTGATATGATCTTCGATGACTTCCAACCCGAGTGAGCCTCCGAATAAACACATTTTAAGCCATTATAAATACTATAAAGCTTAGTAAGATCGTATGATAATAACTCATCTCTTCAAATAAACACATTTTAAACCATTATAAATACTATAATATAACTTGTATAATTCCACATTTATTTCATGTATCCGTTCATATAGTTAACCAAGAATTTCACAGGTTTATTCATTCCAGTGCTTATATGATTTGAATACTTCTTATCAATTCATTCATATTTAAATAAGCATAAGCAAATAGAAATAAACTATATTCAATTCAATAGCCATCACATTTATATATATTCAATTGAATTAGATGAATTCTCATAATTTTTCACTTACTCATCATATGAAATTCATGATTACTAACAAGCCTTTCACATGCTTATTCATATGCTTATATGAAAACTTCGTAACTTCTTCAATTTAAAGCTTATACTATGCATGTACATACTTGTACCAATCCATAACAAGCTTATACATATTCAAAATACCATAGAATACTCAATATCTAGAGAAGGATACATAGCATAAATGGAGGTGCATGAATGGTGGCTGCAAGGGGAAATGGACATTCTAGAATCTTGTCACTATTTTATGCACTTACATGCTCTTTAAAGCATCAAATTAAAGAAGTGCATGTCAAATGAAAAGAACATTTGACCAAGGGGGATTAAGGGACATTAAAGGCTACACATTTATGGACATGAAACTTTCTTCTAAGTTAAGTATGCATAAACGTACCAAGGGAATAGTTGTGTCTATTTGGCCAAACGTGCACGAACCTATTTGAATTTATTAAGTTTGTGTGAACATATTGATGCTTTAGTGTGAACAACTTAAGTGTTAGGTGTGAACATGATTATGTTAGAGTGAACAGTACTTATGCCAAATTTGAAAGGCCATTTTGGGGGCCTATAAAAACCATGTAAAAAGGACATTTCGGGTAAGACATCTTTGAATATAAAAACTTATTTTGTGAGAATTTTTTTCTCTCTCGATTTTTAATCGAACTTATTGAACTTTTACAAGTTTGTGGCATTCACCCTTAACTTATCACTTCATTTACCACCCCAAAGTGTGGCGTCTTCGTTATACCAAGGTTTGAGTGTTTGTCAAATTTACGAAGGTCAAGTTCGATCATAACTCCGGTTCCATAAAACATTCAAGTGCTTCAGGTCACGGTTTCCACCATCCTTTAAACCTATTCAAGACGATCCTTCATTCATGCAATTTGTTGAACAATCCAAGCTCGGGAAATCAAATCATCTCCTTCGAAGGGCATTGTTACCATCGATTAGTCATAGCTAGTAATATAGTTTATACAGATTCCATTAGTCATGCAAAGATAGTTATAACACACATCTTGTTGTGTACATATGAACCATTCTAGATCTAAACCCAAGTACTCCTTCATTATAGATCTAATCAGATCTAGTCTAGATTTGGTCAGTAAATGAAAAAACATACATTAGTACATGTATTAGTTTTTAGCTAAATTGATGTATCTAGATCCTTATGAAAATGAATAACACCTACTTACACTATTTTTCGTTTATAGCTTTCCTACGATAGCACTTCCGACAACTCAAATCTGGCCTCAAGTGTCCAAAACTACACATTGATCAATAAATACACTTAGTAAAATTAGAAGTTAGATTCGGTTAAACTAGATTCAAAATAAGATTTACAATTCTAATTGAAAACTTAGAAAGATAGAGATTGAACATGAAGGATCTTCTTACACTATTTTTATCACAAAATTTGATAAAGATGAGAGGACAAAGGGAGCAAGGTTTTGGTCAAAGAAGTAAATGAAAATAAGAAAAGCAAAGTAGATTTGGTTCATACCAAAAGAAAGAAGAGAGGAGAAGAAAGGGAGAAAATAGGTGGCAGTGGTGGCGGCGCAGTGGCAATGGCAGTGGTAGTAGAGGTCCAACAGTGAAACAGTGATGGTATAAGAGGGGGAAAAGAGGGAAGGGCAGCAATGCAAAGGTGGTTATGTGGTGGTGCAACAATGAAATTTGTTGTAGGTGTGGGGACAACATGAAATAAAGGTGTTGGGACAAGGTGGTGGAGAAAAGAAAATAGGAGGAAGAAGAGGAAAGATGAGAATAAAAATAAAAAATGATGATTCTTTGGTGGTAGGGGCAGCACAAACAATTCAAATAAGAGGAAAAAGGAAAGGAGGGGAACATAGGGAGTAAAAAGGAGGAGTAAGAATGGAAGGAATAAAGAATAAAAATGAGAAAGAATCTTGAGTATATGGAAATATTTTTAGGTAGAAAAAAGGGTCCACCAAGAAAGGTGTGCCAAAATTAAAATAAAATGTAGGAAGGGGGACTCGAACTTGTTCAAATACTAACGATAACTAAATAAAAATAGGGCGTGATAACTCTACCATCATTAAAAGATAATTCGTCCTCAAAATTTACCTGATCCAGACAGATAGAGATATTGTTGATGAATCGAGTCCTCCGGCTCCCAAGTGCCTCCTGAACTAGTTCTGAACCCAACATATTCTTCTCACCCAACTCGATCCAACATAAATGTGCCAGGCACTGTCAACCATACAATGCCTCACAAGACTCCATCTATATGATCAAGTGAAAGTTGTTATTATACGCAAACTCTGGTAGCAACATGTGCTCCTCTCAACTACCTTAGAAGTTGATAACACAACTGATAAACATATCTTCAAGGATCTGACTAACCAGCTCAGACTGCCCATCAGTCTGCGAATGAAAAGTTGTACTAAAGTCTAATTGAGTACCAAGTGCCTCAAACAGCTTCTTCCAAAATTGAGATGTAAAATGAGGATCTCGATCTGAAATAATCATTACAGATATCCCATGTTGTTTCACTATCTCAAAAATATACAACCTCATCAACTTCTACAGAGAATAGTCCGTGAAGTGAGCTGACATAGTTAGTTTATGCACAATCACCCTGAATGAATCTTTCTTAATAGGTGTTAAGGGCAACCCACTAACATAGTCCATAGTCACTCACTTTCATTTCCACTAAGGTATCTTAATAGGATGTAACAAGCCAGAAGGAAATTGGTGCTCAGCTTTTACTTGCTGACACGTAAGACACTTTACCATACAATCGATTACCTCGTACTTTAGACCCGACTCAGTAACGTTCTCTCATATCACGGTACATCTTATTTTCTCCAGTATGCATAGTGTAAGGTCCATTATGCGGTTCCCGATGAATAGACTATCTCTAATACCAATAAATATCTGAATTGAACCTAAAGTTCATAGTATTACCCTCCTCAATCTACTTAATTCGAGGAAAAAGAGACACATCCAAAGGTTGTTTAATCTTAGTCTCATCGACCAAAGTAGAATTTACTTGTAACTCTGCGAGTAAGCCTACATCCTTATATAAACTCAACTCAGCAAATATCACTCTTAGATTAATCATCGATCTTCTACTTAGTGCATCTTCCACGAATTTAGCTTTCTCTGAAAGGTACTCAATGGTACAATCATAATTCTAAAGCAACTCTATCCATATCCGCTACCTTAAGTTCAATTCTTTTTGGGAGAGAAGGTACTTAAGGCTTTTTTGATCCGTGTAAATGATATACTTCTCACCATACAGATAATGCCCCCAAATTTTTAGTACAAAAACAACAGCTACCAACTCAAGATCATGATTCGGGTAATTTCACTCATGCAGTTTAAGCCGCTTTTGTCACATCCCAAAAACCAGGTTAGTAGAAATTGGGTTAGTGAATTGAGAGTGATCATGCCTGAATTTTTTTGTAAGATGACCTTTATGCATTTGATAATATAGAAGTATAAAATCTATTGATTAAATAGTGATGGATCTGTCCTTGAATACTTGAGTTCGAATTTCGTCCCTCACATTATTTTCTATTTTGTGCAATTTTGCTTCAAACCTTAGTAAATGTCACACCATGTTTTTAAATAAATATTATTGGACTGTTAATAAGCAAGTGAGCTAGCCTAATGGATAAG
Source organism: Gossypium longicalyx (assembly GCA_025698465.1). Classification (NCBI taxonomy): domain Eukaryota; kingdom Viridiplantae; phylum Streptophyta; class Magnoliopsida; order Malvales; family Malvaceae; genus Gossypium; species Gossypium longicalyx. The sequence continues at coordinate 44,381,281 of CM047007.1, read as the reverse complement.
AGCATCAATAAATTCCATTCGATCCCATGTTTAATTTCCCATATCCCCAATTTTTATTTAATTTTTTGGCTCATAAAACCATGATCTACACCCCCTATTGTCATCCATGCCTAATTACCATACAAAGGAAGATTCTTTCCTTGCATAACTAGTCAACTTTTCCCTTGTAACCCCCTTTTCACTCCTCATGTTCCCCATGATCCACCTTTCATGCCTTTGTCCCCCAAAACTTTAATTTCCTCCCATTTACCTTGCTTGAACTGTCCATCCCACCAAAAGAACCTATCACTCTAATTTTCTTTCATTTTGGTTTTCTCCTCCACCTCTTTTAGTTGTTCCTCCTCCTTGCTCATCCATTTCTCACATTTTGTTTGATTTTAGCCTCTAAACCTCCTCATTTGCACCATCGATTTCTATTATTTTCACCACCACTTGATATCATTCTCCACCGCCAAACCACCACTTCACCACCACCTTAACACCACTGTGATCACCATTTTGTCTATTCTTCTTTTCTCTTCTAAAAAACTTGCCACTTCCACCTTAATCTCTATGATTTTATTTTGATAAAACCCTGCTAGAATTTTATTCCTTTTATCCCAAATAGATCCTTTCTGTCAACTAATTCTTTGAGTTATCCTTGCTCTCCTCTTGATCGGTGGATTCAACAAAGTTTTGGTTAAGGAATAACATAAGTATGGATGATTTGGGTATAGATCATCACTTCTTTCAATTCTTTTTACTAAGAGTCGAATATAGTAGTAGCTTTAAACATCGCTCTTTTCTAAAATTAAAATCTCGTATATTGTTTTGATTATGAAGGACCAAATATAGTTCTAATGGAATGTTAGTAATTACGGAAGTGATTCATATCCCCGATTTAAGTATCACAAGAGTAAGTATTGTCATAGAACCCAAAGTCTAATTGCCTATCAAAGATTTATTAATGGTTTTTAATGATGGATTATTCATTTTGTGTTTATATCCAAGATAGATCTAATTAAATCTGGAAGAGCCCGTTAAAAGAAGTTTTCTCATTGGATTTACTTAGATCAAGGTGCGTGTCTAACTTAATATGAAATATATATTTGATTCATGGTTAAATAAAATATTTAAATCTATTAATAAATAATATTCTGTTAAGATCTATGGAATTTGATTATGTGTGGTTACATTATGTATTCGAAAGGGGAATTCTAAATTTGTTACAAAGGATGATTTCTAAGTAAGCGATTCTAAACTGATCATTCTGTGACAATATGATTGTGTTTGTATGATGTATTGATAAATGTGAAATTATGTTTACATTCCAATACCCATGATATGTGACTTAATGACATTATCTGATAAGCATGAAATATAAATCATGCCACTATTACTGTTAATTAAAATATGATTTGCATGTTAAGCATGCCCACTATATTGTTTTGTAATATACATTTGAATTGCATGTTAAGCATGCCCACTAAAAAATTTTGTTTCTGTATGTCATATCACATGCATGGGGTTGGGATGATATTGAAAGAAGGAAGATTATGGCAGTTTAATCTGGAAGTTTTGGTGGTTTAACCATAATTTCTAGTAGTTTATTTGCAATTTCTGGTGGCTTGTCCACATTGTGGTGTGTTATTGGAAGAACGAGTTCTGGGGAACTCTTTTATGATCTGTAGTAGAGATGGGTAGGAACATTTTCTGAAAAACCTTACATTTGCACTAACATTTGAAAATTTCTACATTGGCACCATCATGCATAATTGATATCTGTGAAATTGGATTGCTTATATAATTTTTGCTATATTCTGACATGTATATTTTAATTACTGATTGTTACCTAAGTTGAGACTTGGGGGAACTAAATTGTACAAATTCTCTGTAATATTTTGATTTATATAATATAATTCATGTTTTGATACTTGAGTTAAAACTCACACCGGGCTTTCTAGCTCACTCCTTTCAGTTATTGTCCTTTTAGATTTTTCCCAAGGTTAGGCTTCGATGACGACATTTCGAGGAGATTCTCAGAATTATTTTTAAATTAAGTACTTAAATTTTATTTTTGTATTTTGTTACTTTTGGACTGTTTTATGTTTGACTTGGACTGTGGCATGGGACATTACTTTGGGGATTTTTATTCTGATTTGCATGACTTGAGTGGATGACATTAAGTTTTAAAACTGAATAAAATAGTATTTGATAAGATTGTGCATGTAACGCCCTAAATTTCTGGGTTTAGAAGAATTGGGCCTTGTGCATGGAAGCCGCTAGGAGACTGCACATAAAAGTTTATGTGTGGAAGAAATATCACAGTTGATGGTTTGCTGCAGTAGTTAAGTGATTAGGAGTGTTTGGGAGTGTTGGAGAAGTCCTAGGTTCAAACTTGGGCTTTAGCAAAAATTTATGTTTTTCTCTTAAAAGAGCCTTGATGTTAGTGGGTAGGCTTTAAGAATATTTTTGATGAATTTATAAAACAGAAAGAGCCTGTGGTGGAGTGGCAAGGTGGCGTGCTTGCTGAAACATAGAAAAGAAAAATAAGAAAAACAAAGACTAGGGTTCAGCACTTTTAAAGCTCAATCAAGGTTAGATTTTTGTTCGATTTTTGATAATTTCTACGTTTTTAATTTTGTTGCTTCGAGTACTACTAAACCCATACTTGAATTTTTTATTTTGACGAATGTTTTGAGTTGTGCCATTGTTGATAGCTTGTGATTTTTGTTGTTTGATGGTGAAAAATGAAAGGTATGTTTTAGATTAACATATTTTGTATTGGAGTTTTTGATGATTTTGAGTAATTAGGACTTAATTGAAAAAATAATAATTTGAGGGACTAAAATGTGAAATTAATGAATTATATGGGCTTGTATAGACATGGGTAATATTCGGCCTAGTTTGGGTATGGAGAAATTTAGTGTATTTTGTGTTTTGTGCAATAGGGACTAAATTGTAAAAATTGTAAATGTCAGGGGTAAAATGGTAATTTTCCCATTTGTGTGTTTTTGGACTAAATTAAATGAAAATATGTTTGAATGAGCTTAATTTGAATATGTCTAGATCAAGAACCAAAGAAATCGGATTTGGACTAGGGAAAAACGAAAGTTGTCGACTAGTAGCCCTGTCCCGTTTTACGACGTCCGAGGTAAGTTTATAAGAAAATAAGCGTACTTAATTCTAAGTAAATGTAATATATATATGCTGAGATGAATTGTATGATTTATACATGTTAAATCCGAATGTGAATAAGCTTGGTTACCATGTTTTCAAATTCGTTTCGACCAAGTTACGACGTCCGAAAGTCCCGTATGAACCTTAGGAATAGTTAGGATACATATGTCATGACATAGGATTCTGATATATATGTGTGAGTAAGGCCATGGCACCGATTTTTTATTTCGATATGTGTTTACTAATAAGACCCTGTCTGGGACAGTGGCATCGATATGTGACTACATGTAAGACCACGTCTGGGACGTTGGCATTGTACGATTTATGTGATTATCCGAGTGTCCTATCTGATTCTGAATGGTTCATCGGGCAAAGGTAAATTGTGTACAAATGTGTAATACGAGTTAAATGGCCAGGTATGAATCAACTTGATATCTACTTGAGCTAAGGTATGAAAGTACTATGAATTTTTGTTATAAGTTTTGTGTAATGCAAATGAAGAATTCATGTGTATTTGGTATAAGTATTTGGCTTGTGAATGAATAATTTGTGTATCATTGAAATGTTTTTCTTTTAAAATAGGTGCATTTGTGAGATGGCATATTCGGCCATATAGGTAACAAGTATGCATGTGATGTTATTCGATGAAACTTAAGTTGTACATAAGAGTAATTGGTTGAATGGTTTATTATGTCTATTGGGTTTATGAGTTGATTATAATATGTTAAATGACTATGTGTGTATTCGGCTTAGGTGGACAAATGTCTATGAAAATGTATTAATTATGCATATTGTAGGTTTAAGGTCAAGTATAGTAGTGTTAATGTAATTTTACTAGTCAAAATGAGTTGATTATATTAATGAAATGTTTATTTACTTATAGCTTACTAAGCTATTATAGCTTACTATGTAAATTGTTCCTATTTTATAGATTTTGAAGTCAAGCTACAAGCTCGGGAACTATCAGCCAAGCTCATCACACTATCTACTATTTTGGTACCTTATTAGCTAAACTTAAATTATGGCATGTATAGGCTAGTTTATGTTTGAAATGTTGGAGTTATTTTCGGTTGTGTATAATATGAGCCATGCGAAAATGGCTAAGTTTTTATGTTTGTTTTAGGTATGTTTGCTTATGCTCTAAGCTCATTTCGGTTTAATGTTACATGCTATAGAGGATTGTTGGTTGGGATAGGTGTATTATATATATTTTGGAAATAGCTTGATAATGGTTGGATCTTTCGAGGTGGTTGATGAAATGATTATGGGTTGTATATCTTTCCTTAACATGCTTAGTTGATTCGGTTATTGCTAGGTATAGATAATATAAATATGAAATAGGTTGCCATGATAATATATGCATTAAATTGTGAAATGGTGATAGATGTGGTAATGGTTAAGTTCAAATGTAGTAAAGATTTAACGGAAGATGTCTTGTTTTATGGATGGCTTATTGATTCGGTTTAATGTTGAAGTGAAGTAAGTATGTTATGTATAAATGAACAGGTAAAGGATAATAATGTAATGACATGGAAGGTAAAAACAAGTTAAATTAGCTTTCTAATTTAGTAGTTATGTGGCATGTATGTTTCGGCAAATGAGTTATTATTATTAGGTTGTTGGTGTACATTTATAAGTTCAAGGTACAAAGGTGGTACTAATTACTTGTGGTTAAAGCAAAAAATAAAAAAGATTTATAGGTCTGATTTTCAGATATGATATTTGTGCTATTGTGGTTAAGGCATGCAATTTGGGTGTTGGGCGTAGTTCATTAGTGTACCCTAATTAGCAAAGTTGGAAATGAACATTTGTCAAAGCTTAGTTATTAAACATGTTTATGTTCGGATAAATGCATGGAAAAAGTCCTATTTGATGTTAAATGGAAGTTGTATAATGTATACGTTAGTACTTTAATTATGATTACTAAAATTTGATTACATATGTTATTATGTACAAGTGTCAATTATAAAATAATCAAATTGAGTGATTATGTGCATATGACTTTGGTGGGTTCTATTAATGTATAATAATGGTATGCTTTAGTACATGGTGTAGTAATGATACATATAAGTGTATGACTTCTAGAATACATAAATATGCAATATCCCTTGAACATATGTTTTAGTTTAAATTAAAATATGCTTGAATAAGTGGCTTGTTTTCTAACCGAAATCAATAAGTTTGTATAAATATATTTTTGGCAATCGAATAAGTAAAAGATTAATGTGGTTTTTGGTTAGATTCAAAATAGTACATTATTTGTAAATCTTGTTTTTAATTATTTGAACAGTTTAATTAATTGATTTAATGATATTCCTGTATGTATGTGAATATAGACTATGTTAACATGTTAATATTCGAAACTGTATTTATGTCCCGTAATGCCTCATTACCCTAGTCCGGCGACGGATACGTGTTAGGGGTGTTACATTCTTAAGCGAGCAACAGTACCGTAATAGATTCCGAAGGCAAGCAAGGTCGCGAAGAGCTGCCCATTTCCCTAGAACATGAGATTGTCCATGAGACGGAGGTCAAGGTAGGTCCACCAACTTTGGGTAGCGATAACCCAGAGCTTAGCACAGAGGCACTGACCCGGTTGGTAAGGGAAGTGCTGGAAAAAGTGTTTGAGGCAAGAGTTAAGGCAAATGGTGAAACACTTTAAGCTAGGTGTTTGGATTGTAACAAGAAAAGAGATCACAGTCCGTTGAAGCAGGAGCCTCATTCTATGAAATGTGTTAAGATGCATCTGAACTTTTTGACTTTGCGAGCATTGTAAAAGGCGTCATCCAGGTGAATGTCGGAGGAAGACAGGAGCATGTATCAGATGCGGATCTAAGGAGCATTGGGTTCGGGATTGCATAGTTCCTTTTAAGACAGGTGTGGTTTATTTGGATGTGATGTTTGAATATAGAAATTGTATGCGTAACGCCCATGTACCCGAGACCATTTCCGGAGTCGAGCACGAGGTGTTAACGGGCTGAATTCATTAATTAAACAACTCAAACAATTTATTTTAGAAATTCTAGACAAGCTAGCTAACTGCGTCACAGTCGCTTAAAAATTCATATCTCGAGTTCCGAAATTAAGATCCATAAATTTTCCTTGAAACTAGACTCAAATATATATCTACTATTTTTTCCTAAAATTTTTGGTCAAGCCAATTAGTACAGTTTATTATTTAAAGTTTACCCTATTTTCGCATTCGACTGCTTTGACCTCTGTTCACTATGAACCACTTTTCTCTTTGTACAGAACTCAAAATACTATGCCGTTTGTATCTATTAAAACTAGACTCAACAAGGAATATGTAATTATAAAGCATAACTTCTAATTTTTTTTTTACAATTTTTGGTGAATTTCCAAAGTCATAATAGGGGATTCAGAAATTGCTCTGGCCCTGTTTCACAAAAATTTAAATATCTTATAAAATACAACTCTTTTACCTATTTTGTTTCTTCCACATGGAAACAGATTCATTAGGCTTCAATTAAATATTTTATTCATCATCTAATTCTATTTCTGCTATTTTTAGTGATTTTTCCAATTCACGTCACTGCTGCTGTGTGATTCTGTTTTATAACCAATTTCACCATTTTATGGTTTTCCATGGATTAAGTAACACATTAAACATGCATGACATAAAATATGATCTAGATTGGCCATTCCAATGGCTAATAATTTCCAAACCTTTTCTTACCAAACCATAATCATATCATAAGATTATTTACACAAAGTGAGTATAGTGCTATACATGCCACACTCAAAATATACAAGCCATTTTACCAATTTAGGTCTTCAGATAGTGTGAGCGAGCCTTCGACCTATCCCGATTCTCAAGCCGGCTTGTCAAAACTACAATGAATGAAAAGGAGGGAGTAAGCATAAATGCTTAGTAAGTTCACATGCAAATAACAAGTAACATGATCATGCAATCCAACATAAACATCATTAAGACACTCATGTCATAAGAATACTTACTATCTTACCACAATTTCGTCTTACCAAATTCTCAACCTAGGATTAAACTCATACCTGTCCATTTTCACTTCTTCAACACATTCATTGTCAATCACTTTCGTTTTAAGTACTCTCCCTATTCTCTTAGGATTCTCCCGTTGAACACATCAGAATATAATTTTGGATACGCGGATAGTGTGCACGTAAGTGCTATACTCATAGCTAAACAAGCTCAATAGCTTTTGAAATCTATGTAGCCAAGCTACCATGTAACCCGATCATAAACGAACTCAGACTCAACTCAACGAGCTCGGGCGTTCGCATCCATAAGTGAACTCGGACTCAACTCAACCAGCTCGGATGCCTAGTTACATCTCACGAACTCGGACTCAACTCAACGAGTTCGAAACTCAACCATCCTAGTGACATGTCACTTGTACCCTAATCTATTCCCAACATTCAAACAGGATTCTTCTCAATTACACAATTTGATCGCCTTCTTCGAAATGTAGAAACCGATACTTGCTAGCATCTCATACCTAGCAAGTTGTTCACATAATTTGCATATTACAAAATAATATTTCACAAAGCATAATATTTCATGATAATATGTATCATATCATATAAATAACATTAAATCACTTAAAATAAAAATTATGTTACCTTATTTAGACATGAACTTACCTCGATACAAAATATTAACAATCGAGCCTATTCCTCGTAAACTTTATTTTTCCCTTGATCACGACTTGAATCTTGTTTCTCTTGATCTATAATACCAAATTAATTTATTTAATACATACATTCACCAAAACAGCCCTTAGTACGAACTTTGGCAAAATTACCATTTTGCCCCTAAACTTTCAAATATTTACACTTTTGCCCCAAGGCTCGTAAATTAAAACTCATCCTATTTTCTTATGTTTTATGACATACTGATAATTTTTCCCTTCTATAGCAACATCAAATTCACACTCTAACATGTACTTATGAAGATTAGGTATTTTTACCAATTAAGCCCTTTTACTCGTTTTCACTTAAAACCGAGTAGCACAAGTTGTCTAGCATAATTTAAAACCCCATATTCTATCATAAAACACCAAAATACACAAATTTCACCTATGGGTATTTTTTCAAATATGAACCCTAGGTTAAATTACTGCTAGCATAAGCTAAATCAAGTTACCGGGACTCCAAAAACGTAAAGAACATTAAAAATGGAGCTTGGAATCACTTACTATGGAGCTTGGAAGCTTGAAACAAATCCTAGCTATGAAGAACCCTTTAATTTTCGTCCTAATGAAGAAGATGGACATATTTTGCCATCTTTTTCCTTTTTTTAATCTTTTAATTACCAAATGACCAAAATACCCTTAATACCTTTCTTTGAAAATTTTCATGTACAAGCCCATTTTTGTCCAAAATTTTAGAAATTGGTCAAATTGCTATTTAAGACCTCCTCATTAATATTCCAAAGTAATTTCATACTAAAAACTTCTAGAATGCAAGTTTTGCAAATTATTCGATTTAGTCCCTAATTTCAACTTAAGCACTTTATGCATAGAATTTCGTCACGAAATTTTCACACAATCATGCAATCATATCATAAACCTCAAAATAATTATAAAATAATTATTTCTATCTCAGATTTGTGGTCACAAAACCACTATTTCGATTAGGCCGTAATTCGGGATATTACAGTATGCATGTGTGATAAATATCTGTTTGCTTCTGTGGTTAGATTTTTGGTTAGGTATGAGAGGTTTCGAGATTAAGTTAAAAGTGTATTAGTGTTATTTGGATGAGAGTGCACAGCAGTAGTGTAGTGGTGTAGTTGTTACACAATTACCCTGTTAGTTGGAAATTTCGGGGACGAAATTTCTTTAAGGAGGGGTGAATTGTACTGCCCCAAATTTTTGGGCCTAGAAGTATTGGGCCTTGTGTATGGGAGCCACTAAAAAACTACACACAAAATTTTATGTGTGGAAGAAATATCACAATTGATGGTCTGCTACAGTGGTTAAGTGATTAGGAGTGTTTGGGAGTGTTAGAGAAGTCCTGGGTTCAAACTTGGGCTTTAGCAAAAATTTATGTTTTTCTCTTAAAGGAGCCTTGATGTTAGTGGGCAGGCTTTAAGAATATTTTTGATGAATTTATAACACAGGAAGAGCTTGTGGTGGAGTGGCAAGGTGGCGTGTTGTGTAACTGTGAGGTCTGAGGTTCAAGTCTTGGGGTGCGTAATGGAGTATTTATTTTGCTGTTTGAGCAGTGTAGGAGATGGAGTTTGACTGGAACTCTGTGGTTGAAGTGGACATAAGAATGTGGAAAAATCCTAATGGTTGAAAGTAATCTCACATCGAGAAGCTAACATGAGAATAGGCGAGAAGCTGGCTTTAAATAGAGCGAACCAGATGAGTTGGGGAGGGGGAAAGTGAGTAAGAATAAATGCAGGATGTGCCAAGGATTGGTGATCATTGGTTTTAGGAGGGATTATCTCATACCTGCTTAACCAAGGTTGGTGATCGTGGACTTCGACACGTTTTCATAAACAGGTGTGTATTTACGCCCTTCATTGTTGGAAGTTGGCAAAAGCCGAATAGCCGAAACTTCGGCATTTGAGGCCTGACGAGCGTGCGATCGTTCGTGTGGCTAACCGAGCCCACGAACATGGGCGTTAGACTATAGAGGCAATCACGAGCGCTCTCGTGGTCTTGGGCTGTTCTGGGCCTCGTTGGGCCGAAATGGGCCTAGTGGGCTTGTTGGCCCACACGAATAAAATATATGTGATGCGGTAAGTGTTGTTTGGACTGTGACGTTCGCATAGCTGTGGCTATTTCGGGGCTAAATGGGCCATACGAGTGTGTGGGCCCACTTGGGCCGAGTAATGGGCCTTAGGCCCACTTGAACCGTTATGTCTGTTTAGGTTACTTAGATTGCTCGAGGCTACAATGGACCATCGGTTGGGTCGTTAATACCCCTAGATTGTAAAATTACGAAAATGCCTCCAACTTGTAAAATTATCGAAATACCCCCGATTTGTAAAATTATTGAAATACCCCCGATTTGTAAAATTACTAAAATACCTCTAGTTTGTAAAATTATTGAAATACCCCCGATTTGTAAAATTATTGAAATACCTTTTTAGTGTAAAATTATCGAAATACCCCTATAGGGATAAATGACTATTTTGCCCTTGTGGGTAAATGACTAACTTGGACTATGAATTTGACTGATTTGATGGTGATTGTATGGCTATGACATGAATGACTTGACTGTGATGGTATTATGGGCATGACATCCTACATACATGACATATTGCATGGGGTTGGGATTTTGTACGGAGGAACATCTATTCTGTTAGGGTCGCACGGGTTGCTGAGACGACTGTGGATCCACCGAAGGCTTTAAGCTGAACATTCGTATTGTTCTGTTAAGGTCGCACGGGTCGTATGAGACGACTGTGGACCAAACGATGGCTGAGTGCCGATTATTTTTTCGATGGCTTTGTGTCGTATATACTATCGATGGCTTAGTGCAGTCCATCCACCGAAGGCTTTGTGCCAATTATATTACCCTAATTGATGGCTTTGTGCCGATTATAGACTCTTTATCCATGGCTTAATGCTGTCCTTCTTACTGATGGCTTTGTGCCACGCGTATTATTGAAGGCTTAGTGCCGTTCTTATTACTGAAAGCTTGTGCCTGTTGCTAAAGACTTTGTGCTGAATTGAAGGCTTTGTGCCGTATTTATGGCTCTGTGCCATTTTGGTTATGGCACTGTGCCATCCTATTATGGTTTATAAACATTCTAGTTATGGCTTTGTACCATTCGGTCTACGGCTTTGATCCATTCTATTGACTTAGTGCCGCAACTGGTGCTAAGCTTGGTGTGTTGGATGGGTGGGTCGATTTTATCTCCACAGTAAGTGCAGGGTTGGACGGAAGCAAGTGCAGAGTTGGATGGGATCGCATGCATCATTCATACATTATACATACTGTACACCTACTTCTGTTACTGATTCTGTATTGGGTTACCCACCTAATGTTGTTTACTGATATGGGCTAGGCCCAATTGGTTCCGTTATGGGCTGAGACCCAAGTGATTTGTATTGAGCTTTGGCCACCTATACTCTGAACTAAATTTTACTGTTTCTGTTAACAGGCTCTAGCCTAGACTGTTTCTATTTCTATTTCGGTATATTGATTGTTACTCTAGTACGGGGATTACACACTGAGTTTTCGTAAACTCACCTCGTTTATTAACTGTGCAGGTAATCCCCAACGTTAGGTGGATCAGTGTCCCTGAGGGACTCGGAGACAACCACACAACCGCACATGTTTTTCTATTTCGTTTATTTAGTTAAGCACTTTGGGTTTTGATTTATGTTGTAATAAGGCCTCTATATTTCCTTAACTTTTTATTTCGAAAATTTATTTAATATGTTTAATATCTGTTAGAAGTAGGACACGGTTTTCCAAAACAATAACTATTTTCAAACACTACGTTTCCGTAACATTTTCAAAATGCTTTCGCAACTTAACTTTTTAACATCAAGTTTTTAATAATTAATTTAAAGCTAGCTTTTGCAACTAAAAGAGATTTTGGGAATAAAATTATGTATTTTTCAATGAACCATATGTTGAAAATAAACTAACGTAACTGGGATTTTACTCAAGTTTTCAAATAAGAAGGGTTTTCAATGAAAACAGGGTTTTCAAAAAACACTTCAATGTGACACGTCTGATTCGGGCCTAACTTCTAGGCCAGGTTTGAGGTGTTACAGTGCATGAGATCTTGGCTTTTATTAAACCATGACAACATTACTCCTTTCCACTACAACAATGAATATAAGTTTTAGTAAAAAATACAACTTAGTTTTTGAGGTTTTAAATTGTCTACTAATGTTTTATTGAATTTACACAAAATAATGATTTTTAACAAAACATGTTTTTAGCAAAAATTTTCATTGCGATTTTTATAAAAATCTGTTAATATTACATTTTTCTGCTACAATTCTGAGAAATGAGTTTTTAATAAAATTAGACTTACTTTTCAAAATATCTAATGTTTACAAATGAGATTTCTAAAGACATTTGATTTCTAAATTTAACAAGTTTTCCTGGATAATGATGAATGATCAAGTTCTTTAGTTTTGAATTTATAAATGAATGGTTTTGAAATATGATTAAAACTATGAAAGTTTTGAATAGCGATCAAACTTATACAAATAAATAAAATATCAAAATCATCGATTTTCTAAAATTCTTGATTTCACTATTTTGAACGATTTACGCAAATGGTTTAAAAAGTATGTTTGAAAACTAAGAAAGATTTTCTTGGCCATTTCGGTGGCCAATGTAGCTTTCCAAATTTGATCATAATGACTGGGCTGAGTTTGGGAGGTTACAACCTTGATGCATAGGCCACAACCTTACCGTCTTCCATCAACACGCAATATGGGATGCATCGCTATAAACCACATAATCCTTTCCAGACTTGGGGTTAGTCAGAACTTGTGCTTGAGTCAACACAGAGTTAAGCTTATCAAAATTGGCTTGCTACTCTCCGGTCTACTTAAAAGGAGCACTCTTCCTCAACAGCTTAGTCATAGGGGCCACAATAAAAGAAAACCTCTCCACAAACCTTTGATGATAATCTACTAACCTAAGAAAACTTCAGATCTCATAAACATGCTTAGGCTGCTGACAATCAAGAATAGCCTCAATCTTCTTTGGACCAACACAGATACATTTAAAAGACACCACATGACCCAGAAACATTACTTCTCTAAGTCAGAATTCACACTTATTAAGCTTAGCATAAAGCTTATTCTCACGAAGAATTTGTAAAACAGCCGTCAAATGTTCATCATGCTCAGATTTAGACATAGAGTCAATCAAGATGTCATCGATAAAGACAACAATAAGCTGGTTAAGATAAGGATAAAATACCCAGTTCATTAAGTCCATGAAAGCAGTCGAGGCATTTGTAATACCAAAGGGCATCACCAGGAACTCGTAATGACCATACTGAGTCCTGAATGAGGTGTAAGGCACATTGGATTCCTTCACCTTCAACTAATAGTAACCAGACCTTGGATCAATCTTTAAAAACACCGTACCACCTCTAAACTGATCGAACAAGTCATCAATTCTAGGTAAGGGATATTTTTTCTTTATATCTTGTTCAATTGCTAGTAATCAATACAAAACCTCATCAATCCATCCTTCTTCTTGATGAACAAGATAAGAGCTCCCCAAGGCGAAACACTCAGTATTACGAAACCACAGTCCAAAAGATTTTGCAGTTGAACCTTAAGCTCTTTCAAATCTTTAGGTGCCATGCGATATTGAGCAATAGACATCAGAGCAGTCCCAGGCAAAAGATCAATTCCAAACTTGACCTCCCGCTCTGGACATTGTAACATATTGCCCGATGAAATCTTAGTATCTGAAATACTATTCAAAAGAAGAAGACGGATAAAATGAGTTTAGAAGTGAATAGTACTAAATCTAGTCTAAAGATTAGAACCATTTGGGTGCGCTCATGATGCCTTTGGATTTAGCAAACAATGGGTTAGCACAAAATGAATATTAAGTAAGTCATTAAAGAAAGGTTCACCCCTAAAAGCCTCTATTGGCACGTATAGGACAGGTGAAGTCTATTATAGGTAAATGAACATTTTGACGAGAAGCATATGTCAGTGATGTGGAACGCCCCCCAAAATTGCTTTAAACTAGTTAAGTTAGAGGGAAACTGTAACGCCCCGAATTTGGGCCTAGATGAATTGGGCTTTGGGCTTTAGGTCTCATAGACTTTTTTTTTTAAATGATCAAGAAAATGACAAATGACATGTTGGCTATAAGGGTTTAAGGAATTCAGAGTGTCTAGGTATGTTGAAGAAGTTTTGGGTTCGACTTTTGTGGTGGAGGAATTTTAATTTACCAGGGTTAGGAGTAGTTGGGCTTTTAAATAAAAATAGGGAAAAATGGCATCAAAAAGCCTTGTGGTGGAGTGGCTAAGTGATGCCACTTAGGGTGCGAGGAGGTGGCGTTAGTGGTTAGCAAGGAGATCCAAGGTTCGGATCCTAGCTTAATATTTTTAAAAGTTTAATTTTGGCATTCTAGAAGGTTGGAAGGGGCGTGAAGATGGACTCTAAGGGGAGTGTTCAGAAGAAAAAATTTAAGAAATTGATTGGGGAGTTATCAGGGAGAAAATTGAGGAGATGAGAAGGGGGAAGTGATGGAGCTGAATTTGGAATTGACGGTTAGGCAATTTGGCTAGAGGCTATAAATATGTGCTGAGTTTGAGATCTTAGGCTAATGCCAAATTTTTTTATTTTTTTCTCTTTAGTGCCGATTGGCTTTTCCATCTTTGCTAGCTGATTCTTTTCCCATTCTTTCTCTCCTCAGATCTCTTTCAATTTACCCTTTGGGTTAGCAGATTCTTCTACTACTTTTCTTCTTTAATTTGTGCCAAATAAACCTTATTCACCATACTAAGCTTGAAAGCCGAATCTCCCAAGGGCCGAATACCCTTGTTGCAATTACTACTCCTTCTACTTCAGTTAAATCTAGTGTAAGTGTTGTTCTCCCAATCGATTTTGCTAAGAATCTATTATGTTGTTCTTTCCTCACTCTTTCTAATCAACTGTGGTAGGGAATTAGTATCGGATATCAGATCTTAGCTCTCTGCCAAAATTGCTCTTAAGGTGTTTTGCGGTTTTGGTAAGTATTCCTCTCTTGTTGGCTAAGGTTGGCCGAATGGTCTTAAGTGAGATAAGGGGGTGAATTATGTTGGATGTGAGTCCCCTAGTATTTGGTTTTAATGAGTAAGATTAATGCAGATCTAGGGAATACGTGATCAAGGAAAAGCTACTAGGGATTGGTGTTCAAGGTAATGTTAAGGTGAGGTTTCGGTTTTGGGTAAAATATGTGTTAAGCATACGATTAACTGAAGGGTGATATCGTTTGAAGGTTTGTGACTAAGGGAAATCGTAGCACGCTCTATTACCAGATGTGTACATACACTGGACAGACAATGAATCAGAAAAAGCTGAAAAGTCAAAATGTCGAACAGCCAAAACGCCGAAAAGCCAAAAGTTTGGCTACTGTAAATTTGTGAGTGCGCGAACACTCATAAGTGGGAAACCGATAGGTTGTTTGAGGCCCCAAGGGCGATTCCATGGGCTAGGGCTGTGAGCTGGCCAACCGGGCCAGAATAGGCTAAATGGGCCTGACGGGCTGTTGTGCCCATAATAGGCAAAATTTGATAATTGATGCTATGTGATAGAAATTCGTATGTGAGCATGTGTATAATGTGATTTGGGCCTAATGGGCCATATAAATATGAATTGGGACTAATGGGCTGTATACAGGTGATTTGGGCCTAATAGGCCATATGAACATGATTGGGCCTAGTGGGCCATATACAGGTATGTGAATTTGACTGGGCTTTGTAAGGGGTTTTGGGCCTAGTATATGATGACTACATAAAACTTAATTAATTTATTGCGACCGTGGACAAGTCAAAGGGTTAAGGTGTGGCAACGGGTATATGCATGTCTAGGATTGGATCTAGGGAGAGCTTGGTACTTAAGCGGTCTTAATGACTCACCTCCTCTTCTCTGGAATCCTACTTGGTGCATAGTATTCGTTCATCTTAGCTCACGGGATTTGTTAACGGGCCAAGGTAAGTGAAAACCGTAAAGAAAGGGAAAATTATCGAAATTCTCCTAAGGGCAGAAATGACCAAAATACCCCTAGGTGTTGAAGGTAAGTTTTATGGATGTGACATGCATACATATGATATTCTGCTCAGGTTGCATATGGGTTGGGAATTTTGGAACGGAGGAAGTATATGAGGATCGCATGGTTGCTTGACGACCGTGGATCCACTGAAGGCTTTTTAAGCCCATTATATGATTAGCAGCTTGCTGCAATAAAGGTAGTTCCGCAACCGGGCTACCATTGAAGTGTATAGGTTGGGTGAGTGGATATTTATATCCCCACATGAAGTGTACGGGGGGATAGTGTAACACCCCGAATTTGGGCCTAGAAGTATTGGTCCTTGAGTGCGGGTCCGTAAGGAGGTTGTATATAGGTATTTAATTGTGCAATGAAATGACACAATTAAATGTCTGCTTTGGTGGTTAATGGCCCTAAGAAGTGCTAGAGAAATTTTGGGTTCAAACTTGGGCTTTAGCAAAAATTTTGGTATTAAGTGAAAAAAAAAACCTGGATGCTTGGATGAGGGCTTTTAAATTATTGTGTTAAATAAATGACACAAGGAAGCTTGTAGTCTAGTGGTTGTGGCGTCATTAAGGTTGTATGGGAGCCTAGGTTCAAGCCTTGGCTCTTGCAATTTATTTTGGTTTTTTTTAAGGGAACCTGGACTTTGGCCTTTAGACCTTATAATTAATTGGGGATAAAACATGACACAAAAAGCCTTGTGGCTTAGTGGCAAGTAGCGTGTGGAGCATCTGAGGGGAGGCATGGGTTCGAATCTCAGGGCAAGCAATGAGCATTTATTTTGCTAACAGGGGGCGACAAGAGTTGGTGTTGAATTTAAACTCTGATGTTGGAGGGATCCCACATCGGGAAGCTAACATAAGAGTGGTTGTGAAGCTGGCTTTAAATAGAGGGAACCATGAGGAGAGTAAAGGTACCTTTCTTGGCTGATCCCTTTCGCAGTATGGCATGCTCGTTTGGGTTGGCGTCGACTAAGAGTGCTCTGAGCGTGGATTAACTCAGTCTCCTATCGTGTGTATTTCACTCACTACTCTAGGCCAGACTCGGCTACTTTGAGCGCGATGGGTCGAAAAGGGCTATGTGGGCCCAATGGGCCTCTGGGCCCAATTGGATAAGTTGTTTGATTGTGTAGTAAATATTGGACTAGGCTAGGTGAATCTCATATTCGTGGCTAGATTTGGGCTAAAAGGGTCACACGAGCGTGTGGGCCCATTTGGGCGAGAATGGGCTTTAGGGCCATTTGTATTGTTATCCCTGTTTAGAATACTTTAGTTTACCAATTATTGAAATGCCCTCGACTTGTAAAATTACCAAAGTACCCTCGATTTATAGAATTATCGTTTTACCTTCGATTTACAAAATTACCATTTTACCCTCAGTTTACAAAATTACCGTTTTACCCTCGATTGTGAAATTACTGAAATACCCCTGTAGGATAGAATTACCAAAATACCCCTAGTTTGTAAAATTACCAAAATACCTCTAGTTTGTAAAATTACTAAAATACCACTAGTTTGTGAAATTACATAAATACCCTCAATTTGTAAAATTACCAAAATACCCCTAATTTACAAAATTACAAAAATACCCTTGGCTTTTTAAAAATTATAGAAATACCATTGGTTTACTAAATTACTGAAATACCCTTGGTTTGTAGATTTACCAAAACACCCTTGTAGGATGAAATGACTAAAATACCCCTAATAGATAAAAAGACCGTAAATCCCCTGTAGGGTAAAGTGACCGTAATACCCTTGTATGGTAAAATGACGAATATGCCCTTATGTTCCGTATGACTGATGTGCTTAGGATTTACATATATTGATATTGGATTAGTTAAGTTTGAGTGACAGGTGGTGGTTATCGTAGGTGATTGATTATGGAAACGTTTCAACTTCAACCCATAACAGGTGTGTACTAACCCTCGTAGTAGCTTAGATTAATATCTGCTGAGAAGCCGAAATGCTAAAATACCGGCATTTCGGGAACTTGTAATGTTGCGTGTGGGTATAGATGCGATAAATACGATAAGGTCGGTGTTTGGATCGATGGAACGGGTAAGAACTCAATTTTGTGCACGATGGTAAGTTGGGCCTCAATGGGCTGGAATTGGGCCAAATGGGCCCATTTGGGTAAAATTGATAGAAAATGGAATTTGGAAAAGTTGCATGTTAACACGGTTAGCATTATGGTAAAATTTGGGTTAAGCAGGCTTAGTGGGCTAAATCAGCATTCGTAGGGCCCATTAGGGGTTTTGGGCCCAAAAGCCCGAATTTGATAAGTGTGTTAAGGATCATTGTTTAAACACTCGAAATATTGACAAATGTAATGAACATGAAAACCCCGATTTTTGGTAAAATTACGAAAATACCCTTTATAATATGAAAAATGATTGTTTTGCCCTTCAGGCAAGTGTGACTGGATTTGTGTGGTTGATTTGATTTGATTGTGAATATATGTTGGTGATATGAATGACTTGACTGTGATTGTTTGATTCAAATATGGGCATGACATTCGCATACATGACATATTGCATGGGATATGGGTTATATTGATGGAGGAAGTGCTAAAAGGCTCGCGATTTCAAAAAGGGCTTATGCCCCGATTCACGAAAAGGGCTTATGCCCTTATTAAAAAGAGGCAAGGCCTCAGTTATATGATAGCGATTATCTTTGCAAGTGGAGAGTTTGGTTGGGTGGGTTGAGTTATTCCCACATGGAGAGCTTGGTTGGTACGGGTGGAGAGTAGCGGATGGTGGGTCGAGTAGTCTCCCCAAATGGGCTTGCATACATTCATTGACATTACATGTGATATTGAAATGGGCTTGCATACATTCATTGACATTACATGTGATATTGAAATGGGCCTAAGGGCCATACCGTTTACAGTAAAGGCTTCGGCCCGGTGATATGATTTATGAAAAGGCTTACGCCAAAGAATCAAGTTAAACGAAAGGCTTCGCCCAGATATATGTCAAGACTAAATAGGGCTTTGGCCCGCATTGTCTTGATACCGTGTTATTTATTGTTTGTTTGTTATTGGGATTACACATCGAAGTTTTCGTAAACTCACCCGGTTTCTAGCTGTGCGGGTAATCCCTAAGCTTAGATTGTTTGGAGTCTGCGAGGACTGGAGATGGCCACACTCATTGTTTTTACATTTCATTTCTTTTAATTACAATAAGCAAAGCCGATTTATTTCTTTATAAGTTTTATCTTATTAATATTATTATTTGGTTTGGGGTTGTAATAAGGCCGTTTTAATTATTTTTCTGGGATTATTTTATCTTATACCCTATATTTTTACGATAACAATATGAGTTAGACCTGTCGGCGTGTTTCCAAAATGATAATTGTTTTCAAAATAACATGTGATACAATTAATTGGTTTATCAAAAATATCTACTTAAATGAATTCCAACTTGTTTTTCTCAAAACCTAACCTAGCACCATAGTGTGGCAATGGTTGTAGGCATGTCTTGGATTGGATCCAATCAAGAGCTTGGTACTTAAGCGACCTTCTAGGCTCACCTCCTCTGTTTGGATACCACGGTGCATGACTTCCATTCACTTTATTAACTTAGCAAAGACTATCTTTTAAAACACTAAGAAGGACGTTGAAAGAGGCATGGGTTTTCTTAAAAACTTCAATGTGACACGTCGGATCCGGCCATAACTTCTGGGCCGGGTTTGGGGTGTTACAGATAGAGCTAAAGTGTAGCGGATGGATTATTGGGGCGGGTTGCATTGCACTGCATTGTATGTGTGATTTTATAATGATTGATGAATGCTTGCTGGTCGACAAGGGTGTACACACTGAGTTTGAGAAAATTCACCCTCTCTTTTATTTTTCTCAAGTAATGCTCAATAGGAGGTTCGAGGTCTGGAGGGACTTTGGGTGGCCAGCTAGCAAGACAACTTGGACTTGGTTGTTTTAAAAGTATTTAGTTCCTGATTTATTAAGTGATTTTAGACTGGATTGTAATAAGGTCTCCCTTTTTTATTATTATTTGGATTATTATTCTTAAGCATTGTAATTTCGAGAAGTTGAACAGGGATTTTCTAAACCATAGTTTTTATTTACTACGTTTCTGCAACCAAACTTTTAATTGATAAACTTTCTTAAATCGAATGTTTTAATCAAAGCTTTCGCAACTGAAAAGAGTGTTTTCATAAGTTAACTAAGGTTTCATATCTTAAGGAAGGGTTTTCAATGAAAACAAGGTTTTCACAAAAACACTTCAATGTGATGCACCAGATTTGACCATAACGTCTAGGCCGGGTTTGGGGTGTTACAGAAACCATAGTTAAAGGTTAATTAAACATGAACTAAAATAGTCAGAACCAAGGGAGGCCCTTGATTAGTTTTCTTAGAATTCGTAAGATTTGAATAAGACCACCAATTGATTGATGTGATGTTTTTTGAGTGCCAAGAAAGTTCAGGGACAAGTTAAAGCATATAAGGTAAGAAAGGTATCTTATATATATCTCTTGGGAGAGTAGAACCAAAGGAAGATAGGAAATGTAACACCCCTTACCTGTGTTCGACGCCGGAACAGGGTAAGAGGCATTACCGAACTTAATCACTAATCATCGTATAAAAACTGATTCATAATTTCACTCTAATTTAATACTTTTTCAAACACATTCAAGCTGTCCCTTAAAAAGAGCTTACAAGGCCCATATCATGCTTTAATTCAACCACACACATACACAAGCATTCACATTCATAAATTGCATAATTTAATTAATAACATAATCAAGACTATCTACATTAAATGACTTTATACAATAGAGACCTTCAAATAACATAGGTCAGTATTTTAGGCCAATTCCTAGCAATTTAGTAACAATTAAACGAGTCTCCATATATGCCAAAGACTTAAAAATACTTTAAAACCTTTATATATCGATCAATAGTTTGATAGTGTGATTTAACCTCCGGCGACCTCCAACTTGAGCTAACATCTGAGACACTATAGGAAAAAGGAAAGGAAGGGAGTAAGCATTATAGCTTAGTAAGTAAGTATGTAAATATTAATAAACAATACATTATCATACATTAAATGAAGTCACAATATGTTCCCGAAATATTACCATCACAAACACACACATACTTTTACTATTACAATCATAAACAGGTTCAAAATAAGTTGTCTAGCAGAGTACCAGCAGCTAAATTATTTATTTCCGGAGCTACAGAACTCCAAATTACAAACCGTTAATTTTTCTTGAAACTAGATTCACGTATATTTTACCATAAAATTTTCAGAATTTTTTGTCAAGCAAATTAGTACAGTTTATACATCGATCAATAGTTTGATAGTGTGATTTAACCTCCGGTGACCTCCAACTCAAGCTAACATCTGAGACACTATAGGAAAAAGGAAAGGAAGGGAGTAAGCATTATAGCTTAGTAAGTAAGTATGTAAATATTAATAAATAATACATTATCATACTTTAAATGAAGTCACAACATGTTCCCGGAATATTGCCATCACAAACACACATATACTTTCACTATTACAATCATAAACAGGTTCAAAATAAGCTGTCTAGCAGAGTACCAGCAGATAAATTATTTATTTCTGGAGCTACAGAACTCCAAATTACAAACCGTTAATTTTTCATGAAACTAGATTCACGTATATTCTTACCATAAAATTTTTAGAATTTTTGGTCTAGTCAAATAGTACAGTTTATTCATTGAAGTTACCCCTATTTCACTGCTCAACTGTTCTGACCACTCTTCACTACGAATCAATTTTCTCCTTGTACAGAATTCAAAGTATTTTCTCGTTTATTTCATTTGAAACTAGACTAATTGATAATTTCAAGCATATAAATTATATCCCATAATTATTTTTCTACAAATTTTAATGATTTTTCCAAGTCAGAACAGGGGATCACGTAGTCATTCTGAACCAGTCTCTCAAAACCTTAAATATCTCATAATATAGAATTCCTTTGCTTGCTCTATTTCTGTTATATGAAAATAGACTCATTAATCTTTAATTTGATATCTCATTCAGTCTCTGATCCAATTTCTACTATTTTTAGTAAATTTTTAGATTCACGTCTCTGCAGCTATCCATAACAGTTTTATTGTCAATTTTGATCTTTCATACTTCAATTGTATTCATCACTTACCCATAACAATCTTTCCAATTTCCAATCACATATCGAGCATATTGCTCATAAGTTACACATGTATATATTTACACTTATCATCACAAAGTCATACACAATTTCATTTAATCAATTTCCCAGTTGAACGCTTCGGAATAATAACAGATAGGCGATGGTATCGCACACAACCCACCTTTAAAATCGAAGCTCTCTTGTACACATAGTGGCCTTCACTTAGCACCACTCATGTGACCTAGCTCGATTGTACACATAATTTTGGCTCTCTTGTACACATGGTGAACACTTAGTACCACTCATATGACCTAGCCAGTTTATCTCGTAGCTCTCTTGTCTATATGGTGTACACATAGTATCACCCATGCGACCTAGCTACATCATAATGTCTCGTAACTCTCTTGTACACATGATGTGCACTCAGCACCATACATGTGACCTAGCTACATACCATCTGTATCATCCAATCTTTCCGAAGGTTCAACCGGGATTTCTCTCTCTTTCTAATACTTGATTCCATACTTCCAATAGTCAATTATGATTCAAAAATCAGCTACAATACATAAAATATGCTGAAATATAAAAACATAATAAAGATAATGTATTATTTACATACAAACTTACATACTTTCTCATTTCCATGTCGAATTAATATTGAACATTTAAATCATCATAATTATACTTACTTTCAACACCTCGGAAATCACAGTAAATTTATCAATTTTACATTGAAACATGCATAAATTAATGCTTATTATACATATGAACTTACCTCGATACTAAAACGGCCATTTTACCAACTTTCCCGATTTTCGATTTTTCTCCCACTCTAGGTTCAAACCTCATTTTTCGGGATCTAAAACATCATATTTTACTTATTTAATTAATTTACTATTCAAAACAGTCCTTAACTCAAACTTTGGCAAAATTACAATTTTACCCCTAAACTTTCACATATTTACACTTTTTCCCCTAGGCTCGGGAATTAAACTTCATCCCTTATTCTTATGTTTTATGACATGCTGATCATTTTTCTCTTCTATGACAACATCAAATTCTCACTCTAACACATAGTTATGAACAATAACAACTTTTACCGATTAAGCCGTTTTACTCATTTTTGCTTAAAACCGCTTAGAAAAAGTAGTTTAATATAATTTCAGCCTTCATATTCTACCATAAAACATCAAAATAAACACATTTAACCTATGGGTATTTTTCCAAATATGAACCCTAGCTTAAATTATTGCTAGAATAAGCTTAATCAAGTTATCGGGATTCCAAAAACGTAAAGAACTTGAAAAACGGGGCTAGAACGAACTTACTATTGAGCTTGGAAAGCTTGAAAACCCTAGCAATGGCTTCCCCCATGCTAATTTCGGCCTCCATGAAAAAGATGAGTCAATTTTGGCTTTATTTTCCCTTTTTATTTCTTTTAATTACCAAATGACTAAAATGCCCTTAAGACCTTTCTTTAAAATTTTGTCCTATTCATGCCCATTTTTGTCCAAACAAAATATAATGATCTAATTACCATTTAAGGACCTTCTCTTTAAACCCCCATTTCAATCAAGTACTTATGAATTAGAAAACATATTTTGCAACTTTTGCAATTTAGTCCTAAAAGTCCAATTAAGCACTTTATCAGTAAAATTACTTAACGATATTTTTACAAAATATTTTAATCAATAAATAAACCTTAAAAATTAATCAGAATAAATTTTTTCGACTTCAAATTCGTGGTTCTAAAACCATCATTCCGTTTAGGCCCTAAATCGGCCTGTTACAGCAGCTTCTGCAAATAAGCCCTAATAGGCAAATTAAACATGCAATCTATAAAATTTCTTATCAATACTCTAACACATGCATCTAATCACTCGATAAATCATAAAAATTAATCGAAATAAACTTTTCTATCTTAGATTTGTGGTTTCACGACCACTATTCCATTTTAGGCCCTATTTCGAGATGTTACAGGAAAGCTCCTCTAGGTTAAGTATAAGGCCTGACGTATGGCAAACTCCATAGTCTAAAAGTAAATAAAGTGCCATCTACCCCACTAAGACTTATGATGTATGTGAGGGTGCATAGTCTATAACAAAATAAGTTAGGAAAAGACACCCAATAAAGAAATAAGTTGACTCAAGTAAAAGACTCGCCGCCAAGAAGGCACGATGTGCTGGTGCGTGATCAGTCGAGCTATCAGCTACATCCTAATGAAGGATGGGTTAAGACCCAATAATGAGTATGCCATGCATGCTGCTTTATAGCTGTTGTGCATCTACCTAGTGATTACATGGATTAATAGAAGTGTTGAACATCTAATGGGACAAAGGAAAATATCTTATGACCGGATAAGTGTTGGGAATTGAGGGGAAAAATCCTCTCATCTTTATGATAAGCCAGGAATGAGAGAATCAACTTTGAGATGCCCCTATAATGGTAAGTCTCCCAACCTTGCATGCTAAGCTACTAGAGAGCAATTCTGTTAGCTTAATAGAGCATGTTTGTTAGAGCTTTGCTATGTGATTTTAGTGTTTGAAATAGAAGGAAAATTGCGTCACATGATAGATCTTAATGAGTTTTTGTGGTTTGACATTTAGGGGTTGCTAATCTACTAGTTGGAAGCCCAAGTCTAATGTTTCAAGCTAAAAATGGTGAGGCTTATGTAAGGATACCGTGAGGGTCCTATGAGTACCCTATGAACTCTTTTTTGTTCGTTGCATGTATGTTTATATGTTTATTTCTTCTGTGTGATATACTAATTCTGTTAAAATGTGTGTCTAATAAGATTGCATGAGCGGCTTGATGCCTAAATGATAATGCACCTCTAAAATGAAATGAAAAGTATGATAACAATGAATATGCAAAAAAAAAAAAAAAAAAAAACATGAGATGAATGGTAAGTCTCTATTATGTTGAAAAGTGTGTACATGCATAAACACACCTGAAAGCATTATGAAGTCTCTACATGAGGAGTTTGTACATAAGTTGCATGAGTAGCATGAGTCTGCATATCAAGTCTGCTTGCTTGTGAGTTTGTCAGGACAATAAACATAAACTTTGATATAGAAGTCCATGGCCATGGCAACTGAAGACCATATAGTGTAAGACCTAATCTAGGACTATGACATCATATGGTGAAATGAAGACCACATAGTGTAAGACCTAGTCTGAGACTATGACATCATATGGGGAAAGAAAATAAAGGACAGTTAGACGAGTATAAGGCGATTAGGGGAAAACCACAAGATGATGAGTTTAGGCAAATCCTTATTGTCGAAAACGTCATTTACCGAAATGTGGAAGCCTTTTTGGCTATTCTCTAATAAGTGGAAGCCTCTATTATTCTTCTTTATTATACGCGATGCATTTGTGGCTATTCTCTATTATATGTGAGCCCTTGTGGTAGAATATATTATAGGTGGAAGCCTTTGTGGCTATTCTTAGCTACATATGAGCCCTTGTGGCAGAATATGTTATATGTTGAAGCCTTTGTGGCTATTCTCTGTTACATGTGAACCCTAGTGGCGGAACCTATTATATGAATATGAATGCCTTTGTGGCTGTCTAATGATGTATGGACACCGTTGTGGCTATCTAAGTTAAGTGGACATCTTCAAGGCTATATGTTGATAAAGCGAGTGTTGTCGTATGTGAATATATATGTGAATGTGCAAGTGTACACGTCGAGTCAAGTAATAAAGTAGTAAGTAAGATTGTCTCCTCAGGGATAGGATAGGTTTAATTTGGTTAAACTATTACAATAAACTATATGAATCAGGCTGTGGTAAAACAAAATAACAATTTGTAGATGAATAATCACATATGCAATAGTAAAATCAAATAACTAAATTAAAATGTTGTGGAAAAGATACGAAGACAAAGTTAAGGGGATCTATGTTGTTGAATCGAAAGGTTGAGATTACTAAGATTCTTTCCTCATAACACAATAATGCCATGGCAAAATATTAACCAATATACTATTCAGATTAAATCTAAGGTAGTTTGTTTCTTTCGAGAGTTAGACTTTAAGCTACCCTGCCTAAGGCTTTGCATGTCTACAAGCCTTAAGAAGGGTACCCAACACTGTTTCTTCCTTTCTCTATACAAAGTGTAGTTCAAAGTCTAGTGTGCTACGAGTATTCTATTGAATACTCTCTTGTATCATTCGATCACAATCTAACTCATCTAACCTTTTCAGAATTAAATCAAGTTTATGAATAAATCATACATTCATCTATATCTAGAGACTGCATGTAACACCCCTCGTCCATATCCGACGCCGGGACACGGTTCAAGGTGCTACCAAGTATAGGCATATAAAACCAGGCCATAAAATTTTTTTTAACTTAAAACTTCTCGTTCACATGCATTTTGTCCCTTAAACGGGTTCACGAGGCCCAAAACATGCATTAGAGACGGCTCGAGACTAAACCAAGAACTTAAGAAAAAACTTGGAAAATTTCATGCTTTAAGGCTCCGCACGCTTGTGTGATGATTTTGACATGGCCGTGTTGGTTGCCCGTGTGCACCACATGGCCTAGTGTTCATCTGGACATGCTCATGTCCCTCACCCGTGTAACTCTCTGTCCATTTGGTTATGAACAAAAGGAGGCACACGCCCAAGGCACATGCCCGTGCGTCTACCCGTGTGGACAAATACAAGGCTATTTCCAAGCCATTTTGTCACCCTCACAACATACACACACTTACTTATACAATAGCATACAACAAGGCCTATATAGGCACTTAAACATCCATAAACATGTTATGATCATGTCAATTTCTCATGCAATAGATATCATAAAATTTACTCACATTTTTACCACATTCATGCTATAATCATTATAAACTCATCACATAAGACCATAGCACATGCATGCATATATATAAATAGGTTTACAAACTCAACAGCTAATGTAAGCCAATGCATTTGCCTAAAACAACTATCTCACACTCAAATATTTAGACTCCTATACATGCTATAGACTCAAAGTACTTTAAATCACTTACACCAATAGTGGTAGCTTGACAGTGTGATAATATCTCCAATGAACTCCAGCCCGAGCTAACCTAGCAGCACTAGAGAACATGGGAAAGGAAGGGGAGGTAAACTTTACGCTTAGTAAGTTCATATGAAAACAATAAGCAACTCATTAACATGTTTTTATCAATGTTCCCAACATATTCTCAAGTTCATGATAAGTTGTCTTCTTGTACAATAGTCAATAAAATATTTTTATCTGGAGCTACGAAACTCCAAATTAAGTTCTGTTAATTTTACTTGAAACTAGACTCATGTACCTTTCTACCATACAATTTCCACAATTTTTGGGTTAGCCAAATAGTAAATTTTATTCCTCAAAGTTACCACGATTCATCACTTTGATGATCCGGCCATCTCGCATTAAGTTAAATTTTCTCATAGCACAAGACTCGACTAATGTTCCCATCTATTTCTTTTCAAAATAAACTCATTAAGGATTCTAAAAATATAATTATAACTCATAAATATTTTTTTACAATTTATAATGATTTTCTTAAATTGGAATAGGGGATTTCAAAGTCATTCTGACTCTATCTCACAACAATTTAAATATTTCATAATATAAAACTCTTTTGCTTACACCGTTTCCTCTATGTGAAACTAGCGTCAATAAGGTTTAATTTCATATTTCATTCAGCCTCTAACTCATTTTCTACTATTTTTAGTGTATTTTAAAAGTTACACCACTACAGTAGCCTAAAACTGTCCAGGCTAATTTACTCATTCACAAGTATTGTTCACCAAATTAATACATCATTTCATTCATCATGGTAAGAACGCCTAGCTAGGCATCATAAGCATGGACCCATAATATCAATGTCATCAAGTATCAAAGACTTTTTCTAAATCATGCCATTTTCATAGTATTCACCAAATACTATATACATCATAGATTATCACATATGAAGGCATTACTCATAAGTTTAGTGTACATACCTATACCAACTCGTAATAAAGTATATAATCATACCATCTTTAACATGCTCTCCTTAGAGCTTTCATCACATCATCCATTACATTACCCGTTGAACACTCGGGATGCGAAAGTATGTTCAAAATTATCATACACCAAATAGAATACCAAAGCCATGTCCCCATACATGGTCTTATATGGATCCACATATCGTTGCCATATCTTGGATATGGTCTTATACAAGGTCTCATGTCAGTGCTGACGCCATGTCCCAAACATGGTCTTATACTAGCACACCTATCATCACATTCTCATTGAATCATCACAAGTCAATTCCAATAAAGGCATATATCCATATTTCATACAATATCAAGTATTAAGTACATGACAATGAAGTTGATAAATTACTTTCATGCCAACTTACTCGTTTCAAAGAAACACCATATTCAATCAATCTTCCAATATATTAAATCATATAATATATGCAATATTAATAAGGAATGTAATTCAAACATAACTTTGCATTATTATTATCATACGAACTTACCTCGATACCAAATTGGTAGAAGAGGCCTAAACATCAATTTCTCGTTTTTTCCTCGTTCTAAGCTTGAATCTTGTTTTTCATCATCTATAACATCACATTTAACTTATTAAAACAATATACTAATCAAATTAGTCCAATGACACATTTTGGCAAAGTTTCCAATTTTGCCCCTATACTTTGCCATAATTACCAAATTGCCCCTAGGCTCGTAAAATGATTTTTATTCAATTTATTTACTCCTTAAGCCTAGATGAACCATTTTCATAACTATAGAAACTCATAATTTCAACTATTTCACACATTTATCACTTATTTCACAAACTTTACAAAATAGTCCATTTAGGTGCTTTCATGCAAATTTCTTTCATGAAAGTTGTTTATAACACTACCAAGACTCATATTCTTCCATAAAAACTCAGCAAACAATGCATATGCTTTCATGGAAAAACCCTAGACTCTTAATCATTTTGCAAGATAGTCTCCTTTTTTGAAAGCTCATGCTTTAGGGGTTCCAAAAATGTAAAAATTATCAAGAAAAAGCATTAAAAACACTTACTTACTAGGGAAGTATGTTGCTAAAATTTTCCAACTCTCAAACCCCCCATGTTGCTGCCATTTTGGGTGAAAGAGAAGAAGAAAAATGAAAGAAAATGACAACTTTTTCTTTATTCTATTTTATTACCAAAAAGTCACTTTAAATCCCATAAAATATGGCTTTTTGACCAATCTTGTCTCCCTTTGCCGGCCACCTCTATTAAAAAGGGTATAATTTCCCTTTAGAGGCCTTCAATTTTAGTTATCTACCTATTAGACACATTTAGGCACTAAAATACAACTTTTACCTTTTACGCGACTTAGTCCTTTTTCGAAATTAAGCCCTCAAACGCTAAAATTAATTCACCAAAATTTTCATGTACTTAAATAGTCATGCTATAACTCATAAAATAACATCAAAATAATTTTTTTCGGCCTCGAAAGAATGGTTCCGAAACCACTGTTCTGAGTAGGCCCAAAATCGTGCTGTTACACTGCATGCATACATTTTTAAAAAACGCACATCTAATAAAACAATAAATCAAATCCAGATAATGCCTTGGTCATTAAAGGAACTAAAGATTCATCTAGTAATCCCAACTCGATGAGATTAGCTCATTAGTTGGAAATTAAAATCCAAAAATGGAAGTATCATTCACCAACATATTTCTATAGTTAAAATTCACAGAAATCAATTAAGATAATGAAGTAAGGACTTTAGGAAGCTTTCGCCAATCCAATCCTCAACTCCAGTGCTGCAATATTTTGCAAAGCCTAGGGTTGACTACTTCTCCTTCTTCCTTGTGTTGCTGCTCTATTCTTTAGTTGCTACCCTCTTTCCTTACATCTTTGGATCTCCTACAAGATTTGTGTGAGAGGGAAAACCACTCCTTCTTTCTTTCTCTTTCTTTTCTTTATAAGGTAGGTCCCTTCTCAGTACACAAACTCTTTTTTTCCTCTTTTTCAGGTGGATATTTCTGGTACAAGTAGAACTAGTTGAAAGTGGCAGGGATTGACAGTTGAGTCAGTATTTTCCTATAATTGCCATGGCATTTGTGATGGCAATCTATCCAACCTTTTTTCATGACAAAACTTCATTCATTCACTTCATTTCCGCTTTTCTGCACTTGTTATAAATAACACACAATTCCTTTCTTCCCACAAGTAAAAGTAACATATAGTGACATTGAAAGCACAATCCAAGCTTCATGATGCAATGTTATAAAAATACTAATATAATTTCCTAAAATGAAACTAAATTTACTCAAGTACGAACAACTAACCAAGTATAGAGGCCTAAAATATAAATATTTTCAAGAGTAACTGAGTTATTACTTGTCCTCAAGCAAAATATGCATGAATGCATGAACGTAATAATTGTCATAGCAACATAATCACCTCCATATTGTTAGAAAATTAAGAGAGCATTTTTTACTTCAGTTCTCAGCAATCTTCTATGTCTAAAAATTTGATCAAGTTTCATAAGCTTATTTCGCAAAGGTAGTGTAGAAAATATTGCCCTAAAAGAAAGAAAAATTCAAAGTACTCATGCAACTTTCACTATAGCAAGTATCTCCTAATTTACTTAGTTCGTATTTTAACTAATTCAATTTTCTTTTCTTTTTTTTATCTAGCCTTATACATACTCAATTACTTACTTATTCATTTATTATGCCTATTTTTCTTTACTGGTGGATTCAACTCGTCACATGATTCTTTGACTCAACCATTACAATGGAGCATGCACTAAATTGTCGAATACTCAATCATATCACGATTTGAATACTTACTCATGGAGCAATGGCTTTTGATTAAAAAGATGGATGGAGCAAACAACTACCTCCTTAGCTACTCAGCCTGTTACTACAGTGGAGTACCCCTAATTTTCTTTTCTTTATTACACACTTTTACTTAGACTCACCTTTCTAGTCAATTGCACAACCGAGCAAACAAAGTGGTGTTGACTTACTTGGAAAATTTAAGCATTGAAGTATTTGATGGATTTTTTTCTTGAATTTTATTAAACATTATCACTTTATTCATTTTTGAGTATTGCCTTTGTATTGAATTTAGCGTCAAGAATCTCTAAATTTATTTAAAAAAACTTACTATAGATCACTTGGAATTGGAATTGGGACATCCTAATTTTAGGGACCAATTAACAAGATGACTATCCTAAGCTAAACTCACCTAATTCATTGTCACAATTTTCTATGAATGTCGAAGAATTAAATTCCTTATTGAACATGATAGGAAAAAATATACTCATCATAGACTAACAATTCTTTGGCATTTATGTGTCATGGCAAAATGAATGTCAAAAATAAAATGAACAACTATTCAAATGCAACCTATATGCACAACACCACCCAAACCTAAGGGATGCATTGTCCTTGATGCATGAACAGACAAAAATTATGAATGCACAAACATATATATGTACAGAAAATGATAAGACAAAAAATGATGAATGCATGCTAAAATAAACTGAAAAACAAGTAACACAAAAAATGAATGAATCTCGGACTGAAATTGTTTTTACCTTAATTTGGATGAGTGGATTTCCATGCAATAACATACTTATAGCGTTGCTTCTGTAACACCCCTTACCCGTACACGAGACCAGGACAAGTATAAGGTATCATCGTACATAAACATGGCATCTCAAGAAAATACGGGTCATAAAATTTCACTTCAATTTAAAACTAATCAAACAACATCATAGTGTCCCTATTATGGACCTACAAGGTCCAAAACATGCATTAAATCGGTTTGGGACTAAACCGAGAGCTTAAGAAGATTCTAAAAAAATTTCTAAGTTTAAGCCTCACACGCCCGTGTGGAGGCATTGTACACGCCCGTGTTGTAACACCCCCAATCCGTATCCGTTATCGAATTAAGGTTATGAGGAATTACCGATCCTATTGCAATTCATACAGATTCACATTATATTACAAATCGAGATTTAATATCACATTTATGTTTATAACAAAATCAACTCTCAAAGCTTAAATATTCAATCATTCATAACATAGCATAAATAATAACATATAACCCAAATATGTCAAACAACTTATACAAATATAGAACTTACAATACATCAACAACTTTATTGTTGAATATTAAATTTATTTTTATATTTTTATTCCATATGTGCAGCATTAACATATTAATCTATATGATACTCATTTATTTTACCTATTAATACCAAATAAAACAAGCATTCGATTATAAGTAAACTTGCTTCATTTCCTGGTCTATTCGACAGATATAAATCATTGTACACATTCACAAACTTACACGTAATTAGCAAATTCAAATAGCCATATACATATGTATATAGCATCAAGAAATATGAACATCTTTATACACATGCAAGGCATATAAAAATCCAACTAATATGATAAGGCCGAATGTCATGTACACATGTCTTAACTTAATCCATAAATGAACACCAAAATTTGTATCATGCATATGTCTTAATCTTTACCTAACGATGTCATAATTTACCTTTGTAACACCCCAAACCCGGCCTAGACGTTATGACCGGATCCGACGTGCCATATCAAAACGTTAGAAACATTTTTCCATTCTAAGTTCAGAAAATCGTACTTGATGTTCAAAGGATTAATTCATTAAGGGTTTAAAGTGAATGGAAGCTGTGCACCAGGTAGGAAACCGAAAAAGAGGAGGTGAGTCCATCGGACTGCTTAAGTACCAAGCTCTCTCGGATCCAATCCTAGACATGCACACCGCCATTGCCACACTCTAACATCGCGTATATTTTTGGGTTACCATTGTAATTATGTCTATTTTAGAAAAAAAACATATTTAAATTTGGAAAACGTTATCATAGCAGAAGCCTTGTTTGTAATCGTGTTACTTTGAAATCAGTTCATGTTTTTTGAAACGAACCCTAGATCTAGTCCATTTTGATAGTTAATATAATTTAAGATCATCATGATAAGTTATAAATCAAAACCCCCAAAAAAATAATCATAAGCGGCCTTATTACATAACAAAACCCAAATCATCAAAGTAAAGAAAATTGAAGTCCAAATCACCAGAAGAAATAAATATTGTAGAACAAGTGGCCACTCCGAATCCCTCGTGGCTCCAAGCCCACTATGGTTTGGGATTACCTGCATGGATGAAAATAGGGGATGAGTTTGGGGAAACTCAGTGTGTAAAATTAACCCAACCATAGCCCATATCGGTTCAAACCACGTAAAGCAGAATAAATTGGCCTTAGCCGAACATAATCTGCAATTAAGCCCATAGGCCCATAATGAGATCGGATCGATATTTTATGTATATGCAAAACCCAACACATAACCAACCACATACACCCCTTACCAACCTTTCACCATGTGGGAGACTACTCGACCCACCCAACCGCTTACACGCCACGAATTATGCAGCATGGTCGCTGCGAGCGAATAATGTGACAGAGTCACCAGAGGCGTGATAATCGTGGCGAGAACCACGAAGCAGATATATGTGGCGAGCCACCAGATCGATAATTGTGGCATAGCCACCAGGACGCTTCCTTCATAATATAACCCATGTCCCCATGCAACAAATATTCATTCACGGCATACATCATATAGATTTAAATCAACATGTTTTCAGACAAAATTAACCCTAGGGGCATATTGGTTATTTACACCTAGGGGTATCATGGTAATTTTCCATACTTACTGGTATTGTAGTAATTTAGCTACCTTTAGGGTTTTCATGCATATCCTATCCATTTACGTACTATCAGAATACTTACCGCGCATACTTACCAAATTGAGCCCGTTGGCCCATAAACCCGATTTTTGGCCCATTAAGCCCAAATTATCAAAATGCACAAAATCGCACGTACTGGAGTTTATTACCTTCAGAATACCAAACATACAAACCCAACTATCTTACGAGCATTCGCACACTCGCAAATTACCAAAATACCAGCTTTTCGGCATTTCGGCTTTTCGACTTTTACCGATCTAGTCTATGAGAGGGTGTCGATTTACACACTGTTTTTATGACGATTCACGACGAGATCCACGCACGAGCGCCTACAATTATAATACTACCACGTTAATCTTACTACCGAAACGAACTACACATTAACTTCTTACCATATTCGGCCAACAACACCTTAGGCCTTAGCGTTCCTACCTTTGCCGAAAATAGCGTCTTGATCCAGATCCGTTCGCTTCATTTGTCCAAGCCCTTGATCAATAGCCTCTTAATCACACTATTACCAAAATAATACTATTATCACAACCCCTTAGGGCTACAAGTCAAAAAAACGACAACCTCCCTAACCTTTTAGGGATTCCGGCTTTTCTTAAAATATGAAAGATAGACTAAGTTGGAAAGACTTACCACTGATTCTTTCAGTCAACGTTCCCCCTTAGTTCCTACTTGATTCTGATGCAGTTCTAAGCCCTCAAACGATAACAAAAGTCGAGCCTTCAGTGATCTCAGTATTCGGCTATGTCCCTAGGATAGTGTGGGAGTTTCGGCTTTTTTTGCAAAAGTGTTGAGAAAGATAAAATATGAGGGTTTTTACTTGTGGTATTGTCGATAGAAACCTGGGGTTTAAAGGTTGAGAGAATCGGCCAAAGATGATGAGAAAAATAAGAGACTTGGCTAGGGAAAAATAAGAGATTTGGCTAGGGAAAAATCGGTACATAAGGAGTCAAGTTTTCGGGATTTCGGGATTTGAGGCAATCGGCTATAGTCTTAAAAATAATGGAAGGAAGGTGGTATAGAGTAGGGTGGTTGAAGGATTCGGCTATGGGGAAAAGAAGAAGAAAAGAATAAGTGGATGGAGAGAAGAGAAAAAAAAGAAGAGGAGAATAGTAAGGAAACGACACCACTTACCACTAATGCCGAATTTATACTGGCACTAACCCTAGCCAAAATTTTCCCCCCTTAAGCATCCCTTGGCCGGCCAACTCTTGCTCCTCAAGAGTCCACCATTCGGCCAACACAGTTCAACCTATTCAGCTCCTAAATCCTCTCCTTGATCAGCTCTTAAATCCTCTCCCTTATCAGCTCCTAAATCTTCTCCAGACAGACTTTCACTTCAGTTCCACTGCTTACCTTTTCTGTACATAAAAATTAATATCATTAATTTACTTACCTTGTGACTCGAACCTTAGCCCTCCTTGGTCATCCACACGCCACCTCTAAAGCCCCTAAGTAGCGTCACATGCTATCTCACCACAAGCTTCCTTGTGTCCTCTTTTACCCAGTTAATACTTAAAAGCCCAGTTAACCAGAACCTCTTTTTCCCTATGGATTAAAATCACCTAAAATTACTGGATTTTAACCTAAGCTTGAAGGCCCCCTATCATAATTAAACCTTCATCAAGCAAACAGAACACAAAATTTTAAATTTTACCAATCATTCACAGAATTCCCAAAAATTAGGGCGTTACAACCTTAACTCAAATAACATCCATAATGAACCATACGGCCGAATACATAACATCATCACAAATATCATGTAATTTAGTTACACTCTCGATATAGACTCAATACAAGACCAAACATATATATACAACCTAATCAGTATATTCATGCCACATCCGAATTCAACAACTAACCACAAAATGCAAACACATTGCATAAGTTATAATTAACCAGGACACATTACATAATAATAAAAAGAAATTAAATCATAATCCAACAAAACTGAAACTAAACAAAGAAATTAAGCCATTTCGCATGGCCTTATACATAACCAAAATCCATTTTTTCAAAACAAAATCCAGCCTATACATGCCATAGTTCCAAAATGTAACTTATAAAATACCAAAAGCGGTCGATAGTGTGATAGACTTTGCTGACGATCCCCGAGCTTGTAACTTGAATCCAAAATCTATAAAACAGAATGAACATGAAAACACAAAGTAATCTATAATAGCTTAGTAAGTCATAAGCAAATAAACATCCCAATGATATAATCAACTCATTTTAAGCTAATCCAAATTTCATTATCATTACAAGCTTAACCTCAAACCTACAAATGAGATAAATATTACATTTTCATACACAAAATCTACCTTGGCCGAATGCTTACTTAATTAATTTGACCTAATATTATTCAATTTTCAAAGCCAAAATGTCATAATATAATTAAACATACACATACACATTTATATAAGCTCAAGAACCATGATATAACATCATGTACATTTACCACTTATATGGTCGAATATACCTGATCACATATATGCACATATCCAAGAATCAATTCTACAATATTCATACCATTTATTTACAAGGCCGAATACACATACTAAATTCACATGTAGCCGTCATTTGTATCACACATAATTAGTAACAAATATCAAGTTACTTATTTACCTTATTTCAAGTAAACAACAAGCTAACTCATACCTGATTATTTAGCTCATTTAACGTATTCAATTAGCACCTCAGCATTAAGTCTTTTGGGCATGAACTTATAATAATTCACCGGCATAAAGCCTGCCAGGCCTAAGCCTACATTTCACACCGGCACAAAGCCTGCTAAACATAAAGTCTGATTTTATACACCGACAATAAGCCTGCTAGGCAGCCTGATTTAATTCACTAGCACAAGGCTTCCTAGGCTCAAAGCTTGAATATCACTATTATAACGTTGTCTTATAAACAATTCATATATAAAAAACTCCAGATATTCCATATAGTTCATACGGACTTTCAAACGTTATAACTCAGTCGGATTAAACTCAAATACATTATTTCCATGCTTAATCATATTCGGCTACTCTACTATAAATCTATGAATTCCAAATCAGCATATTAACTCATACATAATTAGAATTAATGATATCTATTTGCTTATAAACTTACCTCGGACGATGAAAAATCGGTACGGATGAGCTAGTCGACAACTTTAGCTTTCCCTCGATCTAAATCCGATTTTCTCTTTTATTGATCTAAATTAATATAAATTAAACTTACTAAATCAAATATTCAACCAAATTCATCCAAAAACACACAAATGGGAAAATTACACTTTTACCCCTGATATTTCACATTGTTCACAAGTTACTCCCTATTACATAAAACACAAAATATGCAAAATCTCACAACAACATAGTTAGGCCAAATTTTCCTTATATTCATATTAGTCCATATATTTCATTTATTTCTCATTTTAGTCCCTCAATTTATTATTTTTGCTATTTAGTCCTAATTACTCAAATTCATCAAAAATTCCAATACAAAACATATTAATCTAAAAATTATATTTCATAATTCATCCTCAAACATCATAAAACACAAATATTCATCAATGGTATAACTCAAAATATTCATCAAAATTAGAAATTCTAGCATGGGTCAGATAGTATTCGAAGCAACGATCTCAAAAA
This sequence comes from Gossypium longicalyx, assembly GCA_025698465.1. Classification (NCBI taxonomy): domain Eukaryota; kingdom Viridiplantae; phylum Streptophyta; class Magnoliopsida; order Malvales; family Malvaceae; genus Gossypium; species Gossypium longicalyx. Next base: position 44,343,843 of record CM047007.1, on the reverse strand, counting down.
CGTAAAAATTATAAAAAATCGAGCTAGTTACATACCTTGATTGAGCTTTACTAATAACCGAACCCTAACTTGTTTCTTTCTTTTCTTATTTTGTTATTTCGACAAGAATAAAGATGTATGAAAGCTTATTTTATTTATGATATATATTATAACATATATATTAACATATTATTTAATTTACCTAATTAACCTTTAAAATAAAATATGAAACAATTATAATGGTTGTCTACAACCGTCCACACTTAATATTTTTGGTCTAATTGCAACTTAAATGCCTTCTCTTAAAAAGACAACAACAATTTGGCCCTTTTTCAAATGACCATCAAATTTCCATTTTACGCGATTAAGTCCTTTTATTTAATCAGCCACTTAAACGACAAAATTAATTCACAAAAAATTAACACATATAAATTCACACATAATAAACACAGAAAATAATTTTTAAATATTTTTCTGACTCAGATTTGTGGTCCCGAAACCACTGTTCCGATTAGGGTCTAAATCGGACTGTTACAACTCTCCCCCCTTAGGGATTTTTGTCAACGGAAATCTTTCCTGTGAATAGGTTCGAATAGAGTTCTCTCATTACATCTTTTGGTTCCCACGTTGCTTCCTCAACTCCGTGTTTATGGCACAGTACTTTAACCAACAGAATTTTCTTATTTCGCAACTCTTTAATCTCACGAGCCAAAATACGAATTGGTTCTTCCTCGTATGTCATATCGAACTTAATCTCAATCTCAGACGGACTAATCACATGTGAAGGATCAGATCAATATCTACGAAGCATCAAAACATGGAATACATTTTGGATCTTTTCTAGCTCAAGTGGCAACAATAGTCTATACGCAATTGGCCCAATCCACTCTATAACCTCATACAGCCCAATAAATCTTGGACTCAATTTGCCTTTACGATCAAACTAAGTATTTTTTTTCCACGGTGAGACTTTCAAAAATACTCTATCCCCGATCTGAAACTCTATATCTTTATGTTTCAAGTCTGCATATGATTTCTGATGATTTGATGCTGTTTTCAAACTTTCACAGATTACTTTCACTTTCTACTCAATTTCTCTGATCAAGTCAACCCCGTGTATCTTATTTTCACTGAGCTCAGTCCAATACAATAGTGTGCAGCATTTATGATCGTACAAAGCTAAGGTGCCATTTTGATACTCAATTGAGAGCTATTATTATATGCTAATTCAATTAGAGGTAGGTATCGTTCCCATGTACCTTCGAACCCGAGAGTGCAACATCTCAACATATCTTCAAGTATTTGAATAATTCGCTCAAACTGACCATCTATTTGCGGATGGAAAGCAGTGTTGAAATGTAATTTCGTACTTAGTGCATCTTGCATTTTCTTCCAAAATCGCGATTTAACCTCGGATTTCTATTCGAAACAATAGATATAGGCACACCATGTAACCTCACAATCTAAGAAACATACAATTCAGCTAGTTTATCAAGCAAGTAATCTGTACATATCGGAACAAAGTGAGCTGATTCAGTCAATCTATCCACAATAACCCAGATTGCATCTTTCTTACTCGGTGTCATCGGTAAACTAGATACAAAATCCATCGTGACTCTGTCCCGTTTCCATTCAGGTATCATGATCAGCTGAAGCAATCCAGAAGGTACCTGATGCTTGGCTTTTACTTGCTGACAAACTAAACATTTCGATACAAAGTCTGAAATGTCTCGTTTCATACCTTGCCACCAATAGTCTTGTTTCTGATAATTATACATCTTCGTACTACCTGGGTGAACAGAAAACCGACTACTGTGAGCTTCGTTCAAATCATCTAAATCAACTCTAAATTCCTCGGGACACATATTCGATTTTGAAATCTCAAACAATCATCAGCATCAACTCGAAACTCTGAATCAGCATTTAAATCACATTGAGCTCGTTTTGCTATCAACTCATTATCAACCTTTTGGGCATCATAAATTTGTTGAATAAGTAACGGTTTTGCTTTCAATTCAGCTATAATCAAACCATCATCAGATATAGCCATATACGCATTCATTTCATGCAAAGTAAATAGTGATTTTCAGCTTAAAGCATCAGCAACAACATTAGCCTTTCCCGGGTGGCAGTCAATCACAAGCTCATAATCTTTTAGCAACTATAACCATCGACGCTGTCTCAAATTCAGATCCTTCTGAGTCATCAAATACTTTAGACTTTTGTGATCGGAATAAACATGACATTTTTCACCGAACAGATAGTGGCGCCATATTTTCAATGCAAACACAATAGCTGCCAACTCTAAATCGTGCGTCGAATAGTTCTTTTCATGCGGCTTTAACTATCTCGAGGCATAAGCTATAACTCTGCCTTCTTGCATTAAAACACAGCCCAAACCATTTAAAGGTGCATCACTATAAATAACAAAATCTTTACTCGATTCTGGCTGAACTAGCACTGGAGCTTCGGTCAAAAGGGCTTTCAACTAATCAAAACTTTTCTGGCACTTTTCTGACCACTCAAACTTAACATCTTTTTGCAGTAGCTTTGTCATCGGGGTTGCAATCATCGAGAACCCTTTCACAAATCGTCTATAGTAACCAGTAAGTCCCAGAAAACTTCAGACTTTAGAAACGTTTCTCAGAGGTTTCCAGTCTAGTATTGCTGAAATCTTACTCAGATCAACGTGAATACCTGATGCTGAAACAACATGTCCTAGAAAGCTAACTTTATGTAACCAGAACTCACATTTACTAAACTTCGCATACAACAGTTTTTCTCACAAAGTCTGTAACACAAGTCTCAAACGCTCGGCATGTTCGGTTTCATCATGGGAGTAGATCAATATATCATCAATAAACACAACCAAATACTGATCCAAATACTGTTTGAAGATCCGATTCATCAAATCCATAAAAACAACAAGTGCATTAGTAAGCCCAAAAGGTATAACCAGAAACTCATAATGTCTGTACCTCATTCAGAAGGCAGTTTTTGACACATCGGAGTCTTTAACTCATAGCTGATAGTAGCTAGATCTTAAATCTATCTTCAAAAACACTGTAGCCCCTTTCAACTGATCAAACAAATCATTAATCCTTGGCAATGGATATTTATTCTTTATGGTCACCTTATTGAGCTGTCTATAATCGATGCACATTCTCATAGTTCTGTCTTTCATTTTCTCAAATAACACAGGCGCACCCTAGGGGGAGAAACTAGGTCATACGAAACCTCTATCTGTCAACTCTTGCAACTGAACTTTCAATTCTTTTAATTCAGTAGGTGCCATTCTGTACAGAGCTATCGATATCGGAGCAGTTCCCAGTACTAATTCAATACCAAACTCAACCTCTCGAATAGGTGGTAAACCCGGTAATTCTTCAGGAAACACATTCGGATACTCACACACAATAGGTACTGGTTCAATCTTTCTTTCAGATACTTTACTGTCAAGCACATATGCAAAGTAAGCTTTAAAACCTTTTCTTACATATTTCTGAGCTAACATCGAGGAAATTACCGTCGGTAAACCATTTAGATCATTAGATTCAATTCGAATAATCTCATCATTCTAGCACCGTAAATCAATAGTCTTTCTCTTGCAATTTACAACAACATCATGCAAAGTCAACCAATCCATACCCAAAATTATGTCAAACTCATCAAATGGCAACAACATCAGATCAGCCGGAAAGCACAAATCTCGAATCATCAGGGGAAATTCTTACATACTTTATCAACCATAACACACCAGCCCAAGGGGTTCGATACTCTAATCACAAATTCAGTAGACTCGACAGGAAAAGTCTTACTGAATACTAAAGTCTCACACACATAAGAATGAGTCGAACCAGGATCAATCAATGCAATTACACTAGTATCATAGAGAGTGAATGTACTAGTAATAACATCTGGGGATGAAGCCTCTTCACGTGCGCGAATAGCATAGGCTTTGGCAGGTGCACGAGCCTCAGATCGAACTACTGTATCTTTCGTCCCTCTCTGACTGCCACTCATGTTACCTTAATGCCTGGGTGGTCTGCCTCGCACTGACATATTGCTCAGTCTCGTGTTTTGAATAGTGTTTTTCTCGGCTAACATCAGACAATCTCGGATAAAATGATCCATCGATCCATATTTAAAACAAGACCGATCATGCAATATGCAATCTCCAAAATGCCATTTACCACAATGCTTGCACTTGACTCTATTCTGCCGAACATTGCCAATACTAGCTATTGAAGTGGCTCGTGAACTCACAGGGGGTCAGTCTCGATCTCGTCTAGAAAGGCCCGTAGTATCCTTAGATCGACTAGAATCATCTCTAGACTTCTTCGATGATGAGTGAAAAGACTTACCCGATGATCTTTTACAGGAATCTCTGGCTTCAAAATCAGCTTTTCTTTTTTCTTTCCCGAGTTCTTCGGCTTTACAAACTCGCTCAACAAGTACCACAAACTCTTTGATTTCAAGTATACCAACCAGCAATTTAACGTCTTTGTTCAAACAGTCTTCGAATCTTTTACACATGATATCTTTAGTTGAAACACATTCACGGGTGTATCGACTGAGTCTCACAAATTTCCGCTCATATTCTGCCATAGTCATACGACCCTGTTTTAGTTCGACAAATTCCTTGCGCTTCTAATCAATGAATCCCTGGCTAATATATTTCTTACGGAACTCAGTCTGAAAGAATTCCCAGGTCACTCGCTCTTTCAGAACCACCGATACTAGTGTATTCTACCAGTGATATGCAGTGTCTCATAACAAGGATATGACACATTTTAAGCACTCATCCAGGGTACAAGATAACTCATCAAACACACGGATAGTATTATCAAGCCAAAATTCAGATCATTAGTAGCTTTGAATTCTTTAGCCCTGTGTTTTCTGATTTTATCAACAGGTGGCTTAGGCAATCTCAACGGGTCACTCACTTGAGGTATATCAGGTATCAAAGATGGATTAATCGGGGGTGGAGGTTGTTGTGCAGCAGAGTTAGTCCGGATATATTGAGTAAACCAGTCATTCATCATTTGATAAAAGGCTTGTTTAGCCTCCCCCTCATGGCTACTCGAGGTCAGTCGAGAATCAACTAGCGCTGTCTCTTGCACGGGAACAGGCGCTACACTCTCGACATCATCAGCTACAGCTCGAGGGATCCATTTACTATATGAAAACACATTTTGTAATGTCAGAAGTCATCACACTATCATAGTAAATATTATGGCATGTATAGCTAGACTCACACATGCTAGGTTAGTCCTAGAATCGACTAAACCGTAGCTATGATACCAATAAAATGTAACACCCCTAACCCGTATCCATCACTGAATTAGGGTTATGAGGTATTACCGATCTTATTGTAATTCATACAGATTCACATTATATTACAATTCGAGATTTAAGATCACATCTATATTTATAACAAAATCAACTATCAAAGCTTAAATATTCAATCATTCATAACATAGCATAAATAATAACATATAACCCAAATATGTCAAACAACTTATACAAATACAAAACTTATAATACATCAACAACTTCATTGTTGAATATTAAAGCTATTTTTATATTTTTATTTCATATGTGCGGCATTAACATATTAATCTATATGATACTCATTTATTTTACCTATTAATACCAAATAAAACAGGCATTCGATTATAAGTAAACTTGCTTTATTTCCTGGTCTATTCGATAGATATAAATCATTGTACACATTCACAAACTTACACGTAATTAGCAAATTCAAATAGCCATATACATATGTATATAGCATCCATAAATATGAACATCTTTATATACATGCAAGGTATATAAATATCCAACTAATATGATAAGGCTGAATGTCATGTACACATGTCTTAACTTAATCCATAAATGAACACCAAAATTTGTATCATGCATATGTCTTAATCTTTACCTAACGATGTCATAATTTACCTTAACTCAAATAACATCCATAATGAACCATACGGCCAAATACATAACATCATCACAAATATCATGTAATTTAGTTACACTCTCGATATAGACTCAATACAAGACCAAACATATATATACAACCTAATAAGTATATTCATGCCACATCCGAATTCAACAACTAACCACAAAATGCAAACACATTGCATAAGTTATAATTAACTAGGACACATTACATAATAGTAAAAAGAACTTAAATCATAATCCAACAAAACCGAAACTAAACAAAGAAATTAAGCCATTTCGCATGGCCTTATACATAACCAAAATCCATTTTTTCAAAACGAAATCCAGCCTATACATGCCATAGTTCCAAAATGCAACTTATAAAATACCAAAAGTGGTCGATAGTGTGATAGACTTTGCTGATGATCCCCGAGCTTGTAACTTGAATCCAAAATCTATAAAACAGAATGAACATGAAAACACAAAGTAATCTATAATAGCTTAGTAAGTCATAAGCAAATAAACATCCCAATGATATAATCAACTCATTTTAAGCTAATCCAAATTTCATTATCATTATCAAGCTTAACCTCAAACCTACAAATGAGATAAATAATACATTTTCATACACAAAATCTACCCTGGCCGAATGCTCACTTAATTAATTTGACCTAATATTATTCAATTTTCAAAGCCAAAATGTCTTAATATAATTAAACATACACATACGCATTTATATAAGCTCAACAACCATGATATAACATCATGTACATATACCACTTATATGGCTGAATATACCTGATCACATATATGCACATATCCAAGAATCAATTCTACAATATTCATACCATTTATTTACAAGGCCGAATACACATACTAAATTCACATGTAGTCTTCATTTGTATCACACATAATTAGTAACAAATATCAAGTTACTTATTTAACTTATTTCAAGTAAACAACAAGCTAACTCATACTTGATCATTTAGCTCATTTACCGTATTCAATTACCGCCTCAGCATAAAGTCTTTTAGGCATAAACTTATAATAATTCACCGGCATAAAGCCTGCTAGGTCTAAGCCTTCATTTCACACCAGCACAAGGCCTGTTGACTCAAAGTATGATTTTTTACACCGATAATAAGCCTGTTAGGCATAAGCCCGATTTAATTCACCAGCACAAAGCTTGCTAGGCTCAAAGCCCGAATATCACTATTATAAAGTTGTCTTATAAACAATTCATATATAAAAAACTCCAGATATTCCATATAGTTCATACGGACTTTCAAACGTTATAACTCGTCGGATTAAACTCAAATACATTATTTTCATGCTTAATCATATTCAGCTAGTCTACTATAAATCTATAAATTCCAAATCAGCATATTAACTCATACATAATTAGAATTAACGATATCTATTTGCTTATAAACTTACCTCGGATGATGAAAAACCGATACGGATCGGCTAGTCAACAACTTTAGTTTTCCCCCGATCTAAATCTAATTTTCTCTTTTTCTTGATCTAAATTAACATAAATTAAATTTATTAAATCAAATATTCAACCAAATTCTGCTAAAAACACACAAATGGGCAAATTACACTTTTACCCCTAATATTTCACATTGTTCACAATTTAGTCCCTATTGTATAAAACACAAAATATGCAAAATCTCACAACAACATAGTCAGGCTGAATTTTCCTTATATTCATATTAGTCCATATATTTCATTTATTTTACATTTTAGTCCCTTAATTTATTATTTTTGCAATTTAGTCCTGATAACTCAAATTCATCAAAATTTCCAATACAAAACATATTAATCTAAAACTTATATTTCGCAATTCATCATCAAACATCATAAAAAAAAACAAATATTCATCAAAATCAGAAATTCTAGCATGGGTCGGATAGTATTCGAAGCAACGATCTAAAAAACGTAAAAATTATCAAAAACCGAGCTAGTTACATACCTTGATTGAGCTTTACTAATAACCGAACCCTAACTTGTTTCTTTCTTTTCTTATTTTTTTATTTCGGCAAGAAGAAAGATGTATGAAAGCTTATTTTATTTATGATATATATTATAACATATATATTAACATATTATTTAATTGACCTAATTAACCTTTAAAATAAAATATGAAACAATTATAACCGTTGTCTACAACCATCCACACTTAATATTTTTGGTCTAATTGCAACTTAAATGCCTCCATTAAAAAGACAACAACAATTTGGCCTTTTTTCAATTGACCATCAAATTTTCATTTTACACAATTAAGTCCTTTTATTCAATCGGGCACTCAAACGACAAAATTAATTCAAAAAAATTTAACACATATATATTCACACATAATAAACACAAAATAATTTTTAAATATTTTTCTGACTCGGATTCGTGGTTTTGAAACCACTATTCCAGTTAGGGTCTAAAACGAACCGTTACACGTGTGCTTTGGGACACGCCTGTGTCCCATACCCGTGTAGAATTTCTACAATTTGTTTTTCTCTTCGAACCTACAGGGTTTTCACATGGCCAAGCACACGCCCGTGTCTCTGGCCCATGTCCTTCACACGGCCTAGACACGTACGTGTCATCGCCAGTGTCCAAAAACTCAGACATTCTGTTTATGACGTCATCATTCATTTTGAGGCATAGGGCCAAGGCACACGCCTGTGTGCTAGGCCGTTTCCTCCACACGATTGAGACACACGGCCATGTCTCTGCCTGTGTGTTTACTACCATGTAAACTGACCTAAAATTTTAGGTGTAGGGGACACACGGCGTAGACACATGCCTGTGTGTCTACCCGCGTGGACCTTTTTAAGGCTATTTTCCAAGCCTTTGGTCACCCTCTAACATCCATACACACTTATAAACTTCAATGATATATAACATGGTCTTATTATACTCTTAAGCAACCGTGGCATAACTCATTGCATGTTAGACTCATCTCGTCAACTTAGGACATGATAAATTATCCATTTCGTACGAGGGATTAACATAGCACATTTTACCTTTAGGCCATATTATAACTATATACCATTACATGCTACGTCCACTTTCAAATTATTAGGTCCCATTTCAAGCATCCATCCATGTTAAACCTCATCACCATATCTCATGAAATATTTAAAACATAAACATGCATCATTAGTAGGTTTACAACCTATATCAATATGAGCCATATCTCATGGCCATATACAAAAGAATAGGTATACTATTTAAGCCCTTACATTGGCTAGCCAAATGACACATACAACAAAATAACCAGAAACCATATAGATGCCATTAAAGAAAATAAAAGTTTCTATATACCAAAGTTGAACAAATTGATAGTATGATGACTTTCTCCAACTATCCTGCAACCTTCACAAGTCTGTGAGCTCTATAAGACAGGGAAAATGGAAGGGGGTAAGCATTTATATGCTTAGTAAGTCAGGATAAGTAGAAAGTAAACTTACTGGTTAATTAACATACAACCATATTAGTCATACAACCCAACAAGTATAGGATAGTTTCCTGTCACATGCACTTAAATCATCAAGTTAGTCTCATGTCAAAATATTATAACATTAATCTAGATGAGCTCATCTATTCAAGAATTTCCATTCTCATTTATCATTTTAATCCTACTGAATTTCTCAAAAATCTCGATGGATAGCCCATTTACCATCAAGTTATACAAGTGATCATCAAAAGTACGCACTCCCACAAACCTTACATCTTACGGCGGGATTACCAGTCCAGGCTAAATTCCCCGTAGTACAAACTCATGAAGTGATGTTGGGATTACTAGTCTAGGTTAAATCCCTTGTAACGACAAACACTCTTAATGAGCTCGGATTTGAATTACCAATCCAGGCTAAATTCAGACCCTAAACGGATTACTCGTCCGGCTAAATCCATAATGCACCCATATTTTTCGGGAGGCTAAATCACTTTAGGAACACCTTTCCGGGTTAGATACTTTCTATACCTAGATCAACGGATTACCCGTCCGGGCTAAATCCTTTTCTGCAACACATGCAAGATCTCGTATCATGTAAGAATAGCGTATCCATCAGATAACCCTTTTTATTCAACCGAGACATTTTTCATCTTTTCATTTACACTAGCACATTTCATAGATTATCATGCAATGAATATCTAGATTTTCATACATTCGAGAATGTGAATATTTAAGTATATTAAGAGTTTACTTCTGGTTATACGAACTTACCTGATGGTTGTTTAGGATTTGTATTTCGGTTATTCCGAAACCTTTCGTTTTCCACGGTCGACCTCTGGAATTTGTTCCTCAGGATCTATATCAGTAAAAATAAATTATTAACATCTCGCATTATTCAATTCAGGCCTAAAACCCATCCTAGGGAAAAATGACCAATTTGCCGCTAACCTTTCACAACTTTTACAATCTAGTCCTAAGGCTCGTATAATGAAATGCATGTAATTTCTAGGTTACCCAAACCTAGCCGAATATTTTTCATGTTTATAACAGCCCACAATTTTCCTTCATTTCACATTTTTCTACCCATTTTTACAAGTTTTATAAAATGGTCCTTTAGGTAATTTCCACGAAAAACTACCTAGTAAAAGTTATTTACCATCCTTTAAACTTTCATATTCCTCCATAAATCATCAATACATAAGCATTTCATGCATGGGTAATTTTCTAAACATGAACCTTAGCTTGAGATATGGGTAGAAATAGAAGTAGTATGCTTCAAGGATCCCAAAAACATAAAGAACATCAAAAACGGGGCTAGGATTGACTTACTATCAAGCTTGAAATACTGAAAACCCTAGCTATGGAGAACATGCAAATTTCGACAGCTATAGAGAAGAAAAATGACTGATTTTTGCTTGATTTTCCCTTTTTATTTCATTAATTAACTAAATGACCAAAATGCCCTTCCTTACTAACCTTTCCAAATTTTCCATGCAAGCCCATTTTTGTCCAAAAACTTAGAAATTGGGCAAATTACTCTTTAAGGACCTCTAATTAATATTCCAAAGCAATTTCATACGAATTGCTTCTAGAATTCAAGTTTTACTATTTATTCAATTTGGTCATTAATTTCCAATTGGACACTTTACACATGGAATTTCTTTTTGAAACTTTAGCACATGATTATTTTCATATCCTTGACCTCATAATGATCATGAAATAATTATTTTAACTTTGGACTTGTGGTCTCGAAACCACTATTCCGACTAGGCCCTATTTTAGGATGTTACAATTCTCCCCCTTTAGGGACTTTCGTCCTCGAAAGTCTTACCAGTAAACAGGTTTGGATATTGGCTCTTTATGGTTTCTTCAGGTTCCCATGTGGCTTCTTCTACTCCATTTCTATGCCATAATACTTTTACCAAGGCAATACTCTTGTTCCTCAACCGTTTGACTTCTCGAGCCAAAATCTTAACCGGTTCCTCACCATAAGTCATGTCTGGTCTAATTTCAACTTCTGTAGGTGAAATTACATGGGAGGGGTCTGATCGATATCGTCGCAACATGGATACATGAAATACATGATGAATCTTTTCCAATTCGAGTGGCAATGCTAAACAGTAGGCTAATGGTCCATGTTTTTTAGTGACCTCGTATGGTCCAATAAATCGCAGACTCAGTTTGCCTTTCTAGCCAAATCTCAATACTTTTTTCCTTGGAGACACTTTCAAGAACAGTTTATCTCCTACTTGAAACTCAATCTCTTCTCTTTTCAAATTAGCATAAGATTTCTGCCTATCAGATGTCACTTTCAAGCAATCCCATATCACTTTAACCTTTTTCTCAGTTTCCTTAACTAGGTCAAGTCCGTGAATTTTGTTTTCTTTAAGTTCTGTCCAATACAGTGGAGTTCGGCACTTCTTGCCATACAAGGCCTCATAGGGTGCCATTTTCAAACTCGTATAGAAACAATTGTTGTAGGAGAATTCCACTAATGGTAAGTATTTTTCCCAATTACCCTGAAATTCAAGGACGGAACACCGTAACATGTCCTTAAGAATTTGGATCGTCCGTTCAGACTGACCATCAGTCTGCAGGTGGAAGGCTGTACTCAAACTCAACTTTGTACCCAAGGCCTCTTGTAGTTTCTTCCAAAATCTCAAAGTGAATCTCAGGTCTTTGTTTGAGATAATCGACAACGGTACCCTGTGTAGTCTCACAATCTCGGATATGTACAAGTCGGCCAATCTGTCAAGAGAATAATCGGTCTACACTGGGATGAAGTGAGCTGATTTCATTAGTCTATCAACTATAACCCAAACAATATCTTTCTTTTTCGGGGTTAACGGTATTCCTGTCACGAAATCCATGGTAATCTTGTCCCATTTCCATTCGAGAACCATCACAGGTTGTAACAAACCTGATGGTACTCGATGTTCAACTTTGACTTGCTAACATATCAAGCATCTCAACACAAATTTGGAGATGTCTCTTTTCATGCCATTCCACGAGTACATTTTCTTTAAATCATTATGCAGCTTGGTACTTCCTGGGTGAATAGACAAACGGCTATCATGTGTATCTTGTAGAATTTTTCGGATAAGTTCATCATCTCTCAGTACACATACTCTATCTCTGAACATCAGACAACCATCGGGACTGATATGAAAATCTGATTCAATGCCTGACTCACATTGAGTTCTCTTAGCTTGCAGGTCATTATCACTAATCTGGGCATCACAAATTTCCTGAAAAAATATTGGCCCAACCCTTAACTCTTCCAAGACCGAACCATATTCAGACAACACCAACTATGTGTTCAAAGCTCTCAAAGCAAATAATGATTTTCTGCTCAGTGCATCGATGACCACATTCGCCTTTCCTAGGTGATAATCAATTATCAGCTCATAATCTTTAATCAACTCTAACCATCTCCCTTGTCTCAGATTCAATTCCCTTTGAGTCATCAAGTACTTCAAGCTCTTGTGATCAGTGAATCCACAACATGTTTCGCCATACAAATGGTGTCTCCAAATTTTCAGGGCAAATATAATGGCTGCTAGCTCCAAGTCATGTGTTGGATAATTTCTCTCGTGTGGTTTCAATTTTCTCGAAGCATAGGCTATCACTTTACCTTCTTGCATCAGTATGCAGCCCAGTCCATTCAAGGACATCACTACAAACCACAAATTCCTTTCCAGGCTCAGGTTTTACTAGTACTAGAGCTTCGGTCAACTATGTCTTCAATCTCTCGAAACTCTTTTGACACTTCTCTGACCATTCAAATTTAACGTTGTTTTGCAGCAACCTCTTCAAAGGTGTTGCAATCATCGAAAATCCTTTTACAAAGCATTGGTAGGAGTCGGTTAAGCCCAAATAGCTTCAAACCTCGATTACATTTTTCGACGGCTTCCACTCGATAATAGCAGATATCTTACTTGGATCAACTTGGATGCCTTCACCCAAAACAATGTGACCCAAAAATCCTACCTCTTGAAGCTAGAACTCACTTTTGCTAAACTTAGCATACAATCTCTTGTCTCGCAAGGTCTATAAAATAGTCCTCAGATGTTCAGCATGCTCGGACTCATTACGAGAATAGATCAAAATATCATCAATGAATACCACGACAAACTTGTCCAAATATGGTCGAAAAACACGATTCATTAAGTCTATAAGTGTAGTTGGGGCGTTCGTTAGACCAAAAGGCATGACCAGGAACTTTAAATGGCCATACCTCATCCTGAAAGCGGTCTTAGGCACGTCTGACTCTTTAATACGCAACTGGTAGTAACTAGATCTCAGATCTATTTTTGAAAATACAGTGGCTCCTCTCAATTGATCAAACAGATCGTCAATCCTCAGCAATGGATACTTGGTCTTGATAGTTACCTTGCTAAGTTTTCGGTAGTCTATACATAGCCTCATTGAACCATCTTTCTTCTTTACAAATAATACCGAAGCACTCCAAGGTGAAAAGCTCGGTCTTGCAAAACCTTTATCCATTAGTTCTTGTAGCTATTATTTTAATAAGTTCTTGTAGCTGTTATTTTAACTCTTTCAGTTCGGTTGGCACCATCCTATATGGAGCAATAGAGATAGGAGCTATCCCAGGCACCAGCTCAATACCAAACTCTATTTCTTTAACAGGAGGTAATCCGAGTAGCTTTTCCAAAAACACATCCGAATACTCACATACTATCGATACCGATTCTAACTTTAGCTCAGATTCTTTAATATTCAACACGAAAGCTAGGTAGGCTACATATCCTTTTCTCATATACCTTTGAGCCATCATTGAAGTAATCACAACCGGCAGAGTATCCAACTCACTTGAATCAATCCGGGGAATCTCACCATCTGAGCATTTCAATCCGATATACTTGCTACCACAATTTACGATTACATCATGCACAGCTAACCAATCCATGCCAAGTATTACATCAAACTTATCGAATGACAATAACATAAGGTTAGCAGAAAAACAATGACCAACTCTTACAGACTTTATCAACTAGGACTGACTTGCCTAGAGGGTTTGACAGCTTAATCACAAATTTCGTAGGCTCTACAAACATATCCATGCTAGACACCAATTTCATGAAAATGTACGACTGGGTTGATCCATGATCAATTAAGGCAATGACACGAGTATTATAGATAGAAAATGTACCCGTGATGACATCAGGAGCAGAGGCTTCCTCTCGAGTGCGTATTACATAAGTTCTTGTCGGAGCTCGAGCCTCTGATTTTGTAGTAGCATCTTTAGCAACAGTTCGACTGCCACTTGCACTTCCGGGATGTCTCGGGGGTCTACCTCAAGAAATAGGAGCATTCGACTGCAGGGCTAACTCAACCTCTTTACTAGTTCGCTCCGAGTAGTCTCTGAGAAAGTGGTTAAGAGACCCACATCTAAACAGGCACCACTCTTCACTCGGCACTCTCCGAAGTGAAATTTGTTACAGCTTTTACACTTCGACTTTTGATCATCTACGCTTCCTGTAACACCCCCTTACCCAAGACTGTCGCCGGAGTCGAGCACGAGGCGTTAACAGACTTAAATTATCACTTAAACAATTTTAAACAATTTATTTCACCTTTCGTAATATACTGCCCATTTGCGTCATAGTCGCTAAAAAATTCATATCTCGAGTTACAAAATGCAAAATTCAAATCTATAAATTTTGCCTGAAACTAGGCTCATATATCTATTTACTAATTTTTCTCAAGAATTTTTGGTCAAGCCAATTAGTCCAGTTTATTAGTTAAAATTTCTCCTATTTTAGTGTTCGACAGCTCTGACCTCCTTTCACTAAGAATCACTTTTCTCTCTGTACAGAATTAAGATGACAATGATGTTTGTTTCTCTTAAAACTAGACTCAATAAGGAATCTATAAATATAAAGTATGACTCCTAATTTTTTTAAAAAATATTTAGTGAATTTCTAAAGTCAGAACAGGGGATTCAGAAATCGCTCTGCCCTGTTCTACCAAAACCCAGATATCTCATGAAATACAACTCATTTACCTTTTTTGTTTCTTCCATATGAAAATATACTTAATAAGATTCAATTTCATATTTTACTTACCATCTAATTCTATCCCTACAATTTTTAATGATTTTTCAAATTCACATCATTGTTGCTGTATGATACTGTTTTATAGTAAATTCCACCTTTTTATGAATTTCCATGGATTAGGAAGCACATTAAGCATACATAACACCAATATGATTTTTGACTAGCCATTCTAATGGCTAATCTTTACCGATCATTCCCTTGCTACTCAATAGCCATATCATAAGATTATATACACAAAATGATTATAATGCTATACATGCCAAATTCAAAATATACAAGCCAATTTACCAAAATGATCCATGGATAGTGTGAGCGAGTCTCCGGCCGTTCCCGATTTTCGAGCTGGCTTGTTAAAACTACAAAGAATGGAAAGGAGGAAATAAGCATAAATGCTTGTAAGTTCACATGCAAATAGCAAGTAACATAATCACGCAATCCAACATAAAACATCATTTGCATAAACAACACCAAGACATTCATGTTACATTTACATTTAATATCTTACCATGATTTCATCATAACAAGTTTTCAACCTGAGGGTTTAAGCACATACCTGCCAAATTTTCTCATTCACCACACTTACCCACTTGTCACCTTCGTTTTAGGTATTCTCCTTGTTCACTTAAGATTTACCCGTTGAACACATCAGAATATAATTCGAATACACGGATTGAAAGCACATAAGTGCCATACCCGCAACTAGACAAACTCAATAGCCTACGGAAATTATGTAGCCAAGCTACCATGTAACCCACCCATAAGCGAACTCGGACTCAACTCAACGAGCTCGAGCGTTCACATCCATAAGTGAACTTGGACTCAACTCAACGAGTTCAGAACTCACCTAGTGACATGTCACTTGTATTCTAATCTATTCCCAAGATTTAAACGGGATTTTCCTCGATTACACATCTTTGCCGTCTTCCCCGGAATGTAGGAACCGATACTTGGTAGCAATTCATATTTATCAAGTAGCATACATAATTTGAATATTACTCAATAATAACCACAAAGCATAATATTTCATAATAATAATCATCATATCATATCAATATCATTAAATTACTTAAAATAACAATTATGTTACCACATTTACACATGAACTTACCTCGGAACAAAATGTTAGAAATCGAGCCTATTCTTCAGAAACTTTATTTTTCTTTCGATCACGACTTGAATCTTGTTTCTCTTGATCTATAATAACAAATTTAGCTTATCTAATACTCACATTTATTAAAACAGTCCTTGACTCAAACTTTGGCAAAATTACATTTTTGTCCCTAAACTTTTACATATTTACACTTTTTTCCCAAGGCTCGAAAATTAAACTTCATCCTATTTTCTTATGTTTTATGACATGTTGATCTCCCTTCTATGGTAACATTAAATTCTCACTCTAACATATACTTATGAACATTAGGTATTTTTACCGATTATGTCATTTTACTCGTTTTCACGTAAAATCGCTTAGAAAAAGTCGTTTAACACAATTTCAAGCTTCATATTCTACCATAAAACATAAAAATAAATACATTTCACCTATGGGTATTTTTCCAAAGATAAACTCTAGGTTAAATTATTGCTAGAATAAGCTTAATCAAGTTACCCGGACTCCAAAAACGTAAAGAACATTAAAAACGGGACTTGAAATCACTTACAATCAAGGCTTGAAAATGTTGAAACCCTAGCTATGGTGACAAGTAAAATTCGACAGCCTATGGAGAAGATGAGTCTATTTTTGTGTTATTTTTCTCTTTTTAATGACTATATTTACCAAATGACAAAAATGCCCTTAATGCATTTCTTTGTAATTTTTCATGTACAAGCTCATTTTTGTCCAAAATTTTAGAAATTGGTTAAATTCTATTTAAGACCTCCTAATTAATATTCCAAAGCAATGTCATACTAAAAGCTTCTTGAATGCAAGTTTTGCAACTTATTCAATTTAGTCCCTAATTTCAAATTAAGCACTTTATGAATAGAATTTCTTCACGAAATTTTCACACAATCATGCAATCATATCGTAGACCTAAAAATAATTATAAAATAATTATTTCTATCTCGGATTTGTGGTCCTTAAACCACTATTTTGATTAGGCCCTAATTTGGGATATCACAACTCTCCCCCCTTTAGGGATTTTCGTCCTCGAAAATCTTACCGGTAAATAGGTGTGGGTATTGATTTCTCATAGCTTCCTCGGGCTCCCATGTAGCCTCTTCTACTCCGTGCTTTTGCCATAATACTTTCACGAGAGCGATACTTTTATTTCTTAGTTGCTTGACCTCTCGAGCTAAGATATTAATCAGTTCTTCATTGTAAGTCATATCCGGTTGTAGCTCAATTTCTGTCGGTGAAATTACATGTGAAGGATTCGAATGATACCGACACAACATAGATACATGGAACACATCATGAATCTTCTCTAATTCAGGTGGTAATGCTAACTGATATGCTACCGGTCCAACTCTTTCAATTATCTCATATGGTCCGATAAAACGCAGACTCAACTTGCCTTTCCGACCAAATCAAAGAACTTTCTTCCATGGAGGCACTTTTAAAAATACCTTATCGCCAACTTGAAACTCGATTTCTTTTCGTTTCAAATTCGCGTAGGATTTCTGTCTATCTGAAGCAGCTTTCAAACAATCTCGAATCACCTTCACTTTTTCTTCGGTTTCTTTAATTAGATCAACTCCGTAAATCTGGTTTTCTTTGAGTTCGGTCCAATACAATGGCGTCCGACACTTACGACTATACAATGCTTCATAAGGTGCCATCTTCAAACTCATCTGATAACTATTATTGTAGGCAAATTCTACCAATGGTAAATATCTTTCCCAACTCTCTTGGAATTCCAATACACAACATCTGAGCATGTCTTCAAGAATCTGAATTACTCTCTCTGATTGTCCATCAGTCGGTGGATGGCAAGCAGTGCTGTAATTTAACTTCGTACCTAATGCCTCTTGCAACTTTTGACAAAAATGCAATGTAAATCTCGGATCCCCATCCGGAATGATCGACAAAGGTACTCCGTGAAGTCTAACAATCTCATTGATTTACAATTCAGCCAACTTATTAAGAGAATAATCAGTACGTACCAAAATAAAATGAGCCAATTTAGTCAATCTGTCGACTAGTACCCAGATGACATCTTTCTTCCTCGGAGTTAACGACAACCTTGATACAAAATCCATAGTAATTCGATCCCACTTCCACTCGAGAACCATGATAGGCTGAAGTAGTCCCGAAGGTACTGGTGTTCAGCTTTCACTTGTTGGCAAATTATGCATTTCGATACAAACTCAAAAATATCTCTTTTCATTCCGTTCCACCAATACATTTTCTTCAAGTCATTATACATTTTTGTACTGCCCGGGTGAATTGACAAACAACCGCTATGTGCTTCGTGCAAAATCTTTTGAATCATTTCGATACAAACTCAAAAATATCTCTTTTCATTCCATTCCACCAATACATTTTCTTCAAGTCATTATACATTTTTGTACTGCCCGGGTGAATTGACAAACAACCGCTATGTGCTTCGTACAAAATCTTTTGAATCAACTCATCATTTTTCGGTACACAAATCTGATCTTTAAACATCAAGCAACCATCAAAATTGATTCTGAAATCTGATCTTGTATCAACCTCACATTACTTCCTTTTAACTTGTAAATCTTTGTCACTTTTCTGAGCTTCACAAATCTCTTGTAAAAACATCGGTCTTGCTCTCAACTCTGCTAGAATCGAACCATTGTCAGACACCGTCAACTGAGTATTCATAGCTCTCAAAGCAAACAATGACTTTCTACTCAAGGCATCGGCAACCATATTCGCTTTCCCCGGATGGTAGTCAATCACAAGCTTGTAATCTTTCAATAATTCTAATCATCTTCGCTGTCTCAAATTCAAGTCTTTTTGTGACATCATGTACTTGAGACTTTTGTAGTCAGTATATACTTGGCATTTTTCACCATACAGGTAATGTCGCCAAATCTTCAAAGCAAACACTATAGCAGCCAGTTCCAAATCATGAGTCGAATAATTCCTTTCATAAGGTTTCAACTGCCTCGAAGCATAAGCCACAACTTTTCCTTCTTGCATCAGTACACATCCCAAGCCATTTAGAGAAGCATTACTATACACCACAAATTCTTTACCTGACTCGGGTTATACCAACACTGGTGCTTCAGTTAGTAACTTTTTCAATTTCTCAAAGCTCTGTTGACATTCTTTCGCCGACTCAAATTTAACATCCTTTTGGAGTAGTCTGGTCATAGGAGTAGCACTTATAGAAATTTCTAACCTCAGTTACATTCTTTGGCAGTTTCCAATCAACAATAGCCAAAATTTTTCTAGGATCAACCCGTATACCATCACCTAAAACAATATGACTCAAAAATCCTACTTCTTGAAGCCAAAAATCACTCTTACTAAACTTGGCATACAACTGCTTATCTCTCAAAATTTGCAAAACTGTTCTCAAGTGCTTAGCATGCTCTGTCTCATCTTTTGAATAAATTAAGATGTCATCTATAAATATCACAACAAACTTGTCCAAGTATGGCCGAAATATGCGATTCTTTAAGTCTATAAACATAGCAGGAGCATTTGTCAAACCGAATGACATAACTAAAAATTCATAATGGTCGTACCTTGTTATAAAAGCAGTTTTAGACACATCTGACTCTTTTACTCGCAAATGATAGTATCCAGACCTCAAGTCAATTTTTGAAAACCATATCGCTTCTTTCAGCTGATCAAACAAATCATCAATTCTTGGCAACAGATACTTATTTTTGATTGTCACCTTATTTAGCTGCCGATAGTCTACACACAATCTCATATAACCATCCTTCTTTTTCACAAATAATACAAAAGCAACCCAATGCGACAAACTCGGTCTCATAAAACCTTTGTCAGTCAACTCTTGGAACTGCGACTTTAATTCTTTCAATTCTGTTGGTGCCATTCTATATGGAGCAATCGAGATCGGAGTTGTTCCCGGTATCAACTCAATACCAAACTCTACTTCTCGAATAGGAGGTAAACCCGGCAACTCTTTTGGAAATACATCCGCAAATTCACATACAACTGGCACTGATTCATGTTTTTTCTCAAATTCCTTTATATTCAACACATACGCCAAATATGCTTCATAACCCTTTCTCAAATATCTCTGAGCCGACATCGAAGAAATCACACTAGGCAATGCCTCTGATTCGTCTGATTCAACTCGCAGAATTTTACCATTTTCACATTTTAATTAAATAACCTTTTGTTTACAATTTAATATAGCATCATGCAATGTCAACCAATCCATACCCAAAATAACATCGAATTCGTCAAACGGCAACAACATCAAGTCGGCCGAAAAATAATGACCTCTAATCATCAAAGGACATTTCTTGCATACTTTATCAACTATAACACATTTGCCTATCGGGTTTGATACTTTAATCATAAATTCCATAGACTCAACAGGTGTACTCATATTAGACACCAATTTCATGCACACATATGAATGAGTAGAACCGGCGTCAATCAAAGCAATAACATTAACACCATAAAGAGAGAAAATACCAGTGATCACATTAGGAGATGAAGCATCTTCACGTGCCCTTATGGCATAAGTTCTAGCCGGAGTTCTAGCTTCAGATTTAAACATTGAATCTCTTACTACATTCTTGCTGCTTGCCTCATTCCCAGCATTTCTCGAAGATCTTCCTCTCGAAACTGCACCACTAGGTTTTGCACTCGAAAATTTTTCTTTCTCAATTCTCTCTAGACAGTCTCTAATAAAATGATCTGGAGAACCACACTGGTAACATTCGTTAGTTCTACATGGACCAAGATGTCTTCTACCACATCGTTGGCACTCCGGTCTAACAAATCTTCAATTTCCCACACTAGCCACAGAAGTAGTCTTAGATTTAAAACCCACATTTTGCTTCTTACGATTCCCATATGAATGTTCGTCTGAAACATGAGAACGAGAATACATATCTCTGGACTTTCTAGATTGCGATGGAAATGCACTACTCATCGGTCTTTTTTTCAAATTTCTAGTCTCAGCCTATGCCTTTCTCTTTTCTTTAATTAGTTCTTCAGCCTTGCAAGCCCGATCAACAAGTACTACAAACTCTTTCAACTCAAGAATTCCCAAATACTTTAATGTCTTCATTGAGTCCGTCTTCAAATCGTCTGCACATTTTAGCCTCTGAAGGAATATATTCTCTAGCATACTTACTCAACCGAACAGACTCTCTTTCATACTCAGTAACTGTCATGTTGCCTTGTTTCAAGTTGAGAAATTCTTTACGATTCTGATCAACAAATCTTTCATTGATGTATTTCTTCGGAAATTCTTCTTGAAAGAACTCCCAAGTCACTTTCTCTTTCGGTAGCATTGAAATCAATTTCTTCTACCAATAATAAGCTGAATCCCTCAACAAAGATATAGCACATTTCAAGCACTCTTCAGGTGTACAAGACAATTCATCAAATACCCGAATAGAATTCTCAAGCCAAAATTCTGCTTTCTCAGCATCATCATCAACATTTGCCCTGAATTCTTCAGCCCCTTGCTTGCGAATTCTGTCAACTAGAGTTCTATGAAATTTCATCAGATCCATACCTTGAGGCATTGGAATCAGGGGAGGTGGGGGAGGTTGAGCATTCGGGTTCATACGAACGAACTCGGTGTACCATGCATTCATCATCTGGAGAAAGGCTTCCCGTGCCCTTTCTCCTCCTCCTTGACCAACAGTAGGAGGTCGACTTTCAGTTGGCACCTCCCCTTCAGTAGGAGTTGGCGTATTGCTCTCTACATCATCAGCCACAGCTGGATCGGGATCCATTTACTATAAAAAAATCATTTTAAAGGTCAGGAGTCGTCACACTATCACAATATATATATGGCATGTCTAGCAAAACCCGTACATACACCATGTTAGTCTGAGAACTGACTAAACTGTAGCTCTGATACCACCAAATGTAACACCCCCTTACCCGAGACCATCGTCGGAGTCGAGCACGAGGCGTTAACAGACTTAAATTATCACTTAAACAATTTTAAACAATTTATTTCACCTTTCGTAATATACTGCCCATTTGTGTCACAGTCGCTAAAATATTCATATCTTGAGTTACAAAACTCGAAATTAAAATCCATAAATTTTTCCTAAAACTAGATTCATATATCTATTTACTAATTATTTTCTAGAATTTTTGGTTTGGCCAATTAGTACAGTTTATTAGTTAAAGTTTCCATTATTTCAGTGTTTGGCTGCTCTGACCTCTGTTTACTACAAATCACTTTTCTCTCTGTTAAAAATTTAGCTGACTATGCCATTTATTTTACTTAAAAGTAGACTCAATAAGGAATCTATAAATATAAAGTATGACTCCTAATTATTTTTGTAAATTTTTTAGTGAATTTTTAAATTCAGAATAGGGGATTCAGAAATTGCTCTGACCCTGTTCCACCAAAACCCAGATATCTCATGAAATACAACTCATTTACCTATTTTTTTATTCCATATGAAAATATACTTTATAAGCTTCAATTTCATATTATACTCACTGTCTAATTCTATCTTTACTATTTTTAGTGATTTTTCAAATTCACGTCATTGCTACTGTATGATACTATTTTATAGTAAATTTCACCTTTTTATGAATTTCCATGGATTAGATAGCACATTAAGCATACATAACACCAAATATGATTTTTGATAATGGCTAATCTTTACCAAGCATTCCTTTGCTACTCAATAGCCATATCATAAGATTATATACACAAAATTATTATAATGTTATACATGCCATACTCAAAATATACAAACCAATATACCAAAACGATCCACGGATAGTGTGAGCGAGTCTCTGACTGTTCCCGATTTCCGAGCTGACTTGTTAAAACTACAAAGAATGTAAAGGTGGAAGTAAGTATAAATGCTTAGTAGGTTCACATGCAAATAGCAAGTAACATAATCACGCAATCCAACATAAAACATCATTTGCATAAACAGCACCAAGACATTCATATTACATTTACATTTAATATCTTACCACGATTTCATCATACCAAGTTTTCAACCCGAGAGTTTAAGCACATACCTGTCAAATTTTCTCATTCACCACACTTACCCACTTGTCACCTTCGTTTTAGGTATTCTCCTTGTTCACTTAAGATTTACCTGTTGAACACATCAGAATATAATTCAAATACACGGATTGAAAGCACATAAGTGCCATACTCGCAGCTAGACAAACTCAATAGCCTGTGGAAATTATGTAGCCAAGCTACCATGTAACCAGCCCATAAGCGAACTCAGACTCAACTCAACGAGTTCAGAAATGAAATATCCTTGTGGCATGTCACTTGTATTCTAATCTATTTCCAAGGTTCAAATGGGATTTTCCTCGATTACACATCTTTGCCGTCTTCCACAGAATGTAGGAACCGATACTTGGTAGCAATTCATATTTATCAAGTAGCATACATAATTTGAATATTACTCAATAATAACCACAAAGTATAATATTTCATAATAATAACCATCATATCATATCAATATCATTAAATTACTTAAAATAACAATTATGTTACACATTTACACATAAACTTACCTCGGTACAAAATGTTAGAAATTGAGCCTATTCCTCGAAAACTTTATTTTTCCCTCGATCACGACTTGAATCTCATTTCTCTTGCTCTATAATAACAAATTTAGCTTATTTAATACTCACATTTATTAAAACAGTCCTTGACTCAAATTTTGGCAAAATTATATTTTTGCCCCTAAACTTTTACATATTTACACTTTTGCCCCAAGGCTCGAAAATTAAACTTCATCCTATTTTCTTATGTTTTATGACATGCTGATCATTTTTCCCTTCTATGGAAACATTAAATTCTCACTCTAACATATACTTATGAACATTAGGTATTTTTACCGATTCTGTCATTTTACTTGTTTTGATGTAAAATCGCTTAGCAAAAATCGTTTAACACAATTTCAAGCTTCATATTCTACCATAAAACATAAAAATAAACACATTTCACCTATGGGTATTTTTCCAAATATAAACCCTAGGTTAAATTATTCTAGAATAAGCTTAATCAAGTTATCGGGACTCCAAAAATGTAAAGAACATTAAAAACGGGACTTGAAATCAATTACAATCAAGGCTTGAAAATGTTGAAACCCTAGCTATGGTGACATGTAAAATTCAGCAGCCTATGGAGAAGATGAGTCTATTTTTGTGTTATTTTTCCCTTTTTAATGACTATATTTATCAAATGACAAAAATGCCCTTAATGCCTTTTTTGTAATTTTTCATGTACAAGCCCATTTTTGTCCAAAATTTTAGAAATTGGTTAAATTGCTATTTAAGACCTCCTAATTAATATTCCAAACCAAATTCATACTAAAAGCTTCTAGAATGCAAGTTTTGTAACTTATTCAATTTAGTCCCTAATTTCAAATTAAGCATTTTATGCACCGAATTTCTTCACGAAATTTTCAAACAATCATGCAATCATATCATAGACCTAAAAATAATTATAAATAATTATTTCTATCTCTT
Source organism: Gossypium longicalyx (assembly GCA_025698465.1). Classification (NCBI taxonomy): domain Eukaryota; kingdom Viridiplantae; phylum Streptophyta; class Magnoliopsida; order Malvales; family Malvaceae; genus Gossypium; species Gossypium longicalyx. The sequence continues at coordinate 44,318,786 of CM047007.1, read as the reverse complement.
ATTTGTTGTCTCGAAACCACTATTTTGATTAGGCCCTAATTCGGGATATCACACTTCCCACACTAGTTACCATAGGGGAAGAAGACTTCGGGTTATGTCGCTTGGAGCTTCTCGCTCTACCTGAATATCCTACTGATGAAGTGGAGCGTGCTTGATGACTTCTCAATTTCTTTGCGGGAAATAAGTGCATCCTACTGCTAGATCTCTTGCTCGAAAGTCAAGCTTCTCTCTTGTCTTATTTCCTTTCATTATTGAGCTCTTCGGCCTTCTTGGCCCGATCAACTAGTGCAGCAAATTCTCGTATTTCAAGGATCCCGATTAACAGCTTGATTTCCTCACTCAGGCCTTCCTCAAAGCGCTTACACATTTTTGTCTCTAGTTCGACCCATTCTGTCGCATACTGACTTAACCTTACGAACTCTCTTTCATATTCTGACACAGTCTTATTTCCTTGTTTGAGTTCCAAGAACTCCTTTCGCTTCGAGTCTAAGAACCTTTGACTTATATTCTTTTTCCTAAACTCAGCTTGGAAAAATTCCCCTGTAATGTTCTCTCTTGGTTCCACCGAGGATATAGTTTTCCACTAGTGGTATGCAGTATCTTTAACAAGAGATACAACACAATTCAAGCACTCCTCAGATGTACATGACAATTCATCCAAAACTCGCACAATATTCTCGAGCCAGAACTCAGGTCGTTCAGCATCATCCTCAACCTTAGTCCTAAACTCTTCAGCTCCGTATTTCCTAAGTTTATCCACTGAGGCCTTACCAATTCTCACTGGTTCAACAACCCTTGGTACTTCATCAGGTCGATTAGTGGGTAGAGGTGGACGTGGTATTTTAGGGTAGTTTCTCAGGTATTCCTCGAACCACTCATCCATATATCGAAAAAGGCTGCTCTCGCTTCTTCTCGGCCTTCAGGCATAGGCCTTCTACCACTACTAGAAACTCGCTACACAGAAGCTAGAGCATGGCTCTCGGCTCCGTCGGACTCATCTTAAGCTTGATTGGAAGACATTTACTATATTCAAATTCAATTAAAAGTTAGAAGATGTCACACTATCAAAATTTGTATAATGACATGTATAGCTAATCTCGTTACATGATACATTAGTCTGAGAATTGACTAAACTGTAGCTTTGATACCACTAAATGTAACACCCCTTACCCGTACTCGAGATCGGGATAAGGTATGAGGCATCACCGTACATAAACATGGCATCTCTAAAAAATATGGGTTATAAAATTTCACTTCAACTTAAAACCAATCAAACAACATCATAGTGTCCCTATTATGAACCTATAACGTCCAACACATGCATTAAAGTTGTCCAGGACTAAACCGAGAGCTTAAGAAGATTCTCAGAAAATATCTAAGTTTAAGCCTCACACGCCCGTGTGGAGGCGATACACATGCCCGTGTGGAGGCAATGCACACGCCCGTGTGGAGGCAATGCACACGCCCGTGTCCCATACCCATGTGGAATTTCTAGAATTTATTTTTCACTTCGAGCCTGCAATGGTTTTCACACGGCCAAGCACACGCTCGTGTCTCTGGCCCATGTCCCTCACACGGCCTAGACACGCCCATGTCATCGCCCATGTCCAGAAACTCAAACATTCTATTTATGACATCATCATTCATTTTGAGGCACACGGCCAAGGCACACGCCCATGTACTAGACCATGTCCTCCACACGGTTTAGACACACGGCCATGTCCCTGCCCGTATGTTTACTACCATGCAAACTGACCTAAAATTTTAGGTGCAGGGGACACACGACCAGGCAACACACCCATAGGGGCTGACTGTGTGTCACACACGGCCTAGACACATGCCCATGTAGACCTTTTTAGGGCTATTTTCCAAGCCTTTGGTCACCCTCTAACATCTATACACACTTATAGACTTCAATGATATATAACATGGTCTTATTATACTCTTAAACAACCTTGGCATAACTCATTGCATGTTAGACTCATCTCATCAACTTAGTACATGATAAATTATCCATTTCGTACGAGGGATTAACATAGCACATTTTACCTTTAGGCCATATTATAACTATATACCATTACATGCTACGTTCACTTTCAAATTATTAGGTCCCATTTCAAGCATCCATCCATGTTAAACCTCATCACCATATCTCATGAAATATTTAAAACATAAACATGCATCATTAGTAGGTTTACAACCTACATCAATATGAGCCATATCTCATGGCCATATACAAAAGAATAGGTATACCATTTAAGCCCTTACATTGGCTAGCCAAATGACACATACAACAAAATAACCAGAAACCCTATAAATGCCATTAAAGAAAATAAAAGTTTCTATATACCAAAGTTGAACAAATTGATAGTATGATGACTTCCTCCAACTATCTTCCAACCTTCACGAGTCCGCGAGCTCTGTAAGATAGGGAAAATAGAAGCAGGTAAGCATTTATATGCTTAGTAAGTCTGGATAACTAGAAAGTAAACTTACCGGTTAATTAACATACAACCATATTAGTCATACATCCCAACAAGTATAGGATAATTTCCTATCACATGCACTCAAATCATCAAGTTAGTCTCATGTAAAAATATTATAACATTAATCTAGATGACCTCATCAATTCAAGAATTTACATTCTCATTTCTCATTTTGTTCCCATTGAATTTCTTGAGAATCTCAATAGATAGCCCATTTACAGTCAAGTTATACAAGTGATCATCAAAAGTACGCACTCCCGCGAACCTTACTTCTTACGGTGGGAGTACCATTCCAAGCTAAATCCCCCATAGTATAAACTCATGGAGTGATGTTGGGATTACCAGTCTACGCTAAATCCCTTATAACGACGAACACTCTTAATGAGCTCAGATCTGAATTACCAGTCCAAGCTAAATTCAAACCCTAAATGGATTACCCTTCTGGCTAAATCCATAATGCACCCATATTCTTCGGAAGGCTAGATCACTTTAGGAACACCCATCCAGGCTAGATTCTTTTTATACCGAGATCAACAGATTACCTGTCTGGGCTAAATCCTTTTCTGCAACACATGCAGGATCTTGTATCATGTAAGAATAGCGTATCCATCAGATAACCTTTTTTATTCAACCAAGACATTTTTCATCTTTTCATTTACACTAGCACATTTCATAGATTATCATGCAATGAATATCTAGATTTTCATACATTCGAGAATGTGAATATTTAATTATATTAAGAGTTTACTTCGGGTTATACGAACTTACCTGATAGTCGTTTCGGATTTATATTTTAGTTATTTCGAAACCTTTCGTTTTCCACGACCGACCTCCGAAATTGGTTCCTCGTGGTCTATATCAGTAAAAATAAATTATTAACATCTCACATTATTCAATTCCAGCCTAAAACCCATCCTAGGGCAAAATGACCAATTTGCCCCTAACATTTCACAACTTTTACAATCTAGTCCTAGGGTCCGTATAATGAAATGCATGTAATTTCTAAGTTACCCAAGCCTAGCCGAATATTTTTCATGCTTATAGCAGCCAACAATTTTCCTTCATTTCACATTTTTCTACTCATTTTTACAACTTTTAAAAAATGGTCCTTTAGGCCATTTCCAGGAAAAACTACCTAGTAAAAGTTGTTTATCATCCTTTAAACTTTCATATTCCTCCATAAATAATCAAAACACAAGAATTTCATGCATGGGTAATTTTCTAAACATGAACCCTAGCTTGAGATATGGGTAGAAATAGAAAGAGTATGCTTCAAGGATCTCAAAAACAAAAAGAACATAAAAAACGGGGCTAGGATTTACTTACATCAAGCTTAAAATGTTGAAAACCCTAGCTATGGAGAACATGCAAATTTTGGTAGCTATGGAGAAGAAAAATGGCTGATTTTTGCTTGATTTTCCTTATTTTTTTATTAATTAACCAAATGACAAAAATGCCCTTCCTTACTAACCTTTCCAAATTTTCCATGCATGCCCATTTTTGTCCAAAAACTTAGAAATTGGGAAAATTACTCTTTAAGGACCTCTAATTAATATTCCAAAGCAATTTCATACAAATTGCTTCTAGAATCCAAGTTTTTCAATTTATTCAATTTGGTCCCTAATTTTCAATTGGACACTTTACACACAGAATTTCTTCATGAAACTTTAACACATGCTTATTTTCATATCCTAGACCTCATAATGATCATGAAATAATTATTTTAACTTCAAAATTATGGTTTCGAAACCACTATTTATACTAGGCCCTATTTCAAGATGTTACAGCTTTCTTCTCAACATGTTGATTGGCACCTCGTCTCCCTCATCATCCAATTTTGTGAGATCATCAATCAACTTATTGATCTCATGATCTTGTTGTGTTATTAGCGCAGTTGATTGAGGTGGGGTAGGTGCAGTAACATCTATAGGTGGTGCAGAAGTTGGGTTTGCTTCTTCTTCATCCTCTGCATCAGAGAGCAGTTTCTTGGGGAAATTGGTGAACATAAGCATAGGCTTGGTAAAGTTATTTTGAAAATATTTCTTGATAGCAACATCCCTCTTCATTACATAACCCCAAAATAGAGCCATTCCTTCTTGTGCCCTGCCCAAATTAGTAGTAATTCATGATTACTACTTCTCGAACAAACTGAACTTCTTGTACAACCTCTTAAGAGAACTGAGCACTTGTTTCTCAAGGAAAGTAATAGAAGTGGAAAGGGTTGTTGGGGCACAAATTGGGGTGGAGGATGTAGAGGCAGAATCGGGAGGTGGATGTCATGGCAATTCCTTCCCTAAAAATCTCGTAACAATCTACTTTATAATGGCCCATTTATTTGGAATCATATTTCATTTACTTGAACTAGGACTTTCACACATTGGCAAAGGGCAATAATATGGGAAAGAAAATTAACGGCTACCAACATTGTTTTAGGCACACCTATGAACCTCTTTAAAAATGATTTTTCCCACATTAATTTTCCTCTTTGTCATTACAGAATAGAGTAGCAACATTCGCTTCTTTGAAATTGTAGAGTTATGAGTAGAAGGACTCAGACGGATTTTAAGGAAGTGGCAACAAACTTAACAATAGGGTTTCAAAGAAACTCATTCTATAGTGTAGCAATCTTGTATGGACACTGTCCACCTGGTTCCTTCCACACACAGATCCTTAAGACCTAGATCCAAGCCCTTTGATGTGATTGTTGTGGCAAACTGAGAATGCTCATCTTGACCATCATGTAACACCCCTTACCTGTACTTAACGCTAGAACAGGGTACGAGGCATTACTGTACTCGAATGCAATCAAATGCATGAAAATCATATCATAAAATTTTGTTCCAATTAAGGTCATTCAAACATATACTTAACATCCCTTATACGGACCTACGAGGCCCTAAACATGCATCACAAAAGATTTGGGACTAAACCGGGAACTTTCAGAACTATTACAATACCTAGAAAATTTTCATGTTTTGGAGAGCCACACGTATGTGTGGGCAGGCCGTATGGTCACACACGCTCGTGTCCTCAGCCTATGTAACTTTTTGATAATGTCATCATCAACTAAATAAGGTCACATGGCCAAGGCACATGCCCGTGTCCTTAGGCCGTGTGGCGAATTAAATTCCAAAATCAGGTGCAAACTTCACACGACCTGGGCACATGCCCATGTTCTGAAGCCGTGTCTTAAACACGACTGAGACACACGACCGTGTCTCTACCCATGTGTTTACTACTGGTATTCTATTTTGCATTAATTAGGGTGAAGGGGACACACGGCCGGATCACACGCCCATGGGGTAAGCCGTGTGTCATACACGGTCTAGACACATGCCTGTGTGTCTACCCGTGTGGGTGACTTTAAGGCTATTTTTGAATCCACTTGCCATCTTTATTTGTACAAACACCTCTATGGCTGCAATGATACCTTAATACTCATAATATAGCTTATGCATGACAACTTCCCATTACATTATACTTGTTTAAGACTCCCTAATATGACAAATCAAATCTTACCAACACGCATATACGAATGAGCAATATTACTTAAACTTGTATGCATGCATTTTCATCCCATCTTATATACACACAAGACATTCATAAACATTCAATCATCAATAACCATAGGCCATATCATAATAGAATTGGCATATACATACATGGATGAATAGGTTTACAACCCAATAATCATTATGAGCCATATCTCATGGCCATACACAAAATGAATCAACTATCATTATAAGCTAACACATTTAGCTAGACCAATATGACATATAACCAAAGGCCAAGTCTCTATACATGCCATACTCAAAATGTTGAGACTAACTATACCCAAAAGATCCAATTGATAGTGTGAATCAGCCTAAGATGTCCTTTGATCCCCGAGCTAGCTTGGCGATACTACAAGGAAATGGAAGAAAGAGGGAGTAAGGAGAAATCTTAGTAAGCTTGCAAGTAATTAGTAAGCAATAATAATATGCATTATCGTACACATACATAACATAACCTGACTTATCTTATTTTCAGTAATCTTTGTAATCATATCCTAACTTATTCAATTTACATAATGTTCAATAGAACTCGAGATCATAATATCTTTATTCTCATCTTACTGAAGTTTCATCATTTCGTACTCTCAATAACTACAAGCTTGGCGTACATACCTATACCCTTTCAATATGATCATACCTCAACAAATCTTTGGACTACCCATTGAACCATTTGGAATACTAAGGATACACAGGATTATCATACAGACAATAAGAGGCCAATGCCATGTCCCAGACGTGGTCTTACATGGGATCTCACATCGATGCCATATCCCAGATATGGTCTTATATGAATTCTCATTTTGATGCCATGTCCCAAAAGTGGTCTTACACGAAATATCATATCAATATGGTCTTACATGATAACTCATACTAATGTCAATGCCATATCCCGGTAAGGTCTTACATGGGATCTCATCAACCCAATGTCATAATATTTGTACCTTAAGTATTCCTAAGGTTCAACCTGCTTTTATCACCTCAAATCTTTATCGAACAACATCAATAATATTCACGAAACAATTATACAATTCATATAACATTAAGTGCTAAATGCATAATAAAAAGATGTATCAACCACACACAAACATACCTCGGTACAAAAATATGGACAATTTATTGATTTAGTCCAAGATCTTGCTCTTTCCCCGGTCTAGGCCCGGACTCCGTTTTTCTTGATCTATAATAGAAAATTTCACTTATTTAATTACCACATTATTCAAAACATCCCATAAATCATATTTTGGAAAAATTATAGTTTTTCCCCTAAACTTTTACATAATTACAAGGCTCGTAAAATGAAATGCAGCCAATTTCTTTGTTACCCAAGCATAGGTTATTCATATTCCCTCTCATAACAACCCACATTTTTCATCAAATCATATTTTTAACACCTATTTTTACATGTTTTACAAACAAGTCCTTTCAGGTGATTTCATGAAAAATTCACTTAGAAAAAGATGTTCATCTAACACCAAACTTCCATATTCCTCCATTAATAATCAAAATAAATGCACGACACACATGGGTAAATTTTTAACATAAACCCTAGCTCAAAATAATGGTAGAAATAGTTGTATCATTCTTCAATGATCTCAAAAACATCAAAAACTAACACCAAAATGACTTACATGTAGAGGGTTTATTTTGCTAAAAAATTCAATCTTCCATGGGGTTTTCTCCTTCAAATTTTTGGCTGATGATGGATGAAGAAGAAGATGGCCACTTGTTTTATTTTATTAGTTTTTGCTTGTGTCATCAAATACCAACCCATGCCCATTTTTTGACTTTTTGACTTTTCATTTATTACACTTCATGTGTAGCTATACACATATATAATGGCCTAAGTACTCATTAAGGACCTCAAATTTTCAGTTCTATAGCTATTTAACACCTTTAGCTAATGGAACACAACTTTCGAACTTTACGCGATTTGGTCCTTTTTCACAAATTAAGCATTCAAACGGTAAAATTTCTTAACAAAACTTTTACAAAATCATATTATAACACTGTAGACCTCAAAATATTATTAAAATAAATTTTATGACCTCGAATTTGTGGTCCAAAAACTATTGTTCCAACTAGGCCCAAAATCGAGATGTTACACATCAGGTAAGCCATACTGAGCAATGATAGAGTACTCATCAAAAAACACTATGAAAGCATTATTGGGAGAGGTCAGGTGGGAATAAAACTCCCGTACCACCTTTGTTAAAACATCTTCCAGATGAAAGCAAAATATTTTCCACCCATGCTTTTTGACTATGGAAGAAACCAATTGATCATACCCCATAAAGTGCGTAACTTGATAAACTAAACCTTTTTCCAAATAGAATAGACATTTGTAGGTGGTATTTGTGTATTTCTCCTCTACCACTTTGTTGGAAAAGGTTCTTGGTGGCACAGAGGGTGATTGAGAAGGAACCACGTCTTACCATTGCTTAGAAAATTTTAGAGTGATTGGAAAAGGAAAAAAAGTGGAAACTTTTAATTATTTATGAAAATATGAGTAAATGTAGAAGAAAATGAAGGTTGAAGGTAACTATAAAGAAGGTGAAACGATTAGGTTAAAAGAAAAAGAAAATAACGATTGCAAATGTAAAAAGTTTCAAAAGACGTGATATGGGTGATAAGAGTGCAATAATTATGGCTTGCCATGGTGAGATAAGATTTGGAGGGGGGGAATAAAAATTATATTGGAAATAAATATTTTGGCAAAATTTTCTAATGGGCTAACTGCTAAAAGATGAAGCCCGACCCATAGTATACTTGGAAAATAAATAAAATAAAATAAAATTTATTAAACCAATTAGATGAAATAACCAAATAAAAATAAAATTAACAAAGAAAAACAAATAAAGTAAAAAGGATAATGGAAACATGGAAGTTATGTATGTAATAGCCCGATTTAGACCCTAGTCAGAATAGTGGTTTTGAAACCACAAATTCGAGTTAGAAAAATATTTTAATATTATTTTTTCATGTTTACATATGTGTTTAAGCATGTGTGAAAGTTTCGTATAAAAATTTGATCGATTGTGTGTATAATTTTGAAAAAGGACCTAATCGCATAAAATGTAAAAGTTGCATGCTATATGTTAATTTTGCTTAATTGCTCTGTCTTATTAAAGGAGAGGTCATTATGATGCAATTAGACCATTGATATTGTTAATGGACATTAATGGCCTTAGTATATGTGATTTTATAATGGATTAATAAAGGTTAATGTGGTAATTTAGTATATTAAGCTAATTTAATAAAACAAAAACATGAATTTGGTGTTATATTCATCACCATTGCTGAAAAATAAAAGAAAAAGAAAATATAAAAGAGTTTTAGGGTTCAACCATGCTAAAGCTTGATTAAAGGTTGAATTTGATCCGTTTTTGATAATTTCTAAGTTTTTGTGATTGTTGCTTTGTGTTTTACTAAGCCCAAGTCTCAATTTCTAATTTTATTGATGATTTTAAGTTATGCCATTGGTGAAATTGTAAGCTTTCTGAAGTTAGTTGATGGCAAATGAAAGATATGTGTTGAGTTAATATATTTTGCCTTTGAATTTTTGATGAATTTGAGTAATTTGGGCTAAATTGTAAAAATGAGATTTTGAGAGATTAAAATGTGAAATAAATGAAATATATGGATTTATATAAACTCCATGAAAATTTGGCTAAGCATGTGTAAAAGGAAATTTTTTGTATTTTGTGATTTTATGAATTAGGGACTAAAATATCAAAATGTGATTGTAAAATGCCCTAAATATGTATATATGGATTGGATTGAATGATTTGGTGAATAAAAGAGTTAAATTTGAATTTATATAGATCAAGAACAAAAGAAAACATAATTAGATCGGGCGTATGGACAAGTCAGTATGTATACCTTATTTTACCACGGCCTAGACACACGGGCGTGTCTAATGCCGTGTGAGGCAAATGGCCTGCTCACACGGGTGTGTGACCTTTATAACTTTAAAAATGTTTAAGTTTTAAAAAATTTTGTATGAGCTCAGTTTAGTCTCGGTTTCTAAAGCATGTTTAAGGTCTCGTTGACTTACGTAAGGGAGTCTATAATGATGTGTGACTTTTATGCTATGTTGATTATGAAATGAATTTGAATTGTTCCGATATGTCCAGTAATGCCTCTTAACCCTAGTCTAACGACGGATACGGGTTAGGGGTGTTACAATGTATTTCAGAGATCAATGGACTATTTATCGCGAGTCTTAGAAGCACCCTAGTAATGCTTCAAACGTTTCCCATTGACTTTGGATGTAAGCCCAGTCTTTATATCTTGGACCTTTACAACTCCTTGAGGATAAACATGAACTATTTCAAAAGGTCTTGATGAATAAGACTTTAATTTTCCTGGAAACAATTTGAGCCTAGAATTGAACAACAACACCTATTTTATAAGTTCTAATTGCCATCACATAACCTTCTTATCATGCCATCGCTTGGTCTTAGTGTGGCATTATCATACATTTATTCATACAGATCTGAGGAGTGGTGGTCCATGCTGATATGCATATAGAGAGGGAAAAGATAGTAGTAGAGTTATGGTCTATGCCAGGGGAAAAACTAAGAGAGTCATACAACCAGCTAGAGGAATGATAAAACGTGAGTTTATACGAGAAGCCTTATGGCAAAGTTAAGTCTACGCATAATATGTAATTCTATGTATAGTGATAAAAATATGACAAACACGATAGTTGTAACATTCAAATTGTAAACATGATTTTACACTATACGAGGAATTATACATAATAAGTAAAATGAGGTAATTCAGTAACTGAAAGTAGAAAATTTTGTTAAGACATTGTTAATCTAGTACATAGCCGAATAGAAGAGTCTAGGTTACATCTATTTTAGGAAGTAACACCCAAAGCTTAAATCTGGTTGAACGGGTCGGTGAGAGGGCATTATAGAGGTAATCTAGGCAACTCATCTAGAAAAATGCCTAGAAACTCCCTCATAGTTTGTATAACTTCCACAATTGACCCATTTGCTATCTAAAACGTAAGCCTGATAAGTCTCGCATCCTTTTTGAACCAGATTCTCAACCACCATAGCTGAGATCACATTAGACAAGTAATCTTTAAGCTCACCTACCACCGTAATCTCCTTACCAAAAGATGTCTTCATAGTGACCCTCTTAGAAGCACAGTCAAAACTTACTTGGTGTTTTACCATCTAGTCCGTACCCCGAATTAAATAAAATTCCTTAAAGGGTAACTCTATCAGATCTGTCGAGAACTCTTCTCCCTGAACTTCCAACAGATATTTTCCATACATTTTATTAACATTAATAAATTGTCCTAATGGACTGACTACAATTACGCTGCTAATAGTTTCCTCTACCCCAACACCAAGTTTATCAGCCATTAAACAAGAAACATACGAGTAGGTAGATCCAATATCTATCAAAGCAAAAATTACTTAATAAAACTACTAATGATAACTAAATAAAAGTGGGGTGTGACACCTAGTTTCCCAGTGCTGTTACACACAACTGTAACATCCTATATCGGGTTCGATCACCCGAACCAAGCTATAAGGAATTAATACTATATAATAGTAACAATATTCGTATACATGTCATATATAATCAAAATAGTTCATTACATCTCAAACTATTAAGCATTTCTATGGCATTCAAACATATTTGAGCATTCGAAGCATTTAAAATAAACCAAAATCAAATCTGGATTAAAATGAAACTTCTAAAATTTTTTGAGGAAAAAGTGAAAATATGGATCACATGGCCGTGTAATAGAGCTCAGACCTTGTGGCTTAGAGACATGACTGTGTGGCCAATCCTTTTCCAAACCGTATAGCATTCGAAAAGAAATCACATGGTTGTGTCGCCATGCCGTCTGTTAGACTGTGTAACATTTTAAAAAGGTCACACATCTGTGTCACTAGGCTGTGTATCCCATTAAGATCGTGTGGACCAAAACTTCACCAAAATTAAATAGGCCATATGGTTATGTCATGCAACCGTGTGTGACACACAGCTGTGTAGCAGAATGTGTCACAGGCCCTGTATACCAAATTGTACCTTCAAAACCTACAATTTCTTATACCCAAAACATACCAAAACATTCCAAATTATACCAAAAAATCAATAAACCCAAGTTCCTAACCAATGTGCCCTCAATGACACCACAATTCAAACAATCATCCATTTCATATTCATCTACCATTAATTCACAAAAATGTACCTATCATATAAACCTTTCTCCTTGCCATAAACCAAAAAAACATATAAAAATTAACTTAACTAACATATATATACATAACGTATGCCAAGAATACCAACCAAAAACAATATTACACAACCATAAAACTTGTTAGGCCTACCGGTATGCCTTGTGGCACTGCAGAAAGATTATTCTGGTGATCCTCAGCCATGGATCCATGTACGAGGAATGAAACAGGTTGAAATAAGGTTGAAGATGTACCTTCTTATATGAAAAATGATGAAAAGATGCTGCTGATTCGATGTTTATTTCAAGCCACAAAGAAAATGTCTCGACCTCTATGTAATCAATCCAGCCAAAGAATGAACATCAAAATTCTCTAAACTTTTCAAAGAGAACTTTCAAGAACGGTTGTTAGACTCTTTTTGTGTTTTCTTGGTAACCCTAACACACTAAGGGATCCGTTGCCTTTTTATTTTATTTGATATCATATCTTAGAAAATTAAAACGGGATTATTCCCTTACTATTAGATAAACAAATGGAAAGTCAGGAAAAAGATTATATTCTTTCCAAAAGAATATAACTTTCCATGTTCTTTTATATTTTGACCGAAATTAATATATTTTTATATTAATAATTTCGGTAAAATATATATAATTAATATTTTGTCTGAATCAAATTCATATATTAATTTATCTATGTTCTCTATTTGTGTACAACAAGTTTGTACATATAATGTGTTTAATATTTAACTATCAAAATAAATTAATTCAACAATTAATTTAATTCATGTGACAGCTAAATACAATATCAAATGCTTTTGGATTCTGTTCGCTTCAACTATAGGTTGTGACCTTTTAGGCTCTTGTAATGTTGGTAGTAATGCTAGAATGTTTCTAACATTATAAGTGATGATTAACATCTAGCAATGCATTATTTATACCCATGTAACACCCCAAACCTAGCCTAGACGTTATGGTCGAATCTGTGATGTCACATCGAAGTGTTTCTCCCAAAGCATGAACTTCGTGAAAAAAATCCGCTTCGTAAAAATAGTTTAGAGTGTTTGGTTCATTATAAAAATTCAAGTTGTTTTAAGAAAGTATTAATTATATTATTTTGTTATTAAACTTTAAAACAGTGTTTGTCTCCAAAGCTTTCAAAATGTGTTGCGTAAACGTGATGTTTTTAGAAAAAAAATTATTTGTATTTTCTTGAAAATCCGAGTCTTATACTAACACGTAAATTAAAAATACCCAAATTAAAATAAAAATTTAAAGAGGCCTTATTACATAATGAAAACCTAAAATAAAATCTTAACTATAATATTAAAAGAAACTTCGTCGAGTGGCCACCTCTGAGTCCTCCGTCACCTCGATCCGTCTAAGCCTGAGGGTTACCTACATAGTTAACAGATGGGTGAGTTTACTAAAACTTAGTGTGTGAAATCCCATAATAGCAAACAATTACAGTAAGCACAATCTGGGCCTAAGCCCTTTCATTTTTAGTTAGGGGCCTTAGCCCCTTTTTCAGTAATAGTAGCAGTCTGGGCCTTAGCCCATTTCAGTAACTGTGGCAGTCTAGGCCTTAGCCCATTTTAGTACAGTATGCAAACAAAGAGTCCTACCCAATCCATCCGTTACACACCAACTTCGTACCAGCCCTACATACCATGTGGGGATAAAAATCGACCCACCCAACCCTACACACCAAATCATACCAAATTCGGTACAAAAACAGTATTTGCAGCAGAGCTGCCCGTAATAGGCTTATAGCCTTTCAGTACAGTTCCTCCAAAATCATATGTACCACCCCATGTGATGCAACATAACAACATACGTGTATGAAGAAATATCATGCTCAGAAACAGTCATACATAATATAATGGTATTTCAGTCAATTTACCTCACAGCGGTATAATCAGTATAGGGTCTAAGTATACTTACCGACCCAACAGTACGTCTACAATCGTCTTAGGCGACCCATACAACCGTAATAGTCAACCAGTGATAATGGGCCTACAACCCATATTGCGAGCCCATGTGGGCCCATACTCTCTGTAACACCCCAAAGCCGGCCTAGAACTTATGGCCGAATCTGGCTTGTCACATCAAAGTGTTTTTCAAAAATTAATCTTTTCGGTAAAAATTTGTTACTGAATTTAAATCCTTTTATTATTTTTGTTTAATAAGAGTTCTCGTCAAAACGTTTACCTTATTAACCATCAGTGTTACATTAAATTTATTTAAAGACGTGGAAGCTTTTTAAGTCGACGAAGTTTAAAACGCATGTTTTAGAAAATAGTAATTGTTTTAAAAACTCGTCTTTACCTAGACTAGCAGTTTAAAGATATATAATCCAAAGCCCAATTAAAAATTAAAACCCATAAACGACCTTATTACAAAATTAAAAACCCAAAAGTGAAATTTAAATTAAATAATGTCAAATGCAAGACGTGACAGTCGTGTGGCCACCTCCAAGTCCTTCGCAGCACCAAATCGTCTAAGGCTGGGGATTACCTGTACAGTTAAAAAGAAAGGGCGAGGTTACGAAAACTCAGTGTGTAATCCCCTAACAGACAACAAAAATCAGAATATGCAAAACAACCTGGCTTTAGCCCTATACAATATCAGTACAGTCTAGGCCTTAGCCCTATATAGCAACAGTATGGGCCTATGCCCAATACAGTATCAGTACAGTGTAATGCAATTATGCATCCCACCCAAATCTAGCCAGCACACCACTCGTACGAACCAACACACCATGTGGGGATATAAATCGACCCACCCCCACCAAGATGAGTAATATCGCAGCAAAGGCGCCAAGATAATAATGCAAAGATAGCCGCTAGAAATAGTAAATGTGGCAAAGCCACCAGTATCAGTAATTGTGGCATAGCCGCCAGTAACAGTGAATGTGACATAGTCACCAGTACAGTACTTCCTCCATATCAAAATCCCAACCCCATGCAGTATGTCATGTCATAAACATTACGTGTAGGCAAAGCCATACTCAGTACAATCATATAGGTAAATCATAAGCACATCAGTCATACGAAACATAAGGGCATAATCGTCATTTTACCATACAAGGGTATTACGGTCATTTTACCTTATAGGGGTATTACAGTAATCTCACCCTACAGGGGTATTTCAATAAATTTTCAAGCTAAGTGTATTTCAATAATTTCACAAATCAGGGGTATTTTGATAATTTCACAAATTAGAGGTATTTCGGTAATTTTACAACCTAGGGGTATTTCAATAATTTTACAAATCGGGGGTCTTAACGACCCAACCGAGGGTCCATTGTCACCTTGAGTGACCTAAATAACCTAAACAGACGTAACGGTGCAAGTGGGCCTAAGGCCCAATACTCGGCCCAAGTGGGCCCACACGCTCGTATGGCCCATTTAGCCCAAATTTAGATACAGCTATGTGTACACCATAGCCCAGTTCATTAATAGTCACTTACCATAGATTTTATCCTTGTGGGCCCACGAGCCCGTTAGGCCCACACGGCCCATTTCGGCCCATCGAGGCCCAAAACAACCCGAAGTCATGTGCGCGACATGACAAGTCCATCTACTTCCCACTTAACAATGAAATTTACCCACGCGGGCCCACGAGCCCATACGACCCATATGGCCCATTTAACCTAGAACTATTTACGGTTATACGAATGATGTAGCCCAGTCCAAAACTTACCACATAACATACATTTTATCTGTGTGGGTCCACAAGCCTATTGGGCCCACACGGCCCAGTCCGGTCCAACGTGGCCTAGAATGGTCTATGCCATGTACGCGACATGACAAGCCCAACCATATTCCACCTAGTAGTTGATTTGACACAAGCGGGCCTAAGGGCCCATTGGGCCTATTCGTCCCATTTCGTGACCCAAGTTGCCCATTACGGCCTAAGCCCACGAAGTCACTCATAGTGGCCTTCCTCGTCGTACGCCCACGTTCTGTAACCTCAGTTCACCACACGTGCGATCGCACGCTCGTGTGGCATCATACGCCATATTTCTAGCTTTTCAGCATTTTGCCGATCTACAGTCACAGCAGAGTAAACAACACACACATTTTCGGCTTTTCAGCTGATTATCAAAACAAGGCATACGGTTATACACCTTCTAGCGACCCCTTGCGAAAATCCAACAGCACCAACCTAGATTCAATCCAAATATTCAATCATCCCTTAAATCGATAATAATAAGATTCACAAACCCTGAATCTCTACACTGCCCATACCACTAACCCTGATAAACAGAAGTGTAGCCTTAAACCCTTAAATCGCTTGGCTAGACTCCCACAATTGATGATTGACCACTAACTGCATAACAACAGATCTCGTTAGAGGGTTAATTAAGGATGTAGTTTACACCCATAAACAATAACTTGAGCAAGATAGAAGACAACTTACAGTAATATCCCGAATTAGGGCCTAATCGGAATAGTGGTTTCGTGACCACAAATCCGAGATAGAAATAATTATTTTATAATTATTTTGAGGTTTATGATATGATTGCATGATTGTGTGAAAATTTCGTGAAGAAATTTTATGCATAAAGTGCTTAATTTGAAGTTAGGGACTAAATCGAATAATTTGCAAAACTTGCATTCTAGAAGTTTTTAGTATGAAATTGCTTTGAAATATTAATTAGGAGGTCTTAAATAGCAATTTGACCAATTTGAAGTTCATGGACAAAATTAGGACATGGAAGGAATTTTTGAAAGTTTAGTAGTAAGGGCATTTTGGTCATTTAGGGGTAAAATGAATTAAAATACAAAATTAAAAGCCAATTTTGCTCATCTTCAACCCCATGGCCGAATATAGCAAGGAGAAACCATGGCTAGGGTTTTTCAAGCTTCCAAGCTCGATTGTAAGTCCATTCTAGCCCCGTTTTTTCAAGTTCTTTACGTTTTTGAGATCCCGTGAGCTCGATTTAGCTTATGTTAGCAATAATTTAACCTAGGGTTTATATTTGGAAAAATACCCATAGGTGAAATTTGTGTATTTTGATGTTTTATGATAGAATATGAGGTTTTAAATTATGTTAGAAAACGTGTACTACTCGATTTTAAGCAAAAACGAGTAAAAGGGCTTAATCGGTAAAAATACCTAATAGTCACAAGTACATGTTAGAGTGAGAATTTGATGTTGCCATAGAAGGGAAAAGTGATCAGCATGTTGTAAAACATAAGAATAAGGAATAAATTTTAATCCCGAACTTAGGGGCAAAAATGTAAATATGCAAAAGTTTAGGGTAAAATTGTAATTTTGTCAAAATTTGAATTAAGGGTTAATTTGATAATGTGAGTGATAAATAAGTTAAATGTGTTATTTTAGATCAAGAAAGACGTGGAAACGACTCCAATCGAGGAAAAGAAAAGATTGTGGATTAAATTGCAAAACCTTTGTATTTTGGTACCAAGGTAAGTTCATATGTAAATAATGTAGCATAATTGTTATTTTAAGTCATTGATGTCAATTATGTGATATGCTGAATTTTTTTTATTATGAAATAAATGCTTTGTGGTTATTTTCGAATAAAATATAAATTGTTACCGAGTATTGGTTACGGCATTTTACGGAAGACGTCAAGGATATGTGTTCAAGGAAAATCCCGTTTGAACCTTAGGAATAGATTAGGATACAAGTGACATGTCACTGGGATACTTGGGCATCCGAACTCGTTGAGTTGAGTCCGAGTTCACTTATGGATGCGAATGTTCGAACTCGTTGAGTTGAGTCCGAGTTCGTGAGATGTAACTAGGCATCCGAGCTCGTTGAGTTGAGTCCGAGTTCATTATGGATGCGAACGCCCGAGCTTGTTGAGTTGAGTCCGAGTTCGCTTATGGGCGGGTTACATGGTAGCTTGGCTACATATGTGGCACTTATGTGCAAACTTCCTACGTATCCGAATTATATTCCGATGAGTTCAACGGGTAAAGTTCTACTCAAATGGAGGAATACTTGAGATGAAAAGAGACGTATTGGTAAGTGATGTG
Organism: Gossypium longicalyx; assembly: GCA_025698465.1. Lineage (NCBI taxonomy): Eukaryota > Viridiplantae > Streptophyta > Magnoliopsida > Malvales > Malvaceae > Gossypium > Gossypium longicalyx. The sequence goes on along the minus strand of CM047007.1, from coordinate 44,300,530 downwards.
AAATGGATACTTCGGACAGGTATGTACTTAACCCTCGGGTTGAGTATTGATACAATAACGATAAGGTAGTAAAATGATGAATGATGATTAGAAATGAGATTTATGTTTTGGTGATACCATGCTAATGTTGTTTGGTATGATTGCTTTGTTATGTTACTTATTATTTGCATATGAACTTACTAAGCATTTATGCTTACTCCTCTTTCTTACTCATTTTAGTTTTGGACAAGCCAGCTTAGGAGTCGGGATTGGTCGGAAGCTCACCACACTATCAGGAAGAACTTTTTGGTAAAATGGCTTGTAAATTCAAGTATGGCATGTATAGCAAAATACTTATTTTGTGTAAATGATCTTATGGTATGGTGATGAAATAGTTGAGGAAGTGCTTGATAATGATAAATTATGGAAATGGTTAGTTTAGAATATGTTTGATGTTATGGAAAGTTAATAAGTTACCTAGTTCATGAAAATTCATAAAAAGGATGAAATTTGCCATAAACAGAATATTACAGCAACACTGACGTGAGTTTGGAAATTTACTAAAAATCATATAAATTGAATTTGGTGATGTATAAATATCAAATTGAAGCTTATTATGTCTAGTTTCACATGAAACAAACTAAACTGGTAAAAGAATTATATGTTAGAAGATATTTGAATTTTAGTGAAACAGGGTCAGAGCAGTTTCTGAATCCCCTGTTCCAACTTTATAAATTTACCATAAATTTTACAGATATAATTAGGTGGCTTATTTTATATCCTCAGAATCCTTATTGAGTCTAGTTTCAGGAGAAATAAACCTCATATTAATATGAATTTTATACAGAGAGAAAAGTGGTTCGTAGTAAACAGAGGTCAGACCAGTCAAGCCCTGAAACAGGGGTAACTTTAACTAATAAACTGTACTAATTAGCCCAACCAAAAATTCTAAAAAAAAATTAGTAGATAGGCATATGAGTCTAGATTCAGAGAAAATTTACAGATCTTGATTTCGAGTTTCGTAACTCGAGATATAATTTTTCTTGTGACTGTAACGCAAGTAGCTAAAAAGCTTTGAATGTAGAAACAAATAATCTAAAGTTCTTAAAATGTTAAATTAAGTTTAGTAACACCTCATACTCGACTCCGGTGACGGTCTCGGGCGTGGGGGCGTTACATTTAGTGGTATCAGAGCAGGTTTAGTCGGTTCTCGGACTGCGTGTTGTATGTACGGATTTTGCTATACATGCCATATGTATAAATTGTGATAGTGTGACGACTTCTGACCTTTTTCAATGATTTTTTTTATAGTAAATGGATCCCGATTCAGCTGTGGCAGATGAAGTAGAGAGTAATGCGCCACTCCCGCTGAAGGAGCAGCACGACTGAAAATCCACCTCCCATTGTTGGTCGGAGGAGGAGAAAGGGGTCGAGAAGCCTTTCTCCAAATGATGAGTGCATGGTACACCGAGTTCGTTAAATGCACGAACCCAAATGTACAACCTCCCCACCTCCCCCAATTCCTCACTGCACCCGATACCTCAAGGTATGGATCTGATGAAATTTCATAGAAATCCAGTTGATAGAATCCGCAAGCAAGGGGCCGAAGAATTTAAAGCAAATATTGATGATGATGCCGAGAAAGCAGAGTTTTGGCTTGAAAATTCTATTCGGGTATTTGATGAATTATCTTGTACACCTGAAGAATGTTTGAAATGCGCTATATCTTTGTTGAGGGATTCAGCTTATAATTGGTGGAAGACTTTGATTTCGGTGGTACCGAAAGAGAGAGTAACATGGGAATTCTTTCAAGAAGAGTTTGGAAGAAATATATTAGTGAAAGATTTATGGATCAGAAGCGTAAAGAATTTCTTGAACTGAAGCAACGTAATATGACGGTTACAGAATATGAAAGAGAGTTTGTTCGATTAAGTAAATATGCCAGAGAGTATGTTCCTACAGAGGCCAAGATGTGCCGACGATTTGAAGACGGGCTCAACGAAGACATCAAGGTATTTGTTGGAATTCTTGAATTAAAAGAAATGGTAGTATTGGTTGATCGAGCTTGTAAGGCTGAAGAATTACTTAAAGAGAAGAAAAAGGCAGAGACTGAGACTAGAAGCTGGAAGAAAAGACCGATGAGCAGTTCATTCTCACAGCAACCTGGAAAGTCAAGAAATATGAATCCTCGTTCTCAAACTTCAATTTGGGCAATCATATGGAAACTATAAGAAGCAAAATGTGGGTCCTAAGTCCCAGACTACTTCGGCAGCCAGTGTAGGGAATTCGAGATTTGTTAAACCTGAGTGCCAGCGGTGTGGTAGAAATCATTTTGGCCCGTGCAGAGCAAATGAATGTTTTCGATGTGGTTCTCCGGATCATTTTATTAGAGACTGCCCAGAGAGAGCTGAAAAAGAAAAATTTCAGAATACAAAAACAAGTGGGGCAGATTCGAGAGGAAGATAACCAAGAAAAGCTGGGACCGAAACAAGTAGTAAGAATGTAGCCAGGGATGCACCAATTAGACCTGAAGGAAGGGCTCCAGCTAGGACTTATGCTATTAAAGCGCGCGAAGATGCTTCCTCACCCGATGTGATTACCGGTACATTTTCTCTCTATAATGTTAAGAGCAAAACCCTGTTTTTACAATAGATTTACAAGCTCGAGAAAGATGATCAAGATTTGCAAGCCAAAGGAAAGCGAGTGTGAAGTTGATACTGAGTTAGATTTGAATCGATTCGATGGGTGCTTAATGTTTAAAGATCGGATTTGTGTACCAAAGAATGAGGAATTGATTCAAAAGATCCTACAGAAGCACATAGTGGTTGTTTTCGATTCATCGGGTAGTACGAAAATGTATAATGACTTGAAGAAAATGTATTGGTGGAATGGAATGAAAAAGGATATATCGAGTTTGTGTCCAAATGCTTGATTTGTCAACGGTGAAAGTTGAACACCAAGTGCCTCGGGATTACTTGACCTATTATGGTTCCCGAATGGAAATGGGATCGGATTACTATGGATTTTGTTTCAGGATTGCCATTAACTCCGTGAAAGAAAGATGCCATCGGGTAATAGTTGATGAGACTAACTAAGTCGGCTCATTTTATCCTTGTGACGCACGGATATTATTCTCTTAACAAGTTGGCTGAATTGTATGTTAGAGAAATTGTTAGACTACATGGAATACCATTGTCGATCATTTCAGATAGAGATCCAAGGTTTACCTCGCGGTTTTGGCAAAAATTGCAAGACGCGTTAGGTACAAAATTAAATTTGAAGATCGCTTTTCATCCACATGATCGATGGACAATCAAAGAGAGTAATTCAGATTCTTGAAGATAAGCTCAGATGTTGTGTATTGGAATTTCAAGGAAGTTGGGAAAAATACTTACCATTGGTAGAATTTGCTTACAATAATAGTTATCAGACGAGCTTGAAAATGGCACCTTATGAAGCATTGTATGGTCGTAAGTGTCGATCGCCTTTGTATTGGATGAACTCAAGGAAAATCAGATTTATGGAGTTGATCTAATAAAAGAAGCGAAGAAAAAGTGAAGGTAATTCGAGATTGTTTGAAAGCAACTTCGGATAGACGAAATCTTATGCAGATTGAAAACGAAAGGACATTGAATTTCAAGTTGGTGATAAAGTATTTTTAAAGGTGTCTCCGTGGAAAAAGGTTCTCAGATTTGGACGGAAGGGCAAATTAAGTCCACGTTTTATTGGGCCGTATGAGGTAATTGAAAAAGTTGGACCGGTAGCATATCGGCTAGCTTTACCACCTGAATTAGAGAAGATTCATGATGTGTTCCACGTATCTATGTTACGTCGGTATCGTTCGAATCCTTCACATGTGATTTCACCGACAGAAATTGAACTACAACCAGATATGACCTATGAAGAAGAACCGATTAAGATTTTAGCTCGAGAGGTCAAACAACTAAGGAATAAAAACATTGCACTTGTGAAGGTGTTGTGGCAAAAGCATGGAGTAGAAGAAGCTACATGGGAATCCGAAGAAACTATGAGAAATCAATACCCACATCTGTTTACTGGTAAGATTTTCGAGGACGAAAATCCTTAAAGGGGGGGAGAGTTGTAATATCCCGAATTAGGGCCTAATCGGAATAGTGGTTTCGTGACCACAAATCCGAGATAGAAATAATTATTTTATAATTATTTTGAGGTTTATGATATGATTGCATGATTGTGTGAAAATTTCGTGAAGAAATTTTATGCATAAAGTGCTTAATTTGAAGTTAGGGACTAAATCGAATAATTTGCAAAACTTGCATTCTAGAAGTTTTTAGTATGAAATTGCTTTGAAATATTAATTAGGAGGTCTTAAATAGCAATTTGACCAATTTGAAGTTCATGGACAAAATTAGGACATGGAAGGAATTTTTGAAAGTTTAGTAGTAAGGGCATTTTGGTCATTTAGGGTAAAATGAATTAAAATACAAAATTAAAAGCCAATTTTGCTCATCTTCAACCCCATGGCCGAATATAGCAAGGAGAAACCATGGCTAGGGTTTTCAAGCTTCCAAGCTCGATTGTAAGTCCATTCTAGCCCCGTTTTTCAAGTTCTTTACGTTTTTGAGATCCCGGTAGCTCGATTTAGCTTATGTTAGCAATAATTTAACCTAGGGTTTATATTTGGAAAAATACCCATAGGTGAAATTTGTGTATTTTGATGTTTTATGATAGAATATGAGGTTTTAAATTATGTTAGAAAACGTGTACTACTCGATTTTAAGCAAAAACGAGTAAAGGGCTTAATCGGTAAAAATACCTAATAGTCACAAGTACATGTTAGAGTGAGAATTTGATGTTGCCATAGAAGGAAAAGTGATCAGCATGTTGTAAAACATAAGAATAAGGAATAAATTTTAATCCCGAACTTAGGGGCAAAAATGTAAATATGCAAAAGTTTAGGGTAAAATTGTAATTTTGTCAAAATTTGAATTAAGGGTTAATTTGATAATGTGAGTGATAAATAAGTTAAATGTGTTATTTTAGATCAAGAAAGACGTGGAAACGACTCCAATCGAGGAAAAGAAAAGATTGTGGATTAAATTGCAAAACCTTTGTATTTTGGTACCAAGGTAAGTTCATATGTAAATAATGTAGCATAATTGTTATTTTAAGTCATTGATGTCAATTATGTGATATGCTGAATTTTTTTATTATGAAATAAATGCTTTGTGGTTATTTTGAATAAAATATAAATTGTTACCGAGTATTGGTTACGGCATTTTACGGAAGACGTCAAGGATATGTGTTCAAGGAAAATCCCGTTTGAACCTTAGGAATAGATTAGGATACAAGTGACATGTCATCTGGGATACTTGGGCATCCGAACTCGTTGAGTTGAGTCCGAGTTCACTTATGGATGCGAATGTTCGAACTCGTTGAGTTGAGTCCGAGTTCGTGAGATGTAACTAGGCATCCGAGCTCGTTGAGTTGAGTCCGAGTTCATTATGGATGCGAACGCCCGAGCTTGTTGAGTTGAGTCCGAGTTCGCTTATGGGCGGGTTACATGGTAGCTTGGCTACATATGTGGCACTTATGTGCAAACTTCCTCACGATCCGAATTATATTCCGATGAGTTCAACGGGCAAAGTTCTACTCAAATGGAGGAATACTTGAGATGAAAAGAGACGTATTGGTAAGTGATGTGAAATGGATACTTGGACGGTATGTACTTAACCCTCGGGTTGAGTATTGATACAATAACGATAAGGTAGTAAAATGATGAATGATGATTAGAAATGAGATTTATGTTTTGGTGATACCATGCTAATGTTGTTTGGTATGATTGCTTTGTTATGTTACTTATTATTTGCATATGAACTTACTAAGCATTTATGCTTACTCCCTCTTTCTTACTCATTTTAGTTTTGGACAAGCCAGCTTAGGAGTCGAGATTGGTGAAGCTCACCACACTATCCGGAAGAACTTTTCGGTAAAATGGCTTGTAAATTCAAGTATGGCATGTATAGCAAAATACTTATTTTGTGTAAATGATCTTATGGTATGGTGATGAAATGGTTGAGGAAGTGCTTGATAATGATAAATTATGGAAATGGTTAGTTTAGAATATGTTTGATGTTATGGGAAGTTAATAAGTTACCTAGTTCATGAAAATTCATAAAAGGATGAAATTTGCCATAAATGCAGAATATTACAGCAACAATCGACGTGAGTTTGAAAATTTACTAAAAATCATATAAATTGAATTTGGTGATGTATAAATATCAAATTGAAGCTTATTATGTCTAGTTTCACATGAAACAAACTAAACTGGTAAAAGAATTATATGTTAGAAGATATTTGAATTTTAGTGAAACAGGGTCAGAGCAGTTTCTGAATCCCCTGTTCCAACTTTATAAATTTACCATAAATTGTACAGATATTGAGTCTAGTTTCAGGAGAAATAAACTTCATATTCATATGAATTTTATACAGAGAGAAAAGTGGTTCAGTAGTAAATGCAGAGGTCGGACAGTCAAGCCCACAAACAGGGTAACTTTAACTAATAAACTGTACTAATTGGCCCAACCAAAAATTCTAGAAAAAAATTAGTAGATAGGCATATGAGTCTAGATTCAGAGAAAATTTACGGATCTTGATTTCGAGTTTCGTAACTCGAGATATAATTTTTCTTGTGACTGTAACGCAAGTAGCTAAAAAGCTTTGAATGTAGAAATAAATAATCTAAAGTTCTTAAAATGTTAAATTAAGTTTAGTAACACCTCATACTCGACTCCGGTGACGGTCTCGGGCGTGGGGGCGTTACACTTACCGTATCCCTCAGATCCGAATATTGACTTAAGGGGCAGCACACGTGAGTGGAGTATTGCGTTTGATCTAAGAGAGTAAACCGAAGGAAGATCATTAGATAGTAGTAACAATAATCATAGAAAGAAAAACCGCAAAGTAAAAAAAAAACAACCTAATTACCTACCACCAATATTCGGCTTGGTAACAAAGAGAAAGGGTAATGATAGATTCACAATAGAAATAGAGTGACAGAATGAAAGTATGAGAAGGCCTATGCTATGGTCGGATTGTTAAAGTTTTAGAAAGTGTGAGGAGAAAACAAGATATTTGGCTATTACTTAGGAAGAGAGGGAGAGACGGGAGTAGAGATGATCCAGAGATAGCATATTCAGTCAAGCACCAAGAGCGAGATTGAAGGTCTAAGGTATTCGGTTTAGAAAAGAGGAGAAGAAGAATGCCAATTCGGCAGAGAGAAGATGTGAACAATAAAGGAAAAAGTTTCAAAAGAGAGTTTGGCACATGCTATCTTGTATTTGACAAAATAATCGAGAAATAAATTTGAAAGAAGAAAGACCCGACTAGTCAGAAACATACCAAAAACAAAATGAGGAAACAAAAGCTCAAGAGGAATGCTACTGAAAACAAAATGAAAAAAAGAACCCTCTTGTTCCTTTACCAATTCGACACAACCAAAGGAAATGAGAAGTTCCCAAAGTGGTTCCCCATAGTGCCAAATACACATCCCAAAGAATCTCAAATTCGGCCAACACCTTCTCACCCAAACTCCACGATTTTCTCCCCCTTATCTCTCCACCTTTTCCTCCTCTAAATCCCTACCAATCTTCATCCAAATCTCTTTTGACCAAGTCTCCAATCACCTATGCAGAGTTTGAATCAAACTCCACCTCTCACGCCATAGAGACATAAAATAAAATCCCTTTTGCATTACCTAGGATTCGAACCCATGCCCTCTCGGATGCTCCACACGCTACTTGCCACTAAGCCACAAGGCTCTTTTTGTAACACATTTTACACAAAAATATTTATAAGGCCTACAAGCTAAAGCCAAGGTTTACTTAAGGGGAAAAACTAAAATTTTTGCAAAAGCCCAAACTTGAACCCATGCTTCTCAAACACTCCCAAACACACCCAATTCACTTAGCCAATAAAGTAAACATGTAATTTGTGTCACTTTCTTACTTAACTAAAATATTTATGAGTAGTCTCCTAACCACTCCCATGCTCAAGGCCCAATTTTGGGGCGTTACACTCTCGTATGGCCCACATAGCCCAAAAATGGCCTTAGCCGCGTAGTTTACACAGCCTGACCCACAATCTACACGGCCCAGTTCAGCCCAAATTGGCCCAATACCGTTTTGGCTCATGAAATTGCTCATGGCCATCTCGTCGACAACACGGCCTCCTTTTACCACTCGGCCTACCACACGGGCGGTCATATCCCTGAGTGGAGTCGACGATGCACTCTTCGATTTTTCAGCTTTTCAGCCTTTGCAGTTTTACATCCAATGGTAGTGTTTCACACACCTATTTACGAGAACACACCGAAAAGTCCACGAGTACTCCAACCTATACTCATTCACAAGATCCAGTTATTCTTATACCAATCAATCTATCCAAAACTGCCACCATGATAACTTGCCCAAAAACCTACCCCTCACTAGAACCAATCAATTCGATTATGGCTCACTCTTTAACTCCACTGTAAAAGACCAATCAAAAGGCCTTAGGGCTATCTGCAATCCAAACCATACTTATCAACTATCAATCTTTGAACAGTTGTACTAGTTGAGAAGTCACTTACCGAAAACGCAATGTCCAGATATGAAAGAAATTACAATCTGCCACACTCACCCAATGCCAAAACTACAGAGAGTGAATAGAGGCAAAGTATAACAATCATTTTCCCCTATCAAAAATCGATAAAAAGAAAGAGATGTTCAAAAGAAAAGATCTCAATGGTAGACAGAAGCAAAAAGGGAAATATGAGCACTTACCGATCGTTAGAGAACTCCTACAAATCGAAAACAAAACACCAAAAATTGACTTAAAGGAGATGGAGTATTCAGTTAAATGAATCAACAAAAGAAATGGTGATTGATGGAATCGAGATGAGAGGAGAAGAAAGGTATTCGGCCGAGAACCAACAATCGATTGGAAGGGCAAAAGGGAAAAGGTTCGGTCTTAAGCCAAAGGCTAGCAACCCAAAAGAATAGAAGAGGGCAATAGGGTATTCGGCTACCATAGTTACAATGAAGAAAGGGAGAGGGCAAGAAACAATTGATCCAAAAAAAGCACAATTGCGAAAGAGGGGGAAAAAAGAAAGAGTTCGCCTAACACACAACATAAAGGAGGAATCAAAAGCTGTATCGATTGCCAAAAACAAAGTAACAAAACGCAAACTACCCTAAAGAACTCTATCACATTCGACCACAAGAAAAAGAACCCCGAAGTAAACAAAAACTAGAACTTGTGATAGAGTAGCCAACCTCAGCTGAAACTCTATGTGCCTACAGTCCAATTTCAGCACAACAGCTTCAAACCACTCAAATTCCTCGATTTCCTCCACAAATTCCTTCCTTCCATCTCCTTAGATTTGGGTAACAACCAATCAATTCAAACTTGTTCAAATTCTTGGTGTTTCAGTCAAACACAACTTCCTCCCAAGGCCAGCAGCAAAAATAACCTCTATTTGCACAAGCAGGGATTCAAACCTCAGACCACTAGCATACTCCACACGCCACTATCCACTAGACCAGCAGGCTTTTAATGTCATACTTTACCAAAATAAACTTATAACCCTACTGGCCAAAGATAGGGGTTTTATCCTTAAAAAGCAAAAATTTTGTTGTAACACCCAAAAATCCCGAAATCCTGAATTTTCTTTTTTTCGGTTTTGATAAAAAAATGTGCTAGGTATTTTCAGTTAAGTAGGTGATAGTAGGTCTTGGCTAAGGTTTAAGTTCGAACTTAAGGGAAAAGAAAGTTATGCATTAATATTTAAAAGGGACCTTGTTAGCAAGTAGTTGGGCTTTTAAATAAAGATAGGGGAAAGTGGCATTAAAAAGCCTTGTGGAGGAGTGGCTAAGTGACGCCACTTAGAGTGTAGGGAGGTGGCGTTAGTGGCTAGCAAGGAGATGCAAGGTTTGAATCCTAGCTTAGTATTTTTAGAAGTTTAATTTTGGCCTTCTAGAAGATTGGAAGTGGCATGAAGATGGACTCCAAGGGGAGTGTTCAGAAGAGAAAATTGAGGAAAGGATCAAGGGGTTATTAGGGAGAAAAACAAAGAGATGAGAAGGGGGAAGTGATAGAGCTGAATAGGGAATTGAAGGTCAAGCAATTTGGCTATAGGGGCTATAAATAGGTGCCGAATGCAAGGTTGCCAGGCTAATGCCGAAATCTCTCTCACTTTGTTATCGAAAACCCTTTTCTCTTCAAGATCCAAAAAGCCGAAAACCTTTGCTTCTTTCTTTCTTTTCTTGTGCCAATTTTCTATTCATCTTCTACACTTCTTCTTTAATTTGTGCCAAATAAACCTTATTCACCATATTAGTTTGAAAGCCGAATCTCTCAAGGGCCGAATACCCTTGGTGCAATTACTACTCCTTCTGCTTCGGTTAAATCTAGTGTAAGTGTTGTTCTCCCAATCAGTTTTGATAAGAATCTATTATGTTATTCTTTCCTCACTCTTTCTAATCAACTGTGGTAGGGAATTAGTATCGAATCTCGGATCTTAGCTCTCTACCGAAATTGCTCCTTAGGTGTTTGTAATTTTGGTAAGTATTCCTCTTCAATTGGCTAAGGTGGCCGAATGTTCATAGTTAAGGTAAGGGGACTTGTGTTGGATACGAGTCACCAATTATTCTGGTTTTAATAGTTAAGATTGGTGCAAATCTAGGAGTTGAATGTGGTTAGTTATTTAGGAAGGGACTATTATACTTATCACGCAATGTAAGGTTAAGGTAAGGTTTCGATTTTAGTAAAGATATGTATTAAACATGTGATTAATTGAAGGGTGATATCGTTTGTAGAATGGTGACTAAGGGAATCGCAGCATGCTTGCTTACCAAGTGTGTACATACACTACAGACACACAATGAATCGACAAAAGTTGTAATGTCGAAAAGCCGAAATGCTGAAAAGCCGAAAGTTAGGCTACGGTAGTTTTGCGAGTGCGTGAACACTCGTGAGGAGGAAATCAATAGGTTGTCTGAGGCCCATGGACAATTCCATGGACTTGGGCTGTGAATTGGCCAATCGGGCCATAATAGGCTTAATGGGCCTTACGGGCTGTTGGGCCCATAATAGACAAAAATTGATAATTGATGCTATGTGAAGAAAAAATGTATGTGAGCATGACTATAAATGTGAATTGGGCCTAATGGGCCATATAAATGTGATTTGGGCCTAATGGGCCATATATAGGTGATATGGGGCTAATGGGCTATATGAATGTAATTGGGCCTAGTGGGCCATATGCAGGTATGTGAATTTGACTGTGCTTTGTAAGGGGTTTTGGGCCTAGTATATAATGACTTCATAAAAATTAATTAATTTATTGTGACTGTGGACAAGTAAAAAGGTTAAAGTGTGGCAATGGGTATATATATGTCTAGGATTGGATCTAGGGAGAGCTTGGTACTTAAACGGTCTTAATGACTCACCTCCTCTTCTCTGGAATCCTACTTGGTGCATAGTATTCATTCATATTATCTCAGGAGATTTATTAACGGGCCAAGGTAAGTGAAAACCGTAAAGAAAGGGAAAATTACTGAAATGCCCCTAAGGGCAAAAATGACCAAAATACCACTAAGTGTTGAACGTAAATTTTATGGATGTGACATGCATACATATGATATTCTGCTTAGGTTGCATATGGGTTGGGAATTTTGGAACGGAGGAAGTATATGAGGATCGCATGGTTGCTTGACGACCGTGGATCCATCGAAGGCTTTTTAAGCCTATTATATGATTAGCAGCTTGCTGCAATGAAGGTAGTTCCGCAATCAGGCTACCATCTGCAATGAACGTAGTTCCACAATTGGGCTACCATTGAAATGTATCGGTTGGGTGGGTCGATATTTATACCCCCACATGAAGTGTACTGGGGATGGAGCTGAAGTGTAGTAGATGGATAATTAGGGTGGGTTGCATTGCACTGCATTGCATGTGTGATTTTATTATGATTGATGAATGCTTGCTGCTTGACGAGGGTGTACACACTGAGTTTGTTAAAACTCACCCCCTCTTTTATTTTTCTCAAGTAATGCTGAATAGGAGGTTCGAGGTCTGGAGGGACTCTATGTGGCCAGCTAGCAAGACAACTTGGACTTGGTTGTTTTAGAAGCATTTGGTTCCTGATTTATTAAGTGATTTTATACTGGATTGTAATAAGGTCTTCCTTTCTTTGTTATTATTTGGATTATTATTCTTATGCATTGTAATTGTGAGAAGTTGAACAGGGATTCTCTAAACCATAGTTTTTATTTACTACGTTTCCGCAACCAAACTTTTAATTAATAAACTTTCTTAAATCAAATATTTTAAACAAAGCTTTCACAACTAGAAAGAGTGTTTTCATAAGTTAACTAAGGTTTCATATCTCAAGGAAGGGTTTTCAATGAAAATAAGGTTTTCGCTAAAATACTTCAATGTGATGCGCTAGATTCGGCCATAATGTTTGGGTTGAGTTTGGGATGTTACATTTAGTGGTATCAGAGCCCAGGTTGTAAAACTCGGGCTGTGTAGCGGGCCTCATTATTATATAGTTTCTTTTTCTATTTTAAAAAATATATATATATTTTTGGGTCACAATGTTTTGGAAAAAGGGAAATCTTGTTGAGCGGCACACCGAGCCTCCGACATCGAACCAAGTAAGTTCTTCTGTTCTTAAGCTTGTTTAAATTGTTATATAGTAGGTAGATAGAGGGCTACTTTAGATGATTTTGTTAGAATGGAACTGAAGCCCGTAGGATCTTGAAACTGTAGAGGATTTTCGAAAATAATCTTCTCTTTAAATACTTTCATAAAACATCGATTTAATTATTGAAACTAACCAAAACTTCATAAAAATTTCTAATCCAGATAATACACAAATCGACGATGAGTGCTAGAAGAGGTGCAAGAGGCTGTGACCGAGGCCGCAAAAGTGTTACGACTGAATCGTCGGCATCGAGCCATATGCCCGATGTTAGAGTAGATGGGGCTCCGGCCTCACTGGTGGCTGGGAATAGACCGTATGATCAGGTCGTAAGAGAAGATGCATTGTCGCAGGAAATGCTAAAGATTTTGGAAAGGGTCGCTGGGCCCAATAATGGCACTAGAAATCGGGGGTCCATTCTAAAGCGACTTCATTCGAATGGGGCTGAGATCTTTAAGGGCGTAGCTGGCATGGCTCCTAACGTGGTGGAATATTAGTTGGAGGCCACTGAAAGGATAATGGAGGACTTGAACTGTTCACCTGAACAAACGCTGAAAGGGGCGGTGTCACTGCTTAGGGAAGAAGCTTACCAATGGTGGCTAACAGTGAAAGAGGGCACCCAACCTAAGAAGGTCACATGGGAGTTCTTCAAGACTGCGTTTCAAGGGAGGTATGTAGGTACAAGTTATGTAAATGCTAGAAGGAAGGAGTTCTTGAACATAACCCAGGGAAACAAATCTGTGGCAGAGTATGAGGTAAAATTTCTAAGCCTTAGTAGGTATGCAAGAGTTATGGTGGCAATAGACTATGAGTGTTGCGTTAGGTTTGAGGATGGACTTAGAGATAGCCTTAGGGTATTAATAGCTCTACAAAGGGACCGAGTTTTCTTGGAGTTGGTAGAGAAGGCAAAGATAGCGGAGGAGGTAAAGCACGCGGAGTGCCTAAATCGAGAAAAAGAAAGGGGTAAGAATAAGAGGGAGGCTAAGACTCTGGGTGTTGGATAGAGGCCTAGGGCTAGGGCCAGAAATGATGGGTCAGTTAGAGCAGGGCCCCTTGCTATTAATCTAGGGGTGCCACCTTGTGCTGTTTGTGGGAAAGGTCATGTAGGCGAGTGTTGGAAGAGGACGGGTGCTTGTCTAGCATGTGGATCCTTGGAGCATAGGATCAAGAATTGCCCTAAAATGCTAGCTCAGGTGCTGATCATGGGTCAAGGTAGTGGTCCGCCACCAAGAGGTGGTCAGTTGCCGCCAAGGGGTCGTGGGTAGGCCAGGTGGGGTAACGAAAATGGATGTGGACGTGGAGCACCAGGCAAAAATACAGGCAATGCTGAGGCGTGGTAGCCAGCTTTGGTCTATGCTGCTTATCACCGAGAAGATGGGGATGCCCGAGATGTGATAACGGGTATGTTCTTTATATATGAGTTACCTTACACAACATTGATTGTTATTGGATCGACGCATTCATATGTTGCATGCAATATGATTGAACCTTTGGGTGATATGTTTGAAATTACTATGAATGGGATGACTGTGATTAGTCCATTAGGTCAGTCAGTGGGAGTGAATAAGTTATTTAGGGAGGTACCCTTAGTAGTTGAAAGGGTTACCTTTTTAGTGGATTTGATGGAGCTGCAGTTTTGTGTGTTCGATTTAATCTTAGGTATGGATTGGCTGGTGAAACACCGAGCCACCTTAGATTGCACTGCGAAGCAAATGGTGTTAAGAACGGTGGAAGATAAGGAGGTGGTAGTGATTGGTAAACGTCAGAATTATCTGTCGAATGTGATTTCAACATTAAGGGCTGAGAAGTTGGTACTAAAGGGATGCGAAGCCCATTTGGCTTATATTAGCGATACGAAGGCTAAGAGCCCTACTGTTAAGGAGTTGAGAACAGTTAGGAAATTTCCTGATGTCTTTCTCGAGAAGCTGCCTGGGTTGCCACCCAGCAAGGAAGTAGAATTTGGAATCGAGTTGTTACCTGGTACAACTCTAGTGTCCATCGCTCCTTATCGGATGGCACCAAAGGAGTTGGTAGAACTAAAAGCCTGATTCAGAAATTGTTGGATCGAGGATTCATTCGACCAAGTGTGTCTCCGTGGGGAGCACCAGTGTTATTCGTAAAGAAGAAAGATGGGTCATTGCGAATGTGCATCGACTACCGATAGTTAAACAAGTTAACTATTAAAAACAAGTACTCTCTACAATAATCGATGATCCTTTTGATCAGTTTAGGGGAGTTTTCGTTTTCTCAAAGATTGACCTGCGTTCGGGGTATCACTAATTAAGGGTTAAGGAGGCGGATGTTCATAAGACAACCTTCAGAACTTGTTTTGGGACTACAAGTTCTTGGTGATGCCATTCGGGCTGACGAACGCACCTGCTGCTTTTATGGATCTTATGAATCGGGTCTTCCAACCCTACTTGGATCGGTTCATGGTAGTTTTTATAGATGACATTTTGGTGTACTCAAGAGATGAGGATGAGCATGATGCACACTTAAGGATTGTGTTGCAGATTTTGAGGGAGAAGCAGCTATATGCCAAATTCAGTAAGTGCAAATTTTGGCTAAGGGAGGCACTTTTCTAGGACATGTGGTGTCTGCTGGGGGGATTAAGGTGGATCCCCAGAAAATTGAAGCGGTGTTAAACTAGAAAACACCCAAGTCGGTATCGAAAATTTGAGTTTTCTGGGCTTGGCAGGGTATTATAAGCGGTTTGTTGAAGGCTTTTCAGTAATTGCTGCACCTTTAACTAAGTTGTTGAGGAAGGGGGTACCGTTTTTTTGGACGAACAAGTAGCAAGAGAGTTTTGGAAAACTTAAGAAGGTCTTAACTGAGGCCCCTGTGTTGATTTAGCTAGTGCCTGGGAAGGATTTTACGGTTTATAGTGACGCGTCACATGTGGGCTTGGGATGTGTATTGATGCAAGAAGGAAAGGTGGTTGCGTATGCGTCACGACAACTTAAGACTCATGAGGTGAATTACCCAACCCATGATTTGGAGCTAGCTACGGTGGTTTTCGCGCTAAAAATATGGAGGCATTATTTATACGGGGAGAAGTGCATAATTTATTCAGACCATAAGAGTTTGAAGTACCTCCTTACCCAAAAGAAGCTAAACCTTAGGTAGCATAGATGGGTGGAATTATTGAAGGATTATGATTGTACGATTGAATACCATTCTGTCAAAGCGAATGTGGTAGCCGACACGTTGAGTCGTAAGGTTAAGGCGGACTTGAGGGTTATGCTCACCCATTTAGGCTTGTTGGATGATGGTAGCTTGTTAGCTGAGCTTAAAGTAAAGCCGGTGTGGGTCGAGCAGATAAGGAATAAGCAGTTAGTGGATGAGACTTTGGGTGCTCATTTTAAACAAGTAGAGAATTGGGAGACATTAGACTTTGGGATAAATAGTGAAGGAGTGTTAGGTTTCCGTGGAAGAATGTGTATACCAAAGGATGATGATCTAAGGCAGTCCATTTTGTGGAAAGCACATAGCGGCCTCTATGCAATGCATCCTGGCAGAAACAAGATGTATCGGAATTTGCGTGAGCTTTATTGGTGGCCTGGACTTAAGCATGAGGTTATGGAGTTCGTAAGTAAATGCTTGGTTTGTTAAAAAGTGAAGGTAGAACACCAGTTGCCTTCAGGATTGCTACAGCCAGTAAAGATTCCATTGTGGAAGTGAGAAAGGATCACTATGGACTTTGTTAGTGGGCTACCCTTGATGCCTACTAAGAAAGACTCGGTATGGGTTATAGTGGATCGGTTAACCAAGTCTACCCATTTCGTACCAGTTCGCATCGATTACTCGTTACAAAAGTTTGCTAAGCTATATGTGGCGGAGATTGTAAGATTGCATGAGTGTCGGTATCCATAATATCTGATAGGACCCACGTTTCATTTCGCGATTTTGGAAGAAGCTGTATGAGGTGCTGGGTACTAGGTTGAACTTCAGTACGACATTCCACCCTCAAATTGATGGACAGTCGAAAAGGGTGATCCAAGTATTGGAAGATATGTTGAGGGGATGTGTGATTGAGCTCCGAGGTAGCTGGGAGGACTATTTGCCGTTAGCCAAATTCGCGTACAATAATAGCTATCAAGCAAGCATTAGGATGGCTCCATACGAAGCACTGTATGGGCAAAGGTGTCGAACTCCAACATGTTGGACGGAGTTGGGCGAATGAAGAGTTTTGGACCCTGAGTTAGTAGCAAATACAGAGGATAAGGTGAAGTTGATTCGGAATCGGTTGAAGGAGGCCTCGGATAGGCAGAAATCGTATGCTGGCCTTAAACGACGAGAGATAGAGTATGCAGTGGGGGACTTAGTTTTTCTTAAGGTCTCTCCTTAGAAGAAGGTATTAAGGTTTGGACGGAAGGGAAAGCTGAGCCCAAGGTTCATTGGGCCATATTGGGTTGTAAGGCGGATTGGGCTAGTCGTTTATTAACTGGAATTACCTTCTAAACTAAGCCAGATCCACGACCTGTTTCATGTTTCCATACTAAGGCAGTATCGCTTGGATCTTTCACATGTCGTGGCAATTGAAGAAATTGAGGTCAGGTCAGACCTAACTTTCAAGGAAGAGCCCATACAAATAGTTGGTCGAGATGTCAAAGAACTGAGAAGGAAGTCCGTTCCATTAGTCAAAGTGCTTTGGCGGAATCACAAGGCCGAGAAGGCTACTTGGGAACCTGAGGAAGCGATGCGACGTCAATATCCTCAACTTTTTGACTCAGGTAAAATTTCGAGGACGAAATTTCTTTTAGGGGGTAGAGTTGTAACGCCCCAAAAATCTCGAAATCCCAAATTTTCTTTTTTTTCGGTTCTGATAAAAAAACATGCTGGGTATTTTCGGTTAAGTAAGTGATAGTAGGTCTTGGCTAAGGTCTAAGTTCGAACTTAGGGGAAAATAAATTTATACATTAATAATTAAAAGGGACCTTGTTGGCAAGTAGTTGGGCTTTTAAATAAAGATAGGGGAAAGTGGCATCAAAAAGCCTTGTGGAGGAGTGGCTAAGTGACGCCACTTAAAGTGTAGGGAGTTGCCGTTAGTGGCTAGCAAGAGATCCAAGGTTTGAATTCTAGCTTAGTATTTTTAGAAGTTTAATTTGGCCTTCTAGAAGATTGGAAGTGGCGTGAAGATGGACTCTAAGAGGAGAGTTCAGAAGAGAAAATTGAGGAAAGGATCAATGGGTTATCAGGGAGAAAAATGAGAAGATGAGAAGGGGGAACTGAGGGAACCGAATAGGGAATTGAGGGTCAGGCAATTCGGCTATAGGGACTATAAATAGGTGCCGAATGCAAGGTTGCGAGGCTAATACTGAAATCTCTCTCACTTTGTTATCGAAAACCCTTTTCTCTTCAAGATCCAAAAAGCCGAAAACCTTTTATTCTTTCTTTCTTTTCTTGTGCTGATTTTCTATTCATCTTCTACTCTTCTTATTTAATTTGTGCCAAATAAACCTTATTCACCATATTATTTTGAAAGCCGAATCTCCCAAGGGCCGAATACTCTTTGGCCGAATACCCTTGGTGCAATTACTACTCTTTCTACTTCAATTAAATCTAGTGTAAGTTTTGTTCTCCCAATCAGTTTTGCTAAGAATCTATTACGCTATTCTCTCCTCACTTTTTCTAATCAACTATGGTAGGGAATTAGTATCAAATCTCGGATCTTAGCTCTCTACCGAAATGTCTCCTTAGGTGTTTGCGGTTTTGGTAAGTATTCCTCTTCCATTGGCTAAGGTGGCCGAATATTTATAGTTAAGGTAAGGGGACTTGTGTTGGATATGAGTAACCAATTATTCTGGTTTTAATAGTTTTGATTGCTGCAGATCTAGGAGTTGAACGTGGTTAATGATTTAAGAAGTGGCTATTATACTTATCGCGCAAGGTAAGATTAATGTGAGATTTCAGTTTTAGTAAAGATATGTATTAAACATGTGATTAATTGAAGGGTGATATCGTTTGTAGGTCGGTGACTAAGGGAATCGTAGCACGCTTGCTTACCAGGTGTGTACATACACTGCAGACACACAATGAATTGGCAAAAGTTGAAATACCGAAAAGCCAAAAGTTGGGCTACGGTAGTCTTGCGAGTGCGCGAACACTCGTGAGTAGAAACCGATAGGTTTTCTGAGGCCCATGGGCAATTCCATGGACTTGGGCTGTGAATTGGCTAATCGGGCCAGAATAGGCTTAATGGGCCTAACGGGCTGTTGGGACCATAATAGGCAAAAATTGATAATTGATGCCATGTGATGAAAAATTGTATGTGAGTAGGACTATAAATGTGAATCGGGCCTGATGGGCCATATAAATGTGATTTGGGCCTAATGGGCCATATATAGATGATTTGGGCCTAATGGGCCATATGAATGTGATTCAGCCTAATGGGCCATATGCAGGTATGTGAATTTGACTGGGCTTTGTAAGGGGTTTTGGGCCTAGTATATAATGACTACATAAAACTTAATTAATTTATTGCGATCGTGGACAAGTCAAAGGGTTAAGGTATGGCAACGGGTATATATATGTCTAGGATTGGATCTAGGGAGAGCTTGGTACTTAAGCTGTCTTAATGACTCACCTCCTCTTCTCTAGAATCCTACCTGGTGCATAATATTCGTTTATCTTAGCTCACGGGATCTGTTAATGAGCCAAGGTAAGTGAAAACCGTAAAGAAAGGGAAAAATACCGAAATGCCCCAAGAGCAAAAATGACCAAAATACCCCTAGGTGTTGAATGTAAGTTTTATGGATGTGACATGCATACATATGATATTCTCTTAGGTTGCATATGGGTTGGGAATTTTGGAACGGAGGAAGTATATGAGGATCGCATGGTTTCTTGACGACCGTGGAGCCACCGAAGGCTTTTTAAGCCCATTATATGATTAGCAGCTTGTTGCAGTGAAGGTAGTTCTGCAACTGGGCTACCATTAAAGTGTATCAGTTGGGTGGGTCGATATTTATATCCCCACATGAAGTGTACCGGGGGATGGAGCTCAAGTGTAGCGGATGGATTATTGGGGTGGTTTGCGTTACACTGCATTACATGTGTGATTTTATGATGATTGATGAATGCTTGCTGCTCGACGAGGGTGTACACACTGAGTTTGCAAAAACTCACCCCCCTCTTTTATTTTTCTTAGGTAATGCTTAATAGGAGGTTCGAGGTCTGGAGGGACTCTGGGTGGCCAGCTAGTAAGACAACTTCGACTTGGTTGTTTTAGAAGTATTCGATTCCTGATTTATTAAGTGATTTTAGACTGGATTGTAATAAGGCCTCCCCCTTTTTTGTTATTATTTGGATTACTATTCTTATGCATTGTAATTGCTAGAAGTTGAACAGGGATTCTCTAAACCATAGTTTTTATTTACTACGTTTCCACAACTAAACTTTTAATTAATAAACTTTCTTAAATCAAATATTTTAAGCAAAGATTTCGCAACTGAAAAGAGAGTTTTCATAAGTTAACTAAGGTTTCATATCTTAAGGAAGGGTTTTCAATGAAAACAAGGTTTTCGCTAAAACACTTCAATGTGATGCGCCAAATTCGGCCATAAAGTCTGGGCCGGGTTTGGGGTATTACATTTGTGGAAGCCAAGACTTGAACCCATGACTTCCCAAACACTTCCAGAGCACACAAACACTAAGCCAAACACTCAATTGTGTCACTTCCTTACACAATTAAATATTTATGTGCAGTCTCCTAACTGCACCCTTGCTCAAAATCTAATACTTCTAGGCCAAAATTTGGGGCGTTATAACCCAAGTTACAAGAAATCATGATTCGATACAACCTTTCTGTGAATATCTAAATTGGACACAAGTCATGGAATAGTCACACTTGTATAGTTTAATCTCATATTTATTGATTTTTCTGAGCAGACTACAATAAACAAATAAGTGTGATATCTCATATTAACTTATTTGAGCATGACCATGCATTTCTAGTCTCATTCCATCAAGAGGCCTAAGATATTGCTTCCATTATGTAGGAGGGATAAATCCTATCTTGATCAACCACATCCCACTACATGGATTGTGGTATATCCGACATCAGCCTTTATAGCACAACCTGTTATGGTATATGTTTGGCTGTATCAAAATATACAACTCACGATGTTGGGATAATGATGATCTCAAGTCTGAGGATCATATACATAGTTACCACTGTGAGTAATATTTGTGACTATTACATAATAATCCAAGAAACATACTCATAGCAGGTCAGTCTAGTATGTTGTTCTCTAACACATACTCATGTATTGATTTTGACATCTCTATGTCAATGACAACACTTTGTCATCAATAAACTACACATTATTCTCAATACATTATTATTGTTCATGCCCACAATAATACTCAACTAAGAACCTTTTTAAGAGTAATCATATTATTCTTAGGACTTTATTATTAACTAGTTTATTTATACACACATAAAATGAAATTGAAATAACAATGGCAATGTCTTATATTAACAAACAAGGTAAAATGAGTATATGATTACAATTATCTTATGATTGGTCCTTGGGCATAATCTAACAAAAATTAAGCCAAAATGTAACATAACTATATACATTAGTATTTAACACACCTAATACATGCCACTTATAACCAAAAGACAAATATAATCAAAATTTCATCGAATTGTAGATAGGATAGTGTAAGCTTCGACTTGAGCTTCCAACTTGCAACAACTTTCGATGATCTACAAGAAAATAAACACATAGATGGTAAGTAAACCTTTCTTAGTAAATTCATATAAACTTAAAACTAAACTCGCCGAATAAGAATAAACTTAAACAAACCATTTATAACCACACTAACTAGCTCATATGTTTTAATTATTTCCTATACACTACAAATCTCTCAAGTTAGTAAGATTACAAGTATAACCATATAACCTTATTAATACATTAAATTTATAAGTAAACACACATATAACCTCAATTCATCCATCATATGTTCATTTAACATATCACATACCATTTCAATTATCCATCTCAAAGTTTTTCCATTTACATATCAAATTTCATATAATCATCTCATATATCCTTTTGTACTCAATAAACCAATTTAAGGGGCTAAAAAATTTATGAAACAAATGACTTTATCATGGCATAAAACATTACAAGTAAACACATTTAAAACTCAATTCCACCATCACTTACTCATTTTTCACTTGATGAACCAAAATGAATTTATGTCGAATACTCGGGAACAATGCTCATACAAGCTTTAGTAAGTTAGTGACACATGTAGGATCTCAAACCATTGGTGTGGTATCCATCATCAATACAAATTACTTAAGAAAAAAATTGTTCGAAGGATGCCATAGCGTCTTTCAGCTATGGTTTTAGTCCCATTTACTATGATGTCATAGCGTCTTTCAACCACAGTCTTACTCACTTCCGATATGATGCCACAGTTTCTTTCAACTATAGTCTTATTCATTTCTACCATGAAGCCATAGCGTTTTTCAGCTATGGTCTTACTCGTTTTTCAAGCCAATGTACTCAATCACCACATATAGAGATAGATATTAAATCACAAAAACAAAAAATAATTAATTTAACCAATTTAAGAACTTACCTAATAAAAAATGGCTACAAACGCAACACAGGTATTTACTCTTCCAACTTTCCTTTTTCCACGATTACTATCCATTTGATTCGTTTCTTAATCGACATATAATAATTTCATTCAATTAACCAATTAAAATACTTTAAACACTTAAATTCACATATTTAACCTTTAATCAACCTTTTCCATTTTTACCCTAAACTTCTACCTTTTATTTAATTTAGTCCCTAAATTCGAAACTTAAACGCATTTAATCCCAAACCATGCTAGCCAAATTTTCCATAGTCCCTATACAGTCCATTTTAAACACATTTTCGTAATAATTTCATAAAATTTTACTATTTTAAAAATTTAGTCTTTAAACATTAAAATTACTAAAGAACACTTTACAAAACAGTCTTGTTTAACAACCAAGCTTACAAACCAATCATTAACATCCAAAAACTTCAAATAAAAACAATAGGAACTAATAAAATCTATGACAGTTTTGAAAACAGAGGCACGGGTTAGCTGGACCTAGATGTAGCGTTTTAAAAAACGTAAAATTTATGAAAAACATATAACCAAATGATTTACATGCAAAGAATCTCATATAGTCGAACTTGAGAAGCTTTAAAAATGGAGTTTTGGGTGTCCATTTCGGTGGTAGCTCCATGAAGATGATGATTCCTTTCTTTTATTTATTATTTAACTTTCAATTATGAATAATTAAACATATTTTAACATATAAAATGCATAACATTAGCCATTAACCATCCACTTTATTTAATTAAGGTTAAACTTCCATTTAAACCTTGCACTTTAATTTTTTAAGCCATTTAACTAAT
The DNA here is from genome assembly GCA_025698465.1 of Gossypium longicalyx. Lineage (NCBI taxonomy): Eukaryota > Viridiplantae > Streptophyta > Magnoliopsida > Malvales > Malvaceae > Gossypium > Gossypium longicalyx. Next base: position 44,277,412 of record CM047007.1, on the reverse strand, counting down.
ACAAATCTATAGCGGTTGACTTTTGTAACTTTTACGATTTAGTCTTTTTTCCTTAATTAACTATTGAATAACCAAAATTTCTAAACAAAATTTCAATACACATAAAAATTAACTCCCTAAATATTTAATAAAAATATTTACTTGCTTGATTTATAGAAAAAATATCTTAATACCTAATTTTCTAAAACCACTTGACTTTAGGCAGAACCCACTTGTAATTAATTATTTATTCAATAAGCCAAAATTATCATATCAAAATTCAATATGATACTATATTTGACTCGTAAATATTAATTAATAATATTTATAGACTTACTCGTCAGATTTGTGGTCCCGAAACCACTATTTTCGACACCACTAAAAAACAAGTTGTTAGAACAACTTCAAACAAAAATTTTGGAATATTTCAGTTCTATGTCGCGACACGCATAGGTCTGTGACGGGACACAAGACTTTGAGCTAAAAATCTGGGATATTAGGGTTGCATGTCTGACAAACATACCCCTGTATCACGACACGACATCAATTTTTTGCAATTTTTGAGTCATCTCTGCATAGCCTGTTGGATTACTAATATAAACAAAACAATTTCAGCCTTAAAAAGTTACTTTCAAAACATCCAAAAGAGCATCCAACAGCTCTAGAGCCGCCACACCTCTCCTACCATCGTTGTACTTCGAGTTTTCGCATCCAAGTCTCCATTCAGTTAATTCTCTTCCCATTTACTTGTAAGTTTGTTTTCTTTGTTTTCTCTTCTCTTTTTGTAGGTATAACGCATTAGAGAACTACTCAAAACAAACAACTTCGTAAATCAAGGATAGACATTCCAATCTCATCCTCTGTTACATGTTTGGGTACTATTTTGTTATATTTGTTTGATTAAATTATGTTCCATGGCACCCTGCAAAGTAAGACATACCAAAGAGGCATTAGTGGATTTGACACCAACCATTTTGACAACCCGCAAATGGAACGATCACACGTTCATTCAAGAACGAGGATTTTATTCCTCGTTAATCGATTATGGCATTATTTCGGAGTCGGTGGATTTCCACCATTGGCGTAATTGTTGCTCGACGTCAAATGAATCAACAATCAACACAGTTGTTTATGAGTTTTATGCCTCACTAAAGGATCGAGAAATTTACAAACTCTCGAGTGATAACCTTAACTATGTAATGATTCAGGGTAAACAAGTACTGGTCATACCTCAAGAAATTTTCTCATATTATGATGCTCTGTATTATGCCTCTGATTTTATAGATTCTTTGGATTTAACTATATATAGGGGCATCAATATGGATGCAATTTTGAGATATATGAAACAAAGGCGTGGCGAGTAGACTCGGCAAGTCAGTACCAACATCCCTATCAAGTTTAATCAGGCCATAATATTTCCAATGGCCAAGATATGGATGCTATTCATTTCCACCCACATCTCCCCTACTCAAAACATCTCTCACATCACCTCCTTTAAAGCGATTTTGCTTGATTCAATTTTGTAGAGTAAGCAGGTTTGGGTGGGACATTAAATCTACTAATCGATGCTTACGTGCATTTGTAGGAAGAAACAAGGAATGTATTTCCCATACTGACTTAAAGTATTATGCAAATGAGCAAAGGTTCCCATGTCACCTATACAGCAATTTGTAATGCCGTCAAAGAGCGCTCTCAGTAATAATATGTACGATCATTTTTTTCGACCTTCAAAGAAAATAGGTGAAGGAGTGGAACCAATAGGGAAAAGAAAATATGGATGTCCCACCAGCCTCGAAGTGGAAGAACAAAGCTGAGGAGCTCCTATTGACGGATTGATAGAGTTGTCGGATATGGAGTGGGCGATCTGATGGATGCAAAGATAACCTTGTTGAGCATTGACTACGCACACTTATTTGGTACTTCTGTGCCAAATCCACCACCCAACAATTATGTACCTTTCCCACTATCCGACGAGACCGAGGGGGAAAAAGAGGATGTAACAACCTATACTCGGCCTAGTCGCCAATCCCGAATATTAGATACCACACCACCGTCACATGTCATACTCATAGTAAATTGTCACATTATTAAGAAAACATCCTCTTTATCAGTGATATTATAATTTTTTTTGTCAAACATATATCAGTCATCATTAGAACATACCAAACATACTTTAAATAATCTTGTAATAATAATTAAACATGCATAAGGTCCTTTTCGCAAAATCTCACAGACCATGTAGGTATCGATACCACTTGAAAATCAGTACCGAAATTGCTTACAATTTCTCACTTAAAAACCCAAAGCTCAAAAATTTTCAATACCTCTACCAAAGTGTCTATATTTTTACCCCTTAGTATCGATACTTGTGATACGGTACCGATACCGAATTACATTACTGTCTCCCTGCACATTTCAAAACACATAGGTATCATTTTTACAACATGAATATCAGTACCTTTGCTTCTAACTAGAAAAATACAACATAGTTGAGCATATAAACCATTCCAACATGTACTAATTCACCATGCTATCGTACCATCATCAAATAAAAATCAAACGGCCGTAATAGAAATCTTAAACATCTAAAATGAGTTCAACTGATAATCGACATTATAAGATTCAATTCTCAAAATCCTAAGAGCAACTAAGCTAATGAACTACCAGAACATCATGACAAATATCAGTAAAAGTCTATCACATTACCTTATTCCCAAAATGAAAACAAATAACAATAACACCTACGAAATAACGGAAAAGGACTTGCTTGGATTACCCCTTGGAACCACACCGCTCACACTAGCACTTAACTACTCTGCAAGAGTTTAAAATGAGTGGGTGAGCTTAACAAGCTAAGCGAATTCCTAGAAAAACTACCATGAAAACAATTCATCAAGTATTAACGAAACAACCATATAACACAACCTTAATAGTTCCAACTCTAGTGTCATATTATACTTACTAGTGCCTTTTTTACTAGTTCATTTACATGGTAATCATATCCATTTTTAAGCATATATCACATTACACATAAAATCACATAACATTTAAACATATATCACAATACTAATATTATCACATAACATTTAAGCATATATCACAATACTAAAAAATGTGTTTATAGATAAATTGCATAACAGTACATATATATTCATAATTTAAGATAATTTGGCACTTGAGCTATGAAACATAAAAGTGAGCTCTGCCATCACTCATCGGATACACAGATCTCCAACACACCACATAGAATAATAGAGTCAAACATGTCCCGAAAGTGAATCATAAAGCTAACACTCTCTTTATTTCCCCTCACATGTCTCATTGAATGGAGCTTAGCTCACATTCCCTTATCCCTAAGCATGTCCTATGGTCACAATGCCCAAAATCACTGTACATACAGGTGAGTACTCACAATCCTATGGCATGCCAACTTTATCCAACAGTTCAATATAATAAGGCCAAAATATCTTAAATCAAACAAATATCAGTTACCGATTATCCGTGCATTATCACTGCATATTTGCATCTTTAGTAAACACTGTCACTAAAATTTAACATATACATAACATGTACACATTTGCACTTTCATAACAGTTATCATAACTACGTATCACATATCATAGAATTTCATCTCAATTCAGATATTCGCAAACACATAAGCACATAGTTCACAAGATAGCAAAGGTATGAGAAAGCTTACACTCAAAATTTAGAGTAGGGGTTTAGGCTACTACTAAATTCCCAAATAACGCATTGAATCATGTCCACAAGCAATTATTCCAAACACTCACCAATACAATTTGGCTGAAAAGTTCAAAGCTGAAACTAGCTTTTTCTTGCCATTATCTCTACTCGTAGAAGGTCTTAACGAATCCTGTAACACCCTTAGCCGTAGCTGTCGCCGAATTAGGCTATGATACATTACATTATAATACCATAAACATATTCAGACACAACTAATAACTTAAATACATGCATATGATAAAACCGATTATATCTTATTACCTGACTTAACTAATAATCTCATATGCAACTTAACATGACCAAACATGCTATTAAGGTATATATACAAATATACATAACATGCACTTACTCTAAATTCAAGGCCACGTTTAACATTAAAATTCATACCAAAACAATTGGCAAAAATCATCATGTAACATTTTATTTTCTTAATACTTTGCATGGCTAAATCTTATTACTTAAAAACCACATTCACATCCAAAATTTCCACCACCAAATTGCTAAGACTAAACATATTAAACATTATATCTAAGAAATACCAAAACAAGTCTAAGCATAATAAGTAAATTTCGCATACACCTTGTCTTAATATAAAACATATTCCAAATCAACCATTTAATACTATATGACCGAATCACATAACAAGCTTCACAACATCATACAATTTGGATACATTCTTGATATAAACTCAGGCTAAGATCAAACATATATAACATAACCATTTCATCCATACCACCTTCGAATACGAGCACATAACACAACTTATAATCAACCATGACACACGGCATGATAATCAAAATAGACTTAAACTATAGTTTAACCAACACCGAACTCAAGCATAGAAATTAAGCCATTTTTGCATGGCTCCTATTATACACAAACCAAAATACAATATTCCAAAACATAACCTAGCCTATACATGCCATAGGTTCGAAAGTTTGCTTATTAAAAATACCAAAGACAGTTGATAGTGTGATAGACTTGGCTGACGATCCCCGAGCTCGTAACTCGAATCAAAAATTTATAAAACAGAATCACAAATATACACAGAGTAAGCTTTTATAGCTTAGTAAGTCATAAGCAAATATCAACTCAATAATATATTCAACTTCTTAGAAATCTAAAATAAACTAATTTATTATATCAATGTCATATTTAGTTTCAACTTTATCAATCCATAACCACATATGTTCAACATAACTATCACTTTGGCCGAATACTTATAAGGTTAATATTTTACAAATTTTCGTTCAACTTTCAAAGCCAAATGCCATTATATATTCAAATATACTCCCACACATTTACACAAACTCACAAAACAAATATTAACTTCATATACCAACATCATTCATTTGGTCAAATATACAAAAACAAATATAACATGACATATGTACATACCTATGTGGCTGAATATACAAATAAAAATATAGCATCACATATGTACATACCGATGTGGCCGAATATACAAATACAAATATAGCATCACATATGTACATACCTATGTGGCCGAATATACAAATACAAATATAGCATCACATATGTACATACATATGTGGCCAATATACAAATACAAATATAACATCACATATGTACATACCTATGTGGCCGAATATACAAATACAAATATAACATCACATATGTACATACCTATGTGGCCGAATATACAAGTCCATTTATCTCAATTTACTTGCTCAATCATCACATCAACATGAAGTCTTATAGGCATAGGCTTGAAAATAAATCACCTGCATAAAACCTGCTAGGCATAAGCCTGAATCACACACCGGCACAAGGCCCGCTAGACTCAAAGTCTAATTTTATTCACCGGCAATAAGCCTGCTAGGCATAAAGCCCGATTACACTCACCAGCATAAAGCTTGCTAGGCTCAAAGCTTGAATATCACTATTATAAAGCTGTCTCGTACACAATTCATATAACAAAAACTCCAGATATTCCATATAGATCATACGGACTTTCAAATGATATAACTTGGTCAAATTAAACTCAAATACATTATTTCTATGCTTAAACACATTCGACTAGCTCTTTTATGAATTTATAGATTCCAAAACAGCATATTAAACTAAGTTACATTCAAGATAATTGATGTTTAATTGCTTAAAGTCTTACCTTGAATATCGACGAACGTTATAAATCTACTATTCGACTATTTTTGCTTTTCCTCGATCCAAGTTCAATTTCTTTTGTTCTTGATCTATATAATTTCAAATTAACCTCATTTAAACACAATTTCATTCAATTTAATCCAACAACACATAAATGGGTAAATTACCATTTTACCCCTAATATTTCATATTTTTCAAATTAGTCCTAATTGCATAAAATACAAAATACACAAAATGTCCATTCAACATGCTTAGGCCGAATGTTCATCTAGCACATATAAATACGCACATTTTCATTTATTTTGCATTTTAGTCCCTCAATTTATTATTTTTGCAATTTAATCCTAATTACTCAAAATCATTAAAAACTCCAATACAAAACATGTTAATCTAAAACATATCTTCCATATTTCATCATCAAACAACAAAAATCACAAGCTCTCATCAATGGCATAACTCAAAATATTTATCAAAATAAAAAATTCAAGCATGGGTCAGATAATACTCGAAGCAACAATCTCAAATACGTAAAAATTATCAAAAAACGAAACCAAACTAACCTTGAATCAAGCTTGAGAATAGCCGAACAACCTAGGCTTTGTTTTCTTTCTTTTTCTTTAACATTCAGCAAAAGCAAAGATTATGAAAGCATGTTTTATTTTTTTATGTTTTATTATTACATTATTATTACATAATTTACATATTTAACCTTATGATAAAAATATGAAACCATTTTAAATGCATGGTCACAACCGTCCATGACATTTAACTAAGGTCAAATTACATTTTAAATACCTCCACTTACAAAGACATATTCATTTTAGCCCTTTTATAATTAATCATCAAATTTTCATTTTACTCGATTAAGCTCTTTTATTTAATTAAACACACAAACAATCAAATTTTCATACTAAACTTTCACACATGCAAATTCACATATAATAAACACGAAAAATAATATTTAAATATTTTTCTGACTCAGATTCGTGGTCCCAAAACCACCATTTCGATTAGGGTCTAAATCGGACTGTTACAAATATGGTGCTTCAACACCATAATTCACACTACATTCAAAAATCAGCTAAGGACTCACCACAAGCAATCAAAAACATAAGCCTAAGTTATGTTCTCATGTAGTTGAAACCATTAACATAACCAACTTGAAATCCAAATATCTCGATCTACACTTAATATTTTCACCTAAAACGAGTTTCATTCAACTAATTATTCCTCAACGACTAATTCTCAAACTTTAAAATTCACAAAACTTGTAACACCCTTAACCCGTATCTTTCGCCGAAATAGGGTTACGAGGCATTACCTATCAAAGCACAACATGTAATATACATTTCTCATACATGATTCAATTATATATAAATATCAACCTAACATAATCATATTGTCCCTTATAAGGCTCTATAAGACTAACATTTGAAAACTTTGGGAAACTTATAAAATTTTCATGCATACAGAAATCACAAGCCCGTGTGAACAGGCCGTGTGCCTCACACAAACACTAGACACGTCTGTGTCACAGGCCATGTGAAAACAGGGCATACATACTGACTTGCACTACACGGCTGGCCACACGCCCATGTGCCAGCCCGTGTGTCTCACACAACCAGTAGACACGCCTGTGTGTATAGCCCGTGCCAAACCTGTAGGGTATGTTGACTTAATTTGAAGGGCTACCCTAGGGGACACATGACCATGTACCAAGACCATATGTCACATACGGTCAAGCCACATGCCCATGTACTCGGCCGTGTGGAGTGAAAATAGGCTTGGTTGAAGCCACATTTCTCACCCTTTCTCAAGCATACCTAAACCACAATATTTATACCAATTCAATACATTAATAGGCAACCAAAGATACTATTTATAAACCATCCTCTTAGCTACTCAAATCCATAGCAAAAACATACCAAATCAATATGCCAAAATCATCAAACTTACACAACTTCTAAATGCATTTCCTCATCATCTTATCATCTATTTCATGCTTTAAAACATACCATTTCATCATCTTAAAATCAAGCCATAACATATCATCTTTCAAGCATTAGTTCACCAAATGACAACTAGCTACTTGAGCAACCATATAACCATACCAAGCATACTAAAACTTAAGGCAACTTATACATCATGTATTACTTACCAAACACCTAATTCAAACCAACTTAAATGGCCATATACACCAACATTTACATCATTTCACAACCCAACACACATGGCTAATATCATATTTCAAAACTTATCATTAACTCACTAGCCTATACATGCCATATACCATATTTACAAGCATTCAAAAGTACCAACAAGTAGTCGATAGTGTGATGATGGTTCCTGATGATCCCTGATATTCGAGCTAACTTCAATTATCTATAAAAGAAGGAAAGAACACACAAAGTAAGCTTTAAAAGCTTAGTAACCCGTATAAAAATAAATTTATCACATGATTCAACACCATTTCTATCAAATAGGCAAACTATGAATAAGCACATATAAGTTCACAAACCTTTCTCATTGTACACATATTCAATATCATAATTGAATTCATCAAATACTTCCCTTTCCAATACTCGTATGAATCTCGTACATACTTGAATCACTTAACTCATTCACACATTCTTTCTCGACTTGCCTTTGCCTATTGAACCATTCAGAATCGTTAAGGATACTCGAAAATCATAATAGCTCGTACAATGCCATATCCCAAATATGGTCTTACATGTTGTCACATATCGATGCCACTGTCCCAGACAGGGTCTTACACGAAATCATATAACGATGCCAATGTCCCAAACATGGTCTTACACGTAATCAAAATACAATGCAAATGTCTCAGACATGATCTTACATGTAATCACATCTCGATAACCTAATGTCATGACATTTGTATCCTATACTATTCCTAAGGTTCGTATGGGACTTCCGGATATCGTAACTTCGTCAATTCTTGCTTGTATTTACTCGTTCAACATTCATAGCAATTCATCAACAAATAAACAATTATAAATCAATTTAAAAGTATTTATTTACATATGAACTTACCTCGTATATACAATGAAAAGATCAGATCAACTACTCGACAACTTTCGATTTCCCCCGATCTAAATTCGATTTCTTTCTTTCTTGATCTATACACATTCAAAATTAACTCATTTATTTACCAAACCATTCAATTTAGTCCACAAACACATATATGGGCTTTTTTACACTTTAGCCCCTAAAGTTTCACATTTCTTCAATTTAGTCTTCAATTCATAAAAACACAAATTACACAATTTCTTTCTAATTTCATGGTAGCCGAATTATTTATAAACTCATAATAGCCCATTATTTTCATTTATTTCAAATTTCAATCCCTAAATTTACACTTTTCGTAATTAAATCCCTATTTGACATTTTTGTCAAAAATCACTTAACAAAACTTTAAAATATATCATCAAATAGTAATTTTCCATCATCAACATCCAAAAGCATCATGCTATCATTAATGGCAACTCACAAATTCATCAACCAATTCAGAAATTAGAGTATGGGCTAGCTAGAACTCAAAGCACCAATCACAAAAACATAGTGATCATAAAAAATGGATCAAAACTGTACCTTAATTGCTTGAATATACTAGGCCGAATGAAGAACCCTAGTTGTTCTTATTCTTCCTTTAAGCATCGGCTATAAAGATGATAATGAAACCATATTTTGATTTTGTTTTACTTAATAATTCATTATTAACTAATTTAACAATTTAACCTTACTTAAAACATTATTATTTCACATAAACCATGTCCATTAATGTCCATTAATCTTACCAATGGCATAATAACATCATAAGGACCTTTGGTTTAATAAACCAAAGCAAATAGACACTCTAAACTTATAGCATGCTACTTTTGCATTTTACGCGATTAGGTCCTTTTACCAAATTAAGCATTCAAACGCTAAAATTATTTCACGAAATTTTCACACATATATAATCACATGCTATAAGCACCAAAAATAATATTAAAATAATTTTTTGACATCATATTTGTGGTTCTGAAACCACTATTCTAATTTAGCTAAAACCGGGTTGTTACAACTCTCCCCCCTTAGGGATTTTTGTCCCCAAAACTTACCAGTGAAAAGGTTTGGATATTGCTTTCCCATAGCATCCTCGGGTTCCCACGTAGCTTCTTCAACCCTATGTCGACGCCATGATGCTTTTAGTAATGCAATTCTCTTATTTCTCAACTCTTTGATCTCATGAGCTATCGATTTTTCACTGTACGATAAATCTAGTTGAATTTCAACTTCAAAAGGAGAAATAACGTGTGAAGGGTAAAACCTGTATCGTTAAAACAATGACACATGAAATACATTGTGTATTTTCTCTAATGCAGACGGTAAAGATAGTCGATAAGCAATTGGTCTGACTCGCTCGATAATCTCATGTTGTCTAATGAATCGCAGAGTCAATTTACCTTTTCAACCAAAATGTAATATCTTTTTCCACGGCGACTGTAACATCCCCTACCCGTATCCATTGCCGGAATAGGGTACGAGGCATTACCGGAGTTTACTAAACATTTTCACACAATTTTGAGTCATTTATTATTCATATTTTGAAAATAATCATAACGCCTCTCTATTGGGCCCTCGAAACCCAAAACACACATTAGAAACCAACTGGAATTAAATCAGGATCATAGAAAAAAATTCACAAAATCTTAAATTATATTTTCATCTAAGTACTTACCATTTCAATGCTCGTTAAACATGTTACCATTCAATCAATAGCTTGGCACTTGTCTAAGCATGAAATAACATCACTGTTAGTATACTTGCACATATTTCATATAAATTCAACATTAATATACTTATTTTCTCGACATGTCACACTTGAGTTTAATAATCATCTTTACTTACATAATTTCCTTGTATCAACAAATCAAAGATAATCATATATGTACATGTCATGAAACATATCATTCTCTTACTGTTTCTTCATAAATATATATCAATCATTTCATTATATCAATATTTCATGCTCCATCATTCTCACATATTTTATGTATATTTATTCCGGTAATAGTTTATATAAAACTTAACATAAATTATATTCCATTTACTTATACTTATTTCATTTATCTATCTTCATAATTATTTCATTCAACTATTTTGTATATATATATTTCCATATGACAAATTCTTGTAAACATTTCACACTACCATTTCATATATCCATTCGCCATTTGATATATATTACCTGAATATCAATTGTTTAATAGATGTCATAGCGTCTCCCACCCACAGTCTTATTTATCTTTGACATGATGCCATAGTGTCTTTCAACTATGGTCTTACTCATTTTCTGTCTTGTTGCCATGGTATCTTTCAACCATGGTCTTATTCATTTCATGTCACGTTGCCATGGTATCTTTCAACCATGGTCTTACTCATTACATGCCACGTTGCCATGGTATCTTTCAACCATGGTCTTGTTCATTTCATATCATGTTGTCATGGTATCTTTCAACCATGGTTTTCTTCATTTCATATCATGTTGCCATGGTATCTTTCAACCATGGTCTTACACATTTCATATCAGGTTGCCATGGTATCTTTCAACCATGGTCTTACACATTTCATATCAGGTTGCCATGGTATCTTTCAACCATGGTCTTACACATTTCATATCAGAGAGCACACTCCCGCGAACCTCATCCTTACAGTGGGATTACCAGTCCAGGCTAAATCCCCTATAATATAAACTCATAGAGTATTGTCGGGATTACCAGTCCAAGCTAAATCCCCTGCAACGATAATTACTCTAATGAGCTTGGATCTGAATTACCAGTCCAGGCTAAATTCAGACCCTAATTCGGATTACCCGTCCGGGCTAAATCCATTTTACACGTATTCTTCGAAAGGGATATATCAGAATAGGATCACCCGTCTGGACTAGATCCTTTTTACCGTCAATTCCTTTTCCAATGATCCATTGAATTCCATTCCATTTGACTGGGATTTATTTTCAATTTATATCGAATATTATCAATATTTCATCAATTATCATGTATTAAACATTCAAATCATATTTTCATCACATAACCACATATTTCAAGTATTTAAAACATACAATTCAAGTTACACAAACTTACCTCATTGCTTGTTTGTGTTTATAATTTCATTAATCCGATATCTTTTTTTTTCCACAATCAAGTCTTGTATTTGAGTCTTCCGGATCTTTATAAATAAATTTGATCATCATTTTCGTTCGTTTCATATTCTAATGTATTTAATTAATGTTCTAGGCAAAATTACCATTTTGCCCCTAGACTTTTAATTAATGACGATTTCATCCTTAGGGTCAGGAAAATAAAATTCTTACAATTTAATCCTTATTTCTAGCTATTATTCTCATACATATTGATAACAGTCCATGAATTCTATAAAATATCAAAATTTTCCATAATTTCAACACTTTTCAATTTAATCCCTAAAACATGTTTTCCCCCGATCTTGAACTAAATTAATAATTTCATTCAATTTTGTAATTTAAATAATAAAATAATTCATTTCATGCAATTTGATCATTTTTTATATTTTTACAAAATTGCCTATAAAGTTTTAATTTTATTCAATTTAGTCCCTGAGCCTAAAACATGCAAATTACCCATGCTAGATGAATATTCATACATATTTTTTCTTCTCCTCCTCTCCACTCCACATCCTTAATGCATATAACACACTTGTAAGTAATATTATCTATAATTTTTATTATTTACTTTTATGAATATTCATGTTGTCCATCTGTATCATAGTCACTAAATTATTTATATCTGGAGATCTAGAACTCCAAATTAAGATCCATTAATTTTTCTTGAAACTAGACTCATATATATTATTACCATAAAATTTTCATAATTTTTGGTTTAGTAAATAAGTACAGTTTATTCTTTAAAGTTACCTCTATTCTGTTGTCTGGCAGTTGTGACCCTTCTTCACTAAGAATTAATTATCTCCTCGTACAGAATTCAAATTATGTTTCCATTTATTTCTATTGAAAATAGACTCAATAAAGATTCTAAACATATAAATTTAAGCCCATAATCATTTTTTCTCTAATTTTTGATGATTTTCCAAAGTCAGAACTGGGGAACCCGAAATCATTCTGACCTTGTCTCACAAAATTTATTATATCTCATGATTTACAATTCCATTTCTTACCTAATTTCTTCTATAAAAAACTAGACTTAATAAGCTTTAATTTCATATTTTATTAATCCTATAATTATATTTCTAAAATTTTTGATGATTTTTCAAAGTTAGACTATTGCTGCTGTCCAAAACTGTTTTAGTGCAAGATATTAATTAGCATGTTTATAACACCCTTATTTTCTTTTTCTACACTATTTCCCATCACTTTCTCTTATTTTCTCTTCACTAACATATCAAGAATATAGGACATCATGTAAGAAAACTCTACATTAACATCAATCCCATGCTTTAATAATATCGAACTTAAAAATATATTGAAGTCATGATGTTCTTACCTTGTTCTAATCTTCATCTTGATTTTCTCTCTCCTCCAGCTTCTATTCCTTGAATCCAATTTGATATTCTAACTCCCCATAGTCTACTTAACATTTTTCGCTCTTGGTAGCTATGGAAATTTTTTTGATTTCTAGGTGAAAATAATAAATTTTTGGTGGAATGACTAAATTGTAAAGAAAAGAAAACTTTCTTTCTTTTCTTCTCTTCAAACATTTGCATGCATATGCATAGAAAGATGATGAGAATTCTTCATCTTTCCTTCCTTATATACTAAATAAATAATAATAAAATAATAAATATCTTATTAAAATATTAATAAAATAATATTTATCTAATTAATTAATTTAAAATATCATCAACATAATCATTACATTCTAGAATTCTCTCTCTTACTAATTGACCATTTTGCCCTTCATGATCTTTTAGAATTTCATCCTTGAGTCATCACTTAATTTGGTAAAATTGCCATTTAGTCCCTCATAATTTTTCACCTTATTCAATTTGGTCCTAATTCATCCATTTTCCTTAGTTTCTAGATCATTCTACCCTTAAAATATTTGCACTATTGGTCCTTCAACTTTTTCATATTTACACTTTAACCCCTCAAATTTTGAGTATTCACTCTTGTGCAACAAGACTTTTCTCATCTTTACAATTTAGTCCTTTCTTGAATTAATATATCATAATATACTTCCCAAGGTTGACACAACTCAAAATTTTCCTTTTTGTCACTTTATTTTCTTATTTTACTATATCAAGGATAATATCTTAGTGTAAAAATTTTCGGGGTATTACAACGACACTTTTAGAAACACTCTATCCCTGATCTGAAACTCAATATCTTTCCATTTCAAGTCTATGCAGATTTTTATCGATCTGAGGCTGCTTTCAAACTATCTCGTATTACTTTCACTTTTTCTTCTATTTCTCTGATCAGATCAATCCCGTGGATCTTATTCTCACTAAGCTCTGTCTAGTACAACGATGTTTGACATTTACGACCGTATAGAGCTTCGTACAGTGCCATCTTAATACTTGATTGAAAACTATTGTTATAGGCAAATTCAATCAACGGCAAATACTTTTCCCACGTACCTTTGAACCCAAGAATGCAACGTCTCAACATATCCTCAAGCATCTGAATAATTCATTCAAATTAACCATCTATCTGTGGGGGAAATGCGGTACTGAAACTTAACTTTGTACCCAGCGCATCTTGCAGTTTCCTCCAAAACCGTGATGTAAACCTCAGATCTCTATCCGAAACAATAAAAATAGGTAATCGAACAATCTCTGAGATGTATAACTCAGCAAGCTTGTCCAGCAAATAATCCGTACATATCAAAATGAAATGAGTCGATTTTGTCAACTTGTCAACAACAACCTAGATTGCATCTTTCTTACTCAGAGATAGGGCCAAACCTGAAACAAAATCCATAGTCACTCTATCCCATTTCCACTCGGGAATCATGATAGGCTGTAATAAACCTGACAACACTTGATGCTCAGCTTTGACTTGCTAAAAAATCAAACATTTTGAAACAAATTTAGAAATATCACGTTTCATACCGTACCACCAATAAAGCTGTTTCAATTCATTATACATTTTCATGCTTCCCGGATGAACAGATAAACGACTACTATGTGCTTCATTCAAAATCATTTGAATCAACTCTAAATTTCTCAGAACACATATTTGGCCTCTGAATCTTAAATAATCATCGAAATCAACTTGAAACTCTAAATCACGGTTCGAAGTACATTGAGTTCGTTTTGCTAGCATTTCATTATCAACTTTCTGAGCTTCACAAATCTACTATAAAAATAATGGTCTTACTTTCGTCTCGGCCACAATCGAACCATCATTACATAAAGCTATTTGAGTGTTCATCGTACGTAAAGTGAATAGGGATTTTTGGCTCAAAGCATCAGCAACAACATTAGCCTTTCTCGGATGATAATCGATTTCTAACTCGTAACCTTTTACTAATTCAAGTCACCTCCGTTGTCGCAAATTCAAATATTTCTGAGTCATCAAATATTTCAAACTCTTGTGATCGGTATAGATGTGGCATTTCTCACCAAACAAATAATGGTGCCAAATTTTCAATGCGAACACAATCGCAGCTAATTCAAGATCGTACGTCAGATTGTTCTTTTCATGTGGCTTCAATTGTCTCGAGACATAAGCTATAACTTTGCCTTCCTGCATCAAAACACAACCCAAACCATTCAACGATGCATCACTGAACACTATGAACTCTCTACCCGATTCAGGCTGAACTAACACTAAAGCTTCAGTTATTAAAGCTTTTAACTACTCGAAACTTTTCTGACATTTATATGACCGCTCAAACTTAACATCTTTTTGAAGCAATTTCATCATCAGAGTTGCAATCACGGAAAAGCCTTTTACAAACCATCCATAATAGCTAGCGAGTCCCAAGAAGCTACAGACTTCAGATACATTTCTTAGAGGCTTCCAATCCATTATTGCAGAAATCTTGCTTGGGTCAACTCGAATACTATCAACTGAAACAATATGTCCCTGAAATCCAACCTCTCATAGCCAAAACTCACATTTCCTGAACTTTGCAAATAACTGCTTAACTCGCAGAGTCTGTAGTACAATTCTAAGATGCTCGGCATGCTCGAATTTATCATCTGAATAAATCAAAATGTCATTAATGAATACAATGACAAACTGGTCTAGGTATGGTCTGAAAATCTAATTCATTAAGTTCATAAAGGTAGCAGGTGAATTCGTTAGCTCGAAAGGCATAACTAAGAGTTCATAATGACCATACCTCATTTTAAATGCGGTTTTCGAGAAAGTAGAGTCTTTAACTCGCAACTAGTAATAGCCTGATCTCAAATCTATCTTTGAAAACACTGTAGCCCCTTTTAATTGATCAAAAAAATCATTTATTCTAGGAAGAGGATACTTATTCTTGATCGTGACTTTGTTAAGCTGTTAGTAGTTGATACACATTCTCATCGTGCCATCTTTCTTTTTCACAAACAATACAGGAGCACCCTAGGGCTAGAAACTCGGTCTAGCAAAACCTTTATCTGTTAACTCTTGAAACTGAGCTTTCAATTCTTTTAACTCTGTTGGAGCTATTTTGTACGAAGCTATCAATATTAGCTTAATACCAAACTTAACCTCTCGGATCAGTTGTAAACCCAATAATTCTTAAAAAAACACATTCGGATACTCATACACAACTATCACTGATTCGATCTTCTTTTCAGTCACTTTTGTAGTAAGCACATAAGCAAAATAAGCTATGCAACCCTTTCTCACGTATTTTTGAGCTAACATCGATGAAATCACTGCTGGTAAACCATTCAAATCATCTGACTCAATCTATATAATCTCATAATTCTGACATCTTGGATCAATCGTCTTTCGTTGACAGTTTACTATAGCATCATGTAATGTTAGCCAATCCATACCCAAAATTATATCAAATTCATCAAATGGCAACAACATCAGATCAGTCAGAAAAAAGAAATCCTGAATCATCAATGGACAGTTCTTGCACACTTTATCAACCAAGACACACTTGTCTAAGGGGTTTGATACTCTAATCACAAATTTAGTAGACTCTACAAGCAAAGTCTTATTAGATACTAAATTCACACATATATATGATTGAGTTGATCCTGGATCTATCAATGCAACCACATTAGTATTATAAAGAGTGAAAGTACCTATAATAACATCTGGAGATGACGCTTCTTCTTGAGCGCGAATAGCATAGGCTTGTGCAAGTGCTCTGGCCTCTAATCTCACAGTAGAATCTTTAGTTGTTCTCTGGCTAGCACTCACATTTCCCATGTTTCTGGGTGGTCTACCTCTAACTACAGTTTTACTCGGCCTCGTGTTTTGTATTGTATCTTGCTCAACCAATTCAGGACAGTTACGAATGAAATTATCTAATGATCCACATTTAAAACAGGCTTGATCATTCAATCTATAATCACTGATATGTTGTTTTCCACAATGTCTAAACTTGGGTCGATTTTGTCTCACACTGCCAACACTAGCAATAGATGTATCTTGAGCTTTAGAATACACAGGTTGCTTTCCGCGATCCTTGATTGAATGTCGCACTGATGCATTAGAATGATTAAACTAGTCTCAGAATTTCTTCAATGAAGATTGATACGGCTTTCTCATTGATCTCTTTCTCGAGTCTCTAACTTTTGAGTCCGCTTTTCTCTTTTCTTGGCTGAGATCCTTGACTGTACAAGCCCTCTCAACTAGAATGACAAATTTCATCAATTCAAGAATCCCAACTAAGAGTTTTATATCTTCATTCAACCCGTCAACAAATCGTTTACACATTATATCCTCAGTAGACACATACTCTCGAGCATATTTACTTAAAAGTACAAATTCTCTTTCATACTAAGTGACAGTCATCCGGCCTTGTTTCAATTCTAAAAACTCTTTATACTTTTGATTGAGAAATCGATGACTTATGTACTTCTTTCAAAACTCAGATTGGAAAAACTCCTAGGTAACCCATTCTTTAGGAACCACAAATATCAATGTTTTCCACCAATGGTACGCATTATCTCTAAGTAAGGATACCGCACATTTAATACATTCTTCAAGAGTATAAGAGAATTCATCAAATACTCAAATTGTGTTCTTGAGCCAAAACTCAGTTCCCTCAGCATCATCATCAATGGTAGCACAAAACTCTTTAGCCCCATGTTTTTGAATCTTATCCACTGGCGGCTTGTTCAACCGTGTCAAATCTATAACTTGAGAAATAGCAGGGTTTTGTTGAGGAACAGGTGGGGGTGGAGGTTGTTAAGCAGCCGAATTCATTCGAACGAACTCCGTAAACCACTCACTCATTATTTGGAAGAAGGCTTGCTTTGCCTCTCCCTCTTGACTACTTGAAATTGGCCTAGAATCAGCCAGCGCTACCCCTTGAGTGGGAGCTGGCACATTCTTTCCACATCGTCAGCTAAAGCTCGTTCGGGATCCATTTACTATACAAAAACGTAATTTAAACTGTCAGAAATCATCACACTCTCACAGGCTACGTTAGTCATAAAATCGAGTAAATCGTAGCTCTGATACCAATAATTGTAACACCCCTAACCCGTATCCTTTATCAGAATAGGGTTACAATGCATTACTTATCAAAGCACAACATTTAATATACATTTCTCATACATGATTTAATTATATATAAATATCAACCTAACATAATCATATTGTCCTTTATAAAGCTCTATAAGACCTTAAAACATGCTTGAACGAGGTTTGGGACTAAACTGATAACATTTGAAAACTTTGGGAAACTTATAAAATTTTCATGCATATAGAGATCACACGTCCATCTGAACAGACTGTGTGCCGCACACGGCCACTAGACACACCTGTTTCATAGGCCGTGTGAAAATAGGGCATACATACTGACTTGCAGCACACAACCAATTTAAAGCCTCGAATTTGGGCTTAGAAGTATTGGTCCATAAGGGGGTTGTATATAAATATTTAATTGTGCAAGGAAATGACACAATTAAATGTCTACTCGATCATGAGAGGAGTTGGAAAAGTCTTGGGTTTTAAGTGAATAAAACCTTGGATGCTTGGATGATGGCCTTTAAAATTATTGTGTTAAATAAATGACACAAGGAAGCATGTGGTCTAGTGGTTGAGGCATCATTAAGGTTGTAAGGGAGCTTGGGTTCAAGTCTTGGCTCTTACAATTTATTTTGGTTTTTCTTTTAAATGAACCTTAACTTTCGCTGATAGATCTTATAATTAATTGAGAATAAAATATGACACAGAAAGAGCCTGTGGTGGAGTGGAAAGGTGGCATGTTGTGCAACTGTGAGGTTTGAGGTTCAAGTCTTGGGATGCGCAGTGGAGTATTTATTTTGCTATTTGAGCTGTGTAGGAGGTGGAGTTGGACTGGAACTCCGTGGTTGAAGTGGTCATAAGAATGAGGAATTTTCCTAATGGTTGAAAACAATCCCACATCGGGAAGCTAACATGAGAATTGGTGAGAAACTGGCTTTAAATAGAGCGAACCAGATGAGTTGGTGAAGTGGAAAGTGATTAAGACTCAATGCAGGACGTGCCAAGGTTGGTAATCGTGGACTTCGGCGCATTCTCATAAACAGGTGTGTATTCACACCCTTCTTTATTGGAAAATGGCAAAAGCCGAAACTTCGGCATTTGAGGCTTCATGCGCGTGCGATCGCTTGTGTGGTAACCGAGCCTACAAACTATGGGCGATAGACTGTAGAGGCCACCACGAGCGTTCTCGTATACTGGGGCTATTTTGGGCCTCGATGGGCCGAATAGGCCCAATAGGCCCATGGGCCCGCTTGTTTAAATCTAACTATTAGGTGGGAAGTAGTTGGGCTTGTCAGGTCGTGTGCATGGCATAGGCTGTTAAGGGCTTTGTGAGGCCGAAATGGGACGTGAGGGCTTAATAGGCTTGTGGGCCCCACACAGATTAAATCCACGGTAAGTGATAAATATTGGACAGAGCTATATAGGTCACATAGCTATAACTAAATTTGGGCTAAATGGGCCACATGAAAGTGTAGGCCCACTTGGGCAGAGTTAGGGGCCTTAGGCCCATTTGCATCGTTATGTCTATTTAGGTTACCTAAGTCTTTCGAGGTAACGATGGACCTTCGGTTGGGTCGTTAAGACCTTAGATTGTAAAATTACCGAAATACCCTCAATTTGTAAAACTACCGAAATACCCTCAGATTGTAAAATTACTGAAATAGCCCTGGTTTGTAAAATTATCGTAATACCCCTATAGGGTAAAATGTTTGTTATGCTCTTATACTATGTATGACTGGTTTTCTATATGATGTATATATGAATATGATTGAGCATGACATCCTGCATTCACATATGATGTTATGACATGACATTCTACATGGGGATGGGTGATTATTGACGGAGGAAGTGTACGGCTCGTAGCCATTCTGTACAAGGCTTTCAGCCTTTCTGTGATACTTATAGCTTATAGTCATTCTATTAACTGGCAGTGTTGCTGCAATATTTAAGGCCTTAAACCATTTTGTCTATGGCGTTGAGCCGTTTAGTTGACTTAGTGCCGCAACCGGTGCTAAGCTTGGTGTGTTGGCTAGGTGGGTTGATTTCATCCCCACATGGTGTGTTGGTTGGTACGGTTAGTGTATTGGTTGGATTGGGCTGGGTATCTGTCTGCATATCTGCATCTGATACTGATTCTGTACTGGGCTTAGGCCTACCTGTTACTATTTTGGGCATGGGTCCACACTATTACTACATAGGGCTTAGGCTTAGACTGTACTGTTATTGAATAGGGCTCAGTCCCAGACCGTTACTATATGCACTGTTACTGTGATGGGCTTCGGCCCAGGCTGATTCTGAATTTTGTCGGTTTACTAACTATTTTAGTTTAGGAGGGGATTACACACTGAGTTTTTGTAAACTCACCCCGTTTATTAACTGTGCAGGTAATCCCCAACATTAGGAGGATCGGTGCTATTGTTTTTGATTTTCTTTTAGGTTATCTATTTACAAGTACTTATATTTGATCTGGGTTGTAATAAGGCCTGTTTTAAGTTCTGGTTCTAAATTTGGAATTTTATATATTGTTTTATAACTGCTGGAGTAGAACCTGATTTTTTTCAAAACAATAACTGTTTTTCAAAATATCACATTTCCGCAACTGTTTAAATTAAGCTTCCGTAGCAAATAAAGTTTTAAAGGTAATAATGTTTTACAAGAGAATGAATTTTTATAAACCAACGTAAATTGAGGTTTTCACAAGTTTTAAAATGGCCAGAGGTTTTAAATAGTAAGAAGGGTTTTCAATGAGAACATGGTTTTCGAAAAACTCTTCAATGTGGCACGCTAGATCTGGGCCTAACTTCAAGGCTGGGTTTGGGGTGTTATAGCCGGAGACACGCCCATGTGCCATGGCCAGGGAAAATCTAGAGGGTATACTGACTTGGGTCACACGGCCGGCCACACGCCCATATGCCAGCCCTTGTGTCTCATACTATCAGTAGACACGCCCATGTGTCTAGGATGTGCCAAACCTGTAGGGTATACTGACATAATTCGAAAGGCAACGCTAGGGGATACACGACCATGTAACAGGTCCATGTTTCACACACGGTCAAGCCACGTGCCTATGTGCTCGGCCGTGTGGAGTGAATATAGGCTTGGTTGAAGCCACATTTCTCACCCTTTCTCAAGCATACCTAAACCACAATATTTGTACCAATTCAATACATTAATAGGCAACCAAAACATACTATTTATAAACCATCCTCCTAACTAATCAAATCCATAGCCAAAACATACCAAATCAATATGCCAAAATCATCAAACTTACACAACTTCAAAATGCCTTTCCTCATCATCTTATCATCTATTTCATGCTTCAAAACATACCATTTCATCATCTCAAAATCAAGCCATAACATATCATCTTTCAAGCATTAGCTCACCAAATGACAACTAGCTATTTGAGTAACCATATAACCATACCAAACATACCAAAACATAAGGCAACTTATACATCATGTATTACTTACCAAACACCTAATTCAAACCAACTTAAATGGCCATATACACCAACATTTACATCATTTCACAAGCTAACACACATGGCTAATATCATATTTCAAAACTTATCATCAACTCACTAGCCTTTACATGCCATATACCATATTTACAAGCATCCAAAAGTACCAACAAGTAGTTGATAGTGTGATGATGGTTCTTGATGATCCCCGATATCTGAGCTAGCTTCGATTATCTATAAAAGAAGGAAAGAACACACAAAGTGAGCTTTAAAAGCTTAGTAACCCATATACATATAAATTTATCACCTGATTCAACACCGTTTCCATCAAATAGGCAAACTATGAATAAGCACGTATAAGTTCACAAACCTTTCTCATTGTACACATATTCAATATCATTATTGAATTCATCAAATACTTCCCTTTTCAATACTCGTATGAATCTCGTACGTACTTGAATCACTTAACTCATTCACACATTCATTCTTGACTAGACTTTTCCCGTTGAACCATTTGGAATCGTTAATGATACTCGAAAATCACAATAGCTCGTACAATGTCGTATCCCAGATATGGTCTTACATGTTGTCACATATCGATGCCACTGTCCTAGATAGTGTCTTACTCGAAATCATATAAGGATGCCTATGTCCCAGAAAAGGTCTTACATGTAATCACAATACAATGCCAATGTACCAGACATGGTCTTACATGTAATCACATCTCAGTAACCTAATGTAATCCGATACTATTACTAAGGTTCGTACGGGACTTCCAGATATTGTAACTTTATCAATTCTTGCTCGTATTTTCTCGTTCAACATTCATAGCAATTCATTGACAAATAAACAATTATAAATCAATTTAAAAGTATTTATTTACATATGAACTTACCTCGTATATACAATGAACAGATCGGATCGACTACTCGACAACTTTAAATTTCACCCAATCTAAATCTGATTTCTTTCTTTCTTGATCAATACACATACTAAATTAACTCATTTATTCACCAAACCATTCAATTTAGTCCACAAATACATATTTGTGCATTTTTTACACTTTAGCCCCTAAAGTTTCACATTTCTTCAATTTAGTTCTCAATTCATAAAAACACAAATTACACAATTTCTTTCTAATTTCATGCTAGATGAATTCTTCATAGACTCCTAGTAGCCCATTATTTTCATTTATTTCACATTTTGATCCCTAAATTTATACTTTTCATAATTAAATCCCTATTTGACATTTTTGTCAAAAATCAATTACAAATCTTTAAAATCTATCATCGAATAGTCATTTTCCATCATCATCATTCAAAAACATCAAGCTATCATCAATGGAAACTCACAAATACATCAACCAATTTAGAAATTAGGGTACGGCCTAGCTAAAACTCAAAGCAACGATCATAAAAACATAGAAATCATCAAAAAATGAATCAAAATCGTACCTTAATTGCTTGAATATACTAGGCCGAGTGAAGAACCCTAGTTGTTCTTATTCTCCCTTTAAAAATCAGCTATAAAGGTGATAATGAAACCATATTTTGATTTTGTTTTACTTAATAATTCATTATTAACTAATTTACCAATTTAACCTTACATAAAACATTATTATGTCACATAAACCATGTCCATTAATTTCCATTAATCTTATCAATGGCATAATAACATCATAAGGACCTTTGGTTTAATAAACCAAAGCAAATAGACACTCCTAACTTATAGCATGCTACTTTTGCATTTTACGCGATTAGGTCCTTTTACCAAATTAAGCATTCAAATGCTAAAATTATTTCACGAAATTTTCACACATATACAATCACATGCTATAAACACCAAAAATAATATTAAAATAATTTTTTAACATTAGATTTGTGGTTCTGAAACCACTATTCTAATTTAGCTAAAACAGGGCTGTTACAAAACTACTCAACTTATGGTATCAACTTTTTTGACATGTTTTGGCTATTTTCTAAAAATACATTAAAATTTAAGAAAGCTTTAACAAAACATCAAATTAAGTTTAAAAAACTCTTAATCATGTCAAAACTAATTGAAAAATACTTTGAAACCATGCTTTTACTCAAAATCCTAAAATCCACCATTAATGACTCAATTTTTGGCTTTTATTCAAAGCATACAATTTAATGGCAAAATATTTAGTTCTAAAGACTAGATAACATTAACTCGTAAGGAATTGAATCGTTACCTTAGTTGACGAAAATCCAAGAGTGTAACACCCCAAACCCGACCTGGACGTTATGGCCGAATTTGGTGACGTCAAATTGGTGTGGCTTTGTAAAACATAGTGCTATTTAAAGATCTATTTGAGTTAAGCCTCATTAAGGTCTTTATGAAAAAATAATTTTATTTAGTTTTCAACCAAATTATCGATTCGTTTAGCAAAGCATGCCACATATCAAATCGTTATTACACTTTAAAACATTTGATCATCACGGAAGCTTTTTAAAACAAGTTGCATAAGTTGATAGTTGAAAAATCATTTTTATTTTGTAAACCCAAGTACTACTTCTATTAGCTATAAACAAAATTTAAATAAATCCCCAATTAAAGATAAAACTAAAAACAACTGTATTACATAAAATTTAATCCAATTAACAGCTGTATTACATAAAATTTAACCCAATTAAAGCTACCATTATTAAAAAGTCCAGTACATAATTTTACAATGGTGTGGCCTTTCTCGAGTCCCTCGCAACACCGACCCAGCTAAGGATTACCTGCGCATACAAATAGTAGAGTGAGTTTATGAAAACTCAATGTGTAATACAATCTAGGCCTAAGCTCATACCATTAACAACATCAGTGTGGGCCTTGGACCATTTCAGTATAGTATCAAACATGCATATGTAGATTCTACCCAACCATCCTCTACACTCCACTCCATCCAACCCTGTAACACCCCAAACCCGGCCCAGACGTTATGGCCGAATCTGGTGTATTACATTGAAGTGTTTTAACCAAAACCTTGTTTTCATTGAAAACCCTTCCTTAAAATGAGAAACCTTCATTAACTTATAAAAACTCCTTTCAATTCGCGAAAGCTTGTTTAAAATATATGATTTATGAAAACCTGTCATTTTAATAAAATTTAGTTGCGGAAATGTAGAAAAACAAACTATGATTTAGGGAACCTATGTTCAACTTCTCATAATTACAACGCATAAAAATAATAATTCACATAACTACAAAAGGGTAAGCCTTATCACATTCTAGTTTGAAATTACTTAATAAACTAGAAACTATATGCTTTTTAAAAAAAAAAAACAAGTCAGAGTCGTCTTGCTAGCTGGCCACCTTAGAGTCCCTCCGAACACCGAACCTTCTACTGAGCATCATCTGAGAAAAATAAAAGAGGGGATGAGTTTTCAAAAACTCAGTGTGTACAACCCTCGACGAGTAACTAGCATTCATCACTCACCATAACATCATACATGCAATGCAATGCAGTGCAGCCCACCCCGATAATCCATCCGCTATACACTAACTCCATCCCCTAGTACACATCATGTGGGGATATAAATATCGACCCACCCAACAGATACACGTCAAGGGTAGCCCGTTTACGGAACTACCTTCATTGCAGCAAGCTGCCAATAACATACTGGGCTTAATAGCCGTCGGTGGATCCACGGTTGTCAAGCAACCATGCGATCCTCATATACTTCCTCTGTTCCATAATTCCCAACCCAAATGCAACCTAAACAGAATATCATATGTATGCAGCAGATATACATGTAACAACCATAAATCTTACATTCAACACATAAGGGTATTCATTTCTGCCCTTAAGGGCATTTCGATAATTTTCCTTTATTACGGGTTTTTACTTACCTTAGCCCGTTAACAAATCCCTGAGCTAAGATGAACGAATACTATGCACCAGGTAGGATTCTAGAGAAGAGAAGGTGAGTCATTAAGACCGCTTAAGTACCAAGCTCTCCCTAGATCCAATCCTAGACATGCATATACCCGTTGCCACACCTTAACCCTATGACTTGTCCATGGCCTCAATAAATTAATTGAGTTTCATGTTGTTTAAGCAGTTATAAGATACTAGGCCCAAAACCCCTTACAAAGCCCTAACAAGTCTACATACATGCATATGGCCCACTAGGCCCAATCTCATTCATATGGCCCATTAGGCCCAAATCACATTCATTTAGCCCATTAGGCCCAAATCACATTTATATGGCCCACTAGGCCCAGTCATTTTCACAGTCATGCTCTCATACGATTTTTCATCACATAGCATCAATTACCAATTTTTCCTATTATGGGCCCTACAGCCCATTGGCCCATTTAGCCCATCTTGGTCCGATTGGCCAAAACACAGCCCAAGTCCATGGAATCACCCATGGGGCCTCAAATAACCTATCGGTTTCCCTCTTTCGGGTGTTCGCACACTTGCAAGACTACCATAGCCAAACTTTCAGCTTTTCGGCATTTCGGCTTTTGCTGATCTACTGTGTGTGTGCAGTGTATGTACACACTTGGAAATAAAGCGTACTGCGATCCCCCTTACCATGAACCTACAATCGACTTCACTCAATGATTACTCACATATACTTATCAAATACTTTACCAAAAGTCAAAGTCTCACCTTAACCTTACTTGAAACGCCAAGCCTTAATAGCTTTTCCTTGATCACTAATCATGAGTACTTCCCAGATCTGTATTAACCTTTATCGTTAAAAACATAATGGGTGACTTGTATCCAACATATGTCACCCTTTTCTACTAAAGCCTATCCGGCCAACCCTTACCGAAGTGAAGAACACTTACTAGAATCTTACACCTAAGGAGCAAATTGGCAGGGATCCAAAAGACTGGGATTCGATAATAATCCTACCAAAACCGATTAGAAGAAGTGAGGGATAGAGTAATCGATACTAGAAAAATCGATTGAGAGAACAAAACACTTACACTAGATTTGGCCGAGTGGAAAGAGTAGTGGCGGCACAGAGGATATTCGGCTCTTGAGACTGGTATGGTAAAAAGGTTATTCGGCACAAAGAGAAGTTGAAATCGTTTAAACCAGAGGTAAATCAAAAAGAGAACTTGAGTAAGGGAAGAATGGAAAATTGGCACAAAGAAAAAAAAGAAAGAACAAGGGATTTTCGGCTTTTAGATCTTTGGAGAAAAATGTGTTTTCTGGCAACAAGGTGAGGGAGAATTTGGCATTAGCCTAGCATCCTCACATTCGGCACCTATATATAGCCTCTAGTCGAGTTTCCTACCCCCTAATCCCCAATTTGGCTCCACCACTTTACACTTCTCATCTCCTAATTTTTCTCCCTGATAAGCCCTTAATCTCCTCCTCAAATTTCTCCTCTTATCACTCCCTACAGAGTTCATATCCAACACCACCACTGTCCATCCCTTAAGTAAAAATAAATCTTTCTTTTGAGCAAGGAGGGATTTGAACCCCATACCTCATTGCCTTGCATATGATGCCATTTACCACCCCACCACAAGGCTTTCTTGTGTCCAATTCTTCCTTCATTTATTTAAAAAAACTGTCTTCTTGCCATCAAGGTTCTTTATTTATTAACCCATAATTTCCTTCACCCCTAAGTTCGAACTCAACCCTTAACCAAGACCTAATATCCCATAATTAACACTTGACTACGAATGGTAAGCACAATTTTTATTGAAACTGAAAAAAGAAAGTTCGAGATTTCGAGATTTTTGGGGCGTTACAAACCCTACACTCCATGTGGGGATTAAATCGACCCACCCAATCCCTACACTCTAGAATAACGTACCGTTTACGGCACTGTCAGTATTTGCAGCAGAGCTGCCAGTATCAAGCGTATAGCCCTTTATTACACTTCCTCCAATATCATAAATCCCACCCCATTCAATGCAACATAATATGGATGTACATACAATAATCAATGCATGCTCAAACGGTCATATATCGTACAAGGGTATATCGGTTATTTACTTTATAGGGGTATAATAGTCTTTTTAAGAAGTTAGGACCTAGATATATTTACCATCCCTACAGAAGGTCCACAGTCATCTTGAGCGACCCGTGCGACCTTAACAGTCAATCAACAACAAATGGGCCTAAGCCCATAATACGACCTAAGTGGGCCCACACACTCATGAGGCCCAATAAGTCCAAATATTGGCCTTGATTGTATATGCTACACAGCCATCCCATCAATCTCCACACATTCGTATGGTTCGCTTGTGTAGGGCCCACGAGCTCGTGGGGCCCACACTGCCTACCTCGGCCCAAAGTGGCCCGAATCGACCCATGCCCACGAGATCGCTCGTGGTGGTCTCTACTATCACATGCTCGCATTTATGTGTTCAAACATCCACACGAACGTGCGTACGTTCACGTGCAATGGTGGTCACAGTTTTTCGGCTTTTGCCGTGTAATGGTTGAGGCAGTGTGATTACACACCTGTGCTAGAGTTGAAACCGAACTACCAATAGAATCAAGAACCTACAACAACCATAACCTTCCATTAGCCTAATATCCTTGTTATTCAAACACCATATGGTTATTGAATATACATTTAACTAATCATCACTTACCAAACAACAATCGCAGCCCCTCCTTGTTCCAATCCATGTATCCTTCTCAACACTCGACCCTTCACAAAAACAGTTGATCGATTAGTAAGGATTTGCAATCCCATGCATACCATCTAAATTTTGACACTTACCAACCAAGAAGTAGTCCACACCTTGTTAAAGAGGTTGAATCCCTATCCACAAACGTACAAAAGAGAGTGTTAAAACAAAAGACATTTCCCTTGACAAGAAGAAATAGCACCATTCGGCTTAAGATGAACACAAGCCAAACCTTCAAGAGAACGACCACATGAGATTCGATTTGGAAAAACTTACCAGCACCCAAGAGATTTCAAAAATCCCACCGCAAGCAACAGCTACACCCAGAAAAGGGTAGAAGAGAATATGAGAGAAAGAGGAGAATGCTATCTAGGCCCTAACAAGGTTCGGCCAAAGAAGAAACATAGAGCACTCGATTACAACAAGTTGGAGAGCAAGAGCAAAGACAAAATTGGTTTTAACAGATCAAAACCGCAAGAGAAAGGGAAGAAAGCTCAAATGAGTATTTGGCCAACAGAGAGTGTTTGCACAAAAAGAAGAGAAAAAAAGAGAATGAAAGCTTTGGTCAACAAAAGAAAATGTTGAGAAAGGTGGAGAGAAAAGTAGAATATTACTTACTAGAATAGAAAGACCCCAAATACCAAAACCCGAAAATAATGAGAAACTAAGAGAAAAAAACACCAAAAGCACATGGCTAAAACTAAAAGAAGAGCACAAATTTGGCACTAGCAACCCAAAATCGAATTGGCATCTTGAAAAGCCCCATATTTGGCCAACTACCTCCTCACTCCCCATCTCCCCACAATTCTCCTAAAACCTCTCCACACAACACTCAACCTACTCAACATCCAAAGCCCTCTATTATCTCCTAGATTCTCTCTCCCAACCACCTATTCAAACACACTCAATTTCGGTCAACCTAGAACTCTCCCACGTCACAGCAGCAAAAAGATCATCCTTGCGCACAACATGGCTCGAACTCCAGACCTCCAAGATCACGCCACACTCCCCTTACAACTAGACCACATGCTCTTCTTATGCCATACTTATCAACTTAATTTAAAAGACCAACAAGCCAGAGGTATGTTTAACTTAAACAAAAAACCAATATTTTGTACAAGCCAACACTTGAACTCAGGACCTCTCTAGCACCTCTCAGGACACTCAATCATTGGAATATAATTAAGCAACACAACATACAAAAAATAAAGACTTAATATTTTTGGGGCGTTACAAAGAGTTTTAGTGAAAACCTAGAGAACCCAAAACCTTGACAATGGAGAAAACTATAGTGTTTTTGGGTGTTTTTCTCAACTTCTATAGAGATTTATAAGTTAAGAGACGATAGAAATCAATTGGCATTCAAAATCGATTGGGAGAGTAGGGAGAACTATGGACAACATAAGTGTGAGAGGAGAAGAAGACTAACGAGAAAATAAAACCATAAATGGGGGGTTTTTAGGTTGAATTTTAAAATATGGACTAATTACCTCTTAAATACTCTAAGTTTTGACTCTTTTACAAATCAGTTCTTTTTTCAAAATTAAAAGTAATTAAAACTCATTTTTAGAAATTGATTTAATTTTCTAAAAATAATAGTAAAAAACATTACCGATAAATCATGTCACAAAATTTCGGACACTCTAAGGCTAAAATACCCCTAAAACTCCTAGGCCCTATTTTGGGGTGTTACATAGGAGGCAAATGACAATGATGACAATGAGGGAAATGATAATGATGAGGGACCTTTCCTAACATACAATTACAAGGTGGCATTTTAGCCTGAACATCCCTTGACGAAGGATCGCCACATCCGCAGTCCGAGCTAAGTGGACCGATGTGAAG
Organism: Gossypium longicalyx; assembly: GCA_025698465.1. NCBI lineage: Eukaryota > Viridiplantae > Streptophyta > Magnoliopsida > Malvales > Malvaceae > Gossypium > Gossypium longicalyx. The sequence continues at coordinate 44,246,975 of CM047007.1, read as the reverse complement.
GCATGGGGAAGAAGACAATGATTGAGGAGTTAGTGCTCGACTCTGATTAAATTGAATGATTTTTAAGTTTTTATTTTGGGCACTTATAAAGTTTTAACTTGGATGATTTTTATTTTTCTACTCTATTTAGATTTTATTTTAGATTGTTTTAATTAACAAAAAATGTGTTTTCTGTGTAGGAATCCCAAATTTTTTATGGCATAAATTTTTGGAGCTAAATCGGAAAGGATGAGACAACCCAACAACAATCACAGCACTAACATGCGAAAATGGGTATTTTCATTCCTTAATTTTTTAGCATATTAGAGACAATGTGCTAAATAAAGTGTGGAGGTGACATAGAGTTTTTAATTTTTTTTTAATTTTTCATTATTATTTCTGTTTAATTATCATAATAATTTTTAGTTAATTTTCTTATGTCTTGTTTGTGCTTGAGCTTGTAGAAGTACAAGTGATTGGTTAGGAGCATGTACCTAAGTTGTTTGCTTAAACTATAAATTTGGGTTGAGAATAAGTGATTTTATGTTATTTGCATTGGACTAGTTAGTTCAATTTGTTAAACTATGAATAGAAAAAATGAGTTAAATGTACCAAAGGACATAGATATTTACGGTAAGCACATATGTTTGTTGAATAATAGATTGTTTAAATATGATACTCAGTGATTAATTCCATGGCACGGTATAATAAGAATAAAATCCTTGCAAGTATGTGCCTTAAAATAAAATTGAATGAGTGAACAAAAGTATTGTGAAGGTTAAAAGCAAAGTGAGTGTGATAAAAGCCAAGAGAGTGAGAGTGATCACAATGAATTAAATTGAAAATATGAGAAATTGAGAAAATCTCACTCATATTGGCACAAATACTCGTGAATTTCTTGTACTTATAAATATTGTATTAGAGTTCAAAGCATGGATAAAAGAAATTGAGTAATTAGAATTTGAATTGATTGTATTCTTCGACCATTGATGTTATACTCGTACATATCTTTTGATGGAACCATATGCTTAACTTTATTTGACCTATTTTCTTTGTAATATATTGAAATAGCATGTTTGAAACTGAAAAATGTAAGTTGTTTAAAAATCCAGCTAGAAATACTTTTTTAGCAAATTTTCCTATAGTCGTCACTCCAATCCAATCTTGAGTACCAAGCATGCTCAAGTACATTAGTTTAGTCACGTGTTTTTTCTTTATTGTTATTTTGTTTATTATGTTTTCTTATCCATTTTCTTGAGGATATGCAATAACATAAGTGTGAGGGTATTTTACCTGCCAAAAATCTTAGTGGTAGTTTAGGTACTTTTCGGCACTTAACGAGCTTGTTTTCTAGCCATTTTAGTATCATTTATTGCATTTTCAGTTTTATTATCTTTGAGTTAAATTATTGAAAAATAAGAACTTTTATGAAATAATTTGAGTTAATTGACCCATTGGGCAAATAACGGCCCTAAGGTAGTTTTAATGCTTTAATTGAGTGTGTAGGACACCTATTTTTAGGCCAAAAAGCATCAGGAACGACAACCGAGTAAATCATAGTTTAACTCGGTTAAAAAAGTGAGGACTAAAGATAAATGAGTATTGGTCGATTAATTAATTAGAATATGCTGAAAGGTAATACTAGCTTGTTAATAACTAATTCATTAAAACAAACTCGAATTTTGATGTTAATTGCAACCACTAAAGCGAGTTAATCTTCCGTTAGTTAATTGAGATTTTATTCATTGATTTATTTCTTTCTAGTTATTTTATTTTATTTCATAATATTAATTTTAATATTTTTACTTTTTGTAATATGATTTTTGATGAAAAATGTTTAGACCTATTATTGTAGAAGTAATTTTAATTTTAATCCATCCTCCCTTGGGTATGATCCGCAAAAAACTTATCGGTGTCCTGCTATAACACTTTTATATTACAATTTGACCCGTATACCTGTGAGCACTGTTGTTTAATTCCTTAACTTTTGTTGTAGTATTTTCTTTCCAAACGTTCACACATTTGGTGATAGTCATTACCCCAAGGCAAGGTAAGTGTACTGATTTCCAATTGAGCTTACTAAGCATTTTATACTTACATATCGTTGTTTTTTCCGTGTAGATATTGACTTTTGGATTCTTGAAGCCCTACTCAATTCGAGACCAAACACTATCGTCAAGAGTGTCAAAAGTATAAAAGTAGCATATTTGTAACTTGTGGCATGTACTCAGGGTGTCTACATGTATAAATATGTAAGTTTCATATGCTATTTAATTCTTGAACATTTTAGTTATGTTCCTGATCTGTCATAATTTGATACATCAAATTAAGCTCTCTATGCATTTAAAGAGCTTGTTCTCAAGTGTTTTATGAGCCTTTTTAATATTTTTTGTTAAGTATTATATTTTATGTTAGATGCTAGTTTTTATTACATATTCGTGCTTTTTAGAACCTAAATGGGAAAAAATTATGCCATTAGAAGTTAATGGTTGATTTGAGCTTCTTCAATCAAATGGTTGCGGTGGAAACGTTAAGAGACGTTTCCACTATGGCTAAGGCCATGACACCAATGCTTCACCACCACTCGAGAAGTTGGACTTCACTAACTCAAAATCCAAAATGGCTAGCCTCTAAAGTCGTGACACTAAGTAATGGTTGTCACAACACTAACCTTCATAGTCGCAACTTCAAACCACCAAGGTTGCAATCCAGGCTCAGACATCAAAATGCCAAGTCACCTATGTACTATGTTATGACATCAAAAAGGAAGTGTCATGACATTGAAGCTCTCAAAGACCTCTTATGTAACACCCCTTACCCATATCCGTAGCCGGAACAGGGTACGAGGTATTAACAAATCATGGTAAATACTATTAAATAAAACCCAACAAAAATATAGCGTGCAATGTGATCATTATAACATCTGTTATTAACAATACAAACTAACTCCAAAGGTTTCATACAAAATGATTAGCTTGATACTATAAGTAGTAATTTAAACCTAGACATTTATGACACGTAACAAAATAACCAAGTCTGCTATACATGCCATATTTCAAAATAGTGTTCACAATGTACCAAAAAGTATTGATAGCGTGGATGGGTCTCCGACGATCTTCAATTCCCAATCTGGCTTAGTAACTCTATAAGACAAGAAAAAAAAAGAAAAGAAGATAAGCATATAGCTTAGTAAGTAAGTATATAAATAACAAATAAGAAATCTAACATGTTTACAACATAACTCAATTATAAAATATTTTTATACTTTTATTGTTTGTCCCAATTTGATCAAGCTGTCCCCCCTGCATCATATTCACTAAATAAATCATAACTCGAGTTGAAAAACTCGAAATTCAAATCCGTAAAATTTCTCTGAATCTAGACTCATAAATCTCTTAGCTAATTTTTTTTCTAGAATTTTTGGTTCAGCCGATTAGTACAGTTTATTAGTTAAAGCTTCCCCTGTTACACAGCTCGACTAGTCTGACCTCTGTTCACTACGAATTGAATTTCTCTCAGTACACAATTCAAATAACCCTGAAATTTGTTTCATTTAAAACTAGACTCAATAAGGAATTTAGGTATGTAAACTATATTTCTTAATTTGCTTTGTACAATTTTTAATGATTTTTCAAAGTTGAAACAGGGGATCACACATTCATCCTGAGCAAGTCACACACAATTGTAAATATCTCAAAATATAAAATTCCTTTGCTTGTTCTGATTCTTTTATATGAAAGTAGACTCATTAAAATTTAATTTCACATCTCATTCAACCTCTAATTATGTTCCTCCTATTTTTGGTGATTTTTCAAAATCACATCACTGCTACCGTCCAAAACAGTTTTAATGCAAATTTCACTCTTTCACACATTCTTTATGCTACCCTCATTTTATCTTACATATATAGATATGCCACAAATCATTTTCACCACAATTCATTCATCATAAGTATAGGTCCATAACCATAACGTCACCACAAAACCATCCCGTTGAACAATTCGGATCAATCCTCGATATTTAATGGTTTTAGCACACAGCCCCACCATCATACTTCATTTAATTGGCTCTCTTGTACACATGGTGAACACTTAATACCACTCATGTGACCTAGCCAATTTGTCTCGTAGCTTTCTTGTCTACATGGTGTCCTTCACTTGGAATCACACATGCGACCTAGCTACATTTATTTATTACGTAGCTCTCTTGTCTACATGGGATACATCCCGTATCACACATGTGACCTAGCTACATTTATCTCTTACGTAGCTCTCTTGTCTACATGGGATACATCCCGTATCACACATGTGACCTAGCTACTACATGGTATTTCGTAGCTTTCTTGTACACATGATGTGCACTCAGCATCATACATGTGACCTAGCTACGCTCCCTCTATTTTATTCGATCTCTCCAGAATGTTCAATCGGGATTCCTCTCTATTATTTATTTTTATTCTCCCAATAGTCGATTTATATTTTAACATCAGCTAGTATATTCATATAATAGGCTGAAATATATAGGAATGTAAATGAAAATAATATAATATTTACATGCAAACTTACCTCGGTGCAAAATGTGGAAATTTTGTGATTTAGTCCAAAACTTTTCCTTCCCTCGTTCGAGGTCAATTCCACGCCTTTCTTGATCTATAACAACACATTTAGCTCATTTAGCACTCATACTATTTATTTTAATCCAAAGATCACATTATAGAAAAATTACATTTTTGCCCCTAACTTTTACAAAATTACAATTTTGCCCTAGGCTCGGAAATTTAATTTCAGCCCTTATTCTTATGTTTTATGACATGCTGAACATTTTTATCTTCTATGACCACATCAAATTCTCACTCTAACACATAGTTGTGAACAATAGGTATTTTTACCGATTATCTTGTTTTACTCGTTTTCACTTAAAACCGAGTAGCACAAGTTGTCTAACATAATTTAAAACCTCATATTCTATCATAAAACATCAAAATACACAAATTTCACCTATGGGTATTTTTCCAAATATGAACCCTAGGTTGAATTATTGTTAGCATAAGCTTAATCGAGCTAGGGAATCCAAAAACGTAAAGAACATTAAAAGCAGGGCTTGAAATCACTTACTATGGAGCTTCAAAGTTGAAGAAACCCTAGCTATGGAGGAGAGCAATTTTTGGCAGCAACTAATGAAGATGATAACCAATTTTGTGTTATTTTTCCCATTTTATTTCATTTAATATACAAATGACCAAAATGCCCTTAATGCCTTTCTTTGAAAATTTTCATGTACAAGCCCATTTTTGTCCAAAATTTTAGAAATTGGTCAAATTGCTATTTAAGACCTCCTAATTAATATTTCAAAGCAATTTCATACTAAAAACTTCTAGAATGCAAGTTTTATGACTTATTCGATTTAGCCCTAACTTCAAATTAAGCATTTTATGCATGGAATTTCTTCATAAAATTTTCACACAATCATGCAATCATATCATAACCTCAAAATAATTATAAAATAATTATTTCTATCTCGGATTTGTGGTCACGAAACCACTATTCGATTAGGCCCTAATTCGGGTTGTCACAATTCTCCCCCTTTAGAGATTTTCGTCCCAGAAAATCTTACCGAGAAAGAGGTTTGGGTCATTGTTTCCTCATAGCCTCCTCAGTTCCCACGTAGCTTCCTCTATTCCATGTTTGTGCCACAATACTTTCACTAAGGCTATACTTTTATTTCTTAAGCTGTTTAATTTCTCGAGCCAAAATCTTTATTGGTTCCTCTTCATAGGTCATATCCGATCGAATCTCAATTTCGTTGGGAGATCACATGTGAAGGATCGAACGATAACGTCGTAACATTGATACGTGAAACACGTTATGAATTCTCTCTAACTCTGCCGGTAAGGCCAACCGATATGCCATCTGGTCCAATTCTCTCGGTAATTTCGCATGCAGCCCAATAAAACGCGGACTCAACTTGCCTTTTCAACTAAATCTCGTAATCTTTTCCATGGTGACACTTTCAAGAACACTTTATCACCCACTTGAAATTCAATCTCTTTTCTTTTTAAGTCGCATATGACTTTTGTCGATCTCAAGCGACTTTCAAGCAATCCCGAATTACTTTTACTTTTCTTTGGTTTCTTTAACTAGATCAACTCCGTGAATGTGTTTCTCATTGAGTTCGGTCCAATATAAAGGAGTCCGACACTTACAACCATACAAGGCTTCAGATGCGGTGCCATTTGTATACTTGACTGATAATCATATTGTAGGCAAACTCAATTAAAGATAGATATTTCTCCCAACTACCTCCAAATTCTAAAAACATGAGCATCTAAGCATATCTTGAGTACTGAATTACTCTTTCCGATTGACCATCTGTTTGTGGATGGGAACGCAGTACTAAAGTTCAATTTTGTACCCAAAGCTTCTTGTAACTTTTTCCAAAATCTTGAGGTAAATCTCGGATCTCTATCGATATTATAGACATAGGTACCCGTGCAACCTCACAATTTCAGCAATATATAATTCGGCTAATTTATCAAGTGAGTAATCAGCACGTCATTGATATAAAGTGGGCTGATTTTGTTAATCTATCAACCACTACCTGCATAAACATCCTTCTTTTTAGGAGTCAAAGGCAAACCGGTTACAAAATCCATGGTAATCTTGTCCCATTTCCACTCGGGCACCATTACCGGGTGAAGTAGTCTGAAGGCACTTGATGTTCGGCTTTTACTTGTTGATGGACCAAACACTTGGTTACAAATTCAGAAATGTCCTTTTCATACACGGCCACCAATACAACTTCTTTAAATCTTTATACATTTTTGTGCTACTGGGTGAATCGATAAAATGACCATTGTACGCCTCTTGTAATATTTTTCGAATCAATTCATTATTTTTTAAGCACACATATTCGTCTCGAAACATTAAACAATCGTCTGGTCCAACTCGAAAATCTGAGTCGTAACTTTGATTCGCATTGAGTTCTTTTGGTCCGCAACTCATTATCATCCTTTTGAGCATCACAAATCAAGCTGGAGAAATAACGGTTTAGCTCTCATCTCTCGCTAAGATTGACCCATCATCGACAATGCTAATCCCATATTCATGGTTCTCAAAGTAAAAGAAATTTTCTGCGCTCAAAGCATCAGCAACTATATTTGCTTTTTCCGGATGATAATCAATCACTAGATCATAATCCTTTAATAATTCAAGCCATCTTATTGTCGCAGATTCAGATCCTTTTGATTCATCAAATACTTCAAACTTTTGTGATCGTAAAAATTCGGCATTTTTCACCAGTACAAATAATGTCGCCAAATCTTCAAAGCAAAGACAATAGCGCCAATTCCAAATCATGTGTAGGATAATTTTTTCATGCGGTTTTAAGCGTCTCGAAGCATAAGCTACCACTTTACCCTCTTGCATCAACACACATCCAAGGCACATCAACGATGCATCACTATAAATTACGAACTCTTTTTCTGGCTCGGTTTGTACTAAAATTGGTGCTTGATCAATCGTGCTTTCAACTTTTCAAAACTCACGACATTCATCAGTCCATTCAAACTTAACATTCTTTTGCAGCAACTTAGTCATAGGAGAGGCAATCATCGAAAATCCCTCAACAAAACGTCTATAATATCCGGCTAAGCCTAAAAAGCTTCTAACCTCAAATACATTCTTTGGCGGTTTCCAATCAACGATCGCAGAAATCTTGCTTGGATCCACCCGAATACCATCACCGAGACTATATGTCCCAAAAATCCGACTTCACGAAGCCGAACTCACTTTTACTAAACTTGGCAAACAATTTCTTTTCTCTCAAGATCTCGCAATATGGTTCTCAAGTGTTCGGCATGTTCAAACTCATCCCGAGAATAAATTAGAATGTCATCTATGAATACTACTACAAACTTATCCAAATATGGCCGAAAGATCCGATTCATTAAGTCCATAAATATAGCTGGAGCATTTGTTAAGCCGAAAGGCATTACAAGAAACTCATAATGTCCATACCTTGTCCTAAAGCGGTTTTCGGCACATCGACTCCTTAACTCTCAACTGGTAGTAACGGACCTTAAATCAATCTTTGAAAACACTGTAGCCCCTTTTAAGCGATCGAATAAATCATCAATCCTCGGCAATGGGTACTTGATCTTTATAGTCACCTTATTGAGTGAGCGATAATCAATGCAAAGTCTCATTGAACCATCCTTCTTCTTTACGAATAATACAGAGCACCCCGGGGAGAGAAAACTCGGTCTCACAAATCCCTTATCTGTTAATTCCACGCAATCGAGCCTTCAATTCTTTTAATTCGATCGGAGCCATTCTATATGGAGCAATCGAGATCGGTGCATGATCCGGCAACAAATCAATGGCAAACTCTATCTCTCTGTTCGGAGGCACCCCTGCAATTCCTCCGGAAATAAATCTGAAACTCACAAACTATCTGGTGATCGATTCAAGCTTGATTGAGGCAACTCAAGTATTCATTACATAAGCCGGATAAGCTTCACACCCTTTCCTCATATATTTTCATGCGGACATATGCGAAATCACCATAGGCAATTTATTTGATTAAATCTGTTTCAACCAAAAAATTTCTCCATTTTCACATTTCAACTCTAGTGTCTTTTGTTTACAATCTACCTTAGCATCATACAATGTCAACCAGTCCATTCCCAAGATAACATCAAACTCATTAAATGGTAACAGCATCAAATTGGCCGGAAAACAGTAACCTTGAATCATTAATGGGCAATTCTTGCAAACCTTGTCAACTAGCACATATTGGCCTAAGGGGTTCGACACTTTAATCGTAAACTCGATAAACTCAACAGGCAACTTTTTATTAGATACTAAATTCATGCAAATATAGGAATGAGTGGACCCGGGATCAATCAATGCAATAACAATAGTATCATAAAGAGAAAATGTACCAGTAATGACATTGGGAGATGATGCATCTTCTCGGGCACGTATAGCATAAGCTCTAGCAGGTGCTCTAGCTTCTGATCTTGCCACTGAGTCTTTTATCGCAGCTTTATCGCTAGTCCCACCTCCAGTATTTCTCGGTGGTCTACCTCTACTAGCGGTGGTATTCATCTAGCATTCTCAAATCTTTCTTCTTTAACTTTCTCCGGACAATCTCTAATAAAATGCTCGCGAGAACCGCACTGAAACAAGCTCGCTCGGTTCCCCAACACTCACCATAATGTTGCGGCCACATTGTCGACACACTCGGGCTTTCTAGGTCGCACATTACCCACACTTGCCACCAAGTAGCTTGAGCTTTAGACCCCGAATACGCTCTACCACGATCTCTCGTGTGACTCCCCAATTGAAAGCTGTCATTCGAGGGTTTGCCTCTTTGGACCTCTTTGATTGAGATTGAAATGGCTTGCTTATCGGTCTTTTTCGGCATCTCGAGCCTCAATAGCAGACTTTTCTTTTTCTTTGTTCAATTCTTCACTTTAAGAGCTCGATCAACCAATACAACAAATTCTTTCAATTCCAAAATTCCTACAAGCACTTTAATGTCCTCATTCAGCCCATCTTCAAACCTTACGCACATAATGGCCTCGGTTGACACACATTCCGGGCATACTTGCTAAGTCTCACAAATTCGCGTTTCAATTCTGCCACAGACATCTTGCCTTGCTTCAATTCAAGGAACTCCTTCCGTTTTTGATCCATAAATCGTTGACTTATGTATTTTTTTCTAAATTCTTCCTGGAAGAAATCCCAAGTAACTTTTTCTTTTGGCACCACTGATACCAAAGTCTTCCACCAATGGTAGGCCGAATCTCTCAAAAGTGATACAGCACACTTTAAGCATTCTTCGGGTGTACATGAGAGCTCATCAAATACACGGGTAGAATTCTTGTCAACTGGAGGCTTGTTCATCCTTACCAAATTTACATCTTGAGCAGCTACAGGAATCATCTGAGGTATAGGAGGGGGTGGAGGAGGTTGAGTATTTGGATTTGCTCGAATAAATTCAGTATACCAATTGTTCATCCTTTGGAGAAAGGCATCCCGAGCCTCATCTCCCTGTCTCAACGTCTCGGTCTACTTTCCACAGTACGGTCCCTTGTGCGGGAGCGGTGCATTACTAGCAAGCATCATCAGCCGTAGTTCCTTCAGGATCCATTACTATATTAAAACAAAACACAATTTAGAATAGTCAGGAGTCACCACACTATCACAATATTTTTATGGCATGTATAGCTAGACTTTTACACACACTTTATTAGTCCGAGAACCGACTAAACCATAGCTCTGATACCACTAAATGTAACACCCCTTACCCATATCCGTAGCGGAACAGTGGCAACGAGGTATTAACAAATCATGGTAAATACTATTAAATAAAACCCAACAAAAATATAGCGTGCAATGTGATCATTATAACATCTCGTTATTAACAATACAAACTAACTCCAAAGGTTTCATACAAAATGATTAGCTTGATACTATAAGTAGTAATTTAAACCTAGACATTTATGACACGTAACAAAATAACCAAGTCTGCTATACATGCCATATTTCAAAATAGTGTTCACAATGTACCAAAAAGTATTGATAGCGTGGATGGGTCTCGACGATCTTCAATTCCCAACTGGCTTAGTAACTCTATAAGACAAGAAAAAAAAGAAAAGAAGATAAGCATATAGCTTAGTAAGTAAGTATATAAATAACAAATAAGAAATCTAACATGTTTACAACATAACTCAATTATAAAATATTTTTATACTTTTATTGTTTGTCCCAATTTGATCAAGCTGTCCCCTGCATCATATTCACTAAATAAATCATAACTCGAGTTGAAAAACTCGAAATTCAAATCCGTAAAATTTCTCTGAATCTAGACTCATAAATCTCTTAGCTAATTTTTTTTCTAGAATTTTGGTTCAGCCGATTAGTACAGTTTATTAGTTAAAGCTTCCCCTGTTACACAGCTCGACTAGTCTGACCTCTGTTCACTACGAATTGAATTTCTCTCAGTACACAATTCAAATAACCCTGAAATTTGTTTCATTTAAAACTAGACTCAATAAGGAATTTAGGTATGTAAACTATATTTCTTAATTTGCTTTGTACAATTTTTAATGATTTTTCAAAGTTGAAACAGGGGATCACACATTCATCCTGAGCAAGTCACACACAATTGTAAATATCTCAAAATATAAAATTCCTTTGCTTGTTCTGATTCTTTTATATGAAAGTAGACTCATTAAAATTTAATTTCACATCTCATTCAACCTCTAATTATGTTCCTCCTATTTTTGGTGATTTTTCAAAATCACATCACTGCTACCGTCCAAAACAGTTTTAATGCAAATTTCACTCTTTCACACATTCTTTATGCTACCCTCATTTTATCTTACATATATAGATATGCCACAAATCATTTTCACCACAATTCATTCATCATAAGTATAGGTCCATAACCATAACGTCACCACAAAACCATCCCGTTGAACAATTCGGATCAATCCTCGATATTTAATGGTTTTAGCACACAGCCCCACCATCATACTTCATTTAATTCGGCTCTCTTGTACACATGGTGAACACTTAATACCACTCATGTGACCTAGCCAATTTGTCTCGTAGCTTTCTTGTCTACATGGTGTCCTTCACTTGGAATCACACATGCGACCTAGCTACATTTATTTATTACGTAGCTCTCTTGTCTACATGGGATACATCCCGTATCACACATGTGACCTAGCTACATTTATCTCTTACGTAGCTCTCTTGTCTACATGGGATACATCCCGTATCACACATGTGACCTAGCTACTACATGGTATTTTCGTAGCTTTCTTGTACACATGATGTGCACTCAGCATCATACATGTGACCTAGCTACGCTCCCTCTATTTTATTCGATCTCTCCGAATGTTCAATCGGGATTCCTCTCTATTATTTATTTTTATTCTCCCAATAGTCGATTTATATTTTAACATCAGCTAGTATATTCATATAATAGGCTGAAATATATAGGAATGTAAATGAAAATAATATAATATTTACATGCAAACTTACCTCGGTGCAAAATGTGGAAATTTTGTGATTTAGTCCAAAACTTTTTCCTTCCCTCGTTCGAGGTCAATTCCACGCCTTTCTTGATCTATAACAACACATTTAGCTCATTTAGCACTCATACTATTTATTTTAATCCAAAGATCACATTATAGAAAAATTACATTTTTGCCCCTAACTTTTACAAAATTACAATTTTGCCCCTAGGCTCGGAAATTTAATTTCAGCCCTTATTCTTATGTTTTATGACATGCTGAACATTTTATCTTCTATGACCACATCAAATTCTCACTCTAACACATAGTTGTGAACAATAGGTATTTTTACCGATTATCTTAGTTTTACTCGTTTTCACTTAAAACCGAGTAGCACAAGTTGTCTAACATAATTTAAAACCTCATATTCTATCATAAAACATCAAAATACACAAATTTCACCTATGGGTATTTTTCCAAATATGAACCCTAGGTTGAATTATTGTTAGCATAAGCTTAATCGAGCTACCGGGAATCCAAAAACGTAAAGAACATTAAAAACGGGGCTTGAAATCACTTACTATGGAGCTTCAAAGTTGAAGAAACCCTAGCTATGGAGGAGAGCAATTTTCGGCAGCAACTAATGAAGATGATAACCAATTTTGTGTTATTTTTCCCATTTTATTTCATTTAATATACAAATGACCAAAATGCCCTTAATGCTTTTCTTTGAAAATTTTCATGTACAAGCCCATTTTTGTCCAAAATTTTATAAATTGGTCAAATTTCTATTTAAGACCTCCTAATTAATATTTCAAAGCAATTTCATACTAAAAAATTCTAGAATGCAAGTTTTGCAGCTTATTCGATTTAGCCCCTAACTTCAAATTAAGCATTTTATGCATGGAATTTCTTCATAAAATTTTCACACAATCATGCAATCATATCATAACCTCAAAATAATTATAAAATAATTATTTCTATCTCGGATTTGTGGTCACGAAACCACTATTCCGATTAGGCCCTAATTCGGGTTGTCACATCTTACAAGTCGACTGTCGAGGATGTCGCAACACCAAAAGGTTGCGTGTCATGGCAATGAAGCTTGGCGATTGAAATCCTACACGAGCAATTTAATGTCCAACCAAACTTAAGTCATTTATCAATTAGTGACATTTCTATAATTTTTAGGTTAATTTGTGTCAGACTATTTAAAATAATTTATGACACAAAAGTACACATCAATTTTTCATTCATCAATTTTATTTTTTGATCATTTTTAGATTCCTTAATACTTTTCCTTTCTAGGTTAGATTTTTTAGAACTATCCTTTACATTTTTTTTTGCACATTCCGTCTTTAAGCTCAAAAGTAATAATGTGAAACTTGAAGATATATCATACATTTCATCAATCAAATCAAGGGCTTCTCCAAAATTAACTAAACATTTCTCAACTCTTATGTAACATCATAGGGCCTAAACGGAACAGTGGTTGCGAAACCATGAATCCGAGATAGAAAAGTTTATTGCGATTAATTTTATGATTTACCGAGTGGTTAGATGCATGTGTTAGAATATCAATAAGAAATTTCAGTGATTGCATGTTCGATTTGCATATTAGGGCTTAATTGCAAAAGTTGATAAATATGAGTTCTAAATGCTGAGGGATTAAATTGAATTGCATAATTGAAGTAGAGGTCCTTAAATGGAAATTAGACCATTATATTTTCATGGACAAAAATGGATATACATAGGTAAAAATAACTAATGTTTTAATGAAGGGTATTTTAGTCATTTTATAAATAAAAAAGATTAAAAAAGGCAAAAAGATGGCAAAATGTGCCCATCTTCGCCCATCTTCTTCATTAGGCCGAAATTTCAAGGGTTCTCCATAGCTAGGGTTTGTTTCAAGCTTCCAAGCTCCATAGTAAGTGACTCCAAGCCCGGTTTTTAATGTTCTTTACATTTTTGGAGTCTCGGTAACTTGATTAAGCTTATTCTAGCAATAATTTAACCTAGGGTTTATATTTGGAAAAATACCCATTGGTGAAATTTGTTTATTTTGATGTTTTATGGTAGAATATGAAGCTTGAAAAATTATGTTAAACAACTTTTGCTAAGCGATTTTACGTGAAAATGAGTAAAACGACATAATCGGTAAAAATACCTAATGTTCATAAGTACATGTTAGAGTGAGAATTTGATGTTTCCACAGAAGGGAAAAATGATTAGCATGTCATGAAACATAAGAAAATAGGGTGAAGTTTAATTTCTGAGCCTTGGGGAAAAAGTGTAAATATGTAAAAGTTTAGGGGCAAAAGTGTAATTTTGTCAAAGTTTGAGTCAAGGACTGCTTTAATAAATGTGAGTATTAAATAAGCTAAATTTGTTATTATAGATCAAGAAGAATGAAATCCGGAGTTAGACCAGGGAAAGAAAAAGATAGTGGACTAAATCGATATAGTTGATCGTATTTTGTTTCGAGGTAAGTTTGCGGTAAATAAATGCAATATTCTATTATTTTATGTTAATGTTGTTAATTTCCAGAATGTGTATATTTATTTTATGAAATTATTCAAAGAAGACTCAAGCATGAATTGACGAAGAAGTAATTTCAGAACGTCCCGGTTGAACCTTAGGAATGTGTAGGATACAAATGTCATGACATTAGGGTTTAAGGATACCATGTAAGACCATGCCATGGCATGGAAATTGGTAAGGTTTCTAAGGAAAGGAAATCATGTAAGACCATGTCAAGACATGGCATTGATAATTTACTATAAGGCAAAGGTCCCATGTAAGACCATGCCAAGGCATGGCATTGGTGAGTTCATAAGGCAAGGATACCGTGTAAGACCATGTCGAGACATGGCAATGGTAAGTTTCAAAAGGATACCACGTAAGACCATGACAAGTCATGGAAATAGTAAACGTGTATCCTTAGTATTCCAAGTGGTTCAACGGGAAAATTTAAAGAGAATATAAAGGTAAGGTAAGGTAAGACGAGTTATGCTAAAAATGTAAGACAAGTTCATGCTAGAAGAGCAAAGGTAAGTATATAATGTTCACGTATGCTTGATAAGGAAAAAGGTAAGTAAAATGTATTAATAAATTTGATTAAGTAAGTATTTAAGTAAGTGAGTAAGTGAAGAAGTTTAAAATATGTCTATGACAATTAATGAAGTTGCATTAATTAATATCATGCCAAGTAGTAAGATAATTCTTATGAATGTTGTTATTTATTTGCATGCAAACTTACTAAGCTTAATGCTTACCCCCTTTATTTTCCTTCTTTTTATAGTTTTTTCAAGCTAACTCGGGGATCGTAAAGTTCGTCGGAGGTCCGGGCACACTATCATAAGGATTATTTTGGTATAGCTAGACGTTTCATTTTGAGTATGGCATGTATAGTATCTTAGCCATTTTGTGTGTATGATCTTATGATATGGCTAATGAATGGTATGTAAATGCTTGATAATGATTAGCTATTGGAATGACTAATCAAGGACATGTTTGGTGTTATGTATACCTAAATGCTAGTTATTCCATGGAAATCATGATAAAGGTGAAATTAGCTTTAAAACAGTATCAGACAGCAGTAATGACGTGAATTTGAAAAATCACTAAAAATAATAGAAATGAATTTAGATAGTGAATGAGATATAGAATTAAATATTATTGAGTCTATTTTCATATGAAAGAAACAGATAAATAAAGCATTTGTATTTTATGAGATATTTAAATTTTGGTGAGACAGGGTTAGAGTGATTTGTAAATCCCCTATTTTGATTTTATAAATTAACTAAAAATTGTAAAAAAAATAATTACGAGAAATAATTTATATTTATAGATTCCTTATTGAGTCTAATTTTAAGAGAAATAAATGGCATGGTTATTTGAATTCTGTACTAGGAGAAAATTAATTTGTAGTGAACAGAGGTCAGAGCAGCCAAACACTAAAATAGGGGAAATTTTAACTAATAAACTGTACTAATTGGCTGGACCAAATATTCTGAAACAAATCTAGTAAGAAGAAATATGAGTCTAGTTTTAAAGAAAATTTATGGATTTTAATTTCGAGTTTCGTAACTCGAGTTATGATTTATTTAGTGACTATGACGCAGATGGACAGTTTATTTATGAAAGCTGAAATAAATTGTTTTGATTTGTTTAAGTGATCGGAAAATTTTTATTGATTCCGGTTTGTTCCTGAACCATTTTAATTTCATGTTTTAGGGTCTCGAGGACCCTTTTTAGGGACATATTAAATGAATGAAACTAAATTAATTTTAAAAGAAAATTTTTATGCCCCGAATTAGTAAGCTAAGTCCAGTAACGCCTCGTGCTCGACTCTAGCGACAGTCTCGGGCAAGGGGTGTTACAGTCTCGGGTAAAATGCAATTGATTGGGTTTTGTGTATTGATGATGGGTATGAACCAAACTTGATTGTGGTTGATTAATTGAAGTTGGTGTTAATTAATTGATTTTAGGTTGAGGGACTAGATCATAAAATTGGATTACATTGAATGAGCTTAGAATCCTAGAATTGATGACTCTAGGGGAACAATTAGATAAGTGTAACCAAAAGGAGATCTTATCGAGCACAAATTCAGTTATCTTGATTTAGTCTAGTGAGGTTGAGAGATAAATTATACTAAATCACTTAATTGGGTAAAATGGTGACCGATAGGCAAAATTGAACCAATAAGGAAATTGATCGATTTAGACCTCTATTTCGAGAATTAATTGTCGACACAGATATTAATCAACTACTATGCTTTCTCTGATTATTTAAGTTTGTAAGTTTGGTATTTTTTTCATTTTAGTCCTTTAGGTTATAATTTTGTTTAAATTACTCTTTTCTTTGTTTTGTCGTACTATGTTGCTTGGTCATCTGCTAGCTAGACTCCCTATTTGCTTGCTTAATCTTAGTTATTCATTTTACCACTTGATTTCCTTGGGGTTATATCCTTGGAATACTCCATGTGTTCCATTGTAACACTTGTAAATATTACAACTAGCTTATCACACTTGCAATAAAAGCCTCTTATTAATTCTTAATATTTTGTGTTTATTTCTCTATGCGGTGTTCGTACATTGTACCACGATCAAGTTGGTGGCACTGTTTTCAAAGAGATTTGTGTGTGGTAGTTGAACTATGATGTTTTTTGCATGTTTTATTAGGGAGATAATTAGTGACAACTATGTTTATAAATACGGGGCTTAACTTAACTCTACTTTTATTTTTTTTTTCTCTTTTATGATAATCATTTTCTCAATCACGAACAATAATATATATAGGTGTTGAGTGAAAAATATGGATATGATAAGCAATCAAGTTCAATGAATGGAACTTTGACAAAAAATTGGAGTGGTGATGGCTATTATGGGGGTCTGGAGTAATTGCATGAATATTCTTATGATCTATTTAGCTATGCAATCATGATGGATGGCTACAATCAAGGTTGGTCAGGTGGTTGTTTATTTTGTGGTTTGTATCTTGCATATCATTATTCAAAGAGGGATGTGGAGAATGAAAAATATTTTCACAATACATCATTTGCCACACAAGTCGGTACATTAGAAGATGAGATTTCATCATGCCATGCTACGATGTCATCTATGTCCAATACGTAGGAAAAAATATTGGAAGTTGTCCGAAGCCGATCCATGATGAATACTCCTGTGGAACTAAGTGTTAACATGGTGTGCAAGAGTCTAAAGATGAGGTCTTCTATGTTAATATTGAAAATGATTAGTTAAAAGATGATTTTCATCAAGAGTTAGGAATTAGAGAGCCATGAATTAAAGTGGACACATTTGATAAGATCTCTATTTCGATTAGTTTAGATGCTGTCATAGGAGTAGGCTTAGTTTTAGTGTCGAAAGTGGTTGGACATAACCCATGGGTAAGTGGTTGGACACAACCAAAGATGTATTTGAACAAATATATTTTCAAAAGGATAAAAGAGATAAGGAAACTAGGTTTGCCAAAAAACTAGCATGCCCGAACCTAGGTTCGCTTCTGTTTATGTATGAGTTTTAATGTGTTGTTAGTGACATGTGTATGTTTGAAACTAAAAAAAATGTCTACAAGAAAAGACAAGGGAAAAGCGAAACTTGTTTAGAATTCCCAACAAATTGGTGAGTGTTCAAGGATTGCCAGAGGCATGTACAAACCATTGTGTAAATCAGGAGCTTAGGGTTTTATCCTAAGTTTTGAGAGTAAGTCTTCTTTATATTCTTGTTTTGTGATTGTGATTATATATGTTTTTTTTATGAACAGTGATATGCGAGCTTTATATTGTGAGCTAATTATGAATAGTGTTTTGTGAGCTCCTCATGATTTGCAAGCTCTATGTTTAAGTAAATGTTTTGACACTGTAATATTTTAAAACTGTTGGATATAATGGCATGCCATAGGATTATGAGTACTCACCCTTGTGTTTTGTGTTTTGGGCGAGAGGCCCTGGGACAGGATAGCAAGAATGAGGGAATGTCGAGCTAAGCCACATTCAATGGAAGATGTTGGTGTATTTGGAGAGTGCTTAGCTTTATGCTACACTTATGGGACATGTTAAGACTCTTTGAGTCAAAGTGATGAGCTATAAGGAGATCCACTTATCCAATAGAAAAGAACATGTGAATAAGATTGTGTTTTCCAAAATATTATGTTTTACTGTTTTAAGCTAACTGACAGTGAGTATTTGCGGATCAGACTTTGTGAAAATATGGCAAACCCAGTTTACAGTTTAGTGACCTTGCCAAAGCTTTTGTTTAACTTATTTTTTATGCATGCTATGTGGTTTCTTTCCTGAATATTCACTGAGTTCACAAAAGCTCATACCCTCCTTTCTAAACACTGTTGATAGTTAGATCGCACGGTATATAGCAGAGAGGCAAGTGATCTAGTCGAAGCATAATCACTGGAAAGGTAGTACAAGTGTAACACCCCAAACCCGGCCTAGACGTTATGACCGGATCCGACGTGCCACATCAAAAACGTTAAAAACATTTTTCCATTCTAAGTTCAGAAAATCGTACTTGATGTTCAAAGGATTAATTCATTAAGGGTTTAAAGTGAATGGAAGCTGTGCACCAGGTAGGAAACCGGAAAAGAGGAGGTGAGTCCATCGGACTGCTTAAGTACCAAGCTCTCTCGGATCCAATCCTAGACATGCACACAGCCATTGCCACACTCTAACATCGCGTATATTTTTGGGTTACCATTGTAATTATGTCTATTTTAGAAAAAAAACATATTTAAATTTGGAAAACATTATCATAGCAGAAGCCTTGTTTGTAATCGTGTTACTTTGAAATCAGTTCATGTTTTTGGAAAACGAACCCTAGATCTAGCCCATTTTGATAGTTAATATAATTTAAGATCCTCATGATAAGTTATAAATCAAAACCCAAAAGAAAAAATAATCATAAGCGGCCTTATTACATAACAAAACCCAAATCATCAAAGTAAAGAAAATTGAAGTCCAAATCACCGGAAGAAATCCATATTATTGTAAGCAGTGGCCACTCCGAATCCCTCGCGACTCCAAGCCCACTATGGTTGGGGATTACTGCATGGATGAAAATAGGGGATGAGTTTGGGGAAATTCGGTGTGTAAAATTAACCCAACCATAGCCCATATCGGTTCAAACCACGAAAGCAGAATAAATTGGCCTTAGCCTGCAAGCGAATCATGAATTAAGCCCATAGGCCCATAATGATCGATCGGATATTTCATGTATATGCAAAACCCAACCCATATCCAACCACATGCACCCCATACCAACCTTTCACCATGTGGGAGACTACTACCGACCCACCCAACCGCTACACGCCACGAAAAATATGCAAAGCATAGCCGCTGCGGAAGCGAATAATGACAGAGTCACGGATCTGAATAATCGTGGCGAGAACCACGGAGCAGGATATATGTGGCGAGCCACCAGATCGAATAATTGTGGCATAGCCACCGGGCGCTTCCTTCATAATATAACCCATGTCCCCATGCAACAAATATTCATTCATGGCATACATCATACAGATTTAAATCAACATGCTTTTCAGATAAAATTAACCCTAGGGGCATATTGGTCATTTACACTTAGGGGTATCATGGTAATTTTTCATACATAAGGGTATTGTAGTAATTTAGCTACCTTTAGGGTTTTCATGCATATCCTATCCATTTACGTACTATCAGAATACTTACTGCGCATGCTTACCAAATTGAGCCCGTTGGCCCATGAACCCGATTTTTGGCCCACTAAGCCCAAATTATCAAAATGCACGAAATCGCATGTACTGCAGTTTATTACCTTCAAAATACCAAACATACAAACCCAACTATCTTACGAGCATTCGCACACTCGCAAATTACCAAAATACCAACTTTCTGGCATTTCGGCTTTTCAGCTTTTGTCGATCTAGTCTATGAGAGGGTGTCAGTTACACACCTGTTTTATGACGATTCGCTGACAAGATCCATGCACGAACTGCCTACAATTATAATACTACTACGTTAATCTTACTACCGAAACGAACTACACATTAACTTCTTACCATATTCGGCCAACAATACCCTAGGCCTTAGCGTTCCTACCTTTGCCGAAAATAGCGTCTCGATCCAGATCCGTTCGCTCCACTTGTCCAAGCCCTTGATCAACAGCCTCTTAATCACACTATTACCAAAATAATACTATTATCACAACCCCTTAGGGCTACAAGTCCAAAAAACGACAACCTCCCTAACCTTTTAGGGATTCCGGCTTTTCTTAAAATATGAAAGATAGACTAAGTTGGAAAGACTTACCACCGATTCTTTCAGTCAACGTTCCCCCTTAGTTCTTACTTGATTCTGATGCAGTTCTAAGCCCTCAAACGATAACAAAAGTCGAGCCTTCAGTGATCTCAGTATTCAGCTATGTCCCTAGGATAGTGTGGGAGTTTCAGTTTTTTGCAAAAGTGTTAAGAAAGATAAAATATGAGGGTTTTTACTTGTGGTATTTTCGACAGAAACCTAGGGTTTAAAGGTTGAGAGAATTGGCCAAAGATGATGAGAAAAATAAGAGATCTGGCTAGTGAAAAATCGGTACAAAGGAGTCAAGTTTTCGGGATTTCAGGATTTGAGGCAATCGGCTATAGTCTTAAAAATAATGGAAGGAAGGTGGTATAGAGTAGGGTGGTTGAAGGATTCGACTATGGGGAAAAGAAGAAGAAAAGAATAAGTGGATGGAGAGAAGAGAAAAAGAAAAGAAGAGGAGAATAGTCAGGAAACGGCACCACTTACCACTAATGCCGAATTTATACTGGCACTAACCCTAGCCGAAATTTTCCCCCTTAAGCATCCCTTGGCCGGCCAACTCTTGCTCCTCAAGAGTCCACCATTCGGCCAACACAGTTCACCCTAATCAGCTCCTAAATCCTCTCCCTGATCAGCTCCTAAATCCTCTCCCTTATCAGCTCCTAAATCTTCTCCAGACAGACTTTCACTTGGTTCACTCGCTTACCTTTTCTGTACATAAAAATTAATATCATTAATTTGCTTACCTTGTGACTCGAACCTTAGCCCTCCTTGGTCATCCACATGTCACCTCTAAAGCCCCTAAGTAGCGTCACATGCCATCTTACCACAGGCTTCCTTGTGTCCTCTTTTACCCAGTTAATACTTAAAAGCCCAGTTAACCAGAACCCCTTTTTCCCTATGGATTAAAATCACCTAAAATTACTGGATTTTAACCTAAGCTTGGGCCTTCTAGAGGCCCCCTATCATAATTAAACCTTCATCAAGCAGACAGAACACAAAATTTTAAATTTTACCAATCAGTCAAAGAATTCTCGAAAATTGGGGCGTTACAACAAGTGAGCGTTGGATCTAAAGGCAATGTAGGACCCTGCTTGAGCTTAGAGATATATTTATATCTGTTGATTTCCCCGATTGTACTAGGATTTAGTTTTTTCTTAAAGTTTTCCTTTATGTTTTTATTTGTGAACATATGAAACTAAATATAAGTACACCCTAAATTTTAAGTATATGAATATAGTCCAAGTTTGATTCATATTTTCTTAGTTTACAGGTTCATGCCCAAGATTTTAAATTTCTAAGATAGTGTTCGCCAAGGTTGCTGTGCAAGGTGCGAACCGTAGCAATTGGTGAACTTGTACATGGGAACCCTTAACAAATTTTGATATACAGAATAGGAGAAACCCTGTGAACTGTGTTTGCAGTATATAAACACATAGGGGTCATTCACGAAGACCTACCCTGTTTAAGGAAACTTACCCAATGAAAGACTTAGAATGAGTGAGCTAAGCAAGGGTACGAACCCCAATGTCAGATAGTTAAACTAATGTGTCTCACGGGGTATATTTTATTGCAAAATTGCAAAACTTAGGACTCGCATGTTCTTAATTCTCCTTATAAATAATTATGCCTTCAAGGTATGAGTAGTTAAGTTTTTACAAGTGATATAGGTTCGCATGTTATTACTGTTGTGTACCATAAAGCAAGCGATGTGAGTTCGCGAGCTTGTGTTTTCTTAAATCTAAACATGTTTTATGTTTTAAGTTGTGGTGTGTTTTGTTTAAATGGAGAGTCACTTAGGTGGCTAATGTGGCGATCCATAGCTCAAATTCGGTGATAGGACTGGGTATGAGGTGTTACACTGAAACTTTAATCCATCTAAATGCGTGATGGAGCTGGTTTGCATTTGGAGAGAAATTGCTCATATTGTGGATGGCAAGATGGTTTAAGATAAGATGGCATAATTATGTTCATTCACTGAGGATGTCCTTATACATTCTATTATGAACAAGCATCAAGTGAAAGTGTCGAGGACTCCATGGAAGTTCTTCGTCAATGGCGTGACAGATCGCCAGATAAAAAGTCATTGAACTTCATTTTAAATTAGTTGTATTTTATATATTATTTGAATGGTTTGGCTTGTACTCAGATTTTGGTTTTTAAAACTTTATTTTATGTTTAAGCATAGGATTTTATCATTATTGCATATTGGATTTGTTGTGAGGTTAGAAATTTGAGAATGAAATGAAATTTAAAGTTGGTTGTTGTCAGTGTCGCGACACACCTGGTTGTGGTCGTGACACTAATAATGGGAGAGATGTAAAGGCATATGATAAGTTCAAAGTCATGACACTAGATTGTCTATATGATAAGTTTAAAGTCACGACACTAGATTGTCTATGTCGCGACACCTACGACAAGATGAGTGAAAAGATGAGGTAAAAAATAGTAGTAGGGTCACAACATTGGGCTAGTGAAGTCACAACACAAGTTACAATTTACCTCCACTGTCACGACATCAAAGCATGGGTGTCGCGACTTCATGTCGGGTTTTTCGAGAAACACGTTTCTCAATCACGACCTAACCCAAGAAATACTTTAAACCCAACCAATTTTAACCCATTTTTTACATATTTTCCTTCAAGTTTTTAGTTTTCAACCTCTACATACTTTCCCTCTTCTATTTTCTCTCAACCTAGGGTTAGAAATTTTAGTTTTCTTCAAAAATATTACACTTGTTCAAATTTTTTTGTGCTTTCTTCCTTTAGTTTTCTTCAAATTTTAGCATCATTCTTCAAGATTGAAGTGACAACCAAGTAAGTTATGGTTAAAAATCATCTTATACTTATACAAAACTAAGGTTAAGGGTTACAAACTTTACATCTTAGTATGATTTCCTATATTCTTGAAAAAATCTATGTTGAATGAACATTTTGGGCTATTATTGAATAGTGTTCATATTTTTTGCATGCCTATAGTCATTCAAGGATTTGAGGGTTTTTGCATGAGTAGTTGATTTAGTGAACTAGTTTAAAAAAATGGTTTTTTATTAGTGTTTGGAATTTTGATTGTGAATCTAGTTGGTTAGAGTCTTATTTTATTGGAATATTATTGTTGGATTAAACTTAGTAGTTATATTAGTGGTAATGGCTCCTAAAGGCAAGAAAAAAGCTATGTAACAGCCCATACTCGACCCTACGTCTGGTTCTAGAGACGAGATGTCACCTTCATTTCTAGATCAACTACTATTTTATTTGCATATTAAAAAACAATTTTTACAAGTCATTAAGATCAATACTTATTGACAATATACTATTTAATCAAATATGGATTTTAAGCAAGCTTACAAAAACTCTTATGAAGAACCAACGTTGATTTGGGACTAAAATGTAAAAATTCATAAAGTACCATATTGGCATCGTGACATTAAAGGAATCGTGTCGTTAAAGGAATCACGTCGCAACATTGAAAGCTAGGGCCTGTGGTAGCAACTTCAACAAGGGATGTCACAACTTTGAGAAAAATAGTAAGTGTGTAACACCCTTAATCCGTATCCATTACCGGAATAAGGTTATGGAGCATCACCATAAAAACATAACCTAAAAACATTCATTTCCATACATTTCAATAATAATAGCATAATCCAATTATACACATACATATTGTCCCTTAATCAAGCCCTTGGGGCCTTAGAAACACTTTAGAAATGATTCGAGACTAAATTAGAAATAATTGGGACATTAAGGAAGAAGTTAGAAAAATTCAAACTGCAGGGGTCACACGGCCATGTAACAATTGAAATAGGGACACACGACCATGTCCCAGCCAGTGTCCTTGCCCGTGTAACTTTCTGACTTGGGTCACACAGCCAAGCCACAAGCCCATGTACCAAGTCGTGTAACTTTCGAAATGGCCTCACATGCCCATGTGCCGGGCCGTGTTCTAGGCCGTGTAACTGCCTGACTTGCAACCATTAAATCCTATAGAGGACACACAATTGTGTCGCATGGCTGTGTGTCACACACGGATGAGACAGCCATGCGACACACGCCTATGTCTTATGCCGTGTAGATAAGAAATTGGCCAAAATCAAGCCATTTCTTTTACCCATTCAATCATGTACACACAAGCCCTTTTACACATAATACCAAGGCATCAAACCTACTTAAAACATCCATGAAAATGATCAATTCACTAAACCATTAATCCATACAACCAATATGCCAATAAGGCACCTGAATCAGAAATATCAAATACACCCAAACATGTGCATAATTAACCATTCATCAACCATTCACATCTAACTTATTTCCATACCAAAACTTACCACACTTGACCACATTGAAGCTACACCAACATATACCAAAATGGTAATTCAAACATGCAACAACCTAGTAATTTCAACACCAACCATCAAGGCTTCAAAGTATCATAAGTATCACAAGTTTAAAGTAACATTTACATGCCATAAAATCAACTAGACATTAAACATAAGTTCACCTACACATGCCTTTATAACCTTAACCGAAACATCAAAATCTACCGATATAATCTTTGGATAGTGTGATAGATCTCCAACGAGCTTCCCGATCAAGCTTTTGATAATCTATAGAACATAGGAAAGAAAAACTACTTAAGCATATAATGCTTAGTAAGTTCGTAAATCATGAACAAAGCTTACCATTTCAATACAAAACCTTATAAACTAAACATGAATCAATCCAACATAAGCTTGGCGTAAGCCAAAGCATCATCAATAGCACAAGCTAGTATTTTAATACATAACTTAACAAAATCATCACATGGTAAAGTATAATACATGAACATAGCATAATTGAAACCTTAATTTCCATAATCTTGAATAAACATACATTGATTTCTAACATTTCATACCTTTCCATAAGTTCATAATATAGTTGATTGAAAGACTTACCATTCCTTCCCTTTACATACCTATTGAACCACTTAGAATAATATCGGATACGCGGAAAGCTCACACAAAGTGTGCTAAACATATGGTTGAAACCATTCCTTTTCATTTTCCTTTTCCTTTACATCATTGCTCACTCAAGCCATAAATGGGTCTACTCATACAAGCTGATGGTCTGAATCCAGCTACACAATGCCGCTCACACAAGTTGACGGGTATCTACAACAAATGTTGGAACTCAGCCATAAGTAGGATATTCAGGACCAGCACCCGAAACATGGTGACCCTAATGACATGTCATTTGTATCCTATATATTCCTAAGGTTAAAATGGGACTCGATAATTATCGTACGTCATTGGATTTTTGTTGTTTCATGATATGATAAATAACACAATAGCATGCATATATCAAATAATATTAATACGTTATTCAAACATACGAACTTACCTCGATTATAAAGACGTCGAAATAGAATCACTAATTTGAGACTTTATCTTTTCCTTGATCTAGATCTATACGAGGCTTATCTTGATTTAAATAAGAAAAGTTCAATCTATTTAATACACATACTAATCAATTTAGTCCAAAAATTCACACTTTTCAAATTTACATTTTTACCCTAATATTTTAACTTCTTTACAATTTAGTCCTTAAACTCGTAAATGGAAATTTATGCAATTTCATCCACATACCATGCTAGCCAATTTAACTAGGGACTCATACCAACCCACGGAAACCATCATTTCATGAATTTATCATGGTAATTTACTACTTTTACAAATAGGTCCCTAAATGAAAATTTCATCAAAAATCACTTTACAAATGTTATTTATTTAACAACAAAGACTAATAATCTCTCATAAAACTTCATAAATCAAGTAAGAATATTCATGGAAAAACCCTAAACCTTTAACAGTTTTTAAAATTAGTCCTTAGGCTAGCTAGATTAAGCTACAACGACTTCAAAAACATAAAAATCATTAAAAACGGAATAAAAAATCACTTACATGCAGCCTT
Source organism: Gossypium longicalyx (assembly GCA_025698465.1). Lineage (NCBI taxonomy): Eukaryota > Viridiplantae > Streptophyta > Magnoliopsida > Malvales > Malvaceae > Gossypium > Gossypium longicalyx. Next base: position 44,220,213 of record CM047007.1, on the reverse strand, counting down.
AGGACATGGCCAAACCTTCAAGCTCTTTTTAATGGTGTTTTTCTAGTTTATTTTCGGTGGAGATGATGAACTAAAAGATGATACTTTAGTTTTCTTAATTTTTACCTTAACATATTTATTAAGTTACATAATTAACCTTAGTAATTAACCTTTAAATCACTTAATAATGTGTCCATATTTGTCCACTCATAAGAATAATGGTCTAATTACCATTTAAATCTTTTAACAAATTAATTTCATAGCTAAAAGATACTTTTAACTACTAGCACTCCACTTTTGCATTTTTTTCAATTTAGTCCTTTTTACAAAATTAAGCATGCAAACATTAAAATTTCTTAACGAAATTTTTATACGAAACTACTAATGTACCATAGACATTATAATAATAAAATAAATATTTTCATGTCAAATTTGTGGCTCCAAAACCACTATTTCGGTTTCACTAAAAATGGGCTATTACAAAGTGTCATTGTGACCATGGAACAATGTAACATCGCGACATTACATTCTAGTGAACTCATATCACGGGCTGGAGGTCTGTGGTCGAGATGCCACTTATTGGAGAGTTCACGTCACCACGACATGCAACTATGGTCGCAACGTCACCTACTTGAACCACAACATCTTATAGTTTAACACCCCTAACCCATCTATATTGCCGAATTAGGGTTACAGAGCATTACGGCACAATCAAAAACATTTAAACCTTTTACCATTAAAAAAATTAATTACGGCACAATCAAAAACATTTAAACCTTTTACCATTAAAAAAATTAATCACATCATAAACCATTCATCCACATGCACATTGTCCCTAAATCGAGCCCTCAAGGCCCTAAAAATAGCTTACAAGCAATTTAGGACCAATTTGAAACAAATTAGAAAGTTTAGGAAGAAGATGCAAAATTTGCAAAACATGGGTCACATTGCTGTGTGGCTAAGCCATGTGCCTCAAATGGCTAAGACACATGCCCGTGTCTCGGTCTATGTAACCTCCGAACTAGGGACACACGGACGTGTCCCAGGCCGTGTCCTCACTCGTGTAACTCCCTCAATAAGATCACACGGCCGTGTCACATGCCCATGTGTCAGGCCGTGTAACTCACTGTCTTACACCTTAAAGAAATCATCAGATGACACATGGCCCTGTCATCAGAATATGTCTCACACGACAGAGTCACACGCCCGTGTCTCAGGCCGTGCGGACCCAAATTTACCTAAAATCAAACCATTTCCAAAACCATTTCATGCATAACTATATAAACAATTTCTGCACACAATCAAGGGGTTTAACACCATTTAAACACCATTCAAACTTGCATAAACATACCATTTCAAGCATCCAAATTACTTAACCAATATGTCATTCAAAGACACCACAAACATACCAAAACAGAACATGCCAACATAAGTCAACATTACCTTATTTCAAGCATCATAATCTAACTTAATTCCATATCAAAACATATCCAAATTTATCCATTCTCAACCATTACAAACCTACCAAAAGACCATACCTTTGAATAACTAAAAGTGGTTATGTAACACCCCTCGCCCGTATCTAATACCGGGACAGTGTTCAAGGTGTTACCTTTCTTGACTCAACCAACTATACAAAACCGGGCCATAAAAAATTTCAACAATTTAAAAACTTCTCTTTTCTCATGCAATCTATCTCATATACAGACTTACGAGGCCCAAATCATACATCTGGGGTGGTTTAGAACCCAACCAAGAACTCATGAAAAACTTAGATAAGTTTCATGCATCAAGACTCCACACGCCGTGTGGATATAGAACACACGACCGTGTGCTAGGGACACGCCCATATCCTAAACCCGTGTCTAAAAACCTGGGCATTCTTCCAAAACCACAAGGCCCAAGCACACACATGTGCCCTATAACTATGTCCTTCACACGGTCGAGAAACACGGCCGTGTCTCTTGCCCGTGTACTACTAGCATGCATACTGACTTTATGGCAAGGCCTGGGCACACGCCCGTGTGGCTTGCCCGTGTACTAAAATGACTTTAAAGTTTTAAGTGCAGGGGACGCACGGCAACAACACACACCCATGAGCCTGAGTCGTGTGTCACACACGGCCTAGACACACGCCCGTGTTGTAATGCCCCGTACCCGAGACCGTCGCTAGAGTCGAGCATGAGGTGCTATTAAACTTAATTTCATCAATTAAACAGCTTAAACAATTTATTTTTAAAATTTCCAGTCAAGCTGGCTAACTGTGTCACAGTCACATAAAAATTCATATCTCGAGTTTCAAAACTCGAAATCCAATTCTGTTAATTTTCCCTGAAGCTAGACTCCTATATATATATTTACTAATTGTTTTTTAGAATTTTTAGTCGGACCAATTAGTACAGTTTATTAGTTAAAAGTGTACCCTGTTTCTGCATTCAACTGCTTTGACCTCTGTTCAGTACGAACCACTTTTCTCTTTGTATAGAGTCTCAATTACTATTTAATTTGTTTCTATTGAAACTAGACTCTATAAGGAACCTGTACATATAAAGCATGACTTCTAACTATTTTTATACAGTTTATGGTGAATTTCCAAAATCAGAACAGGGGATCTAGAAATCGCTCTGGCCCTGCTTCACAAAAATTTAAACATCTCATAGAATATCCTTCATATACCTGTTTTGTTCCATCCATATGAAAATAGACTTATTAAGATTAAATTCTATAACTTATTCATCATTTAAGTCCATTTCTACTATTTTTAGTGATTTTTCAAATTTACATCATTGCTGCAGCAATATTCTGTTTTATAGCAAATTTTACTTTACTATAAATTTTCATGGACTAAATAGCATTTTAAACATACATGGTATCAAATATGATTTAGGTTGGCCATTCCAATGGCTAATCATTCACAAACTCTTTTCTTGCCAAAGCATAATCATATCATAAGATCATTTACACAAAGTGAGTATTTTTCCATACATGCCACATTCAAGATACATAAGCCATTTTACCAATTTAGGCCTTCGGATAGTGTGAACGAGTCTTCGACCTATCCCGATTCTCAAGCCGGTTTGTCAAAACTATAATGAAGGAAAAGGAAGGAGTAAGCATAAATGCTTAGTAAGTTCACATGCAAATAGTAAGTAACATAATCATGCAATTCCACATAAAAACATCATTTGCATAAACAACACCAAGATATTCATGTTACATTTGCATTTAATATCATGCTACGATTTCATCATACCTGTCAAATTTTCTCATTTACCACACTTACCAACATGTCACCTTCGTTTTAGGCATTCTCCTTATTCTCTTAAGATTCACCCGTTGAACACATCGGAATATAATTCGAATACACAGAAAGTTTGTACATAAGTGCCACATATGTAGCCATGCTACCATGTAACCCGCCCATAAGCGAACTCGGACTCAACTCAATAAGCTCGGGCGTTCGCATCCATAAGTGAACTCGGACTCAAATCAACGAGCTCGAATGCCTAGTTACATCTCACGAACTCGGACTCAACTCAACGAGTTTGGACATTTGCATCCATAAGTGAACTCGGACTGAACTCAACGAGTTCAGATGCCCAACCATACTAGTGACATGTCACTTGTATTCTAATCTATTCCCAAGGTTCAAACGAGCTTTTTCCTCGATTACACATCTTTTCCGTCTTCCACGGAACATCGAAACCGATACTCGGTAGCAATTCATAATTTACATATTATTCAATAATAACCATAAAGCATAATATTTCATGATATTAATCATCATATCACATAAATAACATTAAATTACTTAAAATGACAATTATGTTACTACATTTACACATGAACTTACCTTGATACAAAATATTAGCAATCAAGCCTATTCCTCGTAAACTTTGTTTTTCCCTCGATCACGACTTGAATCTCGTTTCTCTTGATCTATAATGCCAAATTAATCTTATTTAATACAAACATTCATCAAAACAGCCCCAAATACGAACTTTGGCAAAGTTACCATTTTGTCCCTAAACTTTTGCAAAATTACACTTTTGCCCCTAGGCTTGGGAATTAAACTTCATCCCATTTTCTTATGTTTTATGACATGCTGATCATTTTCCCCTTCTATGGTAACATCAAATTCTCATTCTAACATGTACTTATAACTATTAGGTATTTTTACCGATTAAGCCCTTTTTCTCGTTTTCACTTAAAACCGAGTAGCACAAGTTGTCTAGCATAATTTAAAACCTCATATTCTATCATAAAACACCAAAATACACAAATTTCAACTATGGGTATTTTTCCAAATATGAACCCTAGGTTGAATTATTGCTAGCATAAGCTAAATCGAGCTATCGGGATTTCAAAAATGTAAAGAACATTAAAAACGGGGCTTGGAATCACTTACTATGGAGCTTGGAAGCTTGAAACAAACCCTAGCTATGGAGAACCCTTTAATTTTCGTCCTAATGAAGAAGATGGACATATTTTGCCATATTTTTCCTTTTTCTAATCTTTTAATTACCAAATGACCAAAATACCCTTAATACCTTTCTTTGAAAATTTTCATGTACAAGCCCATTTTTGTCCAAAATTTTAGAAATTGGTAAAATTTCTATTTAAGACCTCCTCATTAATATTCCAAATTAATTTCATACTAAAAACTTCTAGAATGCAAGTTTTGCAAATTATTCAATTTAGTCCCTAATTTCAACTTAAGCACTTTATGCATAGAATTTCGTCACAAAATTTTCACACAATCATGCAATCATATCATAAACCTCAAAATAATTATAAAATAATTATTTTTATCTTGAATTTTTGGTCACGAAACCACTATTCTGATTAGGCCCTAAATCGGGATATTACACGTGTGTCTTACTCGTGTGGATAAACTAGGCTATCTTCCAAGCCATTTTGTCACCCATTTTTGGACAACCTACACAAGATCATTTCAATATACAAATTTCATCCTAATGGACACCAATTCATCCATAGAAAGAACATTGTATACATTCATCAAAGTGAATAGTAGCTATTATTCCCGGCTTATTACAACATGAAGGGCTTTTGACTTGAGCCAAAATACATAAATAATTCTCTTAATCCAACATCCTAGTCTAGTCCTATACATGCCACCTTCAAAAATATAAATCAAGCTATACCGAGTATTGCGGTTGATAGTGTGATTCATATCTCTAACTTTAAGGGATCCTTAAGCTAGCTTGGTGACACTGAAAGAAAAAGGAAAGGAAAGGGAGTAAGCATAAAGCTTAGTAAGTTGCATATAAATAACTATACAACAATCTCACCATTTACCATTATGCTTATAGCTCAAAGGTAAACATAACTTAGCTTACTCATTATCATCTACTTGAGTCTCATTTTCTAAATTTAAGCTCGTTTCTCATGCTTATCATATAGGTACCTGTAACACTCACAACATGATCATCCTTTCTTTATCAAAATTGAACTATAACTTTCACCATCGAACCGTTGGAATACTACTGGATATTCCATGAACCTTCAACATGGGATATATTGCTGATGCCATGTCCCAGACATGGTCTTACACAGGCTCTCATATATGCGTGCTGATGCATGTCCCAGACATGTCTTACACTAGCACAACTCTTAGCCGATGCGTGTCCCAGACACGTCTTACACTGGCTATCTTTGTCGAGGCCGATGCATGTCCCAGACATGTCTTACTCTAGTGCTCATCTCTGTGCCGATGCCATGTCCCAGAAATGGTCTTACACTGGCTCTCATAATGTGGCCGAAGCATGTCCCAGACATGTCTTACACTGGTGCACAAATCACCCAATGTCTTGGCACAAATATCCAGTTCATATCCTGAGGTTTCAACGGGATATTTCTACTATCTCAATATTACAAGGCATTCTCAATTTATAACATAACCACTCGTACAATATCAATTCAATGACAATATGAATACAAGTATTAACAGTGTAGTGCATTATTTACGTAAAACTTACCTCGGTTTATAAAAAGTACTTGACTAGTCGGCTTACTCAGATTGCTTGGCTTTTCTCCGATCTAGGCTCGGTTTTGGAAAATCTTGATCTATAATAATAGCATACATCCATTTAGTCACTAAACACAATTAGGCATTCATAAATTCACAACTTTGGTAAAATGACCATTTTGCCCTTAGCCCTTGGCAAAATGACCATTTTGCCCCTATGCCTGAAAATCAATTTTTATCGAATTTCCTCATATTTCAAGCCTAGCTAAACTCTTTTTACTACTATGGCAATCCCGAATTCTCACTATTTCACACACTAATGACCTATTTTGCAACTTATGCAAAATAGTCCTTTTAGGTGTTTTCATGCTAACACCTTTCACAAAAGTTGTTTATAACACAACTAGGACTCATATTCTTCCATAAAAAATCAGCATATAACACAAATACATCCATGGCAAAATCCTAAACTCTTGACTATTTTGTAAGATATCACCCTCATTTGAAAGCTTATGCTTCAAGGGTCTCAAAAATATAAAAATCTTGAAGAAAACTCATTAAAATCACTTACTTATGAGTGCTTTAAGTTGCTACAGATTTTTGAGCTTTCAAACCTCTATTTTGGCTAATATTTTCGATGATAGAGAAGAAAATGAGAAGGTGAAATCATCTTTTTCTTATTTATTCCTATTTTAGTCAAATTAGCCACCAAACCCAACCAAACTTGGACTTTTTGACCAATTTGTCTCCCATGGCTGGCCAAGCTCTCTAAAAAGGGTCTAATTACCCTTTAAATACTCCAAACTTTGAGTCTCAAGCTATTTAACACATTTGGGTACTAAAATGCAACTTTTGCCTTTCATCCAATTTAGTCCTTTATCGTAATCGGGCTTGAAAACATTAAAAATTAACTCACCAAAATTTTCATGCACTAATATAATAGTACCACAACCTCATAAAAATAATAAAAATAATTTTTCTATCTTCGGATTTGTGGTCCCGAGACCACTGTTTCGACGAGGCCCTAAATATGGTTATTACATTTCTCCCCCTTAGGGATTTTTGTCCTCGAAAATCTTACCGGTGAATAAGTTTGGATAATGTTCTCTCAGAGACTCCTCGGGTTCCCATGTGGTTTCCTCGACCTCATGTCTATGCCACAAAACCTTTACAAGCAGTATACTTTTATTTCTTAACTGTTTGACCTCTCGAGCTAATATATTGATTGGTTCCTCACCATACGTCATATCTGGGAGAATCTCAACTTCAGTTGGTGCAATTATATGCGAAGGGTCTGATCTGTATCGGCATAGCATGGATACGTGAAATACGTCGTGAATATTTTCTAACTCTAGAAGCAACCTTAAACGGTAGGCAACGGGCCCTACTCTCTCGGTAACCTCATAAGGTCCTATAAAACGAGGACTCAACTTGCCTTTTCTACCAAATCTGAGGACTTTCCTCCACGGGGAAACTTTCAAAAATACCTTATCCCCGACTTCAAACTCAATCTCCCTTCGTTTCAAATTCGCGTAGGATTTTTGTCTATCTGAGATGGCTTTCAAACAGTCACAAATCACCTTAACTTTTTCCTCAGCCTCTTTAATCAAATCAACCTCGTGAATCTGACTCTCTCTCAACTTCGAGCGTTCGGTACTTTCGCCCGTAGGCGCCATTTTTAGACTCGACTGATAGCTATTGTTGTAGGCGAATTCAACTAATGGTAAGTGTTTTTCCCAACTTCCTTGGAACTCGAGAACACAACACCTCAACATGTCCTCTAAGATTTGTATTACTCTTTCAGATTATTCGTCAGTTTGTGGATGAAATGCCGTACTGAAACTCAACTTGGTTCCTAAAGCTTCTTGTAACTTCTTCCAAAACCTCAAGGTAAACCTCGAGTCTCGATCAGATACAATTGATAACGGCACACCATGAAGCCTTACAATCTCAGAAACATACATGTCGGCCAACTTTTCAAGGGAGTAGTCGGCACACACCGGTATGAAGTGTGCCGACTTAGTGAGTCTATCAACAATAGCCCATACTACATCTTTCTTTTTTGGGGTTAGAGGCAAACTAGTCATGAAGTCCATGGTGATACGATCCCATTTCTACTCGGGAATCATAATAGGTTAAAGTAAACCCGAAGGCACTTGATGTTCAGCCTTTACTTGTTGACGCACTAGGCACTTAGATACGAACTCATAAATATCTCTTTTCATACTCGACCACCAATACATTTTCTTAAGGTCGTTGTACATTTTCACACTACTCGGGTGAATTGACGAACAACCACTATGTGCCTCTCGCAAAATCTTCTGAATGAGCTCACTATCTTTGGGTACACAAACTCTATCTTTGAACATTATACACCCATCAGTACTAACACGAAAATCTGACTCAATCTCTGATTCACATTGAGTTCTCTTAGCTTGTAGTTTCTCGTCATCTTTCTGAGCATCACAAATTTCATGAAGAAAAGTTAGTCTGGCTCTTAACTCTGCTATGATCGATCCATCACTAGATATAATCAACTGAGTGTTCAAGACTTTCATAGCAAACAACGACTTTCTACTCAAAGTATCGGCGACTACGTTCGCCTTTCCTGGATGGTAGTCAATGATCAACACATAATCATTTATTAGCTCTAACCATCATCGTCGCCTCAAATTCAATTCTTTCTGAGTCATTAAATACTTTAGACTCTTCTGATCGGTAAATACTCTACATTTCTCCTCATACAAATGGTGTCGCCAAATCTTTAGGGCTAACACTACAGTTGCTAGCTCTAAGTCATGGGTGGGATAATTTCTCTCGTGAGGTTTTAGCTGTCTCGAGGTATAGGCTATAACTTTATCTTCTTGCATGAGTACACACCCCAAACCATTTAGGGAGGCGTCACTATAAATTACAAATTCTTTACCCGAATCTGGTTGTACTAAAATTGGGGCTTCGGTCAACAAAGCCTTTAACTTCTCGAAGCTATGTTGGCACTCTTCTGTCCATTCAAACTTGACATCTTTCTGCAGTAGCCTCGTTATCGGTGTAGTTATCATGGAGAATCCATTTACAAATCGTCTATAGTATCCTGTTAGCCCCAGAAAACTACGAACCTCTGTTACATTCTTTGGCAGTTTCCATTCCACAATAGCTGAGATCTTACTTGGGTCAACTCTGATCCCGTCACCCGACACAATATATCCTAGAAACCCAGCCTCTTTGAGCCAAAACTCGCTCTTACTAAACTTGGCATAAAGTTGCTTATCCCTTAAGATCTGTAACACAGTTCTCAAATGCTCCGCGTGCTCATTCTCGTTACGCGAATAAACCAAGATGTCATCAATAAAAATGACGACGAACCTATCCAAATATAGTCGGAAGATACGGTTCATCAAGTCCATAAATACCGCTGGGGCATTTGTCAATACAAAAGGCACAACAAGAAACTCATAATGCCCATATCTTGTCCGAAAAGTAGTCTTCGATACATCATGTCCTTGACTCTTAACTGGTAGTAGCCCGATCTTAACTCTATCTTAGAGAACACAGTGGCTCCACTCAATTGATCGAAGAGATCATCGATCCTCGGTAAGGGATACTTGTTCTTTACTGTCACCTTGTTAAGCTGTCTGTAGTCGATACATAACCTCATCGACCCGTTCTTCTTTTTCACAAAAAGCCCTGGAACACCCCACGGTGAATAACTCGGTCTAGCAAAACCTTTGTATGTTAACTCTTGCAACTGCACTTTCAACTCCTTTAACTCGGTGGGGGCCATCTTATAAGGTGTAATCGAGATTGGTGTCATACCGGGAGCTAACTCGATACCAAACTCAACCACCCTCTCTGGGGTAACCCTGGTAACTCCTCCGAAAAGACGTCTATAAACTCACAAACCACTGATACTAACTCAATCTTTGACTCGGACACTTGGGTATTCAGCACAAAAGTTAGATAAGCTTTATAACCTTTTCTCAAATATCTTTCGGCTGCTAAAGATGATACTATCACAGACAAGTTATCCGACTTATCTGGCCTAACTCGAAGAACATTTTCATCCTCACATCTTAACTTAATTACTTTTCTCCCACAGTCTACTACAACGCCATGGGAGGTCAACCAATCCATCCCAAGAATTACATCGAATTCATTAAACGGAAACAACATCAAGTTGGCCGAAAAACAATGGCTTCTAATCACCAAAGGACAATTTTTACATACTCGATCCACTAATACATGCTTGCCTAACGAGTTAGACACTTTTATTACAAACTTATTGGACTCTACTAACATGTTTATACGAGGTATTAATTCCATACATATGTAAGAGTGGGTAGATCCCAGGTCAATTAAAGCAACAACAGTTATATCATGAATAAAAAAGGTACCCGTGATCACGTCTGGAGACTCTGCCTCTTCTCGGGCTCATATAGCATAGGTCCTGGCTGGCGTTTTGCCTTCAAATTTTATCACGACCTCTCTTAGTGCACCTCTACTACTATTCCCACTCTCGGGGTTTCTTTGAGGCCTATCCCTCAAGGGAGCACTGCTTGCTTTCACCTCTTGTTTTCCCTTTCTCTAGTCCATCTCAGGGCACTCGTGGATAAAGTGGTCAAGTGAACCACACTTGAAACAGTCCCTCTCGCTTATTCAGCATTCACCCAAGTGACGTCTTCCACATTGCGAACACTCTGGCCTATTTGGCCGAGCACTACCAACACTTGCCACTAAAGTAGTTTGGGCTTTAGATGCCATGTTCTGTTGATTCTTGTTTCTCTTCGAATATCCAACTGAAGTATTCAATTGGTTAGTAAACTCTTTTGACCTCTTGGAGGAGGATTGATGCGTCTTCCCTATCTGTCTTCTCTTAAAATCTCGCAACTCAATGGCCGCCTTCCTTCTCTCCTTCACTAGCTCTTCTGCTTTACATGCTCTCTCAACGAGCATCACAAATTCTCTTAGCTCTAGGATGCTCACAAACACTCAAATGTCTTCATTGAGGCCATCCTCAAACCTCTTACACATAGCAGCTTCAGTGGATACGCATTCTCACGCATACTTGCTGAGTTTTACAAACTCCCGCTCATATTCTATCACGGTCTTATCACCTTGCTTCAACTCTAAAAATTCCTTTCTTTTTTGGCTCATAAACCTCTGGCTAATATACTTCTTTTGAAACTCTTCTTGGAAGAATTCCCAAGTCACTCTTTCTCTCGGTACTACAGACACGAGAGTGTTCCACCACTGATAAGTTGAGTCTCGTAAAAGTTACACGGCACACTTCACGTACTCTTCAGGCGTGCATGATAGCTTATCGAGTACCCTCATAGTATTTTGTAGCCAAAACTCCGCTCTCTCCGGGTCATCATCTACACTAGCCTGAAATTCCTCGACCCTTTGCTTTTCGATCATGTCTACTGGAGGCTTCTCTCATCTGAACACATCCGCACCTTGCAGAGCTATCGGGGTGTATTGAGGAAAAGAAAGAGGTAGGGGTGGTGGCGTGTTTGGGTTCGCACGAATGAACTCTGTATACCAAGCATCCATCATTCGGAGGTAGGCTTCCCTAGCCCCTCCACCTTGGCCCACACTTACGGGCTTACTCTCTATCGACGCGGTCCTTTCTGCGGGAGCCGGCGCATTACTTTCCATGTCATCCGCCTTGGTTTTATCAGGATCCATTACTATAATAATCTCAATTTATAATCGTCAGGAAGCGTCACACTATCAATATGCATATACATGGCATGTATAGCTAGACTCGTACTCTGGCTAGTTCAGTCTTAGAATTAACTAAACCATGCTCTGATACCACTAAATGTAACACTCCTCGCCTGTATCCGATGCCGGGACAGGGTTCAAGGTGTTACCTTTCTTGACTCAACTAACTATACAAAACCGAGCCATAAAAAATTTCAACAATTTAAAAACTTCTCTTTTCTCATGCAATCTATCTCATATACGGACTTAGGATGCCCAAATCATACATCTGGGGTGGTTCAGAACCCAACCGAGAACTCATGAAAAACTTAGAAAAGCTTCATGCATCAAGACTCCACATGCCCGTGTGGATATAGAACACACGGCCGTGTGCTAGGGACATGCCCATACCCTAAGCCCGTGTCTAAAAACTTGGGCATTCTGCCAATACCACACGGCCCAAGCACACACCTGTGCCCTATAACCGTGTCCTTCACACGGCCGTGTCTCTTACCCGTGTACTACTAGCATGCATACTAACTTTATGACACGGCCTAGGCACACGCCCGTGTGGCTTGCCCGTGTACTAAAATGACTTTAAAGTTTTAAGTGCAGGGGATGCACGGCCACAACACAAACCCATGGGCCTAAGCCGTATTTCACACACGGCCTAGACACACACCCGTGTGTCTTACCCATGTGGACAAACTAGGCTATCTTCCAAGCCATTTTGTCACCCATTTTTGCACAACCTACACAAGATCATTTCAATATAAAAATTTCATCATAATAGACACCAAATCATCCATAGAAAGAACATTGTACACATTCATCAAAGTGAATAATAGCCATTATTTTAGGCTTGATACAAAATGAAGGACTTTTGACTTGAGCCAAAATACATAAATAATTCTCTTAATCCAACATCCGAGTCTAGCCCTATACATGCCACCTTCAAAAATATAAATCAAGCTATACCGAGTATTGCGGCTGATAGTGTGATTGATATCTCTAACTTTAAGGGATCCTTAAGCTAGCTTGGTGACACTGAAAGAAAAAGGAAAGGAAAGGGAGTAAGCATAAAGCTTAGTAAGTTGCATATAAATAACTATACAACAATCTCACCATTTACCATCATGCTTATAGCTCAAAGGTAAACGTAACTTAATTTACTCATTATCATCTACTCGAGTCTCATTTTCTAAATTTAAGCTCGTTTCTCATGCTTATCATATAGGTACCTGTAACACTCACAACATGATCATCCTTTCTTTATCAAAATTGAACTATAACTTTCACCATTGAACCGTTGGAATACTACTGCATATTCCATGAACATTCAACATGGGATATATTGTCGATGTCATGTTCCAGACATGGTCTTACACTGGCTCTCATATATGCATGCTGATGCATGTCCCAGACATGTCTTACACAAGCACAACTCTTAGCCGATGCGTGTCCCAGACACGTCTTACATTGGCTATCTCCGTCAAGGCCGATGCATGTCCCAGACATGTCTTACTCTAGCACTTATCTCAATGCCGATGCCATGTCTCAGACATGGTCTTACAATGGCTCTCATAATGTGGCCGAAGCATGTCCCAGACATGTCTTACACTGGCGCACAAATCACCCAATGTCTTGGCACAAATATCCAGTTCATATCTTGAGGTTTCAACAGGATATTTCTACTATCTCAATATTACAAAGCATTCTCAATTTATAACTTAACCACTCGTACAATATCAATTCAATGACAATATGAATACAAGTATTAACAGTGTGGTGCATTATTTACATACAACTTACCTCGATTTACAAAAAGTACTTGACTAGTCGGCTTATTCGGATTGCTTGGCTTTTCCCCGGTCTAGGCTCGATTTTGGAAAATTTTGATCTATAATAATAATATACATCCATTTAGTCACTAAACACAATTAGGCATTCATAAATTCACAACTTTGGTAAAATGACCATTTTGCCCCTAGGCCTTGGCAAAATGACCATTTTCCCCTATGCCCGAAGATCAATCTTTATTTAATTTCCTCATATTTCAAGCCTATCTAAACTCTTTTTACTACTATGGCAATCCCAAATTCTCACTATTTCACACACTACCACCTATTTTGCAACTTATGCAAAATAGTCCTTTTAGGCGTTTTCATGCTAACACCTTTCACAAAAGTTATTTATAACACAACTAGGACTCATATTCTTCCATAAAAACTCAGCATATAACACAAATACATCCATGGAAAAATCCTAAACTCTTGACTAATTTGTAAGATATCACCCTCATTTGAAAGCTTATGCTTCAAGGGTTTCAAAAACATAAAAATCTTGATGAAAACTCATTAAAATCACTTACTTATGAGTGATTTAAGTTGCTGTAGATTTTTGAGCTTTTAAACCTCTATTTTGGCTGATATTTTCGGTGATAGAGAAGAAAATGAGAAGGTGATATCATTTTTTTCTTATTTATTCCTATTTAGTCAAATTAGCCACCAAACCCAACCAAACTTGGACTTTTTGACTAATTTGTCTCCCATGGCCGGCCAAGCACTCTAAAAAGGGTCTAATTGCCCTTTAAATACTCCAAATTTTGAATCTTAAGCTATTTAACACAATTGGGTACTAAAATATAACTTTTACTCTTTATGCAATTTAGTTCTTTATCACAATCGGGCTTGAAAACATTAAAATTAACTCACCAAATTTTTCATGCACTAATATAATACTACCACAACCTCATAAAAATAAAATAAAAATAAAAATAAATTTTCTATCTTCATATTTGTGGTCTCGAGACCACTATTCTGACTAGGCCCTAAATCGAGTTATTACAGGTTAAGATGACTTTACTTAACTTGCATTACAAGTCCATCATGTAACATAAACTTCAAAAACACAAGCATAATAAAACAAGCATTAATACTACCATGAGCCATCAATACAATAGACCTATACATGATAATTTAGCTCATAAATGAACTTAACCATGTCTTAAGTAATCATTTTCAATTCATTATCAACATGCCAAGATAACTTTAAAAACAAGCAAATCAAAGTAACCAATATCACATAACTTGATAATGCATCGAAACGTACCAAAACAAACAAGCTATCCAAAGCTTATACATGCCAAAATACTATTAACACATAATACCATCACAAAGCACCCTGTAACAGCCCAATTTAGACCTTAATTGGAACAGTGGTTTTAGGACCACGAAACTGAGTTAGAAAAATATTTTAAAATTATTTTCTGTGTTTATTTTGTGTGAACTAATATCTGTGAAATTTTTGTGATTTAATTTTGTCGTTTGAATGTTTTATTAAATAAAAGAACTTAATCGTGTAAATTAAAAATTGGGTAGTTTAATGTATAAGGGCCAAAATGCTATTGGCTTTTAAAATGGAAGCCTTTATGTTGCAATTTTCCCATAAATTATAAAGTGGACGGCAATAGGTTTATATTATAAGGTTTTGATATAAATTAATTAAGGTTAGTTTAGTAAACTAATATTATAAACTATTATAATATAACATAGATCATAAAAATAAAATAATAAGCCAAGTTCATATTATGTTCTTTTCACCGAAACCAAAATAAGAAAGAAAAAAAGAAAAGAAAAGAAAACCTAGTTCGGCCATAGTCAAGCTCAATCAAGGAATGTAGCTAGTTCGATTTTTGATAATTTTTACGTTTTTGAGATCGTTGCTTCGAGTACTACAAAACCCATGCTTAAATTTTTTATTTTGATGAATATTTTGAGTTATGCCATTGATCAGAGCTTGTGATTTTTGTTGTTTGATGATGAAAAATGGAATATATGTTTTAGATTAACATGTTTTGTATTGGAGTTTTTGATGATTTTGAGTAATTAGAACCAAATTGCAAAAATAATAATTTGAGGGACTAAAATGTGAAATAAATGAAATAAATGGACTTGTATGAGTATGGGTAAAATTCGGCCTAACATGGGTATATTGAAATTATGTATATTTTGTGTTTTGTGCAATAGGGACTAAATTGTGAAAAGTGTAAATATTAGGGGAAAATGGTAATTTACCCATTTTTGTGTTTTTGGACTAAATTGAATGAAAATATGTTTGAATGAGTTTAATTTGAATATGTTTAGATCAAGAACCAAAGAAATCAGATTTGGATCGGGGGAAAACAAAAGTTGTCCACTAGTTGCCCTCTTCCGTTTTGTATCGTCTGAGGCAAGTTTATAAGCAAGTAGACGTACTTAATTATAATTATGTGCAAATTATACTTGCTGAAATGAAATATGTGATTTTAATTATGCATTGGCCGAATGTGAGTAAGCTTGAATTGTAACACCCCTTACCCAAGACTGTCGCCGGAGTCGAGCACGAGGCGTTATCGGACTTAGCTTACTAATTCGGGATATAAAAATTTGATTTTAAAATTAATTTAGTTTCATTCATTCAATATGTCCTTAAAAAGGGTCCTCGAGACCCTAAAACATGAAATTGAAACGGTTCGGGAGCAAACCGGAATCAATAAAAATTTTCCGATTACTTAAACAAATCAAAAGAATTTATTTCATCTTTCATAAATAAACTGTCCATCTACGTTATAGTCACTAAATAAATCATAACTCGAGTTATGAAACTTGAAATTAAAATCCGTAAATTTTCTCTAAAACTAGACTCATATATCTTCTTGACAAAACTATAAAAAGAAGGAAAATAAAGGGGGTAAGCATTAAGCTTAGTAAGTTTGCATGCAAATAAATAACAACATTCATAAGAATTATCTTACTACTTGGCATGATACTACTTAATGCAACTTCATTAATTGTCATAGACATATTTTAAACTTCTTCACTTGCTCACTTACTTAAATACTTACTTACTTAATCAAATTTATTAATACATTTTACTTACCTTTTTCCTTATCAAGCATACATGAACATTATATACTTACCTTTGCTCTTCTAGCATGAACTTGTCTCACCTTTTTAGCATAACTCGTCTTACCTTACCTTACCTTGATATTCTCTTCAAATTTTCCCGTTGCACCACTTGGAATACTAAGGATACATGGGTACCTTACCATTTCCATGACTTGTCATGGTCTTACGCGGTAGCCTTTTGAAACTTACCATTGCCATGTCTTGAGATGGTCTTACATGGTATCCTTGCCTTATGAACTCACCAATGCCATACCTTGGCATGGTCTTACATGGGACGTTTGACTTACAGTAACTTATCAATCCCATGTCTTGACATGGTCTTACATGATTTCCTTGCCTTAGAAACCTTACCAATTGCCATGCCTTGGTATGGTCTTACATGGTATCCTTAAACCCTAATGCCATGACATTTGTATCCTATACATTCCTACGGTTCAATTGGGACTTTCTGAAATTACTTCTCCGTCAATTCATACTTGAGTCTTCTTTGAATAATTTCATAAAATAAATATACACATGCTGGAAATTAACAACATTAACATAAAATAATATAATATTGCATTTATTTACCGCAAACTTACCCCGAAACAAAATACGATCAACTATATCGATTTAGTCCACTATCTTTTTCTTTCCCCGGTCTAACTCTGGATTTGGTTCTTCTTGATCTATAATAACAAATTTAGCTTATTTAATACTCACATTTATTAAAACAGTCCTTGACTCAAACTTTGGCAAAATTACATTTTTACCCCTAAATTTTTACATATTTACACTTTTTCCCCAAAGCTCAAAAATTAAAATTCATCCTATTTTCTTATGTTTTAAGACATGCTGATCATTTTTCCTTTCTATGGAAACATCAAATTCTCACTCTAACATGTGCATATGAACATTAGGTATTTTTACCGATTATGTCGTTTTACTTGTTTTCACGTAAAATTGCTTAGCAAAAGTTGTTTAACATAATTTCAAGCTTCATATTCTACCATAAAACATCAAAATAAACACATTTCACCTTTGGGTATTTTTTCAAATATAAACCCTAGGTTAAATTATTGCTAGAATAAGCTTAATCAAGTTACTAGGACTCCAAAAACGTAAAGAACATTAAAAACGAGACTAAAACGGACTTACAATTGAGCTTGGAAGCTTGAAAAACCCTAGATATGTCTTCCTCAAGTGAAATTCGGCCAAGGGGTTGAAGATGGACAAAAATTGGCTTTTAATTTTGTTTTTAATTCATTTGAATAACTAAATGTCCAAAATGCCCTTAATTAAAAGCTATGGTGTTTTATCTTCCTTTAGGTATTTTTGTCCAAACTAGTATAATGGTCTAATTACTATCCAAGGACCGCCACTTTAAAAAACCATTACTCACAAGTACTTACTACCTTTGTGAACTAGAACACACATTTTACAACTTTGCAATTTAGTCTTAGATACCAAATTGAACCCTCTATCGATAAAATTTCTAAACGAAATTTTCACACAATCATGCAATCATGCCATAGACCTTAAAATGATAATAAAATAAATTTTTCTACCTCAAATTTGTGGTTTCATAAGCACTATTTCGTTTAGGCCCTATTTCGGGATGTTACATGAATACTATGTTTTCAAATTCGTTTCAATCGAGTCACGACGTCCGAAAGTCCCATTTGAACCTTAGGAATAGCTAGGATACATATGTCATGACATAGAATTTTGATATATGTGTGCGAGTAAGACCATGGCATCGATATGTGATTCCGATATATGTGTACGAGTAAGACCCTATTTGGGACAGTCATATCGATATGTTATTACATGTAAGACCACATCTGGGACGTTGGCATTGTACGATTTATGTGATTATCTGAGTGTCATATCCAATTTCGAATGGTTCATCGGGCAAAGGTAAATCGTGTACAGATGTGTAAAACGAGCTAAATGGCCAGGTACGTAACACCCCTAACCCGTATCTGTTACCGGAACAGAGTCTTAAGGTATTACAAAATAAAATACAATCTTAAACAAATACATAAGAAATATATAATTAACCGTAAACACAAGTCTCGAAATTTAATCTAAACCTAAATCATAAATTAACACATCTCTTAAATGAGAACATTTCACTTCATAGGTATACATAACAGATAGGTCATTCACATATAACATTATAAAACATGTATATGTATTATATTACACACTCACTACTTATATTTATTTATCAATTCCTATAATCATATTTATAAGGTAATATGCTCCCATATATATTTTAATATAAACACTTTACATATAAATACAAGGCATGCAAAAACTTAAATAATATAGTATGTCAAAATGTCGTATGAGCATGCATTGCACGCAAAGCAAATAGTGATTTTCGGCTTAAAGCATTAGCAACAACATTAGCATTCCCCGGGTGGTAGTCAATCACAAGCTCGTAATCTTTTAACAATTCTAACCACTGGCGTTGTCTCAAATTCAGATCTTTCTAAGTCATCAATTATTTCAGGCTTTTATGATCAGAATAAACATGACATTTCTCCCTAAACAGATAGTTACGCCAAAATTTTAATGCGAACACAATTGCTGCCAATTCTAGGTCGTGTTTTGGACAGTTCTTTTCATGCGGCTTCAACTATCTTGAGACATAAGCTATCACCCTGCCTTCCTGCATCAAAATGCAGCCCAAACCATTTAAAGACGCATCACTATAAATAATAAATTCTTTACCCGATTCTGGCTGAACTAGCATTGGAGCTTCGGTCAAAAGGGTTTTTAACCGATCAAAACTTTGCTGGCACTTCTCTGACCATTAGAACTTAACATCTTTCTACAATAGCTTCGTCATCGAGGCTGCAATCATAGAGAAACCTTTCACGAACCGTCTATAATAACTAGCAAGTCCCAGAAAGCTTCGGACTTCAGAAACATTCTTCGGAGGTTTCCAATCAAGTATAGCTGAAATTTTACTCGGATCAACCCGAATACCTGGTGCTGATACCACATGACCTAAAAAACTAACTTCACTTAACCAAAACTCACATTTACTGAATTTCGCATACAACTGCTTATCTCGCAATGTCTGCAACACAAGTCTTAAATGTTCGGCATGTTCAACTTCACCACGAGAGTAGATCAAAATGTCATCTATAAACACAACCCCTAACCGATCCAGATATGGTCTAAAGATCCGTTTCATCAAATCCATGAAAACAGCAGGTGCATTAGTGAGTTTGAAAGGCATAACCAAAAACTCATAGTGTCTATACCTCGTCTTGAAAGTAGTCTTTGGCACATCTGAATCTTTAACTCGCAACTGATAATAGCCTGACCTCAAATCTATCTTCGAAAATATTGTAGCCCCTTTCAGTTGGTCAAACAGATCGTCAATCCGTGGCAACAGATACTTATTCTTTATAGTCACCTTATTAAGCTACCTATAATCGATGCACATTCTCATAGTTCTGTCTTTCTTTTTCACAAACAACACAGGTGCACCCCACGAAAAGAAACTCGATTGCGCGAAACCTCTGTCTGTCAATTCTTGCAATTGAGCTTTCAATTCTTTTATTTCTGTAGATGCCATTTTGTACGGAGCTATGGATATCAGATTTGTCCCAGGTATTAACTCAATACCAAACTATACTTCCCGAATAGGTGCCAAAACTGATAATTCTTCAGGAAACACATCTAGGTATTCACATACAACAGGTACTGATTCAATGTTTCTTTCAACCGCTTTACTGTCGAGCACGTAGGCAAAATAAGCTTCACAGCCTTTTCTCACATATTTTTGAGCTAACATCAAAGAAATCATTACTGGTAAACCATACAAATCACTAGATTCAATCCAGATAATTTCATCATTCTGGCTCCGTAGATCATTGGTCTTTCTTTTGCAGTTCACAATAGTATCATGTAAAGTCAGCCAATCCATACCCAGAATTATGTCGAACTCATCAAATGGCAGCAACATCAAATCAGCTTGAAAGCACAGGTCTCAAACCATCAAAGGACAATTCTTACACACTTTATCAACCATAACATAATGGCCCAAGGGGTTTGACACTCTAATCACAAACTCAGTAGACTCAACAGGTAGAGTCTTGCTGAATACTAATGTCTCACACACATAAGAATGAGTAGAACCAGGATCAATCAATGGAATTACATTAGTATCATAAATAGTAAGTGTACCAATAATAACATCTAGTGATGAAGCCTCCTCTCGTGCACGTATAGCACAGGCTCTGGCAAGTGCACGAGACTTAGATCTAATTGTCATATCTTTAGTCCCTCTCTGACTGCCACTCGTATTACTAGCATTTCTAGGTGGTCTACCTCGAGCTGCAGTGTTACCCGATCTCGTATTCTGCACTGGATTTTCCTTAGCTAACATTGGGCAATCTCGAATATAATGATCTGTCGATCCACATTTAAAACAGGCCCAATCATGCAACCTACAACTGTCGGGATGTCATTTACCACAGTGCTTACACTTGGATTGATTTGATCTGACATTACCCACACTCGCTACTGAGGTAGCTCTCGAGCTCACTGGTGGTCTATTCTGATCCCGTCTGGAGTAACCTGAAGTAGCTCTAAAATGGTTGAAATCATCTCAGAACTTCTTTGATATTGACTAAAATGACTTACCGGATGTTGTTTTGCGTGCATCTCTAGTTTTGAAGTCAGCTTTTCTTTTCTTTTTTCCGAGCTCTTCAGCTTTGCAAGCCCACTCAACTAGTACCAGAAACTCTTTTATCTCAAGTATGCCAACAAACAGTTTAATGTCTTCATTCAGCCCATCTTCAAATCTTTTACACATTATGGCTTCAGTGGAAACACACTCTCTGGCATACCAACTAAGTCTTACGAATTTTCGCTCATACTCTGTCACGGTCATCCGACCCTGTTTTAGCTCCAGAAATTCTTTACGCTTTTGATCAATAAATTTCTGGCTAATATATTTCTTACGGAACTCAGTCTGAAAGAATTCCCAAGTCACCTGCTCTCTCGGAACCACTGATACTAGGGTATTCCACTAGTGATATGCTGTGTCTCGAAGTAAAGATATGGCACATTTCAAGCACTCATCTGGTGTACAGGACGGCTCATCAAACACACGAATGGTATTATCAAGCCAGAACTTAGCCCGCTCAGCATCATCATCATCAGTAGCTTTAAACTCTTCAGCCCCATGTTTTCTGATTTTATCAACAGGTGGCTTATACAATCTCAACGGATCACTTACTTGAGGTACATCAGGCATCGGAGTTGGATTAATCAGGGGTGGAGGTTGTTGTACAGCCGGGTTAGTCCAAATATATTGGGTAAACCAGTCATTCATCATTTGATAGAAGGCTTGTTTAACCTCACATTCTTGACTACTCGAAGTTGGTCGAGAATCAATCGGCGCTGTCCCTTACACAGGAGCAGGAGCTACACTCTTGACATCATCAGCTACAGCTCTGTCGGGATCCATTTACTATATAAAAACACATTTCAAATGTCAGAAGTCATTACAATATTATAGTATATAATTATGATATGTATAGCTAGACTCACACACGCTACGTTAGTCTTAGAAATATATAAACCGTAGCTCTGATACTAATAAAATATAACACCCTTAACTCGTATCTGTTACCGGAACGGAGTCTTAAGGTATTACAAAATAAAATACAATCTTAAACAAATACATAAGAAATATATAATTAACCGTAAACACAAGTCTCGAAAGTTAATCTAAACCTAAATCATAAATTAACACATCTCTTAAATGAGAACATTTCGCTTCATAGCTATACATAACAGATACGTCATTCACATGTAACATTATAAAACATTTATATGTATTATATTACACACTCACTACTTATATTTATTTATCAATTCCTATAATCATACATATAAGGTAATATGCTCCCATATATATATTTTAATATAAACACTTTACATATAAATACAAGGAATGCAAAAACTTAAATAATATAGTATGTTAAAATGTCATATGCGCATGTCATGGTTTAATGCATAAATGAGATGCAAAGTTTATATCATGCATATTCCATCCTCTTTACACACTAGCTTCATAACTTATAAAAATTCAATGTCTTCAGTAATGCACTATATGACCGAGTACACATATTATCAATCAAGTCGAATGTATATTAAGATTACGTTCTTGATATAGACTTAGTATAAACAAAACATATATATATTACTTATTTATCATGAATTCATGCCAGGTGCGTATTTATCCAAGTGCCAAAGCTATACTTAACATTTAAACATCAAATATATATTTATATATAACGATTAGTCGACGTGGTTAATCATGAACCACATACATTATTTGGCACTTAATAAAAAACTAAATAAGCTAGATCATAAATACCCTTCATTTAAATAATGTCGCATTCATTATACACATTAATAAACATACTAAACACACACATTATGCCCATATTATTTTATGGCCGAATCCTTATACCTAGAATCACATACATATACAATCTTCCATTATCACTTTACCAGCAATCAAATTCGTTAATATGCTTTAACTAGAGACATGTAGATTGAAACTATACATTATAATTAAATTCACATACATACTGCGTATTAGTATGAAACACATCCATAGTAATCTAAAAAATTTATGACTGATTTTTATCATGACACATTCAAGATTTAAAATTAAACTTATTATATAATCACCTAGTAAAGTTTGTATATACTCATGGCATAAAGCATCTTGACCAAAATAGACCTCAACCACGACTAAACCGAAATCAAGTCAAGCAAAATAAATAAGCCATTTTCGCATGGCTAATTTACAAACATCTCCAAAATAATTATTTCCAAAGCTAGCCTATACATGCCATAATTTAAGTTTAGCTTAAAGGTACCAAAATAGTAGATAGTGTGACGAGCTTGGCTGACAGTCCCCGAGCTTGTAGCTTGACTCCGAGATCTATAAAATAGAGTAAACACAACACACAAAGTAAGCTATCACAGCTTAGTAAGTTTTAAGCAAACAAGCAACCCAATGAAGTTAATCAATTTAACTAAACAGAATCAAATTATTTTATCATTTCACATTTAGATCCAATCATTTATAACTACATATGTTCGTACTAAGCATGTATATAAACATATAAAAATTATTTCTCTTTTATTTCTATCACCTTGACCGAATATTTATATCACCGAAATTCTTATAAATTGACCTTTAACCTTCATAGCCGAATATTCAATACATACTTAGTTCACATACACAAATACAAAACTCATATAGTTTATTATATTTTTCCACATGCATATATTATCCATATAACCAAATTTGTACCTCATCAATTAAACACATATACATAAAAACTATCACAACATGCTTACTACTCATTCACAAAGTATGTACACATGTCATATACACATATTTTCTTAATTTGCACTTGCAAGATTCGTAACAAATGACCAAGGTTTTTACTTACCTTTACTCAAGTAGGTGACCAGTTAATTCTTACCTGACCTATAGCTTGTTTTAGACATTCGTTTTTATTATACCTTTTCTCGATGAACCATTCGGAATTGGATAGGACACTCGAATAATCACTTAAATCGTACAATACCAATGTCCCATACGTGGTCTTACATGTAGCCACATATCGATGCCACTGTCCCAGACAGGGTCTTACTCGTAAACACATATCGAAATTACAAGTCGATGCCATGGACTTACTCACACACATATATCAGAATCCTGTGTCATGACATATGTATCCTAGCTATTCCTAAGGTTCATACGGGGCTTTCAGACATCGTATTTCGGTCGAATCGGACTCGGAAGTGTAGTAGCCACATTTATTCATATTTGGCCACGATATATTTAGTTTCTAACATTTCATAACAGCAAGTAATTATAATATTAAACTATCAATAAACACGTCTATTTGCTTATAAACTTACCTCGGACGTCGTAAAACGGGACGGGGCTGCTAGTCGACAACTTTCGTTTTTCCCCGGTCCAAATCCGATTTCTTTGGTTCTTGATCTAAACATATTCAAATTAAGCTCATTCAAACATATTTTTCATTCAATTTAGTCCAAAAACACATAAATAAGCAAATTACCATTTTACCCCTAACATTTACAATTTTTACAATTTAGTCCCTATTGCACAAAACACAAAATACACCAAATTTCTCCATACC
The DNA here is from genome assembly GCA_025698465.1 of Gossypium longicalyx. Lineage (NCBI taxonomy): Eukaryota > Viridiplantae > Streptophyta > Magnoliopsida > Malvales > Malvaceae > Gossypium > Gossypium longicalyx. The sequence goes on along the minus strand of CM047007.1, from coordinate 44,195,389 downwards.
CAAGCTAGGACAAATATTCCCCATGTCTATACGAGCTCTTATAATCCTTTAATTCCATATTTTAGTCCCTCAAATTCTTGTTTTCGCAATTTAGTCCTAATTACTCAAAATCATCAAAAACTCCAATACAAAACATGTTAATCTAAAACATATCTTCCATTTTTTATCATCAAACAAAAAAAAATCACAAGTTACCAATAATGGCACAACTCAAAATATTCATCAAAATAAAAAAAAATTAAGCATGGGTTTTGTAGTACTCGAAGCAACGATCTCAAAAACGTAGAAATTATCAAAAACTGACAAAGAACAAACCTTGATTTTAGCTTGGGAGATGGCCGAACCCCAGAATTCTCTTTTTATTTTCTTTTTTTTGATGGTTTTTGGTGTATGAACAAAGAAAATGATATGAGTATAATTTATTTTATGTTTTGTAATGCCCCGAATTTCGGCCTAGAAGTATTGGGCCTTGAGTATGGGTCCGTAAGGAGGTTGTATATAAGTATTTAATTGTGCAAGGAAATGACACAATTAAATGTCTACTTTGGTGGTTAATGGTTCTGAGAAGTATTGGAGGAATCTAGGTTCAAACCTGGGCTTTAGCAAAAAATTTGGTATTAAGTGAATAAAACCCTAGATGCTTGGATGATGGCCTTTTAAATTATTGTGTTAAATAAATGACACAAGGAAGCTTGTGGTCTAGTGGTTGTGGTGTCATTAAGGTTGCAAGGGAGCCTGGGTTCAAGTCTTTGCTCTTACAATTCATTTTGGGTTTTTCTCTTAAGTGAATCTGGACGCTGGCACTTATGTCTTAAAGTTAATTATGGACGTTTTTGACGCAGAAAGAGCCTGTGGTGGAGTGGCAAGGTGGCTGTTGTGTAACTGTAAGGTTTGAGGTTCAAGTCTTGGGATGCGCAGTGGAGTATTTATTTTGCTATTTAAGCTATGTGGGAGGTGGAGTTGGACTGGAACTCTGCGGTTGAAGTGGTCATAAGAATGAGGAATTTTCCTAATGGTTGAAAGTAATCCCACATCGGAAAAGATGTGCCAAGGTTGGTGATCGTGAACTTTGACGCGTTCTCATAAACAGGTGTGTATTCACGCTCTTCTTTGTTAGAAGTCGACAAAAGCCGAAAAGCTGAAACTTCAGCATTTGAGGCCTTACGAGTGTGCGATCGCTCGTATGGTAAATCGAGCCCACAAACCATGGGCGATAGACTGTAGAGGCTGCCACGAGCGATCTCGTGTGCTGGGGCTGTTTTGGGCCCAATGGGCCCGTGGGCCCGCTTGTGTAAATCTAATTGTTAGGTGGGAAATAGTTGGGCTAAATGGGCCACACTAGCGTGTGTGCCCACTTGGGCTGAGTAATGGGCCTTAGGCCCATTTGCATCGTTAGGTCAGTTTAGGTTACTTAAGTCGCTCGAGGCGACGGTGGACCTTCGTTGGGTCGTTAAGACCCCCGATTCGTAAAATTATCAAAATACCCCTAATTTGTAAAATTAATATAATACCCCCGATTTGTAAAATTATTAAAATGCCCTCGATTTGTAAAATTACCAAAATACCCTTAATTTATAAAATTACCAAAATACCCTCGATTTGTAAAATTACCGAAATACACTCAATTTGTAAAATTACTAAAATAACCCTAATTTGTAAAATTATCAAAATACCCCCGATTTGTAAAATTATCGAAATACCCTCGATTTTTATAATTATCGAAATACCCCCAATTTATAAAATTATCGAATTACCCTTGTAGTGTAAAATTACTAAAATACCCCTGTAGGGTAAAATGACTATTTTGCCCTTGTGGGTAAATGACTAACTTGGACTATGAATTTGACTGATTGACTGTGATTGTATGACTGTGTTTTAACTGACTTGACTTTGGTTGTAAAACTGGTATGCTTTTAATATATGTTTAAATGATTGTTACTGAGCATGGCCATTTTACATACACGTGTGATGATTGAGCATGACATACACGACATATTGCATGCTTTTGGAATTATGGAACGGAGGAAGTATATGAGGATCGCATGGTTGCTTGACGACCGTGGATCCACCAGTGGCTTTTAAGCCCAATATATGATTATTGACGACTTTGTGTCGATCATATTTACCCGAGGCTGTGTGCCAACTATATTATCGTCGTTGATGGCTATGTGCCTAACATGAAACAGCTACCGATGGCTTAAAGCCAATTATTTTGATTATGGCTTTGCGCCAACCTAAAAATGGCTCTGTGCCATCTTGACTATGACTTTGTGCCAAACCTATTTACCTGTGGCTATGTGCCTAACATACTTATGGATGACTCTGTGTGGATCATATTTACCTAAGATTGTGCGCCGATTATATTACCGTTGCTGATGGCTATGTGCCAAACATAGTATAGTTAGCGATGGCTTTGTGCCAGTTATAATACCGCTACTGAAGGCTTTTTAATCCCAATATATGATTAGCAGTTTTGCTGTAATGAAGGTAGTACTGCAACCGGGCTACCATTGATGTGTATCGGATGGGTGGGTTGATATTTATATCCCCACATGATGTGTATTGGGGACGGAGTTGATGTGTAATGGTTGGATTATTGGGATGGGATATCATGCATCCATGCATTAACACATTCTGTTCTATTATTGGTTTAGGCTGGGCCCAATTGATTCTGTTATGGGATGTGGCCCAAATGACATTGCAATAGGCTTTGGCCCACGTATGCTCTGAACTGGACAGTACTGTTACTGTTAATGGGCTCTAGCCTAGACTGTTTCTGTTTTTTTGTTTTTGTATACTGACTGTTACTTTAGTAAGGGGATTACACACTGAGTTTTCGTAAACTCACCCTGTTTGTTAATCGTGCAGGTAATCCCCAACGTTAGGTGGATCGGTGTCACAGAGGGACTCGGAGATGACCACACAAGTGCACATATTTTTCTATTTTGTTTATTTAGTTAAGCACTTTGGTTTTGATTTGGGTTGTAATAAGGCCTCTTTATTTCCTTAACTTTATATTTGGAAAGTTTATTTAGTATGTCAAATATCTGTTAGAAGTAGGACACAATTTTCGAAAATAATAACTGTTTTCAAATACTGTTTCCACAACATTTTCAAAATGCTTTCGCAACTTAACTTTTAAACATCATGTTTTCATAAATCGGTCACTTTTAGAATTAGCTTCCGCAAAGTAAAAGGGAATTTTTTAAATAAATTTAAGAAGTTTTCAATGTACTACGTTTTAAATAAGAAGGGTTTCTAATGAAAACGTGGTTTTCAAAAAATACTTTAATGTGAAATGCTAGATTCGGGCCTAACTTTTAGGCCGGGTTTGGGGTGTGACATGTTTATTATATGATATTTTATAACATATTATTTCATTTACTATTTTAACCTTAGTTAAAACATTATTTTATCACATTTTAATGTCCTTAGCCATCCACTTATAATGCTAATGGTCCATTTTCAACTTAAGGACCTCCACCTAATAAGCCATTAACAAATTACCCCTTTATGCTTTTAACTATCAAATTTTTAATTTACGCGATTAAGCCCTTTTATTTAATCGAGCACCTAAACGACAAAATTAAACTACGAAAATTTCACAGAAATAAATTCACACAGAATAAACACTGAAAATAATTTTAAAATATTTTTCTAACTCAGATTCGTGGTCTCGAAACCACTGTTCCGGTTAGGGTCTAATTCGGGCTGTTACAAGGTATGAGTTAGCTTGTTGGCTACTAGTAACTAGGTAAGTATGTACATAATATTTTCTCTATTCATGTGTAATAGATAATGATGAATGTAAATGAATTTGACATGCGTATTCGGCCTTGTGGCTAAATAAATGAAGTATCAATGAAATGATTTATAATTATGTGCAAATGTGTGTGATCATGAATATTCGGCCTTATAGGTGATATATATATGTGAGGTTATGATATGATTTTCGAACTTATGTATATAAGTATATGTAGGTATGGTTTTATTATAACTAATTGGTTTTGGAAATTGATTGTTGAAATGTTAATATGACTATGCGAGTATTCGGCATAGGTGAAGAAATGGTCTATAAAAATATCTTAAGTAACCTATTTGAAATTTTGAGGCCAAGTATGTTAATGTTAGTATAGTTAAATATGACATTTGGTTGTTTATTTGCTTATAACTTACTAAGCTATAGCCTACTCTGTGTGTTCATGTTACTTTGTTTTATAGATTTTGGATTCAAGTTACAAGCTCAGGGATCATCAACAAAGTCTATCACACTATCTGCAGCTTTGGTATTTAAATATTCGAACTCAAATTATGGCATGTATAGGCTGGAGTGTGTTTTGTGAAGTTGGATTTTTGTTTATTTGTAATCTAAGCCATGCGAAAATGGCTAAATTATTATATTAGAATTTAGTTACGTTAGGTAAGGCTTATATTAATCTTGATTATTAAGTTGTGTGCCATGAATGCATAATATATGTGATAAGCACTATATGTTTTGAAAATGGCATGCTTATTGTGTTTAAACTTTGTCTTGTAAGTTCTTAGTCAAAATGTTTAATGAGCTTGTTCATTGGTAATTGATGATGGAAGTTTTGGATGCGTATGTGACTTAAAGTAGCAAGATTCGACTATGAAAGAATAATAGTATAATTGTATTTGATATGTTAATTAGTTTGAAATGGAAAAAAAATGAAATGTGGAATAATTTAATGATGGGTGATTAAGTTTTAGCTTGATTAATTTGATTATTAAGTGGTAAGTAATGTATGTGTTTCATGATTAATTTTGTTGACTATTTGGTATGTATTTGATGCTCAAATGTTAAGTATGGCCTTGGCTTTAGGGTAAATGCGCACCATTCTTTTGTATATATATATTTGGCCGTATGGTTCACCATGAATGTTATTGAGTTAAGGTAAATTATGAAATTGATAGGTAAAGAGAAAGACATATGCATGATACAAATTTTAGGTGTTCACTTTGGACTAAGTTAAAACTTGCGTATATGACATTTGGTCTTATTATATTAGCTAAGTTTTTATATGCCTTATATGTGTGTAATGATATTCATATTTATGGTTGCTATAAACTTATATATGTGGTTATATGAATTTGCTAAATACGTGTAAGTTTGCAAATGTGTATAATGACATAAATTAACCTAATAGACTAGGATATGAGGTGAGTTGACTTATAACCGATTACTTGTTTTATTTGGTATTAATATGTAAAACATATGAGACTCATATAGATTACTATGCTAATGCCGCATATATGAAATTGTTGATGTATTATATTTTTTATTGTTACATGTGAATTATATGACTATATATACAGATGATATGAAATGTTCAAATTTAAGAGTTGTATTAGTTTATGTAATAAATCTTAATTAACTCTCGAGACATATTTATTTAAATATATAAATATTTATATTTAATTGTTGGAATTGTGTTTTATTCTGTAATGCCTTATGACCCTATTCTGGCGACGGATACGGGTTAGGGGTGTTACACACCCTATACATGTCATTATAAATCTTAAACAAATTACTCAAAAACTACTAAAGTATCTACTGGATAGTGTGATAGGTCTCTGACGAACTTCCAACTGATCGAGCTTCCGATAATCTATAAAACAAAGAAAAATAATTACATAAGCAATGAATGCTTAGTAAACTCGTATAAACTTTAAACATAACATACCATTTCAATAATGAACTTTATAGAATAAGTATAAACCTTTTACCAATGCCATAAGCCTAATAAAAGCCTATATAACACCATCAAACTCACAAGTTACTATACTTATTCATGATACCTAAGAAATCAACTAGGTATAAACATAAAATTTAATTTATCGTTGTTACCATACGATCATGATTCATTCCATTTGCTTACTTACCATTTCCAATACCATAAGTTTAACATAAGCCTATTCAAGTATCATCAAGTTCACATGTTAGTGGATTTATTGACCATTATATAATTTGATTTATAACATAAATAGATTTCATAAGATACATTACATATGAATCAACCTTTTCATATAGTCATAAACATTTCCATTGAGTCACTTACCGTTCCATTCCTTTTCTTACCCGTTGAACCATTTAGAATTACATCAGATACTCAGGAAAGCTCACACAAAGTGTGTCTTTACATATAACCGTAAGCTTTCCTTTACATTAATACTTAAACGAGCTCTGAAATGGGTTTGCCTACACAAGCTATGGGTCAGAATGTAAGCTACACAATGCTACTCACACAAGCTATGGAGTATCCGCAACAAATGCAGGACCTCAACCATCGGTAGGACATTCAAGACCAGCACCCTTAACATTAAATTCCTAATGACATGTAATTTGTATCCTACGAATTCCTAAGGTCCAACTGGAACTTGATAACTATCATAGCATTGATTTATGTCTACATCATTCAATTAACACTATAAATAACATAATAACATACAATTTAACTAGCATAAAAGCTATTACAGTTCATACAAACTTACCTAGCTAAATTGCAATAATGACTAATTATAGTGGCTATTTGGTAATTTTTTCTTCTCCATGATTTTCCACTTGTTCTTAATCTAAAATAATAGTTCCATTCAATTTATTAATTCTAACATAAATTTCAATTCATTTTATGCAACTAAGTCCTTTTGACATTTTCCAAAATTGCCCCCAATATTTTACTTTTATTCAACATTTTACTAGTCAAAATAGTGGTTTTGGGACCACAAATCTAAGTCAAAAAAATATTTTCATATTATTTTTCATATTTACAGTATATGTTTAAGTAAGTGTGAAAGTTTCGTATGAAAATTTTATCATTTGTGTGTTTAATTTGATAAAAGGACCTAATCGCAGAAAATGCAAAAGATGTGTTCTATTTGCTAAAGTGCCAAATTGCTATGTCTTTATACATGTGGGGTCCTTATTATGCAATTATACCATTGAATTAATGCATGGACATATTTGGTCATGATTTAGGGGTTTCTAATGATATTATTAAGGTTAAAAATGGTATTTGATTATTAAATGAATTATAATAAAACAAAACATGAAAGATTAAGTCATTTGTGTTCATATAACCGAAAATAAAATAGAAAAATAAGGTTGAAGAGCTCTTAGGGTTTTGGCTAATAAATTGGGTGATTAAGGTATGAGTTTTATTCCCTTTTTGATTATTTTTGCGTTTTTGTGATTGTTGCTCTGTATTCTATCAAGCCCATGTTTCAATTTCTAATTCTGTTGATGATTTTGAGTTGATGCATTGATGAAACAATGATTTTTATGAAGTTTTACTTTAGTTTATGAAAGCTTGATGTTGGGTTAACATGTTTTGTCTTTGAATTTTTAATGAATTTGAGTAATTTGGGCTAAATTCTGAAAATGAGAAATTAAGGGATTAAAATGTGAAATAAATGAAATATAGGGACTTGTATGAACTCTACGAAAATTTAGCTAAGCTTATGTACAAAGATATTTTGTGTATTTTGTGATTTTGTGAATCAGGGACTAAAGTGTTAAAATGTGAAAATGTGAGGGCTAATTTGTAAGATGCCCTACCTATGTGTATTTGGATTGAATTGAATGGTTTTTTGAATAAAAGAGTTAAATTTTAATTTATATAGATCAATAACAAAAGAAAACAGAATTAGATCGTGGGAAATCGAAAGTCGTCGAGTAGTCGAGTTTGTTCGTTCGAATCCGTACGAGGTAAGTCAATATACAAATAAATGTGTTTTGAATTGAATTATTATTGTTTATATGTTCTTAAACAACAGTGAATGATTATATGAGTTGAGTATAAGATATTCGAGAAAGTATCAACAAAGTTTCGACGTCTGAGAAGTCCCGTACGAACCATAGGAATAGTAAGGATACATATGTCATGACATAGGATCGGATATGTGTTTTCGTGTAAGACCACATCTAGGACATTGGCATCGATTTATGATTTACGTGTAAGACCATGTCTGGGACATCGACATCGTATTTGATTTCGTGTAAGACCCTGTCTGGGACAGTGACATCGATATTTGATTACATGTAAGACCACGTCTGGGACGTTGGCATTGTATGAGCTTTCTGAGCTATCCATGTATCCTTATTGATTTCGAACGGTTCAACGAGTATTCTGAGAAAAATGAATGACTATGTAAACGTGTATCCGATTTAGGTAAGTTTGAAATGTATATTAAGATATAGAATGAAAGGTAAGCATATGTATATATGTGTGAACATATGAAATATGTTTGTATTATATGGAAATGTGATGTACATATGAACAAATGGTTATGAGTATTTGAGCTAAATGAGAAACATGAACTTGACATTGAATTATGCTATGATTTATATAAATGATTTTTTTATAGTTTTGATTTGTGATAAGTTTATTTGTATATGGCTTACTAAGCTTTTAAAAGCTTACTTTGTGTGTGTTTTCAACGGTTTTATAGATATCGAAGCTACTGGGAGCTTGGGGATCATCAAGGATTATCACCACACTATCGAACTATATTTTGCCACCTGTTGAAAGTGTATATATTAAAGTATGACATGTATAGGCTAGAAGTATTTGAATGTGTTTTGTAATGTATATATGTCTAGCAATGTGATATGGCTTGGTTATGGATGTGATTATGAATGAATTTTTGTTTATGATATGTTCATGAATGGCAAAGTGAATTGGTCAAGTTGGTAAGTTTTGGCATGTGCTTATTTGAGGAATTTGGTAAGGTTTGGTATGAGATTGTATTAAGGTAATGAATCTTGTGTTTTGGGTATGACTTTGGATTATGTTTTGGTATATTTTGGTATGGATTAATAGCATGAAATTGGTTGCTTATATTATGGCATAACTGGTGTATAACTTAGTTGTGAATTGGTTGAAAATTTGGCATAAAATGTTTTGGTTTTGTTGCTTGTAGGGAGGACCCTTAAAGGGTGGCATATTGGCCTTATAAATTGCCTATTTTTGCCCACACGGGCAGGGACACGGGCGTGTGTCTTACTCGTGTTGCTCGAGGGCCATTTCAAAATGAGCCTGGGCAGGCCACATTTTCGCACACATGGGCGTGTGCCAAGCCGTGTGGCCAAGTCAGTTTCGAATAAGGGCTAGACACACGGGCGTGTGACTGGCCATGTGACCCAAGTCAGTAGCCTCCCTAATTTTCACACGGCCTAGCATTCGGGCGTGTCTTGTGGCCGTGTGGACAAGTTAGTATGTATGCGCTGTTTTGCCACGGCCTAGACACGCGGGCGTGTCTAATACCATGTGACCTCACAGCCTATTCACATGGGCGTGTGACCTCTGTAACTTTGAAAAATGTTTAAGTTTCAAAAAATTTTGTATGCTTTTGATTTAGTCCCGACCCCTTTCTAGAACATGTTTAAGGTCTCGTTGACCTATGTAAGGGACTCTGTATTGTAAAATGAATGCTAAATGTTTCGATATGTCCGGTAATGCCTCTTAACCCTAGTCCAACGATGGAGGTGTTACATTTGGTTGGTGTCAGAGCTACAGTTTAGTCGATTCTAGGACTAATGTAACGTATGTAAGTCTAGCTATGCATGCCATATTTATGAATTGCGATAGTGTGATGAATCTTGACATTGAAAATGTGCTTTTATATAGTAAATGGATCCTGAACGAGCCATAGTTGACGATGTCGAGAGTAATGCGCCTGCTCCCGTGTAAGGGACAGCGCCATCTAATTCTAGACTGCCTACGAGTAGTCATGACAGAGAGGCTAAACAAGCCTTCTATCAAATGATGAACGATTGGTTCACCCAATATATCCGAACTAATCCGGCTGTGCCACAATCTTCACCCCTGGTCAATCCTCCACAAGTCCCTGTTATTCCACAAGCTAATCCGATTCAGTTGAATAAGCCTTCGGTCAATAAAATTAGAAAATATGGGGCCGAAGAATTCCTTGCTACCACTAATGACGATGCTGAGAGAGCCAAGTTCTGGTTAGAGAATACAATACGAGTGTTTGTTGAATTTTCATTGACTCCAGACGAATGCCTAAAATGTGCCGTTTCACTTTTGAGAGATACGGTGTATCATCAGTGGAAGACATTAATATCCTAGTTCCAAGAGAATGAGTTACCCAGGATTTCTTTCAAGCTGAATTCCGAAAGAAATACATCAGTCAGAGATTTATCGATCAGAAACGTAAAGAGTTTCTTGAGTGAAAACAAAGTCGTATATCTATTACAGAATACAAGTGAGAATTTGTGAAATTGAGCCAGTATGCACGAGAATGTGTTTCGACTGAAGCAATTATGTGCAAGAGATTTGAGGATGGTTTGAATGAAGACATCAAATTGTTAGTCAGGATTTTGGAAATAAAAGAGTTTATGGTGCTTGTTGAACGAGCATGTAAAGCTAAAGAAATTGGGAAAGAGAAAAGGAAAGCCGACTCAGAAGCTAAAGATATGAAAAAGAGATCCGCAAGTAAATCATTTCAGTCTACATCAAAGAAATTCTGAGATGATTATAGTCGTTCAAAGGCTAATGTGGGACATTCGAGTAGAGATCGTGCAAGATCACATTCAAGCTTTAGAACTGCAGCTACTTCTGTTGCAAGTGTTGGAAATGTCCAATCCGATCGACTCGAGTGTGAACATTGTGGTAAAAGACATCCCGGTAATTGTAAATTGTATGATCGGGCTTGTTTCAAATGTGGATCTTTAGATCATTTTATCTGTGGCTATTCCGAATCTGTTGAACAAGAGATATCACAAAATTCGAGACCGAGTAACACCTCAGCTCGTGGTAGACCTCCCAGAAATACGAGAAATGTGAGTGGTAGTCAAAGAGGAACTAAAGATACAGCTGTATGATCTGAGGCTAGAGCACTTGCCAGAGCCTACGCCATTCGATCTCGTGAGGAATGTAACACCCCAAACCCAGCTAGACATTACGGCTGAATCTGGTGTGTCACATTTGAGTGTTTTTTGAAAACCCTATTTTCCTTGAAAACCCTTTTTATTTGAAAACTTGGGTGAAATCCCAGTTACGTTAGTTTATTTTCAACACGAGGTTCATTGAAAAATACATAATATTATTCCCAAAATCTCTTTTAGTTGCAGAGGCTAGTTTTGAATTAATTATTAAAACTTGATGTAAAACAAAATTAAGTTACGAAAGCATTTTGAAAATGTTGTGGAAACGTAGTGTTTGAAAATAGTTATTATTTTGAAAATTCGATGTTCCTACTCTAGTAGTTTAGAATATGAAATCAAAAGCCCATTAAAAGTTAAAACCCCCCAAATGGCCTTATTACATAATTAAAACCCAAATATGAAAGCTTAAATAAATTGAATCATTAACAACCAATCTGCGGACATGTGGCCACAACTGAGTCCCTCGCGGATCCAAATCATTTACGGTTGGGGATTACCTGCACAGTTAAAAGAAGCATGAGTTTACGAAAACTCAATGTGTAATCCCTTATCAGTCAACAGTAATAGTGCATACAGTAACGGTCTGGACTTGAGCCCTATTCAACAACAGTACAGTCTGAGCCTAAGCCCTATGCAATAACAATGTGGGCCTATACGCAAAACAGTATAATCACAATACAGGTATGCAACCTAACCCAATCCATCCTGCTCACCACCTGTACCAACCAACTCACCATGTAGGGATTAAACCTACCCACCTAGCCAACTCACCAATATCGCAGTGTAGCTGCTAATAGTAACGTAGCAAAGCTGCTAATAGTAACACAGCAAAGCTGCTAATAGCGGTAAATGTGGCGTAGCAACTAATATCAGAATACGTGGCAAAGCCACCAGAGTAGTACTTCCTCCAAATCAGTATCCCAACCCCAATGCAGAATGTCATGTTATAATATTTCATGTATGCAAGATTTCATACTCAGATACGGTCATGCATATGTCATACACTCATCAATCAACCTATCTCTAAGGTATAATAGTCATTTTCACCCATTAGGTGTAGAATAGTAATTTTTACCCCTCAAGGGTATTTTGGTCCTTTTATCCTCTAGGGTCTCGGTACAGATAATCGACCTCTTGGAAGGTCCACAGTCGCCTCGAGCGACTTAAGTAACCTAAATAGACCTAACGGTGTAAATGGGCCTAAGGCCCATTATTCGGCCTAAGTGGGCCCACACGCTCGTGTGGCCTATTTAGCCAAAATTTAACTACAGCTATGTGACCTACATAGCCCAGTCCAAAATTTATCACTTACTGTGGATTTAATCTGTGTGGGGCCCACGAGCCCATTAGGCCCTCACGGCCCAACGAAACCTTTAACGGTCTATGCCATGCACACGACATGACAAGCCCAACTACTTCCCAAGTAACAGTTAGATTTACACAAGAAGGCCCAAAGGCCCATTGGGCCCATCGAGGCCCAGTACACGAGAACACTAGTTGCGGCCTCTACAGTCTATCTCCCATGGTTTGTGGGCTCGATTTACCACACGAGCGATTGCACGCTTGTGAGGCCTCAATGCCCACCTCTTACATAGCTCAAATAGCAAAATAAATACTCCACTGTGCATCCCAAGACTTGAGCCTCAAACCTCACAGTTGCACAACACGCCAACTTGCCACTCCCCCACAGGCTCTTTCTGTGTTATATTTTATCCTCAATTAATTATAAGGTCTATAGGCCAAAGTCCAGGTTCCTTTAAAAGAAAAACCAAAATAAATTTCAAGAGCTAAGACTTGAACCCAGGCTCCTTTACAACCTTAATGATGCCACAACCATTAGACCACATGCTTCCTTGTGTCATTTACTTAACACAATAATTTAAAAGGCCATCATCCAAGCATCCAAGTTTTATTCACTTAAAACCAAAATTTTTGCTAAAGCCTAGGTTCGAACCCAGGGCTTTTCCAACTCCTCTCAGGACCCTTAACCACTGGAGCAGACATTTAATTGTGTCATTTCATTGTACAATTAAATACTTATACACAGCCCCCTTACGGACCCATACTCAAGGCCCAATACTTCTAGGCCCAAATTCGGGGCGTTACAAGTCTACCCCCTTTAAAAAATTTTAGCCTCAAAATTTACCTGTTCATAGTAAGTGAGGGTATTATTGCAGCATCGCCTCCTCAGGCTCCCACGTAGCTTCTTCTGAACAGTGATTACGCTAAAGCACTTTGACCAATGGAACATATTTTTTTCTTAATACCTTAACATCACGATCTAATATCTGCACCGGTTCCTTCTCGATAGACAAATCAGGTCCAACCTCGATTTCCTCAACTGATACAATGAGTGAAGGATCAAAATGGTACCGCCTCGGCATTGAAACATGAAACACGTCATGAATCCTGTCCAACTCTGGAGGCAACTCAAGTTGTTAAGCGATCGGTCCCACCCACCTAAATATTCAGTAAGGTCCAATAAACCTAGGGCTAAGCTTGCCTTTCTGCCCAAACCTCAAAATTTTCTTCCATAGTGAGACCTTGAGAAAGACATAATCCCCCACAGAGTACTCGATCTCTTTACGCTTTAAGTCTGCATAAGACTTCTGCCTATCAGATGCTTTCTTTAATCAGTCTCGAATCAGTTTCACCATATCTTCTGTATCAGAAATTAATTCTGGCCCCAGAACTCGCTGCTCACCCAGCTTAGTCTAATAGGTAGGAGTATGACACCTACGACCATACAATGCCTTGAACGGTGCCATTTGAATACTGGACTGGTAGTTGTTGTTATAAGCAAACTCTACCAAAGGCAAATAATCCTCCCAGCTGCCTCTTAAATCAATTACACAACCTCTTAACATGTCTTCCAGTATCTAAATCACCCTCTCTGACTGCTCATCTGTCTGAGGGTGGAACGCAGTACTGAAATTCAGCCTTGTACCCAAAGGCTCGTGTAACTTTTTCCAGAATTGAGATGTGAATCTAGGATCTCTGTCAGATATGATAGAAACTGGTACACCATGCAGTCTCACAATTTTGGCCACATAGAACCTGGCCAACTTCTGTAATGAATAATTTGTGCGGACCAGTATAAAATGGGCATATTTAGTCAACCGGACCACAATCACCCATATCGAATCCTTCTTAGTCGGCGTCAAGGGTAGCCTACTCACAAAATCCATGGTTACCCTCTCCCACTTCCAAAGTGGAATTTTAACTGCTTGTAGTAACCCAGAAGGTAATTGATGCTCAGCCTTAACTTGCTAGCATGTTAGGCACTTACTCACATACTCAGTAACTTCGCGTTTCAACCCTGGCCACAAGTATAGCTCACGAAGATCTCGGTATAACTTGTTTTCGCCAGGATGCATAGCATATGGACTACTATGCGCCTCTTGCAGTATAGACTGCCTCAGATTAGAATCTCTCGGTATACAAACTATTCCATGGAAACATAATACTCTTTTCTCATTTAGCCCAAAATCTGTGGTCTCACCATTCTCAACTTATCGAAAATCAGAAACTAGCGACTCATCTAGCAACTATTTCTCCTTAATTTGATCAATCCCAGTCGGTCTCACTTGTAGTTTAGCTAACAAACTACCATCATCGAACAAGCTGATACGAGCAAACATTGCTCTCAAATTAGATACAACCCTACGACTCAGTGTGTTAGCTACCACATTAGCTTTACCAAGGTGATACTCAATTAAAAAATCGTAGTCCTTAAGTAGCTCTATCCACCTTCTTTGCCTAAGATTCAACTCCTTTTGAGTAAGAAGATATTTGAGGCTTTTATGATCTGTGTAAATAATCGTCTTTTCACCATATAAGTAATGTCTCCAAATCTTCAGTGTGAAAACCACCACAACTAATTCCAAGTCATGAGTGGGGTAATTTGTCTCGTGAGGCTTGAGCTGACGAGATGCATAAGCAACCACCTTACCCTCTTGCATCAACACACAACCCAATCCAATGTGCGACACATCACTGTAAACAGTAAATTTCTTTCCAGGCTCTAGCTATGTCAAAATAGGGGCCTTAGTCAAAACATCTTTTAGTTTCTCAAAACACTCTTGCTGCTTATCAGTCCAATTAAACGGTACCCCTCTACGCAGTAACTTAGTCTGAGGTGTAGCAATCAATGAAAACCCTTCAACAAAACGTCTGTAATACCCAGCCAGACTAAGAAAGCTTCGAATCCCAGATACCGTCTTCGGCGGTTTCCAATCCACTACAGCTTCAATTATTCGAGGATCCACCCTAATTCCCCCTGCCGACACTACATGTCCCAGAAATGTCACTTCTCGCAACTAGAATTCACACTTTTTGAACCTTGCATAAAGCTGCTTTTCCCTCAAAACTTGCAAAACAATACAAAGATTTGCATCATGCTCCTCCTTGGTTCTTGATTACACCAATATGTCATCTATAAACACAACTATGAAATGATCCAAATAAGACTGGAATACTCAATTCATTAGATCTATGAAAGCCACTGATGCATTCGTCAACCCAAACGGCATCACCAGAAACTCGTAATGACCATAACAAGTTCTAAATGCAATCTTATACATGTCAGCCTCCTTAACCTTTAGCTAATGATACCCAGACCGAAGATCTATCTTAGAGAAAATCGTAGCTCCTCACAGCTGGTCAAACAGATCATCTATCCTCGGTAACGGGTACTTATTCTTGATAGTCAGCTTGTTTAATTGACGATAATCAATGCACATGCACATGGATCCATCCTTCTTCTTCACAAACAACACCGGTGCTCCCCACGGAGACACACTCGATCGAATGAACCTTCGATCCAATAGTTCTTGGATTCGAGCCTTTAGCTCCACTAGCTCTTTCGGCGCCATCCTATAAGGGGCAATGGACACCAAAACTGTTCCATGTGGGAGTTCAATACCGAATTCAACCTCACGATCTGGAGGCAACACTGGAAGCTCTTCAGGAAATACATCCAAAAACTCTTTGACAGTTTTAATATCTCCCACAGAAGGACTTTTAAAATCGAAAATACTAATATATGCTAGGAACGCCTCACAACCTTTGCGAACTAGCTTCTCGGCCCTTAACGCAGAAATCACATTAGATAGATAATCTCTTCGCTCCCCTATCACAGTCACCTCCTCATCCTCCGTAGACTTCAACACCATACGCTTAGCAGCACAATCCAATTTCGCACGGTGTTTCACTAGCCAACCCATGCCCAATATAATATCAAACTCCCCAAAGGACCACCTCTTGGATTTTAAGGGGCACATCTCTGAACAACTTACTCACCGTAATCGATTGTCCCAGTTCATTTCCAACACTCACTCTGGTGAGCTCTCTATCAATCGGTGCAAGGCCACGGTCTTGTAAGAATACCAGGAACCACTCGAACTGGCCCATCAAACTTGACCCTCTTTACAGGCCTTCCAAAAGAACCCGAGGGTCAAAAATTTCTTTTATTTCTACCCCTATCTTTCTCGCGATTCTGGCACTCAAAGTGCTTCACATCCTCAGCAATTTTTGCTTTTTCCACAAGGGCAGGAAAGTCCCGCTCCCTCTGCGCGACTATCAGCACACGTAACTTGTCTCATTTGCACATAGTGTTCATATTCAGTTGTGACTATCCCGCGTACATGCTGACTCAACCGCAGAAACTCTGCCTCACACTCCGCCACGATTTTGTTCCCCTGAGTCAAATTCAGAAATTCTTTTCTTCGGGCGTCTACATAACTTGCGCCCATATACTTTTCTGAAAAGGCTACTTTGAAGAAATCCCATGTCAAACGGTCAGCTTGCGTACCTTCTTTCACAGTGAGCCACCACTGGTAGGACTCATCACGCAGTAGAGACACTGCCCCTTTTAATTTTTGCTCTGAGGTACAGTCAAGATCATCAATTACTCGATCGGTAGCCTCTAACCAATATTCTACCACATTCAGGGCTACACCCGAAACACCTCTGAAGATTTCTACTCCATTAGATCGGAGTCGCTCTGAAATTGATCCTCGGCCTACAGATCCAGTACTTACTCCAATAACCCTTTTAAGAACTTGTAGCATTGCTTAAGATAAAGCATCATCCCTAGCTACTCAGTCATGAGACCCTGTCTCAGTTACTGGCGAGGCTGGTGCCTCCCTAGCCGGCATGTGGCCCAATGCTGAAGGCTCAGCTCTAGCACTTTCTCGGCCTCTTCTGCGGCCTCATGTACCCCTTCCGCGAGTACCTCTTGTACTCATATCAATAGCGAATTTTCTGTTTTAAAGTCTTATGCATCTGTTTATAATTTCAATAATTATGAACAATGTGTTGTGAACAATAGCAGTTAGAGTTTGTTTTCGCAAAACAGAATCTTCTACAGTTGTCAGTCTTCTATAATCTCAGTCTACTCTAACTACAGAGTTTCAGTGTAATTCTACTACCTATGGTAGTCTTCAGTAATAAATTTCAACTCATAACAATAATCAATGTCAGAAAACTTACCCATTTGGTGCTGGAGACTCAGTGTGCCACATTTCCAACCACAACATTTAACATTCAAATCCACAAAAACCTATTCCACAGCTAAATTTTGTAACTTGGCTCTGATACCACTAAATGTAACACCCCAAACCTAGCCTAGACGTTATGGTCGAATCTGGTGTGTCACACCTGAGTGTTTTTTGAAAACCCTATTTTCCTTGAAAACCCTTCTTATTTGAAAACTTGGGTGAAATCCCAGTTGCGTTAGTTTATTTTCAACATGTGGTTTATTGAAAAACACATAATATTATTCCCAAAATCTCTTTTAGTTGCAGAAGCTAGTTTTGAATTAATTACTAAAACTTGATGTAAAACAAAATTAAATTGTGAAAGCATTTTGAAAATGTTGCGAAAACGTAGTGTTTGAAAATAGTTATTATTTTGAAATTTTGATGTTCCTACTCTGGCAGTTTAGAATATGAAATCAAAAGCCCATTAAAAGTTAAAAACCCCTAAATGGCCTTACTACATAATTAAAACCCAAATATGAAAGCTTAAAGAAAATTAATCATTAACAAATCATTAACAACCAATCTGCGAACGTGTGACCACCACTGAGTCCCTCGCGGCTCCAAATCGTCTAAGGTTAGGGATTACCTGTACAGTTAAAAGAAGGGTGAGTTTACGAAAACTCAGTGTACAATCCCCTATCAGTCAACAGTAACAGTGCATATAGTAACGGTCTGAGCCTGGGCCCTATTCAACAACATTACAATCTAGGCCTAAGCCTTATGCATTAACAGTGTGGGCCTATGCTCAAAATAGTATAATCACAATACAAGTATGCAACCCAACCTAATCCATCCTACTCACCACCCGTACCAACCAACTCACTGTGTGGGGATTAAATCGACCCACCCAGCCAACTCACCAATATCGCAGCGTAGCTGCTAATAGTAACGCAGCAAAGTTACTAACAGTAACGCAACAAAGCTGCTAATTGTGGTAAACGTGGCGTAGCCACTAATATCAGAATACGTGGCAAAGCCACCAAAACAGTACTTCCTCCAAATCAGTATCCCAACCCCAATGCAGAATTTCATATCATAATATTTCGTGTATGCAAGATTTTTTACTCAGATACGGTCATGCATATGTCATACACTCATCAATCAACCTATCTCTAAGGTATAATAGTCATTTCTACCCATTAAGGGTAGAATAGTAATTTTTACCCCTTAGGGGTATTTTGGTCCTTTTACCCTATTGGGTCTCGATACAGATAATCGACCTCTTAGAAGGTCCACAGTCACCTCGAGTGACTTAAGTAACCTAAACAGACCTAACGGTGTAAATGGGCCTAAGGCCTAGTATTCGGCCCAAGTGGGCCCACACGCTCGTGTGGCCCATTTAGCCTAAATTTAGCTACAGCTATGTGACCTACAAAGCCCAATCCAAAATTTATCACTTACCATGGATTTAATCTGTGTGGGGCCCACGAGCCCATTGGGCCCTCGTGGCCCATTTCGGCCCAATGAAGCCCTTAACAGCTTATGCCATGCACACAACATGACAAGCCCAACTACTTCCCACCTAACAGTTAAATTTACACAAGTGGACCCATAGGCCCATTAGGCCCATTTGGCCCATCGAAGCCTAGTACATGAGAACGCTCGTGGTGGCCTCTACAGTCTATCACCTATGGTTTGTGGGCTCGATTTACCACACGAGCGATCGCACGCTCGTGAGGCCTCAAATGTCAAAGTTTCGACTTTTCGACTTTTGCCAACTTCCAACATAGAAGGGTGTGAATACATACATGTTTATGAGAACGCGTCGAAGTCCACGATTACCAACCTTGGCACATTCTGCTTTGAGTCTTAATCACTTTCCCCCTCACCAACTCATTTGGTTTGCTCAATTTAAAGCCAGCTTCTCACCAATTCTCATGTTAGCTTCCATGTTTGGGATTGCTTTCAACCATTAGGAAAATTCCTCATTCTTATGACCACTTCAACCATAGAGTTCCAGTCCAACTCCACCTCCTACACAGCTCAAATAGCAAAATAAATACTCCACTGCGCATCCCAAGACTTGAACCTCAGACCTCACAATTGCATAGCATGCCACCTTCCCACTCCACCACAGGCTCTTTCTGTGTCATATTTTATCCTCAATTAGCTATAAGGCCTATAGGCCAAAGTCCAGGTTCCTTTAAAAGAAAAACCAAAATAAATTACAAGAGCCAAGACTTGAACCCAGGCTCCCTTACAACCTTAATGACGCCACAACCACTAGACCACATGCTTCCTTGTGTCATTCACTTAGCACAATAATTTAAAAGGCCATCATCCAAGCATCCAGATTTTATTCACTTAAAACCAAAATTTTTGCTAAAGCCCAGATTCGAACCCAAGATTTTTCCAACTCCTCTCAAGACCCTTAACCACTGGAGCAAACATTTAATTGTGTCATTTCCTTGCATGATTAAATACTTATACACAACCCCCTTACGGACCCATACTCAAGGCCCAATACTTCTAGGCCCAAATTCGGGGCGTTACAAGGAAGCTTCGTGTCCAGATGTTATAACTGGTACTTTTACTCTTTACGATACTTCTATGATTGCATTGATAGATCTAGGATTGACAAATTCGTATATATGTATGAATTTAGTATCCAATAAGACTTTGCCTGTAGAATCTACTAAATTTGTGATTAGAGTATCGAACCCTCTAGGTAAAAGTGTCCTAGTTGACAAAGTTTACAAGAATTGTCCATTAATGTTTTGAGATATTTGTTTTTTGACTGATCTGTTGTTATTACCCTTTGATGAATTTGATATAATTCTGGGAATGGATTGGTTAACTTTGCATGATGCTATTGTGAATTGCAAATGGAAAAATATTGGTTTGAGATACAAGAATGATAAAATAATCTGAATTGAATCTGGTGACTTAAATGGGTTACCGGCTGTAATATCTTTAATGAAAGCTCTAAGTATTGTGAGAAAAGATTGTGAAGCTTACTTTGATTATGTGATCGATTTGAAAGTAACAGAAAAGAAAGTGGAATTAGTGCCTGTTGTCTATGAATTTCCTTATGTGTTTCCTGAAGAACTTCCAAGATTACCTCCGATCCGAGAAGTTGAATTTGGCATTGAGTTCGTACCAAGAACTACTTCATTTTGATAGCTCCATATAGAATGGCTCCGACCGAATTAAAAGAATTAAAGTCTCAGTTGCAAGAGTTGGCAGATAGAGGATTTGCAAGACCAAGTTTCTTGCCTTAGGGTGCTCATGTTCTATTTGTGAAAAAGAAAGATGGTACGATGAGAATGTGTATTGATTATCGTCAGTTGAACAATGTGACTATCAAGAACAAATATCCTCTGCCCAGAATTGATGATTTGCTTGATCAGTTGAAAGGAGCTACCATATTTTCAAAGATAGATCTGAGATCGGGTTATTATTAGTTGAGAGTAAAATATTCAGACATTTCAAAAACTTTTTTCCGAACGAGGTACGAACACTATGAGTTTTTATTTATGCCCTTCAGATTAACGAATGCAACTATTGTTTTTATGGATTTGATGAACAGAATTTTCAGACCTTATTTAGATCGATTTGTTATCCTGTTCATTTATGACATTTTGATTTATTCATGTGATGAAATCGAACATGCCAAGCATTTGAAAATAGTGCTACAAACTTTGAGAAACAAGCAATTGTATGCGAAGTTTAGCAAATGTGAATTCTAGTTACGAGAAGTCAGTTTTCTGGGACATGTTGTGTCAGCATCTGGTATCCAAGTTGATCCGAGCAAGATTTTAGCTATCTTAGATTGGAAGCCTCCGAGAAATGTTTCTGAAGTCTGCAGCTTTCTGGGACTGGCTGGTTATTATCGACGATTTGTGAAAGACTTTTCTATGA
Source organism: Gossypium longicalyx (assembly GCA_025698465.1). Taxonomy (NCBI): domain Eukaryota; kingdom Viridiplantae; phylum Streptophyta; class Magnoliopsida; order Malvales; family Malvaceae; genus Gossypium; species Gossypium longicalyx. Next base: position 44,174,059 of record CM047007.1, on the reverse strand, counting down.
TCGCGACTGAAACTGCTTTAGAAAGATGTGAATTTTGATTTGTCTGAAAAGTGTCAGAAAAGCTTTAATCAATTGAAAGCCCTATTGCCTAAAGCTCCAGTGTTAGTACAACTAGAAACGGGTAAAGAAATTGTGATATATAGTGATGCATCGCTGAACGGTCTGGGATGTGTTTTGATACAGGAAGGCAAAGTCATAGCCTATGCTTTTAGAAAGTTAAAGCTGCATGAAAAGAACTATCCGACGCACGATTTGGAATTGCCGGCTATTGTGTTTGCTTTGAAAATTTGGCGCCACTATCTGTTCGGTGAGAAATGTCATGTTTATTCCAATCATAAAAGTTTGAAATATCTGATGAGTTAGAAAGATTTGAACCTACGACAGAGAAGATGGCTAGAATTACTAAAAGACTACGAGCTTCTTATCAATTACCATCCGGGGTTTTTGCTGATGCTTTGAGTAAAAAATCATTATTTTCATTACGTGCTATGAATGCTCAGTTGCGTATATCTAATGATGGTTCCATATTGGCCAAATTGAAAGTGAGACGTTTGTTCTTGCAGCAGATTATTGATGCTTAGAAAGTTGATAATGAGATAATAACAAAACGAGCTTAGTATGATTTGGATTCTGATTCAGAATTTTGAGTTGATAATGATGATTGTTTGAAATTTCGAGATCAGATTTATGTTTCGAGAAATTCAGAGTTGATTCAGATGATTTTGAATGAAGCTCATAGTAGTAAGTTATTTATACATTCGGATAGTACAAAAATGTATAATGATTTGAAGTAGCATTATTGGTGGTCTGCAATGAAAAAAGATATTTTTGACTTTGTTTCGAAAATTTTGATCTATTAGCAAGTTAAAGCTGAACATCAGGTACCATCTGGTTTGTTACAACTGGTTATGATTCCGGAATGGAAATGGAATAGAGTGATAGTGGATTTTGTTTCGGGTTTGCCCCTATCTCCACGAAAGAAAGATGCTATCTGGGTTGTGGTTGATGAAATTAGCTAATTTTATTCTAGTACGATCTAATTTCTCACTTATAAATTAGCTAAGTTATACATTTCTGATATTGTGAGATTGCACGGGGTGCTATTGTCTATTGTGTCAAATAGAGATTCGAGATTCACATCGCGGTTTTGGAAGAAATTGCAAGAGGCTTTAAGTACGAAATTACACTTCAGTACTTCTTTTCATCTTCAAACGGATGGTCAATCTGATTGGATTATTCAAATACTCGAGGATATGTTAAGATGTTGCATTCTTGAGTTTGAAGGTACGTGGGAACAATATCTGCCATTGATTGAATTCTCTTATAATAATAGTTTCAAATCGAGCATTAAAATGGCACCGTACGAAGCCTTATATGGTAAAAAATGCCGTACACCTTTGTATTGGACTGAGCTTAGTAAAAGTAAGATATACGGGGTTGATTTGATTAAAGAGACTGAACAGAAAGTAAAACTGATCCGAAATAGTCTAAAAGCATCTTTCGATCGTTAGAAATCATATGCAAATTTGAAAAGAAAAACCATTGAATTTGAGATCAGTGATAAAATGTTTTTGAAAGTATCTCCGTGGAAGAAAGTACTCTGATTAAGCAGAAAAGGTAAATTGAGTCCAAGGTTTATCGAGCCCTATGAGATTATCGAGCGTATCAGGCCGGTTGCTTATCAATTTTTATTGCCATCTGAGTTAGAAAAGATTCATAATGTGTTTCACCTATCGATGCTTCATCGATACAGATCCAATCCCTCGCATATAATTTCTCTGTCTGAGATTGAGATTCAGTCTGATATGACCTATGAAGAAAAATCGATCCGTATCTTAGCTTGTGATGTTAAAGAACTGCGAAATAAGAAAATTCTATTAGTAAAAGTAATGTGGCATCAACACGGTGTAAAAGAGGCTACGTGGGATCCCGAAGATGCTATGAGACAACAATATCTGAATCTGTTCAACGGAAAGATTTTCGAGGATGAAAATCCGTAAGGGGGAGAGTTGTAACAGCCCGGTTTAGACCCTAGTCAGAATAGTGGTTTCGGGACCACAAATTTGAGTCAAAAAATATTTTAATATTATTTTTCGTATTTACAGTATATGTTTAAGCATGTATGAAGGTTTCATATGAAAATTTTATCATTTGCGTGTTTAATTTGATAAAAGGACCTAATCGCAGAAAATGCAAAAGATGTGTTTTATTTGCTAAAGTGCCAAACTGCTATGTCTTTATATATGTGGGGTCCTTATGATGTAATTATACCATTGAGTTAATGCATGGACATATTTGGTCATGAATTAGTGGATTTCTAATGATATTATTAAGGTTAAAAATGGTATTTGATTATTAAATGAATTATAATAAAACAAAACATGAAAAATTAAGTCATTTGTGTTCATATAACCGAAAATCGAAACAAAAATAAGGTTGAAGAGCTCTTAGGGTTTCGGCTAAGAAATTGGGTGATTAAGGTATGAGTTTTATTCCATTTTTGATGATTTTTACGTTTTTGTGATCGTTGCTCTGTATTCTATCAAGCCCATGTTTCAATTTCTGATTTTTTTGATGATTTTGAGTTGAGCCATTGATGAAACTATGAGTTTTATGAAGTTTGATGTTAGTTTATGAAAGCTTGATGTTGGGTTAACATGTTTTGTCTTTGAAATTTTGATGAATTTGAGTAATTTGAGCTAAATTGTGAAAAATGAGAAATTGAGGGATTAAAATGTGAAATAAATGAAATATAGGGACTTGTATGAGCTCTATGAAAATTCGGCTAAGCTTATGTATAAAGAAATTTTGTGTATTTTGTGATTTTGTGAATTAGGGACTAAAGTGTTAAAATGTAAAAATGTGAGGGCTAATTTGTAAAATGCCCTACCTATGTGTATTTGGATTGAATTGAATGGTTTTGTGAATAAAAGAGTTAAATTTGAATTTATATTGATTAAGGACAAAAGAAAACGGAATTAGATCGTGGGAAATCGAAAGTCGTCGAGTAGTTGACTCTGTTCGTTCGAATCCATACGAGGTAAGTCAATATACAAATAAATGTGTTTTGAATTGAATTATTATTGTTTATATGTTCTTGAATAATAATGAATGATTATATGAGTTGAGTATAAGATATTTGAGAAAGTATCGACAAAGTTTCGACGTCTAAAAAGTCCCGTACGAACCATAGGAATAGTTAGGATACATATGTCATGACATAGGATTCGATATGTGTTTTCGTGTAAGACCACGTCTAGAACATTGGCATCGATTTATGATTTACGTGTAAGACCATGCCTGGGACATCGACATTGTATTTGATTTCGTGTAAGACCTTGTTTGGGACAGTGGCATCGATATTTTATTACATGTAAGACCACGTCTGGGACGTTGGCATTGTACGAGCTTTCTGAGCTATCCAAGTATCCTTATTGATTCCGAATGGTTCAACGGGCATTCCAAGAAAAATGAATGACTATGTGAACATGCATCTGATTCAGGTACGTTTGAAATGTATATTAATATTGAGAATGAAAGGTAAGCATATGTATATATGTGTGAACATATGAAATATGTGTGTACTATATGGAAATATGATGTACATATGAGAAAATGGTTATGAGTATTTAAGCTAAATGAGAAATATGAACTTGACATTGAATTATGCTATGATTCATATAAATGATTTGTTTATAGTTGTGATTTGTGATAAGTTTATTTGTATATGGCTTACTAAGCTTTTGAAAGCTTACTTTGTGTGTGTTTTCAACTATTTTATAGATATCGAAGCTACTGGGAGCTCAGGGATCCTCGAGGATCATCCCCACACTATCTGTAACACCCTGAATTTGGGCCTATAAGTATTAGGTCTTGAGCATGGGAACAATTAGGAGGCTGCACATAAAAGTGTAGTTGTGCAAGAAAGTGACACAATTGTATGTCTGGCTTAGTGGTTGTGTGCTCTGGAAGTGTTTGGGAAGTCATGGGTTCAAGCCTTGGCTTCCACAAAAATTTTTCTCTTTAAAGATAAAACCTCTATCTTTGCCCAGTAGGGTTATAAGTTTATTTTGGTAAAAACATGACTGAAAGAGCCTGTTGGCCTAGGGGATAAGTGGCATGCTATGGTTGTCTGAGGTCTGATGTTCGGATCCTACTTTGAGCAGTGGAGTGTTTTATGTTGCTGCACTGGCCGTGTAGGTAGTAGAGGGTGACTGAAACACTGCTGAGTTGAGTGGAGTTTGAATTGGTCTTAGAGGGATTTGAGGGGGGATTTGAGAGAATTAAGGGAGGAAAATGTGGAATTTAAAATGTGGAAGAGTTGGTGCCGAAATGGTAAGCTAAGGCACTTAGAATTCGACCTTAGGAGGATTATTCTCTATTTCGGCTATTGTGAGCATTTCGGGTTCTGTTTCTTTTGCTCTTTGGAGGCCGAGTAGTGCTAAGAAAGATTAGGTAATACCTTTTATTTTTGTAGATTTTGGATTTACACTCCTCTCTTTAGCCGAATGCTCTCCTTCCCTCTCCCTCAATTTCTTTGAGTCTATCAAACCTCCTCTTTTGCATCATATTGTTTGGCCGTACTCTCACTCTCTTTCCCTCTTAACATTTTCGGTTTTGACAAAGGGCTCTCTCAATTTCCTGTACTTTTTGTGACCTTACTTAATCGATTACTCCATCATCATTCCTCCATCTCTATTCTTGTTATTGGTTCGGCAAGGGTTCTTTGTTCATTTGGGTTAGGGCGCACGATTCTCCTCTCTCTCTCTCTCTCCCTATTGCGTTTCGTTGGCCGAATGTTGATCAATCCTCCTCTTTGGTTCTTTACTGAATATGTTCTTTCTCCTGCACTCAACTCCTGAATCCCGTTGGTTCAGTAAGTCTTTTGGTAGGGGGAAAAGTATGCTTCAATCGCTTTTAAGAGAAGTTTTCGTTTATTATGGAGTAAGTTCTAACTTTCGGTTATGTCGACTTGTGTTGGGCAACAACGAATTGTATCAAACTTGGTTTACCTGCGAAGCTATAGGGCCATATCGATTGAAGCAGTGGAAGTAAGTGATAGTACTAGTTTCGTTAGGGACTGTTTTTGTATTATTAGTGCTAAGCATGACTAATGTTGGTCATGGGTTTGTCTTATGCTGTAGGTGATTATTTCAGGAGCATTACGTACCAAGAATCCTATAAGGTGTGTAATCACACTGTTAGAAACATAGATCGGCAAAAGCCGAAATAAGTGACTGTCGACGCAACACGAGCAACCGCTCGCTCGTGTGGTAATACGAACGCCTAAACGTGGGTGTAAGATCCTTAAGGCTGGCCATGAGCGATTTCATGGCCTGAGGCCGATTTGGGCCATAGTGGGCCAAAAAGGGCCGTGTAGGCCCCACGGGCCTATGGGCCCCACACGAATAAACCATACGGACGTGTGGAGATTATTGGGCCAGGTTATGTAGTTCACACAGCCAAGGCCATTTCTGGGCCAAATAGTAACATGATTAATGAGAAGGCTTCGGCCCAGTAACCGTTAAATGAAAGGCTTTACCCGATGATATCTTTGGTATTAGTTTGGGCTCGAAAGGGGCTTGTTGCACATCGAGTTTCCAAACTCACCCCCCTTTCCTTATCTTTGCAGGTGAGTCTTGATGTGGAGACTTGGAGTCGGAGGTGATTCAGAGTGGCCGTGATGATCGCTTTCGAACTTTGTAATAAGTAACTGGTTTTTTTATTTATTTATTATTATTATTTGGTTTTGGGTTGTAATAAGGCCATTTTAATTATCTTTCTGGGATTATTTTATTTTATACTCTATATTTTACTGCTAATAATTCAAAATGGGTTAGACTTAGGGTGTGTTTTCAAAATGATACTTGTTTTCAAAATAGCGCAACGATGCAACTAATCAGTTTATCAAAAATATCTACTTAAATGAATTCCAATTTGTTTTTTTTTTCCAAAACCTAACCTCGCACCAAAGTGTGGCATTGTTTGTGGGCATGTCTAGGATTGGATCCAGGCAAGAGCTTGGTACTTAAGCAGCCTTCATGGCTCACCTCCTCTGTTTCGGATACCTACCTGGTGCACAACTTCCATTCACTTTGTTAACTTAGCAAAAGACGTTCTTTTTAAACACTAAAATGAATCATGGGTTTTTAAAACTTCAATGAGACACGTCAGATTCGGCCATAATGTCTAGGCCGGGTTTGGGGTGTTACATGACTATGAAAAGGCTTTGGCCCAGTAACCGTTAAACGAAAGGCTTCGGCCCAGTATGCCGATATTAGTTTGGGCTCTAAAAGGGGCTTGTTGCACACTGGGTTTCCAAACTCACCCCCTTTCTCTTCCATCCTTGCAAGTGAGCCCTAGTTGGTGGACTTAGAGCTGGGCGGGATTCAGAGTGGCCACGAAGATTAAATTTCTGGTTTTTTTAAAATAAGTTTCAATTAGCTTTCGTTTAAAATTTGCATTTATTTTTTATTATTTCTATTTTGGTTAAAGTTGTAATAAGGCCGCTCTATTATTTTTATTTTGGGTTTTTAAAATTACTTAAATCGTTTTCAACTTGAGATTCACATCACTTAAATTGATTCCTTAAAATTGGTTAGCTCTAGGGCGCGTTTTATAAAAATTACTTATTTTCAAAATATCACGATAACCGAGCAAAGCTTCCGCAACGTAAATGTTCTCAAAGGAAATAAATATTTTAAATAGACTTAAACTTAATTTGTTGTTCGTGGACAAGTAATAAGCTTAAAGTGTGGCAATGGATGTGTGCATGTCTAGGATTGGATCCTAGAAGAGCTAGGTACTTAAGCAGTCTAATTGACTCACCTCCTCTTTTCTTGAATCCTACCTGGTGCGCAGCTTCCATTCACTTTAGTCTATAACAAAAATACTCTTTAAACACTAAGAAAGATGTTAGTTAAAACACGACTTTTATAGTAACGCTTCAATGTGACACGCCGAATTCGGGCCTAACTTCTAGGCCGAGTTTGGGGTGTTACAATTCATATACCTTTGTTCTTGCAAATTTTATGTACCATTCTTTCATCCATTTTCAATATATTAAATCATACCATTCGTGCAACAATAATATAGAATTTTCAATTCAAATATAGCATTGCAATATTATTGACAGACGAACTTACCTCAGCACCAAAATAGCAAAAAGGAACTTAACCGTCAATTTTTCGTTTTTCACCAGATCTAGGTCCAATCCTCATTTTCCTTTATCTATAATATCACATTTACTCCAATTATTAGTCACAATATTTAATGTGATCCAAAAATTACATTTTGGAAAAATTACGTTTTTGCCCCTAAACTTTGTCAAAATTACACTTTGACTTATTCAATTTTCCCACTCTATAGGCCTAGTCGAACCATTTTCATAACTATAGAAAGCTACAATTCTTATCAAAACACCCTTCTATACCATTTTTACAACTTTTGCAAAATAGCCCTTTCGGACGTTTTCATCGAAAATCGCTTAGTAAAAGTCGTATATTTAACACCCAACACTCGTTTTCTACCATTAGACATCAAAATGCATGCATGTCACACATGGGTCAATTTTTAAACATGAACCCTAGATCAAATTAATGGTAGAAATAGATAGATCTTGTTACGGGGATTGCAAAAACATAAAAATCATTAAAAACGGGGCTAGAACGGACTTACAATCGAGCTTGGAAGCTTGAAAAACCTTAGCCATGGTTTCTCCATGCAAGTTTCGTCCAAGAGGTTGAAGATGGACAAAAATTGGCTTTTAATTTTGTTTTTAATTCATTTTAATAACTAAATGACCAAAATGCCCTTAATGAAAAACTTTGGAAACATGCTTAACCATGTCCATTTTTTGTCCACCAACTTAACCAATGGTCTAATTACCATATAAGGACCTCCAATCTAAAATTTCATAACAATTGGACACCTCTAGCATCTAGAACTCAACTTTTGCGCTTTTTACGATTTAGTCCTTTTGACTAAATTGAGTGCCCAAACGTCAAAATTTTCAAATGAAATTTTCACGAAATCTTTCGTGAAATTGTTGAGCACAAAAATATAATAAAAAATAAAATTTTCCTCATCGAATTTGTGGTCCCGAAACCACTGTTCTGACTAGGCCCAAAATCGAGATGTTATATTATGACTCGGTTTAATACGTTTACAAGCGTATGTGTTCTGGTAATGCCTCGTACCTTATTCCGGCATAGAATACGAGTAAGGGGTGTTACACGGATACTAGATGCTGATACAATATGACCCAAAAAACCAACTTCGCGTAACCAAAACTCACATTTACTGAACTTCGCAAATAAATATTTATCACACAAAGTCTGTACCACTATTCTCAAATGCTCGGGATGTTCAGTTTCATCATATGAATATATGAATATATCATTAATGGATACCACAACAAATCGGTCTAAATACGATCTGAAAATTATGTTCATCAAATCCATAAAAATAGCAATTGTCAATCCGAAATGCATAACTAAAAACTCATAATGGCGTTACCTCGTTCGGAAAGTAGTTTTCGAAATATCTGAATCTTTTACTCACAATTGATAATATCTCGATCTAAGATCTATCTTTGAAAACACGGTAGCTTCTTTTAACTGATCAAACAAATCGTCAATTCGGGGCAGAGGATATTTGTTCTTGATAGTCACCTTGTTCAACTGACGATAATCAATACACAGTCTCATCATGCCGTCTTTCTTTTTCACAAATATAACAGGTGCACCCCAAGGTGAAAAACTCAATCGTGCAAATCCTCTATCGGTCAACTCTTGCAGCTGAGACTTTAATTCTTTTAATTCTATTGGAGCCATTCAATATGGTACTATCGATATCGGAGTAGTTCCCGGCATTAACTCAATACCAAATTCAACTTTTCGAATCGGAGGTAATCCCGGAAGTTCTTTAGGAAACACATCAGGGAATTTACAGACAACAGGCACTGATTCAACTTTCTTTTCAAATACTTTTGAATCAATCACATAAGCAAAGTAGGTTTCACAACCATTTTTCACCAAACTCAGAGCTTTCATCGAAGATATCACAGCCAACAACCCATTTAAGTCACTAGATTCAATTCGGATTATTCCATCATTCTTGCATCTCAAATCAATAGTTTTTAGTTTGTAATTCACAATAGCATCGTGTAAAGTTAGCCAATCCATACCCAAAATTATATCAACCTCATCAAAAGGTAATAACATTAAATCAGCTGGAAAAAGAACATCTCGAAACATTAACAGACAATTCTTGCACACTTTGTCTACCAAAACACATCGGCCTAAGGGGTTTGATACTCTAATCACAAATTCAGTAGACTCTATAGGAAAAGTCTTACTGGATAGTAAATTTATACATATATACGAATGTGTCGATCCTGGATCTATCAATGGAATCACAAAAGCATCGTAAAGAGTAAAAGTAACAGTTATAACATCGGGAGACGAAGCTTCCTTTCGGGCTCGAATGGCATAGGCTCTGGCAGGTGCTCTAGCCTCAGATCGAACAGCAGTATCTTTGGTCCCTCTTTGACTACCACTCACATTTCTCGTATTTCTAGGTGGTCTACCTCGAGTTGAAGTGTTACTCAGCCTCGAATTTTGTGCTATCTCTTGTTCAACAGACTCGGAACAGTCTCGAATAAAGTGATCTAAAGATCCACATTTGAAACAAGCCTGATCGTACAATCTACAATTGCCAGGATGTCTTTTACCATAGTTTTTACACTCAGGTCGGGATCCATTTACTATCTAAAAACACATTTTCATTGTCAGGATTCATCACACTATCGCAGTTCATATATATGGCATGTATAGCTAGACTCACATACGCTACATTAGTCCTAGAATTGACTAAATTGTAGCTCTGATACCAATCAAATGTAACACCCCTAACCCGTATTCCTCGCCGAACTAGGGTTAAAAGGCATTACTAGACATATTGGAACATTTCACATTCATTTCACAAACATCATAGCATCATAGTCATACATCAACATAGAGTCCCTTAAATAGGTCAACGAGACCTTAAACATGGTTTAGAAAGGGGTCGAGACTAAACTGATCGCATACAAAATTTTTCAAAACTTAAACACTTTTCAAAGTTATAAGATCACACACTCGTGTGAACAGGCCATGTGCTTCACACGGCATTAGACATGCCTGTGTGTCTAAACCGTGGCAAAACAAGGCATACATGCTGACTTATCCACACGGCCACATGACACGCCCATGTGCCAGGCCATGTGAAAATTAGGGAGGCTACTGACTTGAGTCATACGGCTAGTCACACGCCTGTGTGTCAAGCCCGTGTTCGAAACTGACTTGGCCATACGGCCTAGCACACGCTCGTGTGTGAGTCTGTGTGGTCTGCCTAGGCTCATTTCGAAATGGCCCTTGAGCAACACAGCTGAGACACACGCCCGTGTCCCTGCCCGTGTGGGCAAAAATAGGCCATTTACAAGGCCATAATGCCACCCTTTAAGGGTCCTCCCTACAAGCATCAAAACCAATTCATTTCATATCAAATTTTCATCTAATTCTCAACCAAAACATTCACCATTCATGCCATAACATTATCAATCAATTTCAAACTCCAAATTCATACCAAATCATACCCATTCATAAGTAAAATCATACCCAACATATAGTTTAAATCTCAATTTACTTCATTCATTCCCATGCTAAAATCTTGCCAAATTTCTAAATAGGCACATATCAAAACTTACCAAATTGACCAATTCTAATGGCCATCATGAATATATCATATTAGCAATATTGCATCACATAGTTTATACTAAAACTCATTCATAATCGCAACCAAAACCAAGCCACATCATGTGGATAATATTCACAACTCAAAAACATATTGACATATTTCTAGCCTATACATGCCATACTTTAATATACACATTTACAAAAGGTACCAAAATATAGTTCGATAGTACGGTGATGATCCTCAATGATCCCCAAGCTCCTTGTAGCTTCGATATCTATAAAACAGTTAAGAACACACACAAAGTAAGCTTTCAAAAGCTTAGTAAGCCATATACAAATAAACTCATATCATAACACATTTATAGATCATTTAATTCATGTAACTCATAGAAAATCATAACCACATATCTATAGTTCTCATATTGCTTATTTGTGCATAATTCACTTATACTTAACACATTTCATTCTCGTATACTTCATACATATTTCATAAGTCCACATACAATCATATGCTTACCTTTCATTCTCAATCATTATATACATTTCAAATGTACTTGAATCGGATTCATATTCATATAGTTGTTCGTTTCTCGAAATGCCAGTTGAACCGTTCAGAATCAATAAGGATACTCAGAAAGTGTGGAAAGCTCGTACAATGCCAACGTCTTAGACGTGGTCTTACATGTAATCAAATATCAATGCCACTATCCCAAATAGGGTCTTACATAAAATCAAACATGATGCCGATGTCCCAGACATAGTCTTACAAATAAATCACAAATCGATGCCAACGTCCCAGACGTGGTCTTACACGTAAACACATATCTGATCCTATGCCATGACATATGTATCCTAACTAATCCTATGGTTCGTACGAGGCTTTTCAAATGTCGAAACACTGTCGATGCTTTCACAATTTCACATACTCATCTTCCAAAGCCATTTTTTACATTTCAATAGCATATAAGCATAAATAAATCAATTCAAACACATTTATTTGTATATTGACTTTCCTCGTATGTATTCAAATGAACAGATCGACTACTAGACGACTTTCAACTTTCCCCGATCTAATTTCGTTTTCTGTAGTTCTTGATCTAAACAAATTCAAATTTGACTTATTCAATCTCACATTTATTCAAATAAATCCATAAACACATATTTAGGGTGTTTTACGAATTAGCCCTCACATTTTCACATTTTAACACTTTAGTCCCTAATTCATAAAATCACGAAATACACAATTTCCTTTTACACAAGCTTAGCTGAATTTTCCCTTAGCTCAAACAAGTGCACATATTTTATTTATTTCACATTTTAGCCCTCTCAATTTCTCATTTTCACAATTTAGCCCAAATTACTCAAATTCATCAAAAATTCAAAGACAAAACATGTTAACCCAACATCAAACTTCCCTATACTATCATCAAACTCATAATTTCATCAATGTTATAACTCAAAATCATCAACAAAATTAGAAATTGAGACATGATCTTGTTAGAACACTAAGCAACAATCACAAAAACGTAGAAATTATCAAAAACCAAACAAAACACATACCTAAATCAAAGAAAGCATTGGTTGAACCATAGTTGTGTTCTTCTTTCTTTTTATCCTTTAATTTTTAGCAACATGAACACAAAACGGCCTTATTTCATGTTTTGGTTAATTAAATCAACATTATTAATTAGTTTACCAATTTTCCCTTACATTAAAACATTAATAAACCATTATATAATGTCCAAATAAGTCATTTAATGCATTCCATGGTCAAATAAGCACATAAGGACATCACAAATAATAAGCCATAACAAATAGGCAATTTTAAAAAATAGCTAGCCACTTTTACATTTTACGCGATTAGGTCCTTTTTACAAATTAAACACACAAATGGTAAAATTTTCATACGAAATTTTCATAGATATTAATTCACATATAATAAGCATGAAAAATAATATTAAAATATTTTTATGACTCATATTTTTGGTCCCAAAACCCCTATTCTAACTAGGGTCTAAACTAGGCTATTACATTGGTAATGACAGAAATGGTTAGAGAAACAAATTATGACTTGTAAATATTTCTGAGTATGACAATAGCGATTGAGTAGATTATGATGATCTCTTCTGGGTATTATATATATGTGTGTGTGTGATTGTTCATTATCCGATGAAATTCTTACCGTATGAAAATGAGGGCTGATAATAATGTTAGATGAAAGCATTGTGGTTTGGCTGATTGATGTTTAGTATATCTTATCGTTCTCTTTGGAGTTTATTCTAATATGTTTGGTATGAAAAGTTAATGGTGAAAATTATGTGAGGCTATACTTCTGCTACTACTGAGCATTGATTTAGTTAAGATATGTATAATTGTAAATATGTTACCTTTGTTACAATTGATTCAAGAACGAGTAAGCATAATTTTCTTCTGGATTTCTCTAAAGAACCGTCAAGGTCTTTATTATTATTTCCTTCTGAATTGTGTTCTCTGACTTTTAGTATGTGTATTCTTTAACTTGTGATGGCTATGTCTGTTATGGATATTATCCTGGTTTGATCACGGGAACGTGGTGATTCTGGCATTAGGATTCCTTAAATTTTTGTGAAAAGAATTGCGATCGGAAGAGGTATAGATAGTGAAAGTTTAAACTCAAATGGTATAATGGTTTTCTTTCCTCAGGCAAGTTTGATTAAACCCAATGAGTTAAATTGAGATATTTTGTTTCTTTGAGAAAATGCAGTAGTAAAGGTTTTTTATTAGCATGATAAGATAATTTTGAAAGATTGTGTGTTTGAGTTGTTTTAATAGCATGAAGAAAGGATCATTTTGTTATGTTATTATTTGATAGTCGAAATCGACTTGGATGTTTTTATCAGAGTGAGCTGGTCAGTTGAAATGTGATTTGAGTTACATGTAGTTAAAGTATCCTTAGGTATGGTAATAAATTTTGTGTATTCACGAGTATATCGATGGACAGTTTGAATGAAGGATTGATATTCTAGAGAGTATGATACCAAGATATACCTATTAGATTTGTTCTAATCTGATGATGTTATTATGAGTTAAAGTTGTTCTGAATGATATGGTTATCACATTTATGAAAATTTGGATGGTCTATGCATGTTAGCTAAGTTGAAAGCGGTTGAAGATATTATTAACCAAAGCTCTGGTTCTGTGTTCAGTTTGAATTGAGTAATGAATTTATGATTTTTCAGTGATGCACTATTGAACGGATTGGAATGTGTTTTATTACTAGAATGTAAAGCGATGGTTAATGTTTTCATATGGTTAATGTCACATTAAAAGAACTGTTCGACCAGTGATTTAGAGACGGTCACTTTTTTGTCTGTATTGAGAATTTGGTGATATCGTTTAATCGACGGAAAGTGTCACATGTTCCCTGATTTCAAGAATTAAAGTATCAAATGTCATAGAAAGATCTGAAGTTAAGTTAGTGTTAAAGACTTGAACTATTGAAAGATCGTGAGATTAATTAATCTTTGGGAAAGCAGATATAGTTACAGATACTGAATGGAAAAATCTTTGTTTATTTTGTGAGTGGGTTACACGATTGATCTTAATTGATGATGAGCTGATTTTAGCTAGATTAAAAGCTAAAGCGATGTTTCCATTGCAAGATTGAGAATCTCAGAAATGTGCTAATGAATGGTAAGTTAAACGAGTTCAGTATGAGACAATTTTTTATTCTGAATTTCAAGTCTGACTTGATGATTGATGTTATTGTTCTGAGATAGAAATTGCGTGTAGATGAATTCGAAGCTTGTGCATGAAATTTTTGTACGAGGCTTAGTAGTAGCTCGTTGGTTCATTTTGGGAGTAATAAAAATGTGCAGTTATTTGAAATAGATATTTTGGTGATCGGGTATGTAACCTGATATTTTTTAGTTTATGCTCAGATCTCGATTTGATAATGGATAAAAGTCAAATATCAAGAGCATTCAGGTCTATTGCAGTCAATGATAACCTTGATGTGATATGATATAGAATTACTATAGATTTTGTATCTGAATTATCTTTATCTCCAAAAAGGAAGATGTTATTAGATTGTGATTGATCGATCGTGTACAAATTTCTTGTTTAACAAACCAGCCGAGTAAGATGTTTTTGGGATTATTCAGTTATGTGAAGTATCAGTCTCCATTATTACAGATAGAGATCCAAGGGTTATCTCCCAATTATGGAAAGAGCTACAGGAAACTATGAGTACGCAGTTGCATCTTGGCACGGTAATACACCTATAAATCGGTGATAAGTTTGAGAAAGTAATTCAAAACTTTGACGATATGCTTCGACACTATGTGCTAAAGTTCAAAGGTGATTAGAAAGAGATTTACGAGGTTGATATGATTTGTAGTTCTAGGAAAATTAGTGAAAGTGATTCATGATAGTTGAAAGCAATTTTTTCTGGTAAGATTTTCGGGGACTAAAATCCCTAAAGAGGGCGAGAGTTGTAACAGCTCGATTTTGGGCCTAGTCGGAACTATAGTTTCGGGACCACAAATCTGACGAGAAAAAAATTATTTTTATTATATTTTTATGGTCTACGGCTTCACAAAATGATTTTGTGAAAATTTCATTCGAAAATTTTGATGTTTGGGCACTCAATTTAGTCAAAAGGACTAAATTGTAAAAAGTGCAAAAGTTGAATTCTACATGTTAGAGGTGTCCAATTGTTATGAAATTTTAAATTGGAGGTCCTTAAATGATAAATAGACCATTTTTTAATTTGTTGGACAAAAATGGACATGAAATAGGTGAAATAGAATATTTTTAAGTTAGGGGCATTTTGGCTATTTAGTAATTAAAATGAATTAAAAACAAAATTAAAAGCCAATTTTTATCCATCTTCAACCCCATGGCCGAGTTTCACAAGGGGAAACCATGGCTAGGGTTTTTCTAGCTTCCAACCTCGATTGTAAGTCCGTTCTAGCCCCGTTTTTAATGATTTTTACAATTTTGAGATCCTCGTAACTCGGTTTAGCTATTTCTACCATTATTTTGAGCTAGGGTTTGTGTTTAAAGTTTACCCATGGATGAAATACATGTGTTTTGATGTTTTATGGAAGAATGTGAAAGTTTGGAGTGTGATAAACAACTTTTACGAAGTGATTTTTGATGAAATTTCATAAAAGGACCTATTTGTAAAAGTTGTAAAATATGTGTAGGATATGTGATTTAGTGAAAAAATATGGGTTGCTATAAGAGGGAATATGAATCGGCTAGGTTTGGGTATTGGGAAAAATGGATACATTTCATTTTACAAGCCTAGGGGCAAATTTGTAAATATGTGAAACTCTAGGGGCAAAAATATAATTTTTTCATAATATAATTTTTGGACTGATTTGAATAGTATAATAATTTAATAAGTCGAATGTGATATTATAGATCAAGAAAAACGAAGTTTGGACTTAGAACGGGGGAAAAACTAGTATTGGACGATTTAATCCTTTTCGCCATTTTAGGTCGAGGTAAGTTTGTATGTTAATAAATGTTATTGATTTGTGTTAATTATGCAATATTATTATATATTTGATTAAATTTTGAAAATTAAAGTAAACGTTCAAATTAAGTAAAAAAGCAGGATCGATTACGATCATTGCGTAGTGAAATATGAATTGACGGTAAAAGACCATGGTTAGACCATGGCAATGTGCTAAGTGAAATAAGTGATTCGCATGTAAGACCATATCTAGGATACGACATTGTGCTAAGTGAAATAAGACCATGGCATCTAAGTGAAATAAGTCTATGGCAATGTGCTAAGTGAAATAAGTCCATGGCATTGTGGTAAGTGAGAAATTTTCCGGTTGAACCTTAGGAATAAAAGTAGCTTTGGACATAAGTGTAGTACTATGTGAAGGCCACTTTGTTAATATAATAGCTTTTGTGGTAATATGTGAAGGCCACTTTGTGAATATAATAGCTTTGGACACAAGTGTGGTACTATGTGAAGGTCACCTTGTGAATAAAATATCTTTGGACACAAGTGTGGTACTATGTGAAGGTCATTTTGTGAATAAAATAGTTTTGGCTACAAGGGTGGTACTATATGAAGGCCATCATGTATTCGTTATTATTCTGATATGTTCAACGGGAAATGACTAAGTGTAAACGAATATGACTATGTGATGATTAAATGTGAAAGAATTATGAACCAATAATATTATTTGATGTTGAATTGAAATAATGTGTTTTCGTTGAGGTTGAAGTGTATCAACTAACATAGCCAAGATGAAAAAAAATGAAAGTATAATTGATTTAAGTGATACAGATACATACGAAATCTATGTGAATGCTGAATGAAAGTTAATAGAAAGAGAATGTGAGAGAATAAAATTAGCAATAAAATAGTTTTGGACAGCAGCATTTGTGTGACTTCGAAAAAAATCATCAGAAATGGTGAAAATTGACTTAGAGGTTGAACAAGATATGAAATTAAAGCTTATTGAGTCTATATTCACATAAAAGAAATGATGTAAGCAAAAGAATTTCATATTACGAGGTATTTGAATTTTTGTAAGACAGGGTCAGAATGATTTCGAAATCCCCTGTTCTAATTTGGGAATATTATTAAAAATTGTACAAAAATAATTATGGGTTATAATTTATATGTTTAAAATTCTTAATGAGTCTATTTTTAAAAAAAAACAAACGGGAACATCATCTGAATCTCATATGAGGAGATAATTAATTTTTAGTGAAGAGGGGTTGGAACTGTCAGACAGCGAAACAGAGGAGAATTTAAAGAATAAACTGTACTTATTGGCTAGACCAAAAATTTCAAAAATTTAATGGTAAGAAGATATGTGAGTCTAGTTTCAGGAAAAATTAGCAAAACTCCTCAAGATATAAATAATTTAGTAACTGCGAATCAAGTAGATAGTTTGAGATGAACAAGAGTAAATAGTGGAACTATGTGCAATTATGATTGTATTATCTTAAGAACATATTGTGAGAATTGGTAAAAGCATGTTAATAAATTTCTTATTATTTACATACCAACTTACTAAGCTATATAGCTTACTCCGTTTATTTTCTGTGTTTATAATGTCCTTAGGCTAGCTCGGGTTGGAAGTCACCGGAGAACCTATCACACAATCAAACTAACAAATTGGGCATTGATAATTCTTATACTTAAGGTCATGGTATGTATAGGGGACTTGGTTATTTTTGTATGTGTCATAATTGTTTAGGCCTAAAATGTTGGCCTATGCTATTTGAAAGTTCATTGTTGTGTAAGGCCATTTGATGTTGGTATATTGGCTATATTATAAGTCCATGATGATGCATTTCAAGGATGTGTATGCTTACATATGTGGATGAATGAGTGGTTATATCTATGTGTGACGTAAATTTGTTTGCAACGGCAAATCAAATTAGTGCACGGGCAAGGGACATGGCCATGTGAGCCACACGGCCGTGTCCTAATATCATACGGGAGTGTGCCCCTGTTTTTCATGAAATTTTTTAAAGTTTTCTACAGTCCTCGGTTTGGTCCCGAACCGTTTCCAAAACATGATTTGGGCTTCGCAGGCCCATATTAGGGACTGTAAGATGAAATGTGAAAAGTTTTAAATTTTAATACAAATTCGTGACCCAGTTTTATACGATTGCATGTGTTTATGTTTGGTAATCCTTATACCCTATTTCAGTTTCAAACACGGGTAAGGGGTGTTACACATTTACCGTTAGTTGAATTTGTGTATAACAACAACTATCAATCGAGCATAAAAATGGCACCCTATGAAGCTTTGTATGGTCGCAAATGCCAAACTTTGTTATATTGGACTAAGTTGAGTGAGAAAAAGATCCACGGGGTTGATTTGATCGGAAAGACTAAAGATAAAGTGAAATTAATTCGTGACAGTCTAAAGGTAGCGTTAGATCGACAGAAATCGTATGCAAATTTGAAACGAAAAGACATTGAATTTTAGATCAGTGATAAAGTGTTTTTGAAAGTATCTCTGTGGAAGAAAATACTTAGATTTGGTCGCAAAGGCAAGATGAGTCTGCATTTCATTGGGCCGTATGAAATCATTGAAAGAATAGATCCAGTGGCATATCGGCTAGCTTTACTGACTGAGTTAGAAAAGTTTTATAATGTGTTTCATGTGTCGATGTTACGACGGTACCGATCGGATCCATCGCACATAATTTCGTCGTCAAAGATTGAGATTCAGCCTGATATGACATACAATGAAGAACCGATCAAAATTTTGGCTTGAGAGACTAAAGAGTTGAGAAATAAATGAATAGAATTGGTAAAGGTTTTGTGGAAATGACATGGTGTTGAAGAAACCACGTGGGGACCCGAGGAAGCTATGAGAAAACAGTACCCTAACCTATTCACTGGTAAGATTTTCGGGGACGAAAATCCCTAAGAGGGGAAAGTTGTAACAGCTAGTTTTTAGTCAAATCAGAATAGTGGTTTCGGGACCATAAATTCAAAGTTGAAATATTTATTTTATTATTATTTTAATGTCTACAGCATGAAAATATGATTGTGTGAAATTTTCGTTAAGAAATTTTATCGTTTAAATGCTTAATTTGATAAAAAGAACTAAATCGCGTATAGTGTAAAAGTTGTGTTCTATTAGCTAAAGGTGTTTAATAGCTATAGAACCTTAAAGTTAAGGTCCTTAAGTGGTAATTAGACCATTTTAATTGTGAGTGGACAATTTTGGGCATATATTAAGTGATTTTGGTGGTTATTAATCAAGGTTAATAAGTTTATAATGATAAATTAAGTAAAAATAAAATATGGCTATCATCTTTTTCCTTCACAAACCACCAAAATTAAAAGAAATAAACCACCATGGATGCATGCTAAGTTCGGCCAAGCTTCCAAGCTCAATTGTAAGTCCATTTTTGTCCCGTTTTTAATGATTTCTACGTTTTTGAGATCCTTGCAGCTAGGTCTAGTTAGCCCAGGGACTATTTTGCAAAATTGTTAAAGATTTTGAATGATGCCATTGATGAATACATGTGTGTTTTGATGTTTGATGATAGATTATGAATGTTGGTTGTGAATTATACAAATTTTATAAAGTGATTTTTAGTGAAAATACAAATTAGGGATTAAATTGTGAAATGTGGAAACTTTGTGGTTAAAATGTGAAATAAATGAAATATATGGGCTGCTAGGGACCTAATTGAAACTTGGTTAGCATGGGTTGTGATTGAATTTCTTGAAATTGTGTTTTTATGAAATAATGACTAAATTGTAAAAGTGGTGAAATAATAGGGGCAAATGTGTAAAAGTGCTTTAAAGTGTGTTTTGGACTAAATTGAATAGAGGGATTATTAAATAAGCTAAATTTGATATAATATAGATCAAGAAAAGTGAAACTCAGAGTTAGATCGGGGGAAAAACAAAGTTATCGACTAATTGACCTATTTCGCCATTTTTACATCCGAGGTAAGTTCGTATGTAATAAGCATTGTTATAATTATGCTTTAAATGCTTTTTTATTGTATAAATTGTGTATATGATACTATAGTCGTGTTTGACAACAACTCGGTTAATTATGGGCACTTAGTGTGTGAAATCGAGATAGCTTCGGTTATATGTTTGCACTTAGTGTGCGAGATTGAGATAGCTTCGACTATATATACACATTGGCACTTAGTGTGCGAAATTAGTACAGCTACGTATGGCACTAAGTGTGCGAGTTTCCTGAGCATCCAAAAATATCTCGAATGGTTTAACGGATATGTCAAAGATGTGAATGAGTATGAGTTAAATACAAGAAGATACAAGTATGTACATGAACCGAGTAATACACTGAAAGGATGAAAAATTAAGGAAATTACATCTAAATTGATGGATGCAAATATGGTAGGATGGTGATATATTATGAGATATGTTATGTTATGTTTTTTTGGCTCGCCAACACCGAGAGTAAAGGTAGATGAGAATTTGAGGAAGAAGGGAGGAAAGCCTTTTTTAACTCACTGAGGCAAGTTGTTATTCTACTACTGCTAGATGGCGTCAAGAGAGAATGGATATTTCCCCGGCCTTAAGAGATCCCAATCATGGGAATAGTTTACCCGCTTCACTAGATAGAGTCTTAATGAGTAAGGAACCTAGTGGGGTCTCTAGCTAGCTTTGGTGTATTGTCTCTAGCGTGAATATAGCCATAGGTGGATCTGCAGTGTAGACTAGAGGGTCTGTAGAGTTGGCAAACTCTACTGGCGCAACAGGACCAGGAGAAAGAGAAGGAGTAGGAGGAATTGTGGCTTTCAAAGGACTACGCCCTCTTCGAAGTTTGAGATGAGCCAATTGTAAGAAGTCACTACCTTTGGTATTCTGAGTGCTTTCCTCCACTCTTGGCCTTTTCTGAATTCTATCAGCCATTGTTCTTGATGGCGCGCTGACAACTCTTTCATTTTCGTAAATTGTGACTAGTAATGCTAAAGCATCCATGTTGACTACTGGAGTAGGCAGGGAGGTACGAGAGGTATGAGAAGGAAAATAAGACCCTATAGAAGCAACAAGAAAGTTAGCCTAGTCAAAAGAAGGAGCGAATGACGTACCATAAAAAATAATATTCCAATAGTGTGGACATAGTCCACTGTTCTCATAAAAACAAAAGGGAGGCTCCCTCATCCTCCCCACTAGAATTCGTGCAAATCATCATTGTCGTTGTAAAGCTAGGCCACCTCAATAGAATGAACATTCTGGGAATCTGCCCATAGTAGAAGGTCCTTTTCCTAGTGATCATTTGGACTCAGCCCTTGTAGGCAGTGTTGAAAAAAATTTCAAACAGGAACGATCTGCCCTAAATCTAGGATACGCCCCATGTAACATCCCTTACCCGTGTTCAACACCGAAACAGGGTACGAGGTATTACCGGAACATAACACATACCATTAAACAAAATCGAGATAGAAATATGTCATCTAATTAGATAATGCATCGTTATAACATATGTCTTGAACAATATTAACCAACTTCAATGGCTTTGTACAAAATGATTGGTCAAATACTGTAACCAATATTTTAAACCTAGGCAATTATGACACGTAACAAAATAACTAAGCCTATTATACATGTCATAATTCAAAATGTTTAGTTCAAATACCCTAAAGTATTGATAGTGCGGGCAGATCTTCACGATCCTTAACTCCTAAGCAAGCTGGACGACACTATAAGACAAAAGAGAGAAAAGAAAGTAAGCTTATAGCTTAGTAAGTAAGTATATAAATAATAATTAAAGAATCTAATACATATGCACAATAACTCAAGTATATCTACTTTAATTTTTCTATTCACTCCACTTTGATTAAGCTGTCTCTCCTGCATCACGTTCACTAAATAAATCATAACTCGAGTTAAAAAACTCAAAATTTAAATCTGTTAATTTTTCCTAAAACTAGACTCATATTACTTCTTACTAATTTTTTTTCTGGAATTTTTGGTCCATCCAATTAGTACAGTTTATTAGTTAAAATTTCCCCTGTTATACAGCTCAACTGATCTGACCTCTGTTCAGTACGAATTCATTTTATCCTAGTACAAAAGTCAAATAGCCACGAAATTTGTTTCATTTGAAACTAGACTCAACAAGGAATCTATGCATGTAAATTATATTTCTTAATTATTTTTGTAAAATTTTTAATAATTTTTCAAACTTAGAATAGGGGATCACATAGTCATTCTGAACAAGTCACACACAAATATAAATATCTCAAAATATAGAGTTCCTTTACTTGCTATGTTTCTCTTACATGAGAATAGACTCACTAAGCTTTAATTTAATATCTCATTCAGCCTCTAATTAAATTTCTACTATTTTTGGTGATTTTTCAAATTCACGTCACTGGGACTGTTCAAAAACAGTATTATTGCAAATTCACTCTTTTCCACTTTCTTTGTATTAACCTCATTTTAACGTACATGTCACAATTCATTTTCACCACATTTCATGCATCACAAGTATAGGTCCATGATTAAAATGTCACTATAAAATCATCCCGTTGAACACTTCGGATCAATTCTCAATACTTGGTGGTTTCAGCACACAGCTCCACCATCATAATTCATATAATTCGGCTCTCTTGTACACGTGGTGAACACTTAGTACCACCCATGTGACCTAGCTAATTTATCTCGTAGCTCTCTTGTCTACATGGTGTCCTTCACTTGGAATCACACATGCGACCTAGCTACATTTATCTCTCCCGTAGCTCTCTTGTCTACATGGGATACATCCCGTATCACACATGTGACCTAGCTACTACATAATATCTCATAGCTCTCTTGTACACATGATGTGTACTCAGCACCATACATGTGACCTAGCTACGTTCCATCTATATTATTAAATCTCTCCGAATGTTCAACCGGGATTTCTCTCTCTATTACTTATTTCCATTCTTCCAATAGTCAATTTATGCTTTAAAATCAGCTATAATATATATATATATATAATAGGCTGAAATATAAGAATGTAAATGAAGTTAATGTATTATTTACATACAAACTTACCTCGGTGCAAAATATGGAAATTTTGCAATTTAGTCCAAAATCTTTTCCTTCCCCCGTTCGAGGTCGATTCCACGCCTTTCTTGATCTATAACACACATTTAGCTCATTTAACATTCATACTATTTATTTCAATCCAAAAATCACATTATAGAGAAATTACATTTTTGCCCCCTAACTTTTACAAAATTACAATTTTGCCCCTAGGCTCGGAAATTTAATTTCAGCCCTTATTCTTATGTCTTATGACACGCTGATCATTTTTACCTTCTATGGAAACATCAAATTCTCACTCTAACACATAGTTATGAACAATAGGTATTTTTACCGATTATGCCGTTTTGCTCGTTTTCGCTAAAAATCGCTTAGAAAAGATCGTTCTCCTAACTTCAAACATTCATATTCTACCATAAAACATCAAAATACATGCATATCATTCATGGGTAAATTTTTAAACATAAACCATAACTCGAAATAATGGTGGAAATAGGTAGACCGAGCTACGAGGATTTCAAAAATGTAAAGAACATTAAAAACGGGGCTTGAATGCACTTACTATTGAGCTTGAAAGCTTGGGAAAAACCATAGATATGGAGAACATGCAAGTTTCGGCCAAGCTTAATGAAGATGAACACATTTTTGTGTTATTTTTCCCATTTTATTTCATTTAATACACAAATGACCAAAATGCCCTTACTACTAAACTTTTTAAAAATTCCATCCATGCCCAAATTTTTGTCCATATAAAGTATAATGGTCTAATTTCCATTTAAGGACCTCTAATTAAAACCCCCATTTCAATCAAGTACTTATGAACTAGAACACACCCATTTTCACCTATTTCAATTTAGTGCTAAACGTCAAATTAAACACCTAATCGATAAAATTTCGCAACGAAATTTTCACACAATTATGCAATCGTAATATAAACACTAAAACTTAATCAAAATAATTTTTTTTAAACCTTGAATTCGTGGTTTTGAAACCACTATTCCATTTTGGCCCTAAATCGGGCTGTTACACCCCACCCTAAATTTTTTAAATTGCTTCCAAGCAATTTCCCAATCAACAAGTTGGCTTTGTAGACAGATGTCTTCCCAGGGTATGGACCAGAAGGTAGGGAAGGCAAAACCGGTTTTGAGTTTTCACATGACTCTCACAAACTTATACCTTATGAGATGGAGGTTTGAGACCTAATTCTGAATGATGGGCTCATAACCCTGTCGTGTACTAAAATGGGCCATCCCGGTTGATTGACCCTATCTTTTAATCTTCAACTAATAAATCCTTTGGGAGATCCCAGGTATAGGCAGCTTGTGGTGTAAACAACATTTGAGGAAATAAGCCACCAATGTCTACTAGAAAAGGGTGGAGAGTGGGCTTGGTGCAATGCCATATTCGTTGAGCACCGAATAGAAGAAGGCGTAAAGAGGCAAGTGAAAGCCAACCTTGAGTAGGAAGAGGAGAAGAATAAGACCAACAATATTTTCA
The DNA here is from genome assembly GCA_025698465.1 of Gossypium longicalyx. Lineage (NCBI taxonomy): Eukaryota > Viridiplantae > Streptophyta > Magnoliopsida > Malvales > Malvaceae > Gossypium > Gossypium longicalyx. The sequence goes on along the minus strand of CM047007.1, from coordinate 44,149,321 downwards.
CTTTGGTGACACTCCCCTTAGGCTAAACGAAAATCATAGGCAAATTCCAGACGAAGGATACCTTTGGCCCTTAAGTTTCGAGCCAGCTCTTCCTCAGTAGTGTTGCATTCATATAAGGGAGCAAGCACACGACGGGTACCATCATGACCTCTGGTCTGATCTCAATAATGTTTATCTGGTTGTCGCGTTTGGTACTTTGGGCATGACCACTACAACCTCTTCTACATGAAGTAGTTCTGACCATTTTGAGTAATAGTAAAAGAAAGAAAATGATGGTTACCTTTAAAGAAAGTTGTGAACTAAAAGCGAAAAGAAGAAAACTGACTTTGAAAGAGAAAGAAATTAGGGCTCCAATAATGTAGTGAAATGTTTTGGGGACATTGTTGAACACCCAATACTTATAAAGAATCAAGCGTCCATGAGACACTTCAACTTCCAAGCGAACATTTTGAAATGTTTAATCACAACTCGACACTTTTCAAGGCTAAGGCTACGGCATGTTTAAAAACATGGGAATACTTTCCAATTATTCCCACGAACCTGGAATTCGGCAACCGAGATGGTTTGCCTATATTCACACTAGTTGGAATCTTTGGAGTGTCTGCCATAGATGAGAAGTTGTAAACTCTAAAAATATATATTTGTAGAACTCTTTAATGGATAAGTTATGTAAATTCTGAGTAAATAGATAACACTTTCTGTAATTTTATTACTAATTTTGTGATATTTTGTAATTTCTATAAAAATGTGTTCATTTAGTGAAATTTATGCTAATACATAGTTTTTTTTTTTATTTCTTGGGAATAAGTAGGCTAAGGAAAAATATAGTAGATTTTTTTTTTTTTGCTTTAGACAGGTGTAGCTTAAAGCATTCTAATTCAGCAATATTGGGCTTCAAGTCACCTTAAAAAAGATGGAGGCTTAGAGATGTCCATATGGAGGCCTAAAACCATCCACCTACCATCCACATGACCTTGTCCATCAACATCCCTTGATTTTAGCTAATATCCTCCCTGATTCAAACACATATTCACCCACCTTCCATGAATCAGGGATAACATAATCATGAAAGAGTCAACGGGTTTTTCTTCCCTTAATTCAAGCAACGATCTCCCCAGAAATAGTCACCATCTACCCACTTCTGTACTACCACTCAAAGGGCGGCCATACCGCTCCCCAAAATAGTAAATTCAACCTACACTCTCACCTAATCAAGATTAACAACTCATTCCCTAAACTTAAGCCACAACCATACACACAACTTATAAAAATAATAGTCAACCACCCACTTCTCCACCAAGCAAGGGATGATAACAACTTTTGCTAAAAATAGTAGTCAAATGGCCACCCAACTTCCTCATATCAAGGGAGAGAACATCAAGGATTCCCTTGCTAAAAATAGCAAGTGACATTGGGGCTTCAACGACTATAAAAGGGGACCTTCATTCATCCATTTGACATATCAGTTTTCAAAAAAAAAAAACTCCTTTGAGTGTTATTTCCTTTCACATGGCTTGGCAAACACTTGATTACCACAAAATAATTCATACACTTTTCGAAAATGAGAGCAACTAGGAAGGATGACTTGAAGCTGTTTAGATGGTTTAGCATAAAAATGAGGAGGAGAGCCACCATGGAAAGCCGCAAGGAGCAGCCGTAGGTAACCCATTGCAGTCAATTATTTTCTCTTCTTATCACGAAATGGTCGTGGATAACCCGCTCGACTGTTCTTTCTTTCCTTTGTCTTCACTGTTAATTATTGCTTCCTCTGTTGAGAGACAAAATTGCATCTCATCTTTATGTTTTCAATTTAATATGACATGGCTTAATTCTTTTTATTCAAGATGGATATGAATCTTGATTTGAGTTAATTGGTTTTTGTTTTCTGAATATTTTCTGCAAAGAATTATTTCATTCATTTAGGTTTAATTCATGATTATACTTGTAAATGTACGACCAACATTGTAGGTTAATGAATTAATTGTTCAATTTGAGAAAAGTTAATGATTAATTGACAAAAGACCTAAATGGTGCATATCATGTCGATATCGAAAGATGATTGTTGTATGCATAAACTATGTAAATGCCCGAGAGGGTTATTTCTATGTTAGTTTTGACATAGACATATGCTAATTAACTTAGGGACATAATAGGACTTCGAGAGAAGCCACTTTTAGCTAATATTGGTCTAATTATAACATAAGGACCTTAAATTTAATAAACCATATCTAATAGACACTTTTAGCTAATAGAACAACAATTTTGCAGTTTACTCGATTTAGTCCTTTTTCTTAAATTAAGCAATTAAACAATAAAATTTCTTAACAAAATTTTCACACCAACATGATATCATACTGTAAACATTAAAATAATAATAAAATAATTATTTTGACCTAAGATTTATGGTCCCGAAACCACTGTTTCGATTTGAGTAGAAATGGGCTGTTACAACTCTCCTCCCTTAGGGATTTTCATCCCCGAAAATCTTACCAGTAAATAGGTTCGAGTATTGTTTTCTCATAGCATCCTCGGGTTCCCACGTAGCTTCTTCAACCCCGTGTCGATGCCATAATACTTTCACTAATACGATTCTTTTATTTCTCAACTCTTTGATCTCACGAGCTAAAATTCGAGTCAGTTCTTCAGCATATGTCATATCATACTGAATTTCGACCTCGGCTGGGGAAATGAAATGCGAAGGGTCGAATCGATATCTTCGTCACATTGATATGTGAAACACATTATGTATTTTCTCTAACTCAGATGGTAAAGATAATCGATATGCTATTAGCCTACCTCGCTCAGTAATCTCATATAGTTCGATAAATCACGAACTCAATTTCCCTTCCCGACCAAATCACAATATCTTTTTCCACGGTGACACTTTCAAAAACACTTTATCCCTAATCTGAAACTCAATATCTTTCTATTTCAAATCTGCGTACAATTTCTGTCGATCCGATGCTGCTTTCAAACTATCGCAAATTACTTTCACTTTTTCTTCAGTCTCTCTGATCAGGTCAACCCCGTGAATCTTATTTTCGCTGAGTTCACTCCAATACTACGGTGTTTGACATTTACAACCGTATAGAGCTTCGTAAGGTGCCATATTTATACTCGATTGGAAGCTATTATTATAAGCAAATTCAATCAGCGGTAGATATTTCTCCTAGCTACCTTCAAACTCAAGAATACAACAACGCAACATATCCTCAAGTATCTAAATAACTCGTTCGGATTGACCATCCGTTTGTGGGTGAAACACAGTGCTGAAATGTAGCTTCGTACCTAAAGCTTCTTGTAATTTCTTCCAAAATCGCGAAGTGAATCTCGGATCTCTATCAGAAGCAATTGATAGTGGAACACCATGTAATCTCAATTTTAGAAATATAAAACTCAGCTAATTTATCAAGCGAGAAATCTATACGTATCGGAATAAAATGAGCTCACTTCGTCAATCTGTCAACAACAACCCAGATCACATCTTTCTTTTTCGAAGATAAGGGCAAACCCGATACAAAATCCATTGTTACTCTATCCCACTTCCACTCAAGAATCATAATAGGCTATAATAAACCTGACGGTACTTGATGCTCAACTTTGACTTGCTGACAAATCGAACATTTTGAAACAAATTCTGAGATATCTCATTTCATGTTGTGCCACCAATAAAGTTGTTTCAAATCGTTATACATTTTCGTGCTTCTTAAATGTACTGATAAACAACTACTATGTACTTCATTTAGATTCTTACGAATGAGTTCAAAATTTCTTGGTACATATATTCTATCGTGAAACATCAAATAGTCATCAAGCCCTATTCGAAACTCTGAATCAGAAGTCGACTCACACAGAGTTCGTTTTGCTTGTAATTCATTATCAAATTTTTGAGCCTCACAAATCTGCTGTAGAAATAACGGTCTCACTTTCAACTTGGCTACTATTGAACCGTCATCAGACAAAGCTAATTGTATGTTCAAAGCATGTAAAGCAAATAAGGACTTTTGACTCAAAGAATCAGCAACTACATTCGCTTTCCCCGGATGATAGTCAATCACTAATTCATAGTCTTTTAGCAATCAATCACTAATTCATAGTCTTTTAGCAATCCTAACCATCTCCGCTGTTGCAAATTCAAATCTTTTCGAGTCATCAGATATTCAAAGCTTTTGTAGTCGGTATAAATATGACATTTCTCACCAAACAAGTAATGACACCAAATTTTCAATGTGAACACTATTGCAGCTAACTCTAGATCGTGTGTCGGATAATTCTTTTCGTGCAGCTTCAACTGTCTCGAGGCATAAGCTACAACTTTGCCTTCCTGCATCAAAACACAACCTAGGCCATTTAACGATGCATCATTGAAAACTATGAATTCTTTACCCGACTCAGGCTGAACTAACACTGGTGCGTCTATCAATAATGCTTTCAACTACTCGAAACTTTGCTGACACTTTTCTAACTACTCAAATTTAACATCTTTTTAAAGAAATCGTGTCATTGGAGTCACAATCATTGAGAAGCCTTTCACAAATAGTCTATAATATCCGGCTAATCCCAGAAAACCATGGACTTCGAATACGTTTCTCAAAGGCTTCCAATCTATAATCGCAGAAATTTTGCCCGAGTCAACTCAGATACCCTCGGCTAAAACTATATGTCCCAGAAAACTAGCCTCTCGTAGCCAAAACTCACATTTGCTGAACTTTGCAAACAACTGCTTATCTCTCAAATTTTGTAACACGATTCTCAAATGCTTGGCATGCTCAGATTCATCACGAGAGTAAATCAGAATATCATCAATAAGTACAACCACGAATTTAACTAAATACGGTCTGAAAATCTGATTAGTTAAATCCATAAAAATGGTAGGAGCATTAGTCAATCCAAAAGGCATAACAAGGAATTCATAATGTCCGTACCTCATTCTGAACGCTGTTTTCGGCAAATCTGAGTCTTCAAATCGCAACTGATAATAACCAGATCTCAAATCAATCTTTGAAAACACTGTTGCACCTTTCAAATGATCAAATAAATCGTCAATTCTCGGTAGAGGATATTTATTCTTGATTTTCACTTTGTTAAGTTGTTGATAGTCTATACACATTCTCATAAAACCATCCTTTTTCTTTACAAAGAACACTAGTGCACCCCATGGCGAAAAACTCGATCTTGTGAATCCTCTATCAGTTAATTCTTGCAGCTGAGCTTTCAACTCTTTTAACTTTTTCGGAACCATTTAGTACGGAGCTATCAATATCGGTGAAGTTCCCGATACTAAATCAATAGCAAATTCAATCTCTCTGATCGGTGGCAAACCCAATTACTCTTCTAAAAACACATCTAGATAAACTGATACTAATTCAATCATTATTTCTGGCACTTTTGTATCAAGTATATATGCAAGATATACATTGCATCCCTTTTTCCCATATTTCTGAGCTAACATCGACGACATTATAACTGGTAAACCATTCAAATCATTTGATTCAATTCGGAGAGTTTCATTATTCTGACATTTCAACTCAATTGTCTTTCTACAATTTACTACTGTATCATGCAACATCAACCAGTCCATACCTAGAATAACATCAAACTAGTCAAATGGTAACAACATTAAATCAGCCATAAAACAATAACCCCGAGTCATTAACGGATAATTCTTGCAAACTCAGTAGAATTAATAAGTAAATTCTTACTAGAAACTAAGTTCACACATATATATGAATGAGTTGATCTGGGATCTATTAATGAAATTACATCAGTGTCATAAAGTGAGAATATACCAGTAATAACATCTGGAGATGACGCTTCTTCGTGAGTGCGAATAGCATAAGTTCTAGCAGGTGCTCTAACCTCTGATCTCTCAACAGCATCTCGTGTTGCACCTTTACCACCACTCACATTTCCAGCATTACGGAATGGTCTTCCTCTCGCAGTCGTGTTGCTTTGTCTTGCACTCTGAGTTTTATTTTTCTCATCTAACTCAGGACAATCTCGAATAAAGTGTTCGTGTGAACCAAATCTAAAACAGGCTTTATCATTCAGTCTGCACTCTCCAAAATGTCGTTTTCCACATCATCCACATTCAAGTTTACTCGGTCTAGCATTACCCACACTTGTCATAAATACAACTGGAATTTTTGAACCCATAAATTACTTCCCACGATCTCTATTAGAGTGCTCCACTAACGCATTTGATTGACTATATGAATCTTGGAATTTCATTGATGAAGAGTGATAGGGTTTATTCATTGATCTCTTTCTCGAATCTCTAACTTCAGAATCAACCTTTCTCTTTTCTTTGCCCAAGTCTTCAGCTTTACAAGCACGGTCAACTAATAGAACGAATTCCTTTAAATCCAATATTTCGACCAGAAGTTTAATATCTTCGTTCAACCCATCAACAAACCGCATGCACATTATTTCTTCAGTCAAAACATACTTTCGACATATTTACTTAACTGTACAAATTCTCTCTCGTAATCGATTACAGTCATGCGCCCTTATTTCAGTTCTAAAAACTCTTTATACTTTTGATCCAAAAACCGTTGATTGATGTTCTTTTTCTAGAACTCGTTTTGAAAGAACTCCCAAGTAACTCTCTCTCTCGGTACCACATATATTAATGTATTCCACCACTGGTATGCAGTGTCTCTCAAAAGAGATATAGCACACTTTAAACATTTAGCCGATGTGTAAGAAAGTTCATCAAACACTCAGATCGTATTTTCAAGCCAAAACTCGGCTCTCTCAGGATCATCATCAACATTAGCCCTAAACTCTTCAGCCCCATGCTTACGAATTTTATCGACTAGTGACTTATTCAATCGTATTAGATCAATAACTTAAGGAACTACGAGGATTGATTGAGGATTTGGCGGGGATGGAGGTTGTTGAGCAGCCGAATTTGTCCGAACATATTGAGTGAACCACTCGTTCGTCATCTGGAAAAAGGCTTCTTTAGCCTCACCTCTGTAACTACTTGACACTGGTTTAGATTTGGAAGGCGCTATCCCTTGAGCGAGAGCTAGCGCATTACTCTCAACATCATCTGTTACAGCTCGTTTGGGATCCATTACTATACAAAAACATAGTTTATAATGTCAGGATTCATCACACTATCACAGGTTATATATGGCATGTATAGCTAGACTTTCACATATGCTATGTTAGTCCTAGAATCGACTAAACTGTAGCTCTGATACCAATAAATGTAACACCCCTCACCCGTATTCGACGTTGAAATAGGGTTTTGGAGCATTACCGGACTTACAATACATATAAACATATTTTTCTCATACATTTATTCATTCCATACAATCATCATTCAAATTCAATCTATTTATCCATTATACGAGCCTATGAGGCCTTAAAAATGCTTTGGGAGCAGTTCGGACTAAATTGATAACTTATGAAACATTTACGAAGCTTTGAAAAATTTCTCAAAACAAGGGACACTCGCCCGCGTGGCCAGGCCGTGTGAAAACACGCCCTTGTCACAGGTCGTGTGTGTAACACTCTAAACCCGGCCCAAACGTTATGGCCGAATCTGACGTGTCACATTGAAGCGTTGCTGTAAAAGTCATGTTTTAACTAACATCTTCCTTAGTGTTTAAAGAGTATTTTGTTATAAATTAAAGTGAATGGAAGCTGTGCACCAGGTAGGATGCCGGAAAAGAGGAGGTGAGTCAATTAGACTGCTTAAGTACCAAGCTCTCCACGAATCCACTCCTAGACATGTACACCACCATTGCCACACTTTAACTGAGCGATTATTCAGTGAAAACCATTCCGTTTTAAACCATTTGAAATCACTTATTATATTTTGAAAACATTTTCGTTGCGGAAGCTTTGTCTTGATTCACGATGTTTTAAAATCAGGTAATCTTTTTAAAACGCGCCCTAGAGCTATTAAATTCCAAACATTTAAAACAATATCGTAACTAAGCTATCAAAACCTATTAAAAGCAATTAAAAATAATTAAAGTGGCCTTATTACAACTTAAAACCCAAAGCAATTAGAGTAAAGAAAAACTGATCAAAACACAAGTAGAAAATCGAGTTTGCAGAACATGTGGCCACTCTGAATCCCTCACAGCTCCAAGTCCACTATGGTTGGGGGTTACCTTCATGGATAAAGTTAAGGGGTGAGTTTGGAAAACTCAGTGTGTAAAATAGCCCAACCATAGTCCAGATCAGTTCAAACCACAGAAACAGATTAAGTTGGGCCTTAGCCCTATACAAAATTCAGAATGAAGCTTATAGGCCCATAACAGATACAAAACAGATATATCATGTATGCAGAAGACCCAACCCATATCCATCCATATACACCCCCGTGCCAACCTTACACCATGTGGGGAGACTACTCGACCCACCCATCCGCTACGTCGTCATGTAATTTGCAGCATGGTGCGCTAGAATGAATATTGTGACAAAGTCACCAAATACAGATATTTGTGGCAAAGCCACCAGAACAGATATTTGTGGCAGTGCCACCAGAAACAGATAATTGTGGCAAAGCCACCAGAATGCTTCCTCCATCAAAATAACCCTTATCCCATGCAAAAGATATACATGTCATGGTATATCACAAACAGAATTAGAATATCATGCAATTCAGTCAAAATCAACCCTAGGGGTATAACGGTTATTTTGCACCTAGGGATATAATGGTAATTTTCATACTTAGGGGTATTTAGTGAATTTACTGTTTTAGGGTTTTCATGCATATTATAGCCATCAACGTATTAACAGAAACACTTACCGAGCATGTTTTACCGAATTAAGCCCGTTAGCCCATTAACCCATTTTCGGCCCATTAAGCCCAAATATACCGAAGTGTACAAAATTGAGCACTCTGCAATCTTACTGCTTGAGATTACTAGGATTAAAAAACAAATTATCTCACGAGCGCTTGCACGCTCGCAAGTTCACAAAATATCGGCTTTTCGGCATTTCGGCTTTTCGGCTTTTGCTGATCTAGTCTATGAGTGGGTGTCGTTTACACACCTGATCTGTAACGATACGTTGGCGAGATCCACACATGAGTTGCCTATAATCAAGTTACTAAAAAATCAGTCTACATATCAAAACAACTACATACTAGCCCCTTACCATATTCGGCCAACATTGCCTTAGACCCTAAAGTTCTTACCTTTCTGCCGAAATATGGACTAGATCTAGATGTCCAACCGAGTTAACCTTCAAGCCCTTCGTTGTACGCCCCCTTGTCCATGCTAGCGCATACAAAACCAAAAGAAATAGGCAACAATGCCCTTAGTCCCAACGTTAGCCATCCTTAAGGGGTTTCGGCTTTTCCTTAAAACATAAGTAACTAAAGAAGGATTCGAACACTTACCTATATTGTTATGACACTACTACCGATCTACTGTAGATCCAACAACCGTACGAGAAGGGAAGAATTATACTCAAGGATTCGGCTTCAGAAGTACCTCGGTGTAGAAAAGTTTCGATTTTAAAAGAAATAATGAGAGGTTCAGCTTCAATGGAGTTTCGGCTAACCAATTCTTGATAAGGGTTTATGAGGGAGAAAACAAAAAGAAACATGAAGGATTTAGGTTCGGCCAAACTAAAATACCCCCACTAACCCAAAAAGAGAAAAAAAAAATGAATCACAAAGGCCAAAAAAAAAGCGGTACCTATTTGCTATGGTCGAATGAGCGTATTTCGGCATACAAACTCTTCCTAAATTCCAATTCCAAGAATTGCTCCTTGATTCTTGGCCAACTCAATGTTTGAATTTCATTCAAACTCTTAACCGATCAGTAGCATCCTTATCCACATCCTTGCACCGCTTCAGTATGCTGCCAAGAGTCCTGATCAGACCCCAACTCCTTCCCCACGTGTGCAGCAAAAACTCAAGCCTTCCATGCGCAAGGTGAGGCTCGAACCCCAGACCTCCGTCTGCCCTTGCGCCCTCGCCCGTGCTGCTGACCACTGCACCACGCTTCTTTCTTTACTAATATAGGGTCACAGTTAATCTTAAAGCTTATCTACGGTAATCCCGGTTTATTTAAAGATAAAACAAAAATATCGCTCCTTACCAGACTCGAACCTCTACACCTTACCACCACGCCACTTTCTCAATTGTGTCATCTTTCTTCCTGAGGTAATTATAAGGACTCATTGCGACAATCTCTGGTTGTTAAAAGAAAATCCACATTTGCGCATACTGGGAATTGAACCCCAGCTTCCCCTCCTACTGCCTAGCGTCTCTAACCACTGGGCCAGGTACTTCCTTTATGCCTAGTTTCTGCCCAACTTATTTATATGGCCTTACCTGCTGAAGCTCCGGTCCGCTTAAAAAATGAAAGAGAAATTTGCCTTCTCAAGGACTCGAACCTGCGCCTTCTCTACGTACCCAGCACGCTGCTGGCACGGTGCCACGGAGCTTATTGTGCTGGATTATGCTCGCAACTCCTCTTAAGCCCTATTTTAACCGCAACCTGAATACTTAAAAAAAACAACCACTTGCGTGCGCCGTGCCTTGAACCCAGGCACCTCCCACGCCCTCCTAGCGTGCTTAGCCACTGGGCCAGGTGCTTGTTTGTGCTAAAGCTCAGCCCAAGTTATTAATAAGGCCTACTGCCCAGATTCCCTTAAGAGGCAAAATTTAAGAATTTTGCTAAAGCTATGGGCCGAGCCTAGACCTTTTTCCCCACACTATAAACCCTTCGTAATTTATTTAATTACTAAACTAAACATACTAAATAAAAATTAACTCATCCCATTTATTCGGGCCGTCTTCTACCCGAACCCAGACTCAAGGCCTAATACTTTTAGGCCCAAAAAATCGGGGCGTTACAACTCTACTCCCCTTAAAGAAATTTCGTCCTCGAAATTTTCCAACTATCACTAACTGTATTACTCAAGTCAAACCACTATGCTTTCACTGCGCACTCTGATTAAAAATAATTCGTAGTAAGATCCAGAACATCTAATTACCAAAGTGAAGAAACATTTATCAAGCACGCATACAATTCGTAACACACACTTAAATAAAATAAGCTTGGCAATCCTGAGCTCGATGCTCCTTGGACCCACATCTAAAGCATGCTCCTGTCTTCCTATGGCATTCACCCGGATGACGCCCATTGCAGTTCTTGCAGGTTGGAAAGTTTGGTTGTGTCTTAACATGTTTCACAGAACGAGGCTCGATCTTCTGAGAACTAGAATCCTTCCTCTTCTTACACTCTAGGCACCCTGCTTGAAGCGTTTCCCTAATTTCCTTAACCTTGGTCTCCAATACCTCTTCTACCACTTTCCTTACTATCTCGGCTAATGCCTCGATACCAAGCTCTGAGTTACTGCTACCCGAAGTTGGCAGACTTCACTTACCCTCAGAATCCATACCAAAACTCTACATTACCGACATACGCATCAAATAACTACCAAGGCCTTGATTCAATAATTTCAGTATTTATTCATATGTTTTATGCAGAGATAGTATTTTAAAGTTTCTATTTTCACAAAATCATAGCCTAGCTACAGTCTTAGTATTCCAAGGTTTTTTTTTTTAGTATTGCCCTAGCTATAGTGTCATGATATGGTCTCAGTTCTATCTATAGTAATATCTTAATACAGTGTAGTATAAGTATCAGAAATACTTATAGACTTAGTGCTGGAGATTCAGTGTGCCACTTCTTCAATTATCAAATTTCAGAAACCCAGAAAAACTTAAACCATTTTAAGATTGAACCTTAAAACATGTATACCTTGTAAAATATCCTTGAAAAGAACTTTCCAAAATCATTTCCAAAATACCCTTCTTGGGCCTAAGTTTAGAAAAAATTTTCGAAAAGCTTTTCGGACCCGATCCACAGCCGAGTTACTGCAACTGGGCTTTGATACCACTAAATGTAACACCCCAAACCCGGCCCAAACGTTATGGTCGAATCCAGCATGTCACATTGAAGCGTTTCTGTAAAAGTCATGTTTTAACTAACATCTTCCTTAGTGTTTAAAGAGTATTTTGTTATAGATTAAAGTGAATGGAAGCTGTGCACCAGGTAGGATGCCGAAAAAGAGGAGGTGAGTCAATTAGATTGCTTAAGTTCCAAGCTCTCCACAAATCCACTCCTAGACATGCACACCACCATTACCACACTTTAACTGAGTGATTATTTAGTGAAAACCATTCCGTTTTAAATCATTTGAAATCACTTATTATATTTTGAAAATGTTTTCGTTGTGAAAGCTTTGTCTTGATTCGCGATGTTTTAAAATCAGGTAATCTTTTTAAAACGCGCCCTAGAGCTATTCAATTCCAAAAATTTAAAACAATATTGTAACTAAGCTATCAAAACATATTAAAAGCAACTAAAAATAATTAAAGTGGCCTTATTACAACTTAAAACCCAAAGCAATTAGATTAAAAAAAAACTGATCAAAACACAAGTAGAAAACCGAGTTTGCAGAACATGTGGCCACTCCGAATCCTCCCAGCTCCAAGTCCACTATGGTTGAGGGTTACCTGCATGGATAAAGTTAAGGGGTGAGTTTGGAAAACTCAGTGTCTAAAATAGCCCAACCATAGTCCAGATCAGTTCAAACCATAGAAATAAATTAATTTGGGACTTAGCCCTATACAGAATTCAGAATGAAGCCCATAGGCCCATAACAGAAACAAAACAGATATATCATGTATGCAGAAGACCCAACCCATATCCATCCGTATACACCTCCGTGCCAACCTTACACCATGTGGAGAGCCTACTCGACCCACTCATCCGCTACACGTCACAGAATTTACAGCATGGCTACCAGAACAGATATTGTGACAGAGTCACCATATACAGATATTTGTGGCAGAGCCACCAGAACAGATATTTGTGGCAGTGCCACCAGAAACAGATAATTGTGGAAGCCACCAGAACGCTTCCACCATCAAAATAACCATTATCCCATGCAACAGATATATATGTCATGGCATATCGCAAACAGAATTAGAATATCATGCAATTCAGTCAAAATCAACCCTAGGGGTATAACGGTCATTTTGCACCTAGGGATATAATGGTAATTTTTATACTTAAGGGTATTTAGTTAATTTACTATTTTAGGGTTTTCATGCATATTACAGCCATCAACGTATTAACAGAAACACTTACCGAGCTTTTTTTACCGAATTGGGCCCGTTAGCCCATTAACCCGTTTTCGGCCCATTAAGCCCAAATATACCGAAGTGCACGAAATTGCGCACTCTGCAATATTACTGCTTGAGATTACCAGGATTAACAAACAAACTATCTCACGAGCGCTCACGCGCTCGCAAGTTCACAAAATATCGGCTTTTCGGCATTTCGGCTTTTCGGCTTTTGCCGATCTAGTCTATGAGTGGGTGTCGTTTACACACCTAATTTGTAACAATACGTTGGTGAGATCCACACACGAGTTACCTACAATCGAGTTACTAAAACATCAGTCTACATATCAAAACAACTACATACTAGCCCCTTACCGTATTCGGCCAACATTGCCTTAGACCCTAAAGTTCTTACCTTTCTGCCGAAATATGCACTAGATCTAGATATCCAACTGAGTTAACCTTCCAACCCTTTCCTGTACGCCCCATTGTCCATGCTAGAGCATACAAAACCAAAAGAAAGAGGCAACAATGCCCTTAGTCCCAACGTTAGCCACCCTTAAGGGGTTTCGGCTTTTCCTTAAAACATAAGTAACTAAAGAAGGATTCGAACACTTACCTATATCGTTATGACACTACTCCTGATCTACTTTAGATCCAACCACTGTACGAGAAGGGAAGAATTATACTCAAGGATTCGGCTTCTGAAGTACCTCGGTGTAGAAAAGTTTCGATTTTAAAAGAAATAATGAGAGGTTCAGCTTCAATGGAGTTTCAGCTAATCAATTCTTGATAAGGGTTTATGAGGGAGAGAAAAAAAAGAAAAATGAAGGATTTAGGTTCGGCCAAACTAAAATACACCCACTAACCCAAAAAGAGAAAAAAAAATGAATCACAAAGGCCAAAAAAAAAAACTAAGCGGTTCCTATTTGCTATGGTCGAATGAGTGTATTTCGGCATTCAAACTCTTCCTAAATTCCAATTCCAAGAATTGCTCCTTGATTCTTGGCCAACTCAGTGTTTGAATTTCATTCAAACTCCTAACCGATCAGCAGCATCCTTATCCACATCCTTGCACCACTTCAGCATGCTGCCAAGAGTCTTGATCAGACCCCAACTCCTTCCCCACATGTGCAGCAAAAACCCAAGCCTTCCGTGTGCGAGGTGAGGCTCGAACCCCAGCCCTCCGTCTGCCCTTGCGCCCTCGCTCGTGTTGCTGGCCACTGCACCACGCTTCTTTCTTTTCTAATATAGGGTCACAACTAATCTTAAAGCTTATCTGCGGTAGTCCCGGTTCGTTTAAAGATAAAACAAAAACATCGCTCCTTACCAGACCCGAACCTCTACCCTTTAGCTACACTACCCGCACCTTACCACCATGCCACTTGCTCAATTGTGTCATCTTTCCTCCCGAGGTAATTATAAGGACTCCTTGCGACAATCCCTGGTTGTTAAAAGAAAATCCACATTTGCGCATACTGGGAATTGAACCCCAGCTTCCCCTCCTACTACCTAGCATCTCTAACCACTGGGCCAGGTATTTCCTTTATGCCTAGTTTCTGCCCAACTTATTTGTAAGGCCTTACCTGCTGAAGCTCCGGTCCGCTTAAAAAATGAAAGAGAAATTTGCCTTCGCAAGGACTCGAACCTGCACCCTCTCCGCGTGCCCAGCACGCTACTGCCACTGCGCCATGGAGCTCCTTGTGCTGGATGATGCTCACAACTCCTCTTAAGCCCTATTTTAACCGCAACCTAAATACTTAAAAAAAGAACAACCATTTGCGCACGCCGTGCCTTGAACCCAGGCACCTCCCATGCCCTCCTAGCGTGCTTAGCCACTGGGCCAGGTGCTTGTTTTTGCTAAAACTCAGCCCAAGTTATTAATAAGGCCTACTGCCCAGATTCCATTAAGAGGCAAAATTTAAGAATTTTGCTAAAGCTATGGGCCGAGCCTGGACCTTTTTCCCCACACTATAAACCCTTCGTAATTTATTTAATTACTAAACTAAACATACTAAATAAAAATTAACTCTTCCCATTTATTCGGGCCGTCTTCTACCCGAACCCAGACTCAAGGCCCAATACTTCCAGGCCTAAAAAATCGAGTCGTTACACTGTGGACATTCGAAATAGAAGTACATGGCCGTGTCCCAGCCCGTGTCTGACCCCATGTAACTCACTGACTTGGGTCACATGGCCAACACATATGCCCGTGTGGATAGCCCGTGTGCCAGGCCATGTACTAGGTCATGTCCAACCTGTAGGGCATACTGACTTATGCTACACAGCCAAGTTACACTCCCATCTGTAAGTTTGTGTAGAGCATATTAACTTGTTTTCAAAATCAACACCAGGGGACACACGGCCGTGTAACATGACCGTGTGTTACACACGGTTGAGACACACGCCCGTATCTCTATCCATATAGACAAAAATATGCCAATTACTAAGCCATTTTGCCACCCATTTTGCATATACCTATACAAGATCAATTGATATAACACCCCTTACCCGTGTCCGACGTCGGAACAGGGTACGAGGCATTACCAGACTTAATTGTTCACAAATATACAAAACCGGGCTAAAATATTTATTCGTATTAAAACCTTTCATACACATGCATAATGTTCCATTCATGGGCCTACGAATCTCTAAACATGCATTGAAAGTGGTTAGGGACTAAACTGAGAACCTTAGAAAATTTTTCCATGACATAAGGTCACACGCCCATGTGAACACAGGGACACGCCCGTGTGCCTTCGACACGCCAGTGTCCTCAGGTCGTGTAACTCTCTAACTATGATGTCAGCAAATAATTTGAACCACACGGCCAAGCCACACGCTCGGGGCTAAGGCCGTGTCCCTCACACGGTTGAGACACACGGCCGTGTCTCAACCAGTGTGGCCAACACTTAGGCTATTTTCCAAGCCTTTAAGTTACCCTTAATCCTTCACATCTTTATTTTCATATTACACAATTAATTCATGGCCATGACCTTTTAGATTTGGTCATAAAACATTCATCATGCACATATTTCTTAATACCAATCATGCATTCCTTACAAGCATAATCACATCACAAGCACTAGAACTTAGCATGGATAGATAGATTTACAAACCATAATCACTATGAGACACATCTCATGGCCATATATAAGTAACTCAATGTAAGCAAATACCTTTGGCTAATCATAATAATAGCTAACATAAAAACTAAGTCCCTATACATGCCACTCACACGAAACGCTTAACATATACGGGTCAATACTTCAAAGGCGATGGCTTGATAGTGTGATGATGCCTCCGACGATCTCTAACCCGGAGCTAACCTATTAGCACTAAAGAAAATGAAAGGAAAGGAGTAAGCTTTATAACTTAGTAAGACCGTATGAAAATAATAAGCAATTTATCAACTTGCTTCTCAAGGTAATACAACCATATTTGTACTTTTATTTATGTTTAGGTCAAGCTATTTTCTCGGTCACAATCATTAAATTATTTATATCTGGAGCTACGGAAATCCAAATTAAGTTTTGCTAATTTTTTCTGAAACTAGACTCACATATCTTTGTACCGTGAAATTTTTAGAATTTTTAATCTAGCCAATAAGTACATTTTATTCTTTAAAGTCAACCCGTTTTGCTATTCAATAGTTCTGACCCCTCTTCACTAAAAATTAATTATCTTCTCATACGGGATTCAGATGATGTTTCCTTTTGTCTCTTTTGAAAACAGATTCATTAAGGATTCTAATCATATAAATTATAATCCTTAATTATTTTTATACAATTTTTAATGATTATCCAAAATCGAAATAAGGGATTTCGAAATCATTCTGATTCTGTCTCACATCAATTCAAATATCTCATAACATGGACTTCTATTGCTTACACCGTTTCCTTTATATGAAACTAGACTAAACAAGGTTTAATTTTGTATTTTATTCAGTCTCTAATTCGATTTCCATAATTTTTGGTGGATTTTTAAAATCAAACTGCTGCTGCTGTCCAAAACTGTTTCAATGCTAATTTTACCTCTTCATAATTATCTTTAAATAGGCTTTTATGCCAATTAATTTCTCTTTCCATATTTATTAGGCCACAAGATGAAGGGGTAAACATATCATGTCCCAATTTAATTCGACTTAAAATCCTCATACATAATCATCAATCAAATTTACGACATAATTACCCACCATAGGTATCAACCTAATATTTACAAGGTCATCACAAAGTCATTCACACAAGTATGACTTACTCATTTACATTCTTACCAAAAATCCAATATGTATTGAGCTTATCACTCATGAAATTTTTTAGTACATACTTGTACCTTTTCAACATGATCATAAACATAGCTTACTCATTTTCATAGCTAGAACTTACTCGTATCATTCTTACCATCAGGGCAGCATAACTAGACTCATATCTCATGAGTTCGAATAAGAACCTGTACCACTCACAACATGATTATATCCTTCCATATCATTATCATGAGCCTTAAAATAACCCGTGAACCCTTTTGAAATAATAATGGATATCCGATAAGCCTCACACAAGAGGGTCAATTGCTGATGCCATATCCCAGACATGGTCTTACACTAGCTCTAGTCTCAATGCCAAGGCCATGTCCAACATGATCTTACACTGGTTCTCATATGGTGGCCGACGCCATGTCCAACATGGTCTTACACTGGCTCATAGTCAACGCCAATGCCATGTCTAACATAGTCTTACACTGGCTCTTATAACCAACGCCGATGCCATGTCCAACATGGTCTTACATTGGCTCTCATAACATAGCCGATGCCATGTCCAACATGGTCTTACACTAGCATACGAAATATGGCCGATGCCATGTCCCAGACATGGTCTACACTAGCTCACATGTCACCCCAAACGTCATGGCATGGATATCCAGTCTATTCCTCAGTTCAATCGGGACTCTACTACATTAAATTTCATCATGCATTTTCAATTATATTATGCAAAATTAATCATTCAACACATAAAAATGATAAAGTTACCTTACTTACGTACAACTTACACGTTTCAATTGAATATCATATTCCATCCAATTTCCAATGTATCCAATCATCACATAAATGTTATTATTAACATTTGGCATCACTTTCTCAGACTCAATATCATCAACATATAATTTAATACAATCATAGCAAGAAAGAATTTCAATCATATTAACAATAACATGAATAACATGCTTATTTAGTCACACGGGCTTACCTCGAATAAAATTTCGGCTAATTATTCCATTTTAGTCCATAACCTCGAACCTTCTGATTTATGCCCGAATCTCGATTTTCTTGATCTAAAATAATAAAATCCACTACTTTAATCATCATATTAACCAATACATTTCATAATTTATGCTTTGGCAAAACGATTATTTTGCCTCTAGACTTTCACAAAATTTACGATTTTACCCCTAGGCTCGTAAATGATTTTCATCAAATTTTCTCACTAACCAAGCCTTGCCGAATTCTTTTTATACTAGAAGCAGCCCAAAATTTCAATTATTTCTCACACTTATCACTCATTTTATAAACTTTACAAAATGGTTCATTTGAGGTGTTTTCATGAAAATCTTTTCACAAAAGTTGTTTATTAAACAACCAAGATTCATTTTCTTTCAAAAAGTTTCAGAAAATATTACAAATGCTCTCATGGAAAAACCCTATACTTTCAACGTTTTGCAAAATAGTTCTCTCATTAGCTAGCTCATGCTACAAGGGTCCTAAAAATACAAAAATCATCAAGAAAGGCTATCTAAATCACTTACTTGCAAGGGATATAAGTGGCTGATATTTTGAGCTTTCAAAACCCTCTATTTGCTAGTATTTTTGGTGGAGAATAATATGAGAAAAAGATGATATCATTCTCTATTTATTTTATTTTATTTGTAGCCAATTTAGTCTCCAAAACTCACCTAACTTTGACAACTTTCTTCTTTTTGTCTTTATGGCTAGCCACCACTAATTTAAAGGCCTATTTTCACTTTAAAGACCCCTAATTATGGTTCTCTAGCTATTTAACACATTTGGCTAACAAAACAAAACTTTTTTCCTTTATGCGATTTAGTCCTTTTTCTCAATTAAGCTCCCAAACACTAAAATTAATTCACAAAATTTTCATGCACTTATATAATCATGCTATGACACATAAAATAATATTAAAAATAATTTCTCCAACCTCGGATCTATGGTTTCGTAACCACTGTTCCAACTAGACTCAAAATCGGGTTGTTACAATTGGTACCATTTTAAGACACAAATATGCAGCCAAAAGTCATCAACCAATACACAATCATACTATATCCATTTCAACCAATTCAATACTCAATTCAATGCCATTTACCTATTCAAATACCTATCAATTCAACTTGCCTTACTATACATAATTCACATCTGTATTTTATTTAGTTAAACCATTCCAAACATGCATTATTAATTTAACCTCATTTACTCAATATAGGTCAATTACCTAACTCAAAACAAAGCCTTTTACACATCTTTATACATTAACAAATTCATCATCACAAGCCAACTAAAATGGCCTAAATACATGTTCATCAAACATATCAAGATGACACAAGCCTATACATGTCATATACTATATTTACACAACTCAAAAGTACCAAATAGATATCTGATAGTGTGATAAAGTCTCTGACGATCCATGGATCCGAGCTAGCTTCGTAAAACTATAAAATATCGAAAATTAAACAAAGTAAGCTATAAAGCTTAGTAAGTTCGTATGTAAATATGAAATAATCACAATATTCATTAACATTTCAAAATGGATGACATAATTAACATTTAAAGCATCAAACAATGAGCTAACATAAAGTTTATCCATAACATAAGTCATAAGTTCTCAACTTCTTCTAACTCATTACTTGAATTAGTTTTTCGTACATACCTGTACTGATACTTATCTATTTCTCAACAATTCTCTTATCAAACCACTCCTGCTTATAAATTCTTATGATACAAATACTTCGATTTTCCGAAGCCATAGTCCAACTATGGTCTTACACATACATTGCCAAGGCCCCGTCGTGGTCTTACATTCACATGCCATAACCCGGTTATGGTCTTATTATCTGATTTGGCATACCTCTGCTACAGTTTTATTCAGCATTTTGTTTACTTTAACTGTACATTAAATTTAATATCTCCACATTTATCTATTATAATAAATACTATCTCAATTTCATCTATCAAATAAATAGATACACATTTAAGTTCAATTATACAAACTTACCTTCTATACAGAAATAACGAAACGGACCGACTATTCAATTACTTTCCTTTTTCCCCGATCTAAGTTTGAATTCCTCTTTTCTTGATCTATAAATAATCAAAATTAACTTATTTAATCAATTATTCATTCAATTTAGTCCAAAACATACTTAAGGCATTTTTACACTTTTTCCCCACATTTTTCACAATTTAGTCCTTATTTCATAAAATTACAAATTAATGAAAATTCACAATAGACCCATGCTAGGCGAATTACCATAATGCCCCTAGCAGCCCAAAATTTTCATTTATTTCACATTTTAACCACAAACTTTACACTTTTCTCAATTTAATCCTTATTTTGCATTTTTACTAAAAATCACTTAGCAAAACTTGTTTATCTAACATCAAATATTCATAATCTATCATCAAACATCAAAATACTCATGTATTCATCAATGGCATCATTCAAAATCTTTGACAGTTTTGCAAATTAGTCCCTGGGCTAATTAATACTAGCTGCAACGATCTCAAAAATTATAAAAATCATTAAAAACGGGACAAAATCGTACCTTAATAAGCAAAAATGCCTTAGCCGAATGGTAGCCCTAAAATGGTGTTTATTCTCTTCCAAAGATTGGTGGAGAAGATGATATCCACCATTAATTTGGTTTTGTTTTATTTATTATTATGATAATAACGTATTTTAAAATTTTAAAATTTTAGCCGCTATTGCTCTGTATTTTAAATTTTTTGCGGCGTTTTTTGATAAATCACCGCTAAAAACGCCGCTAAAGCCCTATTTTCCTGTAGTTAACCAAATTACCAAATTGACCTTACTAATAAACCATTTAAACACCTAATAATGTGTCCATATAAGTCAACTCATACTATTGGTCTGATTACAACATAAAGACCTTAAATTTAATAAACCATAGCTAATAGACACTTTTAGCTAGTAGAACAGCACTTTTGCAATTTACAAGATTTAGTCCTTTTTCTTAAATTAAGCGATTAAACAATAAATTTTATTAAAGAAATTTTCACACCAACATGATATCATACTGTAAACATTAAAATAATAATAAAATAATTATTTTGACCTTAGATATATGGTCTCGAAACCACTATTCTGATTTGACTAAAAATGGGCTGTTACATTATTTGTTAAGATAATTATTTTTGCAATTTGGTTTAAATTTATTTTATTTATTTTATTTTTCTATTTTCAAGTGATTATGTATCTTGTACAACACAATCAAAACCAATGAGCTTTTTACAATGCCTATAATCAGGTCATTGTTGCTGATGACAAAGACCACCCCATTTGTCAATATGTTGTGCCTTTATCCAATTGACTCAATCCAGGAATTGTGAGGCCCAAAATTGAGGCTCCTCAATTTGAATTAAAGTTAGCTACGTTCCAAATGTTGAAAACGATGGGCCAATTTAGTGGAAAGCCTACCGAAGATCCAGATCTACACCTTCACTTATTCATGGAAGTATGTGACTCATTCAAGCTAGCTAGAGTGACTAAAGATGCTTTGGGATTAAAGTTATTCCAATTCTTACCGAGAGACAAGCACGAGCATGGTTGAATTCTTTACCACCTTATTCGATATCAACATGGCAAGAATTGGCTAAACGATTCTTGATGATGTATTTTCCACCAAGTAGAAATGCCAATATTAGAAATGAAATCACCATATTTCAGCAACTTGTTACGAATCTCTCTATGATGCATGAGAGAAATTCAAGGAGTTGTTGGAAAAATGTCCTCGTCATGGCATTCATTATTATATTTAGATGAAGACTTTTTACAATGGTCTCAACGTAGATACAAGAATGATGGTGGACCTTTAGCCAATGGATCTCTTCTTGCGAAATCATACAACGAAACATATGAGACCCTTGAAAGGATCTCTAGTAAAAACTATTAGTGGAAAACTACTCAAATAGCCACAGAAAGAAGAGTAGTCAGAGTTGACAAAATTGATCTACTTACATCTTTGACAAACCAGGTATCTTCTATGGATTCCATGTTTAAGAACTTTTCTGCTAATAGTTTTAATGCTAACATATCAGGTCAACAACCAAGTCAGTTCAAAATTATCTCTATTTATTGCAAAGGTGGTCATATCTGCGAAAATTGCCCATCACATCCAGAATCTATCTACTATATGGACAACCAGAATCAGGATAGAAGTGGGCCAGGATCGAACTCAAATTATTACACTTCTTCATGGCAGAATCATCTAAATTTCTCTTGGAGTAATTAAGGGACTGGTCCAAGTAATTTCTATATGTTTAAATTATTTACCAGATTTTTCTCAACAGATGCAGAAACCTCAACAAGCCAAGTCTTCAAGTAGTTTGGAGAACCTATTGAAAGCATATATGGCTAAAAATGATGTGACTCTAAGGAATCTGAAGAACCAGATTGGACAGTTAGCCAACGAACTCATAAGCAGAACTTAATGAGCTTTTCCAAGCAACACTGTAAATTCGAGAAATACAAGTAAAGAACCATGTGAAGTTGTTACCTTGAGGAATGGAAAGATGTTGGGACCGAGGATTGTTAAAATTAAAGATGAGCCCGTTGCACCTAAGAATTGGGAGGATTTTCAACCAAATGTTGAAGTTCCCTCAACACAGAAGTTGCTTTTATGAATCCTACCAAAATCCAAGCACAACAACTTCATCGTGAAGGTTCAACGCCCATAAAAAACACAAAGAAATCTGCACCTCAAAAAAGTGATCCGATCAAGGTTAAAAATCCATCATCTCCTTATCCATAGACTCCAAAAGTATCAATAAGAGGTATAATTTAAGAAATTTTTAGATATGCTTAAACAGTTAAATATCAACATCCCTGTTGTGGAGGCTTTGAGAAAATGTCAAATTATGCTAAATTCATAAAGGATATTCTCTCTAAAAAGAGGAGGTTGGGAGAATTTGAGACAATTTTCTTGACAAAAGAATGTAGTGCATTTTTCCAAGACAAACTACAGCCAGAATGAAGGATCCAGGGAGTTTTACCATACCTTGTTACATTGGTGACTCTTATTACGAATTGGCTCTATGTGATTTGAGAGAAAGTATAAATCTTATATCCATGTATGTATTCAAGCAATTAGGGATTGGTGAGGTTAGGCTGACAACTGTTACACTTTAACTACAGACCGATCAATAACACATACGGAAGGAAATATTGAAGATGTTCTGGTATGTGTTGACAAATTTATTTTTCATGCTAATTTTCTTATTTTGGATATTGAAGTTGATAAAAACATCCTTATTATTCTAGGAAGGCCTTTTTTTGCAACTGGGAGAACATTGATAGATGTCCAAAAAGGGGACCTCACCATGTGAGTACAAGATAATCAAGTAACCTTTAATGTATTCAAATCTATGAAATATCCTAATACAGGTGAGGAATATTCTTCAACATCCGAGATAGAATCGTTGATCCCTACAAGTAAGGGACTCAACTTAGAAGATGATCCATTAGAGCGTATCTTGGCATCTGATCCACCAAGTAACAATGACAATGTTGACAATCTAACTTTGTTGGAAACAAAAATGAAGAAATTCTTTCCAAATCTTTAGGTTGAACCAAGGAGATTAACGTTTCGAGTTTTGATTGAAATCAAGTAAGTAGAGTTACCTATAACTAAAAAGACATGAGAAGGACATCAGATGGCATATTTTAGATATTCTAAATAATAGTTATTCTTAATGCACACAGAAGATTGCTTGAAGCTGTAGAAGATAGGTCCAATTAAAGTTAGAGAATATGGACCCAAACACGAGTATTTGATCTAGGGAAACTCAAGTCAAGATGGTTAGGATCATTTACTGCTATCAACATAATTTCAACTAATGAGGGTCTGTGGAGATAGACTCAATCTCGAGTGTTTGATCTAGGTAAAATTTTAAATCTCGAGGGCCAAAAACTTCCACTGAAACCAAGGTAAGCTTAAGGTAAGCAGTCAGTGGTCGAAATTTTATCGGACCAATGAATTTGACCTGGAAAATATTTCACTCATTTTTAAAACATTATTTTTATTATGTTATTTTATTATTATTTTTTCGCAAAATAAAATATGGTTGCACTCATAAATTAGTTTTAATGAAATATACTTTTTGAGTTTTTATCTATATTCCTCTGATGAATATTTTTGAACAATGAAGACAATGTTCCTTTTAAGTTTGGAGGGGTCGTGCCTCAAATATTTTTGGAAGATGATTCTTGCATGGAGGTAGGTAAGCAGAAAGATGTTCAACATCAATTGATTTTGTATGGTATGTTAGTCTGAATTTAGTTATGATCTTCTATTTACTTCAAGTATCTTATGTTAAGTAAATCATGAAATGAATGTTAATTTTAGATAGCATGTATAGATTCACCATAAAATTATTAATCTTCCTTAGAAAAATTAAGCATACATGAGGGTCTAGTCTTTATAATTGGTTTGGTAATTTCTTTGAGGAAAAATCTTAAGAAGTATAGCGGTTTAAAAATAATTTAGGCAGAATTTCTTTGGATCGATTGAGCCTTTCTAGCCTACTCTATTAATCGTTATCCCTTGAAAACCCAACTGAGCTATATGGCCTACATTTTTTTTTATTTAAACCCATGAATTAAGTAACTCTTCCTAATTTTTTTCTCGACCTCTTGTACCACCAAATCTTAACTTTGCTTACTTTGGATATGTTTAAGGATTAAGTTTGGAGGAGTTAATGAGGGATATTGGGTGTGCATTACAAAACACTCAGTGTTGAATTACATAAAGTTGTGTGCTCGGGAAGGTAACTCAGTAAAAAAACAGTTGTTGCAAAATGAAGTACTAGTGAGCAAAGGGTTTAAAAAGAAAAAGAGAAAAACAATTTGTTATTTAGTGGAAAATTGCATTTTTGAAGGCCAAGGTAAGCTAAGTTTAAGGTTACTAAACTTAAATCGTCAATCCTTTTTTCCTATCTTGAACCTAGCCTCGTTACAACCCATATAAAGACCTATTGATTCCAACTGCTAAGCTGACTACATTAATGGAGAGGAAAATATTGAACTCAACATATGAAGACATATATCAAACCTAAGGAATGATGCTTGGTTGATTTAGGGAAGTTAAAATATTTTTTTTTGCTGAAAAAAATTATAATCAATCAAACTAAATCACGAGGATTGTTAACATTTAAGGAAGTTAAAATATTTTTGAAGTGAATCAAATCTACTCGTAAAATTAACTATGCAAATCATGATTTTGTTAACATTTAGGTACTTGAAGAAATATTGGATAATAAACTGTATTCGAACTACTTGCTTGAAAAATTGATTTGAGAGTATAATTTTCGCTTTTACATGACCACTTGGATGAATTAAATTCTATTATACGACATGCTTTTAGCATTACTCGGGGCGAGAAATAATTTAAGTTTGGGGATGTGTAAACTCTAAAATATGTAGATATTTTCATCACTCTTTAATGTATAATTTATGCAAATTTTGAGTAAATAAATAACTTTTTCTATAGTTTTATTATTAATTTGGTGATATTTTGTCATTTCTATGGAAATGTGTTCATTTAGTGAAATTTATGCTAATGCATAGTTTTTATTATTATTTTTTAGGAATAAATGGGCTAAGGAAAAATTTAGTAGAATTTTGTTTGTTTTAGACAGGTGCAGCTTGAAGCATTCTGATCCAGCATTATTGAGCTTCAAGTCACCTTAGAAGAGATGGAGACCTAGAGATGTCTGAATGGATCCCGAGAACTGTCCACTTACCATCTACATGACCCTGCCCATCAACATCCCTTGATTTTAGCTAATATCTTCTCTAATTCAAGCACATATTTTCCCACCTTCCATGAATCAGGGATAACATAATCATAAGAGATCAATGAGATTTTCTTCCCTTGATTCAAGCAACCATCTCCTCAGAAATAGCCACCATCTACCCATTTCCGTACTACCACTCAAAGGCCAGCCATTCCACTCCCAATAATCGTAAATTCAACCTCCACTCTCCCTAATCAAGGATGACAACTCTTTCCCTAAACTTAAGCCACAACCACACACATAATGCTAAAAATAACAGTTAACCCCTCACTTTTTCACCAAGCAAGGGATGACAATAAGTTCTGCTAAAAGGAGTCAAATGGCCACCCACATTCCTCATATCAAGGGAGAGAGAATCAAGGGTTCCCTGCTAAAAATAGCAAGTGACGTTGGGGCTTCAACAACTATGAAAGGGGACCTTCATTCATCCATTTTACATATAAGTTTTTAGAGAAAAACTCCTTTGATTTTAATTGCCTTTCACATGGCTTGCTAAACACCTGATTACCACAAAATAATACATACACTTGCCGAAAATGAGAGCAACTAGGAAGGATGACTTGAAGGCATTTAGATAGTTTAGTATATCAACCTATTTATTAGTGGTGATGGAACAGTAGTTTTGGGACCACAAATTTCTATCATGTTGGCCCATAAATATTATTTATAGAATATTTACAAAGTCATTAGAGTCGTATAAAAATTTGGTTAAGAAATTTTAACGTTTAGGTAGCTAATTAAAGAAAAAGGACTAAACTGTAAAAGGTGCAAAACTTGTTAATTATTGCATTTGGATGATTTAATAGCTTAACTAATAAATTTTGGATGGCCAATAAAGAAATTAACCATTATTAGTAGATAGTGGACAGTAATGGGGTTAAAATTTAAAGAAAAATTGAAAAAAAAAATAGGTTTAATGGTAATTTTGTAATTAATTTGAAATTAATAAAACAAATGGAAAGCAAAAGACATTTTTTTTCTTCATTTTCTCTTCATATTTTGCCGAAAACACCATGAAAGCATAGGTTGGAGGTTCAGTTAGCTCATCCCTTTGCATGAGTAAGCTTTTTAGCCCTGTTTTTAATAAATTTTATGTTTTTGAGATCGTTGCAACTAGGTCCAGTTAGCTTGTACCTTTGTTTTTATATCTGTTGTTAATGAATCTTGAATTTTTTTTTATGATAAATATGTGTTTGAAGTTTTAATTGTGGTATTTGGTTGTTTTGTGAAGTGATTTTAGTTAGTGTTTTATTAAAGGATTAAATTGTTAAAATATCAAAATTTCAAAGATTAATGGTGAATATGAGGTGTTTTGTGGACATTTTAAAAGCCTTGAATACTCGGCTATAATTTTTAACTTGGAAAAATGGTAAATTTGATGATTTTCAGGTTAAGGGACTAAATTGAAAAAGTTGTAAAAGTTAAGGGCAATTGTGTAATTTCAAAAAATAAAAGGGTATAAAATGTAGAATAAATTGGAATATGAAATGTAAGCTAATAATTGGGAAATTTTATATTTTACATCAAGACCCTGTTGATTTACGTGGAAAAGAGAAATTTGCAGAATAATACCTGAACTTCTGCAACTATTACAACTCAATCCAAGTAAGTTTGTACGGATTGTAATTTAATATTTTTAATGAATTGTATGATGACTTGATATGAAATAGTGGATTTAAATTATACTATCGATGATGTAAGTTGTTTGGGGAAATGTTATTTATATCAATGATTGGGTCGAATGAACGTGAGATAGAGTACAATTGAATGATAGAGTATTATGTGAAGTTGGAATGGAGATTGATGTGGAGAGCTTTATATATTTTCTTGAGTATACCGAGGTTCAGCATTTGTTGCAAAATCTCATGTTATACTACCCTGATCTAGTGTGTTATGGGGGCAGTTGTATAGCCTACAGGCTAGGCATTTAGTGTCGTGGTGTGTTATCGATGGAATTAGCTATTATGAGTGTTTGGCGTGTTATTGGTTATAGGTCGTTCATCAGGTCGTAAGTTATTATACTATAACCTATTTAATGATTTGAATAGCATGAAATGTACTTGATTTTTTCACTTGACTCTATTATGGATATGTATGTTTTCTAGAAAATTACCATTTGAGCTTTGAATTGAATAATACAATTCACTGGTTTGACATTGTGGATGGCTAGAATCACTTGTTGTTAAATTATTATTGATTGAATTATTATATTTACTTCGATAAGATTTACTGTTTCTGTACATCGAACTTATTAAGCTTCATTGAGCTTACTTGTGCAAATTTTTGTTTCTAATAGATACTTTTGAAGGTTGGATGATCGGATCAGCACTCAAGTCACACTTTCCATCTGATTTCGGTAGATCATGAACATTTATTTTGGATTATATGGCATGTAATAGGCTTGTTTTATCATTACTTTTATTTTGGTATGTGTATATGTAAAAAGTGAGCCTAAGTGCAAGTTGGTAACATGAGCATCACTACATGATCTTGATGTTTACTTGGAAAATTTTTAGATAATGACTTGCTATGGACTATGAATGATGGAAGATGTTTTTAATATAAACTTGTAGTATAGGTATGACTAAAAGGTCTATTTGAATTGTTGTGATTTGAGGTGCCTATGATAGGCATATTGGTTAGAAGTTAAGTTGTGTGAATTGGCATGTTTTGGTTGATGATTTATATTGTTGTATAAATGTGTATACTTGTGGCCTAGTACATGCCCATGCCACAGACGACCTGTGACACGGCCATGTGTACTAAGTCAGTGTGTTACACGGTCATGTGACCCAACTTAGTGAGTTACACGGGTAGAGATGTGTCCCCTATTTTTGAATTTTTTTCATATTTTCCTAAACTTTTCTGATTCTATAACAGCCCGGTTTAGACCTTAGTCGGAATAGTAGTTTTGGGACCACAAATCTGAGGTCAGAAAATTATTTTATTATTATTTTTGGTGTTTATAATATGTGAGTTGTTATGTGTAAAAGTTTCGTGTGGAAATTTTATCATTTGTGTGCTTAATTTGTAAAAAGGACCTAATCACGTAAAATGCAAAATTTGTATTCTATTTGTTAAAGTGCCTAATTGCTATGTCTCTTTAATTGTGAGGTCCTTATGTGGTTATTTGACCATGGAATGTATTGAATGAAATTAATGGCCTTAAAATAATGGTTTGTTAATGTTTTAATGTAAGGGCAAAATGGTAAACTAATAATTAAATGAATTATAATTAAAACAAAGCATGAAATTGGCCATTATCGTCTATTTATTGCCGAAATTATCAAAATAAAAAGAAGAAAATTTAAGTTTAGGGTTTGGCTAGGAGATTTGGTGATTAAGGTATGTTTTGAGCTCGATTTTTGATGATTTTTACGTTTTTGAGATCGTTGCTTAGTAATCTATCAAGCCCATGTCCTAATTTTTGAATTGGTTGATGATTTTGAAAGATGCTATTGATGAATTCATGTGTTTTATGATGTTTAATGATGAATTATGAAAGCTTAGTGCTTGATATACATGTTTTGTAAAATGATTTTAAGTAAAAATGCATATTAGGGATTTAATTTAGAAATGTGTACATTGAGGGGTTGAATTGTGAAACAAATGAAAGTTTTGGGCTCCTAGAGGTCCTTATGATATTCAACTATGCATGGGTTCATTGAAATTATGTGTATTTTGTGTTTTTATGAAATAGGGACTAAAGTGTTAAAATGTGAAAATGTGAGGGCTAATTTGTAAAATGCCCTAACTATGTGTTTATGGATTAAATTGAATGTGTTGGTGATTAAATGAGTTAATTTTTAATACATATAGATCAAGAAAGGAGAAATTCGGACTTAGATCGAGGCAAAAACAAAGTGCTCGATTGATCGACTCATATCGTTGATTTTACGTCCGACGTAAGTTCGTGTATAATACATTTTGTTTTTATAATGTTTGTATGTGATGAAATAAATAGAAATGAGATTGATAAGTTGGAGTATGTGAAACGTGAATCGAATTTGAGGCACTAAGTGTGCGAGAAATGAAATAACTACAGCTATTAAATATGGCACTGAGTGTGCGAGAATATACAGTGATGGCTGAACAAATGGCACTATGTGCGCGATACCGATATAAGTTCAGTTTAATGAAATGGCACTAAGTGTGCGATAATATTATAGCTTTGGCTAGTTAAATTGACATTAAGTGTGCGATTTCATTTAATGTTTGAGTATGATCAAATGGAGTAGTGCATCGAGCATTGAAGTGATAAATGTGATAAGTATGAACGTGATGATACAGGTATGTACGGAACCTATGTAGTTGATGATATTGAACATGAAGTAGAAGAAAGGTTATGTAAATAAAGAATGAGATGAGTTGCATTAAGTGTTAGCTAATTGATATAATTATATTTTAATTGATGAGTTAAATGTGTTATATCATGATTTTACTAAATTTAAAAGCTTACTGTGTGAAATGTTCTCTGTTTTACAGTGTTATAAAGCTAGCTTAGATCCAAGGATCATCAGCGACTCACTCACACTATCGGACATATATTTTGGTACCAATTTGAGAGTTGTATATATGGTATATGGCATGTATAGGCAAGTGTCATTTTGGTATGTTTTGTGTTGTGGTAAGCCATAAGACTTGGCTTGTAAATATTAGTATGTATGACCTATTAAGTTGGCCTATTTGATATGTTTGATAAGTAAGAAATGTGATGTTTATAATGTTCATGTGATAGTTTAAATATGGGATGTTGAATGGAAAGATTTGTGATATGAAATAGGTGATAAGATGATGAGGTTATACTTTTGAAACTAATGTGAGTTTTAATGATTTTAGTATATTTAAGTTGTGGAATTGAGTAGTGAATTGGATGGTATTTGGATGTTATGCAATATGTCTAAAATGGTTGATTTGGTTGCTTATAAATGATGCAAAAATGTTGTGGTTTTGGTGTGATTGAGATAGGTGGGAAATATGGCTTAAAACAAGCCTAATTTCACCCCCACACGGTTGACCACAGGAGAGTGTGTCTCAACCGTGTGTCTATTGTGATTTAGTTATTCAAGTCAATCTCGAGCACAACTTGGACACAAGGGCGTGTCTAGTGGCTATGTGAGGCGCACAGCCTTGGTACATGGGCGTCTGTGGCCATTTCGAAGGGTACACGAGCTAGACACATGGGCGTGTGGTCGGCCGTGAGACCCAAGTCAGTTTCGACCATGGCCAAGGAACACGGGCGTGTCTTGTGGCCATGTGGTTAAGTCAGTATGTATTCTCTGTTTTGCCACAGTTTAGACACACGGGCCTATCTAAAGCCGTGTGAGGCACACGGCCTGTTCACACGGGCATGTGAACTGTGAAACTTTAAAAATTTTGTTAAGTTTCTGTGAAAAATTGTATGTGCTCGGTTTAGTCCTAACCCCTTTCTAATACATGTTTTAATGATGTGTGACGATGATGCCATGATGATTGTGAAATGAATGTGAAATGTTTAGATTTGTCAGGTAATGCCTTTAACCCTAGTCCAGCGACGGATACGGGTTAGGGGTGTTACAGTTTCAAATTAGTCCTTGAGGGTTTTAAGATTAATTCTTTAGTCCCTAAGGCTTGATTTAAGCCTTGTAGATATAAGATATTATTGCAATTTGATTACTTTATGGTATTTGAGAAATTATAAGTGAAATAATCATGATTTACTTATTTATTTTTGTTAACTTGTTGTAGCATTTCTGTAACCCTACTCCGGTAACGGATATGGGTTAGAGGTGTAACATTTAGCATAAAGACGAGAAGGAGATCCACCATGGAAAGTCGCAAGAAGCAACCGCAAGTAACCCCTTGTAGTCAATTATTTCCTCTTCTTATCACAAAATGGTCATGGATAACCCCCTTCGGCTACTCTTTCTTTCCTTTCTCTTTACTATTAATTAATGTATTCTGTGTCAAGAGACAAGATTGCATCTCATCTTCATGTTTTCAATTTAATATGACATGACTTAATTTTGTTTATTCAAAATGGATATGAATCTTAATTTCAGTTAATTGGTTTTTATTTTCTGAATATTTTATGCGAATGATTTTTTCATTCATTTAGGTTTAATTCATGATTATACTTGTAAATGTATAGCCAACATTTGTAGGTTAATGACTTAACTGTTTAATCTGAGAAGAGGAATGGTTAATTGACAAAATACCTAAATGGTGCATATCATGTCGATATCGAAAGATGATATATGCATAAACTAGG
This sequence comes from Gossypium longicalyx, assembly GCA_025698465.1. Lineage (NCBI taxonomy): Eukaryota > Viridiplantae > Streptophyta > Magnoliopsida > Malvales > Malvaceae > Gossypium > Gossypium longicalyx. The sequence continues at coordinate 44,116,855 of CM047007.1, read as the reverse complement.
TAAATGCTCGAGAGGGTGATTTCTAGGTTAGTTTTGACATAGACATATGCTAATTAACTTAGGGACATAATAGGACTTCGAGAAAAGCTTATGCCTTAATTAAAATGGGTTTAATAAATTTTCATATTGCCGCTCCTTTCGTGATATTCTTTCTATGAATGCCAATAAACCCTTGTTAAATGAAATATTTATTTTTGTCTATTCATGTTTTGTTTTATTAAATCTTGTGTTTAACTTTCCTATTGTGATTATTTTCTGCAAGGTATGTTGTTTTATTTTGTGGGTGCTTAAATTTTGATTACTTCCATATTAACCTAAAATGCGACTCTTGTCTACAATATTCTATTTTATTTTTTTCCCAAATTGATTAAAATTGACTTTGCAAATAATTCACACAATAGTCCTTATGGAGACGATAACTCAATACTTACTACTTATTACTTGTACGACTGTGTACACTTGCACGTAATCACGCGACACAGAAGTCTATTATGACTATGTTTGTCCACTTCTCCAAGCAGTCTACTACATCTAATCCAGGAGATTGGGCATGCATCATTGGTGATGATGTTACCAAGTTGGTGAAAAACAAAAATTTAAGGACGAAATTTTTTTGAAGGAGGGGAGAGTTGTCACATTCAAAAAATGACAGATCCAAAAAAGTGAGTGAAGTATGGATGTTAGTTGTTCTGGCGCATTATGGTAGCATAATTCACCACCCTACGGGCTTGTTGGAGAGTTATAATATTGTCGCATACTAGTGTTAAAGTATCGGCCCGTTGGTGGTATCTAAGGATTTAATTATAGGGAATCTTCAAGTGAGGAAATAATATGCCCAAGAAAGAGTACACCATAGAAATTTGGCTAAGCATGAATAGCCTACCAAGTGTATGAGAAAGTTGTGGGAGACTTAATTTTCTTTAAGACCATACCATATGCAAGTCACTGCTGAGGTCTAGTACGTCTGGTTTGCATGAGCACTGTTAAAGTTGGTTATCATAATTGGATTTGTTGGGAGTCAACTAGATTTATTTAAGGCTCCCTATGACTAGTCAATCAGTAACGTCGATCTTCGTCGAATTCTCTTTTATTTTTTCCCAAAATTTTTGAAGGAAAATCAGGGGACAATTTCAATAAGCATCGTCACTTGTCAAAATCCACTAAAGGGGACCAATAGTATGTATATAGTGAAGGGAAGAGGCATTCCAGATGGTTTTTCTTTCTATTCTATGTTCTGGTTCTTCTTTTTCTTAAACCTAAATGTTCTCTTCTTCTACATTAAACAAGAGATAAGATTTTTTTTAATCCATGGATGATTCAACCTTCTGGTAATCTTATAATTCTGCATGTTATGGTTGTTGAAGAGTAGGGATATTAAAAGACGTAAGAATACGTTAGTAAGCTATCTATGAATAGAAATTCCAATGGAAATTTCATTATTTTTTTAAGCAGTTCCTACTACTGAATAGGGAAGGATGATCGAAACAGATGCTTTGGTCCAAGGTAAAGGTGGGTTTCTGGTGAGTCTTTGAACCCAACTCCTGCATGTGATTTTATGATAAATGTTTGTATGGTTGATTTCTGTGTAGTTGTGCATGTTTTCTTGAGGAGTTGTTGTTGATCGGCTATGCGCATGTGCACTAAAGCACTAAATTTATACCACTATTTTTAAAGCTCGATTTTTCTGCAAGCGTACAAGTCTGTTATAATATTTATAGTTTTGATGGAACACAAAGTATTCCAAGGGGTCTAACCCAAAGGAAGAGGCAATTAAGCAATAACTGACATACACAATAGAGTCTAAATGGTTAGTAATAAGATTTTATAGTATAACAATTTATAAAAAGATTAGTTTGCAAGAAAATTAAATATTTTACTCTAAGGACTAAATTGCAAAGAATGTAAACTAGAGGGACTATCTAGCAAATAACTAATAGGGTTGGTTGACTTCAATGTAGATCACCAAATCTTAAACTAGGGACATAAATGGCATAAATTACCCAGTGACTCCATTTTATCTTCCGATCTCAATTTTACAGGCTTAGACGAATTAGGTCTGATTTGTCTTCTGATCTTGTCAGCTAATCCGGGATTAACAAACGGGTGCGCGACAAGATTACCTTCTACTTTCACTTTATCTTAATTATCCCTTAGGGGCATCACTACCTAAGTTTTTAGTTTTATTCAAATTAGTCCAATTTGTTACATTTTAGTCCTTTGTCCAAGGGATGTTAGTTTACTCATATCTCCATCAATCAACCTCCTTAAAGGTTTAGCTACACATGTTAAAAGTAAAGAAAATACACATAAACATGGAAAATAAGGCAGCCATGAAAGTAAAGCTTGAGAAAAATATAAAAAAGTTTAAGATTTTTATGCAAGAAAACTTAAATGGCATGAAACTGAAAGCATTTAACAAAGAAATCTAAGGCAAGAAACATAAAATGAAAAAGCCCAATACATTTTTTTTCTATTTTCCAAAATAAAAATTAAGACATTAATTTAAGTAAATTAATTAATTTCTTAATTAAATAATTTTCTCAACCTGATTCTTATTTTGTAAAATAATGGCAACTTTACTATAAAAGAATCTATCAGGAAATATATTTAATTTTCTACATTCAACTGATTCACAATGACTAATTAATTTAATTTCATTTTCAAACATAAATTAATTAATTAATAATTCTAAAAACTATAAATTAATTCCAAGGTAATTTCCATACTTAATGAGAAAACCACATTCATTTCTGAATATTTCTGTTTCCCTAATTTTTACCATTTCTATCCATTTTTGTTCATCTGATTCAACATGCAATTCATTTGCAGTTTCAAGAAGCAAAAGGAGGGACCAATTGGACATATGCGATTAGGGTCAAATGATTTATAATTAAGTTCTAGCTTTTTGCCTATTAATTATAAACTCATTTAGTCACAAAGTCATTCCACTATAGTACTGTGACTGAGCTTCCCTCAATTACATACCATTAGGAGAGCTACTCAATCAGTGCTCATCCAATGACCTTGTCAAAAGTGTGCTACCCTCATAAGATACACTTAATCTCTTTGGGATAACATCGTTCTCCCAATATGATCCTATTTTATCTCATGGTAGCAATTGTTGCATCCAGTGACCTAAGTATAGTATTTTTGTCAATACACTTGTACTTTTTTTGAACAGATTGTTTAATAAAACAAATTCATTTATTGCATTAATATAATTTTTATAATTGTCCTCACATGGTTTTTGCACACAAAGCAAAATAGAAGCAAATGTAAGCAAATGTTGCTCATTGATTGTTTAATATTTAACTAATACAAAGCGGTATTATATGGCTAGATCGTAGTACAAAAAGACAGCTTCTATTAGTAGATGAACCTAAACATGTCCTTAGTCCAATTAAAAATGAACAAACCAATTGAAAGACTAATATATCGTCTATCAAGTCCAATTAGGGAGATGCATTGTCTTGGGCATCAAAGCGGATGACTCCCAAAAGATAGAGACATAGATGTGACTAAGTTGGCTGATAGTACATCAGACTGGACCCAAGCAGAATAGATCTTGATTTTGATTATGGATTTATTCACTTGTAACGTTCATAGTGTGGCATACCTAAATCCTGAGTGGGTGGCGGGCAATGTATGCGTAACTCGTACACTTTGATATAAGTAAAAGCCTGAGTTTAAATAGATAAGGAATAAAAAGCTGGTTGGGTGTATGACTTCTGTAGTATGTAGTGTCATTCACAACAGTTGAATTCAGAGCCCAAAACATGGGTAAATGATAACCTCTCATTGTCATTACATGGTTGATGAATAGTAAGCGTGGTTACAAGTTGTCCATTTTTATAATGGATGACTTGGTCACTAATTGATTGCTATTGACTTTTCATGAAAGAAGATGTAATGGTTACCATGAGATAAAATATGACCATATTTGGAGAATGGATATTATCCTAAAGAGATCAAAGATATCTTATGAGGGTAACACAATAATGACAAGTTCATTGGACGAGCATTAGGTAGTTGCTTTTATAATGGTATGTTGTTGGGGAGAGCTAAGTTACAAGACTATAATGGAATGAATTCATGAATAAATAAGTTTATAATTAATAAGTGAAAAGTCAAAACTTAATTATAAATTATTTGAGTCTCAACTAAATATGTCCAATTAGTCCCTCCGCTAGCTTATTAAAACTAGAAATGAATTGTGTGCTTAAATAAAAATGAACAGAATGAATAGACAAAGAGATATGAGAAACATTCAAGAATGGTTAGGGTTTTCTCCAAAATAGAGAAATAGAATTATTTGGAAATGAATGTAGGTTTCCAAAAATGGAAATTAAAATGAAAACAAAGACTTTAACAAATTTTCTCGACCATAGTGAACATGTTGAGTTGTGACATATTGAACAAATTTTCTCAAAATTTTACCGGGGGCAAAATCATCAAAATTTTACTAGAGTAAAATTAGGATTAGAAAATTATTTAATATGTAAATATTAAAGTTTATTTTTGGAAATAGAAAACTGAACCGGGTTGGATTACATTATAGAGTACTAGGTCAAAAAGGCCCAAGAAGTACTTGTAATTGGACTCGATGTAAGAAAGGCCTAAAACCCCTCATATAACATGAATGGGGAAACAACCCTAGTAGAAATACAAGGGTGAGTCATTCACCCCTCTCCTGCTCTAAGTAAGATTTTTTTTTCTATTTAAGATAAACCTCTACAAGTTTAAAAGAGTTCTACATTCTCTTCTTATAAATAGATGACACCGGTAGAGCTATTAACACAAGTTTTGAGATATTGTTATTCTGCTGAAAAATAGAGAGAATTTCTTCTCAACTTATAAACATATATTTTAGAATAACAATTTTACCGATTTCTATTAAAGAAGGGAGAATTTTATTTTCCACCCTAAAAGGAAAACTTCTTCTAGTTCTATGTTCTAGTTCAATTGGTTCGAGCCTACAATCGAAGCAGTTCGTGGTACGAGAATAGCAAAAAAGATCGTTTGGTTGAAAGCTGGAAAACATCAAGGATCTACTTATTAGAAAACATAGGTATGTATTCGGTTAAGGTTTATTGCTATAAATATCACAAACCGAGTCTTTCAAAATTTTATCTTTTCATTGTGCAAGAAAATCGTTTTCAAACTGGGTCTTTTTAAACAATTGGTATCAGCTCCAGGTTGTGCTATTTTATGGTGTAAGGATATCCAAAAGGAACAAAGGGGGGTTTGTTTTATAACCTGAAAGAGTAAACAATTATAGTCTCAACTTATGCTACTTTCCTTGAAGAAAGTCACATGGATGACTTCAAACCTCCTAGTAAAGGGTATTAGACGAGGTTTCAGAAAATATACAAAACCCTATGGAAACAGTTCTAGAACCAAACCCTAATAATAGACCTGCAAATGATGATCAGCATAGGAAGCTTTGTCGTAGTGGCAGGGTCTCTCGTAGGCTTGAGTTTTTCCAATCTGACAAAAGTGTTCTTAATACTGAGTCTGTCAAATAAGAAAATGATGACCCACTCGCATATGACAAAGCGATGCAAAGTGCTGATTCCAAGCTCTGGGAAATAGCAATGAAAGTTGAGATGGACTCTATGGATTCCAACTCAATGTGGGAACTTGTAGACATACCGAAAGGGATAAAACCCATATGGTGTAAGTGGACCTACAACATGAAAAGAAATGTGGATGGAAAAGTGGAAACATATAAGGTCGGACTTGTAGCAAAAGGTTATACTTAAAAAGAAGGTATCGATTACAAAGAAACCTTCTCTCCAGTTGCCATGCCCAAGTCAGTTTGCATATTACTATCTATTACGACAACTCTCAATTATTAGATCTGGGAAATAGATGTTAAGACAGTGTTTTTGAGTGGCTATCTTGAAGAAAGCTTCTACATGATGCAACTATTGCGTGTAAATAACAAATGCAATTGTACAAGTGTACAAGTTATTCAGGTAATAAAATGATAAGTATGTATTGTCTCCATAGGGATCGGAAATTGGTAAGCAATTGAGTAAATTATTGTAATCCTATTAACTATACTAAATAGCAGGAAATACTCTCAGGTTGAATACAATGTTTGTATAATGAATTAATGAAATCAAATGCTGAAAACAAAGAATTGATATGCAAATAAAATGTAGTGGCAAATTACAGATAAAAGCAAGCGTAATTATGTTGTTGAATGAATAGGGTTGGAATTATTCAAGTGAAATGCTCATATCAAAATAATGTCATGGCAAAATATTGTCTAACCAGCTACTTAGAAAGTCACTACTATAACCCATCTCTTTCGATAGCTAGATCTTAAGCTAAAAATCTAAGTTATTGTATGTCTACAGAACTCTGGATTAATAACTACAATGAACGTTCTTCTCTGCACAACTCGCCACATCAATGTCTAAAGTGCTAGAATATTCTGTCGAGTATTCTCTTGCATCAAATGATTCAAGATCCAGTATATTTAACCTTTTTAGAATTAAAAATACATCTAAGAATACAACACACAATCAACTATGTCCAGAGCTTGCATGCATGTCTTTAAAATAAGCATAAATCGAATGAAATAATGACATTGAAAATCTCATATCATGAGAATTAAATATGATAAAAAATTCACCCAAAGAACTCCAACCTAAAAAAGATTTAGTTCATGGGTGGAAAAGTTAACATCAAAATAAAATCATTCATCAACATTCTCAAATAAGTTTGAATCATAGAAATCAAGAAAATAAAGGCAAAAATGTAGGAATTCTCGTACACTCTAGCTTATCTTTGATCTTTCGATTGTACGTGAATCTAGGATAACTGTCTCTCTCCATTTTTCACATCTATATTCTGCTCTTTGTAGCTACTACCCTTTCTTTCTTTGGAATTCTCCACTAGATTTTTATGGAGAGAAAATTGATCCCTATATCGTCTCTAATTCCTCTCTCCAAAAAATCCTCCCCTCCTTTCTTTCCTCTTTCCTCTTTTATAGGGTAGGTTCCTCTCTCACAACATACACTTTTCTCCATCTTTTTCAGGTGGATTTATCTGGTACACGAATAGTTGGCTAAGAGTGACAAGGACTGTGTGCTACATCAGCATTATCTTGAAATTGCCATGGCATTTATGTTGGCAATCCATCTAACCTTTTGCCATGGAAATTTTTCACTTCCAACATTCTCTTCCTCCTTTTTCTCCTTTTCATCTTTTCTGCACCTACTGCATACAACAACCAATTCTCTTTCTGTAAGACCCCTCACCCATATTCGATGTCGAAACAGGGTTACGAGGCATTACCGAACTTATATCGCAAACAATCATACAATTTTGAGTAATAAATTTCAACCAAATTTAAAATAATTTGGTTTCAGTCATAAAGTCCTTAATACGAGCCTACGAGGCCCAAATCATGCTTTGGAAGTAGTTCAAGAATAAACTGAGAACATAGTAAATTTTTACAAAACTTAAAAGAATTTTGCCATGTACAGGGGTCACATACCCATGTAGTTTGGGACATGCCCGTTTGGGCAGGCCGTGTAGTCATACACGTCCGTGTCTCTAACTCGTGTAACTCTCTATTTTGCAAGGTAAGAACAAATAGAAGTCACACGGCCAAGCCACACGCCCGTGTGCTAAGCAGTGTGATTAATTAATTTTCATAAAATAGGTGTAGACTTCACATGACCAGGACACACGCCCATGGGGCAGGCCGTGTGTCACACACGGTCTAGACACACGCCCATGTGTCTACCCGTGTGAACAAAAATAAAGGCTATCTACCAAGCCAATTTGCCACCCTTATTACACACACATACACAACAACAAATGGCACAATTCATAGCATATTTAAACAACAAAAACATCCACAATCAAGGCTAAAACATGTCATTTCAATACCTAACATAATTAAAACAACATATTTTACAAAACCAAATCATACCAAACTCACATTCTTCAAGCTTCAATATGACTACCATTAATATGCATTGTATCATATAAATCTTCTAGCATACCAATGAACCAAACTCAATCATTTAACAACAAAGCTATATAGCCATAAATAAGCACATAGTGAACCATTACAAAACACATAAATAAAAGACATTGGCATATATACTTATATAAATAGGCTTACAACCATTTTAGCCAAAATAAGCCAATTACATGGCTAAATACCATATCACCTTAAACAAATATAAGCCAACACATTTGGCCAAATTCATAATGACACATATACCCAAAATGACCAAGTCCTTATACATGCCATATACTCAAAATGTTTAAAATCATCGATACCCATAATGACAGTTTGATAGTGTGATGCGATCTTCGACGATCTTCAATCCGAGCTAGCTTGGTAACACTATAAAACATGGAAAAGTAAACAGAGTAAGCTATATAGCTTACTAAGCTCGTATGAAAGAAGTAAACAATTCTAACCATATATTTAACATTCAAGTAATATAATATAAGATAATGTAATTTACCATAATCTCATTACCATAATTCATTCCATCACAAACTCACCTTGAAATCATCATTTCACGAATTTAATAATCATAAGCTTTATGTACATACCTGTACCATCTCGTAATAATTTCATACTTATTCTCATCGTTGGCATACCCAATGAACCACTTGAAATAATAATACTAGATACTTGGGAAACCTTGCACACAAGGTGTCACATGTGTAGCCACTGCTACCTCTATCTCATAGCACATATATGCTCGCTCTCGAGCCATCAACGGGCCTGCTCATACAAGTTGTCAGTCAAGACATAGCTATACAGTGCTACTCACACAAGCTTTCAAGTAACCACAACATATGTCAGTATACTCAGCCACCAATCGGACGTACAGGACCAGCACCCGGATCACAAAACATAATACTATAGTGACATGTCACTTGTATCCTAATTTATTCCTAAGGTTCGACTGGGATTTCTCGCTTTCCAAAACATCGTAGAGTCGTTTACACAATTCATACAAAATTAAAGCATTTAAAATACAATTACAACAAAGCTTAATTACATACGAACTTACCTCGAATGCAAAAACAATAAAAGGGATCTATTCGTCAATTATTTTGTTTTTCCCCCGATCTAGATCCGAACTTCATTTTTCTTGATCTATAATGTCAAACTTAACTTATTTAATCATCACATTATTCAATATAGTCCAAAAACACATTATGGAAAAATTACATTTTTTCCCCTAACATTTCAACATTTTACGATTTAGTCCCTAGGCTCGTAAAATGAATCTCATTCAATTTCATCACAACCCAAGCCTAGCCAAATATAACTTGTACACATAACAGCCCACAATTTTCATTTATTCACACTTTTCTACACATTTTATAACATTTTACAAATAAGTCCCTATTTGTCTTTTTATTGAAAATCACCTTACAAATGTTGTTTATCCAACAATAAACATGTATTTTCTATCATCAAATATCAAAATACAAGCACATCCAATACGGGTAAAATTTTAGACTTTAACTTTCTTTCAAATTAGTCCTTGAAATAGTTAGATCGAGTTACCACGATCTCAAAAATGTAGAAATCATTAAAAATGGGACAAGAACAGACTTACAATCGAGCTTGAAAGTTGGCCAAACCCTAGCTATGTCTTGTCCTCAAAAATTTTGACTAGGGGACTAAATTGAAGAATATGGACATCTTTTATTTAGTTAATTTGTCTTTATTTACCAAATTACCAATTTACCCTTCACTTAAACTTTATAAATTCACTTTCTCCATGCCCATTTTTGTCCACCCTAGATTATAATGGCCTAATTTCCATTTAAGGACCTTTAATTAAAAATTCATAACAATTTACTACCTTTAACTTATAGAACTCAAAATTTGCACCTGTTGCAATTTAGTCCTTCTAGTGAAATTGAGCACTCAATCAATAAAATTTCTTAATTAAATTTTCACACAATTATTCTATCATGTTGTATACCTTAAAGGAATAATAAAATAAATATTTCTACTTTAGATTTGTGGTTCCAAAACCACTGTTCCGATTTGACCAAAAAATGGGTTGTTACACTTTCTCCCAATAGGAAAAGTAACATAAAATGACATTAAAGGCACAATCCAAACATTATTATGCAATGTTCTAAAAATAACCTAAAAATGAAAATATATCTACTTAAGTACAGGCATTTAATCAAGTTTAAAGGCTTAAAATATAAGTATTTTCAAGAGTTATGTAACATCCAGAACCTGTATTTGTCGCCGAAGTAGGGTTACGATGTATTATCGATCAATACACATCATTCAATATCTATATCTCATACATTCATACACCCATATACAAATACCATTCAACAATGTCATATTGTCCTTTATAAGGATTTACAAGCCTTTAAACATGCTTTAGAACTGATTTGGGACTAAACCGATAACATATGTAAATTTTGGAAACTTAGAAAAATTTTAACATTTCAGGTGTCATACACCCATATGAACAGATCGTGTGCCTCACACAGCTAGTAGACACGCCCGTGTCACAACTGACTTGCATCACACGACTGAAGACACACTCGTGTGCTAGGCCATGTGAAAACTATAGAGTATACTGGCTTGTATCACACGGCCAAGTCACACGCCCGTGCACTAGGCCGTGTGCCAATTAGGGGACATACTAACTTGTACCACACGACCAGTCAAACGCCCGTGTGTGAGACTGTGTGGAGCATACTAACTTCAATTTAGTTTAACACTAGGGGACACACAACCGTGTACTTAACTGTGTGTCACACACGGTTGAGACACATGCCCGTGTCCCTACCCGTGTGGAGAAAAATAGGCTATTTACAAAGCCATTTCTCCACCATAATTTCACAAGCTTACACAAGCATAAATGGTAACATTCTTAAAACTCAATTGGCAGAAATTCTATAACAATTCATACACATATGATACCATCTCTTTCTACCATTCAAATGCTTATCAATATCATACATTTTTCCATTCATAAATCTACCATATATCAAGATATCATTTGCATAAATTCCATTTCAACAACCATTTGCCAAAACATACCAAAACATACTATCAAGATTTGTAACAGCCCGATTTTGGGGCTAGTAAGAATAGTGGTCTCGGGACCACATATCTGAAGTTGAAGAGATTATTTTATTATTATTTTTGAGTCATAGCATGTTTATATTAGTACATGAAAAATTTGGTGAGTTAATTTGGACATTAGTGAGCCCAATTGCGAAAAAGGACTAAATCACATAAAGTGCAAAAGTCCTATTTTAATAGCTAAAGGTGTCAATTAGCTAGAGTATAAAATTAGGGGTGTTTAAAAGGAAAATAGTCCCTTGGGAGAAGGCATAGCCAGCCATGGAGTCTTAGAGGAGACAAAATTGTCAAAATTATGTGAAATTTGGTCACCAATTTTGACTAGCTTTATTTTATTAAAAACAAAAAGGTTTTATCTCTTCATTCTCTCTCCTTCCTAGCCGAAAATACCAGCAAATATTTGGGGTTTTAAGAGCTTGAAATTTTAGCAACTTGAAGCCTACACTAGTAAGTAATTTTAATGGTTTTTCTTGAATATTTTTGTACTTTTGAGACCCTTGAAGCATTAGCTTTCAAATGAGAGGTATATTTTGCAAAATGGTGGAAAGTTTAGGGTTTTACCATGAGATCATTTAGGGTGTTTTCTAAAATTTTATGGAAGAATATGAGTCCTAGCTATGTTATAAACAACTTTTGTGAAGGAGTTTCATGAAAAACACCTAAGGGGACTATTTTGCATAAGTTGTAAAATAGTTGATAAATATGTGAAATAGAGAGAATCTAAAGTTACTATAAGAGAAAAAGGGTTTGGCTAGGCTTGAGATACGAGGAAATTCGATAAAAATCAATTTTCGAGCATAAGGGTAAAATGGTCATTTTGCTAAGATCTAGGGGCAAAATGGTCATTTTACCTAACATGTGAATTTTAGATTGCCTAATTGTGTTTAGTGACTAAAAGAGTGCATTTTGCAATTATAGATCAAGATTTATCGAATCCAAACCTAGACCAGGGGAAGGCCAAACAAATCGACTAAATTGACTAGTCGTGTACGTTTTGTAATCCGAGGTAAGTTGTATGTAAATAATACAACTACATTAATAATGTATGTGTTAAATTGTTTTTTAATTAATATAGCACAAATTGCTTGATTGTGGAATTGAGAAGGTATGATGATAATAGAGATAGTAGAGTTTCCGTTTGAATTTAGGAAATAAATCGAATATCTATGCCATGACATATGGGTTATTCTTGGCTAGTGAAAGACCATGTCTGGGACATGGCATCGGCATTGAGACGAAAGCTAGTGTAAGACATGTTTAGGACATGCATCGACTATGAGATGATAGTCAGTGTAAGACCATGTCTGGGACATGGCATCGACTTGAGATATGAGCCAGTGTAAGATCGTGTCTAGGACATGGCATCGGCACCTTACCCCATGTTTGAGACTTATGGGATATCCGGTAGTGTTTCAAAAGGTTCAATGGTGAATGTTATAATTGTAAATTAATAAGGAAAGTATAACTGTATTGTGAGTGGTATAGGTACCTAATTGGTACGTATGAGAAATGAGCTCAATATAGGATATGTGACTTGTATGGATGGTAATGAGTAAGTGTGTTTATGCCTACCTTTATGTTATGAGCATGATGATCATTGATGAATTTGTTATTGTATATTCATTTATATGCAACTTCCTAATCTTTTATGATTACTCCTGTTTCCTTCCATTTTTCTTATAGTGCCGCCTAACTAGCTCAAGGATCACCGGAAGTTGGAGATATCGATCACACTATCAGTCAAAGCATTCAGTATAGTTGGATTTATATTTTTGAATATGGCATGTATAGGGCTTGGATTTCATTATTTTGTGTCTTTGAGAAATTGACCAAATGTGTTGGCTTAGGATAGATCCCACATTTTGTATTAAGCCTTGAATGATGGCTAACATTCATTTTGAATTTATAAACATTGTGGCTGATGTGGTTATATGAATTGTTCTTGTTTTGGTTTTGGTTAATATTTGTATGGAACTATATATGCAAGGGTGGCAATAGGGCTTGGTAAATAGCTCCATATTGTCCACACGGGTAGACACACAGGCGTGTGTCTAGGTCATGTGTGATGCACAGTCAGCCCCATGTGTGTGTAGTTCAGCCTTGTATCCCGTACACGTAAAAATTTGAAGTCAGTATGCATGGTAGTAAACACACGGGCAGAGACACGGTCGTGTGTCTCAGCCGTGTGAAGGACACGACCTAGCACACGGGCGTATGCCTTGGCCGTGTGACATTTTGAGCATGCTAATGTCAGAAATAGAATGTCCATGTTTTTGCACACGGGTGTGTCATGACCGTGTGAGGGACACGGGCCATTGACACGGGCGTGTGTCCGATCGTGTGAAAACCCCTGTAGGTGTGAATTAGAAATAAATTCTATACGAGTGTGGGACAAGGGTGTGTCCCATGGTACCTAGGTCGTGTGAGCCACATGGAACATTAACACGACCATGTCGATATGGTCACACAGGCGTGTTACCCTTCTATACGGGCGTGTGCCCTGTTTTAAAGGCAAATTTCTTAAAGTTGGTTTAAGGACCCGGAGTGGTCCTGAATAGGTTTTCAACGGTTAAATTGGGGCTCGTAGGCCCATAATAAGAAGTTTTAAGTAAAAATTAAAAAAAAAATTTAAATTGAACCGAGTCTTGGTGACTTGAGATTATTTGTACGTATGAGATAAAATTTGGTAATGCCCTGCACTCCAACCCGGCATGGGTTACGGGTATAGGGTGTTACATTTAGTGGTATCAAAGCTATGATTTAGTCGGTTCTAGGAGTAACCTAGCGAGAGTACGAGTCTAACTATACATGCCATAACTGTATATTGATAGTGTGACGATTTTTGAAGATTATAAATTATGTTTTTATTTAGTAAATAGATCCTGATAAAGCCACGACGGATGACGTGGAAAGTAAAGTGCCAGCTTCCGCTGATGGGATCGCACCAGTAGAGATTGAGCCCGTAACCATGGGCTAAGGCAAAGAGGCTAGAGCGCCCGTAAGGACTTATGCTATTCGAGCTCGAGAAGAGGCAGAGTCTCCCAACGTGATCACAGGTAACTTTTCTATCCATGAAATATCTATTGTTGCTTTAATTGACCTGGGATCTACCCACTTTTATATTTGTATGGAATTGATAACTCGTATGAGTATACTAGTAGAGTCCACTAAGTTTGAAATAAAGGTGTCCAATCCTTTAGGCAGACATGTACTAGTGGACCAAGTATGTAATATCCCGAATTAGGACCTAATCGGAATAGTGGTTTCGTGACCACAAATCTGAGATAGAAATAATTATTTTATAATTATTTTGAGGTTTATAATATGATTGCATGATTGTGTGAAAATTTCGTGACGAAATTCTATGCATAAAGTGCTTAAGTTGAAATTAGGGACTAAATCGAATAATTTGCAAAACTTGCATTCTAGAAGTTTTGAGTATGAAATTACTTTGGAATATTAATGAGGAGGTCTTAAATAGAAATTTGACCAATTTCTAAAATTTTGGACAAAAATGGGCTTGTACATGAAAATTTTCAAAGAAAGGTATTAAGGGTATTTTGTTCATTTGGATATTAAATGAAATAAAATGGGGAAAATAACACAAAAATGATCATCTTCTCCATAAGTTGCTGTCGAATTGTGCTCTCTCCATAACTAGGGTTTCTTCAACTTCCAAGCTTCATAGTAAGTGATTTCAAGCCCCGTTTTTAATGATTTTTATGTTTTTGGAATCCCGGTAGCTCGATTTAGCTTATGCTAACAATAATTCAACCTAGGGTTCATATTTGGAAAAATACCCATAGGTGAAATTTGTGTATTTTAGTGTTTTATGATAGAATATGAGGTTTTAAATTATGCTAGACAACTTGTGCTACTCGATTTTAAGTGAAAACGAGTAAAAGGGCTTAATCGGTAAAAATACCTAATATTCATAAGTACATGTTAGAGTGTGAATTTGATGTTGCTATAAAAGGGAAAAATTATCAGCATGTCATAAAACATAAGAAAATAGGATGAGGTTTAATTTACGAGCCTTGGGACAAAAGTGTAAATATGTGAAAGTTTAGGGGCAAAATGGTAATTTTACCAAAGTTCGTCCTAGGGGCTGTTTTGATGAATGTATGTATTAAATAAATTAATTTGGTATTATAGATCAAGAGAAACAAGATTCAAGTCTTGATCGAGGGAAAAACAAAGTTTACGAGGAATAGGCTCGATTGCTAATATTTTGTATCGAGGTAAGTTCATGTGTAAATAAGGTAACATAATTTTTATTTTAAGTGATTTAATGTTATTTATATGATATGATACTTATTATCATGAAATATTATGCTTTGTGAATTATTATTTTGTAATATGCAAATTATGTGAACAACTTGATAAGTATGAGATGCTAGCAAGTATCGGTTTCTACATTTCGAAGAAGGTGATCAAAATGTGTAATTGAGAAGAATCCCGTTTGAACCTTGGGAATAGATTAGGGTACAAGTGACATGTCACTAGGATGGTTGAGTTCCGAACTCGTTGAGTTGAGTTCGAGTTCGTGAGATGTAACTAGGCATCTGAGCTCATTGAGTTGAGTCCGAGTTCACTTATGGATGCGAACGCCCGAGCTCGTTGAGTTGAGCCCAAGTTCGTTTATGGGCGGATTACATGGTACCTTGGCTACATAGATTTCAAAAGCTATTGAGCTTGTTTCGCTATGAGTATAGCACTTATGTGCACACTATCCGCGTATCCAAAATTATATTCCGATGTGTTCAACGGGAGAATCCTAAGAGAATAAGGAGAGTACTTAAAACGAAAGTGATTGACGATGAATGTGTTGAAGAAGTGAAAATGGACAGGTATGAGTTTAATCCTTAATTGAGAATTTGGTAAGACAAAATTGTGGTAAGATAGTAAGTATTCTTATGACCTGAGTGTCTTAATGATGTTTATGTTGGATTCCATGATCATGTTACTTGTTATTTGCATGTGAACTTACAAAGCATTTATGCTTACTCCCTCCTTTTCATTCATTGTAGTTTTGACTAGCCGGCTTGAGAATCGGGATAGGTCGAAGGCTCGCTCACACTATCCGAAGACCTAAATTGGTAAAATGGCTTGTATATTTTGAGTGTGGCATGTATAGCACTATACTCACTTTGTGTAAATAATCTTATGATATGGTTATGGTTTGGTAAGAAAAGGTTTGGAAATGATTAGCCATTGGAATGGCCAATCTAGATCATATTTGATGTCATGTATGTTTAATGTGTTACTTAGTCCATGGAAAACCATAAAATGGTGAAATTGATTGTAAAACAGAATCACACAGCAGCAATGACGTGAATTGGAAAAATCACTAAAAATAGTAAAAATAGAATTAGATGATGAATAAAATATGTAATTGAAGCATAATGAATCTATTTTCATGTGGAAGAAACAAAATAGGTAAAAGACTTGTATTTTATAAGATATTTAAATTTTTGTGAAACAGGGCCAGAGTAATTTCTAAATCTCCTGTTCTGACTTTGGAAATTCACCAAAAATTGTACAAAAATAATTAGAAGTTATGCTTTATATTTACATATTTCTTATTTAGTCTAGTTTTAAGAGATACAAACGGAAGTCTTTTGAGTTCTGTACAAAGAGAAAAGTGGTTCGTAGTGAACATAGGTCAAAGTAGTCGAATGCGGAAACAGGGTAAACTTTATAACTAAAAAACTGTACTAATTGGCTCAACCAAAAATTCTAGAAAAAAATTAGTAGATAGATATATGAGTCTAGTTTCAAGAAAAATTTACGGATCTTAATTTTGAGTTTCGAAAATCGATATATGAATTTTTAAACGACTGTGACGCAGTTAGCCAGCTTGTCTGGAATTTCTAAAATAAATTGTTTGAGTTGTTTAATTAATGAATTAAGCCGTTAACACCTCGTGCTCGACTCCGGCGACGGTCTCGGGTACGGGGGCGTTACAAAGTATGTAGAAATTGCCCTTTGACAATTAGAGGTTATTGTTTTCTGGCTAACTTGATGTTATTGCCATTTAATGAGTTTGATGTAATCCTTGGAATGGATTGGTTGACTGCTCATAGTGTTATAGTGAACTGCGAGAAAAAGATAATTGAGTTGAAATGTGAAGACGGGAGTATTCTTCGAGTTGGACTAGATAAGTCAGATAATCTGCCTGTAGTAATATCGTCTTTGACTACTAAGAAATGTGTGAGGAAAGGATATGAGGCTTATCTAGCTTTTGTGTTAAATACTCAAGTGTTTGAGTTGAAGATTGAATCGGTACCAGTGGTTTGTGAGTTTACAAACATGTTTCTGGAAGAATTACCTGGATTGCCTCCGGTGAGAGAAGTAGAGTTTGGAATTGAGTTGGTCCCTGGAACGGCACCTATCTCGATTGCTCCGTATAGGATGGCTCCAATGGAGTTAAAAGAGTTGAAGGCACAGTTGCAAGAGCTAACAGACAAGGGCTTTATGAGACCGAGCTTTTCCCCGTGGGGTGCTCTAATACTCTTCATGAAAAAGAAAGATAGGTCGATGAGGTTATGTATCGACTATAAACAACTTAATAAGGTAACAGTGAAGAACAAATATCCCTTGC
The DNA here is from genome assembly GCA_025698465.1 of Gossypium longicalyx. Classification (NCBI taxonomy): domain Eukaryota; kingdom Viridiplantae; phylum Streptophyta; class Magnoliopsida; order Malvales; family Malvaceae; genus Gossypium; species Gossypium longicalyx. The sequence goes on along the minus strand of CM047007.1, from coordinate 44,099,135 downwards.
CAAGGATCAACGATTTATTCGATCAGTTAAAGGGAGCCATCGTGTTTTCTAAGATTGATCTGAGGTTTGGCTACTATCAGCTAAGGATTAAAGAGCAAGATGTGCCGAAGACTGCGTTTCAAACAAGATCCGGGCATTATGAGTTCCTTGTCATGCCCTTTGGTTTGACTAATGCCCCGGTGGTGTTTGTGGATTTGATGAACCACATCTTTCGACCGTATCTAGATAAGTTTATCATTGTCTTTATAGATGGCATATTGGTTTATTCGCATGATAAAAGTGAGCACGCGGAGCATCTAAGAGTTGTGTTGCAAACCTTGAGAGACAAGTGATTATACGCCAAGTTCAATAAGAGTGAATTTTGGCTTAAGGAGGTCGGATTCCTAGGACACATTGTGTCGGGAGACGGGATCCGAGTTGACCCAAGCAAGATCTCGGCTATTATAGAGTGGAAACCGTCAAGGAATGTGACTGAGGTCTGAATGTTTTTGGGTTTGGCTAGATATTACAGACGGTTTGTAAGCGGATTTTCTATGATAGTTGCTCCAATGAGTAGAATACTACAAAAAGACGTCAAGTTTGAATGGACAGAGAAGTGCCAGTAGAGTTTTGAGAAATTAAAGGCCTTGTTGATCGAAGCCCCAGTGTTAATGCAACCAGAGTCGGGCAGGGAGTTTGTGATATATACCAACTCCTCCTTGAATGGCTTAGGGTATGTGCTTATGCAAGAAGGTAAGGTCATAGCTTACACTTCAAGGCAATTGAAGCCACATGAGAAGAACTACTCGACGCATGATTCAGAGTTGGCTAATGTCGTGTTCACGTTGAAAATTTGGAGAACCATCTGTATGGCGAGAAGTGTCGAGTGTTCATCGATCATAAGAGCCTTAAGTACTTTATGACTCAAAAGGAGTTGAACCTAAGGCAACGACGATGGTTAGAATTAATAAAGGATTATAATTTGATTATCGACTACCACCCCAAAAAGGCAAACGTGGTCGCCGATGCTTTGAGTACAAAGTCATTATTTGCCTTGAGGGCCATGAATACTCATTTGACTGTGTCTAATGATGGTTCGATTCTAGCAGAGTTGAGAGCTAGACCGATGTTTCTACAAGAGATTCGGGAACTCAGAATAACAACAGTGATTTGCAAGCCAAAAGAACTCAGTGTGAATTGGGCGTTGAGACAGATTTTTGTATTGGCACTGATGGATGTATAATGTTTAAGGATAGAGTCTGTGTACCCAAGGACAGTGAGCTTATTTAGAAGATTCTACGAGAGGCACATAGTGGTTGCTTCTCTATCCACACGGGTAGCGTGAAAATGTACAACGACCTTAAGAAAATGTATTGGTGGTCGAGTATGAAAAGAGACATTTCTGAGTTTGTGTCTAAGTGCCTAGTGTGTCAGCAAGTGAAGGCTGAACACCAAGTATCTTCGGGTCTACTTCAGCCTATCATGGTCCCCGGGTGGCAGTGGGATCGGATCACTATGGATTTTGTGACGGGTTTGCTAGTAACCCTGAAGAAAAAAGATGTTTTTTGGGTTGTTGTGGATAGGCTAAAAAAGTCGGCACACTTTATACCTGTGCGTACCGACTACTCCATTGAGAGATTAGCCGACTTGTACGTTTTCGAGATTGTGAGACTACACGGGGTTCCCATGTCGATTATTTTAGATAGAGACCCGAGATTTACCTCGAGGTTTTGGAAGAAGTTACAAGAGGCTTTGGGATCAAAGCTGAGTTTTAGCACAGCTTTCTATCTACAAACCGACGGTCAGTCAGAGAGAGTAATTTAGATATTAGAGGACATGTTACGGTGTTGCGTCCTTGAGTTCCAAGGTAGTTGGGAAAAGTATCTACCGTTGGTTGAATTCGCCTATAATAACAATTATTAGACAAGTCTGAAAATGGCACCTTATGAGGCTTTGTATGGGCGAAAGTGTCGAACGCCCTTATATTGGACCAAGCTTAGAGAGGGTCAAATTAATGGGGTCAATTTAGTCAAGGAGAGTGAAGAGAAAGTTAAAGTGATTCGTGACTACTTGAAGGCTGCCTCGGATAGAAAAAATCCTATGTGGATTTGAAATGAAAGGAAATTGAATTTCAAGTCGGTGATAAGGTATTTTTAAAAGTGTCCCCATGGAGGAAAGTCCTCAGATTTGGCAGAAGAGGTAAATTGAGTCCTTATTTCATAGGGTCTTATGAGATTATCGAGAGAGTAGGACCGGTTGCCTATCGATTGGCTTTACCACCAGAGTTAGAAAAGATTCATGATGTGTTTCATGTGTCCATGCCACATCAATATAGATCAGACCCTTCGCATGTGATTACACCATCAGAGGTTGAGATTCATCCGGACATGACTTATGGTGAAGAGCCGGTCAAGATTTTGGCCCGAAAAGTCAAACAGTTCAGAAATAAGAGTATAGCTCTTGTGAAAGTTTTATGGCATGAACATGGAGTTGAGGAAGCCAGATGGTAACCTAAGGAGACTATAAGGGATCAGTACCCGAACTTATTCGCCGGTAAGATTTTCGAGGACGAAAATCCCTAAGGGGGAGAAATGTAACAGCTTGATTTTGGGGCTAGTCAGAATAGTAGTCTTGAGACCACAAATCCAAATTTGGAGAGATTATTTTATTATTATTTTGGAGTCATAGCATGTTTATATTAGTACATGAAAAATTTTGTGAGTTAATTTTGACATTTGTAAGCCCAATTGCGAAAAAGGACTAAATCACATAGAGTGAAAAACTCCTATTTTAATAGCTAAAGGTGTCAATTAGCTAGAGTATAAAATTAGGGGTGTTTAAAAGGCAAATAGGCCCTTGGGAGAAGGCATAGCCGGCCATGGAGTCTTAGAGGAGACAAAATTGTCAAAATTAGGTGAAATTTGGTCACCAATTTTGACTAGCTTTATTTTATTAAAAAAAAGGTTTTATCTCTTCATTCTCTCTCCTTCCTAGCTGAAAATACCAGCAAATATTTGGGGTTTTAAGAGCTTGAAATTTCAGTAACTTGAAGCCTACACTAGTAAGTGATTTTAATGGTTTTTCTTGAATATTTTTGTACTTTTGAGACCCTTGAAGCATTAGCTTTCAAATGAGGGGTATATTTTGCAAAATGGTGAAAAGTTTAGGGTTTTGCCATGAGAGCATTTAGGGTGTTTTCTAAAATTTTATGGAAGAATATGAGTCCTAGCTATGTTATAAACAACTTTTGTGAAGGAGTTTCACGAAAAACACCTAAGGGGACTATTTTGCATAAGTTGTAAAATAGCTGATAAATATGTGAAATAGTGAGAATCTGAAGTTCCTATAAGAGTAAAAAGGGTTTAGATAGGCTTGAGATACGAGAAAATTCAATAAAAATCAATTTTTGAGCACAGGGGTAAAATGGTCATTTTGCCAAGATCTAGGGGCATAATGATCATTTTACCTAAGATGTGAATTTTAGATTGCCTAATTGTGTTTAGTGACTAAAAGAGTGCATTTTTCTATTATAGATTAAGATTTACCGAATTTGAACCTAGACCGGGGGAAGGCCAAACAAATCGACTAAACCGACTAGTCGTGTACGTTTTGTAATCCAAGGTAAGTTGTATGTAAATAATACAACTACATTAATAATGTATGTGTTAAATTGTATTTGAATTAATATAGCACAAATTGCTTGATTGTGGAATTGAGAATGTATGATGATAATGGAGATAGTAGAGTTTCCGTTTGAACTTAGGAAATAAATTGGATATCCATGCCATGACATATGGGTTATTCTTGGCTAGTGTAAGACCATGTCTAGGACATGGCATCGGCATTGAGACGAGAGCTAGTGTAAGACATGTCTGGGACATGCATCGGCCTCGAGATGTAAGCCAGTGTAAGACATATCTGGGACATGCATCGGCTACTAGATGATAGTCAGTGTAAGACCATGTTTGGGACATTGCATCGACTTGAGATATGAGCCAGTGTAAGACCGTGTCTGGGACATGGCATCGGTACCTTACCCCATGTTTGAGGCTTATGGCATATCCGATAGTGTTTCGACTGGTTCAACAGTATGCGTTATAATTGTGAATTAATAATGAAAGTATAACAGTATTGTGAGTAGTACAGGTACCTAATTGGTACGTATGAGAAATAAGCTCAATATAGGATATGTGACTTGTATGGATGGTAATGAGTAAGTGTGTTTATGCCTACCTTTGTATTATGAGCATGATGATCATTGATGAATTTGTTGTTGTATATTCATTTATATGCAACTTACTAAGCTTTTATGCTTACTCCTGTTTCCTTCCATTTTTCTTATAGTGCCGCCTAACTAGCTCAAGGATCAGCGGAAGTCAGAGATATCGATCACACTATCAGCCGAAGTATTCGGTATAGTTGGATTTATATTTTTGAATATGGTATGTATAGGGCTTGGACTTCGTTATTTTGTGTCGTTGAGAAATTGACCAAATGTGTTGGCTTGGGATAGATCCTATATTTTGTATTAAGCCTTGAATGATGGCTAACATTCATTTTGAATTTATAAAGGATGCATTTTAATGGTTGAATGAGTGCCTATTGTGGCTGATGTGGTTATATGAATTATTCTTGTTTTGGTTTTGGTTAATATTTGTATGGAACTATGTATGCAAGGGTGGCAATGGGGCATTGGTAAATAACCCCATATTGTCCACACGAGTAGACACACGGGCGTGTGTCTAGGCCGTGTGTGATGGACGGTTAGCCCCATGGGCATGTAGTCCGGCCGTGTATCCCCTACACGTAAAAATTTCAAGTCAGTATGCCCACGGGTATAGACACGGTCGTGTGTCCCAGTCGTGTGAAGGACACGGCCCAGCACACGGGCGTGTGCCTTGGTCGTGTGACATTTTGATCATGCTGACGTCATAAACAGAATGTCCATGTTTTCGCACACAGGCGTGTCGTGGCCGTGTGAGGAACATGGGCCATTGACACAGGCGTGTGTCCGGCCATGTGAAAACCCCTGTAGGTGTGAATTAGAAATAAATTCTACACGGGTGTGGGACACGAGCATGTCCCAGGGTACCTAGGCCGTGTGAGCCACACGGGCCATCAGCACGACCATGTCCATATGGTCACACGGGCGTGTTACCCTTCCACATAGGCACGTGCCCTATTTTAAAGGCAAATTTCTTAAAGTTGGTTTAAGGACCCGAAATGGTCTCGAATAGGTTTTCAACGATTAAATTGGGGCTTTTAGGCCCATAATAAGAAATTTTAAGTAAAAATTGAAAAAGTTTAAAATTGAACCGAGTCTTGGTGACTTGAGATTATTTGTACGTATGAGATAAAATTTGGTAATGCCTTGCACTCAGACCCGGCATGGGTTACGGGTATAGGGTGTTACAAGATTAGCCAAATCACATGGCTTAACCTTTATACAAAATATACCAAAAATCATGATTTCAAGTAACCATATTTATCATCTTTAAAACTAGCCTATACATGCCATATTTACAATTATCCACAAGTTCAAAAGTACCAATCGGCAATTGGATAGTGTGATGTGAAACTCCGGCCTGTCCAAAATGAGCGAGCTAACGAACCTCTATAAAACATGGAAAAAGAAATAGAGTAAGCTTTATAGCTTAATAAGCTCGTATAATTCATAATTAAACTTACCATTTATACCAAATCAAGTTAAATAAATAAGGTAAACTCATTACAATTTCCAAATGCCTAACACAAGCATTCATCAATAGGTTAGTCATATAAATACATGAAATCATCCATTATCTCAATTCAATACTCAATATATATATCATACCAAATTCATATATCATGGACATCATATTCAACATTTTACTCGCATTCATATAATCAATAATTCACTCAATAACAGTACTCATCAGTACAAATAGTATTTATTGTAACACCCATAACTCGTATTCGTCGTCGAATTAGGGTTCGGGACATTACTGAACAAGAACAACTCATAATTAACTTTTAGGCTTTAGTTCAATGAATCATGTATAAACATCATAAATGAATACTATAAATTTTAATCTCAATGAGTCAACATTATCAAACCACATGTTTTTCAAAATAAAACACTTACCTTAGCCGAATTGCTACTACACATATAAAATATTTCATAAACAACTATAGGGGCAATAATTTATTTCTAAATACCGAACCTCAATTTATTATATCATAGATAAACACATTTGTTTTACTAATACAAAATCCACTATTCATATGGTCTTTTATTTCATTACATCACCCGAATATATGACCATTCTATACTCAAGATTTCATTCTTCTTCATTTTACCTTATCAATTCATATGCATAAATCTTTATAAGTAATGAAATAACATGCACATATACCAACCTTAAAATAATCGTATATACATACATATATATATAATTTTAACTAATAAAGCTTAACCTAATATAATAGCATATAACTTTTACTATCACTTTCGATTTGTGAACCTAAGTTCCAACATGTCAAACTTACCAAGTTCAAAAATAATCATATACCCTTTATTGCCAATTCACATAATACACCTAAATCAAATATGACAACCAAATTTACATAAACAATCATATTATATAATTTAAATAACAAACATATATGTTTTCAATACATTATGTCATAGCCGAACCCGTTAATGATGCACACATATAATATATGCAGCTTACCTAAAATAACGGTTACATTTAACTTAAATACGTACCAAACAATCGGCCAACTTTTATCCATGAAGCATATACAATATTTATCAACAATCAAACTCAAAGAACATTTAACCAAAAGCATATAAAACCGAAATTAGACATAGCAAGCAAACCATTTTTAAAGCACATAGTACTTAACACAAACATTACACATACATGGCACGTAACTTTAAAACCAAAGTGAACATAAACCGAACTTAAAATAACCGAATTTAACACTATAAATTTAGCCATTTTCACATGGCCTTTATACAAAACTAAGTTCATCGACTTAAACATATTCCAGCCTATACATGCCATAATTCGAGTTCGATTATTTAAGTACTGAAGCTGAAAATAGTGTGGTGAACTTTGCTGATGATCCCCAAGCTCGTAACTTGAATCCAAAATCTATAAAGTAGAGTAAACGAAAACACACAGAGTAACCTAACTTAGCTTAGTAAGCCTTAAGCAAATTAAACAATGAATGCATAATATCATCTCAATACTAAATCATTTCAATCAAATAATTCAACTTATACATTTGTAATCACATTTAATTTCAAGCTTTTAATTCCATACATATATAACATATAATTTCATAGAACAATTCCTCCTTGACCAAATGCTCAGATAATCAAAATAATTACTTATCATCCAACCTTCAAAATCAAGATGTCAATATATAACCAAATGTACATACATCCATATACACAAGCTCAAAAAAAATCGTAATATAACATCTTGTACACGAGCTATCCATATGGTCGAATATACATGGTCTTGTATACATATATTCAAAGACCAAATCCATAATATTCATATCACTCAATCATAAGACCAAATACACATACCATAATCACATATATACTTCATTTGCATCACACATGATTTGTAAAAAATAATCAAGTTACTTACTTACCTTATTTTAAGTAGGTAACAAGTTAATTCATACCTGGCCATTTAGCTTGTTTAACGTATTCAAATACCACATCAACATGAAGTCTTTTAGGCATAAACTTCTAATAATTCACCAGTAGAAAGCTTGCTAGGCCTAAGCATATATCTCACATCGGCACAAGGCCTGCTAAACTCAAAGTTTGATTTTATACACCAGCAATAAGCCTACTAGGCATAAAGCCCGATTTAATTCACCAGCACAAGGCTTGCTAGGCTCAAAGCCCGAATATCACTATTATAAATTTGTCTCATAAACAATTCAAATATCGAAACTTCCAGATATTCCATATAGTTCATACGGACTTTCAAATGTTATAACTCAGTCGAATTAAACTCAAATACATTATTTTCATGCTTAACCATATTCTGCTAACTCTACTATAAATCTATAAATTCAAAATCAGCATATTAACTCATACATAATTAGAATTAACAATATCTATTTGCTTATAGACTTACCTCGGACGATGAAAAACCAGTACGGATTGGCTAGTCGACAACTTTAGTTTTTCCCCGATCTAAATCCAATTTTCTCTTTTCTTGATCTAAATTAATATAAATTAAAGTTATCAATTCAAATATTCAACCAAATTCATCCAAAAACACACAAATGGGCAAATTACACTTTTACCCTTGATATTTTACATTTTTCACAATTTAGTCCTTATTGCATAAAACACAAAATATGCAAAATCTCACAACATAGTTAGGCCGAATATTCCTTATACTCATACTAGTCCATATATTTCATTTATTTCACATTTTAGTCCCTCAATTTATTATTTTTACAATTTAGTCCTAGTTACTCAAAATCATCAAAAACTCCAATGCAAAACATGTTAATCTAAAACATATATTTAATATTTCATCATCAGACATCACAAAACATAATCATTTATCAATGGCATAACTCAAAACATTCATCAAAATAAAAAATTCTAGCATGGGTTGGATAGTATTTGAAGCAATAATCTCAAATACGTAAAAATTATCAAAAACCGAAATCAAACTAACCTTGAATTAAGGTTTTAAAGTGCTGAACCCTAAGCTTCTTTATTTATTTTTATTTTCTTTAGTATTCAGTTCATGAACAAAGTGAGAATAAATGAATATGATGGCTTTATTTTAACTAATATATGTTTATTAATTAAATTAGTTATATAACCTTAATAATATAATATAAAACCATTATAAACCTTGACTATTGTTGTCCACCCATTATGTAAATGGTTTAATTGCAACATAAAGCCTCCATATTAAAAGAACAACCACTATTCGACCCTTTCACAACTAACCACCAAATTTTCATTTTACGCGATTAAGTCCTTTTATTTAATCGGACACTCAAACGACAAAATTAAATCACGAAAATTTCACAGATATAAATTCACACAAAATAAACATATAAAATAATTTTTAAATATTTTTTTGACTCGAATTTGTGGTCCCGAAACCACCGTTCCGATTAGGGTCTAAATCGGGCTGTTACATTTAAGCCCGTTGAACCCATTAGAACTTCAAAGGATACTTGGATGATATACATTAGTATTCCGTCAATTCATTATCATTTTCCACTCTTTCGAGCTATGAACAGTAAGCTCCTCCTGAGCTGATGGACAGTAACCTCTATTTAGCTGAAACGATAAGCTTTGGCGAGCTGAATCAGTAAGCTCATATGCTGAGAACAGTAAGCTCCAACGAGCTGAAAACAGTAAACTCTTATGAGCTGATATATCGGTAAGCTCATTCGAGCTGTGGTGAGTTCGCAACACATGCAGGATCTCAACCAAAATGGTAACCCTAGTGACATGTCACTCGTATCCTACGAATTCATACGATTCAAAAAGGTTCGGTAACTATCAGTTTATATCAACAAGGCATTCTTATTCCAATTATATCAATTAATCAATTATATACATACATTTCAAATAAATACAAGTATTTAAAAGTTCGATTCTAATTATACAAACTTTCCTCAAGTTGTTCGAATGAAAACTATCGACTATTCGTCTACTTTTCCTTTTCCCCGATCTAATTCCAATCTCGAATTATCTTGATCTATATATTATCAAATTCAGTAATTTAGCCAAAATTCATTTTTTTTCAAATTTACACATTTACCCTTAAACTTTCAAATATTTACAATTTAGTCATTGTCAAATAAAATTGCAATTTCATGCAATTTAGTACTACCCAGGCTTAGTCGAATTTCATAAGAACTCCTAGTAGCCCATATCTTTCATTACTTCACACTTTTAACCACCATATTTTACATTTTCACAATTTAATCCCTTTTTGAAACTTTTGTCAAAAATCACTTTACAAAACTAGTTTAACTATTAACAAATATTCAAAATCCATCATCAAACATCCAATTACTTAAACATTCAATAATGGCAACCAGTTAAATCTTCAACAACTACAAAATCTAAGGTACGGGCTAGCTAGAATACAATGCAGTGATCTCAAAAATGTAGAAATCATTAAAAATCGAGCAACAACCGTACCTTAATTGAAGAATTTAAGGTTTTCAAATTTAAAACACTAAGTTAGCTTCTTCTTCTTCCAATTTTCGATGCATGAAGATGATAATAATGCTTTAAATTAACTTTGTTTTATTTAATATAACATTATTAAACATTTTACCAAATTAACCTTAATGTTAAACCATTAAATTCACATAATGGTTGTCCAAAATTGTCCACTCATGCTATCAATGATATATTTACAACATAAGGACCTTTACTTTAAGGTTATATAGCTATTTAGTACCTTTAGCTATTAGAACTCAAGTTTTACGCTTTACGCGATTTAGTCTTTTTTACCAAATTAAACATTCAAACAGTAAAATTTCTATACAAAACTTTCACACTATAATTCTCATGTTGTAAGCTTTAATAAAATAATAAAATAAATATTTTGACCTCAAATTTTTGGTCCCAAAACCACTATTCTGATTTGACTCAAAAATGGGCTGTTACAACTCTCCCCCTTAGGGATTTTCGTGCCTGAAAATCTTACTAGTAAATAGATTAGGGTACTATTTTCACATAGCTTACTCGGGTTCCCACGTAGCTTCCTCGATCCCGTGTCTATGCCAAAGAACCTTTGCTAGAGCTATGCGCTTATTTCTCAATTCTTAGATTTCACGAGCTAAAATCCTGATCGGTTCTTCGTTATACGTCAAATTAACCTATATCATAACATCCACCGGGAAAACACATGTGATGGATCGGATCTGTATCGACGTATCATAGAAACATGAAAGACATTATGAATATTTTCAAGTTCTAAAGGTAAAGCTAGTCGATATGCCATTGGCCCTATCCGTTCAATAATCTCATATGGGTCGATGAAACGTGGACTCAACTTCCCTTTATGGCCGAATCGAAGAACCTTTTTCCACGGTGACACTTTTAGAAATACTTGATCTCTGATTTGAAATTCAATCTCTCTAATTTCAAATCCGTGTAGGATTTCTATTGATCTGATGCTGCTTTAAAACTGTCGCGAATCGTTTTCAGTTTTTCTTCAGTTTCTCTGATCAATTCAACCTTGTGAATCTTTTTCTCACTTAGTTCAGTCCAGTATAATGGAGTTTGACATTTGTGACCATATAAAGCTTCGTACAGTGCCATCTTTATACTCATTTGGAAACTGTTATTATACTCGAATTCAATCAACGGTAAGTATTTTTCCCAACTGCCCTCAAACTCTAGAATACAACATCTCAACATGTCTTCAAAAATCTGTATAACTCTTTCAGTCTGACAGTCAGTCTGAGGATGAAAAGCAGTAATGAAATTCAACTTCGTTCCCAGAACTTCTTGCAATTTCTTCTAGAATCGCGATGTAAATCTTGAATCTCTATTAAAAATAATAGATAGTGGCACCCCGTGCAACTGAACAATCTCAGAAATGTACAATTCAGCTAATCTGTCAAGTGAGTAATCTGTACGTACCAGTATGAAATAAGTAGATTTCGTTAATCAATCAACGATAACCCAGATAGCATCTTTCTTTTTCGGAGTTAGGAGTAATCCTGACACAAAATCCATTGTAACTCTATCCCATTTCCATTCAAGAATCATCACAGGCTGCAGTAAACCCGATGGTACTTGATGTTTAGCTTTGACTTGCTGACAAATCAAACATTTAGAAACAAACTCTGAGATATCTCGTTTCATGCCTTACCATTAGGAAAACTATTTCAAATCGTTGTACATTTTGGTACTTCCCAGATGAACAGATAAGCAGCTATGGTGTGCTTCATGCAAAATTTTTTGAATGAGTTTTGAATTTCTCGGTATGCAAATACAATTCTGGAACCTTAAACAATCATCGGTTCCAATCTAAAACTTTGAATCAGGGATGTTCTCACATTGAATCCGTTTAACTTGCAATTTACAGTCATCTTTCTGTGCTTCACAAATTTGTTGAAGAAATATTGGTTTAGCTTTTAATTCAGCTAAAATAGACCCATCATCACAAATCATCAACTGGGTGTTCATTGCTCGTAATGCAAACAAATATTTTTTGCTCAGGGCATCAGCAATAACATTAGCTTTTCCCGGGTGATAATATTTTAAGCTTTTGTGATCCGTATAAATGTGGCATTTCTCACCATAAAAGGAGTATGGCCAAATTTTCAATGCGAACACAATTGCAGCCAACTCTAAGTCATGCATCGGATAATTCTTTTCATGTAGTTTCAATTTTCGGGAAGCATAAGCTATAACTTTTCCTTCTTGCATCAGGACACATCCTAGACCGTTTAATGACGCGTCGCTATAAATCACAAATTCTTTCCCTGATTTCGGTTCAACCAAAACTGGTGCTTCAGTTAACATTACTTTCAATTGTTCAAAACTCTACTGACATTTTTCCGACCATTCAAACTTCACATCTTTTTGAAGTAGTTATGTCATTGGTGTCGCAATCATCGAGAATCCTTTCACAAATCTTTGGTAATATCCCACTAAACCCAGAAAACTACAGACTTCAGACACATTTCCTGGAGGTTTTGAATCAACAATAGCAGAAATATTACTCGGGTCAACTCTAATACCGTCACCTGAAACAATATGCCCTAGAAATCCAACCTCACAGAGCTAAAACTTACATTTGTTGAACTTTGCAAATAATTGCTTATCACGTAGAGTTTGTAACACAACTCTTAGATGCTCGGTATGTTCAGATTCATCTCATGAATAGATCAAAATGTCATCAATGAATACAACAACAAATCTGTCTAAATACGGTCTGAATATTCGGTTCATCAAGTCCATAAAAATTACAGGAGCATTAGTTAATCCAAAAGGCATAACCAGGAATTCATAATGTCCATCCCTTGTTTTGGACATAGTTTTCGGCACATCTGACTCCTAAACTTGCAATTGATAATAACCCGATCTCAAATCGATCTTTGAAAATACTGTAGCCCCTTTCAACTGATCAAATAAATCATCGATTTACGGTAAAGGGTATTTGTTCTTTATAGTCATTTTATTCATCTGTCTGCAGTCGATACACATTCTTATAGTGTCATCTTTCTTTTTCACAAATAATATCAATGCATCGCAGGGAGAATAACTCGGTTGTGCAAAACCTCTGTCTGTCAATTCTTGCAACTGAGGTTTCAACTCTTTTAATTCTATTGGAGCCATTCTGTACGGAGCTATCGATATCGGAGTTATTCTTGGTACTAATTCAATACCAAATTCAACTTCTTTGATCGGTGGGAAACCTGGTAATTCTTCTGAAAATACATCCAAAAACTCACTAACAACAGGTACAAATTCAATCTTTGATTCAGACACCTTTGTATCTAGTACAAATGCAAGATATGCATCATAGCCCTTTTTTTTAAATTTTTGAGCTGACATAGACGATATCACGGTAAGTAATTCACTCAAATCATCAGACTTAATCCGAAGAATTTCACCATTTTGACATTTCAATTCGATAGTCTTTCGTCTATAATTCACAACTGCATCATGCATAGTTAGCCAACCCATACCCAAAATTACATCAAACTCATTGAACGGTAGAAGCATCAAGTCAGCCTGAAAACAGTAACCCCAAGTCATCAAAGGACAATTCATACAAATTTTATCAACTAAAACAGACTTGCCTAAGGGGTTCAATACTTTAATTACAAACTCTGTAGACTCTACATGTAAACTCTTTTTAAATACTAAATTCATACAGATATATGAATGAGCTAATCCAAGATCTATCAACGCAACTATATCAGTATCAAAAAGAGAAAAAGTACTGGTAATAACGTCTAGCGATGATGCATCCTTCTGTGTACGGATAGCATAAGCTCGAGCAGGTGCTCGTGCCTCTGATCTCACAGTAGAATCTCTCGTAGCACCTCGGTTACCACTCGTATTTCCAGTGTTTCGGGGTGGTCTCTCTCTAATAGTCGTGTCACTTACTTTCACCGGTTGATCTCTTTCAGCTGTAAACTTTTCTAGATAGTCCTAGAGATAATGATCAATAGATCCACACTTAAAACAAGTTCTGCTCACTAATCTACATTCACCATAATGTCATTTATTGCAGTGTTTACATTCAGGTCCAGCATTTCTAACACTACCCACATTGGCAACAGATGTCGTCTGAGGTTTAAAGCTGAAATGTCTCACATCTCTGTCTCTAATCAAAATCCCTGTAGAAGTAACAGAACGAGAATGATATTCTCTAGATTTCTTTGATGCTGACTGATGTGATTTGCCCACAAATCTCTTTCTAAAATCTCTAGCCTCAGAATCGGCTTTTCTTTTCCCTTTGCAAAGCTCTTCGGCTTTACAAGCTCTGTCAAATAGAACGACAAACTCTTTAAGCTGAAGAATTCCAACTGAAAGTTTGATTTCTTCATTCAATCCATCCTCGAACCTTTTACACATTATAGCTTCAGAAGAAACACATTCACGAGCATGTTTTCTGAGTCGTACAAACTCTCTTTCGTATTTTGTTACGAACATACGAACCTGCTTCAATTCAAGAAATTCCTTTCTCTTCGGATCAATAAACCTTTGGCTGATGTATTTCTTTCTGAATTCAACTTGAAAGAACTCCCAAGTAACTTTTTCTCACAGAACTACAGATATCAAAGTATTCCACCACTGATACGTAGTGTCTTTCAACAGTGATACAACACATTTTAAACATTCTTCAAGTGTGTAAGATAATTTATCAAATACCGGAATCGTATTCTCAAGCCAAAACTCAGCTCTCTCAGGGTCATCATTAACAGTGGCTCTGAATTCCTCAGCCACATGTTTCCGTATCTTATCAACAAGTGGTTTATTCAATCGCAAAGGATCCATACCTTGAAGAACTACAGGGATCGGTTGGGGAATAGGTGGCGGTGGAGGTTGCTAAACAGTCAGGTTCATACAAATGTACTGTGTGAACCACTCATTCATTATCTGAAAGAAGGCTTCTTTAGCCTCACCCCCGTGACTACTCATCACGGGTCTAAATTTAGAAGGCGCTGTCCCCTGAGCGGGAGCTGGCGCGTTATTCTCTACGTCATCTGCTACAGCTCGTTTGGGATCCATTACTAAATAAAAACACATTTGAAAACATCAGGAATCATCACACTATCACAGTTTTAGATATGGCATGTATAGCTAGACTCATATACGCTACGTTAGTCCTAAAATCAACTAAATCGTAGCTCTGATACCAATAAATGTAACACCCATAACTCGTATCCATCGTCGAAGTAGGATTACGAGGTATTATCAATCAATACACATCATTTAATATCCATATCTCATACATTCATACATCCATATACAAATACCATTCAACAATATCATATTGTCCCTTATAAGGATTTACGAGTCCTTAAACATGCTTTAGAACTGATTCAGGACTAAACCGATAACATATGTAATTTTGGAAACTTAGAAAATTTTTAAAATTTTAGGGGTCATACGCCCGTGTGAATAGGTCGTACGCCTCACACGGCTAGTAGATACGCATGTGTCATGGGCCATATGGAAATAGGGCATACATATTGACTTGTATCACACAGCCGAAGACACGTCCGTATGCTAGACCGTGTGAAAACTAGAGAGTATACTGACTTGTATCACACGGCCAAGTCACATGCTCGTGTGCTAGGCCGTGTGTCAATTAAGGGACATACTGACTTGTACCACATGGGCAGTCATATGCCCGTATGTGAGACCGTGTAGAGCATACTGACTTCAATTCAGTTTAACAACAGGGGACACACGGCCGTGTACTTAACCGTGTGTCACGCATGGCTGAGACACACGCCTGTGTCCCTACCCATGTGGACAAAAATAGGCTATTTACAAAGCCATTTTGGCACCCTAATTTCACAAGCATACATAAGCATAAATGGTAACATTTTTACAACTCAATTAGCAGTAATTCCATAAAATTCATACACATATGATACCATCTCTTTCTACCATTCAAATGCTTAACTATAACATACATTTTTCCATTCATAAATCTACCATATATCAAGATTTCATTTGCATAAATTTTGTTTCATCAACCATTTGCCAAAACATACCAAAACATACTATCAAGATTAGCCAAATCACACGGCTTAACCTTTATACAAAATATACCAAAAATCATGATTTCAAGTAACCATATTTATCATCTTTAAAACTAGCCTATACATGCCATATTTACAATTATCCACAAGTTCAAAAGTGTCAATCGGTAATTGGATAGTGTGATGTGAAACTCCGACTTATCCAAAACGAGCGAGCTAACGAACATCTATAAAATATAGAAAAAGAAACAGAGTAAGCTTTATAGTTTAGTAAGCCCGTATAATTCAAAATTAAACTTACCATTTATACCAAATCAAGTTAAATAAATAAGGTAAACTCATTACAATTTCCAAATGCCTAACACAAGCATTCATCAATAGGTTAGTCATATAAATACATGAAATCATCCATTATCTCAATTCAATACTCAATATATATATCATACCAAATTCATATATCATGGACATCATATTCAACATTTCACTCTCAATCAGATAATCAATAATTCACTCAATAATAGTACTTATCAATACAAATAGTATTTATGCCCGTTGAACCCATTAGAACTTCAAAGGATACATGGGTGATATACATCAGTATTCTGTCAATTCATTATCATTTTCCACTCTTTCGAGCTATGAACAGTAAGCTCCTCCTGAGCTGATGGACAGTAACCTCTATTGAGCTGAAACAGTAAGCTCTGGCGAGTTGAATCAGTAAGCTCATACGAGCTGAGAACAGTAAGCTCCAATAAGCTAAAAACAATAAGCTCTTACAAGATGATATATCGATAAGCTCATTCGAGCTGCGGTGAGTCCACAACACAAGCAGGATCTCAACCAAAACGGTAACCCTAGTGACATGTCACTCGTATCCTACGAATTCATACGGTTCAAACGGGGTTCGGTAACTATCAGTTTATATCAACAAGGCATTCTTATTCCAATTATATCAATTAATCAATTGTACACATACATTTCAAATAAATACAATTATTTAAAAGTTCGATTCTAATTATACAAACTTACCTCGAGTTGTTCGGATGGAAACTATCGACTATTCGTCTACTTTTCCTTTTCCCTGATCTAATTCTAATCTCGGCTTATCTTGATATATATATTATCAAATTCAGTAAATTTAGTATTCAATCTATTCAATTTAGCCGAAAATTCATATTTTTGGCAAATTTACACATTTACCCTTACATTTCAAATATTTACAATTTAGTCCTTATCACATAAAATTGTAATTTCATGCAATTTAGTACTATCCATGCTTAGCTGAATTTCATAGGGACTCCTAGCAGCCCATATCTTTCATTATTTCACACTTTTAACCACCACATTTTACATTTTCACAATTTAATCCCTTTTTGACACTTTTGTCAAAAATCAATTTACAAAACTAGTTTAACTATTAACAAATATTCAAAATCCATCATCAAACGTCCAATTACTCAAACATTCAATAATGGCAACATGTTAAATCTTCAACAATTACAAAATCTAGGGTACGGGCTAGCTAGAATACAAAGCAACGATCTCAAAAACGTAGAAATAATTAAAAATCGAGCAAAAATCGTACCTTAATTAAAGAATTTAAGGTTGTCGAATTTAAAACATTAGGTTCTTCTTCTTTTAATTTTCAGTGCATGAAGATGATAATAATACTTTAAATTAACTTTTTTTATTTAATATAACATTATTAAACATTTTACCAAATTAACCTTAATGTTAAACCATTAAATTCACATAATGGTTGTCCAAAATTGTCCAATCATGCTATCAATGGTATATTTACAACATAAGGACCTTTACTTTAAGGTTCTATAGCTATTTAATACCTTTAGCTATTAGAACTCAAGTTTTATGCTTTACGCGATTTAGTCTTTTTTACCGAATTGAACATTCAAACAGTGAAATTTCTTTACAAAACTATAATTCTATCATGATGTAAACTTTAATAAAATAATAAAATAAATATTTTGACCTCAAATTTTTAGTCCCAAAACTACTGTTCCGATTTGACTCAAAAATAGGCTGTTACAAGTTATCAGCAACCCACCTGATATATAGATAAAAGAAATGAGCATAAAGTTTGCAAACTGCTTAGATCCATATATAGACTTAAGTAAGCATCCCACTCATGGAATCAAAGATTTGATCAAGCAATCAAGAATTTTGGATTTGAGCAAAACGTAGATGAAACTTGTGTTTACAAACGTTTAAAGGATGAAAAGTTTATCTTTCTCATTCTATATGTCGATGACATTTTACTCATTGGAAATGATGTGGGGATATTCTCATCGGTTAAACTATGGTTAACTTGACAGTTTAGCATTAATGACTTGGGAAAAGCTAATTTTGTTCTAGGTATTTGAACCATAAGGGATCAAAAGAACAAAGTGATAGCACCGCCTTAAGCTTCATACATAGATAAGATATTGGAGCATTATGTAATGACCGATTCAAAGTAAGGAAATCAACCCTCTGTATCGGGATTTCATCTCTCTTTAGAGGATTATCCTAAGACAGCAGAAGAAAGAGAAAACATGAGAAAGGTTCATTATGCTTCGATAGTAGGAACTCTCATGTATCTATGCTATACACATGCCTAGATATTTGTTTTGCAGTGGAGTTGGTAAGTCAATATCAGCCGAATCTAGGACCAAGGCACTGGCTAGTAGTTAAGCATATACTCAAGTATTTATAGAGAACGAGGGATTATATGCTTATGTTTTCTAGAGAAGATCTCACTCCTATCAGGATTTGAGGAAATCGGCATCAAACTGTGTTTTTTTCCTAGATGGCAGGTCCATGGTGTGAACAAGTGTCAACCAGGGTTGCACTGCTAACTTTACTATGGAGGGTCGAATATGAGGTATGAAAAATTTATGGCACTATAATAGTTTGGATATAGCTAAGCCCAAATTAACCACATAAGAACAAAACACATAAGGGGGACAGTAGTGTTTGATGGGATGGTAGATGCAGTCAAAGATCGCATATGAGGACAAACCCCAGGAATTTGTTTAGCCAAGACTCTTATAGCTAGAGAGCTCTTTAGGAAACATATGAAGGGGCACAAGAATGAGAAACATGTCTCATCTACTTTACCAGGGCAAGTGGGATATTGTTGGATCTAGTGCCCTAAGTGTTGTATTTTCGTCAATATACACTTGTAATTTTTTTCGAACAAATTGGTTAATAAAATAAATTCATTGATTACATTAGTATACTTTGTATAATTGTTCTTACATGGTTTTTGCATGCAAAGTAAAATGGAAGCAAATGTTATTTATTGGTTGTCTAATGTTTAATTAATATTAAGTGGTATTATGTGGTCGGATCGTAGTACGGAAAGACAACTTGTATTAGTAGATGAACCTAAACATGTCTTTAGTCTAATCAGAAATGAGCAAACCAATTGAAAGACTAATATGTCATCTATCAAGTCCAATTGGGGAGATGTCTTATCTTGGGCATAGGAGTGGATGGCTTCCAGAAGAAAGAGACATAGATGTGATTGACAGTACATTGGACTAGACCCAAACAGAATGGATACTGAATCTAATTATGAATTTATT
Source organism: Gossypium longicalyx (assembly GCA_025698465.1). Taxonomy (NCBI): domain Eukaryota; kingdom Viridiplantae; phylum Streptophyta; class Magnoliopsida; order Malvales; family Malvaceae; genus Gossypium; species Gossypium longicalyx. The sequence goes on along the minus strand of CM047007.1, from coordinate 44,079,327 downwards.
CACTTTTATCGTTCATGGTGTGGCATACCTAAATCTTGAGTGGATGGCAGACAATGTATGAGTGACTCGTACACTTTTATGTAAGTAAAAGCCTAAGTTCAAATACATAAGGAACCGAAAGCTGGTGCATTGGATGTACGACTTCTGCAGTACGTAGCTTCATTCACAAGAGTGGAATTCATAGCCCAAAACATGGGTAAATTATCTCCTTTCATTGGCATTACATGATCGATGAAAAGTAAATGTGGCCACGAGTCGTCCACTTTTGTGATGGATGATTTGATCACTAATTGATAATGATTGACTTTTCATGAAGAAAGATGTAATGGTTACCATGAGATAAAATAGGATCATATTGGGAGAACTGATATTATCCCAAAGAGATCAAGGATATCCTAAGAGGGTAACATACTAATGACAAGGTTGATGGATGAGCATTAAATAGTTGCTTTCGTAATGGTATGTCGTTGGGAGAGCTTAGTAACAATACTATAATTAATAGGCAAAAATCCTGAACTTAATTATAAACCATTTGAGCCTCAACTACATATGTCCAATTAGTCCCTCTGCTAGATCATTAAAATCATAAATGAATTGTGTGTTTGAATAAAAATGAACAGAATGAATAGAAAAGAGAAATAGGAAACATTCGGGAATAATTATGGTTTTCTCCCAAATTGATGCAATCAAGGTCGCATCATGTTTCGATACATTTTGACGACATCGAGATTGGCCTAAACTTGAAGGGCCCAATGCAAAATGAGACATTTAATTTTAGTTTGTTAATAAATTGAGTTGTTGGACTTTATTTTTAATTAAGTAGTTTGAATAAATTACTCATCTTAGTTAATTGAGTTCATTTTAGTTAATTGAGTTCATCTTAGTTAATAACTCATTTTAGATTAATAAATGAGTTGCTGGTCATTAATTTAACTCATCTTAGTTTTAATAATTGAGTTATTATTGAACTTCATTTAATAGATGTTTCTTTAATTAATCTAGTTACTAGGATAATTTATTGATGCATGAGTTTAATTTTAACTAATTATGCTTCATTTAATTAAACTAGTTGCTGGAATAATTAATGAATAAGTTTTAGTTCATTGAAGTTAAGTGTTTAATGTGTCTGAGTTTAATTAGTGTTTAATTGCGTTTAATAAGTTCATTTTAATGTGTTTATTGCAGCTGTCTTTTTAGCTCATAACCGTTACAAATTCAATAAAGAGGCTTTTCAAGTGTTTTCGGTTACATGTTGTTACACATTCAATGAAGTGGCTTTTCAAGTCCTTTTTTGGTTTTAAGCAAGGGGCTGTTACAAAGAAGATTTAACACATCATTTAAAAGAGTTTAAAGAGTGGATTATTGCTTCTTTAAATTTGGCAACAAGCTTTTCAGCTTCCAACCGTTTTGCTACTTCCAAAGAATTAATTCAAGCATTCAAAACATCATTAAGGTACTGGTGACTATTTGGCTAATCAAATGACACTTCAAGAGTCACTTTTCAAGCATTCAAGGTCAATTATGTAGCTGAATTGAAGTGAATTAAATGGTGGATTTATTTGGTTCAAGAATTCCAAGAGACTTGAGCTTTATTTCAGCTTTTAAGATGAATACTTGTGACCATTCAGCTAGCCTTTTCCTAGCCTTATAAATATGTGTGTAATCAGCCTTTTTTAAAAAGACCTTTTGCTGAATATTTGAAATATATTTGAATTGTGAGTTATCCAATTCTCTTTTTCCTTTTGGGATTAATTAGACTTATCAAGCTTAGCTTGTGGTGTCTATCCTTTGTTTGTTACCGAACTTATCACTTCTAAAGTGTGGCGTTCATATACCAAGGTTCCTATCAACCATTGATAGTGGGTCAAGGTTAGTTATCAAATTATCTTATCTTTCAACCATTTTAAAACCTAAGTGCTTGTCTAAATTTCAGGTCAACACGTCCAATTGTGTTGGTTCACTTTTTATGCCTTAGCCGAATCCCATTCTTTACTTCCACGACCATTTCAAACTATTCCATTTGAGCCTATCTTTCATCATTTTAAGTCTATTTTTGCCCGGCCATTCAGATTTACTCAAATTCCCGATCGAGCAACATTATGACTCGAATCATTTCGAGACGAGTCCACATCATTGGTATCAGAGCTAGCGAATTTGGAGTGAGAATCAACGTTTTTGGCATCCCGGTATAGTAATTTTCTTTTGAAAAAAATATCATTACATTTAAGAAGTGAATATTAAGATTTCAAGTGAAAATAATTAAAGAAATAAATTTTCAAGTTCTTCATTGCCGAGTTTTCTGAAATTTTGCTTGCTGCCCAAAAATACTCAATCAATATTTACCATTCAGCCACACTGAAATTTTTGTTTCAAGCCTACCCATTGTCCTACAATAATATCATACCAAACCTGAACATCAAGTTTGTATGCCGACCCACAACAATAACTTTGAAGTTCAAATAATTTCTTAAGAGCTTAAAGAGGTAGAGTGAGCAGTAAAAGGCAAAGAGCGTGTGAGTTCATTAGAGAGAAGAAAAAGCCTTTTAAAGAGTGTAAACATGAGTGTGAGTGAAAATCTATTATTTTCTTTTCGAGTGAACTTGTGAGAATTTGTGGTGAGGTTTGTGTGAGTAAAGTACTATGTCAATAAGTTTCAAAAGAAATGTGGCAACTAGAGGAGGAGTGGCAAATTTTACACTCCAAACCTTTACACGCGAAATGGAGCATTTATTTGATCGAAAACTCAAACCCATCAAGAAACAATTGGAACGTGTCGAAGAGCGAGGCCATCGAGCAAGAGCCCAATGAGAGTAATTTTTTTCAAGTCAAAAGATGGAGTCAAGATTTTCACGGAGACAAATTTTCAATAACTATGTGGGAAGAGACTCATATCGAGAATCTTATTCATCTAGGAACTCGAGACGAAATGAGGTGAATAACGAGTTTGAAACCTTTCAAGGTGAAAAACGAGAATGTAGGAATTTCTCTTCAAATGCCTCAAAGTATTCATCTACGGAGAAGTCCTTACGAAAAAAGTGAGTGTGTTTCGTACTCATCCATGGAGGCTTATTCACGAAGAGATTAAGCAACTTATATAAGGATTCCTTCACTTCTTTTCAACTAAAAGCTCGTCATTCTGATTCTTTTATGCTATCATCTTCTTGTAACGAAAAAACAAGACAAAAAGAGATCAAGCGGAAAGAGAGGCAAGAAAAGTAAATGCGAAAAATGAGCGGATCTTAAAAGAAATCGAGAAAAGAGAAAAAGAGTTGCGAGAAAAAGAAAAAGAAAAAGAAAAAGAGATCGAGCGTGAAAAAGAATGTGAAATTGAAAAAGAGATTGAGAAAGAAGAACAAAAAGAGAGAATAAAAGAAATGAGTATTCTCGAAGAAAAAAAATGAGAGAAAAAGATGCAAGAGACCAAGAACAAGTGAGGAATGATTCTACTAACCAAATCTTGAGTTCTCCTCTTGTTTCATCTTTTCAGGTTTCTGAAGTTCCATTGGACAAGTTCCAACTACATTACCTTTCCAAGGAGAGACGGTTTAAATTGATCAAGGAAGGTAAGAATGAAAGTGACATTATACCACCAGTGCCTAAAGGTAAGTTAGGTAAGGATATAGTCATCTCTAAGTCTTCATCAACTTATTTGAATGATTGTGATTATATTGATGATATAGTTGGTTGTCATTCTTTGGTTAATAAAGACATGTCTGTCTTAAATATTGGCAAGGTGAGTATCTTTAATGAAAACCGTGGTATTGACGAGCATGTTGGTGAAGTAAAATCCAAACGACCATTGCAAAACTTGGTTTTGTGTGATAGTGGATGTCCAAGTATGCAAATTGATTACTCTAATTTTGGTGTTGACATGCATTCTTTGATCTGTTATGGAAAAACCGCATACTTAAACAAGGTTGTGCACATGAGACTTGTGAAGTATGAATGCTTGAATATATGTATGCCTAAATTTCCTTTGATTCAGCATATACAAATTTTCGATGTGTGTGTTAAAGATTATCCACATACAAATCTTGACTTGTTTAATTGTGATTGTTATGTGAGATCTTTGAGTTTTTGTGTGAACTCGTTTTGTATAAGCTTACCTTTTCGGATGAATTGTGAAAGATATAATGGTTTGAATGATTATATGCTTAAGTCTTGCGTGATTGAAGAGAGTGAGTTGTTGACATAAGAAAAGTCTTTGCTGTTTTAGAAAATGTGTGATAAAAATCACGTGTTCAAACCTGGAGAACGATTTCCTAAGTTGATAAGAAAAGGTCAAAATCAAATTTTTGATTTTGGTTGGTTGCTACCAATGAATTCCCTGTTTTGTAATGATAAGGTAAGATCCACTTCTACTTTTGATCCTGGCATCGATTCAGCATGTCCTTTCAAGTTCATCAATTATGGTGTCACTAACCCCTTTTATTTTTGTAAAGGTGACACTTTGAAAAGTGCGAGTTGTTTTTCTCTTACATTTCAGGTTAGTTTGAGTAAAGAGCTTCGACTTTACTATCTCTCCAAAGATAGGAGGTTTACGTTGACTGAAAAAGATACTATTCAAATCGGTTTCCATCCATTCATTCATATGGGTAAACAAGGTAAGTTTTTAGAATCTTTTAAGACTCAACCATTCCCTTCGATCATTGATGGAAACATTGTTGATGTCTTGTTTTCTAAAATGCACTAGTACTTTGATGAGGTTTATTGTCCTTCTTTGATTAGTAATGGATTGTTTGTTTTGAAAAAAGATAATGAGAATATTACTCAAAAAGGTCATGTTGTTCATATGCATTCATTGATTTATTGCACGAATTTAATTTGTTTAAATAACGATTTGCGGGTGCAATTTGAGATGGTCGAATATTTCAAGACATGTGTGTTTTTTATTCAATTATGTGATAAGGCATTAACTTGTAAAAAGTTTTGTTTAATTGATTGTGACGATGGTGTATGGAAGTTGTTTTTTTATATGAACCATGCATGTTCTGAACAAAAGATGCTTGGATTACATATTTGTTTGGAAGCATTCCTAATGTATTTTTATTACCATTTGAGATTGACTCATAAACCTTTCTTGTTATCAAAAATGAATAAAGTCTTGGAAAATTTTTCTTGGTTTAACCTTCATTGTGTCACTAATTCATTTTATTCTTCTGTAGGAGACGATGTGAGGTGGTATCCTCTTAAAAAGGGAGGGCCTGCAAATAATCTGATTTCTGATCTTGAAAATTGTTTTTCGAGCAAGTGGCCCGATTTGAGGACAAATCATCTTCAAGAATGAGGGTATGATGCGATCCCGATCATATCATGTTTTGATACATTTCGACGACATCGGGATTGGCCTAAACTCGAAGGGCCCAAGTGCAAAATGAGGTGTTTAATTTCAGTTTGTTAATAAATTGAGTTGTTGGACTTTATTTTTAATTAAGTTGCTTGAATAAATTACTCATCTTAGTTAATTGAGTTCATTTTAGTTAATTGAGTTCATCTTAGTAAATAATTCATTTTAGATTAATAAATGAGTTATTGGTTATTAATTCAACTCATCTTAGTTTTAATAATTGAGTTATTATTGAACTTCATTTAATATATGTTTCTTTAATTAATCTAGTTACTAGGATAATTTATTGATGCATGAGTTCAAGTTTAATTCATTATGCTTCATTTAATTAAACTAGTTGCTGGAATAATTAATGAATAAGTTTTAGTTCATTGAAGTTAAGTGTTTAATGTGTTTGAGTTTAATTAGTGTTTAATTGTGTTTAATAAGTTCATTTTAATGTGTTTATTGTAGGTGTCTTTTCAACTCACAACCGTTACAAATTCAATAAAGAGGCTTTTCAAGTGTTTTCGGTTACATGTTGTTACACATTCAATGAAGTGGTTTTTCAATTTCTTTTTTGGTTTTAATCAAGGGGATATTACAAAGAAGATTTAACACATTATTTAAAAGAGTTTAAAGAGTGGATTATTGCTTCTTTAAATTTGGCAACAAGCTTTTCAGCTTCCAACCATTTTGCTACTTCAAAAGAATTAATTCAAGCATTTAAAACATCATTATGGTGTTGGTGACTGTTCAGCTAATCAAATGACACTTCAAGAGTCACTTTTCAAGCATTCAAGGCAATTATGCAGCTGAATTGAAGTGAATTAAATGGTGGAGTTATTTGGTTCAAGAATTCCAAGAGACTTGAGCTTTATTTCAGCTTTTAAGATGAATACTTGTGACCATTCAGCTAGCCTTTTCCTAGCCTTTTCCTAGCCTTATAAATATGTGTGTAATCAGCCTTTTTTAAAAAGACCTTTTGCTGAATATTTGAAATATATTTGAATTGTGAGTTATCCAATTCTCTTTATCCTTTTGGAATTGATTTGACTTATCAAGCTTAGCTTGTGGCGTCTATCATTTATTTGTTACCGAACTTATCACTTCTCAAGTGTGGCATTCATATACCAAGGTTCCTATCAACCATTGATAGTGGGTCAAGGTTAGTTATCAAATTATCTTATCTTTCAACCATTTTAAAACCTAAGTGCTTGTCTAAATTTCGGGTCAACACATCCAATTTTGTTAGTTCACTTTTTAAGCCTTAGCCGAATCTCATTCTTTGCTTCCATAACCATTTCAAACTATTCCATTTGAGCCTATCTTTCATCATTTTTAAGTCTATTTTTTCCAAGCCGTTTAGATTTACTCAAATTCACAATTAGGCAACATTACGAGTCGAATCATTCCGAGACGAGTTCGTATCACAAATGGAGAAATGAAATCATTTGAAAATGAATATAGGTTTCCAAAAATGGAAAAGAAAATGAAAATGGAGACTTGCAGTCCTATATAGGATTACTTGAAAATGATGAAAGAATGAGTTTATATTTTTGGACTATTTTGAAGCATGAAAATGAAAATAAACTATTTGATCATGGTGAACATGTTAAGCTGACATATTGAACGTATTTTCTTGAAATTTTACCGAGGGTAAAATCATCAAAATTTTACTAGAGTAAAATTGGGATGAGAAAATTATTTAATATGTAAATACTAAAGTTTATTTTGGGAAATAGAAAAACTGAATCGGGTTGGATCACATTACAAAGTACTGGGTCAGAAAGGCCCATGAAGTACTCGTAATTGGACCGAATGTGAGAGAGGCCCAAAGCCCCTCATATAACATGAAGGCGACAGCAACCCTAGTAAAAACACAAGAGTGAGTCATTCACCCCTCTCCTACTCTAAGTAGGATGTTATTTTTCTATTTAAAATAAACCTCTACAACTCTACAAGGGTTCTACCTTCTCTTCACATAAATAGATTGACACAAGTTTTGAGAGATTGTTATTCTACCAAAAAATTAAGAGAATTTATTCTCAACTTATAAACATATTTTTCAGGATAACAATTTTACCGGTTTCTATTAAAGAAGAGAGAATTTTTATTTTCACCCCAAAAGGAAAATTTTTTCTAGTTCTGTGTTTTGGTTCAATTGGTTCGATCCCACACTCGAAGCAATTCATGGTATGAGAATAGAAGAGAAGATTGTTTGGTTAAGGTTTATTGTTATAAATATCACAAACCGGGTCAGTTTTTAAATTTTTAAATTTTTGCTTTACAAGATAACCATTTTCAAACAAGGTTTTTTTCCAACAACCAGTACATCTTTTTTCATGAAAAGTCAACTACTATTAAATAGTAATTAAGTCATTCATCACAAAGACGAACAACTCGTAGCCACAATTTACTTTTCATTTATCATGTAATGTCAATGAGGGGATATCATTTAATATTAAATTGCCCGTTTTCGCTCATTGGCACTTCTATCTGGTGATATAGATTCGTTACAAGGTGAGGCATATTCGCCTGAAGGGTTCGACACCTTAATCACAAACTCAGTAGACTCAATAGGCAAATTCTTACTAGATACCAAATTCATGCAAATATAGGAATAAATCAATCTAGGATCAATTAATGCAACTACATTAGTATCGTAAAGAGAAAATGTACCAGTGATCACATCAGGGGAGGACGCATCCTTGCGAGCACAAATGGCATCAGCTCTCGCAGGTGCTCTCACTTCTGATCTCACAGCTAAATCTTTGGATACACCTCTGCTACTGGTTACATTTCTCACATTTCTCATTGGCCTCCCTCTAGCATAGTGTTACTCGATCTTGCATTCTGAAAGTTATCCTTTTCAGCCATTTTCAGGGCAATACCGAATGAAGTGATCTTGAGAGCCACATTTCAAACAAGCTCAGTTGTTCATCCTACATTCACTGAGATGTCGCCTACCATAGTGTTGGCATTCACGCTTATTAGATCTAGCATTCCCAACACTTGCTATGGACTTAGTTTGGGCCTTAGAACCCAAATATTACTTCCCACGATCTCTGTTGGGATACACAGCTGAAGCATTCAAATGAGTATGCATATCCCTTGATTTCTTTGACGAGGACTGAAATGTCTTATTCATCGGCCTTTTCCTCAAGTCTCTAGCCTCAAACTCAGCATTTCTCTTTTCTTTGCTCAACTCTTTGGCTTTACAGGCTCGTTCAACTAGTACAACAAATTCTTTCAGCTCTAAAATTACAAATAATAGCTGGATGTCCTCATTCAATCGTCTTCAAATCTCTTACACATGATAGCCTCTGTTGAAACACATTCCTGAGCATACTTACTGAGTTCGTTTACAGTCATTCGACCTTGTTTTAGCTTCAAGATCTCTTTACGTTTTTTATCAATAAACCGTTCGCTGATATGTTTCTTTCTGAACTCCTCTTGGAAGAAATCCCAAGTAACTCTTTCCCTTGGTACTACTGATACTAAAGTGTTCCACCAATGATATATCGAATCCCACAGGAGTGATATAGCACATTTCAAGCACTCCTTCGGTGTGCAAAAGAGCTCATCAAATACTTGGGTAGAGTTCTCAAGCCAGAATTCTGCCCTCTCGAGATCATCATCGACATTTGCTCTAAATTCTTTAACCCATTGCTTTCGAATCTTATCGACTGGAGGCTTGTTCAGTCTTACCAATTCCACACCTTGGGGAGTTACAGGAACTGGTTAGGGGTTAGGTGGGGGTGGAGGATGTTGGGCAGCTAGATTTGTTCGAACAAACTTGACAAGTAACTCATTCAATCTTTGGAAGAAGGCTTCCCTAGCCTCTCCTCATTGACTAATCGTCACAGGTCTACTTTCAAACGGCGCGGTCCCTTGGGCGGGAGCTGGCGTATTACTTTTTATATCATCAGCTACTTCTTGGTCGGGATCCATTTACTATATGAAAATACAATTTAAATTGTCAAGAGTCGTCATTGTAACAGCTCGATTTTAGGACTAGTCGAAATAGTGGTTTTAGGACCACAAATCTAATGTAGTAAAATTTTTTTATTACATTTTTATGGTCTACAGTTTTACAGAATAATTTCGTGGAAATTTCGTTTGAAATTTTTTTTGGGCACTCAATTTAGTCAAAATGACTAAATTATAAAAAGTACAAAAGTTGAGTTCTACATGCTATAGGCGTCCAATTGCTATGAGATTTTAAATTAGAGGTACTTAGATGATAATTAGACCATTTGTTAAGTTAGTAGACAAAAATGGATATGGAGAGATAAAATTTTAAAGAAAGGTAAAAAGGGCATTTTGGTCATTTGGTAAATAAAAGAATAAAAAGGGAAAATAAAGTCAAAATTGGTGTCCATCTTCTTCACCATAGCCGAAATTCTCAAGCTCTCCCTAGCTAGGGTTTCTTCAACTTTCAAGCTTGATAGTAAGTGCATCTATCCCTGTTTTTAATGCTCTTTATGTTTTTGAAGTCGTATTCACTCGATTTTCCTATTTCTACCATGATTTTGAAGTAGGGTACATGTTTAAAAATTAACCCATGTATGACATGCATGTGTTTTGATGTTTAATGGTAGAAAATGAAAGTTTGATGTGTAATAAACAACTTTTACTAAGTGATTTTCCATGAAAACCCCTAAAAAGGATCTATTTGTAAAAAGTTGTAAAATGGGTAGTAAAAATCTGATTTGATGAAAAATATGTGCTGATATGAGCATGTATATGGTTTAGCTAGGCTTGGGTAACCAAGAAATTGAATACATTTCATTTTACGAGCCTAGGGACTAATTTGTAAATATGTTAAATTTTAAGGGCAAAAATGTAATTTTGCCATAGTATAATTTTTGGACTGAATTGAATAATGTGAATAATAAATAATTTAAATCTTTTATTATAGATCAAGAAAAACCAAGTTTGGACCTTGATTAAGGGAAAAAGATTAGATCAATTTCTCCTATTTTTGTATCGAGGTAAGTTCGTATGTAAATAATGCATTACTATTTATGCTTTAAATACTTTAATATTGTATGAAATTATGATTAACCCTATGGATGAAGTCGACAAAGTTTGATAAGTGAGAAATATCCCGGTTGAACCTTAGGAATAGATAGGATACAAATGTCATGACATTAGGGTTAGATGAGATTTTGTGTAAGACCATATCTGGGATATGGCACCGATATGAGATTTCGTGCAACTGGGCTATTGGCATCGATATGAGATCCCATGTAAGACCATATCTGAGATATGGCATTGGTATGGTACTATGTATATGAGATTACCCGAGTATCCTTTAGTATTCCTAGTGGTTCAATGGGTGATGGTTCCCTCAGTAAGGTTATGATTGTGTAAGTTATGATGTTAAGGCTTTATATGATAACCATGTCAAGTTGGACAATGGAATTCTTAATGATATTTATGTTAATTTATTTCCTGTTAATTATATATATTACAATGTGTTTATGATGCTTATTATTTGCATAGGAACTTATTAAGCTTTAAAGCTTACCCCCTTTCTTTTTCCCTTATCTTATAGTGTCACCAAGCTAGTTCAGGGATCGAAGACGGTCGGAGATCCATTCACACTATCAAAATATCATTTTGGGTACTTATGATTACATTATTTTGAGTTATGGCATGTATAGGGACTTGGTCATTTTGTTATGTGTCATATTTGATTTGGCCAAAAGTGTTGGCTTATAATGATTGATAATTCATTTTGTAAATGGCCATTGATATTGGCTTATATTGATTAAGTATAAATACATATGATGATGCCTTCCAAGGATATGTATTTTGCATGATTTGTGATGATAAGTATGAGATGTATGTGATAGAAAATAGCATGTAAGTGATGTGTGGATGACTTGGTTGTGCCTGAACTGGATTGGTGTTGTTTGATGTTGTGTAGGTTGGTGCAAGTAAGGGTGGTAAAATGGCTTGGTAAATAGCCTTATTTTTTTCCACATGGGTAGACACACGGGCGTGTGTCTAGGCCATGTGTGACACGCGGCTTGCTTTATGGGTGTGTGATCCGACCGTGTGTCCCGTGCATTTTGAATTTTAGCTTCAAATTGGCCATACGGGCAGAGACATGGCCGTGTGTCTCAGCCGTGTGAAAGACACGACCCAGGGACATGGGTGTGCGCCCAGGGTGTGTGAAGTATGCACCTATTTTATTAAATATCATGAAAAATTAAATTACCCACACAGGTGTGTAACTTGGCTGTGTGTCTTCAATGTGATGATGACATCATAAACAGAGAGTTACATGGGTTACAGACACGGGCGTGTGTGACCACACGGCCTACCCACACGGGCATGTCCCAAGCCACACGGGCGTGTGACCCCTGTTTTAGTGAAAAAATTTCTAAGTGTTGGGAAAGTTTCCAAAGTTCTCGGTTTAGTCCCAAACCGCTACCAATGTATGTTTTGAGCCTCGTAGACTCGTTTAAGGGATGATATGAATGTTTTTGAAAAGTTTTAAATTTGAGTAGAAATTCATGTCTCGGTTTTGAATATTTGTTTGAGTATAAGTCCGGTAATTCATCATACCCTGTTCCGGCGTCGAATACGGGTAAGGGGTGTTACAGTCACACTATCAAAACTTATATATATGGCATGTCTAGCTAGACTCTTACACACGCTATGTTAGTCGAGAATCGACTAAACTATAGCTCTGATACCACTAAATGTAACACTTCTTACCCGTATTCAACACCAAAATAGGGTACGAGGCATTACCAGACTTACCACAGAAACAATCATACAATCATACTGTAGACCTTAAAGAAACAATAAAATAAATATTTTTACTTCGGATTTATGGTCCCGAAACTACTGTTTCAGTTTGACCCTAAAACGAGCTATTACAAAACATCTCCCCAATTGGACTTGATAGATGACATGTTAGTCTTTCAATCAATTTGCTTGTTTCCGATTAGATTAAGGATATTTTTAGGTTCGTCTACTAATATAAGTTGTCTTTTTGTATCACGATCCGGCAACGTAATACCGTTTAGTATTAGTTCAACATTAGACAACCAATAAGCTAATATTTGCTTCTTTTTTGATTTACATGCAAAACCATGTGAGGACAATATACAAAGGATATTAATATAATCTATGAATAATTTTATTAACGAATCTGTTCGAAAAAATTACAAGTTTACAAACGAATATACTATACTTAAGGCACTAGATTCAATAGTATGCGTAAGTAACATCCATTTGATCTGGAGAAAATAAAAAATCCAATGGATTTATAAATTATGGAATGTGTTTTGGATTCTCATCCTTGGTATAAAAAAGGATAGGGAAAAGTGGTCAACATAGCAACATCTTCTTCCGAACATACAAAAGGTGAAACTTCATCTTTCCAAGGTGTTGATATGTCTTTTATGTCAAAGACCTCGCTGATATGGCCTCTCCACTAGTTTTGTGGCAGATGGTTCGTGATCTCCAAGCCAAGGTTCAGTAGCTAATTGTAAAAGTTTAATCACAAGCAGTTATGCATCTACCATCACAAGCAATTGATAACCATTCCTCCCATGAATCTAATTTTAAAGCTACTAATTCGACTCTAGGATGCAGTCCTGTCACCAGCCTTCGTAGTCATACCATTTAGTCTATCATACCATTTATGACTATATGTTACTTTCAACTACAACTTGCATTATGTCTTTTTTTTTATGGCTTTGTGTTTTACTGTTTGGACCTTAGTACTTAGATTTAACTTTTTGTTTGGTCAACTTTATGTATTCGCACTCATTTTGTTACTTTATTTACATTATAACTTTTGATAATTTTTTATTGCTTATTTTTTGTGACGTTTTTGTTCATTTCGTTACCTTTTAGTCAAAAAAATAGAAGTAACTAAAAGTATCCCTTTTGTGATGTTTTTATTCTTTCGTTACCTTTTAGTTAAAAAAAAAAGTAACTGAAAGTGTCTTTTTTGTGATGTTTTTAAATTGATTATTCTTGACAATTTTTATATGTCACAAAATAAGCAAACAATTCAACGTTTTGGATTGACTTTTTCGTGACGTTTTTAAACATCACAAGAGAGGAAATTAATTTGTGACGCTTTTGATTGGTCAATGTGGTACTGTAAAATGTAACAAAACAGAAAAAGATACCTTTCAGTGACGTTTTTTTAAAGTATCACGACTTTTAATTACATTACATCTGTGACGCATTACTACTTTTTGCCAAAAATGTCACGAAAGGTCAAAACTTACTTTTTCACGACGTTTTTGGTATTTCTATGACATTTTTAAAATTTTACAAAAAATCATTTTTGGAGCAATGTTTATTTATATATAAAATCAATGGTTAAAATTTAATCACATATCTTTTAATCCAATGATCCATATTTAATTTCATTAAAATATTTCTTATCTGTTAATTTAATATTCAAAAATATTTTTTAAGGTAGAACGACTAAAATTCATTTAAGGATATAGATTACAATATTCACAGGGAAGCATGAGAGACAATACTAGTTCGTCATCAAAACCACACCTACTCAAATAGAAAACAATTGGTAAAAAGATCTTTGTGGTCTCTTTCAATTTTGACATTGAGTAAATTGGTCATATTAAAAAAATAGAGCAATTCAATCTCTACCACTTTCGAAAGTAAGCAACTAGGGACAATTAATCCAATGTTAATTTTTTTGTTTTTTTTTTTTGTCAATTGTACATCTTATTATTTACATAATAACAAATTTAGCCCTTAAATTTTAGACATTTTGTCTGTTTGGTCTTGATTTAACAAATTTAACCTGTGATATTTACACATTCTGTCAATTTGGTCCTAATTTAATAAATGTAACCCCCCAAACATTGACAAAATACATTTACACATTTTGTCAATGTTTACGTTGAATATATAGACATCAATAGTAAATTTATTATTATATCAATCAAAATTATGCATAATTGACAGAAAATATTCACATTGTGATTAATAGTCCTTAGTTACTCACTTTCAAAATTGATAAGAATTAAATTATTTTAATTTTTTGAGAATGATCAATTTACTCAATATTAAAATTGAAAAGAATTGGAGATATGTTTTTACCAAAACAATTCTTTCCTCCATTCAATGCTAACTATTTTGGTTGCAAGAAAACAAAAATAAAAGAAAAATTGTAAAAAGAAAAATTTCATTTCCTATAATAAAAAAAAAATTGAAAGTTGTTTGATTGATCTTACGCGCCCCAGCACTTCAAATCACATACAACCAATTCTACTCGAAAGTAGAATAGCTACGCTACGCTTCATATTTTGCATCAATATCCCGAACATACCCTCAATACTGTTTGGAACTGTCATTTATAGCAGGAAACTTATTAAAGATGTCTGCAGAAGTTATTTATTGTCCACCTCGTAATTTCATTCACATTTCACACCATTTAACTTCTCCCCCTCGGGAAAAATTTCCATTTTCTTTGTTTTTTTTGTTGAAAAGAATAGAGAAATAAAATTTTATTCTCCGCTTAATAAAAAATTCGATCTCTTCCGCCTTTAAACGGAACTACATGGCGGTTAGTGCTTCTTTTTTCTTTCGTTTTCTCATATCTGGTTTCGTTGACTAAAAAATTTATACTTTTTAACAATTCGGATTCAACTTCAAGATCTAATGTTGTTCTTGTTTTGATTTAAATATCGTTAATTGAGTTCGTAATATATTTTTTTTCTCCTTTTTCGATTAATTCCATCGGGAAATGAAAGACAATTTGTAATTCTTTTTAATTATTTAAGGTTTCATATAGAATCTAATGTAATTTTAGTATTCTGCAATTGTTATACATTTTATTTTCTTTTCAATTTCATCTGAAAATGAAAAGAGAATTTGTAATTATTTTATTTTTTAAGGTCTCATTTATCTAACGATATAATGTAATTTAAGTTTTGTATTTGCAACTTATATGCATTTGATTTTTTTTCCTTATTTCGTTACATAATGCGATTGTTTTTTTTTTCCCGATTCTTAGCAATTTATAATATATTTTCCATTTTTTTTGTTTGTAAATATTTTTGGACTTTACGAATAAAGATTTCTTTAGTATTTTGGATTTGTATGTAAACGATACATTGATCTGTTTGATTTCACTTCGTTGCATACATAACAATTTTGAAAGCTGGTACACATTAATTAGGGTGGAAAAAGAATTGCTTAATTAATGCTTTCTTCAATTTTTGACAAAAATGCAGAGGTTAGCTCGCTCTAATGTAAATGCATTAGACCTTCCCTGATTTTTATGTTAAATTATCTATATGTGTGGATGCGAACGCCTCTGATTATTATCTGAGTTATTAACTTCCTACGAGGTTGAAACCTAATGGAAATTTTGTTTTGACGTTAGACTAAAATGATATATGGGATATTTTCTCCGTAAATGCATGTAATAATGGGGGATGGAAGATGATTTATCAGTTTTAGCCTTTTAGCGGTTTATTTGTAACTTTTTCCGTCTTTTTTATTTTTTGACAGACCCAATCTGTGAAAGTGGGAAACGTTTCCTTGGGTGCATCTGAGAAAGATCTCAAGGAGTTCTTTTCCTTCTCCGGTGAAATTGCATATGTTGAAATGAATAGGTTAGTATATTGCTCCGACCCTTCATTTTTCATGAACTATCTGTATTCAAGAACAGTGGCTGATTCATAGCTGTATGTGTTGGCATATATATGACCTTCCAACTGACCCTCTAAGAAAAGGCTTTAAAAAATGAACATACATGTATTAGACATAATGTCCATTTCCGACATTCACACCCAATTTGGTATGGGATACAAAGAAAATTGAAACTAATTCTTCTGTCTTCTGGCACATGTAATTTTACCATTATATTAATGTTCTGAAATTTTGAAAATGCTGTCTGGTCTAAGTTTGTTATGTTCCTGTATCTATTTTGTTCAGTGATAATGAACAATCTCAAGTTGCATATATTACTTTCAAGGACTCAAAGGGGGCAGAGACTGCTGTTCTTCTTTCGGTATGCATCTTTTGAGTTTTTCCTTATTATGTTAATTGTTGTCACCAACTCTTCCTCATGCATCACGATATTAAAGTTCATGCTTTTGGTAGAATGAAAATTATCAGTCTAATAGATATCGGAATTAAATGTTGGTCTTTTGTGGTATCCCACGTGTGATGTGCTTTCGAGAGCGAATGCTTGATGCATTTTCGGTGGATCACATTACCAATGCCCATTTTGTTTAGAGTAATTTCTCACTTAAAAGATGGCAATCATTGTTACCAGAAGATTTGCTGAAACATATGTAAATCCTTCTATGCATTTGACTGCTTACATTTGTATTTATATCTTGAATTTATACTATGCTTCTTTTATGATAATTGATTCAAGGGAACTGATCAAATCTCGTTCCACTTCTCAAAGGTGCTTAAAACCTTTGTGGCAGAAGTTTCAGTTTGCACGTGTTTTTCTGACTTGTGAACTGTTTATTTGATTTCGCAAAACAACATTCATGTTGGCCATTGGAATATGTGGTACAAAAGCATTTATTCTGATATAGTTAGCATTTAGTTCTTCAATGCTCAACTTTGTGTTTTAGGTTAATATCATGGTTCCAAGAAGTACTTATTTTTGTTTCCCTTTTCCTTTTTGTTGGTTAGAATCATTATCTTTCTTAGCGAAGATTAATTCGACTTGATTTTTATAGATCAAATTGTTTTACTCATGTTTCCTCTTACTCTTTTTCATATGATTCTGATGGTCATATTATTGTTAATTGTTGAAGCTTCAAAGTTTGGATTTTTCATGAAAGAGCCTTTTCCATTGAAGGTTCTTGTTGATTGATTGTGTAGATTATTTTTTTAATATAATTCTTACGAGTTCAGCTTACATGGTTTTCTTCAGGGGGCAACAATTGTTGATCAGTCTGTTACCATAGAATTAGCTCCTGATTACAAGCTACCCGGCTCTGCAACACTTGTAATGTCATAACCTATGCTTCTCTGCTTTGATTTCGTAAATTATAATTTTAACGTGAATGAATTGTTTGATAACCTCAGGCAACAGAGAACAAAGGTTCTACCAATGCTGAATCTGCTGTTCAGAAAGCAGAAGATGTTGTAAGTGACATGCTTGCCAGAGGATTTATTCTTGGCAAAGATGCATTGAACAAAGCAAAGACCTTTGATGAGAAGCATGGGCTGACATCAACTGCTACTGCCACGGTTGCTTCTCTGGACCAGAAGATTGGTTTCACTGAGAAAATCAATGTTGGCACAACCATTATGAATGAAAAAGTGAGGGAAATGGACCAGAAGTATCAGGTTTCCGAGAAGACCAAGTCGGCCTTGACAGCTGCTGAGCAGACGGTGAGCAATGCCAGTTCTGCTCTCATGAAGAATCAGTATGTTTTAACTGGAGCCACTTGGGCTATGGGTGCTTTCAACAAGGTTGCTAAGGCTGCGGGCGATGTGGGCCAGAAGACGAGAGAAAAAGTTTTGGCCGAGGAACAAGCGAAGAATCCAGAGGGAAATGCACAGGTTAATGAAGCTGAATCTGTCAAAGCTGCTGAGCCTGCTAAAGGAGGTGAGCAGCCTTCCAATCCCTCATCTACACAAGATAAAGTTGTGGGTGAGCAACAAGCTCAGAAACCAGAGGGGAATGCAGAGATTAAAGAAGCTGAATCTATCGAAGTTGTTGACCCTGCTGTAGGAGAGCAATCTTCCAAGCCCTAATCAGCACATGATTTAATCCTTTCATTTACAAAGGCCGTAAATAGCAACATGGGAAGCATGAATCACTTGTCATCTGGACATAGTTGAATGTAGGATAGTTTGTCCACATATTGTTTTATACAGGGACAGCAATGGTGCTAGCTGGGTGGAGATTGCTTTATCCATCTCCACTATAATCTCTCCATTGCCCCATGTCATTCTATTCCATTTTTTTATTATTTATTTTTAACCTAAAATTGTAAAAGAATAATCAATCTATACTACTATATAAAAGCTTTTCATACCTGGCAACGTTATTAACAATTTTGGTTAAATTTCGATCTATTTTTTTAATTACATAAAAATCGTCAAATTTTAATTTCAGTCCTAATGTTATACTTAAATTTGATATTTAATATTTATATTTTAATTTTTGACATAATTTGGTACCTCAAAGTTTATTCAATTTTATTCTAATTAAAATGCTAATATAAATTTAACAAATTGTTGATATTATTAAATTTTTTGTTAAATTTAGATACATTACAACATAATATTTTCACATAATTATTAAATATTTTTAAAAAATATATATATAGAATGTCATACCAGTAAAATGCATTTCTAAAGTTTTTTGCTCTATTTTGTTGCTCATGGGGATGTTTAATTTACTACTTTTACACTTGGTACCATCTTGTTTGAATTTGTTTCAAACTTGACATCTTGCTTGCTTGTAATGCACTTTGACTAATCATGCTTTATAAATCATTTGGGATTTCAGATATGCTTGGTTGACTAATTGATAAATAAGCATACATGTTTTTAACCTAAGGTGATAATGGGAGTTTTTAATCATGATATTTGGCGATGCATTCTCCTACGGAGAGTTTTTTTTTTTTTTTTTTTACATGCTGAGTTTTTAATGATGATTGATGAAGTTGCTTATTCGAGCCTGATGTTGATTTCTATTGGAGAATATTTTCTTTATGAATTCAGCTTATGTTTTCAAGTTTATATTCCATGCTTATGATATATTTGAGTACTCTTAGTTGACAATATGATGCATTTTGAAAGGGCTCCTGTTTTATTTGAAGAATGGTGCTATGTTTTATAAAGGAGACCTATTATATTGATGGCTTGGAAACACTTATGTAACACCCCAAATCTATTTCTGTTATCGGATTAGGGTTATAGAGTATTACCAAGTAAAGTAGAACATTTAACTTCACAAGAGAAACAATTATACAAATTAAATGTTAACATTTAATAATTGAATCTAATCATGGTAAAAATACACTTATGGGCCTTAAATCAAGCCTATGGGGCTCTAAAAATAGTTTGGGAACATTCTAGGATCAATTCGAAACAAATCAGAAAATTTTAGAAAAGCTTGAAAATAGGGGTCACACGGCCGTGTGACACAGCCCAGACCATGTGGACATTCGAGGTCTGGACACACGGCCGTTTCCCAGCCCGTATGGGTATTCAAAATAGGGCCACACGGCCGTTTTGCAAGCCATGTGCCAAGCCGTGTGTGCATTTGATGTTGGGTCATACGACCGTGTTTTAGACCACGTGAAACCTGCACCAAAACAATAATGACACACGATCGAGTGGGTGGCCGTATGTGGCACACGACCATGTGACAGTCCATGTCCCAGGCCATATGCTTCATAGATTGCCCCTAAAACAAGCCATTTCAAACCCAATTCTAGCACACCAAGACACACCATTTCCACAAACATTCTTATGACCAAAACACATTTTAAACACACTTAAAACATACCAATCCCATCAAACTATAAGACTAACCAATGTACCGACAAAAGGTACCACAATCACAAACCAAACATAGTCTTATTCAACATCTTAAGATCATTCATTCTACATAAATCAAACATACCAAACCATTTCATAAGCATACCATTTAATCATGATTTACCAACCTTAAGAAAGTCATACACAAGTGCAACATTACTTATTTACATCACCACTTGCACACAACTTCAACCAACCACAATTAAATTCATCATAGCTTAAAACAACCAAGAAACCAAGATTACATTAAGCCCTATACATGCCATTTATAACAAAAAAAACTACTAAAATGATCAACTGATAGTGTGACTGTGCTCTGACGAGATTCCAACCGATTGAGCTTTCCAATGATATACAAAACAGAGAAAAACAACTACATAAGCTTAGTAAGCTAGCATAAAAGGGAGCTTAAACTTACCAAATATAAAATGATTAAACCATTCAAACATTTCTCATTAGATCATATGAATATTTTTCTTTCCTATCCACAACACCTCACAAAGTTAGAAAATGTAACAATGAACATGTAATCCAACCAAATCATGAAACATATCACAACAAGATTTCAATATATGTTTCATTCTTCATTTATTAAATTAACACTCTTTTCATTTCAAATACATATATCAACATTTTTTCCTTTTCATCTTCTAAAAACTTAAATCCTTCCATATACATACATAATAGATTATATATTTAATCTCCTGTTAAACCAAATGAAACAAATGACTTATAATGGCATAAAACATTACCCATACACGTATTTAAAACTCAATTTAACCTTTTATTCACATAATAAACTTCAGTCCATGAATTTAATACTCATAAGTTCTTATTCACATACCTAACCGTAGAACATTAATATGATAGCCATTCCCTTGCTATCCTTTTCAATACCAAACATCTCAAAATAGATCGATACACTGCTCCAATCAAATAACTCATTATTGGCACCTAGTACCTGACGGATAATTTTGTAATGAAGTTTTGTGTGTAGCGCTGGTTGGTCAAACGACAAATATGATATATGTGTGCCCAGCATTGGTTGGTGAAATTGACAAATATTATATATATGTGCCTAGCACTGGCCGGTGAAACTGACAAATTAATGTATGCCCAGCACTGGTTAGTGAAATCGACAAATATTATATATATGTGTGCCCAGCATTGGTTGGTGAAACTGACAAATATTACTTATGTGTGTGCCCGACACTAGTTAGTGAAATCAACAAATATTATATATATGTGCCTAGCACTAGTCGGTAAAATCGACATATTATATATACCCTATACCTCAAGATGTGTAATCACATAATCCTACTTCCATCATCTCATAATTTAACTCCTTACATTATCTACATTAATCAACTTCAATCTATTCAAATCAACAATACAACTCCATATATATATATATATATATATATATAACATTTCCATACAATTAGTTTAAGGCTACTTATTCATTCATCCATTTATCAACCGTTCATTGTATTAATATATTTTTCATCATAATTTCGAGTGACTATTACATGAATACAATTGTTATATGTATATATAAATATTAAAGTTCACAAGTAAATATTCAATAGTTCAAGTTAAAGCATTACAAACTTATCTCGACAAAAACAGTTGTAAAAACAAAGTCAACGACTAATCCGACACATTAGTTTTTCCTTGGTTTAGATCCATTTGATTGATTTCTCGATCTAAATAATAATTTTAATAACTTAATATAATTAATTCAACTTATAACCCTTATCAATGGGAAATTTACAAAATTACACATAATATTTTACCTTTTATGCAATTTAGTCCTTAAACCCAAAACTTGCAATTTAACCACTTTTAATTAAAATTCATGCTAACCTATTCTCAATAGGTTCACAAAAAACCCATATTTTCCATCATTTCTCATTATTAACATTGAATTTTACTAGTTTCTCAAATAACTTAACCAAATACTTATATTTAACTACCAACATAAATAATCTATCAACCATATTCAAAAATACTTCAAACTCATTCATAAAAAGTCTCTAAACCTTTAATAGTTTAAAGAATTAACCCCCGGGCTAGCTAAATTAAACTAAAACGGTACCAAAAACATAAAAATCATTAAAAACGAGACTAAAAAACATACCATGCATATAAAATCATCATGGTGAAAAGCTTCCCCCTTTCAAAAATGGTTTTCGATTTCCCAAATTATTTTAACTTTTGTTTTATTACTTATTTATTAATTTACTAGTTTACCCTTTTAATAATTAACCTTATAATTAACAAAACATGTCCTTAATTGTCCACCACCCATCTATATGGTTTAATTACCATTTAAGCCCATTAGTTTACCTTTTCATAGCTATTTGACCCATTTAACCAATAAAAATCAACTTTTATATCTCTTACAATTTAGTCCTTTTAATTTAATTAACTATTTAAACGTTAAAATTTCTTGACCAAATTTTAATATTACCCTAATAACACTCCGTAAATATTTTATTATATTTACGGGCTCAGTTTATAGAAACGAGGTCCCATACCTCCTTTTCTAAAACCATTTGCCTTTAGAGATTTTCCACTTGAACCTAATTATTCGTTCAAATAACATAAATTATCAAATCAAAATTTATCATAACACTATATTTGACTCGTAAATATTAAATAATAATATTTACGAACTGGCTTATCAGATTCGTAGCCTTGAAACCACTGTTTTCAACACCATTGAAAAACGGGTTGATACAACTTATATGACAATCATTAACTGAAAGTTTCACCAAAATGTCAAAGGGGGGATTGTTTGGAATTTTAAATATATGTTCATTTCAACTGTTACATGACATATTCAAACATCAATAGAGACAATATGTTGGAATAGTTAAAAGTGTATCTTGATTGGTTGACATTTGTGTCTTGTACTATTTTTTTAATGTATCTAGACAACAAATGATCGATGACTCATTCTACAAATAGAACTGATTATATTGGGGATTTTATTTTTATCCTTTGGCCAAATTTTTAAGAGAAAGAAATATTTTTAAATAACTTTCAACCTTATTCTTATCTCGTAAGCCTTTGACCAATTTTTTTTTATTTGGAGCTAAAATCAAATTTAAATTTTCTTACGGTTGAGGGCTTGGATTTGAAATTCAAATGAGGAGATAATTGAATTTTTTAAATGTCAATTTATTTTATTTTTTTAATTGAAAAGCCGATAGAACTTGGCCTATAAATAGGCAGATGTGCTTCACTTAGAGCTGTGTCTGTCGAGTATTATGGGAGTTTTTTTTTTTGTGCGGAGTAGTTGCTTAAGTCGAATTTGTGTGCTTGCAGTCTAGTTCTAGGCTTTACTTGGAAGTAAAATTTTATTGTAAATGAAGACATTGAGTGAATGGTTATAACAATTGGGGTTTATTTTTGGAGTTGAAATTATCCAACACTGCAAATGTAGATTAGGCTTTAACCAATAGGTGATCTGAATCAATTGTTGAATAAAAACATTCACTAAGCTAGGTTGCATAGAGTAGGATTGTTGAATCCGAACTAAGCTAACAAATATCGTATCTTGATCATGTTGGAAAAATCGGTTTGAAAAATAATGGAATAGTGCACAATGGAATTTTAAAACCTTCTTTCAAGATCGAGTAGTTTTGATGCTTATACCAATGAACCTATTTACCTGAACTGTGCTTGTGTTTCATACGAAGTGCATTAAATTGATCCCAACTTTCAACCACTTGATCTTCTCCACTATCCTCGACTTGGTTTGCTAGAGTGTGAGCTCTATATGTAAATCAATGAAAACTATATAGTGAAACTATAAATGTGCTAGTAACCAGATACAAATTCTTGTCAAAATAAATTTTATTTGGGAAAATAATCTTTCTATATTTAGATAGAATATCAACGTATGTAAAGTGTATTTTTTACCTAGCACTTACTCTTTATTGATGAGAGAATAACAAGTGTTTCTGTAACACCCCATACCCATATCCTATGCCGGGACAGAATATGAGGCGTGATCTAACTTAAACTCGTGTTTACGACCATTTCCGAGTCTCCAAGACTTGGAAAAATTTAAAACTTCCTCAAACTTATGAACACGTCCTTAATATGGGCCTACGAGGTCCAAAACACACATCGAAAATCATTCGGGACCAACTCGAGTTCTTTAGCCAACTTTAGAAAAACAACTGTAACACCCCTCGCCATATCCAATGCCGGGACAGGGTTCGATATGTTATCGGACTTAAACTCAACCAACTATATAAAATCAGGCTGTAAAATTGTGATCAATTTAAAACTTTTCATTTCATATACATTTTCTCCCTTAAACGGGCTCATGAGGCCCAAAACATGCATTAGAGGCGGTTCGGGACTAAACCAATAACTTAAGAAAAACTTGAAAAATTTCATGCTTTAAGGCTCCACACGCCCATGTGCTAGGGACATGCCCGTGTGCCGAACCCGTGTGCAACACTGACTTTAAAACACGGCCATGACACACGCCCATGGGGGCAGGCCGTGCACACGGTCTAGACACACGCCCGTGTGTCTACCCGTGTAGACAATTACAAGGCTATTTTCCAAGCCATTTGTCACCCTCACAACATATGCACACATACTTATCCATTAACATACAACATAGCATAAATGAGCTCTTAAACATCTACAAACATGTTATGTCAATTTCTTATGCAATAAATATCATAGAATTTACTCACATCATTACCACATACTTGTCATAAGTATCATTACGTTACAAACCTCATGTCCATCACTAGGCATGCATAATCATATCCAAAAACCATTCATGAGGCATTATTAACTATTTACCAATCACTTAATCTTGCATCAGTTACTAACTCATCAATGAATCTCAATTCAATCTCTAGGCATACAGGCTGTAAGCCACATCACAAGAGATAATAACATACGTGCATAAGAATAATCATATGGGCCCATAACGCATTAGCCAACACAGGCCAATTCACATGACTATATACTACCTTAATAACAAGCCAATTCCTTTGGCTAAATCATAATATCACATACTCAACATTAAAACCCTATACATGCCATAGACTCAAAACATTAGGATTTACTTACGCCGATAGCGTTAACTCGACAGTGTGATAATATCTCTAACGGCCTCCAACCCGAGCTAACCTAGAAACCCTAGGGAACATGGGAAATAAAGGGGGTAAGCTTTACGCTTAGTAAGTTCATATGAAAACAATAAACAACTCATTAACATGTTTTATCAATGTTCCCAACATTTTCTCAAGTTCATGGTATGCTATCTTCTTGTACAATAGTCAATAAAATATTTATATCTAGAGATACAAAACTAAAAATTAAGTTCCGTTAATTTTCATTATAACTAGACTCATGTAACTTTCTACCATAAAATTTCCTGAATTTTTGGTTTATCCAATTAGTATAGTTTATTCCTCAAATTTACCCCTGATTCACTGTCTGACAGTTCAGACCCTTCTTCACTAAAATTCAATTATCTTATAGCAAAGAACTCGAATAATGTTCTCATTTATTTCTCTTGAAACCAGACTCATTGAGGATTCTAAGCATATAAATCATGACTCATAACCATTTTTTTTAAATTTATAATGATTTTATCAAATTAGAATAGGGGATTTCAAAGTCATTCTGAATCTTTCGCATGCAACTCCAAATATATCATTATAGGAAATTCTTTTGCTTACATGGTTTCTTTTATAAGAAACTAGACTCAATAAGATTTATTTCCATATTTTATTCAGCTTCTAACTCATTTTTCACTATTTTTAGTGTATTTTCTAAGTTACACTACTGCAGTAACTCAAATCTGTCAAGGCTAAGTTACTCATTCATGATCATTGTTCACAAATTTAATACAACATCATTTCATCCATCATGGTAAGAACACATATTTATGCATCATAGATCATCACATACCAAGGCATTCCCTTAGGCTTAGTGTACATACCTGCACAACTCGTAACATAACTCAAGTGCATACTCACCAATGACTTACCTCATTGGGACCATCATCAACTCTTTCCTCGGATTACCATTTGAACACTTGGAATACTAATTGGATACTCGAAAAAACCTTTGCACATAAGTGCCTCAATTGTAGCTAAAGCTACCTCATATCTCATGACATTTAAATGCTCACTCTCGAGCTAGTCATCTAGACTCATAATTCCTAGTGACATGTCACTCGTATCCTTTTCTATTCCTAAAGTTCAAACGGGATTTTTCCTCGCCTATCAAGGCTTTGTCTTATCATATTTCTATTAATCACATATACATTAATATTTGTACAATTCATGCAATGATGACATTTAAATACATGTATAGCATGGTATTATTTACATACGAACTTACCTCGATACCACAAAAGTGAAAAAGACGTAATCGTTCATAAATTGATTTTCCCTGTTGTAGGCCCAAATCGCATTTTTCAACATCTAAAACATCACATTTAGCTAATTAAAACAATGTACTAATTAAATTAGTCCATTGACACACTCCCTCTATTTTGCCAAAATTACCAAATTGCCCTTAGGCTCGAAACAAGATTTTTATTCAATTTCTATACTCCTTAAGCCTAGATAAACCATTTTCATAACTATGGCAACTCAAAAAAATCATTACTACACACATTAACAACCCATTTTACAACTTTACATAATAACCTTTTTAAGGTATTTCTATGCAAATGTCCTTCACAAAAGTTGTTTATTAGGCAACTACAACTCATATTATTCCATAAAAACTCAGCAAACAACACATATACATTCATGGCAAAACCCTAGACTCTTAATCATTTTGTAAAATAGTCCCCTCTTATGAAAGCTCATGCTTTAGGGGTTCCAAAAATGTAAATATCATCAAGAAAGACATTAAAAACACTTACTTACTAGGGAAATATGTTGCTGAAATTTTCTAGCGCTCAACCCCCCCCCATGTTGCTGCCATTTTCAGTGAAAAAGAAGAAGAAAATGAAAGAAAATGACAACTTTTTCTTTATTTTATTTTATTGCCAAAAAGTCATTTTAAATCTCATAAATCTTGGCTTTTTGACCAATCTTGTCTCCCTTGGCCGACCATCACACTTTCATTGGCCTAATTTCACTTTAAAGACCCCCAATTTAAGATACACAACAATTTAACACCTTTAGGCATCAAAACACAACTTTTACCTTTTACGCGATTTAGTACTTTTTCGAAATTGGACTAGAAATCGCTAAAATTAATATACCAAAATTAACATGCACTTATAAAATCACATTACAACACATAATATAACATCAAAATAATTTTCTTCGGCCTCAGAATAGTGGTTTCGAAACCACTGTTCCGACTAGGCCCAAAATCGGGCTGTTACATTTCTTCCCCCCTTTAGGGATTTTTGTCCCCGAAAATCTTACCAGAAGAAGTTGCTCTCAACTTTCACGAGTCACTTAAATATTTTTCTCACAACTTGCAAAACAACTCAGCTCAAGCTCATACTCAGGATTTCTATAACCTTTCAATAGTTACCATAAGAGTCTCGGTTCAATTTGAAATACTGAAAACTGACATTCTAAGAACTATAAGCTTAGAAACACAACTCATCCAAATCCGTCTAACATTACCTCTGTATATACCAAAATAGTCATGCGGAATACTATCATCAATCTATCACAATCCAATATGGTATCTCTTATTTACCTGGATAAGAGAGACATCCCGGTACGAAATTCATACTAGTCCTTTTTTTTTCAAATGCCATCATTGACAATCATAAATCTCAAATATATATGATAATTGGCCTTACCTTGTAGACAATTCACTACTCTTTGAAAGAACAGATAGGATGCTACTGAGAACTCTCTACATAACTCGAAGCTTCTCGGTACTCAAACCTTACTCACTTATAGCCTCCTCTCTATGCTCAAGCCCTTAACTGTTTTGAAACTTTGCTATAACCACATCTCTCGAATAAAAGAAATCCAACTAATTAGGTTTTCTATATCATACTTACAAGAATAAAACTGTATCATTTCTGACTGTACGACTACTTACCAAAGAACACGTAACGGTATTCTCGAACCAAAGAATAAACTTAAATGCACATGACTTAATTTATCTTTGCTGATAATAATCCTTTACATGAAGATTAGAGGAATCAAAATATTAGAATCCCCATACTTCCATAATCGAACCAGTAGCATAATCATCATAGACATTGTTATTGCAAGTCAAAGAATACCCTTAAAGACGAGTCAGACTGATAATTCTCGAAATTAGAACGATAGGAACAATCATGATAAAAAATTCCAAGACATAACACTATACCAGAAATTTGAGAATATAACCCAGAAGAAAATAATAAAGAAGATCTGAATGTCCCCTCAGAGAAAACTAGAAAAAAAAACTACCATTTATACACTCTCGAATTTCATCATAACGTAGATAATACATTTTCTGCATAAATATATATAAAACCATAGTCAATAGGAACATCAGAATGGTCTCACATGAGTTTTCATCGTCTATTTCATTTTGACATATCATAATAGAATTCCGAAAAGACAAAGAAATGTTGATCATAATTAACCGGATCAACAGAGCTTTCGTCTAATATCACAGTCGCTCGCATCCTCATACGCTAAGAATTTCACTGGAAATGAACAACCATATATATTCCCAAGGATAGTGGAAACTACAGAATACTCAAAAAAGAGAGATAGCTAAAATTTTACTTAATTGGATCCGTCATGCTCAAACATCTTTGTGAATCCAACATCATTCCTCTGATTATTTCTGTCATCACTAATCCCATGATACTCCATCATTTCACTTTTTAGTTTCCCATTTGTAAGCTTATGCAACATTTCTCCAGTGAATTTTATCATATAACTCTATTTTGGTAAGGGGGCGAAGATTGTAAAGCCTCTAAACTTTCGACTCTCACATATATACACATTTAACAACAACATAGTATCATGCATATCGATTCAAACACTTCAAATTTCCAACTTGTTATGAACACACTTTCACATATCTTAGCAACACATGCAACTTTATTTCATACTAATACTAGCCAAACATCAATGAACTTATCACAATATAAAATTTCATTTCTTTTACTCGAATTATCATTAATGTCTAATCAAGTTCCCACATTTAGTATTAATCACTTGCCAATATTTATCAAATTGGAGAATGTCTTACGGTTTTGAGACTTGATGCCATAGTCCAACTATGGTCTTGTACTAGCTCTCGTCCATCTATGTCGATGCCGTGTCCCAGACAGGTCTTACATTGACACATGTAACTATGCCGATGCATGTCCCAGACATGTCTTACACTTGCACGTCTCGTAGCCGACGCATGTCCCAGACATGCTTGACACTAGTTAACATCTCAAGGCATATGCATGTCCCAGACATGTCTTACACTAGCACTTGTCTCAATGCCGATGCCATGTCCCAGACATGGTCTTAGACTGGCTCTCATTATGTGGCCGATGCATGTCCCAGACATGTCTAACATTGGCGCACATATCTCATGTATTGCCATGGTCCAACCATGGTCTTTTTCGTCAATTCGTTAGTGAACGATCGTACTCATTCCCTGCGTTCCACCCAATTTGATCTTTCATTACAACTTTCATGCTATTGTGACATTTATGATTCTGTAACTGAGATTATAAAGCATAACATTACGGCATCTTAACTTCATTAATCTAGACATAAATGTCAACCTCATGTATATACTGATTATTAATCATGCAATAAAAGCATTCATACATACATTCTGTCATTTCAAGCAAATTTTTTTTAAACACTTAGCCAATCAAGTTGGACATTTAACATCGTATGAATACTAACATGCATAAAAGAGCATTTCACAACTTAACTTTGTTTTATTCTACTATTTCACATTCTTTAACTTAAAAGTATCACATAATGAATACTAGTTAATGTAAAAATCAGGAATTTCTTTTCATACCTTTCCCATTTTCAACATATCACAAGCATGATTCAATAATCTCAACTTTACTCTTATCTCTATCAAGATTTGCTCGGTTGGAACTCATTCCTGTCTTAAACAACAGTTTTGTTAGGGTCGTGAGATATCACACTATCACGAGTAATACTATGACATGTATAGCTAGACTCTCTTATGCTAGGTTAGTTCGAGAATCGACTAAACCATGCTCTGTTACCATTAAATGTAACACCCTTCACCCGTATCCAATGTCAGGACAGGGTTCGAGGTGTTACCGGGTTAGTTCGAGAATCGACTAAACCATGCTCTGTTACCACTAAATGTAACACCCTCCGCCCGTATCCAATGTCAGGACAGGGTTCGAGGTGTTACCGGACTTTAACTCAACCAACTCTATAAAATCGGGCTGTAAAATTGTGATCAATTTAAAAATTTTCATCTCATATACATTTTGTCCCTTAAACGGGCTCACGAGGCCCAAAACATGCATTAGAGGCGGTTTGGGACTAAATTGATAACTTAAGAAAAACTTGAAAAATTTCATGCTTTAAGGCTCCACACGCCCGTGTGGATATTGAGCACACACCCATGTGCTAGGGACATGCCCGTGTCTCGAACCCGTGTGCAACACTGGCTTTAAAACACGGCCATGACACACGCCCATGGGGGCAGGCCGTGTGTCACACACGGTCTAGACACACGCCCTTGTGTCTACTCGTGTAGACAATTACAAGGCTATTTTCCAAGCCATTTGTCACCCTCACAACATATGCACACATACTTATCCATTAACATACAACATAGCATAAATGAGCTCTTAAACATCTACAAACATGTTATGCTCATGTCAATTTCTTATGCAATAAATATCATAGAATTTACTCACATCATTACCACATACTTGTCATAAGTATCATTACGTCACAAACCTCATGTCCATTACTAGGCATGCATAATCATATCCACAAACCATTCATGAGGCATTATTAACTATTTACCAATCACTTAATCTTGCATCAGTTACTAACTCATCAATGAATCTCAATTCAATCTCTAGGAATACATGCTGTAAGCCACATCACAAGAGATAATAACATACGTGCATAAGAATAATCATATGGGCCCATAACGTCATTAGCCGACATAGGCCAATTCACATGACTATATACTACCTTAATAACAAGCCAATGCCTTTGGCTAAATCATAATATCACATACTCAACATTAAAACCCTATACATGCCATAGACTCAAAGCATTAGGATTTACTTACGCTGATAGTGTTAACTCGACAGTGTGATAATATCTCTGACAGCCTCCAACCCGAGCTAACTTGGCAATCCTAGGGAACATGGGAAAGAAAGGGAGGGTAAGCTTTATGCTTAGTAAGTTCATATGAAAACAATAAACAACTCATTAACATGTTTTATCAATGTTCCCAACATATTCTCAAGTTCATGGTAAGCTATCTTCTTGTACAACAATCAATAAAATATTTATATCTGGAGCTACGACACTCCAAATTAAGTTCCGTTAATTTTACTTAAAACTAGACTCATGTAATTTTCTACATAAAATTTCATGAATTTTTGGTTTATCCAATTAGTACAGTTTATTCCTGAAAGTTACCCCTGATTCACTATCTGCCAGTTTAAACCCTTCTTCACTAAAGTTCAATTATCTCATAGCACAGGACTTGAATAATGTTCTCGTCTATTTCTAGTGAAACTTGGCTCATTAGGGATTCTAATAAGATAAATCATGACTCATAACCATTTTTTTTAAAATTTATAATGATTTTCTCAAATCAGAATAGGGGATTTCAAAGTCATTCTGAATCTGTCCCACGCAACTTCAAATATCTCATCATAGGAAATTCTTTTGCTTACACGGTTTCTTTTATAAGAAACTAGACTCAATAAGATTTATTTTCATATTTTATTCAGCTTCTAACTCATTTTACACTATTTTTAGTGTATTTTCTAAGTTACACTACCGTAGTAACTCAAATCTGTCAAGGCTAAGTTACTCATTCATGATCATTGTTCACAAATTTAATACAACATCATTTCATCCATCATGGTAATAACACATATTTATGCATCATAGATCATCATATACCAAGGCATTCCTTTAGGCTTAGTGTACATACCTGCACAACTCGTAACATAACTCAAGTGCATACTCACCAATGACTAACCTCATTGGGACCATCATCAACTCTTTCCTCAGATTACCCGTTGAACACTTGGAATACTAATTGGATACTCGGAAAAACCTTTTCACATAAGTGCCTCAATTGTAGCTAAAGCTGCCTCATATCTCATGACGTTTAAATGCTCACTTTCGAGCTAGTCATCTAGACTCATAATTCCTAGTGACATGTCACTCGTATTCTTTTCTATTCCTAAGGTTCAAACGAGATTTTTCCTCGCCTATCAAGGCTTTGTCTTATCATATTTCTATTAATCACATATACATTAATATTTGTACTATTCATTCAATGATGACATTTAAATACATGTATAGCATGGTATTATTTACATACGAATTTACCTCGATACCACAAAGGTGAAAAAGACGTAATCATCCATAAAATGATTTTCCCTGTTGTAGGCCCAAATCGCATTTTTCAACATCTAAAACATCACATTTAGCTAATTAAAACAATGTACTAATTAAATTAGTCCATTGACACACTCCCTCTATTTTGCCAAAATTACCAAATTGCCCTTAGGCTCAAAACAAGATTTTTATTCAATTTCCATACTCCTTAAGCCTAGATAAACCATTTTCATAACTATGGCAACTCACAAAAATCATTACTACACACATTAACAACCCATTTTACAACTTTACATAATAACCTTTTTAAGGTATTTCCATGCAAATTTCCTTCACAAAAGTTGTTTATTAGGCAACTACAACTCATATTATTCCATAAAAACTCAACAATCAACACATATACATTCATGGAAAAACCCTAGACTCTTAATCATTTTGTAAAATAGTCCCCTCTTATGAAAGTTCATGCTTTAGGGGTTCCAAAAATGTAAAAATCATCAAGAAAGACATTAAAAACACTTACTTACTAGGGAAATATGTTACTGAAATTTTCCAGCTCTCAACCCCCCCATGTTGCTGCCATTTTCGGTGAAAGAGTAGAAGAAAATGAAAGAAAATGACAACTTTTTCTTTATTTTATTTTATTGCCAAAAAGTCATTTTAAATCCCATAAATCTTGGCTTTTTGACCAATCTTGTCTCCCTTGGCCAGCCATCACACTTTCAATGGCCTAATTTCACTTTAAAGACCCCCAATTTAAGATACAAAGCAATTTAACACCTTTAGGCATCAAAACACTACTTTTACCTTTTACGCGATTTAGTCCTTTTTGGAAATTAGACTAGAAATCGCTAAAATTAATATACCAAAATTAACATGCACTTATAAAATCACATTAAAACACATAAAATAATATCAAAATAATTTTCTTCGGCTCAAAATAGTGGTTCTGAAACTACTGTTTCGACTAGGCCAAAAATCAGGCTGTTAGAATAACACTTAACACAAGGACACATGCCCATGTGACTATTTCGACATGGTCGTGCTATTGGACTGTGTGGCTCACATGGCCTAAGCAATATAGGGACACACTCATGTCCTTCACCCGTGTGGAATTAATTCTAAGTTCACACCAACAATGGTTTTCACAGGGCCTGACACACGCACGTGTCCCTGGCCCGTGTCCTTCACACGGCCACGACACGTACGTGTCCTAGCTCGTGTGTAAAAACCTGGACATTCTATTTCTAACGTCATCAATTCTTAAGGATCACACGGCCAAGGCACACGCTCGTGTGCTAGGTTGTGTCCTTCACACGTCTGAGACACACGGCTGTGTCTCTGCCCGTGTGTTTACTACCATGCATACTGACTTAAAAATTTACGTGCAGAGGACACATGGCCAGACCACACGCCCATGGGGCAGACCGTGTGTCACACACAACCTAGACACATGTCCGTGTGTCTACTCATGTTGTAACACCCCTATCTCATAACCGTCGCCGGAATAGGTAATGGCATTACCAGACAGGCAGAACATTACAGATCAATACAGAATCACAGATATCACATAATATTAATGCATAAGCAAATCAACAATTCATCCCTTATGGAGGTCTCCAAGACCTAAGACATACTTTTAGAAAAGGTTGGGACTAAACCGAACACATTCAGAATTTTCAGAATTTAGAAATTTTTTTTTCAATTCCGTTGAGGTCACACGTCTGTGTGACCAGGCCGTGTGCCTTACACGGGCACTAGACACACCCATGTGATCCAGCCGTACCAAAACAGAGTATATATACTGACTTTTACATACGGCCAACAGACACGGCCGTGAGCCATGGCCATGTAATACTTAGCTGGCTACTGACTTAAGCCCACGCCCATGTGTCTTAACAATGTGATCTTAAGAGGTTACTACTTTGTACACACAGCCACAAGGCACGCCCGTGTTCCCTGACCGTGTGACACAATGCAGGCTTGGTTTAACCCAATTTGCCACCCCTTTTTGGGTCATTCCTACAAGCAATATTAAACAACATTTATACCAAACATTTCGGGCAATTCCATGCTCAAAACATGCTTCATTATAACTAAATCATAATCATTCAATAACCTATTCAAATCCATATCAAAACACGTTAAAATCTTATTACAACAACATGTTAAAATGCTCATTTCATAGCTCACTTATGACACTTTAAAACTCATGCTTAAACTTACCATTTCCTCAACTTGTCATATTTCAAAATGACCACCACATACAAGGCTATATAATCATTACAAGCATACACAATTTGGCATCACAATCCATTCACTGAGGGTATAACAGGAATTTGAGAAGGATTAACCGAGGGTGGAGGTTGTTGTACAGCCGGATTGGTTCAAATGTATTGGGTGAACCAATCATTCATCATCTGATAAACGGCTTGTTTAGCCTCACCATCACGACTACTCGTAGCCGGTCAAGAATCAACTTGCACCGTCCCTTGCGCAGGAGCAGGTGCATTGCTTTCTACATCGTCAGCTACAGCTCTATCGGGATCCATTTGCTATATAAAAGTACATTTCAATGTCAGGATTCATCACACTATCTAAGTTTCAGATATATGGCATGTATAGCTAGACTCACATACACTATGGTAGTCCTAGAACCGACTAAACCATAGCTCCGATACCAATAATATGTAGCACCCCAATCCCGTAACCGTCGCCTGAATAGGTAAGGGGCATTACCAGACAGACAGAACATTGCAGATCAATACAGAATCACATATATCACATAATATTAATGCATAAGCAAATCAACAATTCATCCCTGGAGGTCTCCAAGACCTAAGACATACTTTTAGAAAAGGTCGGGACTAAACCAAACACATTCAGAATTTTCAGAACTTAAATTTTTTTTTCAATTCCGTTGAGGTCACACACCCGTGTGACCAGGCTGTGTGCCTTACACGGGCACTAGACAAGCCAATGTGATCCAGCCGTGCCAAAACAGAGTATATATACTGACTGTTACACATGACCAACAGACATGGCCATGTGCCATGGCCGTGTAATACTTAGCAGGCTACTGAATTAAGCCCACAACCATATGACACACCCATGTGTCTTAACCGTGTGATCTTAAGAGGTTACTCTTTGCATACACGGCCACAAGGCATGCCCGTCTTCCCTGACCATGTGGCACAATGTAGGATTGGTTTAAGCCAATTTGCCACCCCTTTTTGGGTCATTCCTACAATCAATATTAAACAACATTTATACCAAAATTTTTAGGCAATTTCATGCTCAAAACATGTCAAAACATGTTAAAATCTTATTACAACAACATGCCAAAATGCTCATTTCATAGCTCACTTATGACACTTTAAAAATCATGCTTAAACTTACTATTTCCTCAACATGACATATTTCAAAATGACCACCACATACAAGGCCATATAACCATTACAAGCATACACAATTTGGCATCACAATCCATTTACCAAAACTATGCACAAACATATCATTTGCTAGCCAACTTTCATGGCATAACATATTTACATATCAAAGCTTAAATACATAAACATTCTAGCCTATACATGCCATACTTCAAAAATTCAAACTTTCAAAAGTACCAAAATGAGTTTGATAGTATGGTGACAATCCTCGACTATCCCTGAGCCTTCAATAGCTACGATAATAGTAAAATAGACAGAAATCACACAGAGTAAGCTACAAAGAGCTTAGTAAGCCAAATACAACTAGTCTAACTATTAAAGCATATAAATTAAAAGTCAATAGATAAAATTCATAGCCATTTCATAGATTAATTCATGAGCCTAACCATGCTCATTTGCTTGTATACATGTCATGTTTCATTTCCATGATTTCGTACATACCTTGCATTCATTATTTCACAGAAATAGAGTCTTTCATATTCAGAAATTTAGTACGATAAAAACGTACCTGTATAGATTATACATTTCATATTTTAATTCCCATATCTCGTACTCTATCATCAGATGATTCAGAAATGATACAGATACTCATACACGGGTACAATGCCGACGTCTCGAATATGGTCTTACATGTAATTTAGTATCGATGCCTCTATCCTAGAAAGAGTCTTACACGAAATTAAATATGATATTGATGTCCCAGACATGGTCTTACACGTAAATCTCAAATCGAGGCCTGTGTCCCAGACACGATCTTACACGATATTTCAGATCGATGTTAACGTTCCTTAGAAACATACAGAGCTTTTCAGATACTAACATATTATCGGAATTTACTCGGAATTCATTCATCAGGCTCTCACAGCCGTCCAATACAGATTATAACTAGTATATACAACATTGAATCGATTTAACAAGTAATTGAATTTTGACTTACCTCGTATGGATTTCGGACGGAAACGAGTCGGCTATTCAACTTTTTTGGACTTCCCTAGACCTAAGTCCGATTTTCTTTGTTCTTAATCTAATACAATTCACATTCAACCATTCAATCATTCATTTCAATCAAAATAATCCATAAACACATATTTAGGGCACTTTGCATTTTAGCCCTACATTTTTACATTTTGACAATTTAGTCCATTTTTCACAAAATCACAAATATGCAAAATTCACCAAGACTATAGTTTGGACGAATATACAGAGCTTCCATACAAGCCCAAATAACCTATTTAATTCATAAATTAGTCCTTCAAAACCTCATTTTCACAAATTTGCCCAAATAGTTATATTCCATAAAAAATTCAAGAACAAAGCATGATAATCTTACATATATCTTTCATAATCCATATAAAAACATTTCAAAATCATATAAACATCAATGACACATTTCATAATCTTCATCAGAAATAGAAATTCAGACATGGGTTTTGAAGAACACAAAGCATGTAATGACCCAAAATTTACGGGCACCAGAAAAGTGAGTTATAGAACCTTTGTCTTTGTGAAATAAATTCGAAAATAATTATTAGAAATATTTATGAGTTTAGTAGTGTGCCTAATTAGGTCTTAATTAGGTTAATTTAGCTTAATTTAGAGTAATTTGTAAAAAGAACTAAATTGAATAAGGGGTAAAAGTTTAATTCTAAAGTAATAGAAAATAAAAAGGATTAAAATGGCAATTAAACTATTTACAAAAGCTGAGGCGGCATATATGTATTAAAATCTAAAATTTTATTTAGGTTATATATAAATATTATATAAATATTATATATAATTATAAACCATCATTATGGTTTTATATTATTATTATTATTATTATTATTATTATTATTATTATTATTATTATTATTATTATTATTAGTATTGTTATTATTATTATTATTATTATTATTATTAAATGAAGTAAATAGTAGACAATTGTATGGTTTAATTAAATACATGTGTAATACTATGTATAATACAATTGTAATACAAGTATTATTTATTAAGTAGATATTTATTATTTATTATTAATAAGTAAAAGATATTTATTAGATAAATAATTAAAATAAGATTTTTATGGTATGAAAAACAAATTAGATAATGACATTTGTAATAATATAA
Organism: Gossypium longicalyx; assembly: GCA_025698465.1. Lineage (NCBI taxonomy): Eukaryota > Viridiplantae > Streptophyta > Magnoliopsida > Malvales > Malvaceae > Gossypium > Gossypium longicalyx. The sequence goes on along the minus strand of CM047007.1, from coordinate 44,041,336 downwards.
ATATGTACACTTGTAATAAAATAACTAATTTACTTAATATTAAAGTAAAAGATATTTGTTAATTAAATAATTAAATTATTAGATTTTTTTGTGTGAAAAATAAAATAAATGGTGACAAATGTATGGTATTGATGGTGTACACTTGTGTGTATATGATTAAATACTTAATAAATATTTAAAATAAATATATTATAATATATGTTAATTAAATAAACAAAGTAAATAAAAGAATAAAAGAATGAAATAAAAAGAAACAAAGAAAAGAAAGAAACAGAGACATTCAAGCAGAGCAAGAAGAAAAAGGGGAAAAAAAAAGGAAAAACTAAGAGTTTAAGGTTTAAAGCTTTGATTGGTAAGTCATTTAAGTCCTTTCTATTTAATTTTGATGTTTTAGAAGCTTTAAAACAAGGTTTTGATGAAATTAAGTTGATAGTTCAAGAGTTCACATGTTTTCAAATAGGGTTTATGTTGGACAAATTATGGAATTAGGGATTTAATTGAATGAATTCTAAGTTAGAATCGATTAAGGGATTAAATTGAAAACTAGGCTATAAGTTTTATGTTGTAGGGACTAAATTAAAGAAATTTTGAAATTAAGAAAATATGCTGGAAATTTTATAGTTAAATATGAGTTTAGACAAAATTTGAATAGAAAAAGAGAGTGAATTGGATTAAGAAAGTAAGTAAGTTTAGTTAGGATTAAATTGGGAATAAGGTAGGAATTGTTTAGAAATTTAATTATTTATTTTAATTAATGCTGTAAATAATAATGTAAATTACTATTATTTTCGTAGCTAACAAAGAACCTGAAGCATTGGCACGAAAAGGAAAGAAGAAAGTTATCGAGGAGTAATCGCAAAATTTGGGTTTGTATTACTATAATTCAAATTATTTATTTATTCATTAAATGTTTAATATAATTTATGTATATGGTAAGTAAATTATAAGGTAAGTATATTTATTGAATTGTATAAAAATTTAATTGAATGATGAATATGTATTGAAATTGAATTGCTTATGGATTGAAATGAAAAATTGTATTGAATTGAGTTGAAACTAAAATTGAAAAGTGATATGGAATACCCTATTAACTAGTCGGGCTGAGTCGGATATAATTGGCATGCCATAGGATTCGGAAGAGTACGGGAATTGTCGGCTTTACTGATCAGGCACTTTATGTGTCGTATTTTAGGCACCTCGTGTGTCGTTTTAGGCACTTTATGTGTCGTATTCTGATCAGGTACTATGTACCGTTTTAGGCACAATGTGTTACGCACCGGTGTGTGCAGGTTGGAATCCGTGTATCCGTCAAAGTCCAAGATTCATTAATAGGGTGAACATGTAAAATGAGAAATTTAAAATAAATTGATTGATTATATTATTGAAATATTGAAAGAAATGAGAAAGTTGAATTATGAATTGAAATGAAGATTGAGAATGAAAGGCATGAATTTAATATTCATGTAGTAATTGAAATTGTTACATGTGATATATGATGGAAATTGAAGAATAGTTAAAAATTGTATTGTTATTATTAATGAATGAAGTTTAAGAATGAACTGATATTTGAGAAATTGGATAGTTGCATGTTCGGTAATTATAATTCTTTATTGCTATTATAATTTGAATTATGGTAATACCACTGAGTATATTCATACTCAGCGTATGGTTGTTTCCGTGCACATGTTAGTAGAAGTCAAGTGTCCCGGCTCAGCATCCAGAACATTCCTGACTCCAACATAAACTTGGTGATGAACTTTTCTTTTGGGTAAAAGTGGCATGTACATAGGTGTTGTGTGATCACTTAAATATGTATATTATTTGGGTTGTGAAGGATGAATTATAAGGTTTAAATGGTTAAATGAAATGGTAAGAAAGGTATATGATATTTTGACACATGAACATTTAAGTTGATAAATGAATGAAGTTTTCAATCAAATTTTGAATGATGCTATGATAATTATTTAAGTTAAAATTATTTTAATGATATAAATATCAGTTAGGTGAATTTGAAACTTTGGTATTAGTTGTTTTGGTTTGAAATTTGCAGGGGGTTTTAAGTAAAAATAAGCAGAAATACTGCCGAAATTTTTATAAAAAAAAATTAAAATTACGAATTTTTTTTTTTGAAATGCTCGAACAAGTCCCGTTCTACTTTTAATACGTGTTTTGGACTTTGAGAGTCCAACATAGGGACTTAATTATTTGTTTTACTATGAATGTTATATTAATTGTGAATTATTCGTAAGCTGTCTGATATGTCCGGTAATGCTTCGTAACTCTGTTCCGGCGACGGTTTAGGGTTAGGGGGTGTTACAAAGCAATGATCACAGAAACGTAGAAATTATAAAAAATAGACAAAAATTCATACCTTAATCAAGGATTAAGCTAGTCGAAACCTAAAATGGCTTTCTTTTTTTTATTTTCTTTGATCTTTAGTTATAATATGTTTTTATGAACACATGCATGCAATTTGTTTTCTTTAATTCATGTTAGAGCATGAATTACCATTGTATCCCTCATTAATAAACATATCAATTACATAAAACAAGGTCATTTATGACCACTCATAAATTCCATGGAGTAATTGCCACATAAGGCCATAATAATCCAAAGCCATGCCAATTAAACACATTGAATATATGGCATGCAAATTTTATCATTTACGCGATTAAATCCTTTTTCATAATTAAGCATAGAAACAGACAATTTAAATCACAGAAACTTCGCAGATATAAATTCACATATCACAGACACATAAAATAATATTAAAATATTTTTTAGACTCGGATTTGTGGTTCGAAACCACTATTCCAACTAGGGTCCAAACCAGACTGTTACAATTCTCCCCCTTAAGGATTTTGGTCCCCGAAAATCTTACCGTGAAGCAGATTCGGATATTGTTGTCTCATAGCATCTTCAGACTCCCACGTGGCCTCTTCAACACCATGTCGATGCCACATCACTTTAACTAATGGAATTTTCTTGTTTCGTAACTCTTTAACCTCACGAGCTAAAATACGGATCGATTTTTCTTCATAAGTCATATCAGATTGGATTTCAATATTAGACGAGGAAATTATATGCGAAGGATCGGATATGTATCGTCGAAGCATCGATACATGAATCACATTGTGAATATTTTCTAACTGTGGTGGTAATGACAATCTATATGCTACCGACCCAATATTCTCGATAATCTCATACGATCCGATGAACCTCAGATTCAACTTGCCCTTTTTACCAAATCGAAATAGTTTCTTCCACGGAGATACTTTCAGAAACACTTTATCACCGATCTCAAATTTGATATCTTTTCGTTTTAAATCCGCATAAGATTTTTGACGATCAGAGGCAACTTTCAGACTATCTCGAATCACTTTCACTTTCTATTCTGTTTCTTTTATCAGATCAATACCGTAAATCTTATTCTCACTGAGCTCAGACCAATACAAAGGTGTGCGACATTTGCAACCATAAAAAGCTTCGTATGGTGCCATTTTAATGCTCAAGTGAAAACTGTTATTATAAGCGGATTCAATCAAAGGTAGATAGTGTTCCCACGTACCTTCAAACTCAAGAATGCAACATCTCAACATATCCTCGAGTATCTGAATAATCCGTTCAGATTGACCATCTGTTTACGGATGAAAAGCAGTGCGAAAATGCAATTTAGTACCCAAAGCATCTTGTAACTTCTTCCAAAATCGTGATGTAAATCTCGGGTCTCTATCTGACACTATCGACAATGGCACACCATGCAATTTCACGATATCAGAAATGCATAACTCAGCTAATTTATCAAATGAATAATCAGATCGAATCGGAATAAAATGAGTTGATTTCATCAAACGATCAACTACAATCCAAATTGCGTCTTTTTTTTCTCGAAGACAGGGGCAAACCCGAAACAAAATCCATGGTCACTCAGTCTTATTTCCACTTCGGAATCATAATCGGTTGTAGTAACCCAGATGACACTTGATGTTCAGCTTTAACTTGTTGATAGATTAAAAATTAAGAAACAAAATCAGAGATATGTTTTTTCATTCCGGACCACCAATAATGCTGCTTCTGATCATTATACATTTTAGTACTACCCGGATGTACAGATAAACAATTACTGTGAGCTTCACTCAAAATCTTCTGAATTAATTCTGGATTTCTAGGAACACAAAGTCTATTTCTGTATCTCAAACAATCATCAACATCAACTCAGAATTCAGAATCACACTGAGCTCGTTTTGCTATTAATTCATTATCAACCTTCTGAGCTTCGATAATCTGTTGTAAGAAAAAGGTCTCGCTTTTAATTCAGCTAAAACTGAACCATCATCAGACAGAACCAAATGAGCATTCACTGCACGCAAATCAAACAACGATTGTAACACCCCCGTACCTGAGAGCCTCGTCGGAGTCGAGCACGAGGTGTTAACGGGCTTAATTCATTAATTAAACAACTCAAAAAATTTATTTTAGAAATTCCAGACAAGCTGGCTAACTGCGTCACAGTCGCTTAAAAATTCATATCTCGAGTTTCGAAACTCAAAATTAAGATCCGTAAATTTTTATTGAAACTAGACTCATATATCTATCTAATATTATTTTTATATAATTTTTTGTCAAGCCAATTAGTACAGTTTATTAGTTAAAGTTTACCCTATTTCTGCATTTGACTGCTTTGACATCTGTTCACTACGAACCACTTTTCTCTTTGTACAGAACTCAAAAGACTATTCTGTTTATACATTAAAACTAGACTCAATAAGGAATATGTACATATAAAGCATAACTTCTAATTATTTTTATACAATTTTTGGTGAATTTCCAAAGTCAGAACAGGGGATCCAAAAATCGCTCTGGCCTTGTTTCAGAAAAATTTAAACATCTCATAGAATATCATTTATATACATGTTTTGTTCCATCCATATGAAAATAGACTCATTAAGCTTCGATTATATAACTTATTCATCATTAAGTCCATTTATACTATTTTTAGTGATTTTTTAAATTCACATCATTGCCGCAGCAATATTCTGTTTAATAGCAAATTTTACTTTACTATAAATTTTCATGGACTAAATAGCATTTTAAACATACATGGTATCAAATATGATTTAGATTGGCCATTCCAGTGGCTAATCATTCACAAAACTCTTTTCTTGCGAAAGCATAATCATATCATAAGATCATTTACACAAAGTGAGTATTTTGCCATACATGCCACATTCAAGATACACAAGCCATTTGACCAATTTAGGCCTTCGGATAGTGTGAACGAGCCTTCGACCTATCCCAATTCTCAAGCCGGCTTGTCAAAACTATAATGAATGAAAAGGAGGGAGTAAGCATAAATGCTTAGTAAGTTCACATGCAAATAACAAGTAACATGATCATGCAATCCAACATAAACATCATTAAGACACTCATGTCATAAGAATACTTACTATCTTACCACAATTTTGTCTTACCAAATTCTCAACCAAAGATTAAACTCATACCTGTCCATTTTCACTTCTTCAACACATTCATCGTCAATCACTTTCGTTTTAAGTACTCTCCTTATTCTCTTAGGATTCTCCCGTTGAACACATCGAAATATAATTTCGGATACACGGATAGTGTGCACGTAAGTGCTATACTCATAGCTAAACAAGCTCAATAGCTTTTGAAATCTATGTAGCCAAGCTACCATGTAACCCGCCCATAAACGAACTCGGACTCAACTCAACGAGCTCGGGCGTTCGCATCCATAAGTGAACTCGGACTCAACTCAATGAGCTCGGATGCCTAGTTACATCTCACGAACTCAGACTCAACTCAACGAGTTCGGAACTCAACCATCCTAGTGACATGTCACTTGTACCCTAATCTATTCCCAAGGTTCAAACAGGATTCGTCTCAATTACACATTTTGATCGCCTTTTTCGAAATGTAGAAACCGATACTTGCTAGCATCTCATACTTATCAAGTTGTTCACATAATTTGCATATTACAAAATAATAATTCACAAAACATAATATTTCATGATAATAAGTATCATATCATATAAATAATATTAAATCACTTAAAATAAAAATTATGTTACCTTATTTACACATGAACTTACCTCGATACAAAATATTAGCAATCGAGCCTATTCCTCGTAAACTTTATTTTTCCCTCGATCACGACTTGAATCTTGTTTCTCTTGATCTATAATACCAAATTAGTTTATTTAATACATACATTCATCAAAACAGCCCTTAGTACGAACTTTGGCAAAATTACCATTTTGCCCCTAAACTTTCACATATTTACACTTTTGCCCCAAGGCTCGTAAATTAAACCTCATCCTATTTTCTTATGTTTTATGACATGATGATCATTTTTCCCTTCTATAGAAACATCAAATTCACACTCTAACATGTACTTATGAATATTAGGTATTTTTACCGATTAAGCCCTTTTACTTGTTTTCACTTAAAACCGAGTAGCACAAGTTGTCTAGCATAATTTAAAACCTCATATTCTATCATAAAACACCAAAATACACAAATTTCACCTATGGGTATTTTTCCAAGTATGAACCCTAGGTTAAATTATTGCTAGCATAAGCTAAATAGAGCTACCGGGATTCCAAAAACATTAAAATCATTAAAAACGGGGCTTGGAATCACTTACTATGGAGCTTGGAAGCTTGAAAAAAACCCTAGCTATGGAGAAACCTTTAATTTTTGTCCTAATGAAGAAGATGGACATATTTTGCCATCTTTTTCCTTTTTTTAATCTTTTAATTACCAAATGACCAAAATACCCTTAATACATTTCTTTGAAAATTTTCATGTACAAGCCCATTTTTGTCCAAAATTTTAGAAATTGGTCAAATTTCTATTTAAGACCTCCTCATTAATATTCCAAAGTAATTTCATACTAAAAACTTCTAGAATGCAAGTTTTGCAAATTATTCGATTTAGTCCCTAATTTCAACTTAAGCACTTTATGCATAGAATTTCGTCACGAAATTTTCACACAATCATGCAATCATATCATAAACCTCAAATTAATTATAAAATAATTATTTCTATCTCGGATTTGTGGTCACGAAACCACTATTTTGATTAGGCCCTAATTCGGGATATTACATTTCTGACTTAAGGCATCGGCAACAACATTTACTTTTCCCGGATGATAATCAATCACAAGTTCGTAGTCTTTTAGCAGTTCTAACCATCTTCTCTGTCACAGATTCAAATCTTTTTGCGTCATTAAATGCTTCAGAATTTTATGATAAAAAAACAAGTGACATTTCTCACCAAACATATAGTGATGCCAGATTTTCAAAGCAAACACAATAGCAGCTAATTCCAGATCATGGGTCGGGTAATTCTTTTCGTGTGATTTTAATTGTCTCGAGGCATAAGCTATAACCTTGCCTTCTTGCATCAGAACACAACCTAGTCCGTTCAACGAAGCATTACTGTAAACAACGAATTCTTTACCTGATTCAGGTTGCACAAGTACCAGAGCTTCAGTTAACAAAGCTTTTAACCGATCAAAACTGTTCTGACACTTTTCAGACCACTAAAACTTCACATCTTTCTAGAGCAATTTTGTCAATGGAGTCGCAATCATTGAAAAACCTTTTACGAATCGTCTGTAGTAACCAACAAGTCCTAGAAAAATACAGACTTCAAAAACATTTCTCGGAGGCTTCCAATCTAGAATAGCAGAAATTTCGTTCGGATTAACTTGAATACCCGATGCTGACACAATGTGTCCTAGAAAACCAACTTCTCGCAATCAGGACTCACATTTACAGAACTTTCCGTACAACTGTTTATCTCGCAGAGTCTGTAGCACTATTCCCAAATGCTCGGCATGTTCAGATTCATCACGTGAATAAATCAATATATCATCAATGAATACCACAACAAATTGATCTAAATACGGTCTGAAAATTCTATTCATCAAATCTGTAAAGATAGCAGGTGCATTAGTCAATCTGAAAGGCATAACTAAAAATTCATAGTGGCCGTACCTTGTTCTGAAAGCAGTCTTCGGAATATCTGAGTCTTTTACTCACAGCTGATAATAGCCTAATCTCAAATCTATTTTTGAAAACACAGTAGCACCTTCCAACTGATCGAATAAGTCATCAATTCTAGGCAGAGAATATTTGTTCTTTATAGTCACTTTGTTAAGCTGACAGTAATCAATACACATTCTCATTATGCCATCTTTCTTTTTCACAAACAGAACAAGAGCACCCCATGGTGAAAAGCTCGGTCTAGCAAATCCTCGATCAGTCAATTCTTGCAACTGAGATTTTAATTCCTTTAACTCAGTCAGAGCCATTCTATACGAAGCTATCAAAATCGGAGTAGTACCAGGCACTAATTCAATGCCAAAATCGACTTCTCAAATTAGAGGCAAACCCGGTAGTTCTTCAGGAAACACATCAGAGAATTCAAAGACAATAGGTAGTAATTCAACTTTCTTATCATTCACTTTCGAGTCTAACACATAAGCTAAGTAGGCTTCACAGCCTTTCTTCACATATTTTCGTGCTTTCATTGCAGATATCACAGTTGGTAGTCCATTCAGACCACTAGACTAAATTCGAATTATCTCATCATTCTTACATCTTAAATCAATGACTTTTCGTTTGCAATTCACAATAGCATCGTGCAAAGTTAACCAATCCATTTCTAGGATTATATCAAATTCGTCGAAAGGAAAAAGCATCAGATCAGCAGAAAAATAGATATCTCGAATCAATAACAAGCAATTCTTGCAGACTTTATCGACCAAGACACTTTTGCCTAAGGGGTTCAATACTCTAATTACGAATTTAGTAGATTCTACAGGCAAAGTCTTACTGTGCACTAAATTCATACAGATATAAGATTGTGTTGATCCAGGGTCTATCAATGCAATCACAAAAGTATCATAAAGAGTAAAAGTACCAGTAATCACGTCTGGAGACGAGGCTGCCTCACGAGCTCGGATAGCATAAGCTCTGGCAGGTGCTCTGGCCTTAGATCTAACAACAGTATCCCTAGTAGCTCTTTGACCACCACTTGCATTTCCCATATTTCTGGATGGCCTACCTCTAGCTGAGGTGTTTCTCGGTCTCAGATTCTGTACATTCTCTTGCTTAGCAGGTTCAAAACAATCTCTTACAAAATGGTCCAGAGATCCACATTGAAAATAGGCTCGGTCATTCAATCTATAATTTCCTAGATGTCTTTTACCACAGTATTTACATTCAGGTTTCTTAGATCGGGCATTCTTGATACTTGCAACAGAAGTAGCAGGAGCTATGTAATTTGAATGCGATCTAGCTCGATCTCGATTTGAATGTCGTACCGTAGCCTTTGAACGACTATGATCATTTCGGAATTTCTTTGACACAGACTAAAATGATCTACTCGAAGATCTCTTTCTAACATCTCTAGCTTCAGAATCAGCTTTTCTTTTCTCTTTACTTAATTTTTCATCTTTACAAGCTCGCTCAACGAGCACTACCATTTCTTTAATCTCTAAAATCCCAACTAACAGACGTATATCTTCGTTTAGTCCATCTTCAAACCTTTTGCACATTAATGCTTCATTTGATACACATTCCTGAGCATACTGGCTCAATCTCACAAATTCACGTTCGTATTTAGTAACAGACATACGACCTTGTTTAAGCTCGAGAAACTCTTTACGTTTCTGATCGATGAATCTCTGACTATTGTATTTCTTCTGAAATTCAACTTGAAAGAAATCCCAGGTAACCCGTTCACTCAGAAACACAGATATTAAAGTTTTCCACCAATGGTACGTCGTATCTCTCAGAAGTGAAACGGCACATTTTACACATTCCTCGGGATTCAGAGACATTTCATCAAACACTCGTATTGTATTCTCTAACCAGAATTCGACTCATACAACATCATCATTCGTTGTAGCTCGGAACTCTTCAGCCCCATAATTTCTAATCTTATCAACCGGTGGTCTACTTAACTGAACCGGATTCACTGAGGGCATAACAGGAATTTGAGAAGGATTAACCGGGGGTGGAGGTTGTTGTATAGCCGGATTGGTTCTAATGTATTGGGTGAACCAATCATTCATCATCTGATAAAAGGCTTGTTTAGCCTCACCATCATGGCTACTCGTAGCTGGTCGAGAATCAACTTGCACCGTCCCTTGCGCGAGAGCAGGTGCATTGCTTTCTACATCGTCAGCTACAGCTCTATCGGGATCCATTTGCTATATAAAAGCACATTTCAATGTCAGGATTCATCACACTATCAAAGTTTCAAATATATGGCATGTATAGCTAGACTCACATACACTATGGTAGTCCTAGAATCGACTAAACCATAGCTCCGATACCAACAATATGTAACACCTCAATCCCGTAACCGTCGCCGGAATAGGTAAGGGGCATTACCAGACAGACAGAACATAACAGATCAATATAGAATCACAGATATTACATAATATTAATGCATAAGCAAATCAAGAATTCATCCCTTATGGAGGTCTCCAAGACCTAAGACATACTTTTAGAAAAGGTCGGGACTAAACCAAACACATTCAGAATTTTCAGAACTTAATTTTTTTTTTCAATTCCGTTGAGGTCACACACCCGTGTGACCAGGCCGTGTGCCTTACACGGGCACTAGACATGCCAATGTGATCCAGCCGTGCCAAAATAGGGTATATATACTGACTTTTACACACAACCAACAGACATGGCCATGTGCCATGACCGTGTAATACTTAGCAGGCTACTGAATTAAGCCCACAGCCATATGACACACCCATGTGTCTTAACCGTGTGAACTTAAGAGGTTACTCTTTGCATACACGGCCACAAGGCACACCCGTCTTCCCTGACCGTGTGGCACAATGTAGGCTTGGTTTAAGCCAATTTGCCACCCCTTTTTGGGTCATTCCTACAAGTAATATTAAACAACATTTATACCAAACTTTTCAGGCAATTCCATGTTCAAAACATGCTTCATTATAACTAAATCATCATCATTCAATAACCTATTCAAATCCATATCAAAACACGTTAAAATCTTATTACAACAGCATGCCAAAATGCTCATTTCATAGCTCACTTATGACACTTTAAAACTCATGCTTAAACTTACCATTTCCTCAACATGACATATTTCAAAATGACCACCACATATAAGGCTATATAACCATTACAAGCATACACAATTTGGAATCACAATCCATTTACCAAAACTATGCACAAACATATCATTTGCTAGCCAACTTTCATGGCATAATATATTTAGATATCAAAGCTTAAATACAAAAACATTCTAGCCTATACATGCCATACTTCAAAAATTTACACTTTCAAAAGTACCAAAATGAGTTTGATAGTATGGTGACAATCCTCGACTATCCCTGAGCCTTCAGTAGCTACGATAATAGTAAAATAGACAGAAATCACACAGAGTAAGCTACAAAGAGCTTAGTAAGCCAAATACAACTAGTCTAACTATTAAAGCATATAAAGTAAAAGTCAATAGTAAAAATTCATAACCATTTCACAGAATAATTCATGAGCCTAACCATGCTCATTTGCTTGTATACATGTCATGTTTCATTTCCATGATTTCGTACATACCTCGCATTCATTATTTCATAGAAACAGAGTCTTTCATATTAAAAAATTTAGTACGATACAAACGTACCTGTATAGATTATACATTTTATATTTTCATTCCCATATCTCGTATTCTATCATCAGACGGTTCAGAAACGATACAGATACTCATAAACGGGTACAATGTCGACGTCCCGGACTTGGTTTACATGTAATTCAGTATCGATGCCTCTATCTCAGACAGGGTCTTACACGAAATTAAATACGATGCCGATGTCCCAGACATGGTCTTACACATAAATCTCAAATCGAGGCCTGTGTCCCAGACACGGTCTTACACGATATCTCAGATCGATGTCAATGTTCCTTTAGAAACATACAGAGCTTTTCAGATACTAACAAATTATCGGAATTTACACAAAATTCATTCATCAGGTTCTCATAGCCGTCCAATACAGATTATAACTAGTATATACAACATTCAATCGATTTAACACGTAATTGAATTTTGACTTACCTCGTATGGATTTCAGACGGAAACGAGTCGACTATTCAACTATTTTGGACTTCCCTCGATCTAAGTCCAATTTTCTTTATTTTTAATCTAATACAATTCAAATTCAACCATTCAATCATTCATTTCATTCAAAATAATCCATGAACACATATTTAGGGCACTTTGCATTTTAGCCCTTACATTTTCACACTTTGACAATTTAGTCAATTTTTCACAAAATCACAAATATGCAAAATTCACCAAGACTATAGTGTGGCCGAATATACATAGCTTCCATACAAGCCCAAATAATATATTTAATTCACATAGTCCTTCAAAACCTCATTTTCACAAATTTTCTGAAATAGTTATATTCCATCAAAAATTCTAGAACAAAGCATTATAATCTTACATATATCTTTCATAATCCATATAAAAACATTACAAAACTCATATAATCATCAATGGAACATTTTATAATCTTCAACAGAAACAAAAATTCAGACATGGGTTTTGAAGAACACGAAGCAACGATCACAGAAACGTAGAAATTATCAAAAACAGACGAAAATTCATACCTTAATCAATGATTAAGCTAGCTGAAACCTAAAATGGCTTTCTTCTTTTTATTTTCTTTGATCTTCGTTTATAATATGTTTTTATGAACACATGCATGCAATTTGTTTTCTTTAATTCATGTTAAACCATGAATTCCCATTGTATCCCTCATTAATAAACATATCAATTACATAAAACAAAGTCATTTATGACCACTCATAAATTCCATGGAGTAATTGCCACATAAGGCCATAATAATCCATAGCCATGCCAATTAAACACATTGAATATATGGCATGCAAATTTTATCATTTACGCGATTAAATCCTTGTTCATAATTAAGCATAGAAACAGACAATTTAAATCACAGAAACTTCGCAGATATAAATTCACATATCACAGACACAAAAAATAATATTAAAATATTTTTTAGACTCGAATTTGTGGTCTCGAAACCACTATTCCAACTAGGGTCTAAACCAGACTGTTATAATTCTCCCCCCTTAGGAATTTTCATCCCCGAAAATCTTACCGTTAAATAGATTCAGATATTTTTGTCTCATAACATCTTCAGACTCCCACGTGGCCTCTTCAACACCGTGTCGATGCCACATCACTTTAACTAATGGAATTTTCTTGTTTCGCAACTCTTTAACCTCACGAGCTAAAATACGGAACGATTTTTCTTCATAAGTCATATCAGATTGGATTTCAATATTAGACGAGGAAATTATATGCGAAGGATCGGATATGTATCGTTGAAGCATCGATACATGAAACACATTGTGAATATTTTCTAACTCTGGTGGTAATGACAATCTATATGCTACAGGCCCAATACGCTCGATAATCTCATACGGTTCGATGAACCTCGAACTCAACTTGCCCTTTTTACCAAATCGAAACAGTTTCTTCCATGGAGATACTTTCAGAAAAACTTTATCACCGATCTCGAATTTGATATCTTTTCGTTTTAAATCTGCATAAGATTTTTGACGATCAGAGGTAGCTTTCAGACTATCTCGAATTACTTTCACTTTCTGTTCTGTTTCTTTTATCAGATCAATACCATAAATCTTATTCTCACTGAGCTCAGACCAATACAAAGGTGTACGACATTTGCGACCATATAAAGCTTCGTATGGTGCCATTTTAATGCTCGACTGAACACTGTTATTATAAGTGAATTCAATCAAAGGTAGATATTGTTCCCACGTACCTTCAAACTCAAGAATGCAACATCTCAACAAATCCTCGAGTATTTGAATAATCCGTTCAGATTGACCATCTATTTGCGGATGAAAAGCAGTGCTAAAATGCAGTTTAGTACCCAAAGCATCTTGCAACTTCTTCCAAAATCGTGATGTAAATCTCGGGTCTCTATCTGACACTATTGACAATGGCACTCCATGCAATTTCACGATATCAGAAATGTATAACTCAACTAATTTATCAAACAAATAATCAGATCGAATCGAAATAAAATGAGTTGATTTCATCAAACGATCAACTACAACCCAAATTGCATCTTTTTTCTCTCGGAGATAGGGGCAAACCCGAAACAAAATCCATGGTCACTCGGTCCCATTTCCACTCCAGAATCATAATCAGTTGTAGTAGCCGAGATGGCACCTGATGTTCACCTCTAACTTACTGACAGACTAAACATTTAGAAACAAAATCAGAGATATCTTTTTTCATTCCGGACCACCAATAATGTTGCTTCAGATCATTATACATTTTAGTACTACCCGGATCTACAAATAAACAATTACTGTGAGCTTCACTCAAAATCGTCCGAATTAATTCCGGATTTCTCAGAACACAAAGTCTATTTCTGTATCTCAAACAATCATCAACATCAACTCAGAATTCAGAATCACACTGAGCTCGTTTTTCTATTAATTCATTATCAACCTTCTGAGCTTTGATAATCTGTTGTGAGAATAATGTCTCACTTTTAATTCAGCTAAAACTGAACCATCATCAGACAGAACCAAATAAGCTTTCATTGCACGGAAAGCAAACAATGATTTCTGACTTAAGGTATCGGCAACAACATTTGCTTTTCCCGGATGATAATCAATCACAAGTTCGTAGTCTTTTTGCAGTACTAACCATCTTCTCTGTCGCAGATTCAAATCATTTTGCGTCATTAAATACTTCAGACTTTTATGATAAAAAAACACGTGACATTTCTCACCAAACAGATAGTGATGCTAGATTTTCAGAGCAAACACAATAGCAGCTAATTCTAGATCATAGGTCGGGTAATTCTTTTCATGCGGTTTTAGTTGTCTCGAGGCATAAGCTATAACCTTACCTTCTTGCATCAGAACACAACCTAGTCCGTTCATCACTGTAAACAAAAAATTCTTTACCTGATTCAGGTTGCACAAGTACCAGAACTTCAGTTAACAGAGCTTTTAACCGATCAAAACTTCACATCTTTCTGGAGAAATTTTGTCAACGGAGTCGCAATCATTGAAAAACCTTTTACGAATCGTCTGTAGTAACCAGTAAGTCCTAGAAAAATACGGACTTCAAAAACATTTCTTGGAGGCTTCCAATCTAGAATAGCAGAAATTTTGTTTGGATTAACTCGAATACCCGATGCTGACACAATGTGTCCCAGAAAACCAACTTCTCGCAACCAGGACTCACATTTACTGAACTTTGCATACAACTGTTTATCTCGCAGAGTCTGTAGCACTATTCCCAAATGCTCGGCATGTTCAGATTCATCACGTGAATAAATCAATATATCATCAATGAATACCACAACAAATTGATCTAAATACGGTCTGAAAATTCTATTAATCAAATCTGTAAAGATAGCAGGTGCATTAGTCAATCCGAAAGGCATAACTAAAAATTCATAATGGCCGTACCTTGTTCTGAAAGCAGTCTTCGGAATATCTGAGTCTTTTACTCGTAGCTGATAATAGCCTGATCTCAAATCTATTTTTGAAAACACAGTAGCACCTTCCAACTGATCGAATAAGTCATCAATTCTAGGCAGAGGATATTTGTTCTTTATAGTCACTTTGTTAAGCTGACGGTAATCAATACACATTCTCATTATGCCATCTTTCTTTTTCACAAACAGAACAAGAGCACTCCACGGTGAAAACCTCGGTCTAGCAAATCCTCGATCAGTCAATTCTTGCAACTGAGATTTTAATTCCTTTAACTCGGTTGGAGCCATTCTATACGAAGCTATCAAAATCGGAGTAGTACCAGGCACTAATTCAATGCCAAACTCGACTTCTCGAATCAGAGGCAAACCCGATAGTTCTTCAAGAAACACATCAGAGAATTCATAGACAATAGACACTGATTCAACTTTCTTATCATTCACTTTCGAGTCTAACACATAAGCTAAGTAGGCTTCACAGCCTTTGTTCACATATTTCCGTGCTTTCATTGCAGATATCACAGTTGGTAGTCCATTCAGATCATTAGACTCAATTCAAATTATCTCATCATTCTTACACCTTAAATCAATGACTTTTCGTTTGCAATTCACAATAGCATCGTGCAAAGTTAACCAATCCATTCCCAGGATTATATCAAATTTGTCAAAAGGAGAAAACATCAGATTGGTAGGAAAACAGATATCTCAAATCAATAACGGGCAATTCTTGCAGGCTTTATCAACCAAGACACTTTTGCCTAAGGGGTTCGATACTCTAATTACGAATTCAGTAGACTCTACAGGCAAAGTCTTACTGTGCACTAAATTCATACAGATATAAGATTGTGTTGATCTAGGGTCTATCAATGCAATCACAGAAGTATCATAAAGAGTAAAAGTACCAGTAATTATGTCTGGAGACGAGGCTTCCTCACGAGCTCAGATAGCATAGGCTCTGGCAGATGCTCTGGCCTCAAATCTAACATTAGTATCCCTAGTAGCTTTTTGACCATCACTTGCATTTCTCGTATTTCTAGAAGGTCTACCTCTAGCTGAGGTGTTGCTCAGTCTCGGATTCTGTACATTATCTTGCTTAGCAGGTTTAGAACAATCTCTTACAAAATGGGCCAGAGATCCACATCGAAAATAGGCTCGGCCATTCAATCTACAATTTCCCGGATGTCTTTTACCACAATATTTACATTCAGGTTTCTCAGATCGGACATTCCCGACACTTGCAACAGATGTAGTAAGAGCTCTGAAATTCAAATGCGATCTAGCTTGATCTCAATTTGAATGTCCTGCCCCAGCCTTTAAACGACTATGATCATCTCAGAATTTCTTTGACACAGACTGAAATGATCTACTCGAAGATATCTTTCTAACATCTCTAGCTTCAGCATCAGCTTTTCTTTTCTCTTTACTTAATTTTTCAGCTTTGCAAGCTCGCTCAACGAGCACTACCATTTCTCTAATCTCCAAAATCCCAACTAACAGATGGATATATTCCTTTAGTCCATCTTCAAACCTTTTGTACATTAATTCTTCATTTGATACACATTCCTGAGCATACTGGCTCAATCTCACAAATTCACGTTCATATTCAGTAACAGACATACAACCTTGTTTAAGCTCGAGAAACTCTTTACGTTTCTGATCGATGAATCTCTAACTAATGCATTTCTTCTGAAATTCAACTTGAAAGAAATCTCAGGTAACCGTTCACTCGGAACCACACATATTAAAGTTTTCCACCAATGGTACGTCGTATCTCTCAGAAGTGAAACGACACATTTTACACATTCTTCGAGATTCAGAGACATTTCATCAAACACTCGTATTGTACTCTCTAACCAGAATTTGGCTCTTTTAGCATCATCATTCGGTGTAGCTCGGAACTCTTCAGCCCCATACTTTCTAATCTTATCAACTGGTGGTCTACTTAACTGAACCGGATTCACTGAGGGCATAACAGGATTTGTTGTACAGCCGGATTGGTTCTAATGAATTGGGTGAACCAATCATCCATCATCTGATAAAAGGCTTGTTTAGCCTCACCATCACGGCTACTCGTAGCCGGTCGATAATCATCTTGCACCGTCCCTTGCACGGGAGCAGGTGCATTGCTTTCTACATCGTCAGCTACAGCTCTATCGGGATCCATTTACTATATAAAAGCACATTTCAATGTCAAGATTCATCACACTATCGCAGTTTTAGATATATGACATGTATAGCTAGACTCACATACAATATGGTAGTCTTAGAACCGACTAAACCATAGCTCTGATACCAATAAAATGTAACACCCCTATCCCGTATGCATGTCATGTTTCATTTCCATGATTTCGTACATACCTCGCATTCATTATTTCACAGAAACAGAGTCTTTCATATTTAGAAATTTAGTACGATGAAAACGTACCTGTATAGATTATACATTTCATATTTTCATTCTTATATCTTGTACTCTATCATCAGACGGTTCAGAAACGATATAGATACTCATAAGCAGGTACAATGCCGACGTCCCGGACGTTGTCTTTCATGTAATTCAGTATCGATGCCTCTATCCCAGACAGGGTCTTACACGAAATTAAATACGATGTCGATTTCCCAGACATGGTCTTACACGTAAATCTCAAATCGAGGCTTGTGTCCTAGTCATAGTCTTACACGATATCTCAGATCGATGTCAACGTTCCTTTAGAAACATACAGAGCTTTTCAAATACTAACATATTATCGAAATTTACTCGGAATTCATTCATTAGGCTCTCACAGCCGTCCAATATAGATTATAACTAGTATATACAACATTCAATCGATTTATCACGTAATTGAATTTTGACTTACCTCGTACGGATTTCGGACGGAAACGAGTCGACTATTCAACTATTTTGGACTTCCCTCGATCTAAGTCTGATTTTTTTTGTTCTTAATCTAATACAATTCAAATTAAACCATTCAATCATTCATTTCATTCAAAATAATCCATGAACACATATTTAGGGCACTTTGCATTTTAGCCCTTACATTTTCACACTTTGACAATTTAGTTTATTTTTCACAAAATCACAAATATGCAAAATTCACCAAGACTATAGTTTTTCCGAATATACATAACTTCCATACAAGCCCAAATAACATATTTAATTCACAATTTAGTCCTTCAAAACATCATTTTCACAAATTTTCCCAAAGAGCTATATTCCATCAAAAATTCTAGAACAAAACATGATAATCTTACATATATCTTTCATAATCCATATAAAAACATTACAAAACTCATAGAATCATCAATGACACATTTCATAATCTTTAACAGAAACAGAAATTCAGACATGGGTTTTGAAGAACACGAAGCAACGATCACAGAAACGTAGAAATTATAAAAAACAGACAAAAATTCATACCTTAATCAAGGATTAAGCTAGCCAAAACCTAAAATGGCTTTCTTCTTTTTATTTTCTTTGATCTTCGGTTATAATATGATTTTATGAACACATGCATGCAATTTGTTTTCTTTAATTCATGTTAAAGCATGAATTACCATTGTGTCCCTCATTAATAAACATATCAAATACATAAAACAAGGTCATTTATGACCACTCATAAATTCCATGGAGTAATTGCCACATAAGGCCATAATTATCCAAAGCCATGCCAATTAAACACATTGAATATATGGCATGCAAATTTTATCAATTACGCGATTAAATCCTTTTTCATAATTAAGCACAGAAACAGACAATTTAAATCATAAAAACTTCGCAGATATAAATTCACATATCACTGACACAGAAAATAATATTAAAATATTTTTAGACTCGGATTTGTGGTCCCGAAACCACTATTTCGATTACGGTCTAAACTAGACTGTTACACATGTGGACAATATAAGGTTATTTACCAAGCCTCTTTTCCACCTTTACTTACACAACCTACATAATAGCAACCAAAACCAAAACAAAACTATTTCATGTAACCAATTCAACCACAATGGACAACATTTCATTTGTGCATTTTACTCATCCATGAAAATAACATCATTTGCATATATCAAAATGAATATTAGCCATCATTTGAGGCTTAATACAAAATGAAGGGGAATCACCCATGCCAACACATTTGGCCAATATTTCGAAGACTCAAAACATCAAAGTCTAGCCCTATACATGCCATTATAAAAAACAAATAGTCTAACTATATCGAGTGCTTTGGCTGATAGTGTGATTGTTGCCTCCGACATCCAATAATCCTCGAGCTAGTTAGGTGGCACTATAAGAAAAAGGAAAGAAGAGGGAGTAAGCATAAAGCTTAGTAAGTTGCACATAAATAAATATACAACAACAATTTTACTATACATCAACATGCTCGTAACACAAAAGTGGGCATAAGCATAACTTACTCATCACTATCCATATAAATCTCATAGCATATATCGAGCTCATATCTCATACATTTCAAATAGGTACCTGTACCACTTACAACACGATTATACCTTACTCAATAACTTAAACTGTATCTCCCATCGTTGAACCGTTCAGAACTTTACCAGGTATTCGATAAGCCTCAAACATGTGGTAAGGTGCCGATGCCATGTCCCAGACATGGTCTTACACTAGCTCATATCTTATGTCGATGCCATGTCCCAAACATGGTCTTACACTGAATATTATCTTATAGTCGATGCATGTCCCAGACATGTCTTACACTTGCTTACGTCTCCAGGCCGATGCATGTCCCAGACATGTCTTACACTAGCACTCCTCTCGATACCGATGCCATGTCCCAGACATGGTCTTACACTGGCTTGCATATTGAGGCCGATGCATATTCCAGACATGTCTTACACTAGCCTACAATAATCCCTTTTTCTCTTATAGTAACCCCAAATTCCCACTATTTCACACATTTATCATCCATTTTACAACTTATGCAAAATAATCCTTTTAGGTGTTTTCATGCTAACACCTTTCACAAAAGTTGTTTATAATACACCCAAGACTCATTTTCTTCCATAAAAACTCAGCAAACATTAAAAATCCTTTCATGGCAAAACCCTAAACTCTTAATCATTTTGCAAAATAATACCTTCATTTGAAAGCTCATGCTTCAAGGGGTCCAAAAATGTAAAAAATCATTAAGAAAAGTCATGAAAATCACTTACTTGCAAGAGGAATGAGTTGCTGAAATTTTTGAAGCCCAAAACCCCCAACAATGGCTAAAAAATTGATGGTAATGAAGAAAGAATGAAAGAAAAAGATGATAGCTAGGCTTAGGGCATTATTATATTATGCATTATGTCACCAAATTACCTAATGTTGACTTTTCAACATTTTTATCTCCCATGGCCGGCCAAGCTAAGATCTAAGGGTCTTTTTCCCTTTAAAGACCCCCAAATTAAGATTCATAACAATTTAACACCCTTAGCTATCAATTTAAGACTTTTGCACTTTATGCGATTTAGTCTTTTTTCGTAATTGGTTTTATAAACGTCAAATTAACTCACCAAACTTTTCATACACTACTATAAACATGCTATGACTCTAAAATAATAATAAAATAATTTTTTCAACCTCGAATTTGTGGTCTCAAAACCACTGTTATGACTAGCCCCAAAATCGGGCTGTTACAGTTTCAATCGAACAAATATTAACCAAATAATATTTTTTAAATAGAAAAATCCAAGTTCTACTAGGAGAATACCATAAAGGAGGTGGCAAGCTTATTCTCAAACAAGGGTTCACTACCCTTTGCTATTAAATCTAGCCTGTTGGCCCTCATCATGTATTAGGTCAATTATATGTGCTACCTAGTCTTTAAATCTATAACACCCTATACCCGAACCAATCGCCGAGTTTGGGTACCAAGTATCACTATTAACCTAAGTTACTTACAACAATTCTAACTTAATTTATTTACAACTTAGATAACACAAGAATTAAATCATATTTATCACATGACTTTTCTCTAAGTTCTTTAAATTTCAACAGCTTTTGAAATATAACTACAAATAAACTTTCTACAATTAACTAAGGTTCTTATAATCAATTTTCTATATTGAGCACGTATATGTTTATATATGTACAATGACTTGGAATTTAAAACTTTACTAAAACTTTTCTTATTTGAACATTAAGGCATAGCCTCTAAGGGTGCCCCTCTATATGCATGATACAGCTATGACACCATTCATGTAGATTTGACTGTGTCTGGCTTGGTCCTTCTACACGATCCTCGAGTTACCCCTTGACCCAACATTTAAGGTAAATTACGTGTAAATTCACAAATGGCTTTGAAGTTCAAGAAATAAATAACTAACGTATATAATTAAACTCCTTGTATATCATAAGAGGTTTCACAGTTTGGCTAGTGCAAACGGTGCCCATGCGTTCTTCTTGAATAAATCAATGGCGACAATATCGGGATGATCTGGTTGTAATAGAGATCTTTTTGACAACCTTTTTTCTGAGACTAGACCCTGACTACCTTCATCTTAGACTTCCATTTTACCTTCCTAGTTCGACTCATCAAAAGATAACCATATATGCAAACATGTAGATTAACGACTACTATTGGCAGAATTGCAAATATCTCACCACAACGGTGGATTCTTATCCTGAACCCTTCATTCCACATCGAACTCAAAATATAGACATACCATATTATCCTGAAAATTTATTTCTTACAACTTAGCTTGTGTGCACCCTTCCCTTTAAGAAGACCCATTTACTGATATCCTTATTTATGGTCCCTTGAATATATGGTTTGGTTGATAGTTAAGAACCCCTTTTTCCCTTACGTACTTGTACTTATAAGATAGTCAGATAGGATTTTACCACTTCAGACCATATGACAAGATATTCCTAACAATAGATAGTCCCCAGTGGACTATCCCACCCTTATTAGTTATATCCAACTCCAATTTTCTATAGGATTGACCCGACTCGTTACACAACCCAATAGTCAAAACCTTGTCTTAACCCATTTTTAAACTTAAAAATACAAAGATTTCTTACCCTAAAACACATTTAATCCTCCTCTTAACCTTATATTCTCTCAAAACCTTTGAAACCATAAAACCATTGTTCCTTTTTCTTCTTATTTTTCTACGAAATTTCTTTTCTTTGATCGTGACTTTTATTCGGTGCAGGTTAAAAAACTCTACATTAGAGAAGATATTTACAACAAAGGTTTCACGAGGAATCAAGAACATCTAAATCGAGGTTAAGGGTTCCTAATTTTACTATTCTATTGTATTAGAGAAATATATTGCTTGGGAGTTAGTTAGTTCTTTTATTCAAAAGTTTTATTAAAGATGTCTCCTAGGAAATCTAGAAGAATTGGCAAACTCGAACCATCAGTGGTTGCAACCCCGTCAAACTTTCCAGACCCAAACGTCGAAAAATTCTTTTTAGAACTTCAAGGAAAGATATTTATATAAAAACGAGGGTTTGAGTTATCGATGATTCTCTGTAGGGAAATATGGACATTGGTTCAATACCATAGGTGGGAATGCTTTTGCGTAACCCTTAAAGACTCTGTTGTGGTCCCAGTAGTACAAGAATTCTATGCATCACTTAGGGATTAAGAGTCTAGTAGGCTAGAGGGTGCCATGTGGAAGACCATACCAGTACGGTAGAAGGAAGTACTTGTCACCCCTAAAGCTATTTGGGAATTTTATAATGCTCCATATTATGAATCTAATTTTTTGGAAGAAAGTAATTTAAAATATTTTAGAGATATTAGTATGGATAATGTTATAAACTATTTAACATAGGGTAGAGGTGAATGGAAACATCGACCTGGTATTGATATCCCCACGTCCTTTAATTAAACAATTATGTTCCCTATTGCAAAGATGTGGATACTATTTTTATGCACTCGAATTGTAACACCCCTTACCCGTATTCAACGTCGGAACAAGATACGAGGCATTACCGGACTTACATTGCAAGCAAACATACAAATCGATTCGTAAATTTGCATCCAAACATAAAATCCCTAATACGAGCCTACAAGGCCCAAAACATGCTTCAAATTGGTTCGAAACTAAACCGAGCAATTAAGAAAATTTTACAAAACTTAGAAAATTTTTGCTATGAATAGGGATCACACGCCCATGTGGCTTGGGACACGCCTGTGTGGGTAGGTCGTGTGGTCACACATACCCGTGTCTCTAACCTATGTAACTCTCTATTTTCCAATGCATGAACAAAACTATCAAGCCAACAACTCCTGAGTATTGTCATATGTGTATTAAATACTTTCAAGTGAGTGGCATGTATAAGGACTAGTTTTTATGTTAGATGTTGTTATGATTAGCCAAATGTATCAGGTTATATTGATTTATTGTATATGGCCATGAGATGTGGCTTAAATGGTTATGGCTTGTAAGCCTAATTATTCTGTCTATGTGTTAATGTTTATGATGTGTTTATAATTGGTTCTTATGAATGATTAGTATAACGCATGTACATAATGAATGCTCTAAGACCATTCATGGTGGTCGTGGCCATGGACTGAATGTGTGGCATGGTAGTAAGTTGATAATGATTGAATATGGACAATTGTAGAATGTGAATTGGAATGACTAACTTGGTGTAACATGAGTATAGGTAATAAACACATGTATGAAAACATGTAAATGCTTTAACGAAATTTTACTAAAGGATGATTAACCATTAAATTGATGTTATAATGTGTGTCTATAATGTGTATAAGTATGGGGAGAGAATTAAGGACATCATAAGGCTTGGAAAATAGCCTAAGTGTTGGCTACACGGGCAGAGACACGGCCATGTGTCTCAGCCGTGTAGAGGACACGGCCTAGCACACGGGCGTGTAGCTTGGCCTTGTAGATCAATTTGTTTTGTTGACATCATAATCAAAGAGTTACATGGCCTGAGGACACAGGCCTGTTGAAGAGACACAAGCGTGTCTCTGTGTCTACACGGGCGTGTGAACCTGTTTCATGAAAATTTCTCTAAGTTTTCCCAGAGCTTTCTAAAGTCCTCGGTTTAGTCTCGAACAACCCCGATGTATGTTTTAGGCCTTGAAGGCCTGTATAAGGGATGATTTACATGTGTTTGAAAAGTTTTAATTTGGATGAAATTTTATGCCCTAGTTTTGCATGTTTGAGAATGTTTAAGTTCGGTAATGCCTCGAACCCTGTCTCGGCTTTAGATACGGGTAAGGGGTGTTACATTTAGTGGTATCAGAGTTATGGTTTAGTCAGGTCTCAGACTAACCTAGCATGAATGAGAGTCTAGCTATACATGCCACCAATTCGTGATAGTGTGATGTCTCCCGACGCGAATGAGGACCATTTTGTTTAGACAGAGGTACTCTCCAACTGAGCTACACCGACCATGTTAAATACGAAGCTAAGGTATTCAGGTAAAGTACAGTTATGATGAGCCTAAACTCAGAAAAGTATGAATAAAAGTTCATGATATGTATGTGATAACATATGAGATAAAAGTTTATGTTACGAGGAATACTCATGCTTGTTTGATATTCATATGATATTGTGCACTTGACTTGTTTGATTAAGTGAATGTGATAAAAAGAAATTCATAAAGGTACGAATAAAGGTTTATAATACCATGTTACGGATAAAAATGTCAATTTCCCGATTGGAAGTTGAATGTTGATGATTTTTAATGATATCTTTAAATGAGACAAAGGATTATAATGTAATGAACTTATTTACGTTAAATTGATGGATTGATTCATATGAATGTAATGATATGCAGATGATGAAGTGCCAGATAAAAGTTTTGATTGTGACATACTTATCCATGTTTGTTTGACCCTCATAAGATGTTATGTGCATGACTTGTTTGATTGAATGAATGAGATAAGTAAAGTTATTCAGAATCCATAGAATGCATGCATAAATGCACTAGTTTAAATAAGATAACTGAAAAGTTTGTCTCATGCGAACGTGAATAATAGTTTTCCTGAAGTGGATGATATGCTTGTGAAAATGTTACTATGATGATGAAATAGTGTTATATGTATATATGTATGAGAGACGAGTTAGGGACCTTATGACCCTACCCCCTTACTAGAGTGGTGTTTTGTAAAGGATTTTATAAGATCAATGTTGAATAAGCTTACAAGTATGAGACCAAGGAGTTCAGCTGTAGAATGATTATAACTATGATCAGAGATTAATTGGATTGATAAGTAAAGACAGAGCTAGTAAAGTACGATGTCGAGAAACGTATTAACTGGAATTTCTTCAGAACCAATCTTCTTCAATGAAAATCATAATGTGGGATTTGTAATAATAGAAATAGTTGGAGGAATAAATCTTGACATGTAAGATATTAGAATATGGTAATTATAGTAAGTAGATTATGACTGTCTCTCTTGAGGTACTCTATGAGTTCATTTGCTCTCGAAAGTATTACTGGGGCTATCTATTTTCAGATAAATTGTTATCGTGCGAAAATGTTTTCTAATCTTGGAACAAGATGAAAGTATTGATAGTCTGACTGGTATATAATCTGTATTGCTCTATTTTCCCTCTGGCATTCTATTACGTTCCGTCTGATGGGATTTTATGAGATAAAGTACCTGATGTTATGATTTTGTTCCTTCTAATGGATACTCTGTTCGATATATATATATATAGGAAGGTACATTATCCTTGTTGAATTTAGTTCCAGTGGGCCTGAATGATGTATTCTTCTAGACTTCTTTCTTCTGGGAAATTATCGAAATCTTCCATATTTTCTTATAAGATTTGTTCTGGGTCTTTCATTATGATATTGTACCTTGGATTTCATTATCTTGGATTTCTCTATCTTGGACTTCTTAATCCTAGTTTTCTTGTTATCTATATCTGGAATTTATCAATCACGGCTCATATCTACAGTGTGTTCTTTAGTTGTGATAATCATGTCAAGTGTGACTATGCTTCTGCTTTGATCATAGTAATGTGGTAATTCTAGTATCTAGATTTCTCTAAATCTACGTGAAGGATTTGACATCGGCAAAGGCATAAGTGGTGAAATTTCTAGTATCAGCTTGTATGATGGATTTCTTTTCTTAAGAAAGTTAATCAAGTTAATGCCTTTGATTGAGCTAATGCAATTGAAATGAACTTTGATTAGTATGATGAGTGAATTTTGCATGATTACATGTTAAATTGTTTTGAAAACTGAAAGGAAGGATTTCCTGAAACTTTATTAAGTAATAATTATGACCCACTTGGTTGTTCAGCTTGGATGGGTTATTGTTTGAAAGATTTAATGGGATATTTATGTTCAAATTTTTTTTCCAAGTCTAAGAATAAGATTTTATCTCTCTGGGTAAAAGACAGATAGTCTGAATGAAAGTATATATATGTAGAAGACTTTAATACGATTTAAAGTTACATTGAATGATAAAGTTTTTGTCTTGTGAAAGTTGAATGGTCTACTACATGTTGGTAACGATTTGAATATACGAGAATATTGTTAACTGAAGACTTGAAACTGGTTTAGTCTGCATTGAGCAAAGACTTTTTGATTTTCAGTGATGTGTTTTAAGACAAGAAGGGCAGTGTGATAGCTTAAAGTATTTGCTGTCATAGAAAGACTTAAGTTGAGATAGTGTAGCTGAATTGAATTGTTAAAGGATGATAAGATAGTTATGGTATAATATCTGAGAATGAGATTACTATAGATTTCATATTAGAATTATTCTTATCTTTGAAAGAGAAAGATGTCATATGGCTTGTTGTTAAGTAATTGATGAATCTACAAATCATGTCAGTAAGTACTGAATTTTCGCTCATCAGACTTATGGGTTAAGTATCTTTGAGATTGTTGAATTTCTTAAAATGCTAGTTTTTGTTAATCGGATTGAGATCTGGGATTTATATCATGAATTATTGAAAAAGCTAATTGAGGCTCTGAATTTTAATGATGACCAAAGGTCGAACTAGTGAACTGTTGGGCTGTATAAAATGATAGAGAACTTAAGGCCATGATGATCGGGCTAGCTACACCATTTGAATCTGAGAGGATTTAAGTATGATGTGTATATACATATTCTATGACGGTATGGGTTCGACCCTTGTATACATGAGTTCTTTGATAGAAGTTAAGATTCGATTGATGCGTCGTATAACACAGAATTGTTCATGACTTTAGTATGAGAAATTAAAGAGCTAACTATTAAACATAGCCTGAGTAAAGGTTCTTCAACAATGATTATGAGATAGTGGAGTTTATGTGAAAATCGAATCACTCTTCTGGTAAGATTTTCGGGGACAAAAATCCCTAAAGGGGGAGAGTTGTAACATCTCGAATTAGGGTCTAGTCGGAATAGTGGTTTCAGGACCACAAATCTGACAAAATAAATATTTTTATTATACTTTTATGGTCTACAATTTCACGGGATGATTTCCTGAAAATTTCGTTCGAAAATTTTGACGTTTGGGCACTCAATATGGTCAAAAGGACTAAATTGTAAAAAGTGTAAAAGTTGAGTTCTACATGCTAGAGGTGTCTAGTTATTATGAAATTTTATATTGGAGGCCCTTAAATGATAATTAGACCATTGGATAATTTGTTGGACAAAAATGGACATGAAATGGGTGAAATAAAATATTTTTATGTTAGGGGCATTTTGGTAATCTAGTAATTAAAATGAATTAAAACAAAATTAAAAGCCAATTTTTGTCCATATTCTACCCCATGGAAAAAAATTGCATGGAGAATACATAGTTAGGGTTTTTCAAGCTTCCAAGCTCGATTGTCAGTCCGTTCTAGCCCCATTTTTAATGATTTTTACGTTTTTGAAATCCTCATAACAAGATCTACTCATTTCTACCCATATTTTGAGCTAGGGTTTGTGTTTAAAAATTTAACCATGGATGAAATGCATGTGTTTGGATGTCTAATGGTAGAATATGAATGCTCGGTGTGTAATAAATGACTTTTACTAAGTGATTTTCGGTGAAATTGTCAAAAAGGACCGTTTTGTAAAAGTTACAAAATTTGTCATAAAAGTGTGATTTAGTGGAAACTAGGGGCTGCTACAGTTATGAAAATGATTCTTCTAGGCTTAAAATTCAAGGAAATTGAATAAAAATCATTTTTCTAGCCTAGGGACCAAAGTGAAAATATGTGAAAGTTTAGGGGTCAAAATGCAAATTTGTAAAAGTATGATTTTTGGACCCATATGAATAATGTGACTAATTAGTAAGCTAAATGTGGTATTATAGATCAAGGAAAATGAGATTCAGGCATAGATTGGAAATGAATGAGATTATGGTCTAAATCAGAATATATAGTCGTACTCGAACTCGAGGTAAGTTTATGTGATTTTAATCATGGAATATTGTATTTGAATGCTAATGCTTCGATATTACATGAGTTATAAGTATATATATGTGAATAATTTGATATTATGTGATTATTTTTATGATATAACATGTTCTTGATGTTTTGCTATTATGATGAAAATGTTGCAATGCCATGTGATTATGAGATATTGCTATGTGAATGAAGCCACGCTTCGAGTACGTTCGGTAAAGGTTTGGAAGTTTGATGGAATATTATGTTTCTTTGAAACGAGTAAGTTTGTATGTAAATAATATTTTGATTCTTTTTATGTTATTATCTTTGTTGTTATATGAGATGTGGCTGCCTATAGAATGATCAATTGATGTAAACTACGAATCGAAATTGACTAAGAACGAGTTAGTAAAATGTTGAAAAGTGAAGAATTTCCTGATTGAACCTTCAGAATAGAAGAGACGCAAATGATCCGTTGTGAGTCACGTGTGTAGTACTAAATGCAGGCTACTATGCGTACCCGTTAACTTCGATCACGTGTGTAGTACTAAGTGCCAGCTACTACGTGTATCAGATGGTTAAGTCACGTGTGTAATACTAAGTACAGGCTACTACTTGTACCAGATTGATAGGTCGCATGTGTAGTACTAAGTGCAGGCTACTATGCGTACTAGAGAGCTTCGGTTACAAGGGTGGTATATGCACAGGCCACAGGGTATCTGTTATTATTCTAATGAGTTCAACGGGAAATGTACTAAGTGAAAATACATATGTACATGACTATATGATGAATAAGTGTAAGTATATCTATGTGAAAAGTTGTGAGCAATGTGCTTGATAGTTGAGCAAATCTTTTGGTAAGATAAAATGGAGTAAGTGAAATTATGTAGAAATGAAATTTTGTAATAAAACAATTTTGGACAGCAGCAGTTGTGTGACTTTGAAAAATCACCAAAAATGGTAAAAATTGAATTAGAGGTTGAATAAGATATGAAATTAAAGCTTGATGAGTCTATTTTCTCATAAAAAAATGGGGAAGGCAAAAGAATTTCATATTCTGTGATCATTGGATTTTTTTGAGACAGGGTCAGTGTAACGCCCCAAAAATCCCGAAATCCAAAAATCCTGAAATCCCGAATTTTCTTTATTTTTTATTGTGATGAAAATTGTGTTTAACATTCTTATCCAAGCGATAATTTTAGTAGGTCTTAGCTAAGGTTGAGTTCGAATTAAGCGGCTTTTGAATAAATGAAGAAACAATTGGACACAAAAAGAGCCTGTGGTGGAGTGGCAAAGTGACGCCACATAAGGTGCAGTGAGGTGGCGTTAGTAGCTAGCAAGGGGGTCCAAGCTTCGAATCCTAGCTTAGTATTTTTAGAATTTAATTTTGGCCTTCTAGAAGGATGGAAGTGGCGTGAAGATGGACTCCAAAGGGAGTGTTCAAAAGAGAAAATTAAGGAAAGGATCAAGGGGTTATTAGGGAGAAAAACGAGGAGATGAGAAGTGAGGAGTAAGTGGAGTTGAATTGGGAACTTGGGCTTGAAGAATTCAGTTATAGGGCTATAAATAGGTTCCGAATGGGAGGGTTGAAAAGTTAATGACGAATTTCCCTTCACTTTGTGCCAGAAACCCTTTTCTCTTCAAGATCCAAAAAGCCGAAAACCCTCTATTTTACTTTCTTTTCTTTTTGTCGATTTCTATTCTCCTCTACACAATCTTCTTTGCTGATTTCTTCTACTACTCTTCTTCTTTAATCTGTACCAAATAAACCTTATTCACCATACTTAGTTTAAAAAGCCGAAAAACTGAATCTTCTAAGGGTCGAATACTTTTTGATCGAATCTAGTGTAAGTGTTGCTCTTCCAATCTGCTTTCTCTGTTTAGTATCGATTATTGTCCCTCACTCTTTCTAATCAAATTTGGTAGGGAATTAGTATCGGATCTTGGTTTTTAGCTCTCTACCGAATTGCTCCTTAAGGTGTTGCGGTTTTGGTAGGTAATCTTCTCCCATTGGCTAAGGTGGCCAAATGGTCATAGTTATGGTAAGGAGACTTATGTTGGATACGAGTCACCTATTATTTGGGTTTTAATAGTTAAGATTTGTGCAGATCTAGGAAATACATGATCAAGGAAAAAGTAATTAAGGCTTGGCGTTCAGGTAAGGTTAAGGTGAGATTTCGACTTTTGGTAAAGTAATCGATAAGTATGTATGATTAATCTTTGAGTGATATCAATTGTAGGTTTGGGCTAAGGAGGTCGCATCACGCTTGCTTACCGGGTGTGTACATACACTGCACACATAAGTAGATCGGCAAAAGTCGAAAAGTCGAAATGCTGAAATGTCGAAAAGCTGAAAGTTTGGCTACGGTAGTCTTGCGAGTGCGCGAACATTCGTGAGGAGGAAACCGATAGGTAGCTTGAAGCCCACAGGCGATTTCGTGGACTTGGGTTGTGATTTGGCCATATGGGCCGGAATAGGCTAAATGGGCCTAATGGGCTGTTGGGCCATAATAGGCAAAAACTGAGTATTGATGCTTTGTGATAGGAATTTATATGTGAGCATGAATATGAATGTGACTGGGCCTAACGGGCCATATAAATGTGATTTGGGCCTAATGGGCCATCTACAGGTGATTTGGGCCTAATGGGCCATACGAATATGATTGGGCTTAATGGGCCAAATGCAGGTATGTGAAATTGTTAGGCTTTGTAAGGGGATTTTGGGCCTAGTATATGATAATTAGATAAAACTTAACTAATATATTGCGACCGTGGACAAGTCAAAGGGTTAAGGTGTGGCAACGGGTATATGCATGTTTAGGATTGGATCTAGGGAGAGTTTGGTACTTAAGCGGTCTTAATGACCCACCTCCTCTTTCTGGAATCCTACCTGGTGCATAGTATTTGTTCATCTTAGCTCACGGGACTTGTTAATGGGCCAAGATAAGTGAAAACTGTAATTAAGGGAAAATTACCGAAATACCCCTAAGGGCGAAAATGACCAGAATACCCCTAGGTGTTGAATGTAAGTTTTGTAGATGCAACATGCATACATATGATATTCTGCTTAGGTTGCATATGGATTGGAAATTATGGAACGGATGAAGTATATGAGGATCGCATGGTTGCTTGACAATTTTGGATCCACCGACGGCTTTTAAAGCCCAATATGTGAATGAAGGTAGTTCCGCTATCGGGCTACCATGGTGTGTGGGTTGGGTGGGTCGATATTTATATCCCCACATGGTGTGACGGGGGACGGAGTCGGTGTGTAGCGGATGGATAATTGGATGGGATTGCATTACATGAATGATGAACGATGAATGATGTTTTTTTGAATGATGTTTTCAAGAAGAATTGATGGGGGCAAGATCTGAGAGCTATACCATGAGATAAATAATTTTTAGTGAAAAGAGGTCGGAACTGTCGAACAGTGAAACAGGGGTATCTTTAATGAATAAACTGTACTAATTGGCTAAACCAAAAATTTTAAAAATTTTATGGTAAAAATATAGGTGAGTCTAGTTTTTGGGAAAATTAGCAATTCTCAATTTGGAGTCCTGTATGATGAGATAAATAATTTTTAGTGAAGAGAGGTTAGAACTGACGGATAGTGAAACAAGGAAACTGTACTTATTTAATAAACCAAAAATTCTGAAAATTTTATGGTAATAAGATATATGAGTCTAGTTTTATATAAAATTAACGGATTGTAATTTGGATTTTCGTAGCTCTAGATATAAATAAATTAGTAACTATGACTCGAGAAAACAGTATGACCAGAAAATTAGCAAAAGTGTAATTATGATTACATTTTCAAGGAATCATATTGATAATTTGCTTATTATTTTCATATGGACTTACTAAGCTTTAAGCTTACTCCCTCCTCTCCATTTCCTTATTTTTCTCAGGTCAGCTCGAGGTTGGAGACCGTCAGAGGTAGCATCACACTATCAAACCAACAACTCCAGAGTATTGTCATATGTGTATTAAATACTTTCAAGTGAGTGGCATGTATAAGGACTAGTTTTTATGTTAGATGTTGTTATGATTAGCCAAATGTATCGGCTTATATTGATTTATTGTATATGGCCATGAGATGTGACTTAAATGGTTATGGCTTGTAAGTCTTATTATTCTTGCTATGTGTTAATGTTTGTGATGTGTTTATAATTGGTTGTTATGAATGATTAGTATAAAACATGTACATGATGAATGCTCTAAGACCATTCGAGGTGGTCGTGGCCATGGAATGAATGTATGGTATGGAAGTAAGTTGATAATGATTGAATATGGACAATTGTAGAATGTGAATTGGAATGTCTAACTTGGTGTAACATGAGTATAGGTAATAAACACATGTATGACAACATGTAAATGCTTTAATGGAATTTTACTAAAGGATGATTAACCATTAAACTGATGTTATAATGTGTGTCCATAATGTGTATAAGTATGGGGAGAGAATTAAGGACAACATAAGGCTTGGAAAATAGCCTAAGTGTTGGCTACACGAGCAAAGACACGGCCATGTGTCTCAGCCGTGTGGAGGACACAGCCTAGCACACGGGTGTGTGGCTTGGCCGTGTGGATCAATTTGTTTTGCTGACATCATAAACAGAGAGTTACATGGCCTGAGGACACGGGCGTGTTGAAGACACACGAGCGTGTCCCTTTGTCCACACGGGCAAGTGACCTTGTTTCATGAAAATTTCTCTAAGTTTTCCCAGAGCTTTTTAAAGTCCTCGGTTTAGTCCAGAACCACCCTATGTATGTTTTATGCCTCGAAGGCCTGTATAAGGGACGATTTACATGTGTTTGAAAAGTTTTAATTTGGATGAAATTTTATGGCCCAGTTTTGCATGTTTGTGAAAGTTTAAGTCCAGTAACGTCTCGAACCCTGTCTCAGCTTCGGATACAAGTAAGGGGTGTTACAGCCGCTCAATCATGAGATCCAGACTCAGTCACAGGTGAAGCCGGTGTCTCACTAGTATCCAAATTAGGCAGATTGCCAGTTGACAAAGACCCAACTCGAGCACCTCTGCAGCCTCTACCACGGCCTTTTGTACCCCGTCCGCGAGTACCTCTGGTGCTCATTGTCTAATGGCGTTTTATTTGTATTAGCAGTTTTATGCATCAATTTAAAGTTCCAGTGTTTATTAACAGATATTTTATGAAGACAATATCAGAAGTGTAAAGTTGGTTTCGTGCATCGTAGTGTCAATCAATGTCTATCAATTTTACTAAAGTATTAGTATATACTATTTTAAGCGTTTTCAGTACAGTCTACCTATAGTAGTCCCAGTACTACCTATAGCAGTTTCAGGATATACGATCAAAATAGATTCAGAATAATTCACAGTTCTAGAAAACTTATTAGATCGGCGTCGAAGACTCGGTGTGCTACACATTCGGTAAAAATATTTCAAATCATTAGAAAATAATTCTTAGAAAATCAAATCTTAAAACCCAAATCCAAAGCCGAGTTTTGCAACCCGACTCTGATATCACTAAATGTAACACCCCAAACCCGACCTAGACATTTTGGTCGAATCAGGCGATGTCACATGGTAGTGTGTTTGAAAAGCGTTACTTTGCTTAAAACACTTTCGTTTAGAAACTTTTCATTGTCGCTTATTAATTCTAAAATCGTGTTATTTAATCAGTTGAAAGTTTTCAAAACGTTTATTCAATGCGGAAGCTTTTAAAACGATTTGCGTATTTGTGAGTGTTTTGTTGAAATGTTTGTTTCTTTTGAAAACTCGAGTTTTCCTAATACTAGCAATTATAACTAAACCAATAAAAGAAATCCCAAATCATAATAAAAATCCATAGAGGCCACGTTTACAATAAAATACCCAATTAGAATTTAAAAATCATAAATAAGTGTGAAATAGTGTCAAAGAAGTCGTGTGGCCACCATCGAGTCCTCTACTGCACCAATTAGACAAGTCTAGGGATTTCCTGTACAGATTAAACCGGAGGGGTGAGTTTACATAAACTCAGTGTATAATCCCCATGTAATCAAACAGACAGTATGCATATGTTCACTGTATGGGCCGAAGCCCTGTTCAGTAACAGTGTCGGTTTTAGTTTGGCCTTTGCCCATATCAGTACAGAATTACTCATACAGTTGGGGATATAATCAATCCACCCATCCCTACACTCCAAAAAGTACCTAGTGCGGCACTAGACAGTAATTTGCAGCTGAGCTGCCAGTATATTAGGCTCGAGGCCTTTCAGTACACTTCTTCTGAATAATATCAATCCCCATCCCAATGCAATGTAACATACACTAATGACATGCTATCTCAGGGTAACAGTGCATACAATATCAATTCATTCAGTATCATTGTGCAAATATATATATCAGTCATATAGTAATTTCAGTCAATTAGAGGTCTAAGTAGTGCTTACCGACCCTACAGTAGGTTCACAGTCGACTTGAGTCACCCGTGCAACCTTAGCAAATATTTCAGTAAAGTGGGCTCACACGCCAATGTGGCTTGCCTGTGTGAGCCCACAAGCTTATGTGGCCCACACGGTCTAAATTGACCTTAGCCGTGTGGATCACTTAGCCTGGCCTAGATTCCCACATGCCCGTGTGGTTTACTCATGTGGCCCACACGCCTGTGTAGCCCACATAGCCCAAATTGGTTGAACCCGTGCATCGCACACGACCTATGTAGCCACCACACGGTTGTGTCTGGTGCACACAGCCTGGCTCGTCAATCACACGACCGTATTCTATCACACAGCCTACCACACGGCCTAACACACGGTCATGTGGCTTCGACAAAATGTGTAACACCCCTTACCCATATTCGATGTCGAAACAGGGTACAAGGCGTTACCGGACATAAACTCACACAATCATACAAAACTGGGCCATAAAATTTTGCCCAAATTTAAAACTTTTCTTTCACATGCATATCGTCCCTTATATGGGCCTTTGAGACCCAAAACATACATTGGGTATGGTTCGAGACTAAACCGAGAACTCTTGAAACTTATACAATACTTAGAAAATTTTCCTATTTTGGAGGGCCACATGCCTGTGTGGGTAGGCCGTGTGGTCTCACACGCTTGTGTAACTCTCTGTTTATGATGTCATCAACTAAATTGAGGTCACACGGCCAAGGCACACACCCGTGTGCTTAGGCTGTAGCCTCCACATGGCTGAGACACACGGCTGTGTCTCTGCCCTTGTGTTTACTACTGAGCATTCTGTTTTGCCAATTTAGGGTACAGGGGACACACGGCCAGATCACACGCCCATGGAGGCAGACCGTGTGTCACACACGGCCTAGACACATGCCCGTGTGTCTACCCGTGTAGACAGCTTTGAGGCTATTTTCCAAGCCATTTGTCACCCTTAAATGCTCAGTCACTCATACATTTTTGGTGGTATGCAACATATCACATTTTTGACAATCATTCACTCCTAATCAAGAACTAATTCATGCCCATATAATGTCACCATTTCACATACTCAAATTAATAAGTTTACTTAAAGCGTTCCACACCCATTTCATACCCAATCAATATTATTGACCTATTCTCAATTTACACATTTAAACCATGATCATAGCCATTCCAATTTGTCATCATTCATTCATCATACTTATATGCCATATCACATCATCCATCATCATCAAGCATCCACATCACCAAGACTTTGACACATGCATGCATAAACAATTAGATTTACAACCCAATAATCAATATGAGCCACATCTCATGGCCTTATACAAATTAGACCACATGCCATTCTAGGCCAACACATTTGGCCACATTAACAAAGACATAGTTACTCAAAAGATAAAGTCCCTATACATGCCATAGACTCAAATTACTTGAATTCATCAATACCCGTAGTGATAGCTTGATAGTGTGATGGCATCTTCGGCGATCTCCAACCCGAGCTAGTTAAATTAACTTATAAAAGATGGAAAGGTAAGAGGAGTAAGCTTAAAGCTTAGTAAGTTCATACGCAAATAATAAACAATTATTAACGTTCATGTATTTTACCCATTTATAAGAATATTATTAATACAAATTGCATTAATTCTCATGATTACCACTTACTCATTCATAATGCTTACTCTTTTATCTTATAAATACCATTTACATGCCTTGGAATTAGCCTAACCACCACAGTCCCTCCAATATAACTTATCACATTATTTAACAAGTCATTTCCATCCTCTTAATCACATGCACATCATTTATGAGTAATCATAATTTCAACATATAGTTTAACCACCTTTCATTTGTCTAAGCTCGTATCTTACTATATTCTCATAATGTCTTTATTCGGCAATTATGCCTGTCTTTCTTTTCCTTATATCCAATGAAACACAATTTTAATAAATGAACGGTAATATATCACAATCAATTAGGCTCCTAAGCCTATCACATGATCATTATCAAATCTTATCATGCATCCATTCATCATAAATGTAGTCCATTTGTCGCAAGGTTTTCAATGTTTCACAAGCATAACTTGTTCATGTACATTCTCACCAAGAATTCATCATATATCAAATTCACTTCACATGAGTTCCATATACATACTTGTACCACTCGTAATATAGTCACATACTTTCTCGTTCTTAGCATACCTATTGAAATAAAATTCAAGCATATAAACATATTAGGTCACATCTCAATTCGGCCAATCAGCCTAACACATAATCATCATTCATATTCATCATATATCCAACATCACGAGTATGTGCACTATCAATCACTATAGGTAATAAACAATTATTTCCAAAATAATCATGAATTCACAATTATAGGCTTACTTACATGCTTGTTTACTCGTAGTAATTTCATTCTCATACTCATCTTTAATTTACCCGTTGAACACATCGGAATACTAAGTATGCTCGGGGATCTCATACTCTTAGTACCATATAAATGCCATATCTCAGATATGGTCTTACATGAAATATCATATCGACGCCATGTCCCTGACATGGTCTTATACGAAATCACACACCGATACCATATCCCAGATATGGTCTTATACGAAATTTCAATAACTCTAGTATCATGACATTTGTATTCTACCCTTGAGGTTAAATCAAGATTTCTCATTTCTCGAAACCTCGTCAAAATCGTCATTAATCCATTTCATAAAAACAAATGTATATAATTCATGCAATATCGAAATATTAAATACATAACATAAGGTTGCATTATTTACGCATGAACTTTCTTAAACACCAAAATGGCAAAAGGGACCTAACCGTCAATTTCTCGTTTTCCCCCCGTTCTAGGTCTGAACCTCATTTTATTTGATCTATAATATCACATTTAGTCTATTTATTAGTCACATTAGTCAATGTGGTCCAAAAATCATACAACAAAAAATTATGTTTTTGCCCCTAAACTTTATCATATTTATACTTTTGCCCCTAGGCTCGTAAAATGATTTTTATTCAATTTCTTTGCACTTTAAGCCTAGCTGAATCATTTTCATAACTATAGAAGCCCACAATTTCCACTAAATCACACTTTTATGGCAAATTTTATAGCTTTTACAAAATTAGTCCTTTTTAGTGTTTCCACCGGAAACTACTTAGTAAAAGTTATTTAACACACAAAAAAATTCATATTCCTCCCTTAAACATCAAAATACACACATGTAACACATGGTTAAATTTTTAAACATCAACTCTAGATCAAATAAATGGTAGAAATAGATAGATCTTGTTACGAGGATTGCAAAAACGTAAAAATCATTAAAAACGGGGTTAGAACGGACTTACAATCGAGCTTGGAAGCTTGAAAAACCCTAGCCATGGTTTCTCCATGCAAGTTTCAGCCAAGAGGTTGAAGATGGACAAAAATTGGCTTTTAATTTTTTTATTTCATTTTAATAACTAAATGACCAAAATGCCCTTAATGAAAAACTTTGGAAACATGCCTAACCATGTCCATATTTGTCCACCAACTTAACCAATGGTCTAATTACTATTTAAGGACCTCCAATTTAAAATTTCATAACAATTGGACACCTCTAGCCTGTAGAACTCAACTTTTATACTTTTTACGATTTAGTCCTTTTCACTAAATTGAGTGCCCAAACATCAAAATTTTCAAGCGAAATTTGCAAGAAATCATTTCGTGAAATTATAGACCATAAAAATATAATAAAGAATAAATTTTCTTACATCAAGTTTGTGGTCTCGAAACCATTATTCTGACTAGACCCTAAATCAAAATGTTACAAAATGGTTTTCGACTTTTGTCAAAACCTTATTTTTTGTGTCATCGGGTACATACCTGGTTTCAATTGAAGCTAAAACGATCCCTAAGCACTCCTGTACATATAAATTGATATTCCAACACCCAAGATCAGTATTATTTAATGAAACATAACTGAAACTATAACGAGATATCCAACCCAAAACCTTCAAGAACCTTACCTTCGATCGAGCAACCAGAATTTTACGCCTAAGCCTCCAAACAGCGATTAGGAGTCTTGGAACCTTCACCTAAACAACATTAAACGTACATAAGCGACAAAATTCAATCAGACGAAAACCAACCTTCTTACCAAATCTTATCGAATCGATGAAGTCAGATGGTAAGCAGAAGAATACAAATCAAAACAAGAATCAAACGAAGAAGAAAGAGGGAGAATGAATATCGGCAGAGAAATAGAGAAACAAGTTAGGAATTTGGAAGAAACAACCAAAATTTAAAAAAAAGAGAAAACAACTCAGGATAAACCCCAACTCCAAATCCCTCAAAATCTCTCCACTAATCCCACTACTCAGAATTCTGATGCAACCAAAACTCTGCCACCAACCCGAGCCAAAATAAAATACCCTTACTGAAGCAGGGATTCGAACACAGGTCCACCAGCATATTAACACTCCACTTAACCACCAGACCAGCAGGCCCATTCTGATATGAAATTACAATAATCAAATATAAGCCCATTGATCAAGTTTAAGGCTTAATTAAGAAAAATACCAAAATTTGTCAAAGATGAGGCTTGAACCCAAGACCTCTTAGACACTCCCAGAACACTTAACCACTGAAGCAAATACACACTTGTCAAAATTTACTAAAGCTGAAAAATAAATTTTTGGGCGTTACAACTCTACCCCCTAAAAGAAAATTTTGGCCTCAAAATTTACTTGATTAGAATAGATGAGGATACTGCTGACGCATCGCATCCTTAGGCTCCCACGTAGCTTCTTCCGTGCTATGATTATGCCATAGGACCATAACCAGTGGAATAGATTTCCTCCTCAGAATCTTTACGTTGTGATCCAAAATCTGAACCGACTCCTCCTCGAAAGTCAAATCTGGCCTAACCTCGATCTCCTCCACAAGAACAATATGAGTGGGATCAAAGCAGTAGTACCTCAACATTGAGATGTGTGCGATAAGGTCTAATAAACCTAGGGCTCAACTTGCCCAAACGACCAAACCTCAGTACCTTCTTCCATGGCGAGAATTTAAGAAAAATGGAGTCTCCTACAGAATACTTGATCCCACGACGCTTCAAGTTTACATAAGACTTTTGTCTATCGGATGCCACTTTTAGTTGATCTTGTATCAATCTGACCTTATCCTCAGTATCAGAAACCAGTTCAGGACCCAGAACTCGTTGCTCGCCCAACTCAGTCCAACATAAAGGAGTACGACACCTACGACCATATAATGCCTCGTAAGGTGCCATCTGGATGCTAGACTGATATTACTTGTTATAAACAAACTCTGCTAATGGCAAGTAATCCTCCCAACTGCCTCGAAAGTCAATGACACAGCTCCTCAACATATCCTCCAATATTTGAATCACTCTTTCAAATTGACTATCTGTCTGAGGATAGAAAGCAGTACTGAAGTCTAACTTTGAACCCAGAGCCTCATGTAGCTTTTTCCAAAACCGAAACGTAAAACAAGGATCCTTATCAGAAATGATCGGAACCAGTACCCCATGCAGTCTCACTATCTCAGACACATACAGTTTAGCCAGCTTCTGTAGTAAGTAATCAGTATGAACCGGTATGAAATGGGCAGACTTGGCCAATCGATCAACGATGACCCATACAAAATCCTTCTTAGTGGGCGTTAGGGGCAACCCACTAATGAAGTCCATAGTCACTCTCTCCCACTTCCAAAGTGGAATCTTAATTGGCTGCAACAAACCCGAAGGTAATTGATGCTCTGCCTTAACCTGCTAGTAGGTCAGACATTTACCCACAAAATCGGTAACCTCTTATTTAAATCCTGTCCACTAGTATAACTCATGAAGGTCCCAGTACATTTTATTTCTGCCAGGATGCATAGCATAGGGGCTACTGTGCTCCTCTCTTAGTATGAACTGCCTTAATTCAGTGTCTTTCGTTACACAGATTCTCCTACAGAAACAGAGTACCTCTTCGCTATTCAGTCCAAAGTCCACAGTATTCCCACTTTCAACCTATCAAAAGCGAAGACCTAAAGACTTGTCCTCCTTCTATTTAACCTTAATCTGCTCTATCTACGCCAGCTTAAGTTGAAGTTCAGCTAGCATACTTCCATCATTAAATAAACTGAGGCGAGCAAACATTGCCCTCAAATTAGTCATAACCTTACAGCTCAGTGCCTCGGCCACCACATTGGCCTTACCAGGGTGGTATTCAATTGTACAGTCGTAGTCTTTAAGCAGCTCAATCCATCTACGCTACCTAAGATTTAGCTCATTCTAAGTGAGGAGATACTTGAGGCTCTTGTGATCCTAAATGTAACACCCCAAACCCAATATCAATCGTACAGTAATCTGTAACATAACTACCAGTATATTAGGCTCGAGGCCTTTCAGTACACTTCTTCCGAACAATATCAATCCCTATCCCAATATAATGCAACATACAATAATGACATGCTATCTCATGGAAATAGTGCATACAATATCAATTTATTCATTATCATCGTGCAAATATATATATCAGTCATACAGTCATTTCAGTCAATTAGAGGTCTAGGTAGAACTTACTGACCCTACAGTAGGTTCACAGTCGCCTTGGGCGACCCCATGCAACCTTAGCAAACATTTCAGTTTAGTTGGTTCACACGCCCATGTGGCTTTCCTGTATGGCCCACACGCCTGCCACCCCAAACCCGGCCTAGACGTTATGGCCGAATCAGGCAATGTCACATGGTAGTGTGTTTGAAAAGCGTTACTTTGCTTAAAATGATTTCCCTTTAGAAACTTTTCATTGTCACTTATTAATTCTAAAATCGTGTTATTTAATCAATCAAAAGTTTTCAAAACATTTATTCAATGCAGAAGCTTTTAAAATGTTTTGCGTATTTGTGAGTGTTTTGTTAAAATGTTTGTTTCTTTTAGAAACTCGAGTTTTCCTAATACTAGCAATTATAAACTAAACCAATAAAAGAAACCCCAAATCATAATAAAAATCCATAGAGGCCATGTTTACAATAAAATACCCAATTAGAATTTAAAAATCATAAATAAGTGTAAAACAATGTCAAAGAGGTCGTATGGCCACCATTGAGTCCTCCGCTACACTGATCCATCAAGTTTGGGGATTTCATATACATATTAAACCGGAGGGGTGAGTATACATAAACTCATTGTATAATCCCCATGTAATCAAACACACAGTATGCACATGTTCACTGTATGGGCATAAGCCCTGTTCAGTAATAGTATCAATTTCAGTTTGGCCTTTTCCCATCTCAGTACAGAATTAGTCATGCAGTTGAGCCTTAGCCCATCAATGTATCAGTAGTAGTAATAGATATGCAGTCACAAAATCCTACCCATCCAGCCTCTACACACGATCTTCGTCCAACCCTACACTCTATGTGGGGATGT
Source organism: Gossypium longicalyx (assembly GCA_025698465.1). Classification (NCBI taxonomy): domain Eukaryota; kingdom Viridiplantae; phylum Streptophyta; class Magnoliopsida; order Malvales; family Malvaceae; genus Gossypium; species Gossypium longicalyx. The sequence continues at coordinate 43,998,601 of CM047007.1, read as the reverse complement.
AATCAACCCACCCATCCCTACACTCCAAAAAGTATCAAGTGCAGGACTAGACAGTAATCTGCAGCTGAGCTGCAAGTATATTAGGCTCGAAGCCTTTTAATACACTTCCTTCGAACAATATCAATCCCCATCCCAATGCAATGCAACATACAGTAATGACACGCTATCTTATGGAAATAGTGCATACAATATCAATTCATTCAATATCATCGTGCAAATATATATATCAGTCATAAAGTCATTTCAATCAATTCGAGGTCTAAATAGTGCTTACCGACCCTACAGTAGGTTCAGAGTCGACTTGGGGTACCTGTACAACCTTAGCAAACATTTCAGTAAAGTGGGCTCATATGCCCATGTGGCTTGCCCGTATGTGACCTTGGCCATGTGGATCACACGGCCTGGCCCAAATTCTCACACGCCCGTGTGGTTTATCTGTATGGCCCACACAACCTATATTGATTGAGCCTGTGAGTCACACACAGCCTACCTGGCCACCACACAGTTGTGTCTAGTGTACACGGCCTGGCTTATCGATCACACGCCCGTGTTCTATCACACGGCCTACCATATGCCCTACCACACGGCCTACAACACGACCGTGTGGCATCGACAGAATGGTTTTTAGCTTTCGCTGAAACCTCGTTTTTTGTGCCATCGGATGCACACTTGGCTTCAATTGAAGCTAAAACGATCCCTGAGCACACCCGTACCTATAAATCGATATTCCAACGCCTAAGATCAGTATTATTTAACGAAACATAACCGAAACTATAATAAGATATCCAACCCAAAACCTTCAAGAACCTTACCTTTAATCGAGCAACCAGAATTCTACGCCTAAGTCTCCAAACAGTGATTAAGAGTCCCGAAATTTTCACCTAAACAGCATTAAAATTCCCATAAGTGACAAAATTCAATCGGACGAAAACTAACCTTCTTACTAAAACTTAGTGAATCGATGAAGTCAAATGGTAAGCAAAAGAAAACAAATTGGAACAAGAATCAAATGAAGAAGAAAGAGGGAGAATGAATATTGACAGAGAAATAGAGAAACACGTCAGGAATTTGGAAGAAACAACCAAAATTTTGAAAAAAGAGAAAACTACTCAGGATAAACCCCAACTCCCAATCCACCAAAATCTCTTCACTAATCCCACTACTCAGAATTCTAATGCAACCAGAACTCTACCACCAACCTGAGCAAAAATAAAGCACCATTGCTTGTAACACTCCTAACCCGTATCCATCACCGGAATAAGGTTACGAAGTATTACTGGATTTAACAATTAAACAATCATAACTTCCCATACATTTTTCATATTCAAATATAAAACATTCATATTCAATTGTAATGTCCCTAATACAAGCCTACAAGGCCCAAATCATGCATTAGAAGTGGCTCGGACTAAATTGGGTGTTTCTAAAAATTTTACAACACTTAGGAAAAATTTTCAAAGTTGGGAGAGTTACACGTCCGTGTGGGTAGGCCGTGTGGATTTCACACGTCCGTGTGGCTAGGACACGCTCGTGTCCTAAACCCGTGTAACTGTCTGTTTATGACATCAGCATTAATTAGAGGTCACACGGCCAAGTCACACGCCCATGTACTAGGCCGTGTAGTGAATTAAATTTTCGCATTTAAGGTGCAGACTTCAGATGGCCTGGGCACACGCCCATGTCCTGAGGCTTTGTCTTCTACATAGTTGAGACACACGCCTGTGTCTCTGCCCATGTGTTTACTACCATGCATACTGACTTACAAAACTAAGGTGCAGGGGACACACGGCTGGACAACACGCCCATGGGGCTGACCGTGTGTCACACACGGCCTAGACACATGCTCGTGCGTCTACTCGTGTGGACAGCTTTGAGGCTATTTTCCAAGCCCTTTTGTCACCCTCACTAACACATGCACACTCTCATATACCAATGATGAATATCATGGCAGAAATGGTTTACTTAAACATCCATAGTTTAACTCATACATGACAATTACATGCCAAAGTATACATATTTGGTTCTCCATAACTTACTAAAATCATTGAAAACATTTCCTTACTTTAAACCATGCTATAACCTAACCAAGTGACATCAATCATCCATATTCTATCATTCATTGTCAACAACCAACTCATCACACACCTCAAAGGCTTCAACACATCTCATGCATAAATCAATATCTAGGATTACAACCCAATAATCAATATGAGCCATACTTCATGGCCATATACAAAATGAATTAGTATACCAATATGGGCCATCACTTTGGCCAACCAATATGACATGTATAACAAAATAATAATTCCCCTATACATGCCATACTTAAATGTATTAAACCAAATATACCCCAAAAGATTTCTTGATAGTGTGACTTAAGCTCCAACGTCCACGATCCTTGAGCTAGCTTGGTGATGCTAAGAAATAGGGAAAAAGAGAGAGGGGGTAAGAATAAAGCTTAGTAAGTTGTATGTAACTAATAAACAACATAGATCATAAAATTTCTTGAGTTAAACATGCTACTAATTACCACCATATTATCAATTTACACACAATGGACATAATAAGAATCGACAATCAATGTCATTGAACTTCACAACTTAACTTACTCTTTCTGACTCATGCTAAATTTTCCATCATGAATCAAATTCCATACTCATAAGGCTTACGTACATACCTCTACTACTCATAGCTTATTCATATTTCTCCATCTCTTAACCTTGATCTTGAATGACCCATTGAACCACTTGGAATACAGAAGGATGTTCGGGATTATCATACACCAAATAAGGTGCCAAAGCTATGTCCTAGACATGGTCTTACATGGGACCACACATCGATGCCATATCCCAGATATGGTCTTATACGAAGTCTCGAATCAGTGCCAATGACATGCCCCAAACATGGTATTATACAGGACTTCATATCGATGTCATGTCCCAGACATGGTCTTATACGAAATCACTTAACGATACCGAAGTCATATCCTTAATATGGCCTTACACGAGATCACATATCGATACCGATGCCATGTCCTAGACATGATCTTACATGAGATCTCGTTAATCATGGTGTCGTGACATCCAAATCCTAAGTATTCCGTAGGGTCACCCGGGATTTTCGTGATACAAAGCTATCATCAAATTGTTATTAAATCATTTCAAGTCAAATTCCATAAGAGCATATACACATATTTCATATAACATCAAGCATTAAATACATGATAATGGAATTGTTGAATTACTTACACACAACTTACCTCAATCCCAAAATATTGCTAGCTTTACGTTTTAGTTCAAAACCTTGTTTTTCCCTCGGTTTAGGTCCGTACTCCGTTTTCTTGATCTATAATAGCAAATTCCACTTATTTAATTATCACATTGCCAAATTTAGTCCATAAATCATAATTTGGCATAAATTATAGTTTTTCCCTTAGACTTTTACAAAATTATAATTTAGTCCCTAGGCTAGTATATTGAAATGTACTCATTTCTTTTACTACCCAAGCCTAGCCAAATATTTCTTATACTCATAGCAGCCCACATTACTCATCGAAATATATTTTTATCACTCAATTTACACCTTTTTCAATTTAGTCCTTTTTAGGTGTTTTCATGCAAAATCATTTAACAAAAGATGGTTATCATACATCAAACTCATATATTCCCTCATTAAACATCAAATAACATGGATGTCACACATGGGTAACATTTTGAACACAAAACCTAGCTCAAAATATGGGTAGAAATAGATAGATTAAGCTTTAAGAATGCCAAAAATACAAAGAACATTAAAAACGGGGCTAGGATTGACTTACTATCAAGCTTGAAAATTTTGGATACCCTAGCTATGTCTTCTCTCAATTTTCAGCACCCCTTGAAGAAGATGGACAACATTTTCACTTGATTTTTCCCTTTTTAATTCATTTAATTACGAAATGACTAAAATGCCCTTAAAGCCTTTCTTTTAAATTTTTCCTATGAATGTCCATTTTTGTCCAAAATTTTAGAAATTGGTAAAATTCCTAATTAGGACCTTCTAATTAATAATCTAATGCAATTTCATGCTTAAAACTTCTAGAACGAAAGTTTTACATCTTTTTCATCTTGGTCACTAAAATTCAATTGGACATTTTATGCATAGAATTTCTTCATGAAATTTTTACACAAGCATGCATACCTATCATGGACCTCATAAAAATCGTAAAAAAATTATTTCTATTTCGCATTTGCGATCTCGAAACCATTATTCTGACTAGGCCCTAATTTGGGATGTTACATTACTGAAGCGGGGATTCGAACACAGGTCCACCAGGAAATTAACACTCCACTTAACCACCAGACTAGAAGGCCCATTCTGATATGAAATTAAAATAATCAAATATAAGCCCACTGATCAAGTTTACGGCTTAATTCAGAAAAATACCAAAATTTGCCAAAGATGAGGCTTGAACCCAAAACCTCTCAAACACTCCCAAAACACTTAACCACTGAAGCAGATACACACTTGTCAAAATTTACAAAATCTGAAAAATAAATTTTAGGGCATTACATTTTGGAATAGGAAAAAACATGAAATAACATTACCACATGAAAATAATTTTGATGAAAGACAAATACCAACAAAAGCAATGTCAATACAAATGAATAAAGAAATGAAAGAATTTTGTAATAAAGAAATACAAGATCTACTTAACCAAAAATTAATCAAGAAAGGCAGTTCTCCTTGGAGTTGTTTAGCATTTTATGTGATGAAAAATGTAGAACTCGAAAGAGAAACATCAAGATTAGTCATTAATTACAAACCCCTTAATCAAGCTTTGAAACGGAAAAGATTCGTTATAAAAACTTTGAAATGCAAATATTTTCTCAAAATTTAACATGAAATCAGGATTTCGACAAATCCAAATAAAAGAATAAAGTTACGAAACGACATTTATTATACCATTTGGGCAATATAATGGAATGTGATGCCTTTTGGATTAAAGAAATCCTCCATAAAAAATTCAAATAATAATTAATGACAATTTTTTACTAGTATTCCCAATTTACAACAGTAGACATTGATGATGTGTTAGTGTTTTCTGAAAATTTGGAAAAACACTTCAAACATCTATCCATCTTTGTCAAAGTCATTAAGAACAATGGTGTTTGTTCTAAACAAAAGTAAGGTTTCTAAGTCATTAGATTACCCAAGGAATCATTACCCAAATTGAAAGATTTATAGAATTTGTCAGCAAATTCCTAAACCAAATCATTGATAAAGTCCAATTACAAAGATTCTTAAGAAGCCTCAATTATGTCATATATTTCTATCCAGGCTTAGCAAATTATGCAAGCCTTTATATGATAGGCTCAAAATGAATCCACAACCTTGTACAAATAATCACACTAATATTGTTACCCAAATTAAAAAAACAAATCACTAAACTTTCTTGTTTACACTTAACTAATCCAAATGCCCCCAAGATTGTAGAAACCAATGCTTCTGAAATAGGGTATGGTGTGATCTTAAAACAAATTATGGGAGGAAAAGAGCAAATAGTCCAGTCTATTTCCAGACACTAGAATCCAACTTAGCAAAATTATAGTATTATCAAAAAAGAAAATTTATCAATTGTTTTATGTATTACAAAATTTCAAAGTGATTTATTAAATAAAAAATTTCTTTTACGAATTGGTTGCAAATCAGCAAAAGAAGTTTTACAAAAAAAAAAGTTCAAAATATTACCTCAAAATAGAATTTTTGCAAGATGACAAACAATTTTAAGCATATTTGATTTTGACATTAAATACATCAAAGGAGAAACTTATTCTTTGCCTGATTTTCTCACCAAAGTTTCACAAAAAATGCCACCCAAGCTTAGAAAGAATGAAAAAGGAAAAATAGAAGAACCACCCACAAAACTCAAATTTCCTCAACACCAATTACGTTGTGGTATGAAATTTGTCTTGGAGAAAATGAGATATCATCATCCTATCAAAATCTACAGAAAAAATGCATCCCTTTAGAATGCATAGGATCTAAATGAAATTAGTTCACAAATAAAAAATGTATTGAGTCCCTTTCTCAATCCCTAGAAATGACATTAGCTTTTTCCAAATAATTGAGGAAATTCCTCTCAAATAAGTTGTTGCTGAAACAACAAAGGTTTCGAAAAATAGAGAGATTGATTTACACAAACAAAAAACTCTCAAAGATATTTTAAAAGAAACATCTCTCTAAGATGTTTTCCCAAAAGAAGTAGCATCTTTACAGAATGCTACCCAAAAATCTTCACAATATTTTCCAAATAAATGTTTTGAAAAAAAAATATTATGGAGGAGGAATTTTCAGATAAACCATCACACATTCTTGTAAAGGAACTTTTCAAATGATGACATTTTAAGCCATTAGACTCCCCAAAACCTCAATAGTATTATGAAAACATACTGGTTTAGACTGGATAAGTATTGTTCAAACATTACCCAGGCCCAAAAGATCCAAATTTTATCACTCATTCAATAGCACAAATAGTGAAAAATTCTTTGAATAAGAGATTGGGGGTGAAAACCCAAATTCTCTAAATAAATTCCCAGCGAAATTTATCACTAAAATAGACCACTACCTATATTTCACATATTGAGATTAATAAATGGCCTAGTACAATGCATTTGTAATGAATAATCAACATATCAAACATTATTGGCTCATATTTCAAATGTGGTATCCAATTCAAATTCCCAAATTGGTTTCAAGAATGGAGGAATTGGTATGGACCATCATCTTTCGATATCCTACCAAAATAAAATTCAAAATTTATGGCCCAAGTTCTTTCAAAAATTCTAGCCTGAATTGGACCAAAAACACATTTACCAAACAATCCATTTTTTCTCAAAATTGTGCATTTTTTGGATTGTTTCTTGGAATTACTCTTATGAACAGGATTCATGTGTTCGAATTTAATTATTAGTTCAAAATCTCAGAACAAAATGGTGGGACACATTTAATGGTGAAAAATATGATTCCAAGTATTTGGAATTTTTTCAACAAGAATTCAAGATTATGTAAGTTCGTAGCCTTAGACCAAACTACAGTAAAATTCCTTCAAGCAAAATTGACTGCTAGTTCAATGTTGACTCAAGCCAAGACCAAGAAGAAATATGAAAATTTTAGTTGAAATGCTAAATTCAATGGATTCTAGATTAGAAGACGAGAAATCTTCAATTTCTTCAATCAAAACAGTGGATCTTGTAGATGATACCACGTCAGTAACTATCACCAGAAACCGAAAAATAAAAAATGATGATAATTTGGTAAAGACGAGATGAATGATTTCCTGCAAACCTATAAAGCAAAGATAAAATATGAACAAGGGAGATTCTCTGTAAGAAAAGACAAATGAATAGTGAAAAATCTCTAGCATGAACAGTGAAGATTCTCTGCGATGAAGAATGAAGATTCTTCGAAAAAAATAGAAAATTCAATAGTAAGATTTTCTGTAAAAAAATTGTAATCAAAGAATATATTCTCTAAAAGGTAGCAATTATGTAATTTTGGCAATGATGTAAGGGATAAGATTCCTCAAAAAAATATGTTGTAAAGAGGCAAGAACCCTCTATTAAAGACTCTTAGTTTTTTAATAAAAGGCACGACTTCAAACAGTCAATATAGGAATCAAAAGTTTGTTTCTCTGAAATTTTTTAGCTTTCAAAAATTTCTAGCTTTAAAAAATTTAAGTTTGTAAAACAAATCAATTTTATGTTTTCAAAAATTTAATTTTCAAATTATTATTTCCCTACACTTCCTTCCACCCGATCCTCAGATCCATGGGACTATCTGGTATTAGAGCTAAGAAGGAACAATTATTTCTTGGTTTGGAAAATATTCAACTTGCTTTCAACATTTTCGATTTTTGGTTTAATTGTTTTTATTAATGTGCTACTATTTTTTTGAGTATTGATACACCATCCAGTTAGCCATGAGTTAGGCGTGTTAATGACAAAGTATCCCTGTAGGCAACTATAGTAATTCAAAAAATTTTATAGTAGAACCCACTTGTAGGAAATAAGAAAACAAAGAGATACTTCATTTCCTTAGGAGAACCAATTCTTCTGCAGGCTTTACTTCCAATCAATCCCAAGAGTCTAACCAAACCTCAAATAACACTATTCATGAATAAGCTGAACATTATGAAAATATTCCCCAAAGATTTGATAATTGAACTTTCTCAAGTGTTCCAACAAACCAAGTTCATAAGAAAACAACTTTTGAATATTTAAATACCTTTTATAGTTATGTTATAAAAACAAAAGAAAAAAGGTTACCTATTCAAAAAGAATATGAAACAATCTAATAAGAATATGAAACAATCCAATTATTAGATAAGGTCATCATTAATAAACTCAAAGAACAACAATATAAATATGCCCATTTTGGATTAGTCCAATTTGGCGTCAAACTTTTTTGTGTTGAAGCCACAAAAAATACCTCAATTTTAATTGTTTTAAGAGACTAGAGACACATTATGTTTAATGGCTCCTTACTAGGAACTATAAAAACAAGCCTATGTATTTGCCCAATACATTATACTTGCCATCCAAATCTTATGGTTTCTTTAACCGATAAAAACATTTTACAATCTTTGACCTTCCAAATTCATACCCATAATTACAAAATGCTTCCTAGATTTGAAGTACTAACTTTAGTCTATTGACTCTACTTCAAAGCTATGTATTTTGTAGTCAATACCAAGGCTTTACTTCAAAACCCAAAAGGAGAAACCCTTTTAATAGAAACAAATACTTTAATGTCTCATACCACAATCCCAATAACAATAAAATGGCATGAAATTAACCTTCCTAATAGGTGGAAACTTAAAGGTGCTACAGACTCTGTTGCACCAACTCCAATTAGAAACACTTCACTAAGTGAAATTTCCCAACACCAAGATGGTATTGTTGAATTGATATTCAACAGGCCACTTAGAATGCCTTCAAGACATTCTTTTAAAATAGGAAGTACCAACACAACTTTTAGGAGGTTAAATTTAGAATAAGAATGAAATCTTGAAACACAAACAACAGATTTTAGGATAGCTAGAGCCTCTGTTTCTTCTATCCCAACAAAATTTAGGAACAATTTACAAGGAAAAGATAATTCCACAAATATAGCTAAACCAATCTATGTCAGATAGGAAGAAAGCCCCCAAAATTCACCTAATATGTCAACAACAATCTCATCAATGACTAATAAATGCAAGACAAGGAGAAAAGTAAGATATCTTTGTTCTAGAAAATTCTTTTGAGATCAATAAAGAATGGTGTAGAAAAAACTTCTATCCCAAAAAAAAATTAAACAAAAAAGAAGAAGATTAATTTGAAATTTATAATAATAAAAAAGAGAGCATTCTTCAGGAATATTATGAATTCATGAATACTCAAAATATTCATTTAAAATTCTTTCAATGGTTTGAAGAATATTATTTAGAATATATTAATGCAATAAAACATAATACTGGATGACATACCTATAAAGGAGAAGTAGAATCTCAACATCAATGGAGTTTCAATATCTTCATAAAAATATTATAATAAAATCAAGTTCTTTAAAAATGAGAGCTCCTGATGCAAGAGAATAAATCTCATCAAAAGATATTAAAATGATAGTAGAATAAAATAACTATACAAATATCAGTCTTCATACAATAGGAAAACAATTAGATTATATTAAAAATTTGGTAGAGAATCACCCAATAAAGAAAGAAACAGTAAAAGGGATAATTAAAAACAGTTCTAAAGAATCAATATTTACACCTTATGAAATTCCAAAACCTTTCCAAAAACCCTGAAATGATTTCTTGACAGAAATCCAAAATAAACCTGAAGCTTTTGAAAGTTACAAATCTAAATTAGTTGCACCAAATACTACAATGCAAGTCCAACACTCAGTAAATATGCTACACCAATCTTCCCAATCTGACTTTGACTAGTCAGGTGAATAACAAATTAACAAAATGGCTTGGAAAGAACCAAAAAAATTATATTATCCAAAAATCATTGCACCTTATCTTAAAATAGAAGAAAAATATGTTTTTCAAAATAAATACAATGCTAATACAATTTATGAATGGAATATAGATAGAATGTCTGAATATAATATTCTTAGTTTATTACAACAAATAAAAATGGTCTCAAATGTTTATAAAACTCAAAACCAAAATGGATTAATTAATGATCATGTTATAGCCAATCTTTTAGTTGTTGGATTTACTGGTCAATTAAATGATGGTGGGACCATGCACTCATTAAAACCTAACAATAAGAAATTTTAAAAGCAATAAAATAAAGATGATAAGGTAGAATTATTTTAGATCAACAAAGAAGAGAAATCCAAAATGCAGTAGCAACTTTGATTTTCTTAATCACTAAACACTTTACAAGAGATCATTTTCATCTTAAAGATAGAAATTCAGAACTATTATCAAATTTAAAATGAAAAAAAAATAACTGATTTTAAATGGTACAAAGATGTCTTTATGAACATAGTTATGCAAAGATCTGATAACGAACAACTATTTTGGAAAGAGAAGTTTCTAGAAAGACTTTCTACTTTATTAGGAGAAAAAGTTAGAAATCAAATTAGAGAAAACTACAAAGGTATTATTCCATATGAAAAACATATATATGGTAAACTAATTAGTTTCACCTAGAAAGAAGGATTAAAAATTACAAAACCAACTTAAAAAAGAAAGTTATCAATGTAGAAAAGAATTAGGATCATTTTGCCACCAACTTGATAACAAAATTGAATCTTCTTCTTCAAAAATATGTTGCCCTGTAAAACCAAAGAATAGGAGAAAGAATATTTCAGAATATTATAAAAAGCCAAAGTATAGAAAATATAGGAAAGAAAAGAAATCAAAAAACAAAATAGATAAAGCAATAAAATGTTACAGATGTGGAAAACCTTGACACATCTCAAAATATTGCAAGATTAAAAGAAGAATTAATAATTTAAATCTAGATGAAGAAATAGAACAAAAAATTAATGAAATTCTTTTAGAAACAACTTCCTCTGAAAATGATATGTCCACTAAATCAGATGATTTACAAGTAGATGAATTACATACAGCATCTCAATTCTTTGGTAAAAATTAACATTTGATCACCAAAGTGATCCTGTAAAGCCATTATTTTACTTGCATTGATTCATAATGGAATTGCTCTATAGTATTTTAAGAAAACATTTATTCATTAAGCCAACTTGACTTATTACTTTATTTACAGTATGATTAATGTGAAGTTTTGAAAAATGACTTTTAGGTTTTTAAGAAAAGATTTCTCAAAACTTTAAGTATTTTGTAAAGCAACGGAGAACATTTAAAATAATTTTTCTAACCAAAAGAATGCAATTATTAAAGTGTTAATTACATATCATGCTTGAAATAAATAAGCTAAACAAATCCCAAACCTTAGATGTAAAAGCATGAAATAGTTAATAATTACAACCAAAAATAATAAAACGATAAGGGAAAAATTTAATGGAAATTTTTAAATATAAAGAAAAACATGTTGCTAATCTGAAGTTCCTCTGATGCCATTCTGAGACCTAGTTCTTTGCACCACCTAAGATGTAAAGAAAGAGGAAGTGAGCTTATGACAACTTAGTATGAGTATAATTTTTAAACAAGTATATATAATCGTACAAATAGTAAAGCATTCATTTCATGCCAGAATAACAAATTAAATATAATATAAGAATTAGTTAATAAATCCATGCATGTACAGGATATAGCAATTATAATTATAATTTCCCACCCATCCATCCTAGCCACCCTTGAGCATCGCTTGACACAGCAAAACACATATAAAAACTAACCATCCTAGATTTCTTAGTGAAGATGGTCATTCACTTATCATTTGTGATGATGACTTTTACTACAATAACTTACCATCCCGATTGACTGATTTTGATGACTTTTAAAACTATCATCTCGATATATTCAGTTTCGATGACATTGTCGCCTACTTCATATAATATTGACTTTCGGTGCAGACTTAAATAACCACTATCTCCTATAGAACTCCTTCGTCTTCTGTACCCACTTTCATGTAATTATGCAAATATACTTAGCATGTTATGCTATTTATCACCAATTGATGCTACATTCAATATTTCAACTATCATTAAATGGCATGTGTCCTTGCATCCATTCACATCACTCTCACATAAGTAATTAATTCATGCAAGTTAAAAAAAAGTACATCTTCAACAACTTCATGTGTTTTAACAAGCTTAGTTTGGCTAACACATACATAAGTAGGGTTCATACAAGGGTCACACATATAGGGTCGCACACTTACGGGTTCACCTAGGCAGGGCTCACACCTAAGGGTTCGCACTTAGAGTTCCCACATACAAAGTTCGCACCTAGGGTTCGCACAAGTAGGGTTCACACCTAGGGGTTCACACATACAAAGTTTGCATAGATAACATGTAAGGTTCCCATGCATTTTCAGATAGGCTCGCATAAAAATGGTTTGCATGTTCCAACATGTAAGGTGTTCGCATGTAATAATCATACATATAGTTGGCATGTATTAATATGACCTCTCATGTAATATGTTTAGGGCTCACATATCATAACCTAGGTTTTGCATAAATAACATGTAGGGTTCACATGCATTATCATATGGTTTGGAATGTATATTCTAAGAGCTCACAAATTTAGTCGTATATGGTTTTACAAATGGGTTCGCATGAGGGGGCTCGCCTATAGGGGCTTGCATTCTATAAGGGTTCGCATATTAAATCCTATACTAAAAGTCATGAGGGTTCGTATATGGGCTAGCCTATAGGATTTCACAAATTAGGGGGTGTTCATGATATAAAGGAGTTCCCACATGCAAGGATGTTCGCAACTCAGTGAGGGGTCCACATATCATAGGGGTGTTCTCATACATACTACGTTATTTTAATTAATCATACATAATGCTCTAAGTTAGATCCCACACCTGATTCGAAGACACAAAAACCTTAATTTGGGAGAGGAGGTTGAGGATCCACTTGAGAGGAGAGAGTTGATTTTGAAAACTTTGAATTCTTTTGTTTGAAATTTGATTTGGTAATGGTAGAGAAATGAGAAGATCTTTTGGAAGTTTTTCTTTGAAAAATTCTTTAGATTAAGAATTCTAGGGTTTGAAAAACTTGGTTATTTATAAACTTTTTTCCTTAATTGCAATAAGATTAGGAATTATTATTTAAAATTGAGGTTGATTTTAAATTAAGAACTGAATTAAAAAATGGTTTTTAGGTTGGGCTAGTTTGAAAATTCGGCATTTTTATGGGGCAAAAATAAGGAAATAAAATATTTTAGCTGAATGCACACAAAGGGTTTCAAACTTGATACCTAAGGGTAAGCTAAGGCCTTACCATTGAACATTCCTATGCTTGTTTTTTTAAAAAAACAGAAATAGTTTTTAGCAGAAATAATTCTTAAGCCTTTTAATTCTCTTACCCTATGCTTGTTTTTTTTAAAAAACATTCCTAAATTTTTATCCCTATTTCTTTTAGCCTTACTTTTGGGATGTGTCATGTTCACCAAGGATAAAGAATTTATGATTGAAGTTATTGATACAATACAATAATTAGAACTTAAAACAAAATATCATTTAAAATTAAAATCATAATTAAAAGATAAAACAAAAAAAGAAAAAGAAATTATCCCTAGTCAATCACAAATGTGCAATATGCAAGATATAATATTTAATAAATATGAAAAAATAAAACCCAGACAAATTACGATTTTTGAATTAAAATTGGAAATAAAACAAATTAAATTGGAGCTTTCCCAGCTTAAAAATGAACAAGAGATGAAAAAAACAAATGCAAATTTTAAAACATGAAATCCCATCAAATAGTTTTTCAGAAACTGAACCCCAGCCTAAAGAAAATATTCAAGAAGATATTATGGTTCTCACTTAGGTATCTATCCAAAGATATTTAATAAAAATAAATCTCATTGTATATAATAAATTTAAATTGCGAAGCTCTTTTTGACATAGGAGCATATCAAAATTGTATTAGAGAAGGGATAATTCCAAATAAATATTATGGCAAAATATCAGAACCTCTTAAAGCCACAAATGATAAAAAAAAAAAAAACTCAAAATTACTTACAAAATTCCCATGCAGAAATATGCAACAAAGGTACAAAATATCAAACATGTTTTTTTAATAGTAAAATATATTACATTATAGCAAAACAGGTTTTTAGCGGTGTTCTTTTGGCCCTATAGTGGCTCTTATAAGCACAGCTAAACAGTTTGCAGTGCTTATAAAAGCGCCACAAAAAAAGCCGCTGTAGATAACGACGCTAAATTTTGTGGCGTTTATGTGGGAAAACACCATTAAATTTAGCAGATTTTACCAACCCATTATATTTCATATAGAACCCGAATTTTCAACATATTTTCCTGTAATATCAAATCTAACCAAAAGCTTCAAATCTAAATGATACTATTACGAAATAAATTTGTATATGATATAAATTAATAAATGAAATAACAAAATATATTATATTCAATAGTTATATTGTTAAGATATTCTCACGACAATAAAACAAAAGTTTAAGATGGCAGATTCTGCGATTGATTCTGCTGAAACATATTCATCATATTTTGAAGCGGTAGCTGGAGTTCGTCATATTTTCTTATTAACTCTACTTCCCTCGCTACTGCCTTCGCTTTAAGTTGTAGCTGGAGTTCACTATATTTTTTTTGAGCCTTTGCTTCTCTCGATGTTGTCTCCGCTTTAAGTTGAGCAATTTTCTCAACTATGCTCGCTTTCATTTGAGCCATCTGGTCTCTTAATCTCTAAACTTCAGCTTGGGCCTGAATCACCGAAGGCATGTATTGTTGTAAGCTGGATCTAAAATATTAGGTTGGGTTAACAAAAGTTCCTTGAAATTGAACCCAACCATACCTTTCAGGACCCAAAACTTCAGTAATAATTCAATTATCAATGTCGTCCAGATTAATAAAACAATCACTTGAAGCGATCACTTCATACTCCACCCTTTTATCTTTTAGTTTCTCCTAATAAATCAATTAAGGAGTTTGAAACGAAATATATAATCAAACAAATGCAACATAACTTTGCATTATTTGTATTACAAATGACGAATTAAACAATTATAATTAAATAGGGTAAATATTTAAAATAATTTAAATTTTATTAAGTAAATATATCATAATTTATGCGGCTTTAGTAATCATAGGAGATCCATCTTTCTTTCTATGTGTAATGCCAAGAAGCTGAAGGCATCTGATTTTTTTACCAGACGACAGTTCCTACAATATAGTAGGAAAAATATTATTTAATTAGTAGAAAGTAATTAATATTTGACATAGTTAATAAATTCAAAATACCTCGTCCTCAGCTACACAAGCAAAACTTTTCGATCTAGTTGTGTGTGTGAATTTTTGTTTTTGCCTACTTGTAGTTCCAACTCGCTCACGATCCTACATTATGAAATTATTATTACGTATATAGTAAATACTATAAACCAAAATTATAAGAATTTGGAAGTACGTAATATCTCTCTTTTCTTTGAATTCCAAAATCTAATTGCATCTTCCCATTGGTACCTCAACATTCCCGGCGGGACATTTCACAATTTCTCTTCGAGGCTTATACTTTTCTTAAAATATTCTTTCTTTAAAGTACTTTTATGGTCTCTCCATTTTTTCCCTAATGCTTTCTTCATATAATTATCCAAGACCTTTAAAGCAAATCTCTCCTGCAAATAACACAAGTTTAGAAAGTAAATATATATGAAACTTTAACAAAAGTATTATAAATTATATTCACATTATTACCTTAATATTATCGAGAGCTTGATTTTTGTTACTATCAGGCATATGATGCCATGACTTGTAGTTGATTGGCAACAAATTGGAATTTTGTGCTATAATGCCCAAGTATCCTGCTCAAAGACGAGCTTCTGATCCAATAGGCTAACCATGACTGTTTCTAGATACTTTGACATGCTCCATAAAATTTAGATCATATAAATCCTTTAATAGCGTACGTCCTAAAGTTTTGTGCCTCCCACCACTTTCAGCTAAAAAAATGGTATATGATAATATAAGAATTTGAAACAAAAATCAGTAATAAAAGTCAACATGCATGTAAATTAAAGTTAACATTACTTTGAATTTCTACAAGTTCATCAACTGTATTTGAAATATTTGAAGATCCAACAACAGTCTGTTGGTCACTATTTGTTTCTTTCGAATTTGAAGGATTTTGAATAATACTTAGATCTCGCAATCTTCTTCTAGGCATATTACCTACAATACACATAAAATAGTTGAAATATTAGTAACAAATTACAACAATAATAGTACATATAATTTTGTTGAAATATTTAACAAGATCAAGATTTAAATTATAATATTACATATAATTAAAGAATTGTAAAATCTTACTACATCACGATTCGTAAATATCTTCATCCACATCTTGGCGAACCCATTGAAATTGTCTACTAGCACTAGGGATAGTTTCATTTAAGTTTTGTTCTGGAAAAGGCAAAGTTTCTGATCTTTTGTTGATGTCATCTCTACTTCCATTGCCCATGTCAAATAAGTCTCTAGGGGTGTTACGAGTACAACGTACCAACCCTCATCAGTGGGATCTTTTGAGTAAAAAATTTGTTTGACTTGAGAAGAAAATTCATACGGCTCGTCTATCAATTGTTGTCCAGTGTGAATTAATCGAGGGAAGTTTCCCATTGTAAAACCAAATTGATTTTTTTTAATTCCGCGAGCAATATTAACATCAGCCCAATCACATCAAAATAAAACAACTTTCTATTTTCCGTAGTAATCCAACTTAATAATGTCCGTAAAAAGTCCGTAATACTCCACATTTCTCTCAACAGGATTATTACCCTTAGCACTAGCATAACTTGTAATTGAAGAATTAACAACTATTCCACAATTTTGAGTCCTTCTCAATCTTTCACGAGGTTTTGTATGAAACCTGAATCCATTAATGAGGAAGGCATTATATCTTTTTAGCACTCTATTCGGACCTTGGGAAAGCCATTTAACTTCTTCATTAACGTCTTTTCCATTACAATTCTATTGAATTGAAAGTAAATTGATTAATTATAATGTTATATGAAAACATTATTATTTGTCATTGAAAGCTTTAGTAGCATAACGTCTCCCCTAACCATTCATGAAAAGATTCTGTGAATAACTTATGAATCTCTTGATGTTGTAATCTTCAGAAGCATGAATGAGATCTCAAGACTTTTTTGTACTCACTATGTTAAAAAGTGGATTACTTGGTTAGAATATAAACAAATGAAAAAGATGAATATTTATCAAATTATAAAACTTAATTGCATAATAGTTCAATTAAATCGTGGTGAAAAAGAACATATCGATGTTCTTGTACCCAAGATCTATCATCTAAGTGCGCAATTTCAATTTTACGGATTGGTTGTCCATAATTTCAAAATAGATAAGTTTTAGCTAAGTTATGATTAGTGAGACCAGCATTTCTACTTGGTCTATTCAGTCTTTTTTCATCATTTTCTAAATATCTAGAGTAGAAAGTCATACACTCCTCTGCTAAGTAAACTTCAGCAATTGATCCTTCTAGATAATGCTTATTACGACAATTAGACTTCAATTTATATAGGAACCTAAACACGATATACAACTTTATCAAAAGTTGTAATTAAATGTATATTCATGAATGAATGAAAACTTTGCAAATAAATTAGCTCCTCTCTATAGGATACATCCACCGATAGAAAATCGGTCCACTAAGTTTTGCTTCATGGGGAAGATGGATTAGCAAGTGCACCATAATAGTGAAGAATGAAGGTGAAAAGATCTTGTACTTTCTCAAGTTCTTCAGCAATTAAAACTTTGTCACAAAAAGATTTCATTATATTGGATAGTTCAATTATACAAGACGTCATCTTTTTTGACATATAACACCGTAAAGCAACTAGTAGTAAATCTTGCATCAAGATGTGATAATCATGTGATTTTAGGGAATATATTTTTCAATATTTCAGACTCATACATCGATATATATTTTATGAAAATGCATTTGAGACCTTTATATCCTTCAACACCGTGTAGAACACTTCTTTTTTTTTCTTCGACATTGCAAAAATAGAAGGCGGCAACCAAGATTTTCCATTCGGAAGTAATTGGGGATAAAGATCATGTCGAATTCCCATTTGAACTAGATCAAGTCGACTCTTAAGATTGTCTTTTGATTTTCTATCGACATTAAGAATTGTCCTGATGATGTTTTCGCAAACATTCTTTTCAATATGCATGACATCAAGATTGTATGGCAAAATGTGATGCTCCCAATAAGGCAACTAAAAAAAATACTTCTTTTTTTTTCCAGATGTCTACCTCATTAGGATCATCCTCTTCATTAGATTCATCATCACGCTTGCGGTCAACATCGCCAACATATGCCTCCCTCGGTCTTCTCTTTATTTGTGTGTTGGGCGGTTGATTTATCTTCTAATAACTGAAATTGATATCTTTTAACATGAACAAGATTTTAGATCCAATGGTCTGCTCAGGAGCTTCTCTGAGCTCTTCAGTACCATCAAATAGAGTTCTTTGAAATCTAAATCTATGATTTCCATCTAACCACCGATGATGGCCAATATAGGAAAACTTCTTCCCATTATATAACCACTTCGAACATGTTTGTGCAGCACAATAAGGACAAGCATAACGTCCTTTGGTACTCCAACCAGATAAATTGGCATAAGCAAAGAAATCATTAATAGTCCATAATAAAGCTACACGTAAATAAAAGTTCTCCATTCTCAAGACATCATATGTTTCAACACTCGTCCATAATTATTTCAACTCTTCAATAAGTGGTTGCATATGAATGTTAATATCATTCCCGAGACCTTTCTCTCTAGGGATAATCATAGATAAGATAAAAGAAGATTCTTCATGCAAATCCGCGGAGGTAAATTGTAAGGAATAAGCACTACAGGCCAAGTACTATACGAAGTACTCATTATTTTAAAAGGATTAAATCCATCAAATGCTAGCCTAAGCCTCACATTCCGAGGATCACTTGCAAAGCTTGGAAATTTACTATCAAATGATTTTCAAGCTAAATAGTCTGCAGGATGCCTTAATAATCCATCATCGATTTGTTGATCATGATGCCACCTCATAGACTCGATTGTCTTTGACGACATGAAAAGCCTTTGAAGCTTTGGTATTAGTGGAAAATATCACAAAATCTTTACTGGCTTTTTTCTTGACTGTGCCTCATGTTCATCCTCATTCACATCTTCTGCATTACTATTCATCTAAGAGATTTACCGCAAACATGACAAGATTGTTGGTTTTTCTGATCACCCCAATACAACATGCAATCATTTGGGCAACTATGAATTTTGTCATACCCAAGGCCTAAATCCTTTATCAGTTTCTTCATATCTTTGTATGAATGAGGGATTTTTACAAATGGAAACATATCACTCAAAAACTCTAACAGCAATGTAAAAGAGTTTCTGATCCACTCTCCCAAATATTTTAAGAGAAAAAGACGAATGCAGAAAAACAGTTTTGACAATTTTGATCCCTTATAAAGTTCTTCATTTATTTTATTAAGTAACTTGTAGAACTTCATCACTTCTGCATTTGGCTCTTCATTAGGTGCACTTTTTCCCGTTTCATTAAAAGCATTTCCACCAATATCACAATCATCGGATGCAATAATTTTAGGTGGAAACGATTGCAAACCATGATTGTGCATATCAAATACATCCCGCAACATATCTTCCATGTCATCTTCTCTAGTAGACTGAAGCTAAGCATTATGAGGATAAACCGGATTAATCATTGAAGAGGTTCTATGAGGTGTACACTCACCATGGAAAATCCATTTTTTATACCTTCAAATAAAGCCATCAACAATTAGATGTTCGTAGACAACTTCACAAATATGCCAATTAATGTTGCCACACATCTTACAGGGGCGAAGAATCATATTCCCTTGGCTTGCATTTTGAAATGCAAAATTTAGAAAAGTTTGTACTTCATTCCAATAGTCGTTGCTTACCCTTGACAAATCCATCCAACTCTTATCCATTTCGTAGTTCTTGAAGTCTAAAGTTGACAATAAATTACGGTTACTTAAGTTTTCTAAATAGATTTAAATCATGTCATTGTACTAAAATTGTAACACCCCAAACCCGGCCTAGAAGTTATTGTAACGCCCCAAAAATCTATATTTTTGTTCCTGTTAAATTGACACAACTGTGTATCTGCTTCAGTGGTTAAGTGTTCTGGGTGTGTGTGTGAGGTCCCAAGTTCAAGCCTTGACTTGGGAAAATTTTCTTATTTTTATGATTAAAGCTCAATCTGTGGTTGTTGGTTTTAAATAAAAGGTGGTAAGTAATTGACAGAATGAGCTTGCTGGTCTGGTGGTTAAGATGTGTATTGGTGTGTTGGGGGTTTGGAGTTCGAATCCCTGCAAGAGCAAGGGAGTTTATTTTTTTCTCGTTTGACCGAGAGAGTTTTGGTCAATCAGAAATTCTGAGGGAGTTGAGTAATGGGAGGAAATTTTGGGATGAGTATCATCTTTTTGTTGGTTTTCCTAAATTTTGGTTTTTCTCTCTTCTCTCAAAATATTTTTGACGTTCATCATTTTGGTTGCTTTTACTTTCTTTTGTTGAAACCTCCCCTTTCTCCTCCCACTTCTTTTTTATTTTGCTCCCATCTCGACTACGATCGCACTGTCATTCTTTACTCTGTCATTTCATGGACAACTTCTATAAGTGATTCTATGTGTTTGTAGTTGAGAATGTTAAATTTCAAACTAGGGGTTATTCTGATGTTTGGGCAGCATCATTTTGCTAGGATTGAGACTATTCTCGTACTATTCGTAAGCAACCGATTTTGAAGTGTTGAATGTAAGGGTTTTTGCTCAAAGGCAAGATATCATGTTTTGGGTTTGGCTTAGTTCACTGTTAAGTAATTAATCGAGAGTTTCTATTGGTTAAATATAGGTTTTGGAAGGCTTAGGAATTGCTTTTGCATCAATTCGATAGAGGTGTGTACCCAAAAATGTAAAAAACGAGGTTTCAGTGAAAGTCAAAAACCATTTTGTCGATGCCACACGGTTGTGTGGTAGGCCGTGTGAGGGACATGACCGTGTGATCGACGAGTCAGGCCGACACTGCCATGTGATGGCCAGATGAGGCCGTGTGCGACACGCGGTGTAATACCCCGAAAATTACTATAGTAAGAAAGTAAGATATTATCCTTGATATAGTTAAGTAAGAAAATAAAGTGACAAAAAGGGAAATTTTATCATGTTAACATTGGGAAGTATATTATGACATATTACATTATTAATTCAAGAAATTACTAAATTGTAAAAGTGAGAAAACTTTTGTTGTCCAAGAGTAAATACTCAAAATTTAAGGGGTTAAAGTGTAAATATGAAAAAGTTAAAGGACCAATAGTGCAAATATTTTAGGGGTGGAATAATCTAGAAACTAAGGAAAATGGATGAATTAGGTGAAGAATTATGAGGGACTAAATCATAATTTTTCCAAATTAAGTGATGACTCAATGATGGAATTTTAAAAGATTATGAAGGGCAAAATGGTCAATTAGTAAGAGAGAGAATTCTAGAATATAATGATTATGTTGATGATATTTTAAATTAGTTAATTAGATAAATATTATTTTATTAATATTTTAATAAGATATTTATGATTATTTTATTATTTTATTTAGTATATATATGTGTGTGTGGAAAACACACACACACACACACGCACACACACACACACACCATCCATCATCTTTCCATGCATTTGACGTTAGAAGAGAAGAGAAGAGAAGAGAAGAAAGTTTTGCTTTCTTTACAATTTAGTCCAAAAAGTTTTGCTTTCTTTACAATTTAGTCCTTCCACCAAAAATTCACCATTTTCACCTAGAAATCAAAAGAATTTCCATAGCTACCAACAGAGAAAAATGTTAAGAAGACTAAGGGGAGTTAGAATATCAAGTTGGATTCAAGAAATAGAAGTTGGAGGAGAGAGAAAAATCAATTTAAATATTGAAATCAATAGGACAAGGTAAGAACTTTAAGACTTCAATATATTTTAAGTAGAGTTTCTCATGTAAGGTAATATCAAAAGCATGAAAATGATGTTAAAGTAGAGTTTTCTTATATAAGGCTCTATGTTCTTAATATATTAGTGAAGGGAAATAAGATAAAATGGTGGGAAATATTGTAGAGAATGGGAATAAGGGTGTTATAAACGTGGTAATCTATATGTTGCACTAAAACCGTTTTGGACAGCAGCAGTAGTTAAACTTTGAAAAATCACCAAAAATTATGAAAATTGAATTAGAGGTTGAATAAAATATGAAATTAAATTTTATTGAGTCTAGTTTTTCATAGAAGAAACGGTGTCTAGTTTTTCATAGAAGAAACGGTGTAAGTAATGGAATTGTAAATTATGATATATAATAAATTTTATGAGACAAGGTCAGAATAATTTCGGGTTCCTCTATTTCGACTTTGGAAAATCATACAAAATTGTAGAAAAATAATTATGGGCTTAAATTTATTTTTACAAGTCCTTAATGAGTCTATTTTCAATAGAAATAAACAGAAACATCATCCAAATTCTTTACTAAAAGATAATTAATTTTTAGTAAAAAAAGGTCGAATTTGTTAAACAGCAGAATAGGGGTAAATTTGAAAATTTTACTGTACTTATTGGCTAAATTATAAAATCTTAAATTTTTATGGTAGAAATATATTTTAGTCTAGTTTCAGAAACATCAAGCAGTTCTTAATTTAGATTTATGTAGCTCAAGATATAAATAATTTAGTAACTATGACTCAACTGGATAGCTTGATATGAATATATGAGAAAATAGTGAAATTATATATACATTAAGGATGTGGAATGGATAGGAGGAGGAGAAAAATATATATGAATATTTAGTTAGCATGGGTTACATTAAAGTGGTTAAATTGCATGTTTTAGGCTCGGGGACTAAATTGAATAAAAGTAAAACTTTAGGGGTAATTTTGTAAAAATATTAAAAATGACCAAATTGAGTTAAATGAATTATTTTATTGTCTAAATTAATAAATTGAATGAAATTATTAATTTATATTAAGATTGGTTGAAAAATCGAGGAAAATAGAAAATTATCGAAATGCCCCTGAATCTTGGTATTTTTGCAATTTAGCCAGATAAGTTCGTGAAACCTAATTATGTGATATAAGGAAATACGAGTTGATGGTACATGAAATATTGATATAATGAATTAACTTATTTATGTTTATGAATAAACGACAAGAGAATGATGTTTATCATGACATGTAAATATGTGATTATCTTTGATACGTTGATACAAGGAAAACAAGTATGTTTAGGGGGCAATATGTTTGATTTTTATTGGTCCCAAATATGAAAGCTAGATGAAATAAAATGTTTGATAAGTAAATTTGTAACTCCGGTAATGCCTCGTACCCTATTCCGGTGATGGATACGGGTAGGGGGTGTTACATTTATTGGTATTAGAGCTACGGTTTAGTTGGTTCTCAGACCGAACGTAGCATATGTGAAGTCTAGAAATACATGTCATTATATAACCTGTGATAATGTTGAAAGCAATACTCAAGTATATGAGTAAAAGTTGATTATGATGAGTCAGAACTTAGAAAGGTATGAATAAATGTTATATTTAAATTTATGTGTTTAGTAAGTAAAATTTTAAGGTAAGTATCAATATTGAATTGAATTTGTATGGATATATGTGATTGATGTGGAAATAGAATATATGATATATGTTATATTTGAAAAATTTATTGATTGGGAATGTGATGAAATTGATATAAATATATGATTATTACGAAATTTGAATATTTGTTATTGAAAAATGAAGTGAATTGTATTGAATTGAGAATATATGTGATTAATTGAAATGTGTATTGATTGGAAACTGGAAAGTGAATTGAATACCCTATTAACTGTACCGGGCTAAGTCGGATATAGTTGGCATGCCATAGGATTAGAAGTGTTCAGGGATACTTCGACCTTGAGTCGATGAGGCATTATAAGTGTTGTACTGTTACTTCAACTTCGAGTCGATGAGGCACCTTGTATGTCGTACTACTACTGTTACTTCAGTTTAATCCGATGAGGTACTGAGTACCGAAATGTTACTGTTTACTTCGGCAAAGCCGATGAGGCACTAAGTGTCATACTTGTGTGTTTTGTTGAAATCCGTGTATTCGCCAAAGTTCGAGTCTTGTTAATAGGGGTAAATATGAATATTAAGAGAAATTGAAATGAGAATTGAATACCCTATTAACTTATTGGGCTAGTCGGATATAATTGGCTTGCCATAGAATTTGGAAAAGTATGGGATTTATCGACTTTGCTGATTAGGCACTTTATGTGTCGTATTTTAGGCACCTCGTGTGTCATTTCAGGCACTTATGTGTCATATACTAATCAGGTACTACGTACCGTTTTAGGCACAATGTGCCGTACTGGTGTGTTTGGGTTGGAATCCGTGTATCCGTCAAAGTTCGGGTTTGTTAATAGGGTGAATAACTGAAATGAGAAAATTAAATAAATTTGATTGATCGTACTAATAAAAATATGAGAAAGAAATTATGAGTTGAATTGTGAATTGAATTGAGATGTGAGATTTGAAACATGAACTTAAGGTTAATGAATTTGCATTGAAATCAGTTGTAACACCCCGAATTTGGGCCTGGAAGTACTGGGCCTTGAGTTTGGGATCAGGAAGAAGACGGCCTGAATAATTTGGATAATATTATTATTATTATTATTATTATTATTATTATTATTATTAGTAATTAAATAAGTAACGAAGGATTTATAGTGTGAGGAAAGGTCCGGGGCTCGGCCCATAGCTTTAGCAAAATTGTTTTAATTTTGTCTCTTAGGAGAATCTGAGCAGTAGGCTTCATTAATAAATTAGAGCTGAGTTTTAACACAAAAAGAGCTTTAGTAAAGTGGCAAGGGTGACGTCACTAAGCTCCTAAAAAGGTGGCGTGTGGAGCATAGAGGAAGACCTGGGTTCGATTCCCTGTGTTGGCAAATAAGAGTATTTATTTTTATGTGCAGGAAGGGTAAGTGTTGGAACTTAAGTGGATGCTTGTAAGAGGAGAGTTGGATTAAGTCAAAGCATAGATTAAGGAGGGATAAGGGGAGAGATTTTAGGGATTTGATATGGAGATAGAGTTGGCCGAATAAGGGAGATTGGAGAGGGATTTTTGTGCAGAGGGTTTTAGTTAGGGATTTTCGGCACTTAGGTATTGGTGTGCCGTTTTCTCCCTTGAGGTTAGTCTTCTTTTCTCTTTTTCTTTTGCAGCCGAACCTACCATCTCTTCCTCCATCTTTTCTTCTTTCTCTTTCTTTCAAACCAGTCCATTATTTCCCCGCATTCACCCATTATTTCTTTCCTTATCTCTCTACTTCACAAATACCACAGTAAAAGCCGAAATCAGTGAGGATAGGGTTGTCGAATCTTTGTGACCAGTAACCTTTTCTTTCCTTTTCAATTGTTGGCGTTCAATTCCTTTACCTTTTAGGCGTACAGATTCTAGAGAAGAAAGACTATGGTAAGCGCTCAAACTCTAAACAATTCCTAGAGTAACTTTTGGCCAAAAGCCGAAACCCCATAATTTAGGGAGATGGCCGAATATGGGTATAGGCCTTATGGGGTCTTCTTTTAATATTTTTGTGGTTTATTTAGTGAAGGAGCAGCAAGGTGTAGTGTCGACTTGAAATAGCTTGGATTACCGGAGTAGCTAGGCCTAGTCATCAATCGCGGCAAGGTAAGATTCCTAAGGCCATTATGGATGGTGGTCGAATGTGTAAGTATTAATATTAGATGATTTCTGGTTTAGTTCAATTATGGGAAGCTGATTATTAATGATGGATTATAGGAGAAATCGTGTAGGAGATCTCGTCAAGGAATATCACGAAACAGGTGTGTAACGAACCCTTTTTCATAGCTTAAAGCGATAAATGCCGAAAAGCCGAAATGCCGAAATTCTGGCATTTCGAGGACTTGTGAAGTTTAACGCTCACTAGTTCGTTAGAATCGATGAGATGATGATCGGGAACAATGGAAAAGGTAAGAACGGGATTTGGAATTCCACGGTAAGTTGGGCCTCGAGAGGTTAAATCGGAGCCCAATGGGCTTTCGAGCCCATTTGGGTAAAAATTGGTAGAAACTGAAAACCTGTTAAATTACGCGTTAAGATTGGTAATACCAATATGGAATATAGGCTAAATGGGCCTAGATGACTAATCGGCTATGTAGGGCCCATTAGGGGTTTTTAGCCCAATAACTCGGTTTTCGTTAAAAATGGGCTAGATTCATGCAAAAAGCGACCAAATAGTTAGTAACTGATAATGAACATGGAGAATCCCTAATACTTAGTGGGATTACGAAATTACCCTTATAATATGAAAATGACCGTTTTGCCCCTAGGTAAAATGACCATTATGCCCCTAGGGTTTATATATGAACTTAATGCATGGGATTTTGATAAACATGGTATGAATGATATGCACATGACATGTATGATATGCACATGATTATGATATGCACATGAGATATTCATAAATGCATTGGGTTGGGTTTTTATATGGATGGAGGAAGTGCAAAAGGGCTTATGCCCCAGTTATTAAAGGGCTTATGCCCCAGTTATTAAAAGGGCTTTGCCCCAGTTATTAAAAGAGGCTAGGCCTCCAGTGATATGATAAAGCAAACTATGCTTTGCCCGGTGGAGAGTTATGGCGGGGTGGGTCGAGTTAATCCCCACATGGTGTGTTGGTTGGTACGGGTGGAGAGTAGCGGATGATGGGTTGAGTAGTCTCCCCAATTGGGCTTGCATTCTTTCATTGGCATTACATGTGATATTGAAATGGGCCTATGGGCCATATCGTTTACAGTAAAGGCTTTGGCCTAGTAAAATGAAATATGAAAAGGGCGACGACCCAGTACATGTTGAGATTGGATTTGGGCTTCGGCCCAACAGGCTGTTATTGTTTTAGGCTCTGAAAGGGGCTTGTTGCACATCGAGATTCCAAACTCACCCCTTTCCTTAACCTTGCAGGTGAGCCTTGATGTGGGGACTTGGGCCGGAGGGGATTCAGAGAGGCCACGGTGATCGTCTCGGACTTTTAATTAAGCGTTGGTTTTCTTTAAATTTGCTTTAATAATTATTTATTTTGGGGTTATAATAAGGCCATCTTAACTTTTCTTTTATGTCTTTTCGGGATTATTTTATTTTTAATAACTTTAAAACTGGTTGACAATTATTCAAATGGGCTAGACTTAGGACGTGTTTTCAAAATGATACTTGCTTTCAAAATATCTCACGCCACGACTAATCAACTTATTAAAGATGTCCATTTAAGCGAATTTAAACTTGATATAACAAAGTGTGGCTATGGTTGTGGGCATGTCTAGGATTGGATCCAATCAAAGAGCTTGGTACTTAAGCAGCCTTCATGGCTCACCTCCTCTGTTTGGATACCTACCGGTGCCCGACTTCCATACACTTTGTTAACTCAACAAAATATCTGGTTTTTAAAACACTAAAACGGAACGTGGGTTTTCAACTCCAATGTGGCACGTCAGATTCAGCCGTAACGACTGGGCCGAGTTTGGGGTGTTACATCAGTTGAATAAATGACATGAGAAAATCGAATGAATTTGATCGATTGAACTATTGAAAGTATGAAAAAGTGGAATTATGAATTGAAATGTGAATTGAAATTGAGAAATGCAATTGAAAGCTTGAACCAAAGGTTCATGATTTGATTAAAGATAATATAGATTATATATGATGCCATTTGATGAAAGACTATTGTTGATATATGAAATTAAAGTATAAATTAGCACATATGACTTATATTGTTACATGTTTGATGTCTATTATTTATTATAGTTTTTATAATTTGAATTATGGTAATACCACTGAGTATAGACATACTCAGCATACGGTTGTATTACTACAATTCAAATTATTTATTATTAAATGTTAAATGTTAAATTATGTGTATGGTAAGTGAAGTATGAGATAAGTGTTATTGTTGAATTGAATGGAAATTGAATTAAGTGATGGATAAATATTAGTATTGAATTGTATATTGATGAGAAAGTGAAATTAAATTGAGTTGTGAATAAATTGAAAGTGAAATTGGAATTGAAAAGTGATATATGAAGTACATGATAAGAATTATTAGTAAATTACGAATGACTAGTGAATTTTGAAATATATTACACATATTAAAGATAGAGAATATATAAATATACGGATTATTGGTACAAGAATTAAATTGAAAAATATTTAAATGTATGAAATTCAGTTTTAATGCTCAAGTAGACGGAATTTAGAACTACTAAGATATTAGTGGCATGCCATTAAGGAACTCTAGCGCGCTATCTAATTATTAGTATGTTAGTGCTCTTTGATTATTAGCACATTAGTGCTCTTCGTTTAGCACATCTGTGCTCTATGTATAGCACTTTAACGTTCTCTGTTTAATAGTGCATAATAATGCACCTCTGTATCAGTTTCGTATATCCAAAGTGTTCTGTTCAATTTACTAGGCCTCTGTTAGAAAGTTAAATAATTTTTTTACAAGGTAAAGAATTATCTCTAATTTAAGTTTGAGAAATTGAATTAAAAATAAATTGTGAAATGAAAGGATAGAGAATGGATATAAATGATAAACTAGATATATATATATATACAGAAAGGAACTATAGAATTATAGAGATAATGAAGTTTATGATCAAAAGAAAACAAGAAAATTTCGAGGATGAAATTTATTTTAAGGGGGAGAGAAATGTAATACCCCAAAAATTACTACAGTAAGAAAGTAAGATATTATCCTTGATATAGTTAAGGAAATAAAGTGACAAAAAGGGAAATTTTATCATGTCAACATTGGGAAGTATATTATGATATACTACATTATTAATTTAAGAAAGTACTAAATTGTAAAAGTAAGAAAAGTTTTGTTGTCCAATAGTAAATACTCAAATTTTGAGGGGTTAAAGTGTAAATATGAAAAATTTGAAAGACCAATAGTGCAAATATTTTAGGGGTGGAATAATCTAGAAACTAAGGAAAATGGATGAATTAGGACCAAATCGAATAGGTGAAGAATTATGAGGGACTAAATCATAATTTTTCCAAATTAAGTGATGACTCAATGATGGAATTTTAAAAGATTATGAAGGGCAAAATGGTCAATTAGTAAGAGAGAGAATTCTAGAATGTAATCATTATGTTGATATTTTAAATTAATTAATTAGATAAATATTATTTTATTAATATTTTAATAAGATATTTATGATTATTTTATTATTTTATTTAGTATATATATATGTGTGTGCAGAAAAGAAAACACACATACACACACACCATCCATCATCTTTCCAGCATTTCACGTTAAAAGAGAAGAGAAGAAAGAAAGTTTTGCTTTCTTTACAATTTAGTCCTTCAACCAAAAATTCACCATTTTCACCTAGAAATCAAAAGAATTTCCATAGCTACCAATAGAGAAAAATGTTAAGAAGACTAAGCGGAGTTAGAATATCAAGTTAGATTCAAGAAATAGAAGCTAGAGGAGAGAGAAAAATCAAGTTAAAGATTGAAATCAATAGGACAAGGTAAGAACTTTAAGACTTCAATATATTTTAAGTAGAGTTTCTCATGTAAGGTAATATCAAAAGCATGAAAATGATGTTAAGGTAGAGTTTTCTTATATAACTTTCTATGTTCTTGATATATTAGTGAAGGGAAATAAGAGAAAATGGTGGGAAATATTGTAGAGAATGAAAATAAGGGTGTTATAAACTTGGTAATCAATATGTTGCACTAAAACAGTTTTGGACAGTAGCAGTAGTTAAACTTTGAAAATTCACCAAAAATTATAGAAATCAAATTCGAAGTTGAATAAAATATGAAATTAAATTTTATTGAGTCTAGTTTTTCATAGAAGAAACCGTGTAAGCAATGAAATTGTAAATTGTGAGATATAATAACATATATGAGACAAGGTTAGAATAATTTCAGGTTGCTCTTTTTTTATTTTTGAAAATCATAAAAAATTGGATAAAAATAATTAGGGGCTTAAAATTATATTTTGAAATCCTTAATTAGTCTATTTTCAATAGAAACAAACGGAAACATCGTCCAAATTCTTTACTAAAAGATAATTAATTTTTAGTAAGGAAAGGTTGAAACTGTTAAACAGCAGAATAGGGGTAAGTTTGAAGATTTTACTGTACTTATTGGCTAAATTATAAATTCTTAAATCTTTATGGTAGAAAGATATTTTAGTAGTTTCAGAAACATCAAGCGGTTCTTAATTTGGAATTCTATAGCTCAAGATATAAATAATTTAGTGGCTATAACTCAAGTGGAAAGCTTGATATGAACATATGGGAAAATAGTAAAATTATATATACATTAAGGATGTGGAATGGAGAGGATAAGGAGAAAAATATATATTAATATTTAGTTAGCATGGGTTACATTAAAGTGGTTAAATTGCATATTTTAGGCTCGAGGACTAAATTGAATAAAAGTAAAACTTTAGGGACAATTTTGTAAAAATATCAAAAATGACCAAATTGAGTGAAATGAATTATTTTACTGTCTAAATTAATAAATTGAATGAAATTATTAATTTAGATCAAGATTGGTTGAAAAATCAAGGAAAATAGAAAATTACCGAAATGCCCCTGAATCTTGGTATTTTTGCAATTTAGCCAGATAAATTCGTGAAACCTAATTATGTGATATAAGGAAATACGAGTTGATAGTACATGAAATATTGATATAATGAATTAATTGATTTATGTTTATGAAGAAACGACAAGAGAATGATGTTTATCATGACATGTAAATATGTGATTATCTTTGATACGTTGATACAAGGAAAACAAGTATGTTTGGGGGGCAATATGTTTGATTTTTATTGGTCCCAAATACGAATGCTAGATGAAATAAAATGTCTAATATACCCTGTTCCGGTGACGGATACGGGTAGGGGTGTTACACACGGGCTCGACCAATTAGGCCGTGTGGGCCACACGGGCATGTGGATTCTGGGCTAGGCCGTGTGATCCTCACGGCCAAGGCTAATTTGGACTGTGTGGGCCTAGACGGACAGGCCACATGGGCGTGTAAGCCTATCTTTCTGAAATATTCTGTAAGGTAGCACGGGTCACCCTAGTTGACTGTGGACCTACTGTCAGGTTGGTAAGCTTTATTTAGACCCCTAGTTATGTGATCTGATTCTAAGGTGTCTGAGTGAGCATGATATCTGTACTAAACTAAATGTATGCTCTGTTATTAGCATATATGCATGTCATTTATGGTATGTTGCATTGCATCGGGGTGGGTTGATGATATTTGGAAGAAGTATCTAAAAGGCTCTTAAGCCTATTATTTGGCAGCTTAGTTGTATTTTCTAATTATGTGCCGCATTTCTGTGCAGCATGGTGTGTAGGGATGGGTAGGTTGATTTAATTTCCACATGGTGTGTAGGGCTAGACAGAGATGGTGTGTAAAGGTTGGTGGGTAGGATTCTGATTTATTGTACCTACATTTTGTATCTGATATGGGCCAAGGCCCTAATATAAATCTGAGGTTGTATCTGAATGGGCTAAGCCCAAATTGATTCTGTAATGGGCTCCGGCCCGGACTGTAAATGACTATATTCTGACGTATATATGTATGCATGACTTTTGTGGGGATTACACACTGAGTTTGCGAAAACTCACCCTTTTTGTTTAATCTATACAGGTAATCCCCAGACTTGACGGATCAGTGCAGCGGAGGACTTGACGGTGCCATCTATAAATTTTAGAATATTCTCGTAAATTTTCAGATTTTATTACTTGCTTGGGGTTTGATGTAAATTTTGGGACTTTGGACTGTTTTGGATTTTTACTTTGGATTCTTAACTGCTTTACGGTTTTAGAATGGCTAAATGGTAAAAACTCGATTTCTCTAAAAACAAAGGTTTCTTTCAACACAAACAGTTTTCCAAAAATAAACATTTCCAAAAGCTTCCACTAAAAAGATATGATTTTAGATATAATGAAGAATATGTGTTTTACTTTGAATTGAGATAAAGCTAATTAACTGGAACGATTTTAATTCGACAAACTCATTTTTCGACTTCCATTCCATGTGACATTGCCAGATTTAGCCATAACGTCTAGGTCGGGTTTGGGGCGTTACAGTTATGGCCGAATCTAGAGATGTCACAAAAAAGGGTTTTGGAAACAATTTTGTTATATTAAATCATTCTAGATTTTAAATCCATATTTGTTTATATCTATTGTCGAAAATGCTATTCAATTAATTTATTTCCAAAACGTAATTTACAGCCGAAGTTATAGTAATCGTTATTTTCTTAATATCTCATTCGTAAGTTTGGAAAACATTTGTTTTAGTAAAAACCATGTTTTTAGATAACCGTCGCAAATAAAGTATAAAACAAAAAAATCAAAATCCCAAAAATTAAACTAAACAATCCAGAAAGTCCAATTAATACAAAACTCCCAGGAATAATTCTTAAATGAATAAAACCTTTATTTAAAGTCAGTTTATAGACTAGTGGTCACCGCGAGACTCCGCTACACCGATCCGCCTAAGTCTGTGGATTACCTGAATAGAATAGACAATAGAAGTGATTTTACGTAAACTCAATGTGTAACCCAATAGAAATAGACATGCTATACATACAGAAGTCACATACACAGTCAGATTCAGATTTAGGTTTAAGTCATTTACAGATTCATATAACAGAAATAGATATACTGAACAAATATATGGAATCCTACACCCACCCTCTATGCACCAACTCAGACCATCCCATCACACCATTTGGGGTTCAAAACACCCACCCATCCCTACACACCATAACGTGCCATTACGACACATATTAGATACTGTGCAGCGAAGCTGCCAGAAAATAGGCGATGATCGCCATATTGAACACTTTCTCCACATATACATATCCCACCCCAAATAGATATATATAATAAGAATTAACATGTTTACATGCTCATCTAAAGATATTAAAAAAACATATATATACATCAGACAAATCAGGCATGCATAAACAATGTCATACTCAGAGCAAAATATCAGATTATCATATCACATTAGTTTAGGGTTTGGTTACCCCTTACCAACCCTACTGTAGGCCTACAGTCGATCAAAATGACTCATGTGACCCTAGGAAAATTTTTAGAATTATGGGCCAATATGCTCGTGTGGCCCACATGGCCTGGCCCAAGACCTACACGCCTGTGTGGCATGCCCCGTGTGGATCCAAACGCCCGTGTGTCCTATACAGCAAATCCCACACTGTTACATAGCCGTGTCCTACGCACGGCCGCACCTTCATCGGACACACGGCCAACCACACGGGCTACTACACGCCCGTGTGGCATCGACAGATTGCACTTTCAGCTTTCGCCAAAACTCGATTTTCTCTCGTAAAGGGTACAGATCTGGTTCAGTTTTTGATGTGTAAGCAATCCGGAGCCCTCCAAACCTAAAAATATCATTCAATCGATTAAAACCAAGTACTGAAACACCAAACTATCGAACCCCCAATCAACACACTTGAGAATTTTACTCAATCAACATACACGATCACTTACCAAAATAGTTTCAAAAACTCCAACACACTACACAATAAAAGACGAATTCTGGTCCCCTTGGTTAACACCTACACAAGAATTCATCACATTAACACATCCAAAAACAATTCCTAAATGCTCAAAACTTCAAGAAAACTTACCTACTAAAGACTGAATAGAATCTACAGCACCCAAACGCGGTGATTGAAAGACAGAATAGCGAACAAAAATCAAAGAAGGAATAAATCAAAAAGAAATGTTTGGAAGAGGAAATTTTGGAGAAGAAACGTCAAAAAGGATTTTGGGGAAAAAATAGATATGATAACATATCCCAAGATTTTTTCCCACTAACCCACTAACAGACTTTTAGCTCAATCGAAATTCTATCAGACCCTCGAGCAAAAATTAACACCATCACTCACACAAGGATTCGAACACAGGACCTCCAACACAATAACCCCTTACCACTCGGACCAACAAGCTATTTCTGATATGAATTAACAAATAATTTTATGTAAGTCCACTCCACAAGGGTAAGGCTTGGATAAAAAATAACAAAATTATCAAATGTGGGACTTGAACCCAATACCTCACACACACACCCAAAACACTTAACCATTGAAACAGATACACATTTATGTCAAATATTTAAAGAAATAGAAATAAATTATTCAAGGCGTTACAACTCTACCCCCTAAAAGAAATTTTGATATCAAAATTTACCTAATCAGAACAGATGAGGATACTGCTAATGAATCGAGTCCTTAGGTTCCCACGTAGCTTCCTCAGTGTTATGATTCCGCCACAAAACTTTCACTAACAGTATGGACTTTCTCCTCAGAAACTTAATATCACGATCCAATATCTGAACCAGTTCCTCCTCAAAAGTCAAATCTGGTTTAATCTCGATCTCCTCAACAAAGGCAATGTGAGATGAATCAGACCAATACCACTTTAACATCGAGACATAAAACACATTGTGGATACAGTCCAACTCTAGAGGTAACTACAACTGATAAGCAATCGGTCCCACACGTTCAAAATCTGATACGGTCCAATAAACCTAGGGCTCAACTTGCCCTTACAATCGAATCTCAGAACTTTCTTCCACGGAGAAACCTTAAGAAAAACGAAGTCACCCATAGAGTACGCAAAATCTCTCCTCTTCAGATCCGCATAGGACTTCTGTTTATCAGAAGCTGCCTTTAGACGATCATGAATCAGTCTAAACTTATCTTCAGTCTCAAAAACCAACTCAGTCCAACATAACAGAGTACGACACTTATGACCGTACAAAGTCTTGTAAGGTGCCAACTAGATGCTAGACAGGAAACTGTTATTGTAGGCGAACTCAGCTAGCGACAGATAATCCTCCAACTACCTTGGAAATCAATCACACAACTCTTAAGTGTATCCTCCAGTACCTAAATCACCCTCTCAGATTGACCATCGGTCTAAGGATGGAACACAGTACTGAAGTCTAGTCTCGAACCTAGAGCCTCGTGTAATTTCTTCCAAAATCGAGAAGTGAAGTGAGGATCTCTATCAGAAATTATCGAAACAGAAACCCCATGCAGTCTTATAATCTCGAAGATATAGAGCTTCGCTAACTTCTGTAAAAAGTAGTCTGTCCGAATTAGAATAAAATGAGCGGACTTGGTCAGTCGATCCACGATGACCCAAATAGAATCCTTCTTAGTGGCTGTCAAGGGCAACCCACTAACGAAATCCATTGTTACTCGTTCCCATTTACACAAAAGAATCTTAACGTGTTAGAGCAAACCCGAAGGCAACTGGTGTTCAGCCTTAACTTGTTGGGACATAGACAACGAGCATCAAAATCCGTAACCTCACGTTTCAAACCCGACCACCAATACAGTTCACGAAGATCCCGATACATTTTATTACCACCAGGATGCATAGCATAATGGTTATTATGCGCCTCCCTCAGAACTGACTGCCTCAGATCAGAGTCATTCGGCACCAAGATCTGACCTCGAAAACATAGAACTCCATCATTATTCACTCTAAAATTCGTAGTACTGCCACTCTCAATTTGAAGAAACCGCAAACCCAGAGACTCATCCTCTAATTGCGTATCCCGAATTTGATCAATCCAAGTTGGCTTAACTTGTAACTCAGCTAACAGACCCCCATCATCAAATAGACTAAAACGAGCGAACATCACTCTCAAATCAATCAACACTCTACGACTGAGAGCATCAGCCACCACATTCGCCTTACTAGGATGATACTTTATCGTGCAATCATAGTTCTTTAGCAACTCAATCCGTCGACATTGTCTAAGATTGATCAGGATTTTGAAATGCAAAATTTAGAAAAATTTATACTCCATTTCGATAGTCATTCCTTACCCTTGACAAATCCATCAAACTCTTATCCATTTCGTAGTTCTTGAAGTCTAAAGTTGACAATAAATTATGGTTACTTAAGTGTTATAAATAGATTTAAATCATGTCATTATACTAAAATTGTAACACCCCAAACCCGACCCAGACATTATGGTCAAATCCAGAGATGTCACAAAGAAGGGTTTTGAAAACGGTGTCATTACATTAAATTATTCCGTATTTTAAATCCATATTCGCTTATATCTATTGTCAAAAAAGTTATTCAATTAATCTATTTTCCAAAATGTAATTTATAGTGAAAGTTATAGTAATCATTATTTTCTTAAAATCTCATTTGTAAGTCTAGAAAACCTTTATTTTAGTGAAAACCATGTTTTTAGATAACCATCGCAAATAAAGTATAAAATGAAAAATCAAAATCTCAAAAATTAAACCAAATAGTCCGGAGAGTCCAATTAATTCAAAACTCCCAAAAATAATTCTTAAATAAATAAAACCTTTATTTAAAGTCAATTTATAAACTAGTTGTCACCGCGAGACTCCGCTACACCGATCTGCCTAATTCTGTGGATTACCTGAATAGAACAGACAACAAAAGTGAGTTTATGTAAACTCAATGTGTAACCCAATAGAAATAGACATGATGTACAAACAGAAGTCACATACACAATCAAATTCAGATTCAGATTCGGACTTAAGTCATTTATAGATTCAGATAACAGAAACAGATATACAAAACAAATATACGGAATCTTACCCCCCATCTTCTACACACCAACTCCGACCATCCCATCACACCATGTGGGGTTAAAAACACCCCCTATCCCTACACACCATATCGTGCCATTACGACATATATCAGATATTGTGCACAAGCTACCAAAAAATAGGCGATGATCGCAATACAGAACACTTCCTCCATATATACACATCCCACCCCAAACATATATATAATAAGAATTAACATGTTTACAAGCTCATCTACAGATATAAAAAAAAAACATATATATACATCAGACTAATCAGACATGCATAAACAGTGTCATACTTAGAGCAGAATATCAGACTATCAGATCACATAGTTTTAGGGTTTGGTTAGCCCTTACCAACCCTACAGTAGGCCCACAGTTAATCGAATTGACCCGTACGACCCTAGAGTGATTTTTAGAATTATGGGCCCACATGCCTATGTGGGCCCAATGCCCGTGTGGCCTATACGCACAAATTAACCTTGCCCATGTGGCCCACGCAGCCTGGCCCAAAACTTACACGCCCTTGTGGCATGCCCGTGTAAGTCCACACGCTTGTGTGGCCCACACGTTTAACTTGGCCTAGCCCGTATGGTCCACACGACCACTCTCACACCATCACACAACAGTGTCCTGCGCATGGCCGCACCTTCGTTAGACACATGATTGTGTCTCGCACATGGCCAACCACACGGGCATTGACAGATTGCTCTTTTGGCTTTCGTCGAAACTCGATTTTCTCGTGTAAGGGGTATACACTTGGTTCAATTTTTTATGTGTAAGCAATCCCAAGCCCTCTAAACCTAAAAATATCATTCAATCGATTAAAACCGAGTATCGAAACACCAATCTATCGAACCCCTAATCAGCACACTTGAGAATTTTACTCAATCAACATACACAATCACTTACCGAAACAGTTTCAAAAACTCCAACACACTACATAATAGAAGCTGAATTCTGGTCCCTTTGGTTAACACCAACACAAGAATTCATCACATTAACACATCCGAAAATGATTCCCAAATGCTCAAAACTTCAAGAAGACTTACCTACTACGGACTGAATAGAGTCTACAACACCCAAAAGCAATGAATGAAAGATAGAATAGTGAAGGAAGAAATCAAAAAGAAATATTTGGAAGAGGAAATTTTGAAGAAAAAACATCAAAAAGTACTTTGGGGAAAAATAAAAATAAAATAAAAATAAAAAAATAGATATAATAACATATCCCCAGATTTTCTCCAACTAACCCACTAACTCATAACTTCCGCAGACTTTTAGCTCAACTGAAATTCTATCAGACCCTCGAGCAAAAATTAACACCCTCGCTCACACAGGGATTCAAAAACAAGACCTCCAACACAATAACCCTTTACCACTTAAACCAATAGACTCATTCTAATATGAATTAATAGACAATTTTATGTAAGTCCACTCCACAAGGGTAAGGCTTGGATCAAAAATAACAAAATTATTAAATGTGGGACTTGAACCCAAGACCTCACACACACACCCAAAACACTTTACCACTAAAATAGATACACATTTAGGTCAAATATTTACAAAAAAAAGAAATAAATTATTCAGGGCGTTATAAAAATAGATAATATATATCAAGTATCAAGTATCAAGTATCTAATTATTTAAAAAATATATATTAGTGACGACATTTTACAATTGGATACACCAAATTCGCTATAAAACTTTAGCTTGAAGATTTAATGCATTGTATTTTAATGGGTGTAAACTAATTCAGGTAAGTTGTTTATTTATAAGAATAATTAAGTGTAGGGAAAAACAATAGTGTTGCCCTAATTTCTGTGATTTTTATATATTTTGATGCAAAGTTTTATGTAAGTTATGATATGATATATATTTTTTATATTCTCTAAATGTTAGAAATTGCTTTTTTTTTATATTCTTTAAATGTTTGTGTAAGTTATGATAATCATTAACTTTAAATGTTCATGTAAGTTATGATTATTATTAACTTTAAATGTTTATGTAAGTTATGATAATCATTAACTTCAAATGTTTGTGTAAGTTATGATTAT
Organism: Gossypium longicalyx; assembly: GCA_025698465.1. Taxonomy (NCBI): domain Eukaryota; kingdom Viridiplantae; phylum Streptophyta; class Magnoliopsida; order Malvales; family Malvaceae; genus Gossypium; species Gossypium longicalyx. The sequence goes on along the minus strand of CM047007.1, from coordinate 43,959,659 downwards.
CATTTTTTATCACCTTTATGTTTACTATACTTAAAAAGACAAAAATTAACAAATTAATCTAAATTTGAGTTAATTTGATAAAAATCACAAATTTAAAAATTAAAAGAATCGTCATAATTAAATGAATGATTAATCATAAAATAATTAATTATTCATAAAATTATTATGAAATATGATTATTTATTTATTTAATCAAAAATTAAATAATTATTCATAGAATTATTATGAAATATGATTAGATATTTAATTAATCAAAAATTAATTAATTATTCGTAAAATTATTATGAAATATGAATATTTATTTAATTAATCAAAAATTTATTAATTATTCCAAAAATTATTATGGATACGTTATTTTTCTCTCGAAATTAGTTTATACTAATGTTAATTAGATAATATTGTAAGTGATTTGTGAAAATTAAATCAAATTAAAATTTCATGTAAAAAACCACACAAAATTAAAATTTATGTATCACATTATACATTGAGTCAAATTTCATATATAGTTTTGATATTTATCTCATTCGAACAATTTATCCAAGACTAAGACTTAATGCATCACGCAAGTAACTTAACTCTTGAAGAAGTCTAAACAATGTCATATTTTTTCTTATTAAGAATTAAAATGAAATCCTGAAAATCTGAGTGCATAAAGCACATTGTGCTTCTAAAGATGACATTATTAGCTAAAGCAACTAAAAACCACAATAAAAATGAAAATGAAAGAAAAAAGAAAATGAAATCTTAGAAAACTCAGAAGGAATATTTGGATTACAATTGATAACTTGTTTTCTAAGAAAAAAAAAATTCTCATTCAATATAAGTATAACAAAATCAACTCTATCATCCCTTATTGTTTTTAAATTAATTAAAACTCAAGTGATCATCAAAATCCCATTAATATCTCTATACTATTCTCTCAAATCCAATTAGAAAATTTCCCAAATATATTAACAAATATAAACAACAGTTCCTAAATTCAAATAGTTCATGTAACGGTAAATATACATTTTGGTACTTGAACTTGGTTTCAAAGTTCAAATTGATACCTAACAATTCTCATTCAATATAAGTATAACAAAATCAACTCTATCATCACTTATTGTTTTTAAATTAATTAAAACTCAAGTGATCATCAAAATCCCATTAATATCTCCATACTATTCTCTCAAATCCAATTAGAAAATTTCCCAAATACATCAACAAATATAAACAACAATTCCTAAATTCAAATAGTTCATGTAACGGTAAATATACATTTTGGTACTTGAACTTAGTTTCAAAGTTCAAATTGATACCTAAAGATTCTCATTCAATATAAGTATAACAAAATCAACTCTATCATCACTTATTGTTTTTAAATTAATTAAAACTCAAGTGATCACCAAAATCCCATTAATATCTCCATACTATTCTCTCAAATCCAATTAGAAAATTTCCCAAATACATCAACAAATATAAACAACAGTTCCTAAATTCAAATAGTTCATGTAACGGTAAATATAGATTTTGGTACTTGAACTTGGTTTCAAAGTTCAAATTGATACCTAAAGTTCCTTTTATCCAATTAGATACCTAAAATTTTTTGGTCTAATTAAGTACTTGAACCAGACATTTTGGTTCAAATTAGTGCCTAACTTGGTTTCATAGTTCAAATTGGTTCAAATAAGTCATTTATCATAAGTACTAATTTGGATAAAAAAGCCAAATAACATGGTCTAAGTCTATAATTTTCCTTTCCTTCCTAGTTCTTTAGTGTGATTCTATTATATTATAGACATTATTTCATACAGGACAAGATCGAAAAACATATCGATCTAGCAATTAGTACCGAGACAACCAAAGAGCACGAAAAAGTATGGATAATGTATAATAAACACACAGTCATTCCAACTCTACAGACTTTGTAATCTTTGTATAATTACAATTTATTGAACGACATATGATACTTGAGGAGCTAAACAAAAAGAACCTGAGAACTCGAGGAGTAACAAACAGAATGTCAAGCTTCAAAAAATAACCCAATAAAACACTAAAAAATTACAGTCCCAACTTGTAAAATTCAACAACCCAATAACATTATCTGAATTTAAAAAAAAAAGATATAAAAAATATAGACTAAAATGAAAAATTACCAAATTATTTGCACAGATCAGGAGAAATTTTTAGAGAAAGAGAATAGAACGGCAGGTCGTTTATATAGAAGAGATGTTTCTGGTGTGTTGTTTATACAGAAGAGAAAAGGGTTAGGATTTGAAAGATGAGAAAATAATTTAACAAACAAAGAAAATGAAAAAAATAAAAACTTGCATGGTATGCAACAGAGGACTGTCGACGGCGATGCAGCAGAGGACTATCGATGATGATGTAGCAAAGGACTGTCAACAGCGATGCGGTAGAGGATTGTCGACAGCGATGCAGTACAGGTGTAACACCCTAAACCCGGCCTGGACGTTATGGCCGAATCTAGCGATATCACATGAGAGTGTTTTTGAAAATGCACCGATACATTAAAATCGTTCCAGTTATTATCTTTTACTTAGTCCAGAAAAAAACGAGTTCTCACTAATTTGCTTTAAAACATATCTCTTTTACGTGAAAGCTTTAGAAAACCTTCTATTTTAGGAAAATCGTTTTCTTTAGAGAAAACCAGATCTTAATCGTGCTTATCAGTAATTAAAATCGTCAATAGTTCAAAAGCCGAAATTTAAAAGCCAAGGAAAAGCCCAAAGTCTAAAAATTACAGTAAAACCCCAAATAAATAAGTAATCCAAAATTGAAAAAAAAAACCAATGGAAATAGTCTAAAATTTATTACGCGTGGCCACCGTCGAGTCCTCGCTACACCGATCCGCTAATGCTGGGGATTACCTGAAAAAAATTAAATAGAAAAGAGTGAGTTTTGCAACTCAGTGTGTAATCCCCACAGATATCAAACATACAGAATAATCATCAAAATTTAAAAATAGACAGCCTGGGGCCGGAGCCTATTATAAAGTTAGTTCGGGCCTTAACCCATTAGGATGCAGAATTAGATATGAATTAGGGCTTTAGCCCAATCAGATACAGATGTAGAATGGAATATCAGAATCCTACCCACCAGCCTCTACACACCATCTCCGTCCAGCCTTACACAACATATGGGGATATAATCAACCCACCCAACCCTGCACACCATATTGTACCAAAATGTGGCACATAAACAGAATAATACAGCTGAGCTACCAGATAGCAGGCTTTTAGCCTTTCAGACACTTCCTTCGAAAAATCATCAACCCAATCCCCGATGCAATGCAACATACCAATATGACATGCTATAATGTAACTTATCAGATCATACAATCGGCCAGATACACATGGTAAGAGTAACATGCTTAATACATACATTTAATAGTCAGATCACAGAATCAGGGGTCTAAGTAATGCTTACCGACCTTACGGTAGGTCACAGTCGACTTGGGCGACCCATGCAACCTTACGGATTATTTTAGAAAATTGGGCTCATATGCCCATGTAACCCGCCCATGTGGGTCCACACGCCCTTGTAGCCCACATGGCCCAAAGCCCAGAACATCACAGCCCATGTGGCCCACACGCCTAATTGCGCCTCACTAGCCATCATACGGTCGTGTCATGCGCTCGTGTCTAGCTCGCACAACCTGACTCGTTGATCACACGCCCGTGTACTGCCACACAGCCTACCACACGGGCGACCACACACCTGCGTGGCGTCGACAATTTTATTTTTTGGCAGTCACTGATTCTCATTTTCTATGTTTTCTGGTACACACCTGGTTCATTTTCGCTGTTTACGCAATCCCGAGATCACCAGCACCTACAATTTGGGACCTTTCACACACACTCAAAACACTTAACCACTAAAGCAGATACACAGTTATGTCAATTAATTGCAAAATCAGAAACATAAAATTTGGGCATTACAACTCTACCCCCTAAAAGAAAATTTCGGCCTCGAAATTTTACCTGATCAAAAAAGGTGAGGATGCAACTGCCGCATCGCATCCTCAGGCTCCTACGTAGCCTCCTCAGTGATGCCATAGAACCTTAACCATTGGAATAGTTTTTCTTCGCAGAACCTTAATGTCGTGATCTAAAATCTAAACCGGCTTCTCCTCAAAAGTTAGATCTGGCCGAACTTCAATTTCCTTCACAAGAATAATGTGAGAAAGATCAGAGCAGTAGTGCCTCAACATAGAGATGTGGAACACATCGTGAATGCGATCCAACTTTGAAGGTAGATCCAACTGATATGCGACTGGCCCCACTCACTTTAGAATCTGGTACGGCCCAATAAACTGAGGGCTTAGCTTGCCCTTGCGATCAAATCTTAGTACATTTTTTCATGGCGATACCTTGAGGAAAATGAAGTCTCCCACAGAATAATCTATCTCTCGACGCTTCAGATCTGCATAGGACTTGTACCTATCAGAAGCCGCTTTCAGCCGATCCTGAATCAACCTAACTTTATCCTTAGTTTTAGAAACCAATTCTGGACCCAGAACACATTGCTCACCCAACTCAATCTAGCACACGGGAGTGCGACACTTTCGACCATACAAGGCCTCGTAAGTTGCGATCTGTATGCTAGACTGGTAGCTGTTATTGTAGGCAAACTCCGTTAAAGGAAAATACTCCTCCCAACTGCCTTGGAAATTGATAACATAGCTCCTCAACATGTCCTTAAGTATATGAATCACCCTCTCTAACTAACTATCTATCTGAGGGTGGAAAGTAGTACAGAAGTCTAACCTCGACCCCAGAGCTTTGTGAAGCTTCTTCCAGAATCGAAACGTGAAACGTGGATCCCTATCAAAAATGATCGAGATAGGTACCCCATGGAGCCTCACTATTTTAGAGATGTAGAGTTTAGCCAATTTCTGAAAAGAGAAGTCTGTCTTAACTGGGATGAAGTGAGCAAATTTGGTCAATCAATCCACGATGACCCAGACAGAATCCTTCTTAGTGGGTGTTAGAGGCAACCCACTAACGAAGTCCATCATTACTCGCTTTTATTTCCATAACAGTATCTTCACTGGCGGCAGCAAACCTGAAGGTAACTAATGCTCAGCCTTAACTTGCTGACAAGTCAAGCAGTGAGCAATGAAGTCAGTAACCTCACGCTTCAACCCTAGCTACCAATATAATTCTTGTAGATCTCGATACATCTTTTTCCCACTGGGATGCATAGCATAAAGGCTACTATGCGCTTCCCTCGGAATTGATTGCCTCAAGTCCCCACCACTCGATACACAAATTCGACCGCGAAAACACAATACTCCATCCTTATTAATCCCAAAATCTGTAGTAATACCACTCTCAGCCAGATGAAAACGCAACTCTAAAGACTTATCCCCCTTCTGTTTATCTCTGATCTGATCAATCCATGTCGGTCTAACCTAAAGTTCTGCCAACAGACTCCTATCGTCAAAAAGACTCAATTGAGCGAACATCGCTCTCAGATTGGTCATAGCCCTACGGGGTAACGCATCTGCCAACACATTGGCATTACTAGGATGATACTCGATAGTGCAGTCATAATCCTTAAGCAGTACAACCCATCGACATTGTCTAAGGTTCAACTCCTTCTGAGTGAGGAGGTATTTGAGGCTCTTGTGATCAATGTAGATAGTACAGTTCTCACCGTACAGATAGTGCCTCCAGATTTTCAGAGCGAAGACTACCGCTGCCAGCTTCAAATCATGCGTCGGATAATTAGCCTCATGAGTCTTGAGTTGTTGAGACCCATAAGCAACTACCTTTTTGCCTTGCATCAGATTACAACCTAGACCCACATGTGACACATCACTGTATACCACGAAGTCTCTATCAGGCTCAGGCTGTATCAGAACAAGAGCCTGTGTCAGAACATTTTTAAGCTTATCAAAGCTCTCTTGCTGTACATCAGTCCAAACGAAAGAAACTTCCTTACGCAGTAGCTTAGTCATCGGAGTTCCGATCAAAGAGAACCCTTCTACGAAACGTCAATAATATCCTGCCAACCCTAGAAAGTTGCAGATCTCAGACACATTCTTCAGCTGTTTCCAACCCAACACAGCCTTAATCTTACGAGGATCAACTCGTATCCCCTCAGTAGAAACTACATGTCCCAGAAATGTCACTTTTCGAAGCTAGAACTCACACTTGCTGAACTTCGCATACAACTGTTTCTCACAAAGAATCTGTAGAACCACTCTAAGATGCTCATCATGTTGATCCTCTATCTTAGAATACACCAATATGTCGTCGATGAACACCACTACAAACTAATTTAGATATGGCCAAAATACTCGATTCATCAAATCCATGAATGCCATTGGTGCATTAGTCAACCCAAAAGGCATAACCAGAAACTCGTAATGCCTATACCGAGTCCTAAATGCAGTCTTATGTACATCAATCTCCTTGACTCTCAACTGATGGTATCTCGAATGCATATCAATCTTGGAGAACATCGAAGCCCCTCTAAGCTGATCGAATAGATCATCTATCCTTGGAAGTGGGTACTTGTTCTTAATCGTTAGCTTGTTCAGCTGTCAGTAGTCAATACACATCCTCATTGTCCTATCTTTCTTCTTCACAAATAGAACAGGTGCTCCCCACGGAGACACACTGGGACGAATGAACTCACGGTCTAATAGTTCTTGAATCTGAGCCTTGAGCTCAGTAAGCTCCTTCGGTGGCATTTGGTATAGGGCGATAGACACCAAAGTTGTACTAGGAATCAACCCAATCCCAAACTCCACCTCTCTGCTCAGAGGCAACCCCTGTAGCTCCTCAGGAAATACATCTGGAAAGTCCCTCACGGTTCTGATGTCCTTAACAGAAGAGTCCCTAGAATCAGAAATACTAACGTAGGCCAAGAATGCCTCACACCCTTTCAGAACCAACTTTTCTGCTACCAAAGCTGAGATCACATTATTCATGTAGTTTTGACATTCCCCAATCACCACTACCTCACTGTCCTTTTCGGTCCTCAAGACAACCCTTTTTGCCGCACAATCCAGACTCACCCGGTGTTTGGCCAGCTAGTATATTCCCAAAATCAGATTGAACTCTCCAAATGAAAGCTCCATTAGATTAGCCAGGAATATTGTCCCTTTGACCTCTAACGGAACATTTCTAAACAATTTACTTACTCGGATGGACTGTCCCAACGGACTCACAATAGTTATCTCACTAGAAGTACTCTCAACCGGAATGCTTAAAGTTTTAGACACAGTGCTAGCTACGTATGAGTGTGTAGAACCTATGTTTATCAATGCAAGATAAGGTACATTACAAATTAAGAACATACCCATGATAATGTCCAGAGCATCTCGATCCTCACGGCAACAAGTAGCATAAACCAAAGCAGGCTACCTCGCCTCAGTCGATCCAGCACCTCTACCTAGTGCTCTCTATCCTCGGCCCATGCCGTTACCACCCCTGGCCTGACCTCGGCCCCTAGATGGCTACTGAACTACCCTCAGTGGCTGCACAATACCAGTACTCGTAGCCTGCATCTGATTGGTCCTTAATAGACAATCCCGAACACAGTGCTCAGTAGAGCCACATTTTAAACAAGCCCTAGTGTCCCTCTAACATTTTCCCGGATGACGTCTTCCACAGTGCCCATACAGCGCCACCCTAGTGGGTGCAGCAGGAGGTCCAACTCTCATTGGCCCATTAGATCTAGCCTTTTTTTTTGCCTTAACCCAAAACTCGAGGGCTCTGAATCCCTCTTATTCTTACCCCTCTTGTGATCTCTATTCTGGTGCTCCGCGCGCTTAACATCCTCAGCAATCTTGGCCTTCTCGACCAAAACAGCAAACTCACGCTCCCTCTACAGAGCTATCAGCACCCTGAGGTTATCCCTAAGGCCGTCCTCAAAACGGACACATCTCTCATATTTAGACGCCACCATGCCTCGTGCATAATGGCTTAGCCTTAGAAATTCGGCCTCATACTCAACCACTATATGCTCTCCTTGGGTGAGGTTAAGGAACTTCTGTCTCCTCGCGTCAATGTAACTTGCCCCCACGTACTTACTCTGAAAAGCCATCTTAAAAAGATCCCATGTCAAACGATCGGGCTAAGTGCCCTCCTTAACCGTCAACCACCATTGGTACACTTCATCACGAAGCAGAGATACAGCTCTCTTAAGCTTCTGCTCAGCAGTAAAATCTAGGTCGTCCATAATTCTCTCCGTGGCCTCTATCCAATACTCGGCCACGTTAGGGGTGACTCTAGTGAGACACCTAAATAGCTCAGCCCCATTGGATCGGAGTCATTTCGTAACTGACTCTCGACCCTCCGAACTAGTATTGGGCCTAGCGACCCCTCTCCAAAATTCGTAGCATGGTTTAGAACAGTGCGTCATCCCCAGCCAGGCGATCATGAGACCTAGACCCAAACTCTGTCACAGGTGATACCGGTGTCTCGCTAGTATCCAGATTCAGAATAGTATCAGATGCCAAGGACTCAGCTCGAGCCCCTCTACAGCCCCTACCACGGCCTCTAGTACCCTGTCCATGAGTACCACGTGTGCTCATCGTAAATTTTGAAATTTATCTGTGCTAACAATTTTATGCATTACTTACAATTCCAATATTTATTAACAGATATTTTATGCAGTACAGTATTAGAATATTCAGAGTCAATTATCGCGGGTAGTAGTCTCACTACAGTTTTCAGTCTATACTAGCTAGAGTGTTTTCAGTGAAATATACTACCTAAAGTAGTTTTAGTATATTCTAATCATATTTTCAGACAATTTTAAACAGAGTATCAAAATACTTATTTCAAAAATATTTCAAATTATTTGCAAATTATTTTTTAAAAACCAATCTTTAAAACTCAAATACACAGTCAGAGTTTTGTAACCTAGTTCTGATACCACTAAATGTAATACCTCAAACCTGGCCTGGACGTTATGGCCAAATCTGACAATATCACATGAGAGTGTTTTTGAAAATGCATCGATACATTAAAATCGTTCCAGTGATTATCTTTTACTTAGTCCGAAAAAAAACGAGTTCTCACTAATTTGCTTTAAAACATATCTCTTTTACGTGAAAGCTTTAGAAAACCTTCTATTTTAGGAAAATCATTTGCTTTAGAGAAAACCGAATCTCAATCGTGCTTATCAGTAATTAAAATTGTCAACAGTTCAAAAGTCAAAATTTAAAAGCCAAGGAAAAGTCCATAGTCCAAAAATTACAGCAAATCCCCAAATAAATAAGTAATCCAAAACTTAAAAAACACCAATGGAAATAGTCTAAAATTTATTACGTGTGGCCACCGCCGACTTCTCCGCTACACCGATCCGCTAATCCTGGGGATTACCTGAACAAATTAAACAAAAAATAGTGAGTTTTCGCAACTCAGTGTGTAATCCCCATAGATATCAAACATACAAAATAATCATCAAAAGTCAGGAATAGACAGTCTAGGGCTGGAGCCCATAATAGAATTAGTTTGGGCCTTAGCCCATTTAGATGCAGTATCAGATATGAATTAGGGATTTAGCCCAATCAGATACAGATGCAGAATGAAATATCAAAATCCTACCCACCAGCCTCTACACACCTTCTTCGTCCAGCCCTACACGCCATATGGGGATATAATCAACCCACCCAACCCTGCACACCATAGTGTACCGTAATGTGGCACATAAACAGAATAATGCAGCTGAGCTGCCAGATAGCAGGCTTTAAGCCGTTCAGACACTTCCTTCGAAAAATCATCAACCAAATCCCCGATGGAATGCAACATACCAATATGGCATGCTATAATGCAACTTGTCAAATCATACAATCGGCCATATACACATGCTAAGAGTAACATGCTTAATACATACATTTCATAGTTAGATAACAGAATCAAGGGTCTAAGTAATGCTTACCGACCCTACGGTAGGTCACAGTCGACTTGGGCGACCCGTGCAACCTTACGGATTATTTCAGAAAATTGGGCTCACACGCTCATGTGGCCCACACAGCCTAGACCAGAATCGTACATGCCCATATGGTTCACCCTTATGGGCCTACACGCCCGTATGGCCCACACGGCCCAATTGGTCAAGTTCGTGTCTCGTACACAACCTCACTAGTCATCACATGGCCGTGTCATGCACCCATTTCTAGCGTGCATGACCTGGTTCGTCGATCACATGCCCGTGTACTGCCAAACAGCTTACCACGCGGGTGACCACATGCCCGTGTAATATCGATTGTTCAATTTTTTGACTTTCAACGATTCTCATTTTTTGTGTTTTCAGGTACACACCTGGTTCGTTTTTACTGTTTACGCAATCCCGAGATCACCAGCACCTATAATTAAACAACGTTTTACTTAGTTTATCACTTAAATGATCGAATCAAATTAAACCCGAAATGGAATGCTTATCCAACGAGTGACCAAACTTACCCTCGGCAAGAAGCAACGTTCCTGAACACGAGAACCCGATTAAGGCCTTCGAGCAATACCTAAACGTGAGTGAAACGATTCCTTTTTTAATCACTTAATCAAAAAGTGTATCGCTAGAACTCAAGAAGAACCACTTACTGAAACAAGGGAACAACTGTTGCACAATAGAAAATCAATTGAACGAAGAACCAAAGAGGAGAAAAAGATGAATTTTTCCACACAAGAAAAGAGGGAGAAATCTCGAGAAAAGTCGACAGTAAGGGGCAGGAAAAGAGAAGAGGAAAGGCTGAAAATTGCCAAAAAGAGTAGAGTAATCAGAAATTCGGTAACCACCTCCCTCAATTCCTTATTTTTCTACTAAAAATCGTCCACTACCTTCCCCCCACAACTCGAACACTCAGCATTTGACTAATCTTCTAACTCTTACACAGCAAGAATAACAAAAATAAAGCTCTTGCCCAGACTCGAACACAAGACCTCAAGCAACCAAAACACTCCACTTAACCACCAGACCAGCAGGCCTATTCTGATATGATTTTACAATTAACTTAATATAAGCCCATTGAATAGAGATACGGCTTAGTTCCAAAAATATTCAAAATTTGCCAAAACTAAAGCTTAAACTTGGGACCTCTCACACACACCTAAAACACTTAACTACTAAAGCAGATATACAGTTATGTCAATTAATTGCAAAATCAGAAACATAAAATTTGAGGCGTTACAAGAAGACTAAAAGATTTAATTTGAGGTTTAGAGATTTCATTTGGGAAATTGATTTGGGGAAACAATAAGAGATTTGGGGAAAATGATTAATTTAGGGGAAAAACTAGGGGATTTCGAGAAACTGGGGAAAAACTAAGGCTATCAAAATGGCATTGTTTCAATAAAAATAAAAGGATATTCGCGGCATTTATGGGCAAAATGCTTCTATTGCTTTACCTTTAGCGGCATTTATGAAAAAATGTTGCTATTGCTTTACCTTTTGTGACGCTTATGCAAAAACGCCACTACTGCTTTACCTTTTATAGTTTTTTTCTCGTAAATGTCGCTATTACTTTACTTATTGCAGCATTTTTTTATTAGCGCCAGTAATGGTATAACTTTGGGGCTTCTTCGATCCAAATGCCACTAAAAACACCGCTAAAAACATAATTTTCTGTAGTTTTAATGTAACACCCCTAATCTGTAACTGACATCGGATTAGGGTTACGAGACATTACTAGACAGACAGAACATATCAGACCAATTTAGAATCTCAGATATTATTTAATATCATTTCATAAGCAATTATATCATAAGATGGTCTACTAGACCTAAAACATAAGTTTAAGAACGGTTAGAGCTAAACCGAACACATTCATAAAATTCAGAACATATAAAATTTTTCAATTTTGTTAAGGTCACACGCCTGTGCGTCCAGGCCGTGTGCCTCACACGGGCATCAGACACACCCATGTGAATTAACCGTGCCAAAACAGAGCATGCATACTGACTTTTTCACACGGCCAATAGGCATGCCCGTGTACTATGGCCGTGTGATACTTAGCTAGCTACTGACTTTAGCCCACGGCCATATGACACACCTGTATCAAAACCGTGTGATTTTTAGGTGAATACTATTTTTCTTACACGGCCACAAGGCATGCCCGTGTCCCCTAACCGTGTGGCACAATGCAGGCTTGGTTTAAGCCAATTTGCCATTTCTCTTTGGGTCAAACCTACAAGCAATGATATACAACATTCATACCAAAATTTTCAACCAATTCCATGTTTAAGAATGACCAACACACATTAAAAATTAGCACATTACAAACATACACCAAAACCATACACAACTTATCAATTGTTAGCTAACTCTCATGGCAAATATGTACATATCAAAACTTATAAACATAATCTTTCTAGCCTATACATGCCATACATTAAAATATATACACTTTCAAAAGTACCAAAATGAGATCGATAGTGTGGTGATGATCTTCGACTATCCCCGAGCCTTTAGTAGCTATGATATCTATAAAACAATGTAAATACATACAAAGTAAGCTTTCAAAAGCTTAGTAAGCTCGTACTCAAGTCATTCATATTATATGAAACATAATATAACAACATATATGTATTTGCATAATTTTAATCCATAAATCTATATCAACTTAATGAAATTCATATACATAACATCATCTACCACTTAGGTATGATACATACCTAAAAATTCCCGTACTTATACAGTTTCATACTCACCTCTTGTGAATGTTATAAGACTTTCCATAACTTATTCGTATTTTAGATATCTGCACACTTAGTGCTATATGGTTAGCCCAAAATAAATATTTTCGCACACTTAGTGCCATCTCAAATAACCGAGACTAAGTCAATATCGCACACTTAGTGCCTCAAATAGCCGAAGCTAATTTAAATCGCACACTTAGTGCCAAGATTGTTTAAATCGCACACTTAGTGCCAAAACTTCTGATTCATCATCACATCATCCAATTTAATTATATACAAACCATGTATAATTAAGGCATCAAAGCTTACTTAACATCATATTTTAAGTACGAACTTACCTCGTACTCGAATTTGTCGACTCGAACGTTTATTCTATAATTTTCGACTTCTCTAGATCTAAATCCGAACTCCTCTTTTCTTGATCTCTAAGTATTCAAAATTAATCCTTTTATTTACCATACAATTCAATTCAATCCATAATCACACATTTAGGGCAATTTGCAAACTAGCCCTCATGTTTTCACATCTCGACACTTTAGTCCATCTTTCACAAAATCACAAAATACACATAATTTGTTTGTACACAAGCTTAGTCGAATTTTCATGGCTCTCATACAAGTCCACACATTTTATTTATTTCACATTTTAATCCTTCAAAATAACATTTTCACAAATTAGCTCAATTTACTCTATTTCATCAAAATTCAAAGACAAAACTCACAAATCATCTATCAAGCCTTTATAATTTATCCAAAAACATCACAAAGCTCATGATAACAACAATGAAATTTCATGAAATCTTTAAAAAAAAATAGAAATTCAGACATGGGCTTTGAAGAACACGAAGCAACGATCACAAAAACGTAGAAATTATAAAAAAAGACAAAAATCCATGCCTTAATCAAGGATCAAAGTGCCAAAACCTAGCTCGTTCTTTTTCTCTCTTTTTCTTTTGTATTTTTGGCAAGGATGTGCATGAATAAACAAATTTTCATGCATTTATTTTATTTAATAACATATATTACCTAATTACCTAACCATCCTTTAAAAAATTATCTATTTACTATATTGCCAAACCATGTCTCCCACTATCATATAATGGTCTTATTGACATGCAAGGGCCTCAATTTTAACAAACCATAGCACTTAGGCACTTTAGCAACTAGTAGGCAACTTTTACAACTTACGCAATTTGGTCTTTTTTGCAAATCGAGCACAAAAACATACAAACTAAATTATAGAAATCTAGCAGATATAAATTCACATATCACAGGAACAGAAAAATAATATTAAAATATTTTTCAGACTCGAATTTATGGTCCCGAAACCACTATTCCAACTAGGGTCAAAACCAGACTGTTACAGTTAACCAAGATGTCATATTAGGAACCCCATTCATATCATTACTCAAGCCATATAAAATAACAAATAATTAAATTTCTACCAAATTTTTAAGCACTAAGATGGAATTTCCTTTCGTAAAGAAACCCAAAATAAGAAATCTCTACTTATTAAAATCTTTATCCATCCATTTGGGCAAATCAATAATTTAATTAGTCATAAACATAAGCAAATTTATTTTTTTCTTTTTAAAGAAGAAATATTTTTTCAAAAATTGACTGAAAAATTAGAGAAAACAGAAGTTCAAACAAGGATAAAACAAATTAAAGAAGAAATAGAATCAACAATTTGTTCTAACATTTCTAATGCTTTTTGGAATAGGAAAAAAACATGAAGTAACATTACCATATGAAAATAATTTTGATGAAAGACAAATACCAACAAAACCAAGGCCAATACAAATGAACAAAGAAATGGAAGAATTTTATAATAAAAATACAAGATCTTCTTAATAAAAAAATTAATTAGAAAAAACAGTTATTCTTGGAGTTGTTTAGCATTTTATGTGATGAAAAATGAAGAACTGGAAAGAGAAATGACAAGATTAGTTATTAATTACAAATCCCTTAATCAAGCTTTGAAATAGATTAGATGCCCAATTCCAAATAAAAAAGATTTGTTACAAAAGCTTTGCAATGCAAATATTTTCTCAAAATCTTACATGAAATCAAGTTTTCACAAATCCAAATAAAAGAATAAAGATACAAAATAACATTTATTGCAAAATTCGATGTCTTTTGGAGTAAAAAATGCTCCATCCGAATTTCAAAGAATAATGAATGACATTTTTTACCAATATTCCCAATTTACAATAGTAAACATTGATGATGTGTTAGTATTTTCTGAAAATTTAGAAAAGCACTTGAAGCATCTATCCATCTTTGTCAAATTCATAGAGAATAAAGGTTTAGTAGTTTATAAATCCAAGTTTTTTCCAAACCAAAGTAAGGTTTCTAGGTCATTACATTACCCAAGGAACAATTACCCCAATAAAAAGATCTATAGAATTTGCCAGCAAATTTCAAATCCTTGATAAAGTCCAATTACAAAGGTTCTTAAGAAGCCTCAATTATGTCATATATTTCTATCCAGGTCTTAGCAAATAACGTAATAAAGTGATGAGTGAGTATCATGCCCACGAAGATTGGATTAGTATTCTTATTCTAACTTATCACAATTGAGTAGAAAAGATAAATGAATCAAATGATATTTTGAGAATAACAATGCAATTAATACATTAAAAATGAAAGTAATAAAATACACTGTAACACCCCAGATTTGAGGCTAGAAGTTTTGAGTTTTGTGGTTAGGGTTAGTGAGAAGGTTGCGCTATTGTGTTTAGTTGTGTGTTTAAGTGATAGAACGGGCTTGCTGGTTTGGTCGTTGAGTGATTGTTAGTGAACTTCAAGGTTTTGGGTTCGAGTCCTTGTATGAGTGTTTTGGAGAAGTATTATTATTTTGTTTTGTTTGTTAAATAGTAGTTATGTTTTAAGTTAAATTATTTAACCATTTATATATTATTTTTTTCTTTTTATTTTTTTCTTTTCTTTCTTCTTTCTTCTTTTCTTTTTCCTTTCCTTTTCTTCTTTTCTTTAGATGTTCTTTTCTTCCTCTTCTTAGGATGTCTTTTCTTTTTCATTTGAACAAGGTTTTTGCTGGCAAATTTTGAGAGAATTCGCTCCTTGTCATCGAGTCAGTGCCGGGACGTCGTTAATCGCAAATCAAGTGTGAGATTCAAACCTCTTTTAATATACTTGTGTATTGTTGATTTACTATAGAAATTTGACAATATTTTTGTGTGTTCCGATAAATGAGCAATTGAAGTTCGTGTTGTCTATAATCTATTGAAATTTAGTGTGTTATGATTAGAGGTCGATTTAATAACTGAAAAAGCTTGATTTTCAGGTGTTTTCGTGGCCACACGGGTGTGTGCCTGGTTCACACGACTATGTGGAGTTAGGACTTAGGGTTTTAGGGCAAAATTTGGTGCCACACGGTCGTGTGGCCTATTTGGGGATTTTTGTCGATTTTCACACGGCCGTGTCCCTTGGGTACACGGGCGTGTGTGATTGGGAACTAGGGATTTAGGGAGTTGGTGCCACATGGCTGGCCACACAGCCGTATGGCTGATTTGGAGATTTAGGGATCCTATACAGGCGTGTGTTTTGTACACACGATCGTGTCTGGTGGGCACACGGGTGTGTGAGACCCTCACACGGTCGTGTTAGCCCTGTACTCTATTTTAGCATATGTGGACAGTGAGTTACACGGCCATGTCCCTGGTTCACACGGGCGTGTGCCTCAGCCACACGACCGTATGCTTTAGCCACACAGCCGTGTGCCCCTCTTCACACGGGCTTTTGACCTACTGTAAAGCTTAGGCATTTCCACACAGCCAGAGCACACGGTCGTGTGATCCTAAGACACCAAAATTTTAGTTTGTGTATCTTTTGATCTGAAAAATATTTCTATATATTTCGACCCTTGCCTAGACTTTGGCGAGGGTATTTGAGTTTCTATATCTGTGGCCATGTGCTCTTCTTATGTATTGTTGCGACTATTGAGTGAGATGTTTTGATTCTAAATTTGGTCTGTTGGGCGTGTGTGCATATATGTTTCTATCTGACTCTCTGCTGACGTGTTCATTATTGATGTGGGATTGAATGCATACATGCACTTGTATAAAGTATTTTAGGTTGGATTGTGAAGAGAAGGAAGATTGTTTACATTCGAATCGGCGCTTTAATTGTAAGCTTATTCGCACAGCTGAGTTTCATCAGATCTTGATCGGACGTCACGTCGATTTTATTGTGTACCATTATCTAATCTGGTAGTTTAAACTGCAACATGTCTGTACAATGGATTACTGCATTGCACTATACTGCATATATGCTAGCTCTGCTGCATATTAATATTTTAGTAGCTTAGTCTACATACATGGTGTGTAGGGTTGGATGGGCTTTTCGAGGTCCTATGTGGTGTGTTTTGGTTGGATGAGCTTAATCAGCTCTTATGGGGTGTGATCGAGTGACGGAGAGGCGTGTTGGCAGGATGGGTAGGATTTATTACTTGACTGCATTTCATACGCATCTATTTAAGTGTTCTGGGTGTAAGATTACCTGTTTGTATTCTATTTGTCTAAAAAACACTTGTGTTGGGTATTTTGTGTGAACTTGGTATGCTCTGACTGTTATGTGTGTTGAGGCGTTGGTTCCGTGTTGGTATCTATTTCTGCGTATATCTGCAATTATAATCTGCTACTAATTTGTCATCTGGAGTTCTCTTCTGTAAGTATGTTGTTATTCATTTGAAATCACATTGAGCTCAAGTAGCTCACACCTTTAGTGTTTCCCCTTTCACGTACTTTTCTGAATTCTGACGCTAGACTCGATATGTGGAGGTCTCGGGCAGTCTTGGTGAAAAATAAATTATTAGTTTGTATTTTCAGTTTCTATTTTGTTATTCAATTTTTGAACTGTAAGGTTTTGTAAACACTATGGTACAAGCTCGGTTTTAAATTTTCAATCGTATATTTTATTTTGTACGTTTATTAAACTTAACTATAACTTTTCTGATTGGAAGCTAATGTCTAATTGTTTTCGGTTTGTTAAACTTTAAAAATGTCATAGTGGAATTGAGACAATACGTTTCATAAAATTTTTCTACAACCACTTCGGTGATCAATGTGACCCCTGAGATTCAGTTTAAACTTCTAGGCCAGGTTTAGGGTGTTACATACACAACCGTAGATTGCAATTGTAACAAATTGAATAAAAGCACTAAGGATTCTAGCAAGATTAGAATATTAATTGTAAAGGCAGGGATTACTAATGAATTAGTTATAACCCAAGAATAATGCCATGGGAAAAATATGGTAACCTACTGTTCGATTGGATACTAACGTGGTCTACCTCTGTCGAAAGCAAGACCTAGAGCTACTCACTCCTAAGACACTATACATCAATAGGCTAAGAATTAGCAACCATGACTGAAGCACAATCCTTTAAATCATATAAGGTAAATCTTTAGGTCTATAGTTTACACAAGCATTTCACTCAACGCTCTCTTATATTACCCAATTTTGGTCCAAACAACCTAACTCTATTGATATTAAGTTACTTTTAGACTTATCAAGCATTCATCAATACCCTAATAAGCATATAAATAGAAGAACACATTCAATAAAGCAATAAACTGAATCATATTCATCCAATAAAATTCATCAGAGTTAAAACATCATCAAAAGTAATCCCCAATTGTGCGAAGCTAGCTCATGACTGGGCTATGCAAATTAAAGTATTTTAATATCATCAACATCCTAAAATAACAGTTTAAATCAGTAGAACTATAACAAATTGCAAAGCAAGAAATTTGTGTTTAGAACACGAATTCCCCCAACTTGGCGTCTGGTGCGTGTCTTCACCCAAGCTCCTAGTAGCTCAAATTACCCTCCTTTTCACAAAGAGACCTTTGTCGAAACACTGTATTTTCAATCAACTGTACCTTTTGTTCCCCCCTTTCGACATACCTCTCCCTATTTTCTTTTATACTTGGGTCCTTTAATGGGTAAAAGCCATCAGCTAATGATTGCTTTTTCCCTAATTTTAAGGTGGATATTTTCCATTACACGCGCATGTGAGGGCACAACTACTGAACGCTCTAATTGGTGACTGGGTATTTTTCATTTTCTTCCTCAACATTGCTATGGCAATCTCTCTTAATGCCTTGACAAATCTCCATCCTTTGCTATCTTTTTTCCTTAAACCTGCCATTCAACCACCACAAAGCCTTTTCATCAAAAATTAAAAGTACAAATGCATAAAAGTAATCACCATCCCAAGTTTTTACATGAAATGCTCGATTAACTAAAAAAAATCATGCAATTACCTAAAATGAAACTAATTCTCCTTAAGTACAAGCAGTTAACTAAGTCTAAAAGTATGAATTATAACTCTTTCCAAGAGTTATCAATAGGCTCAAAAAGAATCCACAGCCTTGGACAAATAATCACACTAATATTGTTACCCAAATTAAAAAACAACTCACTAAACTTCCTTATTTACATTTAGCTTATCCAAATGCCTTAAAGATAGTAGGAACAAATGCTTCTGAAATAGGGTGTGGTGGGATCTTAAAAGAAATTAAGGGAGAAAAATAACAAATAGTCCAATTTACTTCCTAAAATTGGAATCTGTCTTAGCAAAATTATAGTACTATCAAAAAAGAAATTTTATTAATTTTTTTATGTATTACAAAATTTCAAAGTGATTTATTAAATCAAAATTTTCTTTTACGAATTGATTAGAAATCAGCAAAAGAAGTTTTACAAAAAGATGTTCAAAATATTGCCTTAAAATAGATTTTTACAAAGATGGCAAGCAATTTTTAGCATATTTGATTTTGAAATTTAATACATCGTACGAGAAACTAATTCTTTACCTGATTTTCTCACCAAAGAGTTAGGTATGAAATTTACTCAGAGAGAAAGGAAAAGGAAAAGGAAAAGGAAAAGGAAAAATAGAAGAACCACCTACAAAAACCCAAATTTACTGAAAACCAATTAAGTCATGGTATGAAATTTATCTTGAAGAAGAAAATGAGAGATCATCATTCTCATCAAAATCCTCCAAAAATGCATCCCTTTAGAATTTACAGGATCCAAATGAAATTGGTTCACAAATTAGGGCTAGGTTGGTTAGCCACCTATCGCCTAAAAATCTAGAATTAATACTACAAAAAAATCCTAAAAATCTAGACTCGATCTCATCACCAAATTTTGGGTTCGGGAGTACAGTTACGTGTGGGGAAGGTTATAACACCCCCACAATGCCTATCTGAGGATAGTCCTACGGGGTCTTAAGAGCTAGATTTTTTTTATTTAAGCATATTAATATCTTAATCTAAGCTAAAATCTTATAGAAATCTTAAATAAAAACTCTAAAGGAAACGCCTCCGATTTACTTGTAGCTCGATTAAGATGTGTTCACCAAACTTATCTAATTTGAAATTTAAATTGGAGGTTTTTACTTTTAATGGGAACCCTAAAGGATACCTAAATCATTCTAAAAAAATACCTTCAATTCCTAAAATTAATTCTATTTTAGAATTCTAAAAAAAACTAGAAATTACCAATGAATTAAGAGAAATATTAAAATACATCTACAACTTATTTGATCTTTTTATTATTATTTTAAAATATTTAATTAATAGCGTTGAACTTGTCAAGATCTTACGAAAGTATCATATGTCGGGTTTATGATTTATCTTACTTTATAATTCTTGATCTAAGATTTAAATTCGTCAAAATCCTAAAATAATAAATCTTAAATAACATGTATTAGCTTTCTTAAAAAAAGTTTTTAAAATAAAATACTTAGAAATACCTACTCATGATTTACAACTCACCTACAAAAATTTGTAGTTTTAATCTTGAATAAAGTCCTAAAAAATATTTACATATTAACTTAAGATTCTAATCCTATACGATATTTAAAACTAATTTAAAATCTTAAAAAAAATATCTTACATATTATTTATAATTTTTCTAAGGTAAATGGTAGGTGAGATCTTAAGAACTAACCACTTTATAATTCTAGATCTAAGATTTAAATTCGTCAAAATCCTATAATAAATCTTAAATAACATGTATTAGCTTTCATAAAAAAGTTTCTAAAATAAAATACTTAGAAATACCTACTCATGATTTACAACTCAGCTACAAAAATTTGTAATTTTAATCTTGAATAAAGTCCTAAAAAATATTTACATATTAACTTAAGATTCTAATCCTATACGATATTTAAAACTAATTTAAAATCCTAAAAAATATCTTACATATTATTTATAATTTTTCTAAGGTAAATGGTAGGTGAGATCTTAAGAACTAACCTAAATCCAAATGTAAAAACCTTATGGTTTCATTAAAATATAACACCTACTTAACTAACTTCATTTCAACAATTATAGGAAAGAAAAATGACCTAAAGTTCTCTCTTTTAAAACAAATAGTAATAAAATAGGAAAATTAATTAAATTGGCTAAAGTTAATGAAAAGTTAAAACTCTTTCAAAATGACAATAATAAAAAGAAAAATGAAATAAATAAAATAAAAAAGACATTAACATGATGATAATAATAATAACAATAATACACATTATTCATAATACAATGAAAGAATCAAGGTAACATAAATAAATAATATTAAAATGTATGTAAGGGGAATGTGTGAAAAAATATAAATAGACATGAAAATAAATAAAATGAGATAAAAATAAATAAAAATTATACAAGTGTGAATAAATATAAAATATTAAATTAAAGTGCATAATTAACATTAAATATATAATATATAAATGCAAGTGAAATGAAAGATATAAGTGTAAATTATTTATTAAAGATGGAAACAAAATGACATAACTTGATTTTAGGACTAAAAGATAAAAAATGTGAAAGACAGAGGACTGATGTAGCAATTAATTTGCCTTTAATTTTTAAATTTTGAATTAAATCAAATATTTAAAAAAATAAAAGGGTTATAGGTGTAAATAGGTTAGAGAGCGAGGGCAGTGCGGCAAAAACGGGATTTTTTTGTAAATTTAAAAAGTAAGAGGGTGAGAATAAATTACTCATTTTTGGCACCTATAAATGAAAAAAAAAAGCTATTCATTCTTCCATTTTAACCTCATTGTTTTTCAAAAAAAAAAAAAAACCTCTTTCTCTTCCTCTTCTAACTTCTATGTTGGCCATGGCTCCACCACCGAAGAGCCCAATGGCTCTTTAGCCTCCAGCGCGACAGCCGGAACTTTTTTTTTTTACAAAATCAAAATTTTCTTTAGAAAAAAATCATTACTTTTCTTAAAAATCAAAACATTATTTTGAAAGAGTTAAAAAAATCAAAATTTTATTTTAAAAATTTAAACTTTCCTTTAAAATCACTTAAAAAAATATATTTATTTTTCAAAATCTAAACTTTTTTCTTTTTTTTATAAAAAAAAACACTATTTTTCTTAAAGATTAAGGCTTTTATTTTGAAGTAGTTAAAAAAAATCAAAACTTTGTTTTAAAATTTTAAACTTTCCTTTAAAATAACTAAAAAAAATAGATTTTTATTTTTTAAAATTTGAACTTTCTCCTTTTAAAAAAATACACACTATTTTTCTTAAAGATTAAACCTTTTACTTTAGAATAGTTGAAAAAAAATCAAAACTTTGTTTTAAAATTTTAAACTTTCCTTTAAAATAACTAAAAACCATATTTTTATTTTTTTTCAAAATCTAAACTTTCTCCTTTAAAAAAAACTATTTTTCCCAAAATCAAGTTTTTTTTTAAAAAAGAAACCTTTATTTTAGCAAGGGGAGGGAAAAAAGAGATTTTTGGGGTCTCCTAGGGGCGGAGGACCGACGGTCACGTAACGTCCCATTCATCGGAACCCAAAATTCGATCCCTCATGTCATGCCTATGGCCAAAAATAAAGATAGAGGAAATGAAAAAAAAAAGAAATAGAATATTTAAAAGTATATCAATTAATCAATTATATACATACCTTTCAAATAATTATAAGTATTTAAAAGTTCGATTCTAATTATACAAACTTACCTCGTATAGCTTGGATAACAAATATCGACTATTAGTCCACTTTTCTTTTTCCCTAATCTAATTCCGATCTCGGCTTATCTTGACCTATATATTATCAAATTCAGTACATCCAGTATTCAATCTATTCAATTTAGCCCATAATTCATATTTTGGCAAATTTACACATTTGTCCCTAAATTTTCACATATTTACAATTTAGTCCTTATCATAGAAAATTGTAAATTCATGCAATTTAGTACCAGCCCATGCTTAGCCGAATTCACTATATAGTACTAACAGCCTATATTTGCAATTTATTCACACTTCTACCCTCATAATTTTACATTTTCACAATTTAATCCCTTTTTGACATTTTTGTCAAAAATCACTTAATAAAACTAGTTTGACTAACAACTATTCAAAATCCATCATCAACCATTAAATTACTCAAACATTCAACAATGGAAACAATTTAAATATTTAACAGTTTCAAAATCTAAGGTATGAGCTAGCTAGAATACGAAGCAATGATCTCAAAAACATAAAAATAATTAAAAACTGAGCTAAAATGAACTTACAATTAAGCTCCAAAGTCACCGAATATTCAAAGCCCTAACAATGGCTTTCTTCTTCTCCAATTTTGGTTGAAAGAAAGAAAGATGGGCACATTTTATGATTTTGTTTTTATTTATTATAACTTATTTCATAATTTACTAAATTACCCTTGGCTCAAAACATTAAAGTTCACATGTTTTATGTCCATAAATGTCCACTCACCAACATAATGGTCTAATTACAATATAAGGACCTTAACTTTTAGGTTCTATAGCTATTTATACCTTTAGCTAATAGAACATGCATTTTACACTTTACGCGATTTAGTCCTTTTTAACCATTCAAATAGTAAAATTTCTTTACGAAACTTTCACCCAATAATTTTATCATGCTGTAAACTTTAATAAAATAATAAAATAAATATTTTAACTTCAGATTTGTGGTCCCGAAACCACTATTCTGATTTGACTCAAAAATGAGTTGTTACAACTCTCCTCTCTTAGGGATTTTCGTCCCCGAAAATCTTACCAGTAAATAGGTTAGAGTACTGTTTTTACATAGCTTCCTCGATCCCATGTTTATGCCAAAGAACCTTTACTAGGGTTATGCGCTTATTTCTCAATTCTTTGATTTCAGGAGCTAAAATCTTGATCGGTTCTTCATTATACGTCAAATTAGTCTATATCTCAACATCTATCGAAGAAATCACATGTGACGGATCGAATATGTATCGACGTAGCATAAAAACATGAAAGACATTATGAATCTTTTCAAGTTCTAACGGTAAAGCTCGTCGATATGCCACTAGCCCTATTCATTCAATAATCTTGTTCTGCCCAATGAAACGCAGACTCAACTTCCCTTTATGGCCGAATCGAAGAACCGTTACACCTTTAGAAACACTCGGTCCTCAACTTGAAACTCAATTTCTTTACGTTTCAGATTAGTGTATGATTTCTGTCGATCTGAAGCTACTTTTAAACTATCGCGAATTGTTTTCACTTTTTCTTCAGTTTCTCTGATCAGTTCAACCTCGTGAATCTTTCTCTCACTTAGTTTAGTCCAATATAGCGGAGTTCGACATTTGTGGCCATATAAAGCTTTGTATGGTGCTATCTTTATACTCGTTTGAAAACTGCTATTATACGCAAATTCTATCGACAGTAAGTATTTTTCCCAATTGCCCTCAAACTCTAAAAGACAACATCTCAACATGTCTTCGAGAATCTGAATAACTCTCTTGGTTTGACCGTCAGTCTGAGGATGAAAAGTAGTACTGAAATTCAATTTCGTACCTAGAGCTTCTTGTAATTTCTTCTAGAATCACGACGTAAATCTCGAATCTCTATTAGAAATAACAGATAGTGGTACTCTGTGTAATCAAACAATCTTAGAAATGTACAATTCAGCTAATCTGTGAAGTGAGTAATCTATACGTATCGGTATGAAATGAGCAGATTTTGTTAGTCGATCAACAACAACCCAGATAGCATCTTTCTTTTTCAGAGTTAGGGGCAATCCCGACACAAAATCCATTGAAATTTTATCCTATTTCCACTCAAAAATCATCACAGGTTGTAGTAAACCAGATGGTACTTGATGTTTGGCTTTGACTTGCTAAAAAATTAAACATTTAGAAGCAAACTCTGATATATCTCTTTTCATGCATTGCCACCAATAAAACTGTTTCAAATCGTTGTACATTTTAGTACTTCTCGGATGAATAGATAAGCAACTATGGTGTGCTTCATGCAAAATCTTCTGAATGAGTTCTAAATTTCTTGGTATGCAAATTCTATTCCGAAACCTTAAACAATCATCGGTCCCAATCTGAAACTCTGAATCAGGGATATTCTCACATTGAATTCGTTTGGCTTGTAATTTGTAATCATTTTTCTAAGATTCACAGATTTGTTGAAGAAATATTGGTTTAGCTATTAATTCAGCTAAAATAGATTCATCATCAAAAATCATCAACTGGGTATTCATTGCTCACAATACAAATAAAGATTTTCGGCTCAAGGCATCAACAACAACATTAGCTTTTCCTGGATGATAATCAATCACAAATTCATAATCTTTTAATAACTCAAGTCATCTACGTTGTCATAGATTCAAATCTTTTTGTGACATCAGATATGTTAAGCTTTTGTGATCCGTATAAATGTGGTATTTCTCACCGTACAAGTAATGTCGCCAAATTTTCAATGCAAACACAATTGCAGCCAACTCTAAGTCATGCGTCAGATAATTCTTTCCATGCAGTTTCAATTGTCGAGAAGCATAAGCTATAACTTTTCCTTCTTGCATCAAAACACATCTTAGACCGTTTAATGATGCGTCGCTATAAATCACAAATTCTTTCCATGATTCTGGTTGAACTAAAACTGGTGCTTCAGTTAACAGTACTTTCA
Organism: Gossypium longicalyx; assembly: GCA_025698465.1. NCBI lineage: Eukaryota > Viridiplantae > Streptophyta > Magnoliopsida > Malvales > Malvaceae > Gossypium > Gossypium longicalyx. The sequence continues at coordinate 43,934,056 of CM047007.1, read as the reverse complement.
ACTACTCAAAACTCTACTGACGTTTTACCGACCATTCAAATTTCATATCTTTTTGAAGCAGTCGGGTCATTGGTGTCACAATCATCGAGAATCCATTCACAAATCTTCGGTTATAGCCCACTAAACCCAGAAAGCTATGGACTTCAGACATATTTCTCAGGGGTTTCTAATCAACAATAGAAGAAATCTTACTCGGATAAAGTCTAATATCATCAGCTGAAACAATATGCCCCAAAAATCCAACCTCACGGAGCCAAAACTCACATTTTCTAAACTTTGCAAATAATTGCTTATCACGTAGAGTTTGTAACACAATTCTCAAGTGCTTAGTATGTTCAGATTCATCTCGCGAATAGGTCAGAATGTCGTCAATGAATACAACAACAAATTTGTCTAAATATGGTATGAATATCCGGTTCAATAAGTCCATAAAAACTGCAAGAGTATTAGTTAATTCGAAAGGCATAACTAGGAATTCATAATGTTTATACCTTGTTCTGAACGCGGTTTTCAGCACATCTGACTCTTTAACTCGCAACTGATAGTAACCTGATCTCAAATCAATCTTTGAAAATACTATAGCCCCTTTCAACTGATCAAATAAATCATCAATCTGCGGTAGAGTGTATTTTTTCTTTATAGTCACTTTATTCAGATGTCTGTAATCGATACATATTCTCATCATGCAATCTTTATTTTTCACAAACAATACCGGTGTATCCAGGTTCAATAAATCAGTCGTGCAAAACCTCTGTTTGTCAATTTTTGCAACTAAGCTTTCAATTCTTTTAATTCTGTTGGAACCATTCTATACGGAGCTATCGATATTGGTGTTGTTCCCAGTACTAATTCAATACCAAATTTGACTTCTCTGATTGGTGGCAAGCCCGATAATTCTTCTGGAAATACATCCAAAAACTCACAAACAACAGGTACAGATTCAATCTTTGATTCAGACACCTTAGTATCTACTACTTATGCAAGGTATGCATCATAGCCCTTTTTCATATATTTTTGAGCTAACATTGACGATATCACAGTAGGTAATTCGCTCGAATCATCAAAGTCAATCTGAAGAGTTTCACCGTTTTAACATATCAATTCGATGATCTTTCATCTATAATTCACTACGGCATCATGCATAGTCAGCCAATCCATACCCAGAATCACATCAAATTTATCGAATGGTAAAAGCATCAAATCAACCCGAAAACAGTAACCCCGAGTCATCAAAGGACAATTCTTACAAATTTTATCAACTAAAACAGACTTGTCTAAGAGATTTGATACTTTATTTACAAACTCTGTTGACTCAACATGTAAACTCTTTTTAAATACTAAATTCATACGGATATATGAATGGGTTGATCCAGAATCTATCAACGCAACTATATTAGTATCAAAAAGAGAAAAAGTACTAGTAATAACGTCTAGCGATGATGCCTCCTCCCGTGCACGGAAAGCATAAGCTCGGGCAGGTGCTCATGCCTCAGATCTCACAACAAAATCTCTCGTAGCACCTCGATTACCACTCATATTTCAAGTATTTCGGGGTGGTCTCCCTCTAGTAGTCGTATTACTTACTTTTTTTCGATTGATCTCTTTTAGCTACAAACTTTTCTAGACAATCCTTCAGATAATGATCAAGAGATCCACAATTAAAACAAGCTCCGCTCACTAATCTACATTCACCATGGTGTCACTTATTGCAGTGCTTACATTTAGGCCTAGCATTTCTAACACTACCCACATTGGCAACAGATGTCGTCTGAGGTTTAGAGCTGAAATGTCTCGCATCTCTATCTCTGATCGAAATCCCTGTAGAAGCAGTAGAACGAGGATGATATTCTTTAGATTTCTTTGATGTTGACTGATGTGATTTGCCTACAAATCTTTTTTCTGAAGTCTCTAGCCTCAAAATCAGCTTTTCTTTTCTGTTTGCAAAGCTCTTCAACTTTACAAGCTCTTTCAAATAGGATGACAAACTCTTTAAGCTCAAGAACCCCTACTAATATTCTAATTTCTTCATTTAATCAATCCTTGAATCTTTTACACATTATAGCTGTAACATCCTGAAATAGGGCCTAGTCAGAATAGTGGTTTTAGGACCATAAATCCGATGTTGAAATATTTTTTTTATGATTATTATGAGGTCTAGAATATGAAAATATGCATGTGTTAAAGTTTCATAAAGAAATTCTAAGAGTAAGGTGTCCAATTGGAAAATAAGGACCAAATTGAATAATTGCAAAGCTTGGATTCTAGAAGCAATTTGCATGAAATTGCTTTAGATTATTAATTAGAAGTCCTTAAATAACAATTTGCCCAATTTCTAAGTTTTTGGACAAAAATGGGCATGTATGGAAAATTTGGAAAGGTTAGTAAGGAAGGGCATTTTGGTCATTTGATTAATAAATGAAGTAAAATAGGAAAAAGGAACCAAAATTCAGCCATTTCTTCTCCATGGTTGCCAAAAATTGAAGGGTCTCCATAGCTACGGTTTTCAATATTTTCAAGCTCAACAACTTTGAGGAACAAATTTCAGAGGTCGATCGAGGAAAATGAAAGGTTTTGGAATAATCGAAACGTGAACCGAAGTGAATACCAGAGCTTAAGGACTCATAGAGATTGGAAGACAATTGGAGAACCAACACACTATCATTTTGACCAGCTTTGGTATATAGAAATTTTTATTTTGTTCAATGGCATGTATAGGGCTTTTGTTTACTTTGTTATATATGTCATTTGATTAGCCAATATGAAGGCTTATAATGGTATACATATTCACTTGTATATGGCCATGGAGAATTGGCTTATTTTGATGTAGGTTATGATCTACTAACCATACATGTTTATGTTAAAAAAATGTTCTTATGATGATTAAATATGGTATATCATAAATAGGCATTTGTAATATGGCCAAGACATTTGAAGATAGTTAGGCCATAATTGGCAATGAATTATAATAATGAGCCAAGCCTAAATGTGTTTCAATGGGATTGAAATCCTTAATTACAAGGAGGATAATTAAGCATGTACATAACCGATGAGATGAGGTTAACATGCAATGGATCATTGATGATAGTCCTTAAGTATATTTGGGTCATGTTAAATGCAATTGGGGCTCTTATATGAGAGGAAATGATGAGGGTGGCCATCGGCTTAAAATCATAGCTTAATAAGGGTCCACACGGGTAGACACACGGGCGTGTGTCTAGGCCGTGTGTGATACATGGACAGCCCCATGGGCGTGTGGTACGGCTGTGTGTCCCTTGTACCTAAAAATTTTAAGTCAAAATACATGGTAGTAAACACACGGGTAGAGGAATAGCCGTGTGTCTCAATCGTGTGGAAGGCACGGACTAGCACACGGGTGTGTATCTTGGCCATGTGCCCCTAAATGCATGCTGACGTCATAAATAGAATGCTCGAGTTTTTGGACACGGACGATCACACGAGTGTGTCTAGGCCGTGTGAAGGACATGGGCCAAGGACACGGGCGTGTGCTTGGCTATGTGGAAATCCTTGTAGGTTCAAAATAGGAAATAAATTCAATTAATTCCATATGGGTTAGGGACACGGATGTGTCCTAAAGCACACGGGCATGTGCATTGTCTCCACACGGGCGTGTGAGGCTTAACCTAGGAAATTTTCCTGAAATTTTCTTAGGTTTCCGGTTTAGTCCTGAACCTTTCTTAATGTATGTTTAGGGCCTTGTAGGCCCATAATAGGGACACTAAGATATTGTTTGATTGGTTTTAATTTGGGACAAAATTTTATAATCTGTATTTTTCGAAAATGTTCGAATACGTGTCTGGTAACGCCTTGTACCTCGTCCCGACCTCTAGTACAGGTAAAGGGTGTTACATTTAGTGGTATCAGAGTTATGATTTAGTCGGTTCTAGGACTACCGTAGAGTGCATTGAGTTTAGTTATACATGCCATTAAACGAACAATGATTGTGTGACATCTCTTAACTGTTTAATTATTTTTAATATAGTAAATGTCTTCCAATCAAGCACACGATGAGTCTGAGGGAGCCGAGAGCCATGCTCCAGCTTCTGTACAACGAGCTGTTTCTAGTAGTAGTAGAAGGCTTATGTCTGAAGGCTGAGAAGAGGCCAGAGCTGCCTTATTTAACATGATGGATGAGTGGTTTGGGGATTATTTGAGAAATCGCCTCAATATACCATGATCTCCCCGCCCCTTGACCTATCTAAGGAGGAAGGGTCGCGAGGTATAGCACCTTTAAGAATTGGTAAAGCCCCTGTGGATAAGCTTAGAAAGTATGGGGCTGAAGAATTTAGAGCTAAGATTGATGATGATGCTGAACAAGTCGAGTTCTGGCTTGAGAACACTACACGAGTATTGGACGAGTTATCTTGTACACCTGAGGAGTGTTTAAAGTGTGTTGTATCTCTTTTGAAGGATACTGCATACCACTGTTGGAAGATTGTATCTTCAGTGGTGCGAAAGGAAAACATCACTTGGGAATTTTTCCAAGCGGAGTTTAAGAAGAAATACATCAGTCAAAGGTTCTTAGACTCGAAGCGAAAGGAGTTCCTGGAACTCAAACAAGAAAATAAGACTGTATCGGGATACGAAAGGGAATTTGTAAGACTAAGTCAATATGCGACTGAATGAGTACAAACAGAGTCAGAAATGTGTAAACGCTTCGAGGAAGGCCTGAATGAGGAAATCAAGCTGTTAATTGGGATCTTTGAGATACGAGAGTTTGCTGCATTAGCTGATCAGGCCAAAAAGGTCGAGGAGCTTAATAATGAATGGAAACAAGGTAAGAGAGAAGCTTGAGTTTCGAGCAAGAGATCTAGCAGTAAGACGCTCTCATTTCCCTCAAAGAAATCAAGGAGTCGACATGAACACTCCACTTCATCAGTAGGATATTCGAGTAGAGCGAGAAGCTCCAAATGACGTAACTAGAAGTCTTCTTCTCCGATGGTGACTAGTGTGGGGAGTGTAGATGACCAAAAGCTGAAGTGTAAAAGCTACAATAAATTTCACTTCGGAGAGTGCCGAATGAAGAGCAGCGTGTGCTATAGATATGGTTATCTTGACCACTTCCTTAGGGACTGCTCGGAGCGATCAGATAAAGAGGCAAAATTAGCCCCGAAGTCGAATGCTCCTATTTTACGAAGTAGACCTCCGAGAGATCCTGGAAGTACTACTGGCAGTCGAGTTGCGGCTAAAGGCACTGTAAAATCAAAAGCCCATGCCCCAGCAAGAACATATGCAATATGTGTTCGAGAGGAAGTCGCTGCTCCTGATGTCATCACGGGTACCTTTTCTCTTTTTAATACTCGTGTTGTTGCCTTAATTGATCCGGGATCGACGTATTCATACATTTGCATGAGATTAGTGTCTAGTATGAATATATCCATTGAACCTACAGAAGTTATAATCAAAGTGTCGAACCCATTAGGCAAGTCAGTCCTGGTTGATAAAGTCTGTAAGAATTGTCTTTTAACGATTCAGGGTCATTGTTTTCCGGCTAACCTTATGTTGTTACCATTTGATGAGTTTGATGTAATACTTGGCATGGATTGGTTAGCCCTGCATGATGTAATTGTAAATTGTGGTAGCAAGTATATAGAATTGAAGTGCCCAGATGGTGAGATTCTACAGGTTGATTCAAGAGAATTGAATACACCACTGGTTGTAATTACATCAATGGCTGCTCAAAGGCATATGAGAAAGGGGTATGAAGCCTACCTTGCTTTCGTACTGAACACTAAAGAAATGGAGTTGAAGATTGAGTCCATACCAATAGTATGTGAATATCTCGACGTGTTCCTAGAGGAATTACCCGGGCTACCTCCTGATAGAGAGATAGAGTTTGGTATTGAACTGGTGCCAGGAATAGCTCTTATTTCTATTGTTCCATACAGGATGGCACCAACTGAGCTGAAAGAGTTAAAAGCACAGTTGCAAGAGCTGACAGATAAAGGTTTTGCAAGGCCGAGCTTTTCACCTTGGGATACTCCCGTATTATTTGTAAAGAAGAAGGATGGTTCGATAAGGCTATGCATAGATTATTGGCAACTGAACAAGGTAACTATCAAGAATAAGTATCCTTTACCAAGGATCGATGATTTGTTCGACCAGTTAGGGGAGCCACTGTATTCTCTAAGATAGACCTGAGATCTGGCTACTATTAGTTGAGAGTTAAGGAATCAGATGTGCCTAAGACAGCTTTCAGAATGAGGTATGGCCACTATGAATTTCTTTTCATGCCATTTGGATTAACGAATACACCGGCCGTATTTATGGATTTAATGAATAGGATATTTAGGCCATACTTGGACAAGTTCGTTGTTGTGTTCATTAACGACATTTTGATCTATTCCAAGGATGAGACAGAACATGCGAAGCATCTGAGGACTGTGTTACAGACCTTATAGGAAAAACAATTGTATGCTAAGTTTAGCAAGAGTGAGTTTTGGCTCCAAGAAGTAGGGTTTTTGGGTCATATTGGTTTGGGTGATGGCATCCGAGTTGATTCAAGTAAGATCTCTGCTATCATTGAATGGAAACCACCTAAGAATATAACCGAGGTTAGAAGCTTTTTGGGCTTAGCCGGTTACTATCGAATATTTGTGAAAGGATTCTCCATAATAGCAACTCCAATGACGAGGCTGCTACAGAAAGACGTGAAGTTTGAATGGTTAGAAAAGTGTCAGTAGAGCTTCGAGAAGTTGAAGACATTACTAACTAAAGCTCCAGTTTTGGTATTACCCGAGTCGGCAAAAGAGTTTGTGGTTTATAGCGATGCGTCCTTGAATGGACTGGGTTGCGTGCTTATGCAAGATGGTAAGGTGATAGCCTATGCTTCACGGCAGTTGAAACCACACGAGAAGAATTACCTGACACACGACTTAGAACTTGCCGCTATTGTTTTTGACTTAAAAATTTAGAGGCATTATTTATATGGTGATACTTGTCGTATATTCACCGATCACAAGAGTTTGAAGTATTTGATGACTCAAAGAGAATTGAATCTGAGACAACAGAGATGGTTAGAATTAATTAAAGACTACGAGCTGATCATCAATTACTACCAGGCAAAGGCGAATGTGGTCACCGACACCTTAAGCAGAAAATCTTTATTTGCATTGAGGGCCATGAATGCTCGATTGGCGTTGTTTGATGATGGTTCAGTTTTGGCAGAGCTAAGGGCTAAGCTAACATTTCTTCAGGAAATTTACGATGCTTAGAGTAATGATAGTGACCTGCAAGCTAAAAGAACTCAATATGAGTGGAGCATCGAATCAGATTGTTAGATCGGTTATAATCGATGTTTGATGTTCAGAGACAGAATTTGTGTACTGAGGAACGATGAAATTATTCATAAAATTTTGCAAGAGGCACATGATAACTATTTGTCTATTCATCCTGGAAGTACCAAAATGTACAATGATTTGAAGAAAATGTACTGGTGGAACGGCATGAAAAGAGACATCTCTGAATTTGCATCAAAATGCTTGATATGTCAGCAAGTCAAAGATGAACATCAAGTACCTTCAGGTTTGTTACAGCCTGTGATGGTCCCCGAATGGAAGTGGGACAGAATTACTATGGACTTCGTGATAGGATTACCATCGACCCCGAAAAAGAAAGATGTGAGATTACACGGGGTACCGCTATCGATTATTTTAGATAGAGACCCAAGATTCACTTCGAGATTCTAGAAGAAGGTACATGAAACCTTGGGTACTAGGTTGAGTTTTAGTACAGCTTTTCACCCATAGACTGATGGTTAGTCTGAACGGATGATTCAGATTCTTGAGGATATGTTGCGATGTTGCATCCAAGAATTTCAGGAAGCTGGGAAAAATATCTGCCATTGGTAGAGTTCGCTTACAATAACAGTTTTCAAACAAGTTTGAAAGATGGCGCCTTATGAGGCCTTGTATGGCAGGAAGTGCCGAACTCCACTATATTGGATGGAGCTCAAGGAAAGCCAGATTCATGGGGTTGATCTAGTCAAGGAAATGGAAGAAAAGGTTAAAGTAATACGTGACTGTTTGAAAGCGGCATCAGATAGGAAAAAGTCATATGCTGATCTAAAAATAAAAGAGATCGAATTCCAAGTTGGTGATAGAGTATTCTTGGAAGTATCTCCATAGAAAAAGGTACTGAGGTTTGGCTGGAAAGGCAAACTGAGTCCGCAATTTATCGGACCATGCGAGATCACTGAAAGAGTAGGACCATTCACCTATCATTTGGCATTACCATCAGAACTGGAAAAGATTCACGACGTGTTCCATGTATCTATGTTAAGGCGATATCGATCAGACCCCTCTATGTAATTTCATCGGTGGATATTGAAATTAGACCGGACATGACTTGTGGTGAAGAACTGGTCAAGATTTTGGCTTGTGAGGTTAAACAGCTGAGAAATAAAGATGTGGCTTTGGTAAAAGTTTTATGGCATCGACATGGTGTGGAAGAAGCTACATGAGAGCCAGAAGAAACCATGAGGAGCCAACATCCAAACTTGTTTACTGGTAAGACTTTCGGGGACGAAAGTCCCTAAGAGGGTAGAAATGTAACATCTCGAAATAGGGCCTAGTCAGAACAGTGGTTTCGAGACCATAAATCTGACGTTGAAATATTTGTTTTATGATTATTATGAGGTCTAGAATATGAAAATATGCATGTGTTAAAGTTTCATGAAGAAATTCTATGAGTAAGGTGTCCAATTGGAAAATAAGGACCAAATTGAATAATTACAAAACTTGGATTCTAGAAGCAATTTGCATGAAATTGCTTTAGATTATTAATTAGAAGTCCTTAAAGAGCAATTTGCCTAATTTTTAAGTTTTTGGACAAAAATGGGCATGCATGGAAAATTTGGAAAGGTTAGTAAGGAAGGGCATTTTAGTCATTTGGTTAATTAATGAAATAAAATGGGAAAAAGGAAGCAAAATTCAGCCATTTTCTTCTCCATGGCTGCCGAAAATTGAAGGGTCTCCATAGCTATGGCTTTCAAAATTTTCAAGCTCAATAACCCCGATGAAAAAATTTCAGAGATCGATCAAGGAAAACGAAAGGTTTCGGAATAACCGAAACGCGAACCGAAGCGAATACCAGAGCTCGAGGACTCATAGAGATTGGAAGACAGTTGGAGAATCAACACACTATCATTTTGACCAGCTTTGGTATATAGATATTTTTATTTTGTTCAATGGCATGTATAGGGCTTTTGTTTACTTTGTTATATGTGTCATTTGATTAGCCAATATGAAGGCTTATAATGGTATACATATTCACCTGTATATGGCCATGGAGAATTGGCATATTTTGATGTAGGTTATGACCTACCAGCCATACATGTTTATGTTAAAAAAATGTTCTTGTGATGATTAAATGTGGTATATCATAAATTGGCATTTGTAATATGGCCAAGACATTTGAAGATAGTTAGGCCATAATTGGCAATGAATTATAATAATGAGCCAAGCCTAAATGTGTTTCAATGGGATTGAAATCCTTAATTACAAGGAAGATAATTAAGCATGTACATAACCGATGAGATGAGGTTAACATGCAATGGATCATTGATGATAGTCCTTAAGTATATTTGGGTCATATTAAATGCAATTGGGGCTCTTATATGAGAGGAAATGATGAGGGTGACCATCGGCTTGAAATCATAGCTTAATAAGGGTCCACATGGGTAGACACATGGACGTGTGTCTAGGCCGTGTGTGACACACGAACAGCCCCATAGGCGTGTGGTACGGCTGTGTGTTCCCTACACCTAAAAATTTTAAGTCAGAATGCATGGTAGTAAACACACGGGTAGAGACACGGCTGTGTGTCTCAACCGTGTAGAGGGCACGACCTAGCACACGGGTGTGTATCTTGGCCATGTGCCCCTAAATGCTTGTTAACGTCATAAACAGAATGCTCGAGTTTTTGGACACGGACGACCACACGGGCGTGTCTAGGCCGTGTGAAGGACACGGGCCAAGCACACGGGCATGTGCATTGTCTCTACAGAGGCATGTGAGGCTTAACCTAGAAAATTTTCCTGAAATTTTCTTAGGTTCCCGGTTTAGTCTCGAACCTTTCTTAATGTATGTTTAGGGCCTCGTAGGCCCATAATAGGGATACTAAGTGTAATATCCCGAATTAGGGCCTAATCGGAATAGTGGTTTCGTGACCACAAATCCGAGATAGAAATAATTATTTTATAATTATTTTGAGGTTTATGATATGATTGCATGATTGTGTGAAAATTTTGTGAAGAAATTCCATGCATAAAATGCTTAATTTGAAGTTAGGGGCTAAATCGAATAAGTTGCAAAACTTGCATTCTAGAAGTTTTTAGTATGAAATTGCTTTGAAATATTAATTAGGAGGTCTTAAATAGCAATTTGACCAATTTCTAAAATTTTGGACAAAAATGGGCTTGTACATGAAAATTTTCAAAGAAAGGCATTAAGGGCATTTTGGTCATTTGGATAATTAATGAAATAAAATGGGAAAAATGACACAAAATAGTCATCTTCCCCATTAGTTGTCTGCTTAGAATGCTCCATGTCTCCATAGCTAGGGTTTCTTCAACTTTCAAGCTTCATAATCAAGAAAGACGTGGAAACGACTCCAATCGAGGAAAAGAAAAGATTGTGGATTAAATTGCAAAACCTTTGTATTTTGGTACCAAGGTAAGTTCATATGTAAATAATGTAGCATAATTGTTATTTTAAGTCATTGATGTCAATTATGTGATATGCTGATTTTTTTATTATGAAATAAATGTTTTGTGGTTATTTTGAATAAAATATAAATTGTTACCGAGTATTGGTTACGGCATTTTACGGAAGACGTCAAGGATATGTGTTCAAGGAAAATCCCGTTTGAACCTTAGGAATAGATTAGGATACAAGTGACATGTCATGGGATATTTGGGCATCCGAACTCGTTGAGTTGAGTCCGAGTTCACTTATGGATGCGAATGTTCGAACTCGTTGAGTTGAGTCCGAGTTCGTGAGATGTAACTAGGCATCCGAGCTCGTTGAGTTGAGTCCGAGTTCATTATGGATGCGAACGCCCGAGCTCGTTGAGTTGAGTCCGAGTTCGCTAAGGGCGGGTTACATGGTAGCTTGGCTACATATGTGGCACTTATGTGCAAACTTCCTACGTATCCGAATTATATTCCGATGAGTTCAACGGGTAAAGTTCTACTCAAATGAAGGAATACTTGAGATGAAAAGAGACGTATTGGTAAGTGATGTGAAATGGATACTTGGACAGGTATGTACTTAACCCTCGGGTTGAAAAATCGATATAACAACAATATGGTGAGATGATAAATGAAAATATGATATGAATGTCTTGGTGATGATTATGCAAATGATGTTTTATGTTTGCTTATATGGTTATGTTACTTGCTATTTGCATGTGAACTTACTAAGCATTTATGCTTACTCCTCTTTCTTACTCATTGTAGTTTTGGACAAGCCAGCTCGAGAGTCGGGATTGGTCGGAGGATCGATCACACTATCAGGAAGAACTTTTCGATAAAATGGCTTGTAAATTTAAGTATGGCATGTATAGCAAAATACTTATTTTGTGTAAATGATCTTATGGTATGGTGATGAAATGGTTGAGGAAGTGCTTGATAATGATAAATTATGGAAATGGTTAGTTTAGAATATGTTTGATGTTATGGAAAGTTAATAAGTTACCTAGTTCATGAAAATTCATAAAAAGGATGAAATTTGCCATAAACAGAATATTACAGCAACACTGACGTGAGTTTGAAAATTTACTAAAACTCATAGAAATTTAATTTGGTGATGGATTAAATATCAAATTGAAGCTTATTATGTCTAGTTTCACATAAAACAAACTAAACTGGTAAAAGAATTATATGTTAGAAGATATTTGAATTTTAGTGAAACAGGGTCAGAGCAGTTTCTGAATCCCCTGTTCCAACTTTATACATTCACCATAAATTGTACAGATATAATTAGGTGGCTTATTTTATATCCTCAGAATTCTTATTGAGTCTAGTTTCAGGATAAATAAACCTCATATTCATATGAATTTTATACAGAGAGAAAAGTGGTTCGTAGTAAACAGAGGTCAGACCAGTCAAGCCCTGAAACAGGGGTAACTTTAACTAATAAACTGTACTAATTGGCCCAACCAAAAATTCTAGAAAACAATTAGTAGATAGGCATATGAGTCTAGATTCAGGGAAAATTTACGGATCTTAATTTCGAGTTTCGTAACTCGAGATATGATTTTTCTTGTGACTGTAACGCAAGTAGCTAAAAAGCTGTGAATGTAGAAACAAATAATCTAAAGTTCTTAAAATGTTAAATTAAGTTTAGTAACACCTCATACTCGACTCCGGTGACGGTCTCGGGCGTGGGGGCGTTACACTAAGATATTGTTTGATTGGTTTTAATTTGGGACGAAATTTTATAATTCGTATTTTTTAAAAATGTCCGAATATGTGTCTGATAACGCCTCGTACCTATCCTGGCCTCTGATACAGGTAAAGGGTGTTACAATAGCTTCAGAAGAAACACATTCACATGAATTTTTGCTAAGTCGTAGAAACTCTCTTTCATATTCTGTTACTGACATCCGACCCTATTTCAATTCAAGAAATTCTTTTCTTTTTTTATCAATGAACCTTTGGCTAGTGTATTTCTTTCTGAATTCAACTTGAAAGAAACCACAAGTAACTATTTTTCACGAAACTACGGATATCAAGGTATTCTACCATTGATACACAGTGTCTCTCAACAATGATACTGCATATTTTAAACATTCTTCAGGTGTGCATGATAGTTCATCAAATACTCGATCATGTTCTCAAGCCAAAACTCGGCTCTTTTAAGGTCATTGTGAACAGTGGCTCTGAATTCCTCAGCCCCGTGTTTCTGTATCTTATCTACAAGTGACTTATTCAATCGCAAAGGATCCATACCTTGAGGAATTATAGGGATAGGTTGGGGAATAGGTGGGGGTGGAGGTTGCTGAACAGCTGGGTTCGTACGAATGTACTGTGTGAACCACTCATTCAATATTTGAAAGAAGGCTTCTTTAGCCTCATCCCCATGACTACTCGTTATAGGTCTAGATTCAGAAGGAGCTATCCCTTGAGTTGAAGCTGGCGCATTACCCTCAACGTCATCTGCTACAGCTCGTTTGGGAGCCATTACTATATAAAAACACATTTGAAAATGTCAAGAGTCATCACACTATCACAGTTTTAGATATGGCATGTATAGCTAGACTCATAAACTCTATGTTAGTCCAAGAATTGACTAAACTTTAGCTCTGATACCAATAAATATAACACTCCTAACTCGTATCCGTCGTCGGAGTAGGGTTACGAGGTATTACTGATCATTACACATCACTTAATATACATATCTAATACATTCATACATTCATACTCAAATACTATTTAACACAATCATCTTGTCCCTTTATAAGGCCTACGAAGCCTTAAACATGCTTTAGAAATGGTTCGGGACTAAACTAATATTATATAAAAATTTTGGAAACTTAAATTTTTTTTCAAACATAGAGGGACCATATGCCCGTATGAACAGGTCGTGTGCCTCACACAGCTAGTAGACACACCTGTGTCTTAGGCCGTGTGGAAACAAGGCATACATACTGACTTGCATCACACGGCTGAAAACACGCCTGTGTGCCAAGCTGTGTGAAAACTAGAGAGTATATTGACTTATGCAACACGGCCAAGTCACACGCCCGTGTGCTAGGCCGTGTGCCAATTAGGGAACATACTGACTTGTACCACACAGCCGGTCACACGCCTGTGTGTGAGACTGTGTGGAGCATACTGACTTCATTTTAATATCAACACCAGGGGACACACGGCCGTATAACATGACCATGTGTCTCACACGGCTAAGACACACGCCTGTGTCTCAGCCCATGTGGACAAAAATAAGCTAATTGCAAAGCCATTTTTGCCACCCTATTTTCACCTGCATGTACAAGCATATTTTGCAACATTTCATAACCCAATAGGCAGCCATTCCACAACATTCCATAGCCATTCCACAACATTCCATAGTCAAATTATACCAATTCATCATAGTATTCAAATAATCAACTAATATCATACACTTTCCATTCATAAGCTTACCACATGATAAAACATATTTGCAAAATTCCATTCCATATAATACTTACCAAAACATAATATCAAGTTTAGCCAAATCACATGGCTTAGACTTATCACAACATGAACCAAAACCACCATCTCAAGTGAACATAACTATCATCTTTATAACTAGCCTATACATGTCATATTTACATACATCCACAAGTTTAAAAGTACCAAACGACAACTGGATGGTGTGATGCGTAACTTCGACTTGTTCAAAACGAGTGAGCTATCGAACCTCTATAAAACAAGGAAAAAGAAACATAGTAAGCTTTATAGCATAGTAAACCAATATAATTTAGAATTAAACTTACCATTTATACAATTAAGGTAATAAATAAAGTATACTCAAGTCAATTTCCAATTGCCTAAACACAAACATTCATCAACAAGTTAGCCATATAAGTACATGTAACCATCCATTATTTCAATTCAATACCCAATACATTGCATTATACGAAATTCATATATCATGTACAACAGTAGTAACATTTCATTCTCAATAATGTAAACAATAAATCATTTGCAAATAGTAGCTTATCCATATAAACAATATTTATCGATATAAACAATATTTATACCCGTTGAACCTATTAGAAATTCGAGGGATACTTGGGTGATGTACAGTACATATAAATTTGTTATCCGTCAATTCCTTATCATTTTCAGCTCTTTCGAGCTATGAACGGTAAACTCCTCTTGAGCTGAAGGACAGTAAGCTCTATTGAGCTAAAACGGTAAGCTATGACGAGCTGAAACAGTAAGCTCTAACGAGCTGAAATAGTAAGCTCATACGAGCTAAGAACAGTAAGCTCCAATGAGCTGAAAATTGTAAGCTCTTACGAGTTGATATATAGGTAAGCTCATTTGAGTTGCGATGAGTCTGCAACACATGCAGGATCTCGACCAAAACGGTAACCCTAGTGACATGTTACTCGTATCCTACGAATTCATATAGTTCAAACGGGGATCGGTAACTAACAGCCTATATCAATAAGGCATTCATATTCAAAGTATATCAATTAATCAGTTATATACATACCTTTCATATAATTACAAGTATTTAAAAGTTCAATTCTAATTATACGAACTTACTCTCGTATAGCTCGGATAGCAAATATCGGCTATTCGTCCACTTTTCTTTTTCCCCGATCTAATTCTGATCTCGGCTTATCTTGACCTATATATTATCAAATTCAATACATCCAGTATTCAATCTATTCAATTTAGCCCATAATTCATATTTTGGCAAATTTACACATTTTCCCCTTAACTTTTATATATTTACAATTTAGTCCTTATCACATAAAATTGCAAATTCATGTAATTTAGTACCAGCCCATGCTTAGCCAAATTTACTATATATTACTAGCAGCCCATATTTTCAATTTATTTACACTTCTACCCACATAATTTTACATTTCACAATTTAATCCCTTTTTGACATTTTTGTCAAAAAATGACTTAACAAAACTAGTTTAACTAACAACAACTGTTCAAAATCCATCATCAACCATTAAATTACTCAAACATTCAACAATGGCTACATGTTAAATATTTAATAGTTTCAAAATCTAAGGTATGGGCTAGCCAGAATACGAAGCAACGATCTCAAAAACGTAAAAATCATTAAAAATCAAGCTAAAATAAACTTACAATTAAGCTCCAAAGTGACCGAATATTCAAAGCCCTAACGATGGCTTTCTTCTTCTCCAATTTCGGTTGAAAGAAAGAAAGATGGACACATTTTATGATTTTGTTTTTATTTATTATAACTTATTTCATAATTTATTAAATTACCCTTGGTTCAAAACATTAAAATTCACATGTTTTATGTCCATAAATGTCTACTCACCAACATAATGGTCTAATTACAACATAAGGACCTTAAATTTTAGGTTCTATAGCTATTTAATACCTTTAGCTAATAGAACATCATTTTACACTTTACGCGATTTAGTCCTTTTTACCGAATTAAGCATTCAAACAGTAAAATTTCTTTACGAAAATTTGACACAATAAATTTATCATGCTGTAAACTTTAATAAATAATAAAATAAATATTTTGACTTCGGATTTGTGGTCTTGAAACCACTGTTCTAATTTGACTCAAAAACGGGCTGTTACAAATCCAAGTCATACAATTATATTTTTAAACATTAAATAACATCATATATCATTACCAGTACTAACAATCTGTTATAAATATTTGTCAATTTCAAATGTGGTAATTCAATGTTGCAACTTTAGTCAAGCAATAATAATATTCTCAAACATAAACAATCAACTAAATCAATTTTAGAGTTATTCATATTGTTCACGAAAGATATATGCACATAAATCAGATCAATTGTTTCATCAAGTAAATTTAGTTATGTATGCATAAATTGTCAAATATGCCATACAAAAATTGGTTTAAGAATCGGTTGTCCTACCCCCAACCACAAGTGCTCCAAATTTGAGAATTCCCCTGAACTCCCTCCACTATTACTCCAATTTTGTGGACTTAATACCACATTCAGATTCGAGTAACTGTAGATAAAAGCTGCCGGTAACTGTAAAAACACAGTCATTTCGCATATAAAAGCTGTCAGAGGGACTGTGAGAGCACAGTGGAACGTCGCAATTAGGATTTGTTGTAACTGTGGGTACACAACGAGACCGTCGCAATTCAAATCTGTTGTAATTGTGAGTACATAACGAATGCTTAAATACAAATATATTGTCGGTTCTTCCTTCGATCATTTCAACCCAACCTATGCAAATGCAATATAAATACATTCCAAGACATTCAATCAATATATCTTTTACTTTTTATCTCATAACCAATCAATGACAATCATAAATAAAATAGGCATCTAATTTTTCCAACAATTTTAGGCATTTGGATCATTCAATCAGACATGCATAAAATACATGTAAATTATTCACTATTCAGACAAGCAATCAAGAGTAATTCGGTTAATAATTTCAATCATCCATATTTGTCATTGTTCTATTCCTAATCCAAGAGCTAGTTGCATAATCTAGTTCTCTAAATGCCATTAATAACCTAATCAAGAACTAATTTGAATAAAATAAGAAAAGTTAAGAGAAAACTATACTTTTTTTTAGTTTCAGGGGCCACAAGGCTGTGTGACCGGATCGTGTGCGAAGCCCCCGGTCGTGTACACTTCCAATAGGTGAGGTGCAATAGCCACATGACCGTGTGACTGGACCGTGTGCAAAGCCCCTGGCCATGTGCAACTGGGTAGTTTTAAATTTTAACACGATTTTTTGTAAAAGAACACACACCTGACTTCCGGGGTCTCGTATGATGGTCCTTACGTCCAAGTATGATCCAGATTACCTACACGGGTCTTTCTATTAACAAAACGAAATAATTAATGAAAAATTTCAAGATTTAAGAGGTTTTCGACAAGAACATAAAAGATCCGTAGCGAATGAAAGATCTGACAAAAATAATGATTTTCTAGAATTGATGAGATCTAGCTATTGGGAAACGAGAAAAACTTACTGATCTTGATAGAAATTTAGAAACTGTTGGTATGAAATTCAACAGTTGATGATAAACAATTCACTTTGGACTTGATTCTAAAGTTAAGATTAAAGAACTAAATTTCTAGGAAGAACTTTGAGAGAATTTTGCAAAAGAGGGTTTCTAGAGAAAATTGAGAATAAATAGGGAGAATGTGTCACATCCAAAAAACCGAGTTGGTAGAATTTGGTATTAGATTGTAGGCTCGAGAGAAATAAATTGGGTTTAATATCATAGGAATTAAGATAGAATAAAAATTTCATTGGTTAATAATAGTAATAATAATTTAATTAAATAATAATGGTATTAATAATCGGGGCTTTAATAAAAATTAATAGAGACTAATTTAGAAATAGTGATTAAAGTAGAGGTTAAATGTGTAAATTAAAAACCAGTGGTTAAAAGGGGAGCTATTAGAACAAAGGAGAACAGGGAAGGACTTAGAGGGTAAAGAGCCCATTTTTTTAAGAAAAATGGTTAGTTGGCTATAGAAAGCCATACCCACCGTCTGTTTATTTTTATTTTGTTTCCCTCCATCCTTTTTCATTTTAAAAATTTTGTTATATCTAACATTGAAAGTTTTCGTTCCCTCCGTCTTTTTTTCATTTAAAAATTTTGTTATACCTAAGATTGAAAGTTTTCTCTAAAAAATTTCTACAGCTTCTATATTTTATGGGCATCCAAATACTCTATTTTTTCAATTTTGCAAGAAATCACCATTTCTTCTCTAATTTCTCACTTAAAATTAGCTCCTTTTTGCCCAATTGGTACAAATCTACTGTTTTCTTATGTATTAATTTTTTGTTAGGTGTTTTTAATTTAAATTTTTATAGATCTAAGCAAGAAAATTAAAGATTCATGGTTTTTAAATCTATCTTTTGCATAAAATGGTCAATCTCATAATAAAGAGTTAAGAGATGTTTTTGAAATAATTTTCAATATATTTTGATGAGATTAAGAGGTTTACAAATTCAATTTATCAAAATCATTAAATAATTGCATAAATTAAGAGGATGAACAATGTTTTTCAGAAAAAAAAATATTAATTAAAAAATTGAGCAAAATTAGAGATCTAGATCTATAATTAAACTTTAATTAGGGGGTTAGGAGGTAGAAATTAGGGATTTAATTAAGTTAAAAAGGAGAAATTAAGCGAAATAGATTGTACGAAATAAGTCAAATAAGTATGTGTGAGTGGAGAGTCGTATGAACACAAAGAGATAAGCTAAATTGTTTTTGAACGTTTAGTAATATGTATATTTTGTCTGAAGCGGAAAGCATTGGTTGAGTCTCAATAAAACAAAATAAAGGCAAGCGAAAAGTTATCTAATTCAACTAGCCGTGATGAGCTACAAGTGAATGTATTTATACTATGTTTTTGCATGTAGCAGTCCCCTTATAGTATGGTGACTTAGACTTTTCTTGGTGCAAACCCTTGAAATTTTGTTTGAATAGCTAAGCATGCAAGCTGTGTAAAATTAAAGATGCGAAATTAATAAATAAAACTCACGTGCATGTAGCTATTATATAAATATGCAAACTATAAACAGTAAATTTTGACGTGATAAGGGTGATGGAACCATTAATTGTTGCGTGTGTGGGTAAGCCAAATATTGAAGATAGGCTGAAGTGCTAAAAGGTAGGTGTTGTTTATATAATATATATATGAGGGGGGTTTGTAATATATATATATGCATGTGCTTTGGTGCTATATAAATAATATATACGAGTAGGGTTGTAAATTACATATATATGCGTAGGTGGTTATACACATGTATATGCGTAGGCTTTATTTTATAAAATATATATGCATGGACTTAATTATATATAATATATATGTGCATGGGCTTTGGTGTCATAAATAATGTATATGAGTGGGGTAGATAAATATGCGTGGGTTGTTATACATATATTATATTATATGTGTGGGTCTTAATATATATACTTAAGGGTCTCGTTCTATATATATATTTATGGTAGTTTAATATATTCTAAAATTTGACGTAATAAAGGTCACACAATAGATATGAATAAATGTGTAATGTATATATTTGTATATGGTTATGTAGTATTTGTGAATGGACATAAAAATAAATAATATAATGTTGATTTTTATAACATGCGAACTCTATTGATGGTGCACATTTATGCATGAACGAAACTTATAAGTGAATTATGAGTTTTATGATATTATGAGTTTTGACTAGTGCAAAATTATATTATTGTGAAATGCTAAGTGCGAGCTCAATAGTAGTTCGAGTCAATTATATTGTGTAATAAAATGTGATTAATTAGATATGTTGGCAATATGAACACTTGAAACCGTTGGATATCATTGACATGCCATAGGATTGTGAGTACTCACCATTTTATTATGTGTTGGGCATTGTGGCCCGGAGATGGCGTTGAAGAGATAAGGGAATGTTGAGCATAACTGTAACACCCCAAACCCAACCTAGACGTTATGGCCGAATCCGAAAATGTCACAAGGTAGGATTTTGAAAACAAATTAATCTCGTCAAATCATTCAAGTTCAATAATTCATATTCGTTTGTTTGCCAAAACAAATTTTACAGCGGAAGTCTTAAAATCGTTATGATTTAGAAGTCCAATTCGTGTTTTTAGAAAACCTTTTATCTTCGTAAAATCGTATTTTTCGTCATGCATCGCAATGAAAGAGTTAAAAACACATCCAAAACCAAAATAAAACCAACAGTCGGGACAGAGTCCCAAAAATTGCAAACTCTCAAATAAAACCATAATTTACTAAGTAAAATAGTTCTCGATCATGTGGTCACCGCTGCCCCTCCTCCACACTGACCCGTCTAAGTCTGTGGATTACCTTAACAGAAATAGACAAACAGGGGTAAGTTTACGTAAACTCAGTGTGTAACCCAACAGAAATAGACATGCAATACATACAAAATCATATGCATAGTCAAATACAGATACATATTCAGTTTCAATTCAGATCAGATATGTAAAATCCTACCCCCATCCTCTACACACCAACTCCGACCATCCCATCACACCATATGGGGTTGAAATACCCACACATCCCTACACACCACGTTGTGCCATTAAGACACGTATCAGATAATATGCAGCCAAGCTGCTAGAATAAAGGTGATTAACGCCGAACAGAATACTTCATCCTCATATACAAATCCCACCCCAATAACAGATACAGATAAAATAAATTAACCATGCTCAACATGCTTTATACAAATAACAGATACACATGCTTCAATGTAGTTAGGCATACATTTAGTATCCTACTCAGATCAGTCTATCAGATCTATAGTTTTAGGGTTTGGTTAACCCTTACTGACCCTACGGTAGGCCCACAGTGGATCAAAACGACCTGTGCTACCTTAGGGTAAATTTTAGAAATATGGGCCCACTTGTCCGTGTGAGCCCACACACTCATGTGGGTCCACATGCCCAGATTGGGCCTAAAAACTCACACGTCCGTGTGTCCCACACACCCAACTTGGTCTAGCCCGTGTGCCCACACAGCTACACTCTGGCCACCACATGGTCGTGCCCTGCATACGGCTATGCCTTTGTCGATCACACAGCCGTGTCTCGCACACGACTAGGCACACGCCCGTGTGGCGTCGACTGTGAAGTTTTTCGACTTTCAACGAAGCTCGTTTTTTTGCGTTTCTGGTACACACTTGGTACGAATTCGATGTCAAAAAAGTCTCGTGATCACCAGCACCTAAAATTGACCAATTAAACCCTAAATTAAATGCTTAAAATGATATAAAACTGAACTTCCTCGAAACAGAAAAAGGCAAAATTCGAGTATTCAACGCTTACCCAAATCCTCAAACGCCTCCAACTACGATTCCACAAGAGGTAAGTCCCCTTCTTCACGATTCACTACTGATCAAAATAGAATTTTAAGTCCAACGAACAAATTTGACAATACAAAATACGGATTTAAAGAACTACTCCCTAATCAAGAAAAACATATTAACCCTTACTTACCAACGCACAACCACCTTGAATCAAACATTGAAAATAGGAGATAATCATGCCCAAGCGAAGAAAAAACAAGAAGAAAAGGGAAAAGGAAGAAAAGAGAAAAAGAAAAATGCAAGAAGAGGAAGCAGGAAACGTCAGATTCAAGAGAGAGAGATTTTTGAGGAAAAACTTAGTTTTACCCAAATTCCACTACATCCACTATCATAACCACCCACTACTCAGAATTCTAATTCTATCAGAACTCCCTTACAAAACTGAACAAAAATAAATACCCATGTTTGCACAGGAATTGGAACACAGGACCTCTAACACAACATACCCCCTTACCAGTCGAACCAGCAGGCTTATTCTGATATGAATTTACAGTCAATTAAATATAAGCCCACTGAATAAGGATAAGGCTTAGATCCAAAAATTAACAAAATTGACAAAAGTAGGACTTGAACCCAATACCTTAGACATACACCTAGAACACTCAACCACTGAAGTAGATACACAATTGTGTTAAATATTCACAGAAACAAAAGTAAAGTATTTGGGGCGTTATAACTCTACCCCCTAAAAGAAATTTCGACCTCGAAATTTACCTGATCAGAACATATAAGGATACTGCTAATGCATCGAGTCCTCAGGTTCCCACATGGCCTCCTCAGTACCATGATTCCGCTACAGAACCTTCACTAAAGGAATAGACTTCCTTCTCAAAAATTTAACGTCTCGATCCAGAATCTGAACTGGCTCTTCCTCAAAAGTCAAATTCGGTCTAACCTCAATCTCCTCAATAGAGACAACGTTAGATGGATCAGACTGATACCGCCTTAACATCGAAACATGAAAGACATCGTGAATACAGTCCAGCTTAAGAGGTAGCTCCAACTAATAAGCAACCGATCCCACACGCTTCAGAATCTGATACGGCCCTATGAACCTAGGGCTCAACTTGCCCTTACGATCGAATCTCAGAACTTTCTTCCATGGAGAAACCTTAAGAAACACGAAGTCTCCCACAGAGTACTCAATGTCACGCCTCTTCAGATCTGCATAAGATTTCTGCCTATCAGAGGCCATTTTTAGACCATCCCAAATCAATCAAACCTTATCCTCGGTCTCAGAAACTAACTCAAGACCCAAAACCCAACATTCACCTAACTCAATCAAACATAGCAGTGTATGACACTTACAATCATACAAAGCCTCGAAAGGTGCTATCTAAATACAAGCCTGGAAACTTGTAACGCCCCGTACCCGAGACCGTTGCCGGAGTCGAACACGAGGTGTTAACAGACTTAATTCATTGCTTAAACAGCTCAAACAATTTAATTTTAGAAATTTCAGACAAGTTGGCTAACTGCATCACAGTCGCTTAAAAATTCATATCTCGAGTTCTGAAACTCAAAATCTAATTCTGTAAATTTTCCCTGAAACTAGACTAATATATCTATTTACTAATTTTTTTCTAGAATTTTTGGCTAGGCCAATTAGTACAGTTTATTAGTTAAATTCTCCCCTGTTTTAGGGTTTGACTGCTCTGACCTCTGTGTATTACGAATCAGATATCTCTCTGTACACAATTTCAATGACTATGAAGTTTCTTTCTATTAAAACTAGACTCAATAAGAAATCTGTACATATAAATTATGACTTCTAATTATTTTTATAAAATTTATGGTGAATTTTCAAAGTCAGAACAGGGGATCCAGAAATTGCTCTGGCCCTATTTCACAAAAATTTAAACATCTTATAAAATATAACTCATTTACCTATTTTGTTTTGTCCATATGAAAATAGACTCATCAAGCTTCGATTTCATAACTTATTCACTATTTAATTCCAATTCTACTATTTTTAGTGATTTTTCAAATTCACATCACTACTACTGTCTGAATCTATTTTATGGTAAATTTTACCTATTTCATGGTTTCCATGGATTAACTAGCAATTTGACATACATAACACCAAATATGATCATAATTAGCCATTCCAATGGCTAATCATTACCAAGTATTTTTATACTACTCAATAATCATATCATAAGACCATATATATAAAATGATTATAATGTTATACATGCCATACTCAAAATATACAAGCCATTATGCCAAGATGGTATACGGATAGTGTGAGCGTGCCTCCGACCGTTCCCGATTTCCGAGCTGGCTTGTCAACACTACAAGGAATAAAAAGGAGGGAGTAAGCATAAATGCTTAGTAAGTTCACATGCAAATAGCAAGTAACATAACCATATAAGCAAACATAAAACATCATTTGCATAATCATCACCAAGACATTCATATCATATTTTCATTTATCATCTTACCATATTGTTGTTATATCGATTTTTCAACCCGAGGGTTAAGTACATACCTATTCAAAGTTACATTTCACAACACTTACCAATACGTCCCTTTCATCTTGAGTATTCCTCCATTTGACTAGAACTTTACCCGTTGAACACATCGGAATATAATTCGGATACATGGAAAGTTTGCACATAAGTGCCACATATGTAGCCAAGCTACTATGTAACCCGCCCATAAGAGAACTCGGACTCAACTCAACGAGCTCGGGCATTCGCATCCATAAGTGAACTCGGACTCAACTCAACGAGCTCGGATGCCTAGTTACATCTCACGAACTCGGACTCAACTCAACGAGCTCGGACATTCGCATCCATAAGTGAACTCGGACTCAACTCAACGAGTTCGGATGCTCAACCATCCTAGCGACATGTCACTTGTATCCTAATCTATTCCTAAGGTTCAAACGGGATTTTCCTCGAACACATATCCTTGTCGTCTTCCGTAGAATACCGAAACCAATACTCGGTAACAATTTATATTTAACAAGTAGCTCACATAATTTGTATTTTATTCGAAATTAACCACAAAGCATATATTTCATGATAAAAATCAGCATATCATATAATTAACATCAATGACTTAAAAATAACAATTATGTTACTACATTTACACATGAACTTACCTCGTATGCGAAAATGGCTACTTTTACCATTTCGTCCACAACTTGGTATATTCCCATTTTAGCCCGAATTTCAGTTTTCCTTGCTCTATCATTTAAAATGTAGTCTAATTAGGACTCACATTATTCAAATTGACCCAAAATCATATTTTGGAAAAATTACAATTTTGCCCTTAAACTTTTGCATATTTACACTTTTGCCCAAAAGCTCGTAAATTAAACTTCAGCCTATTTTCTTATGTTTTATGACATGCTGATCATTTTTCCCTTCTATGGAAACATCAAATTCTCACTCTAACATGTACTTATGACTATTAGGTATTTTTACCGATTAAGCCCTTTTGCTCGTTTTTCACTTAAAACCGAGTAGCACAAGCTGTCTAACATAATTTAAAACCTCATATTCTATCATAAAACACCAAAATACACAAACTTTACCTATGGGTATTTTTCCAAATATGAACCCTAGGTTGAATTATTGCTAGCATAAGCTTAATCGAGCTACCAGGACTCCAAAAACGTAAAGAACTTGAAAAACGGGGCTAGAATGGACTGACAATCGAGCTTGGAAGCTTGAAAAACCCTAGACATGGTTTCTCCTTGCTATATTCGGCCATGGGGTTGAAGATGAGCAAAATTGGCTTTTAATTTTGTATTTTAATTCATTTTACCCCTAAATGACCAAAATGCCCTTACTACTAAACTTTCCAAAAATTCCATCCATGTCCAATTTTTGTCCATAAACTTAGAAATTGGTAAAATTTCTATTTAAGACCTCCTAATTAATATTTCAAAACAATTTCATACTAGAAACTTCTAGAATGCAAGTTTTGCAAATTATTCGATTTAGTCCCTAATTTCAATTTAAGCACTTTAGGCATAGGATTTCATCACGAAATTTTCACACAATCATACAATCATATCATAAACATCAAAATAATTATAAAATAATTATTTCTATCTCGGATTTTGTGGTCACAAAACCACTATTCTGACTAGGCTCAAAATCAGGATATTACAACTCTCCCCCCTTTAGGGATTTTCGTCCCCGAAAATCTTACCAGAAAAATGGTCTTCACTTTTAATCTCATATTCGGTGCCAAAGAACTTTCACTTAGACTGTACCTCCAATACATCTCTTTAATTTCTCATATGATCTAAAAGCTTACAGTCTCAACTCTCAACTGTTCTTAAATTTTCAACCCTTCTCAGTTTCCCATGATATCATGACATAAAACCCGGATCTTAACTTGATTAATGGAGACCAGAATTCCAAGAAATCCAAAAATCAAAGAGAGACAAATTCCATAAATCGATGAGTAGGAATTCATTCAATACTGAGATATGATTTATAGATCTCGTCAAACATTTAACAATAGGATACATCACATTTTCCTCTTTCCATACGGAAATAATTACGATATGGCCTCAAGAATAATCCTTCTCATTTCCATCCCAATATCAACACTGACAAGGATAATTTTGATAGATCCCAATGCTCGGCTTTAACCTCTTTAACAACTCAGATTTTATGTAACATCGAATGCTCTAAACTACCACATTACCTCACTGTCTTGAAACACATCACAATTCATACCACAGTACATTACTGAAAGTCAAGAAGTCTTTACTCAATGTAGACTAGTCTAGTTCAGACGCTTCGATTACCAATATTTTCATCTATCCGAACTCTGTCAACATGTAATAAGCTTTTCAGCTTTCACAAGACGAAAACCTATTAATTCGTAGTGACTTTAACTGATATCCAACTCTTTCTAATAAATATACACTTCTCGTTCAGTCTATTTACTCTTTTTATCCGTACAAAATGAAATTCTATTATCAGACTTGGGAAAAATAATCCTGACATAATTGTCACATGAAATCTTTCAAATAAATAATTCACCATACCAACTGAAACTCGCGCTTTTATCACTTATGCCTTTACTGATGTCAAATCCTTACAGAGAAATTAGAAAAAATCCCAATACTAAAATTACCACATTACCAAGATCAAATTAGAAGTATAATCATATTTGACATGATTATCACGAGTGAAGAACGCGACTTGAACACGAGTCATAATTGACAAATTATGGAACAAAGATAACAAGAAAACCGAATAAAGAAATCCAAAATAGAGAAATCCGAATAAAGAAATCCGAATAAAGAAACCCAAGATACGATACTACTATTTGGAGAATCGAAAACCAAGCCGGAGAATCAAAAACCAAACTCATAGAGAAAATACGGAATACCCCGATAATTCTTTAAAGAAAGAAAGTCCAAAAGAAAACGTTATTTAATCCCACTGGAATCAAATATAACAAGAACAATATATCTTCCCATACATATATATCAGATGAAGCATCAAGTAGAAGAAACAGAATCATAATATCATACGTATTCTCTCATCAATTCTTATCAGATGAAATGAAATAGAATACCTGATGAAATAGAGCAATATAAATTATAAACCAATCAGACTACCAATGCTTTCATCCAACACCAAAAATTAGAAGACATTCCCATATAACAAGAATTTCTTCAGAAGATCAATAGCCATAGAAATATTTTTGAGAACGGGTGAACACATATAACATCTCAAAAGAGACTGCTAAATCTGTCCAGTCATAACTATCACACTCAGATAGTTCACATTTCAAATATCATTTCCCCAACTAGTTCTGCCGTCACAAATTTCATATTAAACCATTCACTAAAGAAGGCCAGTTCTGAATAAATTTCGATTTACACTTTTCTCGACCTTGCACCTGAGTAATTCAGTTTACCAAGGAGAATTCCTTTTCTAACTAGAACAGTGCATAATTCCAATAATCTTTACGTCAATCCGATACTTTACTGGCTCTGACTTTACTTATCAGCTCATTTTCAATCTCTGATCATACTTAAAATTATTCTATCACTGAACTCTTTGGGTTCTCAATCGGAAATTTATTCAATACAAATCTCATGAAATTCCATTATAAGTACCACTTCGGTAAGGGGGAAGGGTTGTAGGACCTCTGACTCGACTTTCTTATACATATACATATGACACAACTTCCATCATCATAACAACATCATCAAAATCATGTCATTCATTCATGTTGGCTTACACCAATTTTCCTATTGTCCCATTTAGACAATATACTTATGCATACATTCTATATTTTCTAGATAGCTTTACTTATCCATTCATTTAATTAAATTAAGTCATGCTCATGACATCATATAAGGCCAAACAAACATAGATATTTGTGTTGGAACACCGGTGCCTCTAAGGCGCAGCGAAAAATTAAAAACCGGCGATCCAAACCAAGGATCCATGTGTAAGGAACGAATCGGGGTGATAAAAAGGTTTCGAATTTACCAAAATTTCAACTGAGTAGAGACAATGACGCCTAGGCAACAGGAATCTTTGAATCACTATCGAACCAAGCCGCAACCTTTTCCGATGTCGGCTCTCACGTAGTCCACCCGATTGACAATGAACGGTAGAAATCCCGAAAACTATTTTGAGAAAGTATTTTGCTAAACGGTTTGCTAGACCACTTTCATATATTTTGGGCTAGTTATATATCTATTCTTTTTAGGGTTTTTACCCTTTTTATATATAACTCCTCTTAATTGGTATATATTTATAATGAATTTTAATTCATTAAAATTAATCCGAACATAATAATTATCATTCAAATAAATATAATAATGTTTAACCGAAAAATTATAATTACATTAATTATAATAAAGATTTGATAAACTATATTTATTTAAACTTATATACTGAACTAAATTCATATATCAATAAAATTATGTTACGATTATGTGTACAACATCCTTGTACATAAGCAGTATGTTCAGCAATTTGATTGCCCAATTAAATTCATTCTATAATTAATTTAATTCATGTGACAACCAAGCAATATACCAACTATGTTTTACCTTGTTCATTTCAACCATAGGTGTGACCCTATAGGTTCTTGTAACGTTAGCGATAATATTAGAACGATTCTAATGTTACAAACAACGAGTGGCATCTAGCAATGCATCAATGCTACCTAAGTTACAAGAAGTCATGATTCGACATAACCTTTTGTGATTAACCTTTCATGCATTCATCCTTAAGTCCTATATCTTTGGAATGGACACAAGTCATGGAATAGTCACACTTGCATAGTCCATCCCATGTTTCTTGATACCTCGAGTAGACTATGATACACAAATAAGTATGACATCTCATATCAACTTATTTGAGCATGGCCATGCATTTCTAGCCTTACTCAATCAAGTGGCACGAGATATTACTCCCATTATGTAGGAGGGACTTATCCTATATTGATCAACTATATCCTCAACATAGATTGTGGTATATCCAACATCGATCTTTATAGAACAACCGATTCACGGTGTTTGTTTGACTGTATCAAAATATACAACTCACGATGTTGGGATAAAGATTATCTCAAGTATGAGGATCATATACATATTAATCACTATGAGTAATGTTGTGACAATTACATAATAATCCAAGAAACATACTCATAGCGGGTCAGTCCAATATGTTGTTCTCTAACATACATATTCATGCATTGATTCTAACACTCCATATCAATGACAACTCTTTATCATCAATCAACTACATGTTAGTCTTGATGCATTATTATTGGCCTAGCCAATAACAATACTTGACTAAGGATCTTTTGAGAATAATCATATTATTCTCAGGACATTATTATAAAATAGTTTATTTATGCACACAGAAAAGAAACTGGAATAATAATGGCAACGCCTTATATTAATAAACATGATAAACCAAGTATGTTATTACAACCATCTCGTGATTGATCTTTGGGCATACTCTTACAATTTGCACCACAATCATAACTTTCATTTCGTGCATCATCATGTACATATCATTACAATCATATAATTCAATCCAACAATTTAACACAGATAAGTTCATTTCATTATAATCCTTTATCTCATAAAAATTATATATCATTAGCATTCATCAACATTCGACGTCCAAATCAAAACAAGGACATTTTCATTCGTATCATAATATTATGACTTTTATTCATACCTCTACTACTTTCTATTTATTCCGTTCATCTTATCAAGTAAGCCATATACACTACATCATATGAGCATTAAGCAAATATGGATATTTATCACAACATGAACTTTCATCTCACATATTATCACATATGTATCATAAACCTTTATTCATACTTTTCTAAATCGAGACTTATCATAATCATAATTTTACTCAAATACCTTTACATAAAATTGAACATGGTCAGTGCAGCTCGGTTGGAGAGTACCTTGTCTAAATAAGACGGTACTCATACGCATCGGAAGACATCACACTATCACAGATCAGTGGCATGTATAGCTCAACTTTTACACATGCTAGGTTAGTCCGAGAACCGACTAAACCTGCTTTAATACCACCAAATGTAATGCCCCGTACCCGAGACTGTTGCCGGAGTCGAACACGAGGTGTTAACAGACTTAATTCATTGCTTAAACAGCTTAAACAATTTAATTTTAGAAATTCTAGACAAGCTGGCTAACTGCGTCACAGTCGCTTAAAAATTCATATCTCGAGTTCTGAAACTCAAAATTAATTCCGTAAATTTTCCCTGAAACTAAACTCATATATATATTTACTAATTTTTTTCTAGAATTTTTGGCTAGGCCAATTAGTACAGTTTATTAGTTAAAGTCTCTCCTGTTTCAGGGTCCGACTGCTCTGACCTCTGTGTATTACGAATCAGATATCTCTCTGTACAGAATTTCAATGACTATGAAGTTTGTTTCTCCTAAAACTAGACTCAATAAGAAATCTGTAAATATAAATTATTACTTCTAATTTTTTTTATAAAATTTATGGTGAATTTTCAAAGTCAGAACAGGGGATCCAGAAATTGCTCTGGCCCTGTTTCACAAAAATTTAAACATCTCATAAAATATAACTCATTTACCTATTTTGTTTCATCCATATGAAAATAGACTCATCAAGCTTCGATTCCATAACTTATTGATTATTTAATTCCAATTCTACTATTTTTAGTGATTTTTCAAATTTACATCACTACTGCTGTCTTAATCTATTTTATGGTAAATTTTACCTATTTCATGGTTTCCATGGATTAACTAGCAATTTGACATACATAACACCAAATATGATCATAATTAGTCATTCCAATGGCTAATCATTACCAAGCATTTTTATACTACTCAATAACCATATCATAAGACCATATATATAAAATGATTATAATGCTATACATGCCATACTCAAAATATACAAGCCATTATGCCAAGATGGTATACGGATAGTGTGAGTGTGCCTCCGACCGTTCCCGATTTCCGAGCTGGCTTGTCAACACTACAAGGAATAAAAAGGAGGGAGTAAGCATAAATGCTTAGTAAGTTCACATTCAAATAGCAAGTAACATAACCATATATGCAAACATAAAACATCATTTGCATAATCATCACCAAGACATTCATATCATATTTTCATTTATCATCTTACCATATTGTTGTTATATCGATTTTTCAACCCGAGGGTTAAGTACATACCTGTTCAAAGTATCCATTTCACAACACTTTCCAATACGTCCCTTTCATCTTGATTATTCCTCCATTTGAGTAGAACTTTACCCGTTGAACACATCGGAATATAATTCGGATACATTGAAAGTTTGCACATAAGTGCCACATATTAGCCAAGCTACTATGTAACCCGCCCATAAGTGAACTCGGACTCAACTCAACGAGCTTGGGCGTTCGCATCCATAAGTGAACTTGGACTCAACTCAACGAGCTCGGATGCCTAGTTACATCTCACGAACTCGGACTCAACTCAACGAGTTCGGATGCTCAACCATCCTAGTGACATGTCACTTGTATCCTAATCTATTCCTAAGGTTCAAACGGGATTTTCCTCGAACACGTATCCTTTGCCGTCTTCGTAGAATACCGAAACCAATACTCGGTAACAATTTATATTTAACAAGTAGCTCACATAATTTGCATTTTATTCGAAATTAACCACAAAGCATATATTTCATGATAAAAATCAGCATATCATATAATTAACATCAATGACTTAAAAATAACAATTATGTTACTACATTTACACATGAACTTACCTCGTATGCGAAAATGGCTACTTTTACCATTTCGTCCACAACTTGGTATTTTCCCCATTTTAGCCCGAATTTTAGTTTTCCTTGCTCTATCATTTAAAATGTAGTCTAATTAGGACTCACATTATTCAAATTGACCCAAAATCATATTTTGGAAAAATTACAATTTTGCCCCTAAACTTTTGCATATTTACACTTTTACCCAAAAGCTCGTAAATTAAACTTCAGCCTATTTTCTTATGTTTTATGACATGCTGATCATTTTTCCCTTCTATGGAAACATCAAATCCTCACTCTAACATGTACTTATGACTATTAGGTATTTTTCCCGATTGAGCCCTTTCGCTCGTTTTCACTTAAAACCGAGTAGCACAAGCTGTCTAACATAATTTAAAACCTCATATTCTATCATAAAACACCAAAATACACAAATTTTACCTATGGGTATTTTTCCAAATATGAACCCTTGGTTGAATTATTGCTAGCATAAGCTTAATCGAGCTACCGGGACTCCAAAAACGTAAAGAACTTGAAAAACGGGGCTAGAATGGACTTACAATCGAGCTTGGAAGCTTGAAAAACCCTAGCCATGGTTTCTCCTTGCTATATTCGGCCATGGGGTTGAAGATGAGCAAAATTGGCTTTTAATTTTGTATTTTAATTCATTTTACCCCTAAATGACCAAAATGCCCTTACTACTAAACT
The DNA here is from genome assembly GCA_025698465.1 of Gossypium longicalyx. Classification (NCBI taxonomy): domain Eukaryota; kingdom Viridiplantae; phylum Streptophyta; class Magnoliopsida; order Malvales; family Malvaceae; genus Gossypium; species Gossypium longicalyx. Next base: position 43,901,496 of record CM047007.1, on the reverse strand, counting down.
TTCCAAAAATTCCATCCATGTCCAATTTTTGTCCATAAACTTAGAAATTGGTAAAATTTCTATTTAAGACCTTCTAACTAATATTTCAAAACAATTTCATGCTAGAAACTTCTAGAATGCAAGTTTTGTAAATTATTCGATTTAGTCCCTAATTTCAATTTAAGCACTTTAGGCATAGGATTTCATCACGAAATTTTCACACAATCATGCAATCATATCATAAACATCAAAATAATTATAAAATAATTATGTCTATCTCGGATTTTGTGGTCACAAAACCACTATTCCGACTAGGCGCAAAATCAGGATATTACAAAACTGTTATTGTAGGCAAACTCAGCTAGCGGCAGATAATCCCCCCAACTACCTCGAAAATCAATCACACAACTGCGAAGCATATGCTCTAGTATCTGAATCACCCTCTCAGATTGACCATCGATCTGAGGATGGAATACAGTACTGAAGTCTAATCTCGAACCCAGATCCTCATGCAATTTCTTCCAAAATTGAAAAGTGAAACAAGTATCTTTATAAAAAAAATAATCGAAACAGAAACCCCATGCAGTCTTACAATCTCAGAGATATAGAACTTCGCCAATTTTTGCAAAGAAAAGTCCGTCCGAACCGAAAAAATGAGAGGACTTGGTCAATCGATCCACGATAACCTAAACTAAATCCTTCTTAGTGGGTGTAGAGGGCAACCCATTAACGAAGTCCATCGTCACTCGCTCCTATTTCCATAAAGAAATCTTAATTGGCTATAACAAACCCGAAGGCAACTGGTGCTCAGCCTTAACTTGCTGGCACATTAGACAACAAGCAATGAAATCTGTAACCTCACGCTTTAAACTAGGCCACTTGTACAACTCATGAAGGTCGCAATACATCTTATTACCACCGGGATGTATTGAATAAGGGTACTATGTGCCTCTCTCAGAATTGTCTGCCTTAAATTGGAATCATTCGGTACACAGATCTGACCCCGAAAACATAAAACACCATCATTATTTAGCCCAAAATCTGAAGCATTGCCACTCTCAACCTGACGAAACCGCAGACCCAGAAACTCATCCCTTAATTGTTTAACTCAAATCTGATCCACCCAAGTTGACTTAACTTGTAACTCAACTAATAGAATCCCATCATCAAACAGACTAAGTCGAGCGAACATCGCTCTAAAATCAGTCATTGCCCTACGACTAAGAGCATAACCACCACATTAGCCTTACCGGGATGATATTCTATCGTGTAGTCATAATCTTTGAGCAACTCAATCCATTGACGCTATCTAAGATTCAACTTCTTCTGAGTAAGGAGATACTTGAGGCTCTTGTGATCAGTGTAGATAATACACCTCTCACCATACAGATAGTGCCTTTAGATTTTCAATGCAAAAACCATAGTAGCCAACTTGAGATCATGTGTCGGATAATTCCCTTCATGTGTCTTAAGCTGACGGGATGCATAAGCCACAAATTTACCATCTTGCATCAACATGCATCCCAAACCAACGTGCAACGCATCACTGTATACCACAAACTCCTTACCAGATTCAGGCTGTATTAGAACAGAAGCCTGAGTTAGAACAGACTTGAGCTTCTCAAAGCTCGACTATTGTGCATCAGTCCAAACAAAAGGAACACTCTTATGCAGAAGCTTAGTCAAAGAAGTTGCAATCAAAGAGAACCTCTCTATAAACCACCGATAATATCCCACAGACCTAGAAAACTGCGGATTTTAGACACATTCTTAGGCTGTTTCCAATTAAGCACAACCTCAATCTTTCTAGGATCAACTTAGATCCCCTTAGCCAAAACTACGTGCCCTAGAAAAGTCACTTCACGTAACCAAAATTCACACTTGCTCAACTTAGCGTAGAGCAGTTTCTCACGGAGTATCTGAAGCATTACTCTAAGATTCTCATCGTGCTCATCCTTAGTCTTTGAGTATACCAGAATATCGTCGATGAAGACTACGACGAACTGATCTAGATATGGCTGAAACACTCAGTTTATCAGATCCATGAATGCAGCCAGAGCATTCACCAGACCAAAAGGCATAACTAGGAACTCGTAGTGCCCAAAATGAGTCCTAAATGTAGTCTTATGAACATTCACCTATTTAACCCTCAACTGATGATAACCAGAACGGAGATAAATTTTTGAAAACACTGAAACCCTTCGAAACTGATCAAATAGATCATTGATCCTCGAAAGTGGATACTTGGTTTTCACAGTCAACTTATTTAGTTGCCGATAATCGATGCACATCCTCATGGTCTCATCTTTTTCTTAACAAACAAAATCGGTGTCCCCACGGTGACACACTAGGGCGGATGAAATAGAGCGATAGAGCGATAGACGCCGGAGCTATACCCGATAGAAGCTCAATTTTGAACTCAACTTTCTGATTCAGAGGTAAACTCAGTAACTCCTCAAAAAAGACATCCAGGAAATCCCTCACTGTTCTGATATCCCCGATAGTAGAGTCCCTAGAAGTAGAAACACTAACGTAAGCCAAATACGCCTTACACCCTTTCCACACCAATTTTTCAGCCACAAGAGTGGATATCACATTGGATAGATAATCTCGACGCTCATCGATCACAACCACTTCCACATCATCCTCAATCCTCAGAACGACCCTCTTAGATGTGCAGTCCAAACTGACTCGGTGCTCAACTAACCAGTCCATTCCCAACATTAAGTTGAACTTCCCAAACGGAAGCTCTATCTGATTTTCCAGAAAAATAACCCCTTAAACCACCAATGAAACATCCCTATAAAGCTTATTAACCCGAACAGACTGCCCCAACGGGCTCAATACAATAACCTCACTAGAATTGCTCTCAATAGATATCCCCAGGTCTTCAGATATAGAACTAACTACATAGGAGTGTGTAGAACCTATGTCTATCAAAGCAATGTAAGGCACATCAAAAATTAAGAACGTACCGGTGATAACATCTAGAGCATCTCTATCCTTTCAGCGTCAAGTAGCATAAACCTATGCAGGCTATGTCGCTTCAATCTGAGTAGCACCTCTGTCTGGTGCTCTCTGCTCTCAGCCCATACCATTACCACCCCTAGCCGGTCCATAGCCCTAGGTGGCTGCTGAATTACCCTTTCAGGCTGCACAGAACCCGGTCTCGAAGTTTGCATTTGATCTGCCTGCTGTGGACACTCTCTAATACAGTGCTCCAATGACTCACACCTCAGACAATTCCCAATGCTCCTCCAACACTCACCTGGATGACGCTTACCACAATCTCCACACAATTGAATCCCAGTAGGAGCAACAGGAGCTACCACTCTAACTGGTCCATCAGGTCTGGCTTTTTTCTTAGGCCTCTGAATGAAACTAGAGGCCTCTGAATCCTTTTATTCTTACCCCTCTTTCAGTACCTATTCTGGTGCTCCACGTGCTTAACATCCTCTGCGATCTTTGCCTTTTCAACCAGAACTGCGAACTCCCGCTCCCTCTGTGAAGCAATTAAAACCCTTAAACTATCTCTCAAACTGTTCTCAAACTGGACACACTTCTCATACTCAGATCCCACCATGCCTCGAGCGTAACGGCAAAACCTCATACTCAGCCACAAATCTTTCGCCTTGCATAAGATTCATGAACTCAAGCTTTCGAGCATCTACATAGCTCGCCCCTATATACATTCCCTAAAAAGAAGTCTTAAAAAAGTCTTAGCTTAGACAATCAGGCTGAGTACCCTCATCAACCGTCAACCACCACTGATAAGCCTCATCGCGAAGCAAAGAAGCTGCACCCTTCAGTTTCTATTTGGGAATACAATTTAGATCATTTATGATTCTTTTTATAACCTCTAACCAATACTCGGCTACATTAGGGGCAACTCTAATGACACCCCTAAACAATTCAACACCATTAGACCGGAGTTGTTCAGTTATTGACCCTCGGCCCCCAGCTCCAGAATAGGGTCCAACAACCCTCTTCAAAATTCTCAACATGGCTTAGGACAGTACGTCGTCCCAAGCCGAGTGACTTTGAGACCCAGTCTCAATAGCAGGCGAAACTGGTGTCTTACTCGTATCTAAGTGTGGCATACTACCCAGAGAAGAAGACTTAGCTTGAACCCCCTACGGCCTCTTCTGCGGCCACAAATACCACGTCTATAAATTCCACGAGCACTCATTGTATAATTCGAGTTTTATCTACATTATAAAATTTTATGCATTAGTTCTAGTATTTATTAGCAGATGTTTTATGCATAAATCGGATGTTCAGAATTGTTTCAGAGGTTTCAATTTCTAACTATTTCAATATAGTTTTAGAGAGTACTATCTACAATGTTTTCATAACAATTTTATCTCAATTTTAGAAATACATACAGGCTCGGTGCCAGAGACTCGATGTACCACATACCTTCTTAAATTATTCGAAAACCAATTCCTTTCAAAATAAAATTTTGGAACCCATGTAACACCCCAAACCTGGCCTAGACGTTACGGCCGAATCTGGAAATGTCACAAGGTAGGGTTTTGAAAAAAAAATTTATCTCGTCAAATCATTCAAGTTCAATCATTCATATTCATTTGTTTGCTGAAACATAATTTACAGCGAAAGTCTTAAAACCATTATAATTTAGAAATCTAATTCGTGTTTTTAGAAAAACCTTTGTCTTCGTAAAATCGTATTTTCTGTCATGTATCGCAATAAAAGGGTTTAAAAAAATCCAAAACCAAAATAAAACCAACAGTCCGGAGAGAGTCCCAAAAATTAAAAAATTCTAAATAAAACCAGATTTATAAATAAAACCATAATTTACTTGAACAGAAACAGACAAACAGGGTTGAGTTTACTTAAACTCAGTATGTAACCCAATAGAAATAGACATGCAATACATACAAAATCATTTGTAGAGTTAGATATAGATACATATTTAGTTTCAAATTTAGATTCAAATAGCAGATTTAGTTTCAGATATACAAAATCCTACCCCCATCCTCTACATACCAACTCTGACCATCCCATCACACCATGTGGGGTTAAAACACCCACCTATTCCTACACACCACGTTGTGCCATTAAGACACGTATCAGATAATATGTAGCCAAGCTGCCAGAATAAAGGCGATTAACGCCAAACAGAATACTTCCTCCTCATATACAAATCCCACCCCAATAACAAATGCAGAGATTCAGATATAGATATAATAGATTAACCATGCTCAACATGCTTTATACAAATAACAGATACACATACTTCAGTATAGTTAGGCATACATTTAGTATCCTACTCAGATCAGTCTATCAGATCTATAGTTTTAGGGTTTAGTTAGCCTTTACTGACTTTACGGTAGGCCCACAATTAATCGAACGACCCATGCGACCCTAGGGTAAATTTCAGAAATATGGGCTCACATTCTCGTGTGGGCCAACACGCTCAGATTGGCCTTGCCCATGTGGCCTACACAGTCTGGCCCAAAACCCATACGCCCGTGTGGGCCCACATGCCCAACTTGGCCTAGCCATGTGGCCCACACGGCCATACTCCGACCACCACACAACCGTACCCTACGTACGACCATGCCTTTGTCGATCACACGACCGTGTCTCACACACGGCCAGCCACACAGCTAGACACATGTCCATGTAGCGTCATTAGTGAGGTTTTTTGGCTTTTGTAGAAGCTCGATTTTACGTTTTGGGTACACACCTGATACGAATTCGATGTCAAAACACTCCTGCAATCACCAACACCTAAAATGAACCAATTAAACCCCGAATTAAATGCTTAAAACATATTAAATCAAACTTCCTCGAAATAAACAAAGGCAAAATTTGAGCATTCAAAGCTTACCTGAATCCTCAAATGCCTCCAACTACGATTTCACGAGAGGTAAGTCCCCTTCTTCACGAGTCACTATTGATTGGAGCAAAATTTTAAGTCTAATGAACAAATTCGAGAATACAAAACACGGATTTAAAGAACTACTTCCTAATCGAGAAAAACACACTAACCCTTACTTACCAATGCATATCCACCTTGAATCGAACACCGAAAATAGGAGATAATTTTGCCCAAATGAAGAAAAAGTAAGAAGAAAAGGGAAAGGAAGAAAAGAGAAAAAGAAAAACGCAAGAAGAGGAAGTAGGAAATGTCAAATTCAAGAGGGAGAGATTTTTGGGGAAAATCTGAGTTTTACCCAAATCCCACTACATCCACTATCATAACCACCCATTACTCAGAATTCTAATTCCATCAAAACTCCTTCACAGAACCGAACAAAAATAAATACCCATGCTTGCACAGGTATTCGAACACAGAACCTCCAACACAGCACACCTCCTTACCACTCGAACTTGTAAGCTCATTCTAATATGAATTTACAGGCAATTAAATATGAGCCCACTTAACAAGGAGAAGGCTTAGATCCAAAAATTAACAAAATTAACAGAAGTGAGACTTGAACCCAATACTTCATACACATACCTAGAAAACTCAACCACTGAAATAGATACACAGTTGTGTCAGATATTCACAGAAATAAAATTAAATTATTTGGGCCGTTACAATAACTCCGTTCACCGTAGATAGTGTAGTGTGTTTGGAGAGTGTGATCATATGTGCTACACTTGCATGGAGATAAAGTACGACTTTATGAGTCATGTGGTGTGTTTTGGAGATTCATTTATCCAATGAGTATATAATTTGACTATGTTTCATATTCACGAATTGGCAATATATCATTGTGTTGAGTATGTAATTTGTGTTATATGTGAGTTGTTAAAGTATGTTTAAATCCTAACATGTCTGGTGTGTATATTTGTCTTGTATGCATGTGTACTCACTGAGCTTCTCCAAGCTCACATTCCTTACTTTACCTTGCAGATGAATAGTTTGCAGGCTAGCAGGGAGGGTGGCAAATCGGTGATCCATTACAATGCAATTTTTTTTAGAGTATGTGTGTTGAGATTTTAAACTCTGAAGTGAAAGCAATGTGGGTCATTCCAAGGGTTTAATATTAAAATTAGACTTAGAGTTTCTAAATAAAATTTTCAACGGGTTAGAATCAAATACAAAATCATAATTGTGCTAGGAAGTGGTTTATTAGTTGGACTTGGAAAAAGATAAGGGTTGTTTGGCAATTAGTTGGACTTGGAAAAAGATAAGGGTTGTTTGACAATTAACCCTTTTTGCCTGAAATCAAGGAAAAATAAATGAAAGAAAGTGAAGCTAACATAACTTAAACCTAAGATCAAGGGAATGGAAAGAATGAAATTTGGCCATTGGGCTAATGCCCATTCTATGGCCATATTTTACCACAAATAATACATAAGCTACTCTAACAATGGTTCCTTAAGTGCAAATAAAAGAAAAAGTGAAAAAGGTAGAATTTGAATATTGGTTCTCTAGAAATTTTACCAAGTTCTTAACCATTACTGCTAAAATCTAATTTATATAAATTTTAAAATTCTAACCTTCTAATTTTTTAAGCGTTTAATGATTATTATTCTAAAAAAATAGTTAAATATCAATATTTATACATGATCTCAATAGATCGTGATTCTATAAAAATAATGTTTTCTTACTTCTATTATTTTTTATTTCTTTCTTTTATTCCACCTTTATCTTTTTCCCATTTCTCTTCTATTCTTCTTTCTTCTTACTAACCCAAACCTTTTTCCATGTAAAATTTCCTTTTAGTTCATTCAATGTCGTTTTATTAGCTAAAGAATATTTAGTTTTCCTTTGTTTTCTTTTTATGAAAATTTGGCTCTAGTTTGGTGTTTTTTTAATTATTATCTATCTTTTGATAAAAGATAGATTTAATGATATCATAAGCTTATGTATTAATTTAAAAATAATTAATTAAATTTCTCTAAACTTTTTATCTCCAATTGAACCTCTCAATTTAGAAAATTGACCACATCAGCTCTTTAACTAACATCAATTATTAGAAACTAATAGAATTGTTGATGTAGTGTTAACGATCACTAAGTTAGCCTCATGATGTTAACGTGGTGATCCAGATAAGTAGCAATTGATGATGTAGCAATGTCATATCAACAAAATAAAAATTTTAAAAATAAAATTTATTAAAATTTTGTTTTAAAATTCAAGTCTAAAATGAACTTAAATAAATTATTGTCAAGTTTATTTGAATCTAAGCCTTTTTTATCCAAAGTCATTCTAGATATAATTTAAAATTATAAAAAATATTTAAACTTTTAGTGAATAAATATTATGTATTATAAGCATGCTTTTTTTTTTTGGTGAAAGAAAATAACACAAATACATTAAACTAAGCCACCTTGAGCTATAAAACCAGTGATCTTATCTGCATGTAATCTTGCTTCCAGCTGGTCAAGTATTTCTCAAAAAGTTGTACTTCAGAATGTATCGTAAGCATGCTTTCATTGTTGTTTAAAGACTATTTGTGTGATATATAAGGATTAAATATTTTGACAATTTGACTTTATTTCATTGATGAATCAATTTATGATATAAAATTAACTCCTTTAAGAGCCATTAAAGTAAAGGAGACATTAAAGTTAGTAGAGGTATTATAGTCATTTAGCCATTAGAAATTAATAAGGGCATTACTGTCAGAAATTTTAGCTTAATAGGGATAGGTATGGAAAATTATAGAAGTCTCTCAAGTTATCTTTCAATTTACATGATAAATAATTTTAATAGATTCAAACTTTTTTTTTTTGGTAATTTTATTGATTATCATAAATTTTTTGTATGGTTGGTTGACGTTTAATCCTCGTTCTATTTTTTTTATACAAATTTCTAAGTATATTCTAATTTAAAAATTATCTAAATATTTTCATCTCTTGCCACATAGTAAATACTTTATCAATTTGTTAACTCTCCCAAGCTCTCTTTCAAAGTATTTGATTGTTTAATTTTGATGCATCATTCCACTAGGATTAAATTGTCCCGTCATGATTAGTGAGGACTTGTTCTACGTCTCTTTCTACTACGACAATAATGATTATTAATCATAAAATTACTTTTTATTTTTATTTATGTCTTTTTATTGGGTTTTTATAAAAATGACCCTAAAATTTTAAATAATTACAAAAATTATTCATTTTTTATTATGTACGTAAATGATTTAAAATGAACAGTAAAAATTGGTGGTGCCAAAGAGATTGACACCACCAAAATACCACATTAGCCATCATATTAAAAAATATTTTTTTTGATGAAGCCGTGGAGAGTAGTGCCAATTGAATAAATACTAAAGAAATATAAATATTTCTCAATAATTGGGGGGTAAAAATAAATAATAGTGGTGGAGCCCTAGAGAATAGCGTCACCAGTGTCATGTGTTAGATTTTTTTAAGTGTTTTTTAATTTAAAATTAAAATTAATATTTTATTTGGTGGAGCCATTTTCTTTGGCATGACCAAATAACTATATTTAACCCCAATGGTGGGTCACTCTAAGTTGAAGTTTTTTTAATTGTATTATGTTAGAGGATGAATGAGAGAGAGATGAGGGTTTTTTTTTTATTTTATATTTTTGTGATTCTATTTATTTAGTAAATTTTATAATTCAAATGTATGTTTTGTTTAATAATAATCTAGTGGAGCTCCAACACCAGCAAATTTAATGGTTATTTTCGGTTGCAAGTTATTTATTCGGTAACAAGTTCAAATTGGTTATGTAAGTATTACCGTTGGTTGTGGTAAGACGATAACGGGTTCAAATTGGTTATGCAACCAACGGGTGGATTATTTGGGATTCTTTAGGTCGACTGAATATTTGAAGGTTTTAAGGAATCGCAAATCGAACCACACGAGTGAGATCATTAATATCAGAAGTATCCGAGCTGCAAGATAATAGCACTGAGAAACTTACTTGTGTTGCAGTTAAACATTGTAATTTTCAATTTGTAAGACATAATGTTGCTAGTCTTGAAAAAATAATTTAATTATGTTTTATTTGTAAGACACAATGTTGTCAGTCTTGAACAAAATCATTTAATTTTATTTAGTATTAAGAAAGTTGCTCATGTTTGTAACACCCTAAAGCCTGGCCTAGAAGTTTTGACTAGATTCTAGAGGTTACATTGGCTACCAAGATGGCTCAAAACAAAAAGTCATTTAGTTTTCTTAAAACCAGATGCAAATACTTCTGTAATAGCTTTGAAACCAAAATGGATTTGGTAACCATAATGTTGAAGTAATATGACGTAAAAGTAGAAAAACAATTAAGTTAACTGGGACCAAAAATCCCATACCGTAGTTTACTTAAAGTTATTTAAAAAACCAATTGAATCAGAACAAATTACTATAAAAAACTTATTTAAACAAACTAGAATGGAATAAGGGAGTGAGCTACGGAAGCTTAGTTAAACTTATTTAAAAGTCTGAGACCTAATCTCGCGTTTTACCTGAAAAGAGGAGAATAAGGGAGTGAGTTACAAAAGCTCAATGTGATTATAAAACAAACGTAACTAAACTGTGTTAAACGAAAGATCAAACACAAAGAAATCTTAATAATTCAATATATTTATACACATTATATAAGCGAATCAGTACACAATTATTAATATCAGACGTATACAAATTACACAATCGGATGCATAACAAACGCTATGAAATCCCACCTATCCAACCGCTACACACCACATTCGTCCCTTCAATTACACCAAATAGGGTTCCCTAGAGGCTACGATCCTCTACAAACTAGTTTTAGGTTATGGTGGACCCATCCAAACAAATCACATCGTTATGTGGTCGTTTGCCACTTGAATTATTGCGGCTTTACCGCCAATTCAAATAATGCAATTAAACTATCAAATCAAACTTCCTTCACCTCGTATTCAGATCCCAACCACATATGCAAATGTAATTAATTGAAATAATACAGATATTCAAAATTAGTCGCAATCATTTCCAAATATAGAATCAATATAGATATACAAAATTAGACATGATTATTCCGAATAATAAAGTTAATATAGATGTACAGAATCGAACAGACTTGTATTCAGATATAGAATAATGGAACGCCAACATACATAATTTCCAATTATCACATCCAGACATTTTCATACTACAAATTTAGTATAACATAGAAACACGCACTCATGTGAACAATAAATGAGATCTTATAAATGCATAAACGTATTCACTTTTGAGGGGTGACACACCCCTAAATAAATCTTTTATAAGAAGAATTAGTGTCCTAACCACTTTTACAGAGGCTCAAACGAGTTAGGGATCACTCGGGGACCCAAACGAAATAATTTGCAAAAAGGTGCAAAAACTGTAAAAATAGGGCCACACGACCGTGTAGAGAGGTCTTGGCCATGTAGTAGGGCACATGCCCGTGTGAATGAGGGACACGCTCGTGTGAGCAAGTCATGTAGCTCATTGTAAAATTTAGATGCAAAGGAGACGCGGCCGTGTTGCCAAGACACACGTCTGTGGGCACCAACCGTGTAACTCACTGTCAATTTTCCTAACAAGGGTCACACAGCCATGTGGCCAGCCCGTGTGACCCACCCCTAACTATGTGACACGAATTTAACCTGATACCTAAGTGGCACATAGCCATGTGAACTGCCCGTGTGCAGCACATGCCCTTGTAATCCAAAAATCACCCCCTAACTACTGCAAATCAGGAAAATTCAGCCACAAATCACCCCTAAATACGAAGGTTCATGAACACACACACCTTAGAATGCAATTCCAAGCACTGAATTCGACCGAAGCACTTCCACAAACCAATCTAAAACTACTTTGAAGCCTTGACGAGCAAGAACATAAACGAATGAATAAAAAGAATCAAAGCACTCGGAACATGTTGACAAAAAGAAGATGCAATGACAAAAGAATAAAAAATTGAAATTGAAAAAGAGAAGAACGAAGGCTTACATGATAGAGGGAAAGAGGGAATGTGAAGAAACTATTTTTTTCTCTTTTTGGGAAAAATAGTTTTTCTAAAACCAACTTATTAAAAAATAACTTAAATCAAATTTAATAAAACCATAACCTACCATATTTTTCAGAGTTGAAGCCAAAAATTAAAATAATTTTTACTTTGCACACACAGAGATTCAAACACGAGACCAGAGAGCATACAAAAGCTTAACCGCTGAACCATTAGGCTCATAATTATCTCTCAAATGTGAAAGCAAATGTAAAATCTATCGAAAACCATTGACTCATCCTACAACCCTTGATTCTTCTAACCCCAAATTTTGGGGTATTATAGTGTTGTAAAATTATATATTGTAAGTTAAGTAAAATTATTTTGGAATGTTGCAAATGTAAAATTATATTTTGTAAAATATAATTTTTGAATTATGTAAATTGATAGTTATTTGAAATGTAGGCAATGTAAAATAAATTTCATGTAAATCATTTCAGTAATGTGAATTAATCATTTGATAATGGGCATTTTTAAAAGAAATCAAGAAATAGAGGACCAAAAAATAAAGAAAGTTTGGGAAAAAAATGAGAAAGAAAAAAAAAAGAAACTAGGAGAGGGAATTGGCCAAAAAAAAATGAGAAATGGTTGATTTGTAATATATATATATATATATATATATCTAATCATTTTTAAAAGAAATAAAAAATAAAACGACCAAAAAATAAATATAAAAAATTTTATTGACCGGTCACATTGTGTCAGCGACGTGATTGGTTAGGGGGCTTTCCTTTCTTTTTAACTATTTAATGTAAAAAAATTACAAGAGAGGTCAGCTGTTTCTTTTAAAAGGGAGGGTGTGTTTCTTTCGAAGTTAATAAATACGATTAAGGTATGTAAATATATTTTGATGTGCATGTATTATATTAAAAGTAGTTATTGTAATGTAATAATTAATTATATTTATTTTTTGTACTTTTTAAAAAAGATTATGTAGATATCATAATGTCTTTTTGAGTAAATGCGGATCACATTTCATCGAGGGTCAACAAAACAATAAAATTGTTAAATCATAAATTATATATTCGCATTTTATATATGATATTTATTTATAAAGTGTAGAATGTTTATTAAAAACTTAGTTAAAAATTTTGGTTTGTACACCATTCAATTCAGAAAAGAATTTTATAAAGGTTGTACACAATTGGAGAAAGGTAGAGTTTTAGATTAAATTTAATTTTGATGTAATAGGTTGAAATGCCCCATACAACACTAAAATTTAGGTTTTCACAAAAAAAAAATTTAGAATGCAAACTGATTTAAATATGTGGAATGATAAACCAAGATAGGGTTGGATAAATAAATGACATATGCTGGCAACCAAAGAAAAAGTTAAAATTATTTGTACAGTTCACGAAATTGAAAAATCCGACGTAGTTGGAGGTGACCATTATGCTTTTGCATGGTACATAGTAGTAGGGCATCGTATAGCTACATACATTAAAACAATATATATTCTATTTTGATTTATAATCAATCTTTTCCAACATAAAAGAAGTAGTAGCAAATGCAAATCCTAGAAAGGGTCGCCCTCCAAATATAAAATTACTGCAGTTACCTAACTATATATTGGGCTTTGCATTCCACCTAATAATTTGGACTGATATATTATTATATTATTATATGACAGTTTATTAAAACATTATTTGTTGGATTTTGTTTATATAAATATATGATATTAGAATGTAGCGTAAAAGAAATGCTTAAAAACTTCAAAAAATAATAGTAGAAAAATGTGATAAAATAAAAATAGAAAATATCAAAAAAAATTCTAAAATTAATTTCGGCTTTAAATATGAAGCGAGTCTTTCATCAATATGCTAAAAAAATGCATATTTCATCTAAAATATATATTAATATATACCTAATTGAGATATTAATTTTTTTATTTTACCATAAATTTTAATTTTATAGATACTTGATTTATCATATTTTTAAAAAAATTTACCATACAGGATAGGTAACAAGTATTAAGGTCATGGATCCATTTTCCTAAGTACCACGCAAACGAGCAGATCATGCCTTACTTATAGTTGGCAGGATTTGGGGACATTGCATTGATACGAGGGTTTGACCTAAGGGCGGACTTAATATCCGCCTTGGTTGAGCGATGGCGCTAGGAGACCCACACTTTACATATGTCGTGCGAGAAGTGCATGATCACATTGGAGGACATCGCTATGCATCTTGGGATAGAAGTTGACGGCCACGTGATGTAACAGCCTGATTTTGGGGCTAGTCGGAACAGTGGTTTCAGGACCAAGTCAGAGAAAACATTTTATTAATGTTTTAGACTCATAATAAGTTTATATTAGTGCATGAAAAATTTGGTAAGTTGATTTTGACGTTTATGAGGCCAATTGCCAAAAAAAGACTAAATCGCATAAAGTGCAAAAGTCCTAAATTGATAGCTAAGGGTGTTAGTTTGTTATGGGTCTTAATTTGGGGTTCTTTAAAAGGCAATTAGACTCTATTGAGATAGCTTGGCCGGCCATGAGGGATAAAAATGTTTAAAAGTCAACATTTGGTAATTGATGACATCATGTATATTATAATAATACCCTAAGCCTAGCTATCATCTTTTTCTTTCATTCTTTCTTCACTACCACCAAAATTTTCAGCAAAGAAATGGGGTTTTAAGAGCTTGAAATTTCAGCAACTTTAAGCCTTCACAAGTAAGTGACTTTAATGGCTTTTCTTGAATATTTTTGTACTTTTGAGACCCTTGAAGCATGAGCTTTTAAATGAGGGTGCTATTTTCCAAAATGATTAAGATTTTAGGGTTTTTCCATGAAAGGAATTGTGATGTTTGCTGAGTTTTTATGGAAGAAAATAAGTCGTGGGTGTGTTATAAACAACTTTTGTGAAAGATGTTAGCATGAAGACACCTAAAAGGACTATTTTGCATAAGTTGTAAAATAGATGTCAAATATGTGAAATAGTGGGATTTTGGAGTTGCTATAAGAGTAAAGAGGGTTTGACTAAGCTTAAAATATGAAGAAATTCGATGAAAAGCGATTTTCAGGCCAAGGGGTAAAATGGTCATTTTGTAAAATTCTATGGGCAAAATGGTCATTTTGCCCAATTATGAATTATTGAGTGCCTAGGTTGATAAAGTGACTAAATAAGTGCATTTTATATTTTATATTTTATATTTTATAGATCAAGAAATACCGAATATGAACCTAGACTAGGGGAAGCCGAGCAAATCGACTAAACCGTCTAGTCGCTATATTTTGTAACCTGAGGTAAGTTGTATGTAAATAATACAGCTACATTGCTAATTTATGTGTTGAATTACATTTGGATTAATATGGCATGAAATGCTTGATTTTGGAATTTAGAAAGTATGATTGAAAATAGAGATAGTAGAGTTCCGTTTGAACCTAGGAAATAAATCGGATATTCATGTCATGACACATGGGTTATTGTGAGCTAGTGTAAGACATGTTTGAGACATGCATCGGCCACATTATGAGAGCCAGTGTAAGACTGTGTCTGGGACATGGCATCGGCATTGGGACAAGTGCTAGTGTAAGACATGTCTGGGACATGCATCGGCCTCGAGACATAAGCCAGTGTAAGACATGTCTAGGACATGCATCGGCTACAAAATGATAGTCAGAGTAAGACCATGCCTGGGACATGGCATCGACTTGAGATATGAGCAAGTGTAAGACCATGTCTGGGATATGGCATCGGCATCCTACCCCATGTTTGAGGCTTATCGAATATCTAGTAAAGTTTCGAAAGGTTCAATGGCAAGAAATACAGTTTAAGCTAATGAGTAAGGTATAATCGTGTTGTGAGCGGTACATGTACCTAATTGAAATGTATGAGATACAAGTTCGATACATGCTATGAGATTTGCATGGATAGTGATGAGTAAGTTATGCTTATGCCCACTTTTGTGTTATGAGCATGTTGATGTATCGTAAAATTGTTGTTGTATATTTATTTATGTATGACTTACTAAGCTTTATGCTTACTCCCTCTCCTTTCCATTTTCTTATAGTGCCGCCTAACTAGCTTGAAGATCATCGGAAGTTGAAGGCAACGATTACATTATCAGCCGAAGCACTCAGTATAGTTAGACTATTCATTTTTTAGAATGGCATGTATAGGGCTAGACTTTGATGTTTTGTGTCTTTGAAAAATTGGTCAAATGTGTTGGCATGGGTGACTCCCCTTCATTTTGTATGAAGCCTCCAATGATTGCTAATATTCATTTTGATAAATGTTAATGATGTTATTTTCATGGATGAGTAAAGTGCACAATTGAAAAATTGTCCATTGTGGCTGCTTTTATTGCATGAAATAGTCTGGTATTGGCTTTGGTTCTTATTGTGTAGGTTAAGTAAGGGTGGCAAGGAGGCTTGGCAAATAGCCTTATATTATCCACACGGGTAGACACACGGGAGTGTGTCTAGGCCATATGTGACACACGGTCTGCCCCATGGGCGTGTGGTCTGGCCGTGTGTCCCCTGTACGTAAAATTTGCAAGTCAGTATGCATGATAGTAAACGCACGGGTGGAGACACGGCCGTTTGTCTCAGCCGTGTGAAGGGCACGGCCTAGCACACGGGCGTTTGCCTTGGCCGTGTGGCCCACGGGCTGGGACACAGGCGTGTCATGGCCATGTAAGGGACATGGGCCAGGGACACTGGCGTGTGCCAGGTAGTGTGAAAACCCCTGGAGGTTCGAATTAGAAATTAAGTCCACACAGGTAAGGGACACGTGTGTGTCCTGAGCCACATGGGCGTGTGAGAGCACACGATTTACCCACATGGGCATGTGCCCTGTTGCAAAGGTAAATTTTCTAAAGTTGGTTGGGGGACCCGAGTTGGTCCCGAATGATTTCCAAAGGATGTCTAGGGCCTTATAGGCCCGTATTAAAGAGTTTATGGTAAATATGGCAAAAGTTTTCTAAGTCTTGGAGACTCAGAATTGATCGTAAGCATGAAAGTTAGGTAATGCCTCGTATTTTGTCTCGACATAGAATACGGGTATGGGGTGTTACACGTGGCCACAGGATAAAGCAAAGTGTTGGAACCTTCAGTGGTATGTAACAGATTGCTTGGATAGTCCACCGATGATGGGGAACAGAACTTCATGAACCTGACATTCTCATGGTTGAAAGCGAATTTCTAGGACTTACTAAGCTCCGCCACTGAGAATGAGTTGATGCACACTGCTCGAGCCTATATTCTGCAGCTAATAGGCGGTTACTTATGCTAAATGCAACATCTAATAGGGTTCACTTAATGTACCTGACTCTACTGGAGAATTTCAACCGTGCTGGTACTGACAGCAGGGGATCAACAATGTTGGCGATATTATACCGAGAGCTTTGTCGAGTGTCAAAACACGGGGCAAATAACATGGTCGGTTGTTTGGTACTGCTACAGTTCTGGGCGCTGTATAGGATGTTGTTTCTAGCGACTGTTAGGCACCAACCATATACGTGGCCACTTATAAATAGGTAAAGACAAAATTATACTTAACAATTAATGACTTATAAGTGTGGATAATATTTTATGGATTAAGTGCTAATAGATTGTTTGGATCGGTTTCAGATGGACCACGTCTCCAAGAATTGGACCGAGCAAGACACTAATTATTTACTGCCAGATGATAGAGGTGTCCATCAGAGAGAAAGTAATATATAATTTTAATTAAGTAACATTGATTTAACTTATTTAATTGCATCATGTTACTTGACTCGTTTAACTAACCAATTTTTGTAGATGATGTATTCCGCATCAACGTTGCGACCCTTATTCCACAGTCGGTTCACGTTGAAGCAAATGTTTGGTGCATTAATGTATAGGTGTTGAACTTATCAACTGTTGAGTGGTACAATGCTGATCGGGTCATGCGATAATTTGGATGCAAACAATTTATGTCGGACGTTCCACAATGATTTGGTGATGTCCACAATAAGACCAAGAAGGGAAAAGATGGAGCTGATTGGGCCGTGGAACATCAACATTATATAGCACTATGGAACGCTCGGTACGAGAGGTGGCTTGAGATGCACCTCTGTATGTTTGACTTCAGCCACTTGGAGGAATACATACAATGGTACATGGCTCGAGGGCACCCTTTTTTATATGGTGGCCAACTCATGATAGTACCAGATCATGACTATAGACGAGAAATTCAACCTATGGTAGAGCTCGACCCGAAGGACCAACCTCTGAACACACACACACTTTACTGGAACAATGTGTTGACACTTTTGGGGAGGGCTCCCAGAGCAATGCATATCACCTTGAGATGGGCAGTTGCAGTTCAACCTACTAGCAACTGCAATCATTAATAATGTTTGATATGTTTGGATCAACACCTATCGATGATACCAGGTACTCCACTCCACCTCAGGTCACATTTGATCCAATGCCTGATCTTCTTGCTGTGTACAATACACCCCAACGTCCACCCCATCAACAGAGGCCCATAAATTGCTACACCCTAAATGACGATACCACTCCCGGTTCATTCTACTTTTGATACCTATAAATTTCAAGTGTTATGTCATGTTTGTTTAATTGATTTATAATTCCACAACTTTTGTTTTTTTTTTGTATAACTTATAATATCATTTTAAAGTATTAAAAGTTGTATTGTGTTTATAATTAATTAAAAATATAAGGTAATTTTAAATAAAAGCTTAACGTAAAGACTTTAGCTAAAATTAAACACTAATGATTTTGAATAGAAATAAAAACAATTTACATTTCCCTAAAAAAAACATTAAGTACATCATTTAATTTCCTCTAGATCGTGAAGATTGGCCAGTATGAATGTTTTAGTGAGGACACTTGCTTCGATTGTGGCTGGTTGTTCTCCATATGGTGCAATGCTTTGGTTTGAGCTCTTCTCTGATATCCATGTCACCATAAATCCTCATCGTTTTCGGTCGACCTTTGCATTTCCTATATAGTGACTTATTTAGAAACATCTTGAATGCAAGTAGGGGCACTTCTCATGTCGATACATCCCGCAATATGGGGAACTCGTTACCCTAAATATGCAATGTACGTTCAAGCGTGTACAAATCATCGATATATTATTTGAAATTTAAATTAAATGTTGCATATGCTGTAACCACATGTACACACGGGTACCGAAGTGTTTGAAACCTCCCGCACTTGTACTGCCTATTTCAGAGATCAATTCCGTATGACCTTGGCAGGATCCCCGAGCGACGGTCGATGGACTCTATGATCCAAAAAGTTTCTAAGTTCCAAGAATACAGTTTTGCATTCATCAAACTCGCCATCTGAGTGTTGTCTTCCATGGCATTCTTAACATCTTCGACGTGTACATATCTGGCCTCCATCTATTTTGCTTGTCTCAACCCCATTTTTGGCATCAAGGTTACTAGCCTGTAAAATGTAGCTGAGAAAAATGATGAATTTTGTAAGTGAAACGTACGCCTCAATACGAAATTAACAGCCTCAACGACGTTGGTCGTCATATGACCATATCGGTACCCATCATAAAAAAATTGAGCCCATTGCCACAGCTCCATGCTACCCAACGACTGTCTGAGAGAAGGATTGGACCCCTTCATATCAGTCTCCAACCTCTCTAGCTTATGCCTGACTCACTTTCCTGCTCCTCTTCTTATTGTTCAAGATGCATTGGGCTTGACATATTTGATGAATAATTGGGTATTCTAATGTTGTTCTAAAATTCACAAATAGCATAAGGGATGATTTTCACTTCCTTCCCTCGTATGGGTATTGCTTCCCATGTGGCGCCATTGGTGTATAAAATTTTTAGACTACTGGGACCAGAGTAGAGTCTTTTGGGATCACACAGAAGCGTTCCCATCTATGATATCGAACCAAGGGCCAAATTTCTAGACATAAGACCATCGATGGTTCAAATCCCCGCTCTTGAATTAATGTTTTTTCTTTGAAGTTCGACAAAATATTTCTCCACATTTGGATTTTGGAAATTAGAGGGGTTTGGACATATCGACAATTTTGGTTCATTAGTTGTTTCAACTTTCCTCGACGGCATATTCATTAATATCCTATGCTATAAACTAATGAAATAACAAGCAATAATATCAATAGAACAACAAACTTTTAAGTTAGGAATCTTTAACCTCGATTAATTTCTTTGGATTCCTTGAAAAGCTCCTTTTTGTAGTTCATTTGGATGTTCCCATTCTTTCCTGCACAAATAAATATAGAGAATTGCAAGCAATGTAGGAATTTTAGTAGAAAAAGGGTTTTAGGGTTTGAGTGGTTTTGTGTCGAAGAGAAACCTTTTTAGAGTAAATTAAAGTTAAAGATAACTTAAGAGTGTTTTAGGGTTTAAAATGGGGTGTTTTAAAGTTAAAAATTGGGTTAAAATAAGTTTTAACTCAACGAGTTGCGTGATCGGGTCAGGTCAACCCTCCAAAAATTGTAGCGATGTTGCGACACATGGGTTCCGTGCCACGACACCCTTGGCAGGATGTCGATGTCGGGACACCAGGGTTCAATGTCGGGACACACTTTGAAATTTTGAAAACCTAGGTAAACTGCCCTCTGTGTCACGAGAAAAAAGTGATGTGTTGAGACATCGAGTTAGTTTTCTCAATTCTTTTGATTTTGGTTGAAGTGTTGCGACACAGGGGTGCTGTGTTGGGACACCAACTCTGTTTTCACCCAAACTTCCTATTTGGAGAACGTCTTGGTTTCTGTTAAACAAAAAATTAATAAAAATTAATTTCTTAACTATTGGTTAGTTAGAAATACAATAATATACATAAAACGAAATTATAAATAAGAATGTTAAGTTTTGCTGCCGGATTCATCCGTTAGCTCAATTAGCATGCCTATAGATGCTCCTCCATCATACTATTCCACCTTACTCCGCTTGTCCAATTCTTTGAACTTGATTTTTGTACCTACACTGATTACATAAAATACCTTCCCTAGGTTAGGTTAATTAAGGATTTTTATAGATATTTCAAGACATAACTGCCCTAATTTTTCCTTATTTATCTCATTCTACTGGTGACCACATTTAAAATTTTTTTTGTCTCACCATTGATCTTTATAGTTAATTCATTATTTTCCAAGTCAATCGTGGACTTGGACATTGCTAAAAATGGTCTACCCAATAGAATGGGTATCTCACGGTCCTCGTCAAAATCTAGGATAATAAAATCAGTCAGAATGATAAAGCTCCTCACTTTGACCAACACATCTTCAAGTACTCTTTTCAATTGTACTAAAGGCCTATCAACTAACTGTAGTGTGATCTCAGTATTCCTAACCCGAGTTTGTCATTTATAGATAAGGGAATTAAATTAATACTGGCTTCTACATCACATAAAGCCTTGCTAAAATGTATATCCGCTATCTCTATAGGTATTGTAAAACTTCCTGCGACTTTTAGTTTTGGGGGCATCTGTTTTGATATAATCGTACTACACGAGGCGATTACGTTAACTTGGTCTTCTATTTTTATTTTACGTCACCTAAACATAAATTCTTTTAAATATTTGGCGTATTTAGGAACTTTTTCAATTAAATCAATTAGAGGCAAGTTAACATTTAGGGATTTAAATAAGTTTATAAAACTTACAAATTCTGCCTCATCCCGGTTATGTTTCTCTTCTAACTGTGAAGGGAATGGTACACTTGTCAGTGTAGGTTCCTTGATTCATTTGTTTTCCAGCTTAGTTACCGGTTCAACTTCCTCTTCTGGTTCAGGTTCAGTTTCAGTATCTTAGGGATTTTCTTAAAGATCCTTAGAATCCTCATTACTCTCCTCGTGAGCTAGTTTTTTCGAGCTACTTAGTACTTTTCTCGGAGGGAGTGTGATTGCTTTCACCTGCTCCTTCCCTTATTCTCTGTGTTACTCGGGATTCTTGTGCCAATATGTCTTTTGATATCTCTCATCATACTCATCAATTGGCTCATATAATCATCCAACTTAGTCAATGTTTTCGTAGTGTTAGTGTACTCAGATTACACCTGTTTTGTAATACCCCAAACCTAGCCTAAACATTATGGCTGAATCCGGAGATGTCACAAAGAATGGTTTTTGAAAACGGAGTTGTTACGTTAAATTGTCTTAGTCTATTATCACTAAATCTTTTATAACCATAATTGAAAACATTAATGAACTTTTTTCTTTGCCAAAACTTATTTACAGTAGAAGTTAATAAAATTGATAGCTTTCAGAAACTCGATTTGTACTTTTAGGAAAGAATTTATTTGTTTAAAATCGTCGTTATCATAAAACATTTTATATAAGCATGCAAGTTATCAAACCATCCAAAACCAAAAACCAACGGTTAATGTCCATATAGTTTAGAGAGTCCCAGAAATTACAAACTCTCACATAATCTGAAATTTAATATAAAAATAATAAATTATTAAATTAAAATAGTTTACGGTCGAGTGACCACCGCTGAACCTTTGCCGCACTGATCCGCCTAAGTCTATGGATTACCTGGACAGAACAGACAAACAGATGTGAGTTTTTGTAAACTCAGTGTGAACCCATCAGAATTAAGCATGCAAACATATAGAACTATATGCCCAGTCAGATACAGATACAGATTATAGATTCAAATATACAAAATCCTACCACCATCCTCTACATACCATCTCCAACCATCCCATCACACCATGTGGGGTTTAAAACACCCACCTAGCCCTACATACCACGTTGTGCCCTCAAGACACATATTAGAATATATGCAACCAAGTTGCTAGAAAATAGGAGATTAATGCCGAACAAAATACTTCCTCCATACATAAAAAACCCATCCCAAAAATAGATACAAAAATCAGATACGGAATACAGATTAACATGCTCAACATGCTTGTAAACAGATATTGAAATAATTAGACACGCATAGTATTCACACACTCAGAACATAATATTATACTATCAGATTCACAGTTACAGGGTTAGGTTAGCCCTTACTAACCCTACGGTAGGCTCACAGTTGAACGGAGTGACCCGTGTGACCCTAAGGAAAATTTCATAATTATGGGCCCACATGCCCATGTGGCCCACACGAGTTGGCCCAAAATCCACACGCCTATGTGACAAGCCTCTGTGGGCCCACACGACCAAGTTGGCCTAGCTCATGTAGTCCACACGATAACGCTTCGATCATCATATGGTCGTGTCTTGCTCATGATGATGCCTTCGTCGACACACAGTCGTGTCTCGCACATGGCCAACCACACGGGTTACCACACGCTCGTGTGGCGTCGATAATGAGGTTTTTCGGCTTTCACCAAAACTTTTTTTTTCTGCATTTCAGATAAATACTTGGTATCGCTTTGACGCAAAAACTATCCCAAGCCTTCTGGAACCTAAAATCAGAGTATCCAATAGTGATTTAGTAGATTGACTAACCATTCGACAACAAAGGTTAACACGGAACTAACTTATCGCCAATGATGAACCACTTCTAATGCGTACTAAACTGCTGTAGAGAAATTCCCTGCTCCTGAATCTGATCCTAAACACGAATCACCACTATTCAATTGCTACAGACTGTCATTGCTAACATCACAAATAAAAAGTGAAAGGAAACAATGCCTTACTTACCCAAACAATTAGAGAGTCTGACAACCAATGATAGGATTGAAGAATAGAATCACCAATAGAGTCAAAGAAGAAGAACAAAATGATGATTTACTAAAAAGAATAACAAAAATGTTAGAAAGGGGAAAACAAAAGAGATTGACGCCAGATCCTATAGAGGAGAGAGAAAATTTTTGCAAAAAAAAAAAGAAAAGAAAATAGATAACCCCCATATCCCCTTACATCCTCAATCCTAACCACCCACCACTCAGAATTCTAATACAACTAGAATTCTAACGCAGAGCCGAGCAAAAATAATACCCATGCTTGCATAGGGATTCAAACACAGGACCTCCAACACACCAATTACCTTACCACTCGAACCAGCAGGCTTATTCTGATATGATTTTACAGATAATTTAATAAAATTCCACCGAACAAGTATAAGGTTTAGATTCAAAAAATAACCAAAATTGACAGATTTAAGACCCTAGACCTCTCACACACTCCTGGAACACTTAACCACAGAAGCAGATACACAATTGTGTTAAATTTTATAGATGTAGATATAAATTATTTGGGGCGTTACAACTCTACCCCCTAAAAGAAATTTTGACCTCAAAATTTACTTGATCAGAATAAATGAAGATATTTTTGATGTATCGAGTCCTCAGATTCCCACGTGGCCTCCTCAGTACCATGGTTCCGCCACAGAACCTTCACCAAAGGAATGGACTTCCTCCTTAGAACCTTAACGTCTCGATCTAGAATCTGAACCGGCTCCTCCTCAAAGGTTATGTCCGGCCTAACCTTGATCTCCTTAATAGAGACAACATGAGATGGATTCGACCAACACCGCCTCAAGATCGAAATGTGAAAGACATCATGGATACGGTCCAACTCTATAGGTAGCTCCAACTGATAAGAGACTAGTCCCACATGCTTAAGAATCTAAAATAGCCCTATAAATCTAAGGCTTAACTTGCCCTTACGACCGAATCTCAGAACCTTCTTCCACGCTGAAACCTTAAGAAAAATGAAGTCCCTCATAGAGTACTCAATATCATACCTCTTCAGATCAACATAAGATTTTTTCCTATCAAAAGTCGCCTTCAGACGATCCCGAATTAGCCTAACCATATCCTCGATCTCAAAAACCAACTCAGGACCCAATACTCGGCGTTCACCCAAATTAGTCCAACATAGCAGAGTACAACTCCTATGACCATGCAATACCTCGTGTGGTACCATCTGAATACTAGACTAGAAACTGTTATTGTAGGGGAACTCAGCTAGCGACAGATAATCCTCTCAACTACCTTGAAAATCAATCACACAAATCCGAAGCATATCCTCCAGTATCTAAACCACCCTCTCAAATTGACCATCGGTCTAAGGATGGAACGTAGTACTGAAGTCCAATCTCGAACTCAGAGCCTCGTGTAATTTCTTCCAGAACTGAGAAGTGAAGTGAGGTTCTCTATCAGAAATAATTGACATAGGAACCCTATACAGTCCTACAATCTTAGTAATATAGAGTTTTGCCAGCTTCTGCAGAGAATAGTCCGTCCGAACAGGAATAATGTGGACAGACTTGGTCAATCGATCCATAATGACCCAAACAGAATCCTTTTTAGTGGATGTCAAGGGCAACCCACTAATAAAGTCCATCATTACTCATTCTCATTTCCATAAGGGAATCTTAACTGGTTGCAATAAACCCAAAGGCAACTGGTGCTCAGCCTTAACCTGCTGGTACGTCAGACATCGAGCCACAAAATTTGTAACCTCTAGCTTTAAACCCGGCCACCAGTATAACTCACGGAGATTGCGGTACATCTTATTACCACCGATATACATAGCATATGGGCTACTATGCGCCTCTCTCAAAATCGACTGTCATAAATTTGAATTATTTGGCACACAAATCCATTCCTGGAAATACAGAACACCATCACTATTCAAACTAAAATCCAAAGTGCTGCCACTTTCAACCTGACCAAATCGCAAACCCAGAGACTCACCCCCTATCTGTTTAACACGAATCTGCTCAATCCAAGTCGGCATAACTTGCAACTCGGCCAAAAAATTCCCATCGTCAAACAAACTAAGGCGAGTGAACATCACCCTCAGATTAGTTATCGCTCTAGACTTAGAGCATTGGCCACCACATTGGCTTGACCAGGATGATACTCTATGGTATAGTCATAATCTTTAAAAAGCTCAATCCATCGCTGCTTCCTAAGGTTCAACTCCTTCTGAGTAAGGAGGTACTTGAGGCTCTTATGATCAGTGTAAATAATATACCTCTCACCATATAGATAGTGCCTCCAAATTTTCAACATGAAGACCACTGTAGCCAACTCAAGATCATGCGTCGGGTAGTTCCCTTCATGTGTCCTAAGTTGACGGGACACATATGCCACAACCTTTCTATCCCGCATCTGTAACAGCCCGTTTTTGGTCAAATCAGAACAGTGGTTTTGGAACCACAAATCTAAAGTAAAAATAATTATATTATTATTATTTTAATGATTACAATATGATATTATGTTTGTGTTAAAATTTTGTTAACAAATTTTATCGTTTGGTTGGTCAATTTGATAAAAAGGACTAAATTGTGTATAGTGCAACAGTGGAGTTCTATTAGCTAAAAGTATCTAATAGCTATAAAACCTTAAATTAAAGGTCCTTATGATATAATTAGACCATTTTTATATTGGGTGGACATTTATGGGCATAATATGAATGTTTTTAATGGTTTATGAATAAGGTTAAAAATGTAAATTAGTAAATAAGGTTAATAAAATAAAACAAAACCAAATTAAAGTTTCGTTATCATCTTCATCCACCAAAAATTAAAAGAAGAAGCTAATTTGGTGTTTAAGATTCGGCAACACTAAATTCTTCAATTAGGTATGTATTTTGACTCGATTTTTAATGATTTCTATGTTTTTGAGATCGTTGCTTCATATTCTAGCTAGCCCATACCATAAATTTCGAAAATGTTAAAGATTTATCATGTTGACATTGTTGAATGCTTGAGTAATTTGATGATTTATGATAGATATAGAAGGTTTAATGTTAGATTAATAGCTTTTGTAAAGTGATTTTTGAAAAAAAATGTCAAAAAGGGATTAAATTGAGAAAATGTGAAATGTGGTGGTTAAAAGTGTGAATAAATTAAAAATATGGGATGCTAGTAGCATGTATTAAATTCTACTAAGCATGGGTTTGTACTAAATTGCATGAATTTTCAATTTTATGTGATAAGGACTAAATTGTAAAAATGTGAAAGTTTAGGGGAAAATGTGTAAAATAGCCCTAATGTGTGTTTTGGATTGAATTGAATAAATAAAAGAATAAATAAGTTGGTTTTGATTACTTATAGATCAAGAAAAAAGGAATTCAGACTTAGATCGGGGAAAAAGCAAAGTAATTGAATAGTCGGTCCGTTTCGTCATTTTAGTACTTGAGGTAAGTTCGTATAATTGAACATAAATGTGTATTTATTTATTTGATGGATGAAATTGAGATAGTATTTATCCTATTAGTTAAATGTGGAGATTTTGAATTAAATGTACAATCTAAGTAAGGCAAGTTGCTTTATAAGACCATAGCTGGGTATGGCAATTGGATAATAAGACCATAATCGAGTTATGGCATGTCAATGTAAGACTACGACAGGGCCTTGGCAATGTATGTGTAAGACCATAGTTGGACTATACCATCAGTAAATTGAAGTATTTGTATTGTAAGCATTTATAAGCTCAAAGTGATTTGGCAAGAGAGTTGGGGATAAATAGATATGTATCGTTACAGGTATGTACTAAAAACTATACATGTAACGGGATAGAAGAAGTTGAGGATTTATGAGTTACAATATGGATAAACTTTATGTTACCTCATTTATTGACGCTTTAAATGTTAATTAAGTTATCCATTTTGAAATGTTAATGAATGTTGTGATTATTTCATATTTACATACGAACTTACTAAGCTTTATGACTTACTTTGTTTAATTTTTGATGTTTTATAGTTTTACGAAGCTAGTTCAGATCTGTGGATTGTCAAAGACTTCACCGCACTATCAGACATTTGTTTGGTACTTTTGAGTTGTGTAAATATCGTATATGGCATGTATAGGCTTGTGTCATTTTGGTATGTTTGATAGACATGTATTTTGGCCATTTGAGTTGGCATATGATGATGAACTTGCTGATGTATATATATGAGCAAATGGTTCTATTTTGAGTTTGGTAATTGAACTATATTGTGTGATTGATGTTGATAATTTGGGAATTTATGTGCTTGTGAATTAGCATATGATAATGCATGTTTGGAAGAGTTTAGTTAGGTGAATTGTATACGTGAATTAGGTATGAAATTGGATGACAAATTATAGCATATTTGTGATTTGTATTGTTGGTATAGAAGTGTTTTCAATTGAACATTGGTTGGTGGTATTTGGATGCATATTAGTGTCTTGAAATGGTACCAATTGAACTTGTATAGGTATGTGCAAAATGGGTGGCAAAATGGCTTGATAGATTGCCTATTTTTGTCCACATGGGCAGAGACACGGGCATGTGTCTCAGCTGTGTGTGACACACGGTTATGTACACGGTTGTGTGTCCCCTGGTGTTGAATTTAAAAACAAGTCCGTATGCTTCACACGGCCTCACACACGGGCGTGTGACTTGGCCATGTGGTATAAGTCAGTATACCCTATAGGTTTGGCACGACCTGGCACACGGACGTGTGTGGCAAATTTTAGGGCACACGGGTTAACCACATAGGCGTGTGTGTTGGTCGTGTGACCCAAGTCAAAGAGTCACACGGGGTCAGGCACGGGCTGGGACATGGCCATGTGCTTCCATTTTGAATGTCCACACGTCCTATGACACGGGCTGGGACATGGCCATGTGCTTCCATTTTGAATGTCCACACGGCCGTGTCTGGTGGCTGTGTGAGACACATGGCCTATCCACACGGGTGTGTGTCCCTTGTTTTGAAAAATTTTTCAAAGTTTCATAAAAGTTTCATAAGTTATCGGTTTAGTCCCGAACCGTTCCCAAAGCATGTTTAGGGCCTCATAGGCTTGTATAAGGGATAAATCGATTGAATTTGAATGATGATTGTATGAAATGATTGAATGTATGAGAAAAGTATGTTTATATGTATTGTAAGTCTGGTAATAATTCGTAACCCTATTCCGGCATTGAATACAGGTGAGGGGTGTTACATTTAATGGTATTAGAGCTACGATTTAGTTGATTCTAGGACTAACATAGCGTGTGTGAGAGTCTAGCTATACATGCTATATATAACCTGTGATAGTGTGATGAATCCTGACATTATAAACTATGTTTGTGTATAGTAATGGATCCCAAACGAGTTGTAGCAGATGATGCTGAGAGTAATGCGTCAGCTCCCGCTCAAGGGACAGCGCCTTCTGAATCTAGACCCATGTCGAGTAGTCACGGAGGAAAGGCTAAAGAAGCCTTTTTTTAGATGATGAACGAGTGGTTCGCTCAATATGTCTGGACAAATCCGGCTGCTCAACAACCTCCGGCCCCGCCAAATCCTTAACCGATCCCGATAATTCCTCAAGTTATTGATCCAATAGGATTGAACAAGAAGTGAGTCGATAAATTCATAAGCATGGGGCTAAATAGTTCAGGGCTAATGTTGATGATGATCCTAAGAGAGCCAAGTTTTGGCTTGAAAATACGATCCATGTGTTTGATGAACTTTCCTGTACACCGACTGAATGTTTAAAGTGTGCTATATCCCTTTTGAGAGACACTGCATACCAATGGTGGAATACATTATTATCTGTGGTGCCGAGTGTAACAACCCTCACCCGTATCCGGCACCAGGACGGGGCTCGAGGCGTTACTGGATTTAAACCTTTTCAAAATTATTAAGTCAGGTCACCAAACTTCGCCTAAATTTAAAACCTTTCAAACATGTACACCTTGTCCCTTACACAGGCCCTCGAGACCTAAAACACACCTAGGGGCAGTACGGGACAAAACCAAAAACATTCGATAAACTTTGAGTACCTAGGAAGATTTTCCCTTATTTTGAAGTGTGACACGCCCGTATGGTGGGGCCGTGTGGTCACACAAGCCCGTGTGGCTTGGGACACATCCGTGCCCTCTGCCCATGTGCAACACTTACTTTCAACCTCATCATTCTGTTAAAAACAAACGGCCAGGACACACGCTTGTGTGCTTAGCCCGTTTTCTCTACTGACTTAAAATTTCAAGTGCAGGGGACACACGGCTATTCCACACACCTATGGGGGTGAGCCGTGTGTCACACACGGCCTAGACACACACCCGTGTGTCTACCCGTGCGGACCTTATTAGGCTATCTTCCAAGCCTTTGATCACCCTCTATCGATCAAATATTCTTATGAGTTACTTTAGTGCATGTTAAGACCAAATTATACATTTATAAATATGAAATTTTGATTAACCTCATTGCATGTAAACCTCATGTCATTGGTTTCAGACATGCTAAGTTAATTCTCATCTTGCATTTAAGGATTTCTATGTCTACTCGACATATTTAAGATTGACTCGTTTTTATAACTCATTGCCAATTATAACCAAATCATCATATGTGAACATAAACATGCACAGATTTGTAGGTCATAGCCTACTTCAAAATAAGCCAATTTCCATGGCCATATACAAAAAGATAAGTATAACTTTACATGCCTTCATATTGGCAAACCAAATGACACATATAACCAAATACACAAAGTTCTATACATGCCATTGAACAAAACATAAGTATATATATACCAAAGCTGAGTTAGTTGATTGTGTGTTGATTCTCTAACCGTCTTCCAATCTCTACGACTCCTCGAGCTTTGAAACCAGGGAAAAAGAGAGGGGTAAGCATATATATGCTTAGTAAGCTCGAATAACTGGAAAGTGAACTTACCGATTATTTAGCATACATCCTTATTAGATAATGAAACCAACAATATGAAAATGGTTTCCCTATCACATGCACTCAATCAGTGAGTTAGTCACATAACAAAACATCATGTAATTTATCTTAGATGAGCTCATCATTCAACATGTCATTTATACATATACTTCGTTTTAGTCCTGTTGAGTTTCTAGGAAACCTCGATGGATTATCCAATCACCGTCAATTCATACAGATGATCGTTTCAGTATGCACTCCCACGAACTCACATCTTACGGCGGGATTACCAGTCCAGGCTAAATCCCTCGCAACATAAACTCAAACGGTGATGTCGGGATTACCAATCTATGCTAAGTCCCTTATACGACAAACACCCTTAATGAGCTCAGATTTGAATTACCAGTCCAGGCTAAATTCAGACCCTAATCGGATTACCCATCCGGGATAAATCCACAATGCACTAATATTCTTCGGGAGGCTCGATCATCCAAGGAACACCCGTCCGAGCTAGATCCTTTTCATACTTGAGATCAACGGATTACCCGTCCGGGCTAAATCTTTTCTACAACACATGCAGGATCTCAATTCACATGTCAATCATGGTTTATCCACCGAATTCCCTTTTTAACCTCAACCGAGACATTATCCATTGAATCATTATCAAAGATGCATTCCATGCGTTTTCATGCCGTCAACAATGCAATTATCATGCATTCATACATCACACAATTATGCAAATTATCAGTTTACTTTAAGTTATCCTAACTTACCTGGTACTCGTTTCGGTATTGTGTTTCGCTTATTCCGAAACCTTTTGTTTTCCTCGGTCGACCTCCAGAATTGGTTCGTCAGGGTCTATAATAATAAAATTAAACCACTAACACCTCTCATTGTACTATATGAGCTTAAATTTCACCCCCGGTCCAAATGACCATTTTCGCCTAATCTTTCATATTTTTACAATTTAGTCCCTAGGCTTGTATAATGAAACACATGCAATTTCTATCTTTCCCAAGCCCAGCTAAACACTTTTCCCTCTTAAGGCAGCCCACATTTTCCATTATTTTCACATTTCTACCACATATTTATTAACTTTTGCAAAAAGGTCCCTTTAGGGGTTTTTCATGAAAATCACCTAGGAAAAGATGTTTAACACACCTTCAACTTTGATATTCCTCCATAAATCATCAAAATACAAGTAACTCATGCATGGGTAAATTTTTAAACATGAACCCTAGCATGAAATATGGGTAGAAATGGAGAGAGTAAGCTACTGGGATTTCAAAAATACAAAGAACATTAAAAATGGGGCTTGGGATCACTTACTATTGAGCTTGAAAAGCTTGGAAACCCTAGCTATGGAGACTCCTAATTTTTTTGCTGAATGAGGGAGTTGAATGGTTGATTTTTGCCTTCTTTTTCCCATTTTATTTCATTAACATGCTAAATGACCAAAATGCCCTTAAGCTCTTTCTTTAAAATTTCATCCATGCAAGCCCATTTTTGTCCAAAAACTTAGAAATTGGGAAAATTACTCTCTAAGACCTTATAATTTATAATCTAAAGCAATTTCATACAAATTGCTTCTAGAATCCAACTTTTGTAATTTATTCAATTTAGTCCTTAATTTCCAATTGGATAACTTACTCAAAGAATTTCTTAATGAAATCTTAACACATGCATACTCTCATATTCTAGACCTCATAATAATCATAAAATAAATATTTTGATGTCAGTTTTGTGGTCCTAAAACCACTATTCCGAGTAGGCCCTATTTCGGGATGTTACATTTCTCCCCCCTTAGGGACTTTCGTCCTCGAGAGTCTTACCAGTAAACAGGTTGGGATATTGGTTTCTCATGGTTTCTTCTGATTCCCATGTAGCCTCTTCTACACCATGTCGATGCCATAGAACTTTTGCTAAGGCCACGTCTTTATTTCTCAACTGTTTCACCTCTCGGGCCAAAATCTTGACTGGTTCCTCTCCATAGGTCATGTCTGGTCTAATCTCAATCTCAGTTGGTGAAATCATATGAGAGGGGTCAGATTGATATTGCCTTAACATATATACATGGAACACGTCATGAATCTTTTCCAGTTCAGGTGGCAATGTCAAACGATAGGCTACTGGTCCAACTCTTTCGGTGACCTCGTACGGTCTGATAAATCGCGGACTCAATTTGCCTTTCCGACCAAATCTCAACACCTTTTTCCATGGAGATAATTTCAAGAACACTCTATCTCCAACTTGAAATTCAAATTCTTTTCTTTTCAAATCAACATATGACTTTTGCCTATCCGATTCTACTTTTAAACAATATCCGATTCTACTTTTAAACAATCTCGTATTACTTTAACCTTTTCTTCAATTTCCTTAATCAGATCAACCCCATGAATTTGACTTTCCTTGAGTTCTGCCCAGTACAATGGAGTTCGGCACTTTCTGCCATACAAGGCTTCATAAGGAGCCATCTTCAAACTCGTTTGAAGACTGTTATTATAGGAAAATTCTACCAATGGCAAGTACTTTTCCCAGCTACCTTGAAATTCAAGGATGTAACATTGCAACATATCCTCAAGAATCTGAATCATCCGCTTAGACTGACCATCGGCTTGAGGGTGAAAAGCCGTACTGAAATTCAACTTTGTACCCAGGGTTTCTTGTAACTTCTTCCAAAATCTTGAAGTGAACCTCGGGTCTCTGTCCGAAATAATTGACAGCGGTATCCCGTGTAATCTCAAAATCTCAGGTATGTACAAGTCAGCCAATCTATCAAGAGAGTAATCTGTTCTTATCGGAATGAAATGAGCCGAATTTATCAACTTATCCACCACAACCCATATAGCATCTTTCTTTTTCGGAGTCAATGGCAATCCTGTCACAAAATCCATAGTAAC
This sequence comes from Gossypium longicalyx, assembly GCA_025698465.1. Taxonomy (NCBI): domain Eukaryota; kingdom Viridiplantae; phylum Streptophyta; class Magnoliopsida; order Malvales; family Malvaceae; genus Gossypium; species Gossypium longicalyx. The sequence goes on along the minus strand of CM047007.1, from coordinate 43,868,157 downwards.
TTTGTCCTACTTCTATTCGGGGATCATTACAGGTTGTAACAAACCTGAAGGCACTTGATGTTCAGCTTTAACTTGCTGACACATCAGGCACTTCGATAAAAATTTAGAAATTTCTCTTTTCATGCCGTTCCACCAGTACATTTTCTTCAAATCATTGTACAACTTGGTACTTCCCGGATGAATAGACAATCGACTGTTATGTGCTTCTTGCAAGATTTTATGAATAAGTTCTTCATCTTTGGGTACATTTACTTTATCTCTGAACATCAAACATCCATCAGGACCGATCTGATAATCTGATTCAATGCCCGACTCACATTGAGTCCTTTTTGCTTGCAGGTCTCTATCATTAATTTGAGCATCATAAATTTCCTAAAGAAATGTCGATCTAGCCTCTAACTCTGCCAAGACCGAACCATCATCAAGTAAAGTTAACCGAGCATCCATGGCTCTCAGTGCAAACAGAGATTTTCTAGTTAACGCGCCGGCAACCACATTCGCCTTTCCCGAGTGATAGTCAATGATCAAATCATAATCTTTAATTAGTTCTAACCATCTTCGCTGTCTCAGATTCAATTCCTTTTGAGTCATCAAATACTTCAAACTCTTGTAGTCTGTGAATATACGACAAGTCTCACCATATAAATCATGCCTCCAATTTTTCAAGGCAAAGACAATGGCAGCGAGCTCTAAATCACGTGTCGGATAGTTCTTCTCGTGTGGCTTCAACTGCTGTGAAGCATAGGCTATCACCTTGCCATCTTGCATAAGTACACAACCCAGTCCGTTCAAGGATGTATCACTGTAGACCACAAACTCTTTTCCCGACTCAGGTAATACTAAAACAGGAGCTTCAGTCAGCAATGTCTTTAACTTCTCGAAACTCTGCTGACACCTTTCTGTCCATTCAAAATTAACGTCTTTCTGCAGCAACCTCGTCATTGGGGTCGCTATCATGGAGAACCCTTTCACGAATCTTCGGTAGTAACTGACTAAGCCCAAAAAGCTTCTAACCTCGGTTACATTTTTAGGCGGTTTCTATTCAACAATAGCAGAGATTTTACTTGGATCAACTCGGATGCCTTCATCCGAAACAATATGACCCAAAAATCCAACTTCCGGAAGCCAAAATTCACTCTTGCTAAACTTAGCAAACAGTTGTTTTTCCTGAAAAGTCTGCAACACAGTTCTCAGGTGCTTCGCATACTCTGACTCATCTTTAGAATAAATTAAAATGTCGTCAATGAACACAACGACAAACTTATCCAAGTATGGCCGAAAGATCCTATTCATTAGGTCCATGAATACGGCCGGTGCATTCATCAATCCAAATGGCATAACCAGAAATTCATAGTGGCCATATCTGGTTCTAAAAGCTGTTTTTGGCACATCTGATTCCTTAACACGTAACTGATAGTAGCCAGACCTCAAGTCTATCTTAGAAAACACATTGGCTCCTCTCAACTGATCGAATAGATCATCGATCCTTGGCAAAGGATACTTATTCATGATAGTTACCTTGTTCAGTTGTCGATAATCTATACATAATCTCATTGATCCATCTTTTTTCTTTACAAACAATACAGGGGTAGCCCAAGGTGAAAAGCTCGGCCTTGCAAAACCTTTATCTGTCAGCTCTTGCAACTGTGCTTTTAATTCTCCAAGTTCGGTTGGCGTCATTCTGTACGGAGTAATAGAGATGGGAGCTATTCTTGGCACCAATTCAATACCAAACTCAATTTCTCTCTCAGGAGGTAATTTGGGTAATTCCTTCGAAAATACGTCTGTATATTCACATACTATCGGTACAGACTCAATCTTCAACTCTGTTTCCCTCGTGTTCAACACAAAAGCAAGGTAGGTTTCGTACCCTTTTCTCATATATTTCTGAGCAACCATTGCCGTGATTACAGCTGGCGACGTGCCCAACTCTCTTGAATCAACCCATAGAATCTTACCGTCTGGGCATTTCAATTTAATATACTTGCTACCACAATTTACAATTACATCATGCAAAGCTAACCAATCCATACCAAGTATTACATCAAACTCGTCAAAAGGTAACAACATAACGTTAGCCGGAAAACATTGACCATGAATCGTCAAAGGACAATTCTTACAGACTTTATCGACCAGAACTGATTTGCCTAGTGGGTTCTACACTCTAACAACAACTTCCTTAGATTCAATGGGTATGCTCATACTAGACACCAACCTCATGCAAATGTATGAATATGTCGATCCCGGGTCAATTAAGGCAATAACACATGTATTGAAAAGAGAAAAAGTACCCGTAATAACGTCAGGAGCAAAGGCTTCCTCTCGAGTGCGTATTGCATACGTTGTTGCCGGGGCTCGAGCCTCTGATTTTGCAGTGTCCTTGGTTACAACTCGACTGCAACTAGCACTTCCAGGGTATCTCGGAGGTCTACCTTGTGCCATGGGAGCACTCGACTTCGGAGTTACTTCCACTTCTTTTTCAATTCGTTTAGGACAGTACCTGAGAAAGTGGTTAAGAGAACCACATCTGAAACACGCACCGCTCTTTACTCGGCACTCTCCAAAGTGAAATTTGTTGCAACTCTTACACTTTGACTTTTGGTCGTTTACACTCCCCACACTAGTCACCATTGGGGAGGAAAACTTCTGATCTCGTCGTTTGGAGCTTCTCGTTCTACCCAAATATCCCACAGATGAAGTGGAGCGTTCATGTTGTCTTTTTGATTTCTTTGTGGAAAAGGGGAGCGTCTTACTGCTGGATCTCTTGCTCGTAACTCGAGCCTCCCTCTTCGCTTGCTTTCTTTCATTATTGAGTTCCTCGGCCTTCTTCTCTCGATCAGCTAATGCAGTGAACTCTCGTATTTCAAGAATCCCAATCAACAACTTGATTTCCTTATTCAAACCTCCCTCGAAGCGTTTACACATCTCTGACTCGGTTTGAACCCACTCAGTTGCATACTGACTTAACCTTACAAACTCCCTTTCGTATTCTGCCACGGTCTTATTCCCATGTTTGAGTTTCAGGAACTCATTTCGCTTCGAGTCTAAGAACCTTTGACTGATATACTTCTTCTTAAACTCTATTTTGGAAGAATTCCCAAGTGATATTTTCGTTTGGCACCACCGAATATATGGTCTTCCACCAGTGGTGCACAGTATCCTTCAAGAGTGACACGACACACTTTAAACACAATTCAGGTGTGCATGATAATTCATCTAATACACTTGTGGTATTCTTGAGCCAGAACTCGGCTCTCTCAGCATCATCCTCAATTTTAGCTCTAAATTCCTCAGCCCCATATTTTGTAAGCTTGTCAACAGAGGCCTTACCAATTCTTACTAGTGCAATACCTAGTGGCAAATCCTTATTAGGTTGGTTAGAGAGTGGGGGCGGTCGTGGTATGTTGGGGCAATTCCTCAAATAATCCCCAAACCATTCATCCATCATGTTAAAGAAGGCGGCTCGGGCTTCTTCCCAGCTTTCAGACATAACCCTTCTTCTACTACTAGATACAGCTCGTTGTACGAAAGCTGGAGCATGGCTCTCGGCTCCCTCAGAATCATCTTGTGCATGATTGGAAGACATTTACTATATTCATAAACAATTTAAACAGTTAGGAGATATCACACTATCAACATTCATACAATGGCATGTATAACAAACTTTAATGCTCTCTATGGTAGTCCTAGAACTGACTAAACCGTAACTCTGATACCACTAAATGTAACAGCCTTCGTCTATATCCGGCACCAGGATGGGGCTCGAGGCGTTACTGGATCTAAACCTTTTCAAACTTATTAAGTCAGGTCACCGAACTTCACCAAAATTTAAAACCTCTCAAACATGTACACCTTATCCCTTACACAGGCCCTCGAGACCTAAAACACACCTAGGGGTAGTACGTGACAAAACAAAAAACATTCAATAAATTTTGAGTACCTTAGAAGATTTTCCCTTATTTTGAAGTGTGACATGCCCGTGTGGTGGAGCCATGTGGTCACACATGCCCGTGTGGCTTGGGACACGTCTGTGCCTTCTGCCCATGTGCAACACTGACTTCTAAGCTCATCATTCTGTTAAAAACACACGGCCAGGACACACGCCCATGTGCTTAGCTCGTTTTCTCTACTGACTTAAAATTTTAAGTGCAGGGGACACACGGCTATGCCACACACCCATGAGGGTGAGCCGTGTGTCACACACGGCCTAGACACACGCCCGTGTGTCTACCCGTACGGACCTTATTAGGCTATTTTCCAAGCCTTTGATTACCCTCTATCGATCAAATATTCTTATGAGTTACTTTAGTGCATGTTAAGACCAAATTATACATTTATAAATATGAAATTTTGATTAACCTCATTGCATGTAAACCTCATGTCATTGGTTTCAGACATGCTAAGTTAATCCTCATCTTGCATTTAAGGATTTCTATGTCTACTCGACATATTTAAGATTGGCTCGTTTTTATAACTCATTGCCAATTATAATCAAATCATCATATGTGAACATAAACATGCACAGATTTGTAGGTCATAGCCTACTTCAAAATAAGCCAATTTCCATGGCCATATACAAAAAGATAAGTATAACTTTACATGCCTTCATATTGGCAAACCAAATGACACATATAACCAAATATACAAAGTTCTATACATGCCATTTAACAAAACATAAGTATATATATACCAAAGCTGAGTTAGTTGATTGTGTGTTGATTCTCTAACTGTCTTCCAAGCTGTACGACTCCTCGAGCTCTGAAAACAGGGAAAAAGAGAGGGGTAAGCATATATATGCTTAGTAAGGTCGAATAACTGGAAAGTAAACTTATCGATTATTTAGCATACATCCTTATTAGATAATGAAAACAACAATATGAAAATGGTTTCCCTATCACATGCACTCAATCAGTGAGTTAGTCACATAACAAAACTTCATGTAATTTATCTTAGATGAGCTCATCATTCAACATATCATTTATACATATACTTCGTAATAGTCCCGTTGAGTTTCTAGAAAACATCGATGGTTTATCCAATCACCGTCAATTCATACGGATGATCGTTTCAGTATGCACTCCCACAAACCTCACATATTACGGCTGGATTACCAGTCCAGGCTAAATCCCTCGCAATATAAACTCAAACGGTGATGTCGGGATTACCAATCTAGGCTAAGTCCCTTATACGACAAACACCCTTAATGAGCTCAGATCTAAGTTACCAGTCCAGGCTAAATTCAGAGCCTAATCGGATTACCCGTCCGGCATAAATCCACAATACACACATATTCTTCAGGAGGCTCGATCATCCAAGGAGCACCCGTCTGTGCTAGATCCTTTTCATACTTGAGATCGACGGATTACCCGTCCGGGCTAAATCATTTCTACAACACATGCAGGATCTCAATTCACATGTCAATCATGGTTTATCCATCGAATTTCCATTTTAACCTCAACCGAGACATTATCCATTGAATCATTATCAAAGATGCATTTCATGCGTTTTCATGTCGTCAAGAATGCAATTATCATGCATTCATACATCACACAATTATGCATATTATGAGTTTACTTTAAGTTATCCTAACTTACCTGGTACTCGTTTCGGTATTATGTTTCAGTTATTCCGAAACCTTTTGTTTTCCTTGATCAACCTCCGAAATTGGTTTGTCGGTGTCAATAACAATAAAATTAAACCATTAACACCTCACATTGTACTATATGAGCTTAAATTTCACCCCCGGTCCAAATGACCATTTTCCCCTAATTTTTCATATTTTTATAATTTAGTCCTTAGGCTTGTATAATGAAACACATGCAATTTCTATCTTACCCAAGCCTAGCTAAACACTTTTCCCTCTTAAGGCAGCCCACATTTTTCATTATTTTCACATTTCTACCACATATTTATTAACTTTTGCAAAAAGGTCCCTTTAGGGGTTTTTCATGAAAATCACCTAGGAAAAGATGTTTAACACACCTTCAACTTTGATATTCCTCCATAAGTCATCAAAATACAAGTAACTAATGCACGGGTAAATTTTTAAACATGAACCCTAGCATGAAATATGGGTAGAAATGGAGAGAGTAAGCTACTGGGATTTCAAAAATACAAAGAACATTAAAAATGGGGCTTGGGATCACTTACTATTGAGCTTGAAAAGCTTGGAAACCCTAGCTATGGAGACTCCTCAATTTTTGGCTGAATGAGGGAGATGAATGGTTGATTTTTGCCTTTTTTTTCCCATTTTATTTCATTAAAATGCTAAATGACCAAAATGCCCTTAAGCCCTTTCTTTAAAATTTCATCCATGCAAGCCTATTTTTGTCCAAAAACTTAGAAATTGGGAAAATTGCTCTCTAAGACCTTCTAATTAATAATCTAAAGCAATTTCATACAAATTGCTTCTAGAATCCAAGTTTTGTAATTTATGCAATTTAGTCCCTAATTTCCAATTGGATACCTTACTCAAAGAATTTCTTCATGAAATCTTAACACATGCATATTCTCATATTCTAGACCTCATAATAATCATAAAATAAGTATTTTGATGTTGGATTTGTGGTCCCAAAACCACTATTTTGACTTGGCCCTATTTCGGGATGTTACACCGAGAGAAAGAGTCACCTGGGAGTTCTTTCAGACCGAGTTCCGAAAAAAGTATATAAGTCAAAAATTTCTGGACCAAAAGCATAAAGAGTTTTTAGAGCTAAAACAAGGCTGCATGACTGTAACCAAGTACGAGAGAGAATTTGTACGGTTAAGTAAATATGCTCGAGAGTATGTTTCGACTGAAGAGATAATGTGCAAATAGTTTGTAGACGGGTTGAATGAAGATATTAAACTACTGGTCAGGATATTAGATTTAAAAGAATTCACTGTGTTAGTTGAGCGTGCTTGCAAAGCTGAAGAACTGGGCAAAGAAAAGAGAAAGGCTAATTCTGAATCTAGAGATTCGAGAAAAAAATCGATGAATAAACCCTATCACTCTTCATCAAAGAAATCTAGAGATTCGTATAATTGATCAAATGCATCAGTGGAGTATTCTAATAGAGATCGTGGAAAGCAATTTACGAGTTTAAAAACTCCAACTACATCAATGGCAAGTGTGGGTAATGCTAGACCGAATAAACCTGAATTTGCACAATGTAGAAAACGACATTTCGGAAACTGTAGAATGAATGATAAAGCCAATTTTAGATGTGGTTTGCATGAACACTTCATTCGAGATTGTCTTGAGTTAGATGAGAAAGTTAAATCTTAGAGTGCAAGACAAAGCAACACGACTGCGAAAGGAAGACCATTCTGTAATGTTGGAAATGTGAGTGATGGTAGATGTGCGACACGAGATACTGCTGTTAGATCAGAGGCTAGAGCGCCTGCCAGAACTTATGCTATTTGTGCTCACGAAGAAGCGTCATCTTTAGATGTTATTACTGGTACATTCTTTTTTTATGACACTAATGTAGTTACATTGATAGACCCCGGATCAACTCATTCATATATATATATATATGTGAACTTAGTGTCTAATAAGAATTTACTTGTTGATTCTACTAAGTTTGTTATAAAAGTGTCGAACCCCTTAGGCAAATATGTCCTGGTTGACAAAGTTTGCAAGAATTTTCTGTTAATGACTCGGGGTTACTATTTTATGGCTAATTTGATGTTGTTGCCGTTTGACGAGTTTGATGTTACTCTGGGTATGGACTGGTTGACATTGTATGATGCAGTTGTAAATTGTAGACGGAAGACAATTGATTTGAAATGTCAGAATAATGAAACTATCTAAATCAAATCAAATGATTTAAAGGGTTTATCAGCTGTAATTTCATCAGTGTTAGCGAAGAAATATGTTAAAAAGGGATGCAATGCATATCTTGCATATGTACTTGATACAAAAGTGTCAGAAACAAAGATTGAATCAGTACCAGTTGTTTACGAGTACCCAAATGTGTTTCCAGAAGAATTACCAGGTATGCCACTAATCAAAGAGGTTGAATTTGCTATTGATTTAGTACCGGGAACTTTACTGATATCGATAACTCCGTACAGAATGGCTCCGACAGAGTTAAAAGAGTTGAAAGCTCAGTTGCGAGAATTAACTGATAGAGGATTTGCAAGACCAAGTTTCTCGCCCTGGGATGCACCAGTGTTGTTTATGAAGAAAAGGATGGTTCTATGAGAATGTGTATAGACTATCGACAGCTTAACAAAGTGACAATCAAGAATAAATATCCTCTACAGAGAATTGATGATTTTTTTGACCAATAGATAGGTGCAAGGTGTTTTCAAAGATTGATTTGAGATCTGGTTATTATCAGTTGTGAGTTAAAGACTTAGATGTGCCAAAAACTGCGTTCAGAACGAGGTACAAACATTATGAATTTCTTGTTATACCTTTTGGACTAACTAATGCTCCTACCATTTTTATGGATTCGATGAATTGGATCTTTAGATCGTATTTAGATAGATTTGTTGTTGTGTTCATTGACAACATTTTGATCGATTCACGAGATGAGTCTGAACATGCCGAGCATTTGAAAATAGTGCTATAGACCTTGAGAGATAAACAATTGTTTGTAAGGTTCAGTAAATGTGAGTTTTGGCTCCGAGAGGTTGGATTTCTAGGTCATATTGTTTCAGCCGAAGGTATTAAAGTTGACCCGAGCAAGATTTCTATAATTATAAATTGCAAACCTCCGAGAAATGTATCTGAAGTCTGAAGTTTTTTGGGACTAGCTGGTTATTATCGATGTTTTGTGAAAGGATTCTCTATGATTGCAACACCGTTGACTCGATTACTTTAGAAAGATGTAAAGTTCGAATGGTCTGAGAAGTGTCAACAAAGTTTCGAACAGTTGAAAGCGTTATTGACAGAGGCACCAGTGTTAGTACAACCTGAGTCGAGTAAAGAATTTGTAATTTTCAGTGATGCGTCATTGAATGGTTTGGGTTGTGTATTGATGTAGGAAGGCAAAGTAATAGCTTATGCTTCTAGACAGTTGAAGCCGCATGAAAAGAATTATTCGACGCACAATTTAGATTTGGCCATGATTGTGTTTACATTAAAGATTTGGCGACATCATTTATTAGGTGAGAAATGCCACATTTATACAGACCACAAAAGCTTAAAATATTTAATGACTCAGAAAGACTTGAATTTGTGACAACGAAAATGGCTTGAATTACTGAAAGATTATGAGCTAGTAATTGATTATCATCCAGGGAAAGCTAATGTAGTTGCTGATGCTTTGAGTAAAAAGTCATTATTTGCTTTGCCTTGAATGAACACACAGTTAGCTTTGTCTGATGAAAGTTCGATTGTAGCTGAGTTAAAAGCGAGACCGTTATTCCTTTAGAAAATCTGTGAAGCCTAGAAATGTGATAAAGAATTGCAAGTTAAATGAGTTCAGTATGAGTCGGCTTCTGATTTAGAGTTCCAAATCAGATCTGATGATTGTTTGATGTTTCGAGGTAGGATTTACGTACTGAGAAATCCCGAGCTTATTCAGAAGATTTTAAACAAAGCACATAGCGATTGTTTATCTGTACATCCGGGAAACACTAAAATGTACAATGATTTGAAACCATTATATTGGTGGTCTGGCATGAAATAAAACATTTAAGAGTTATGTTGAGATGTTTAGTTTGTCAACAAGTTAAAGCTGAACAACAAGTACCGTCGGGATTACTTTAGCCAGTGATGATACCTGAGTGAAAATGGGATAGAGTTACGATAGATTTCGTATTGGGGTTGCCCCTGTCTCCAAAAAAGAAAGATACAATTTGGGTTGTCGTTAATAGATTAACGAAATCTACACATTCCATTCCTATACGTACTAATTTTTCACTTGTTAAATTGGCTGAGTTGTATATTTTTGAAATCGTTAGATTGTACGGGGTTCCAATTTCTATTATTTCGGATAGAGATCTAAGGTTTATGTCGTGGTTTTGAAAGAAATTGCAAGAAGCTTTAGGTACGAAGTTGAATTTTAGCACAGCTTTTCATCCGCAAACCGACAGTCAATCTGAGAGAGTAATTTAGATTCTCGAAGATATGTTCAGATATTGTGTTTTAAAGTTTGAAAGCAATTGGGAGAAATATTTCCCTCTGGTTGAATTTGCGTATAATAACAATTTTCAATTGAGCATAAAAATGGCACCGTACGAAGCTTTGTATGGTCGCAAATACCAAACTCCATTGCCTTGGTCCGAACATAGCGAGAAACAGATCCGTGGGGTTGATTTGGTTAGAGAAACCGAAGAGAAAGTGAAAGTAATTCGCAACTATTTGAAAGCAACTTTAGATAGTCAAAAATCATATGCATATTTGAAACAAAAAGACATTGAATTTCAAATCGGCAACAAAGTGTTCTTGAAAGTATCTCCGTGGAAGAAAATACTTCGTTTTGGTCGCAAAGGCAAGTTAAGTCCACGATTCATCGAGCCGTATGAATTCATTGACAGAATAGGGCCAATAGCATATCGGCTATCTCTACCATCAGAGTTAGAAAAGATCCACAACGTGTTTCATGTATCGATGCTACATCGGTATAGATCTGATCCATCACATATAATTTCTCCGTTTGAGATTGAAATTCAACCTGATATGACATACAACGAAAAATTGATCAGAATTCTAGCTTGATAGATCAAAAGGCTGAGAAATAAATGCATAGCTTTAGTAAAAGTCTTATGGCAACCTCATGGTGTCAAAGAGGCTATGTGAGAGCCTGAGAAAGCTATGAGAAACTAATACCCTAACCTATTCATTGGTAAGACTTTCGGGGACGAAAATCCTTAAGGGGGAAGAGTTGTAAGAGCCCGTTTTAGAATAGTGGTTTTAGAACCACAAATCTGATGTCAAAATAATTATTTTATTATTATTTTAATGTTTACAGTATGACATTATGTTTGTCTGAAAATTTCGTTAAGAAATTTTATCGTTTGGTTGATCAATTTGATAAAAAGGACTAAATCGCGTAAAGTGTAAAAGTGGAGTTCTATTAGCTAAAAGTATCTAATAGCTATAGAACCTTAAATTAAAGGTTCTTATGATATAATTAGACCATTTTTATATTGGATGGACATTTATGGGCATAATATGAATGTTTTTAATGGTTTATGAATAAGGTTAAAAATGTAAATTAGTAAATAAGGTTAATAAAATTAAACAAAACCAAATTAAAGCTTCATTATCATCTTCATCCATCGAAAATTAAAAGAAGAAGAAGATAATTTGGTATTTAACATTCGGCAACCCTAAATTCTTCAATTAGGTATGTATTTTGATTCGGTTTTTAATGATTTTTATGTTTTTAAGATCGTTGCTTCATATTCTAGCTAGCCCGTACCCTAGATTTCAAAACTACTAAAGATTTATCATGCTGTCATTGTTGAATGCTTGAGTAATTTGATGATTTATGATAGATTTGGAAGGTTTAATGTTAGATTAATAGCTTTTGTAAAGTGATTTTTGACAAAAATGTCAAAAAGAGATTAAATTGAGAAAATGTGAAATGTGGTGGTTAAAAGTGTGAATAAATTAAAAATATGGGCTACTAGTAACATGTATTAAATTCAGCTAAGCATGGGTTTGTACTAAATCGCATGAATTTGCAATTTTATGTGTTAAGGACTAAATTGTAAAAATGTAAAAGTTTAGGGGCAAATGTGTAAAATAGCCCTAATATGTGTTTTGGATTGAATTGAATAAATAGAAGAATATGATTTTGATTACTTATAGATCAAGAAAAAAGGAATTCGGATTTAGATCGGGTAAAAAGCAAAGTAATTGAATAGTCGGTCTGTTTCGTCATATCAGTACACGAGGTAAGTTCGTATAATTGAACTTAAATGTGTATTTATTTATTTGATGAATGAAATTTATATAGTATTTATCCTATTAGATAAATGTGATTTGGAATTAAATGTACAATCTAAGTAAGACAAGTTGCTATAGAAGACCATAGCTGGGCTATGGCAATTGGATAATAAGACCATAACCGGGTTATGGCATGTGAATGTAAGACCATGGTAGGGCCTTGGCAACATATGTGTAAGACCATAGTTGGACTACGGCATCAAAAAATTGAAGTATTTGTATCGTAAGCATTTATAAGCTCGAAGTGATTTGGCAAGAGAGTTGGTGATAAATAGATATGTATCGGTATAGGTATATACTAAAAACTATACATGTAACGAGATAGAAGAAGTTGAGGATTTATGAGTTACGATATGGATAAACTTTATGTTAGCTCATTTATTGATGCTTTAAATGTTAATTAAGTTATCCATTTTGAAATGTTAATGAATGTTGTGACTATTTCATATTTACATACAAACTTACTAAACTTTATAGCTTACTTTGTTTAATTTTCGATGTTTTATAGTTTTACGAAAGTAGCTCAGATCCGTGGATTGTCAAAGACTTCACCGCACTATCCGACATTTATTTGGTACTTTTGAGTTGTGTAAATATGGTATATGGCATGTATAGGCTTGTGTCATTTTGGTATGTTTGATAGACATGTATTTTGGCCATTTGAGTTGGCATATGATGATGAACTTGATGATGTATATATATGTGCAAATGGTTCTATTTTGAGTTTGGTAATTGACCTATATTGTGTGATTGAATTTGATAATTTGGGAAGTTATGTGCTTGTGAATTAGTATATGATAATGCATGTCTGGAAGAGTTTAGTTAGTTGAATTGTATATGTGAATTAGGTATGAAATTGGATGACAAATTGTGGCATATTTATGATTTGTATTGTTGGTAAAGAAATATTATGACTTGAACATTGGTTGATGGTATTTGGATGCATATTAGTGTCTTGAAATGGTACCAATTGAACTTGTATAGGTATGTGCAAAATGGGTGGCAAAATGGCTTGGTAAATGACCTATTTTTGTCCACACGGGCAGAGACACGGGCGTGTGTCTTAGCCGTGTGTGAAACACGGTTATGTACAAGGCTGTGTGTCCCCTGGTGTTGAATTTGAAAACAAGTTAGTATGCTCCACACAGCCTCACACATGGGTGTGTGACTTGGCCGTGTGGTATAAGTCAATATACCCTACAGGTTTGGCATAGCCTAGCACACGGCCTGGCACAGGGGCTACCCACATGGGCATGTGTGTTGGTCGTGTGACCCAAGTCAGAGAGTTACATGGGGTTGGACACGGGCTGGGACACGACCATGTGCTTCCATTTCGAATGTCCACATGGCCTGTGACACGGATGTGTCTGGTGGCCATGTGAGACACACGGCCTGTCCACACGGGCGTGTGTCCCCTGTTCTGAGAATTTTTTTAAAGTTTCATACAAGTTTCATAAGTTATCGTTTTAGTCCTAAACCGCTCCCAAAGCATGTTTAGGGCCTCATAGGCTCGTATAAGGGATAAATAGATTGAATTTGAATGATGATTGTATGAAATGATTTAATGTAAGAGAAAAATATGTTTATATGTATTGTAAGTCCAGTAATGCTTTGTAACCCTATTTTGGCATTGAATACGGGTGAAGGGTGTTACAGCATCAATACACATCCCAACCTGACATGCAATGCATCACTATAGACCACAAATTCTTTACCAGATTCATGCTATACCAGAATAGGAGCTTGAGTTAGAACAAACTTGAGTTTCTCGAAGCTTGATTGTTGCGCATCAGTCCAGATAAACGGAACACCCTTACGCAGAAGCTTAGTTAAGGGAGCTACAATCAGAGAGAACCCTTCATCAAACCGCTGATAATAACCTACGAAACCTAGAAAACTACAGATCTCAGATACATTCTTAAGCTGTTTCAAATCCAGCACAGCCTCTATCTTCCTCGGATCCACTCGAATCCCCTCAGTAGACACCGCATGCCCTAGAAAAGTTACCTCTCGTAACTAGAACTCAAACTTGCTCAACTTAGCATAAAGCTCCTTCTGACGTAGAATTTGAAGCACTAACCTAAGGTGCTCATCATGCTCATCTTCGATTTTGGAGTATACCAGAATATCATCGATAAAGACCACGACGAAATGATCCAAATACGGCTAAAACACCTGATTCATGAAATCCATGGAAGGCGCTGGAGTATTCGTCAGACCAAAAGGCATCACTAGGAACTCATAATGTCCATAACGAGTCTTAAATGCAGTCTTATGAACATCCACCTCCTTAACCCTCAACTAATGATAGCCAAAATGATGATCAATCTTCGAAAACAATAAAGCCCCTCGAAATTGATCAAACAAGTCATCAATCATCGGAAGTGGATACTTATTCTTCAAAGTCATCTTGTTCAACTACCGATAATTGATGCACATCCTCATAGTCCCATCCTCCTTCTTAACAACTAGAACTGGTGCTCCCCACAGAGACACACTAGGATAGATGAAACCATAATCCAGAAGCTCTTGTAGTTGAGCCTTAAGCTCCGTAAGCTCCTTCGATGTCATACGATATGGAGCGATAGACACCAGAGCTGTACTCGGTAGAAGCTCAATTCTAAACTCCACTTCCTAATTCAGAGGCAAACCCGTAACTCCTCAGGGAAGACATCTAAAAAATCCCTCACAGTTCTGATATTTCCAACAAAAGAGTCTCTAGAATCAGAAACACTGACGTAAGCCAAGTATGCCTCACACCCTTTTTGAACCAGCTTTTCAGCTACAAGAGCGGAGATCATATTGGACAGATAATCTCGATGCTCACCAATCACAACCACCTCCCTATCATCCTTGGTCCTCAAAATGACCCTCTTAGATGCACAGTCTAAACTAACCCTATGCTCAACCAACCAGTCCATACCCAAAACTAGGTCGAACTCTCCAAACGGAAGCTCCATCAGATTTACCAGAAAAACAGCCCCTTGCACCACTAAAGGAACATCCCTATAAAGTTTACTAACCCGAACAGACTGCCCCAATGGACTCAGTACAGTAACCTCACTAGAAGTGCTCTCAACAAAAACCCCTAGAGTTTCAAATACATTACTAGCTATGTAAGAGTGTGTAGAGCCTATGTCTATCAAAGTAGTATAAGGTACATCATAAGAAACATACCAATGATGACATCAAGAGCATCTCTATCCTCTCAGTGTCGTGCAGCATAAACTAGTGCAGGTTGCCTAGCTTCATTCTGACCAGCACCCCTACCCGGTGCTCTCTGCCCATGACCCATACCATTACCACCTCTGGCTTGTCCACGGCCCCTAGGTGGCTGCTGAACTACCCTCTGAGGCTGAGCAGAACCCAGTGCCGAAGCTTGCATCTAATCAACTCTCTATGAATACTCCTTAATACGGTGCTCCAGAGACCCCCACCTCAGATAAACCTCTATCCTTCTTCAACACTCGCCTGGATGGCACTTACCACAATCACTGCACGGCTGCAACTAGTAGGAGCAACAGGGGCCCCTACTCTATTTGGCTCATCAGCTCTGGCCTTTTTCTTAGGCCTCTAAACAGAACTAGAGGGCTCTGAATCCCTCTTATTCTCCCCTCTCTCACGGTTCCTATTTTGGTACTTCACGTGCTTAACATCCTCGATGATCCTCGCCTTCTTAACTAGAACAGCAAACTCTCACTCCCTCTTTGGAGCAATCAGTACCCTCAGATTATCTCTTAATCCATTCTTAAACCGGGCACACCTCTCATACTCAGTCGCCACTATGCCTTGAGCGTAACGGCTTAGCCTCAAAAACTCGACCTTATACTCAACCACAGATCTATTTCCTTGCGTGAGATTCATGAACTCATGCCTACGAGCATCCACATAAATAGCTCTCACATACTTGCTCTGGAAGGTCATCTTAAAGAAGTCCCAACTCAGATGATTAGGCTGGATACCCTATTCAACTGTCAACCACTATTGATAAGCCTTATTGCGAAGCAAAGGAGACTGCACCTTTCAGTTTTTGCTCAAGAGTGCAGTTCAGATCATTTATGATCCTCTCGGTAGCCTCCAACTAATATTTGGCCACATTAGGGGCAACTCCAATGATGCCCCTAAATAGCTCAGCACCATTAGACTGGAGTCATTCAGTTATCGACCCTCGGCCCCTAGCTCTAGAATAGGGTCCAGCGACCCTCTCCAAGATCTTCAGCATAGCTTGCGATAGTGCATCGTTCCCAGCTGAGTGACTCTGAGACTCAGTCTCAGTAACAGGTGATACTAGTGTCTCACTCGTATCCAAGTTCGGCATACTGCTCAGGAAGGAAGACTCAACCCAACCCCCTACGACCTTTACCACGGCCTCTAATACCACGTCCGCGAGTTCCAAGAGCACTCACCATAAATTTGAGTTTAAACTACATTAAAAGTTTTATGCATTAGTTTCATTATTAATTAGCAAATGATTTATGCATAAATTATCAAAAGTTTAGTTTTGTTTCCAAAGGTTTCAGTCTCTAACTACTCAGTACAGTTTCAAATAGTACTAACTACAATGTTTTCAGTGTTTTCTATAAAAAAATCAGAAATACTTATAGGATCGGTGCCAGAGACTCGGTGTACCATATACGTCCAAATTAATCCAAAAATATTTGAACACCAATTATTTCCGAAATATAATTTTGAAACCCAAAATTCACAGCCTGGGTTTTGTAACTCGACTCTGATACCACAGAATATAACACCACAAACCTGGCCTAGACGTTATGGCCGAATCCGAAGATGTCACAAAGAATGGGTTTTGAAAACTGAGTTGTTACATTAAATCGTCTTAATCTATTATCACTAAATCTTTTATAACCATAATTGAAAACATTAATGAACTGTTTTCTTTGCCAAAACTTATTTACAGTAGAAGTTTAATAAAACCGATACCTTTCAGAAACCCAATTTGTATTTTTAAGAAAGAATTTATTTGTTTAAAACCATCGTTATCATAAAACATTTTATCAAAGCATTCAACTTATCAAACAATCCAAAACCAAAAACCAACGGTTAAAGTCCATACAATCCAAAGAGTCCCAGAAATTTCAAACTCTCACATAATTTGAAATTTAATATAAAAACCATAAATTATTAAATTAAAATAGTTTATGGTCGAGTGGCCACCGCTGAATCTTTACCGCATTGATCCACCTAAGTCTCGGGATTACCTGGATAGAACAGACAAACAAATGTGAGTTTTCCTAAACTCAGTGTGAACCCATCAGAATTAAGCATGCAAACATACATAACTATATGCCCAATCAGATACAGATATAGATTACAGATTCAGATATGCAAAATCCTACCCCTATCCTCTACACACTATCTCTGATCATCCCATCACACCATGTGGGGTTTAAAACACCCACCCAGCCCTACACACCACGTTGTGCCCTTAGGACACATATCAGAATATATGCAGCCAAGCTACCAAAAAAAGGCTATTAATGCTGAACTGAATACTTCCTCCATATACAAAAATCTCATCCTAAAAATAGATAAAGAAATCAGATACAGAATGTAGATTAACACGCATAGTATTCACACATTCAGAGCATAGTATTATACTATTAGATTCACAGTTATAGGGCTAGTTTAGCCCTTACTGACCCTACGGTAGGCCCACAGTCAATCGGAGTGACCCGTACGACTCTAAGGAATGTTTTAGAATTACAGACCCACATGCTCATGTGGCTTGCCCATGTGGGCCCACACACCTAATCAACCTTTGCCCGTGTGGTGCACATGGCCTGGCCCAAAATCTACACGCCCGTGTGACAAGCTCGTGTGGGTCTACACACCCAACTTGGCCTAGCCCGTATGGTCCACACGGCCACACTCCTACCACCACGCGGTCGTATCTTGCGTAGAGCCATGCCTTCATCGACCACATGATCGTGTCTCGCACATGGCCAACCACACGAGTGACCACACGCCCGTGTGGTGTCGATAGTGAGGTTTTTTGGCTTTCGTCGAAGCTCGTCTTTCTGTATTTCAGGTACACACCTAGTATCATTTTGATGCAAAAACTATCTTGAGCCTTCTAAAACCTAAAATCAGAGTATCCAACAGTGATTTAGTAGATTGAATAACCATTCGACAACAAAAGTTAACATGGAATCGACTTACCGCCAATGATAAACCACTTCTAACACGCACTAAATCGCTGTAGAGAAATTCCTTACTCCTCAATCTGATTCTAAACACGAATCACCACTATTCAATTGCTACAGACTGTCATTGCTAACATCCCAAATCAAAAGTGAAAGGAAACAATGCCTTACTTACCCAAACGACTAGAGAGTCCGACAACTTATGATAGGATTGAAGAATAGAATCACCAACAGAGCTAGAGAAGAAGAACAAAATGATGATTTACCAAAAAGAATAACAAAAATGTTAGAAAGGGGAAAACAAAAGAGATTGGCATCAGATACTATGGAGGAGAGAGGAAATTTTTATAAAAAAGAAAGGATAAGATAACAGATAACCCCCATATTCCCTAACATCCTCAATCCTAACCACCCACCACTTAGAATTCTAATACAACTGGAATTCTAATGTAGAGCCGAGCAAAATAATAGCTATGCTTGCGCAGGGATTCAAACACTAGACCTCCAACACACCAGTTCCCTTACCACACGAACCAGCAGACTTATTCTGATATGATTTTAAAGGTAATTTAATAAAAGCTCACTGAACAAGTATAAGGCTTAGATTTAAAAAAATAACAAAAATTGACAGAATTGGGACTTGAACCCAAGACCTCTCACACACTCCTAGAACACTTAAACCATAGAAGTAAATACACAATTGTGTTAGATTTTACAGAAGTAGAAATAAATTATTTAGGGCATTACATGTTTTACTTCAATTTTCATTGACTACATTTCCCCTTGAACCGGTCCAAGTGTTGACCGCATATAGTGTGGTCATTTGGGCTGGCCCTTTCCTGAGGCTTTTGTAAATAAGGTGGTAGATAATTAGCATTTTTAATTTGGTTAGAATTGTTACCTCTTCCTTGGTTTCTTCCCCATCTCAAGTTTAGACGGTCTCTCCATCTAGAATTATAAGTATTTGAATATGGCTTTCCACCCCTATTCCCGATATAGTTCACATGCTCGGTTCGGTTATTGATGTAATGGAAGAGAAGTTTATCTCCTCTATATATTGATGATGCACTAGTCGAAGACTCTATACGGTTGAGTCTATCCACAATTTGTTGATATTTATCATCCTCTTTGACAACTTTGATGTTGACGGTTTCTGGCTATATATGTAACGTTCAATTGGCCACTGGTAGGAATTCATTTCCATATTTTATATTAATTCATACACATCTTCATATGTTCTATTCATAAGGGCTCCTCTTATGACTCCATCTAGTCCTAATCGTGCATATGCATCCAACCCGTTATAGAACATTTGCAGTCTTAGCCACTCGGGTAATCCATGGTGTGGGCATCTCTAGATTAGTGTTTTAAAGCATTCCCAAACTTCATGAAAACTTTCTCCTTCAAATTCTTTGAATGTTGCAATCTCCTTTCTCAATTGGACCATTTTGCTAATAAGGAAGAACTTTTGTAAGAATTTTCCTATGAGTTCATCCCATGTTATGATAGATCCTGGTGTTTGCGAGTCTAACCAAGAGAAAGCGTTATCGATTAATGAGAAGGGAAACAGCTGAAGACGAATAGCTCTATTGGTGACCATATTATATTTAAATGTATTACAAAGTTAAATGAACTATTTCAAATGTTTATTATTAATTTCGTAATTATTCTATTAAACATAAAACTTAGAATCAATTTAGTAGTGTTGTCTCCCTAACAATGGTGCCAACAACTTGACTGCCTTCGGATGTATCAACGTCCAGAGTATGAATAATACAACTAAAAGATATGGAATTAAGGCGGTGTTCGTAAGTATACAGGTCAGGTTGTAATATAGTTACAAAGAAGTAGGTAAGTACTCTGAGGACCGTACCCAAATGAGGCGAGTGCTAAATTAATGTAAACCTAAACGCAAATAAAAGTAATTAGTAGTTCTAATTAATTATGGTACGATAAAATATGAAAACAAATATTTTGGGATTTTTATAACTAATGAAATAAAAATAACAAAAATGAAAGAAACTTTGGAAAATTGAATTCTAACTTAATCAAATCTAAGCTTAGGTGATTAGCTCACTTTGGTAACCATAACTCATTCCTATTTTGGGTTTCTATTCAGTCAACTATTCGCTACCTTCGTAGGATCTCTCGATCTTCTACTAAACTAACGAGTCGGTAAGAACTACTTATCTCTCGACCTCACAGTCTAGACTACTTTGAGGCTAAGGTGTTTATAGATAGGTCATACCTATTTTGGGTTAATTCTTGCCTAAATGACTTCCTAGGGTTGCCAAGCCTAGGGTTTAAGTTCTTTCTCTCCCAAATAACTGATCCGCTAAGAAGACCCTACATAGGACTTAATTAATCACACATCCACTCACTAATCCCCCATAAAAGGATTAGTTCCTTGGGTATCTCATAAACACAATAATCTTGATAATAAAGATAAGCATGGATAATAAATAAAGAGAAAGGTTTAGGAGAATCCTTAATTGTATTGATTAAAGCGCAGAATCCATAATAGTTTGATCGCAGTTACAACTCGTGTTCTCAGACGAATAGGAAATAGAAAAGAACTGAAATAAACCTAAAACCTAAAAGAAAGAAAAAACTAAAGACTAAATTTACAAAGAAAAACTTAGAATATCAAAATTTTTCCTTTAACAAGTGTTTTAAGAGCCTATTTATAGAGTTAGGGTTGTTGTGGTCCTCAAACCTAGGTTAGCTAATGTTCTTGTGTTTTAATTTCCATTGTCCGAACCAAAACTCCTTTGGCTCATAAGCGTTTCCCGTATGGGATTGATGTCGCAACTGTAACACCCTATACCCGTAACCTATGCTGAGTCGGAGTACAGGGCATTACCTAATTTTTATCTCATACGTACAAAAAATCTCAAGACATCGAGACTCGGTTCAATTTAAAACTTTTTTAATTTCTACTTTAAACTTCTTATTATGGGCATGAGCCCCAATTTAATCATTGAAAACTATTCGGGACCATTCCGGGTCCTCAAACCAACTATAAGAAATTTGCCTTTAAAATAGGGCACACACTCGTGTGGAAGGGTAACACGCTTATGTGACCATATCGACATGGTCTTGTTGATGACCTGTGTGGCTTACACGGCCTAGGTACCCTGGGACACGGGCGTGTAGAATTAATTTCTAATTCACACCTATAGGGGTTTTCACATGGTCAGACACATGCCCATGTCAATGGCTCGTGTCCCTCACACGGCCACGACACGCCCGTGTCCAAGCCTATGTGTGAAAAGGTGGACATTCTATTTCTGACATTAGCATACTCAAAATGTCACACAGCTAAGGCACACGCCCGTGTGTTGGGTTGTGTCCTTCATACAGTAGAGACACACGGCTGTGTCTCTGCCTGTGTGTTTACTACCATGCATACTGACTTAAAATTTTTACGTGCAGGAGACACACGACCAGACTACATGCCCATGGAGCTGACCGTGTATCACACACAGCCTAGACACACGCTCGTATGGACAATATGGGGCTATTTACCAAGCCTCATTGCCACCCTTGCATACATAGTTCCATACAAATAATAACCAAAACCAAAACAAGAACAATTCATATAACAACATCAGTCACAATAGGCATTCATTCAACCACTAAAATGCATCTTTTATAAATTCAAAATAAATGTTAGCCATCATTCAGCGCTTAATACAAAATGTGGGATCTATCCCAAGCCAACACATTTGGTCAATTTCTCAAAGACACAAAATAATGAAGTCCAAGCCCTATACATGCCATATTCAAAAATAAAAGTCCAACTATACCGAATACTTCGGCTGATAGTGTGATCAATATCTCTGACTTCCGGTGATCCTTGAGCTAGTTAGGCGGCACTATAAGAAAAATGGAAGGAAAATGGAGTAAACATAAAAGCTTAGTAAGTTGCATATAAATGAATATACAACAAAAAAAATTCATCAATGATCATCATGCTCATAACACAAAGGTAGACATAATTTTCCTTATTAACTCACAATCATAATTTTCACCGTTGAACCATTCGGAATACTACCAGATATTCCATAAGCCTCAAACATAGGGTAAGGTGCCGAAGCCATGTCCCAGATACGATCTTACATTGACTCATATCTCAAGTCGATGCCATGTCCTAGACATGGTCTTACACTGACTGTCATCTCATAGCCGATGCATGTCCCAGACATGTCTTACACTAGCTCTCGTTTCAATGCCGATGCCATGTCTCAGACACTTGGAGACGAACTCTGAAATGTCTCTCTTCATACCCGACCTCTAATACATTTTCTTAAGGTCATTGTATATTTTCACACTACCTAGGTGGACAAACAAACAACCACTATATGCCTCTCTCAGAATCTTCCGAATAAGCTCATTGTCCTTAGATACACAGACTCTATCCTTAAACATTATACATCCATCGGTGCCAATACAAAAATCTGTCTCAACGCCCAATTCACACTGAGTTCTTTTGGCTTCCAAATCACTGTCGTTATTCTGAGCTTCCCGAATCTCTTGTAGAAATATCGGTCTAGCTCTCAACTCTGCTAGAATCGAACCATCGTTAGACACAGTCAAATTAGTATCCATGGCCCTTAAGGTGAATAATGACTTTCTACTCAAAGCGTCGGCGACCACGTTTGCCATTCTGAGGTAGTAGTTGATAATCAACTCATAATCCTTTATTAATTCTAACCATCGTCGTTGCCTTAGGTTCAACTCCTTTTGAGTCATCAAGTACTTAAGTCTCTTATGATCGGTGAACACTCGACACTTCTCGCCATACAGATGGTGTCTCCAAATTTTCAACGCGAACACGATGGTAGCCAACTCTAAATCATGCATCGGGTAGTTCTTCTCATGTGGCTTCAGTTGCCTTGAAGCGTAAGCTATGACCTTACCTTCTTGCATAAGCACACACCCTAAGTCATTCAAGGAGGCGTCGCTATATACCACAAACTCCTTGCCTGACTCCGGATGCACTAACACTGGGGCTTCAATCAACAAGGCCTTTAATTTCTCAAAACTCTGCTGGCACTTCTCTGTCCATTCAAACTTGACGTCTTTTTGCAGCAATCTCCTCATCGGGGTAGCTATCATAGAGAATTCGCTTACAAGCTGTCTGTAATATCCAGCCAAACCCAAAAAGCTTCAAACCTCAGTCACATTCCTCGGCGGTTTCCACTCTACAATACCCGAGATCTTGCTTGGGTCAACTCGAATCCTATCTCCTGACACAATGTGTCCTAGAAATCTGACCTCCTTAAGCCAAAATTCATTCTTACTGAAGTTGGCGTATAATTTCTTGTCTCTCAAGGTTTGCAACACAACTCTCAGATGCTCTGTGTGCTCGCTCTCATCACGCGAATAAATTAATATGTCATCGATAAAGACGATGACAAACTTATCTAGATACGGTCATAAACACCCTCGGGGAATTAGGGCATAACGACGAATTCATAATGCCCGTATCTTGTCTAAAATGCAGTCTTCGACACATCTTGCTCTTTAACCCTTAGCTGATAGTAGCTAGACCTCAGATCGATCTTAGAAAACATGGTGGCTCCCTTCAACTGATCGAACAAATCGTCGGTCCTTGGCAAGGGATATTTGTTCTTCACTGTTACCTTATTGAGTTGTCTATAGTCGATACATAACCTCAACGACCCATCTTTCTTTTTCATGAAGAGTACCGGAGCACCCTACAAGGAAAAGCTCAGTCCCGTAAAGCCCTTGTCTGTTAGCTCTTGCAACTGTGCCTTCAACTCTTTTAACTCCGTTGGAGCCATCCTATATGGAGCAATCGAGATAGGTGCCATTCCAGGGACCAACTCAATTCCAAACTCGACTTCCCTCACTAGAGGCAATCCAGGTAATTCTTCTGAAAACATGTCTGTAAACTTACAAACCACTGGTACCGATTCAATCTTCAACTCAGACACTTGAGTATTTAACACAAAAGCTAGATAAGCCTCATATCCTTTCTTCAAATATTTCTTGGTAGTCAAAGATGATATTACTACAAGCAGATTATCTGACCCATCTGGTCCAACTCTAAGAACATTCCCATCTTCACATTTCAACTCAATTATCTTTTTCCCGCTATTCACTATAACACTATGAGCAATCAACCAATCCATTCCAAGCATTACATCAAACTCATTAAATGGAAATAACATCAAGTTAGCCGGAAATCAGTAACCTCTAATTGTCAAAGGGCAATTTCTACATACTTGGTCCACTAGTACATGTCTGCCTAAATGATTGGACACTTTTATTATATACTTGGTTCATAGTTCCATACAAATAATAACCAAAACCAAAACAAGAACAATTCATATAACCACATCAGCCACAATAGGCATTTATTCAACCACTAAAATGTATCTTTTATAAATTCAAAATGAATGTTAGCCATCATTCAGGGCTTAATACAAATTGTGGGGTCTATCCCAAGCCAACACATTTGGTCAATTTCTCAAAGACACAAAATAATGAAGTCCAAGCCCTATACATGCCATATTCAAAAATAAAAATCCAACTATACCGAATGCTTCGGCTGATAGTGTGATCAATATCTCTGACTTCCAATGATCCTTGAGCTAGTTAGGCGGCACTATAAGAAAAATGGAAGGAAATGGGAGTAAGCATAAAAGCTTAGTAAGTTACATATAAATGAATATACAACAACAAATTCATCAATGATCATCCTGCTCATAACACAAAGGTAGGCATAAGAAGGTAGGCATAAGCACATGTACTCATTACCATCCATACAAGGCATATATACTATATTGATCTTGTTTCTCATACGTACCAATTAGGTACCTATATCACTCACAACACTGTTATACTTTCCTTATTAACTCACAATCATAATTTTCACCGTTGAACCATTCGGAATACTACCAGATATTCCATAAGCCTCAAACATAGGGTAAGGTGCCGAAGCCATGTCCCAAACACGATCTTACATTGACTCATATCTCAAGTCGATGCCATGTCCTAGACATGGTCTTACACTGACTATCATCTTATAGCTGATGCATGTCCCAGACATGTCTTACACTGGCTTATGTCTCGAGGCCGATGCATGTCCAAGACATGTCTTACACTAGCTCTCGTTTCAATGCCGATGCCATGTCCCAGACATGGTCTTACACTAGCTCTTATAATGTGGTCGATGCATGTCCCAGACATGTCTTACACTAGCCAAAAATAACCCATATGTCATGGCATAAATATCCGATTTATTTCCTAGGTTCTAACGGGAGCTCTACTATCTCTATTATCATCATATCTTCTCAATTCCATAATCAAACAATTCATGCTATATTAATTCAATACCTACATTAGCAATGTAGTTGTATTATTTACATACAACTTACCTCGGATTACAAAACGTACACGACCAGTCGGTTTAGTCGATTTGCTTGGCCTTCCCTCGGTCTAAGTTTAGATTCAATAAATCTTGATCTATAATAGCAAAATGCATTCATTTAGTCATTAAACACAATTAGGCAATCTAAAATTCAAATCTTAGGTAAAATGACCATTTTGCCCATAGATCCTAGCAAAATGACCATTTTGCCCATAGATCCTAGCAAAATGACCATTTTGCCCCTATACTCGAAAATCAATTTTTATCGAATTTATTTGTATCTCAAGCCTAGCTAAATCCTTTTTAATATTATAGCATCTTAAAATTCTTACTATTTCACATATTTATCAACTATTTTACAACTTATGCAAAATAGTCCTTTTAGGTGTTTTTCATGAAACTCCTTCACAAAAGTTGTTTACAACATAACTAGGACTCATAATCTTCCATAAAATTTCAGAAAATACCCTAAATTCTCTCATGGAAAAACCCTAAACTTTCCACCATTTTGCAAAATATACCCCTCATTTGAAAGCTCATGCTTCAAGGGTCTCAAAAGTATAAAAATATTCAAGAAAAACCATTAAAATCACTTACTAGTGTAGGCTTCAAGTTGCTGAAATTTCAAGGTCTTAAAACTCCAAATATTTTCTGGTATTTTCGGCTAGGAAGGAGAGAGATTGAAGAGATAAAACCCTTTTGTTTTAATAAAATAAAGCTAGTCAAAATTGGTGACCAAATTTCACCTAATTTTGACAATTTTGTCTCCTCTAAGATTCCATGGCCAGCTATGCCTTCTCCCAAGGGCCTATTTTCCTTTTAAAGACCCCTAATTTTATACTCTAGCTAATTGACACCTTTAGTTATTAAATAAGACTTTTGCACTTTATGCGATTTAGTCCTTTTTTGCAATTAGGCTCACAAATGTCAAAATTAACTCACCAAATTTTTCATGTACTAATATAAACATGCTATGACTCCAAAATAATAATAAAATAATATCTCTAACTTCAGATTTGTGGTCCCAAGACCACTATACTGACTACCCCCAAAATCGGGTTGTTATAGTGACACCCTAGCTCATGTGTCGCGACATCGAAGGCAATATACATGGTTCAGGGCTAGCTTTAAGGGTGTGCCGTGACATCTCTTTGCTATGTTGCGACACCCAAGGCAGTATAACAATCTTGGCATTCTACTTCTTGTGTTGCAACATCGAACTCCCTATGTTGTAATATAGTGACCAGCTTTGAGTTCCTATGCCTTTGAATGGTCTCCTACACATTTACTAAGTACGTTAGCTCACCTTTAGGCTTCAGTTAGCCCCTAAGGTCAAAAAAAGACTCAAAATGGACTTTTTATTAAATTTAAACTAAACTAAGAAAACATAAATAAAACATACTAAAATGGCTAGTATTAAAGCTCCTCATGTATGAAAACTAGTTTAATCTGCTACACTGAATTACGATAGATCACGAATCGAAAGATTAATGTGGGAAAATGGTATTACAAAAATATAAAATCCAATCGTTGAAACGAAGTGTACTTACTGACCTTTGGAAAATATTATAGATGCTAATAACAACAACATAACCTCCGATAGATAACGGTAGGATGAAAATATGGTGCAAAGAAGAGGGAAAGAAAAGAAAAAGATGGTAAAATCTAATTTTATTAGAATTTTGAGAAAGGGAATTGTAAGCAATCAAAATAGGAAAAAAATTGATTATATACCTAGGGTTTCTAAACCTAGAGGCAACATATAGGCAATTTTACCTAAGCCTTTTCAAAAATTAAAAGAAAATGAAAGGGGGAAGGTGGGGCTTGAACTTGAGTCTTTAGGGAGGGGAATCTAACACTAACAATTGAGCCTATAGCTCATTTCTTATTTAAGCATTTCAATTAACCTCTAAAATATTAGGGTGTGACACATTGCCAACCACAATGTTTAAAAGACTAGTATACAAGATTGAATGCGTCGACTCAAAGATGTAATGTGATGTTGTCAATAGAAGGTGTCTAAAACACTTTGTACTCTTTTCCTTTAACTAAGGTTTTGTCCCACTGGGTTCTCTTGGTAAAGGTTTTTAACGAGGTAACTTGTAATAGGAGATTGTGCACCCTTTTTTCTTCATTAAGGTTTTATCACATATGATTTTTCCTACTAAGATTTTAAAGAGACACATTCTTATTGATGGACATCCAAGGGAGAGTGTTGTAAATCCATTGATAAATGGATGTCTATAACACCCCAAATTTATCCTATTGCAACTCCTAAAAGATGAATGTCCATAACCCCTAAATTCATTATCATGTAACCCTAAATCATTTATAAGGTGCTTTAATGTTGGTCATTAATGTCTTGTAACTTATGATCTTTGAAACCTAATAAATAGAGAGCACGTACAAGCTCGTTAGATTTCAATGTGAAAATTGAATCATCCTTTCATTTTTTATTCTTCTCTCTTGTTCACTCTATATTTCTTTTTAGTTTTATAGCATTTCCCTCCATTTTTATTAAATATTTGGCTTAGTACCTCTTTTGGTCCCTATACTTTCATTTTGTACAAGCTGTTACCCTTAATCCAATTTGTCAAAAAATTAAATTAACCAATGACATGCTACCACGTATCAAAAAAAGTAAAAAAAAAAAAACAAGTACTTAAAATTAAATGAATAGAAATATCATAGAAATCTAAAAAAATCATAAAAGACCAAAAAAAAAAACATTTGGAAAATTGTAAAAACTAAAAAAAAATTATAATCTATTTTTGGAAATTATAAAAAAAATATTTTTAAAGTTATAAGTATTTGATACTTCAAAAAAGTTTTTTTTTTTGGAATTTTAAGTTTTTTAAGAAAATTTTAGATTTTTATGATTTTTTAACGTTTTATGGTTTTTCTTAATTAAAAAAACTCAAAATTCCTTAAAGATATATAAAATTCATAATAATGAAAAAAAAACCCTAAAATTTTATGAAAAAAATAAAATTCTTAAAATTTTTCATAAAACTATAAAATTTTCCAAACTAAAGTTCTACTCAAACAATTTTTCTAATTTTTTTAAGCTTCACATACGTATAATTTTTAAAAATATTTTTATAATTTTCAAAAATAGATTATGTGTTTTTAGTTTTTATAATTTTCTATGTTTTAATAACTTTTTTGGATTTTTTTATTTTTATGATTATTTTGAAATTGTAATGATTTTCTAAATTTTTTTTTATATTTTTTAAAATTTTTAAGTGAACATTTTTCTTTCTTAACCTATAGTAACGTGTCATTTGTTGGTTTAATTTTTTTAAATGAAAAATTAATTTGGGGTAACGCAAATTATAGAGTTAAAATATAAGAGCTGAATTGATTATAAAATTAAAGTAGAAAGGTCAAATTAAGAAAAATAATACATGTATCGAAGTGATAATATAACTATAATACAAAAAGAAAAAAAAGTATTAAACCTAAATATTTAGATATGTCTGACTTTAGGCTTTTGTTGCTGATGCAGCTGGAACATTTATGTATATGTACTGAGTAATTTCCTTTCGTTTTTTTTGAGGAAAAGAAATCATATATAACGTAGTGGGATTTTCTTTTGAAATCAAGCTGCTAATATCCCTAATCAGCATCATCTAGAAATGTCAAAATCCGACTATAGATATTGTGGCCCTTCAGCCCAATTGGAAGCCGAAGGGCTTGCAAGCAATAGAAATTGGCATTTTCTTATAGATGATCCCGTAGCCTTTCATTTTCTCATCGGCTGCCATTGCTTTCATTTTGTTTTCTTCAATCCAAGCCGTCCAATTGTTACTTAGCCCTATTAAATTTGACTTGATTTATAATTATGCCAATTGTCAAAACATTATTTTAAACTTGTACTATCATATATAAATCCTTCTTAGTTGTTCCTAATATTTTATTATACCAAATCTTGACAAAATAAAGCATTGGATTAAAGCAAGCTTCTTTCGAGCCAAAACTGATTTGGCAATAATAAAACTTGCACAATTAGCCAAGTATACTTTGGGGTGCCAACGAGCAATCCTACGGCTACCAACTTACGACTCCTCAATAATTGACTTCATTACAACCGTCGGATCAAGCAGGACATACACACGAGGGTATGATTAGTAAACATCCAACCAAACCAAACCACTGGTGCTCAACATGTGACTTGGGA
Source organism: Gossypium longicalyx (assembly GCA_025698465.1). NCBI lineage: Eukaryota > Viridiplantae > Streptophyta > Magnoliopsida > Malvales > Malvaceae > Gossypium > Gossypium longicalyx. The sequence goes on along the minus strand of CM047007.1, from coordinate 43,838,521 downwards.
AACATTCATGGAGTTGTCTTTAGTCAGGTGACGACACTATCTTGCTCTCTTTCTTCACTAAAATAATAAAATCTGAAGCCCCATAATCCAACGAGGAAAAAGGATAAAGGATGCAAAGTCATTTCTGTGAGTTGTACGGTTGCCAGAAAACATATGAATTGGCCGACCAAGCACCTTCAGATATTAAGTTTTTGTCCATTTGTCATTTTATGTTTGTTGGAATTGAATGAGACCCAAGAAATTAGATGATAGCAGATTTTGTCCCTCCCCGCACACGCTTAGTTGTCCAATTCTCACTAGAAAGATTGTGTTTTCTTGGCTGGTTTTGTCGTCTTGTATAGAGTTTGGAAGATAATTGTTTCTTAGTTTTTTTTCATAAGAATTATGATGATTTTAGTGCTTGAAGATGTTCAAAATTGCATCTTAAACCCAGTTCCCTTTTATTTTTGGATAAACTATATCTAATGTCATTAAACTATTAGTAAGTTTATATTTGGTCACTCAACTTCACAAACTCACAAAATGGTCACTAAACTATTGAAAAGTTTTCATTCAAGTCACTAAACTATTCAAAAGTTATTATTTAAGTCACTAGGGTTTTAAGTTTTTTTAAAGTCCAAGTAGCGAGCTCGAAGCCATGATTCAACGCTCGATACGGTGGATCAATGCTGATCGACAAGTGGAAGAACATACCTTAGATCTAAGTTGATCTAATGATTAGTTTTGGAGATCAGAGAAGAAAGTTGTTTGCATTTTGGTTCACATATTAGTGACATTCAAAGCCATTTTAGTAAAAAAAAATTGAACAGTGGAAAAGAAGAGGAAGGAGAGCTTTTGATTGATGTAGGCAAAGTGAACAAAAAAAAACCATACAATAGCAAATTTAACAACCCAATGACTTAAATGAAAACTTTTGAACAATTGAATGACCATTTTTTAACTTTTTGAAGTTGGATAACCGAAACAGAAATTTACTAATAGTTTAGTGACCTTGGTGTAGTTTACCTTTTATTATACATATACATATACATATACACATACATATACATACATCAAATCTATTAAAAAAATACATATTCATGGTAAATATAGCTATATTGATAAATTTAATAGTAATTATTAAAATATTAACAATACAGAAAGCTTTAAAATAGACATACTTAAGGAGCAAGTAGGTAATAGACCTAGCTTGAGTCACAGTCAGCCCGTGAGCAAAGCTACCTGAAGCATAACAACAAGTTTGGAATGGAATGAACACAAGAAAACCAAACCACGATGTTGTCGGAACATCTTATAAGACTCTAGAAGTTCGAAGAAGGGACTGGATTCTAAAAGCTCTATAACTCTCCACACTTGAATAACATTTAATAGGATAGTTGGAAAAGTTCTAGAGGATAGATTTAGATCGCCATTAAGATTGATTATAAATATTGGATCAAAAGGGTCTTGCCTATATAAGTGAAGGCTCCCTCCGTTATTTGTACACACTAGCTAGCTTTTCTTGGGTAATATACTTCCATATTTTCCCATTTCTCTTGTGTTCTCCTAAGTGCTCTCTTCCTTTTCTGCTTGTTTAGGCTAAGTGTGCCAAAGCCTCTCCAAGTAAGGATCGAAGGGTAATTTAAGCTTAAAGGCACAAAAACAAAGTATAAAGTTGTAGGTGACCGAAGCTAAAGTCTTGAACCATGTGGTATTAGAGCTAATGGTTCCTCCGCTATAGTGGTGAAAGATGGCTATTGAGTTCGAGAAGGTGAGCGTGCAAGAGGATGGCATGGTAGAAAAACGAGGTGCTATAAATGGCAAGAAAGGAGGCTTGAAAGACTTTATGAAGATTTTTTAAACCTAGACAGTAATGGTCGAATCCTCTATAAGCAATGTCATTAAGAGGGTGGAGGACATCGAGGACTTCCTTGAAAAGATCCAGTTTGACATGATGGAGTCCGAAGATGAGCTTAAGGAGCAGCTTAGAGAGGAGAAACTAGGGGCTATAAGAAAGGCCTTAGGAGAGCTTCCTTGAAAGAGCGATGCCCTTCAAGCCTTAATGTAAGTCATGCGTGGTTAGATTAAGAAGCTCAAGAGTAAGCTTTCAAGTTGTAAGGCAGCCATGGGTGGTGGCGTGCTAATGATTTCGAGCTACCAAGTAAATGTTCTAAGGCCAAAGGAGTTAAAAGGCATGAGGGATGTCAAAGAGGTGAACAACCTCATTTCGGTAAGTGTAATAGTACTTTTATGCAATTAGATCGAGGAAGATTCCCTTATGGTAAGCATCGGTTTGATGTACTTGACAGACGTAGACTTGTTATGGTGGTGTCGTAGGTGTGACAATGTAAGCTATGGATGCAAAACCATGGATACTTTAAGGCTTTTTGAAAGAATTTTAAGCTGCAATTCTACCTCGAGTATGTCAATGAGGAAGCTCAATCAAAGCTCACAAGGCTTACCCAATGCGGGGGGTAGCAATCAAACGATTATAAGAATCCTTTGATTTCTTTGACGATGAATGATATGATTTACCCATTGACCTCTTTCTTAAATCTCTAGCCTCAGAATCGGCTCTTCCCTTTTCTTTGCTAAGCTCCTCGGCTTTGCAGGCTCTACCTACCAAAACAACAAATTCTTTCATTTCCAGAATTCCAACTAAAAGCTTGATATTCTCATTCAACCCATCTTCAAACCGCTTACACATAATTTTTTCAGTGGAAATGCATTCTCGAGCATACTTATTCAACCTCACAAATTCTCTTTCGTGCTCGGTTACAGTCATACGACCTTATTTCAACTCCAGAAATTCTTTATGCTTTTAATTAAGAAACTGCTGACTTATATACTTTTTCCTGAACTCAGTTTAAAAGAATTTCCACATGACCCGTTCTCTTGGTACAACAGATATCAAGGTATTCCACCACTGATAAGTTGTATCTTTTAGAAGAGACACAACACATTTAACACACTAAGATGGTGTACAAGACAATTCATCAAAAACTCGGATTGTATTCTCAAGCCAAAACTCAACTCTCTCAGGATCATCATTTGTAGCTCTAAACTCTTCGGCTTCATACTTTCAAATTTTATCAACAGGCGGCTTACTCATACGCAAAGGTTCCAAACCTTAAGGAGCTACGGGAGTTGGTTGGGGAATAATTAGGGATGGAGGTTGCTGAGCAGCCGGATTCGTTCAGACAAACTCAGTGAACCACTCATTCATTATCTGGAAGAAGGCTTCCTTGGCCTCTCCTCCACGACCCTCAGATAAGGGTCTCGATCCATATGGAGCTACTCCATGAATGGAGGCTGGCACATTACTTTCTATATCGTTAGAGTCTGCTCGATTGGAATCCATTACTATATGAAAACATGATTTAAAATAGTCAGGAGATATCACACTATCACAGGTTAAATATAGCATGTATAGATAGACTCACATACGCTACATTAGTCTTAGAATCGACTAAACCGTAGCTCTAATACCAATAAACGTAACACCCCTAACCTGTATCCATCGTTGGAATAGGGTTACAGAGCATTACCGGACTTATCACTTAAACAATCATACATTTCTTATACATTTTTCATATCCAAACAAAAGTCATTCATATTTAGTCATATAGTTCCTAACATGAGCTCTCGGGGCCTAAAACAAGCATTAGAAGTGGTTTGGGACTAAACTGAAAACTCAAGGAAATTTTGTGAAAGCATTAAAAATTTTCAAAGTATAGGGGACACAAACCTATGTGGCCAAGCTTTGTGTCTCACACGGCCAAGAGACATGCCCATATCATAGGCCGTGTGGACATTCGAAATGGGATCACATGGCCGTATCCCAGCCCGTGTCTAACCCCGTGTAACTCACTGACTTGGGTCACACGGCCATACCACATGCCTATGTGCTAGGCCGTGTACCCTTTGAAATGGCCTCACATGCCCGTGTGCCAGGCTGTGTGCTAAGCCATGTGAAAACTAGAGGGCATACTGACTTCTGCCACACGGCCAAGCCACATGTCCGTGTGCTAGGCCATATAGTGAGGAACGAGTTAGAATTTTGGCTCAGGAAGTCAAAGAGAAATAAACGCATACCTTTAGTTAAAGTTCTTTGGCATCGACACAGAGTCAAGGAAGCTACCTAGGAACCAGAAGAGGCTATGATACTGCAATACTTTTAACCCATTCTCTTGTGAGATTTTTAGGGATGAAAATTCTTTTAAGGGGGAGAGTTGTAACAACGCATTTTTAGTGGTGTCAGAAACAGTGGTTTCGAGGCCACGATTTTGACAAGTGAGTCTGTGTTTTATTATTTATTTAATGTTTACAAGTATTTATTAGAGTCTTATTAAAATTTGGATAAGAAATTTTAACGTTTAGACAGTTAATTAATTGAAAATGATTAAACCGTAAAAGTAGTAAAAGTAAGTTTTATTAGTTAAAGTTGTCAAATAGTTATAAAAAGGTGAATAAATGGACTTAGTAACTAACTATACCATATGTTTAATTAGTGGACAATTATGAACCAGTTAGGTTGAAATTTAAGTTAGTTTAGTAAGGGTAATATTGTAAAATGGTAAATAAAATAACCTAAACAAATTAAAACAATGAGAGAGCATTTGAAGTTTAGCCAAGCTCCCTCCCTTACATGCAAATGTATTTGATGTCCCTTTTTAATAATTTTTACATTTTTGGAATCGTTTTAGCTTAAATAAGCTAATACAGGGGTTAATTTGAAAAACTGTTAAATGTTAAAAGTTATGCCATTGATGAATTAGTGTTCTTTGTGAAGTTTCATGGTAGAATATTAAGCTTGGTTGATAAATATACTTATTTTGTATAATAGTTTTTAGTAATTTTAATGTTAAAGTATTAAATTGTTAAAAAAGTAAAATTCATTGGAGTTAATGTGAAATATGATAAATATGGATTGAATTGAGACTATATATGATTAAGCTAGATAATTTTTTGATTAAATGTGGATAAATTATAAACTTAGGGATTTAGGACTAAATTGCATAAAGGCTAAAATGTGAGGGTAAATTGGTAAATTTGCATTGATAAGGGTTAAAGGCTTAAATTAATTATGTAAGCTATTTGAATTATTTAATTGAATAAAAAATTTTATTTAGATCAAGAAACAAACCAGTCAGGCGTTAATCATGGAAAAGCCAAAATAGCGAAGTAATCTGTAATTTCCCGAATTAGGGCCTAATCGGAATAGTGGTTTCGTGACCACAAATCCGAGATAGAAATAATTATTTTATAATTATTTTGAGGCATGATTGTGTGAAAAGTTTGTGAAGAAATTCCATGCATAAAATGCTTAATTTGAAGTTAGGGGCTAAATCGAATAAGTTGCAAAACTTGCATTCTAGAAGTTTTTAGTATGAAATTGCTTTGAAATATTAATTAGGAGGTCTTAAATAGCAATTTGACCAATTTCTAAAATTTTGGACAAAAATGGGCTTGTACATGAAAATTTTCAAAGAAAGGCATTAAGGGCATTTTGGTCATTTGGATAATTAATGAAATAAAATGGGAAAAATGACACAAAATAGTCATCTTCCCCATTAGTTGCTGCCGAATGCTCCATGTCTCCATAGCTAGGGTTTCTTCAACTTTCAAGCTTTCATAATCAAGAAAGACGTGGAAAACGACCCCAATCGAGGAAAAGAAAAGATTGTGGATTAAATTGCAAAACCTTTGTATTTTGGTACCAAGGTAAGTTCATGTGTAAATAATGTAGCATAATTGTTATTTTAAGTCATTGATGTCAATTATGTGATATGCTGATTTTTTTTTTATGAAATAAATGCTTTGTGGTTATTTTCGAAAAAAATATAAATTGTTACCGAGTATTGGTTACGGCATTTTACGGAAGACGTCAAGGATATGTGTTCAAGGAAAATCCCGTTTGAACCTTAAGAATAGATTAGGATACAAGTGACATGTCACTAGGATGGTTGAGCATCCGAGCTCGTTGAGTTGAGTCCGAGTTCACTTATGGATGCGAATGTTCGAACTCGTTGAGTTGAGTCCGAGTTCGTGAGATGTAACTAGGCATCCGAGCTCGTTGAGTTGAGTCCGAGTTCATTATGGATGCGAACGCCCGAGCTCGTTGAGTTGAGTCCGAGTTCGCTTATGGGCGGGTTACATGGTAGCTTGGCTACATATGTGGCACTTATGTGCAAATTTCCTACGTATCCGAATTATATTCCGATGAGTTCAACGGGTAAAGTTCTACTCAAATGAAGGAATACTTGAGATGAAAAGAGACGTATTGGTCGTGATGTGAAATGGATACTTCGGACAGGTATGTACTTAACCCTCGGGTTGAGTATTGATACAATAACGATAAGGTAGTAAAATGATGAAAGATGATTAGAAATGAGATTTATGTTTTGGTGATACCATGCTAATGTTATTTGGTATGATTGCTTTGTTATGTTACTTATTATTTGCATATGAACTTACTAAGCATTTATACTTACTCCCTCTTTCTTACTCATTGTAGTTTTGGACAAGCCAGCTCAGGAGTCGGGATTGGTCGGAGGATCAGTCACACTATCCGGAAGAACTTTTCGGTAAAATGGCTTGTAAATTTAAGTATGGCATGTATAGCAAAATACTTATTATGTGTAAATGATCTTAAGGTATGGTGATGAAATGGTTGAAGAAGTGCTTGATAATGATAAATTATGGAAATGGTTAGTTTAGAATATGTTTGATGTTATGGAAAGTTAATAAGTTACCTAGTTCATGAAAATTTATAAAAAGGATGAAATTTGCCATAAACAGAATATTACAGCAACACTGATGTGAGTTTGAAAATTTACTAAAAATCATAGAAATTGAATTTGGTGATGGATTAAATATCAAATTGAAGCTTATTATGTCTAGTTTCACATGAAACAAACTAAACTGGTAAAAAAATTATATGTTAGAAGATATTTTAATTTTAGTGAAACAGGATCAGAGCAGTTTCTGAATCCCCTGTTCCAACTTTAGAAATTCACCATAAATTTTACAGATATAATTAGGTGGTATATTTTATATTCTCAGAATCCTTATTGAGTCTAGTTTCAGGAGAAATAAACCTCATATTCATATGAATTTTATACAGAGATAAAAGTGGTTCGTAGTAAACAGAGGTCAGACCAGTCAAGCCCTAAAACAGGGGTAACTTTAACTAATAAACTGTACTAATTGGCCCAACCAAAAATTCTAGAAAAAAATTAGTAGATAGCCATATGAGTCTAGATTCAGGGAAAATTTACGGATCTTGATTTCGAGTTTCGTAACTCGAGATATGATTTTTCTTGTGACTGTAACGCAAGTAGCTAACAAGCTGTGAATGTAGAAACAAATAATCTAAAGTTCTTAAAATGTTAAATTAAGTTTAGTAACACCTCATACTCGACTCCGGTGACGGTCTCGGGCGTGGGGGCGTTACATTTAGTGGTATCAGAGCAGGTTTAGTCGGTTCTCGGACTACGTGTTGTATGTACGGATTTTGCTATACATGCCATATGTATAAATTGTGATAGTGTGACGACGACCGACCTTTTAAATGATTTTTATATAGTAAATGGATCCCGATCCAGTGTGGCAGATGAAGTAGAGAGTAATGCGCCAGCTCCGGCTGAAGGAGCAGCGCCGACTGAAAATCCACCTCCTCTTTGTTGGTCATGGAGGAGGAGAAAGGGGTCGGGAAGCCTTTCTCCAAATGATGAGTGCATGGTACATCGAGTTCATTAAATGCGAACCCAAATGTACAACCTCCCCACCTCCCCAATTCCTCAACCTGTACCCAGGATGCCTCAAGGTATGGATCTGATGAAATTTCATAGAAATCCAGTTGATGAATCCGCAATCAAGGGGCGAAGAATTTAAAGCAAATATTGATGATGATGCCGAGAAAGCGAGTTTTGGCTTGAAAATTCTATTCGGGTATTTGATGAATTATCTTGTACACTGAAGAATGTTTGAAATGCGCTATATCTTTGTTGAGGATTCAGCCTACAATTGGTGGAAGACTTTGATTTTGGTGGTAATTTAAAGAGAGAGTAACATGGGAATTCTTTCAAGAAGAGTTTGGAAGAAATATATTAGTGAAAGATTTATGGATCGAAGCGTAAAGAATTTCTTTGAATGAAGCAAGGTAATATGATGATTCTGAGAATATGAAAGAGAGTTTGTTCGATTAAGTAAATATGCAGAGAGTATGTTCCTACAGAGGCCAAGATGTGCCGACGATTTGAAGACGGGCTCAATGAAGACATCAAAGTATTTGTTGGAATTCTTGAATTAAAAGAAATGGTAGTATTGGTTGATCGAGCTTGTAAGGTGAAGAATTACTTAAAGAGAAGAAAAAAGAGAGATCGAGACTAGAAGCTGGAAGAAAAAAGACCGATGAGCGGTTCATTCTCACAGCAGAACTGGAAAGTCAAGAAATATGAATCCTCGTTCTCAAACTTCATTTGGGCAATCATATGGAAACTATAAGAAGCAAAATGTGGGTCCTAAGTCCCGGACTACTTCAAAGGCCGGTGTAGGGAATCCGAGATTTGTTAAACCGGAGGAGTGCGTGTGTGGTAGAAATATTTGGTCCGTGCAGAGCAAATGAATGTTTTCGATGTGGTTCTCCGGATCATTTTATTAGAGATCGCTTGAGAGAGCTGAAAAGAAAAATTTGAGAATACAAAAACAAGTGGGGCGGATTCGAGAGGAAGATATCTAAGAAAAGCTGGGACCAAGCAAGCAAGTAAGAATGTAGCCGAGAGATGCACCAATTAGACTGAAGGAAGGGCTCGGCTAGAACTTATGCTATTAAAGCACGCAAAGATGCTTCCTACTTTGATGTGATTACGGTACATTTTCTCTCTATAATGTTAATGTTATTGCTTTGATTGATCCCGGTTCTACTCATTCATATGTGTGCATGAAATTGGTGTCTAGTATGAATATACCTGTTGAGAATATAGAATTTATGATTAGAGTGTCGAATCCGTTAGGTAAATGTGTGATTGTTGATAAAGTATGTAAGAAATGTCCTTTAAAGATTCGGGATCATTACTTTCCAATGACTTGATGTTGTTACCGTTTGATGAGTTTGATGTTATTTTGGGCATGGATTGGTTGACACTGCATGATGCTAAAATAAATTGCAAAGAAAAAGTTATAGAATTAAAGTGTGAAAATGGTGAAACACTGCGGGTTGAATCAGATAAATCAGAGGCATTGCCTAGTGTGATTTCTTCAATGTCGGCTCAAAGATATTTAAGAAAGGGTTATGAAGCTTATTTGGCATATGTAATTAATACAAAAGAAGTTGAAAAGAAAGTTGAATCGATGCTAGGTTATGTGTGAATTTGCGCACGTATTTCGTAAGAAGAATTGCCGGGTTTGCCTCAGATTAGGGAAGTAGAATTTGGTATTGATTTGATACCGGGAACAGCTCCGATTTCGATTGCTCCGTATAGAATGGCACCAGCAGAGTTGAAGGAATTAAAGTCGCAGTTGCAAGAGTTGACTGATAAAGGCTTTGTGAGACCGAGTTTTTCACCTTGGGGTGCTCCCGTGTTATTTGTGAAAAAGAAGGATGGTTCTATGAGATTGTGTGTTGATTATCGGCAGTTAAACAAGGTGACAATCAAAAACAAGTATCCATTGCCAAGAATTGATGATTTGTTTGATCAGCTAAAAGGAGCGACATGGTTTTCAAAGATTGATTTGAGATCTGGATATTATCAATTGCGGGTAAAAGAGTCGGATGTGCCTAAAACTGCTTTTAGAACAAGGTACGGTCATTATGAATTTTTAGTTATGCCATTTGGGTTGACAAATGCTCTCTTTGTGTTTATGGATTTAATGAATCGCATATTCAGACCATACTTGGACAAATTTGTTGTAGTGTTTATAGATGATATTTTAATTTATTCAAAAGATGAGACAGAGCATGCTTTGAGCATTTGAGGATAGTTTTGCAAACTTTGAGAGATAAGCAATTTGTATGCTAAGTTTAGTAAAAGTGAATTTTGGCTCGGGAAGTTGGATTTTTGGGTCATATTGTTTCAGGTGATGGTATACGGGTTGATCCTAGTAAAATTTTAGCCATTGTTGATTGGAAACCACCGAGAAATGTAACCGAAGTTAGAAGTTTCTTGGGGCTAGCCGGGTATTATCGACGGTTTGTAAATGGATTTTCTATAATTGCTGCTCCTATAACCAGACTACTCCGAAAAGATGTTAAATTTGAATGGAGGGAAGAATGTCAGCAGAGTTTAGAAGAATTGAAAAGTTATTAACAGAGGCACCAGTGTTAGTACAGCCCGAATCAGGTAAAGAATTTGTGGTGTATAGTGATGCTTCTCTAAATGGTTTGGGGTGTGTGCTTATGCAAGAAGGAAAAGTGGTGGCTTATGCTCGAGGCGATTAAAACCTCATGAGAAGAATTATCCTACTCACGATTTAGAATTGGCTGCGGTGGTGTTTGCTTTGAAAATTTGGCGACATTATTTGTATGGTGAAAAGTGCCGGGGTATATACGACCATAAAAGTCTTAAGCATTTGATGTCACAAAAAGACTTGAATTTAAGAGGCAGCGAAGATGGTTGGAGTTCTTGAAAGATTACGAGCTTGTTATTGATTATCATCCGGGAAAAGCGAATGTAGTAGCTGATGCTTTGAGCAGAAAGTTGTTGTTTGCATTGAGAGTTATGAACACTCAGTTGAAAATGTCAGATGATGGTTCGATTCTAGCAGAGTTAAGAGCAAAACCGATGTTTTTACAAGAGATCTCTGAAGCTCAGAAAGATGATCAAGATTTGCAAGCCAAAAGAAAGCAGTGTGAAGTTGATACAGAGTCAGATTTCAGAATCGGTTCTGATGGGTGCTTAATGTTTAAAGATCGGATTTGTGTACCAAAGAATGAGGAATTGATTCAAAAGATCCTACAGGAAGCACATAGTGGTTGTTTCTCGATTCATCCGGGTAGTACGAAAATGTATAACGACTTGAAGAAAATGTATTGGTGGAATGGAATGAAAAAGGATATATCAGAGTTTGTGTCCAAATGTTTGATTTGTCAACAGTGAAATTTGAACACCAAGTGCCTTGAGGATTACTTCATCCTATTATGGTTCCCTGAATGGAAATGGGATCGGATTACTATGGATTTTGTTTCGGATTGCCATTAACTCCAGGAAAGAAAGATGCCATCGGGTAATAGTTGTGATGGACTAACTAAGTCGGCTCATTTTATCCCGATGCGACACGGATTATTACGTCAACAAGTTGGCTGAATTGTATGTTAGAGAAATTGTTAGACTACATGGAATACCATTGTCGATCATTTCGAGATAGAGATCCAAGGTTTACCTCGCGGTTTTGGCAAAAATTGCAAGACGCGTTAGGTACAAAGTTAAATTTCGATCGCTTTTCATCCACTGATCGATGGACAATCGAGAGAGAGTAATTTGATTCTTGAAGATATGCTCGGATGTTGTGTATTGGAATTTCAAGGAAGTTGGGAAAAATAGTTACCGTTGGTAGAATTTGCTTACAATAATAGTTATCGACGAGCTTGAAAATGGCACCTTATGAAGCATTGTATGGTCGTAAGTGTCGAACGCCTCTGTATTGGGGTGAACTCAAGGAAAATAAGATTTATGGAGTTGATCTAATAAAAGAAACCGAAGAAAAAGTAAAGATAATTCGAAATTGTTTGAAAGTCGCCGGATAGACGTAAATCTTATGCGATTTAAAACGAAAGGACATTGAATTTCAAGTTGGTGATAAAGTATTTTTAAAGGTGTCTCCGTGGAAAAAGGTTCTCGATTTGGACGGAAGGGCAAATTAAGTCCACGTTTTATTGGGCGTATGAGGTAATTGAAAAAGTTGGACCCGGTAGCATATCGGCTAGCTTTACCACCGAATTAGAGAAGATTCATGATGTGTTCCACGTATCTATGTTACGTCGGTATCGTTCGGATCCTTCACATGTGGTTTCACCAGTAAATTGAACTACAACCAGATATGACCTATGAAGAAGAACCGATTAAGATTTTAGCTCGAGAGGTCAAACAACTAAGGAATAAAAATATTGCACTTGTGAAGGTGTTGTGGCAAAAGCATGGAGTAGAAGAAGCTACATGGGAATCCAGAAGAAACTATGAGAAATCAATACCCACATCACATTTATTGGTAAGATTTTAGAGGGACGAAAATCCTTAAAGGGGGAGAGTTGTAATATCCCGAATTAGGGCCTAATCGAATAGTGGTTTTGTGACCACAAATCAGAGATAGAAATAATTATTTTATAATTATTTTGAGGTTTATGATATGATTGCATGATTGTGTGAAAAGTTTGTGAAGAAATTCCATGCATAAAATGCTTAATTTGAAGTTAGGGGCTAAATCGAATAAGTTGCAAAACTTGCATTCTAGAAGTTTTTAGTATGAAATTGCTTTGAAATATTAATTAGGAGGTCTTAAATAGCAATTTGACCAATTTCTAAAATTTTGGACAAAAATGGGCTTGTACATGAAAATTTTCAAAGAAAGGCATTAAGGGCATTTTGGTCATTTGGATAATTAATGAAATAAAATGGGAAAAATGACACAAAATAGTCATCTTCCCCATTAGTTGCTGCCGAATGCTCCATGTCTCCATAGCTAGGGTTTCTTCAACTTTCAAGCTTCATAATCAAGAAAGACGTGGAAACGACCCCAATCGAGGAAAAGAAAAGATTGTGGATTAAATTGCAAAACCTTTGTATTTTGGTACCAAGGTAAGTTCATGTGTAAATAATGTAGCATAATTGTTATTTTAAGTCATTGATGTCAATTATGTGATATGCTGATTTTTTTTTTATGAAATAAATGCTTTGTGGTTATTTTCGAAAAAAATATAAATTGTTACCGAGTATTGGTTACGGCATTTTACGGAAGACGTCAAGGATATGTGTTCAAGGAAAATCCCGTTTGAACCTTAAGAATAGATTAGGATACAAGTGACATGTCACTAGGATGGTTGAGCATCCGAGCTCGTTGAGTTGAGTCCGAGTTCACTTATGGATGCGAATGTTCGAACTCGTTGAGTTGAGTCCGAGTTCGTGAGATGTAACTAGGCATCCGAGCTCGTTGAGTTGAGTCCGAGTTCATTATGGATGCGAACGCCCGAGCTCGTTGAGTTGAGTCCGAGTTCGCTTATGGGCGGGTTACATGGTAGCTTGGCTACATATGTGGCACTTATGTGCAAATTTCCTACGTATCCGAATTATATTCCGATGAGTTCAACGGGTAAAGTTCTATTCAAATGAAGGAATACTTGAGATGAAAAGAGACGTATTGGTAAGTGATGTGAAATGGATACTTCGGACAGGTATGTACTTAACCCTCGGGTTGAGTATTGATACAATAACGATAAGGTAGTAAAATGATGAAAGATGATTAGAAATGAGATTTATGTTTTGGTGATACCATGCTAATGTTGTTTGGTATGATTGCTTTGTTATGTTACTTATTATTTGCATATGAACTTACTAAGCATTTATGCTTACTCCCTCTTTCTTACTCATTGTAGTTTTGGACAAGCCAGCTCAGGAGTCGGGATTGGTCGGAGGATCAGTCACACTATCCGGAAGAACTTTTCGGTAAAATGGCTTGTAAATTTAAGTATGGCATGTATATCAAAATACTTATTATGTGTAAATGATCTTAAGGTATGGTGATGAAATGGTTGAGGAAGTGCTTGATAATGATAAATTATGGAAATGGTTAGTTTAGAATATATTTGATGTTATGGAAAGTTAATAAGTTACCTAGTTCATGAAAATTTATAAAAAGGATGAAATTTGCCATAAACAGAATATTACAGCAACACTGACGTGAGTTTGAAAATTTACTAAAAATCATAGAAATTGAATTTAGTGATAGATTAAATATCAAATTGAAGCTTATTATGTCTAGTTTCACATGAAATAAACTAAACTGGTAAAAGAATTATATGTTAGAAGATATTTGAATTTTAGTGAAACAGGGTCAGAGCAGTTTCTGAATCCCCTGTTCCAACTTTAGAAATTCACCATAAATTGTAAAGATATAATTAGGTGGTGTATTTTATATTCTCAGAATCCTTATTGAGTCTAGTTTCAGGAGAAATAAATCTCATATTCATATGAATTTTATACAGAGAGAAAAGTGGTTCGTAGTAAACAGAGGTCAGACCAGTCAAGCCCTAAAACAGGGGTAACTTTAACTAATAAACTGTACTAATTGTCCCAACCAAAAATTCTAGAAAAAAATTAGTAGATAGGCATATGAGTCTAGATTCAGGGAAAATTTACGGATCTTGATTTCGAGTTTCGTAACTCGAGATATGATTTTTCTTGTGACTGTAATGCAAGTAGCTAACAAGCTGTGAATGTAGAAACAAATAATCTAAAGTTCTTAAAATGTTAAATTAAGTGTAGTAACACCTCATACTCGACTCCGGTGACGGTCTCGGGCATGGGGGCGTTACATAATCGTTGGTCTCGTGTTGGAGTCGGTTCTATCTAGATAATTTTGTATTTCAAATAAAGTAATTCATTTGATTTCTAGAAGTAAATTAATATTTATATATATTTATAAATTGGTGATTGGATTCATTGTTTGAGAAAAAGGAAAGACCATGATTGAAAGATACCATGTCATTATAATCGAAAAGGAAAAGACCATAGTTGAAAGATACTATGGCATTAAACCAAAAGGGGTAAGACCCTAGTTGAAAGATACTATGACACTACACTGGAAAACAATCAAGACCATAGTTGAAAGACACTATGGCATCACTTCAGGATTGTGTAATACCTTGGTTAAAAGATACCACGACATTCTCGGAATAACAAAATAATTGAAAAGGGAACAATGCCTGACTATATATGAGAGTTTTTGAGCTAATGCTTTATATAGCAATTTGGGTGAGAGTGAGGCCCTATTTAACCTCTTAGATGGACCCAAGCCATAGGCAAAGATGGATTTATAGAGTACGGGAGTCTATGACCTAACACAAGCAATGGTGAGGATCGATCCACATGCCCTAAAAGCTGAGTAAAAGGAAAGAGTAGAGGAGTCGATAACAATCATTCATCGAATGAGAAGGCAAGGAGGTTGAAGCCTCGACAAGAGAAAGGGAAGCCCCGAGGAAGTAGTGAAATAATGGGCAATAGAAAGCCACTCAGTTGCTTCTTGTGCGAAGGCCTCATATGGTGCGAGATTGTCCCACAAAGGGCAAGCTATTCGCAATCATGAATACATCTGAAGAGTCTGAGGTTGATAGTAGTGGAAGTAATTGAGAGCCTCAAGTGGGGAGGCTTGGCATTATTTGTGTGGTAAACGATGAGCACAACATGGAGCCACAAGTGCTAAGACTAGGTGCCAGTAGAAGGAGCCTTAAGGTGAAAGCCAATTGAGCATCAAAGGAGAATGTGGAATTGAATAAATCTAAGAAGTTTGACCCCTTTAAAGAAAGAATGCAATGAAAGGAGTGCATAGAATGTCGACAATGTTGAAGTAATGGAATAGAGAGTGTTGGTTCTGCTGAGAACAACAACGATCGAGAGAACTTGATGGTAGAAGACATGGCGTAGAGCTCTTGAAGAAGGAATCAATCGAGGGGCAAAAAGCAAAACTCCACTAGCAACAAAAGAATTTCTAGATTGAGTGGGCGAGAATGTCATGGCTCGCTAGTGAGCAAAGCTACTTGAAGCACAACAATAAGCCTAGAATAGAGCAAGCACAAGTAAACCAAGCCACGAGGTTATCAAAATGTCTCAAAAGGCTCTAGTAGTCTAATGAAGGGACTAGACCCTTATAGAACCATGTAAAAGATTCTAGAAGCTCTAGAACTCTCCACACTTGTATAAATTTTAATATGGTAGTTGGAAAATTTCTAAAGGATAGATCTAGGTTGTCAAATGAGATTGATTGTAATAATTGGATTGAAAGAGTTAACATATTTAAGTAAAGGCTCCCCTCCCTCATTTGTATACACAAGCTAGCTTTTCTTGAGTAAATATACTTCCACATTCTCCCACTTTTCTTGTGTTCTTCTAAGTGCCCTCTACCTTGTGTGCTTATCTAGGCTAAGTGTGTAAAAAAAATTTCAAGCAAGGATTTAAGGTTAATTTAGGCTGAATGGTATAAAAACGAGTCTAAAGATCAATGAAGTCTTTGTTGACTACTTTAAAGGTATATTTTATGCTAAAGATGCTATCCAAAATGTTAATATTACTTTTTAGTACTTGAATTTACTCAAACTAAACTCAATATGTCTTGATAGTCTTAATATGACATTTACTCAAATAAATATTGAGAATGTTGTTTTTCAAATGGGAGTGCTTAAATCTTTTACATTAATGGAAAACTAGTACTTTTATATCATCAATTTTGGGACGGTATGGGGAAACTTACAATGGAATCCCTTACGTTCCTCAATTTACCAGACGAACAACAATCCAGTTTCGAAAAACTTAAGGCGGTGTTAACCCAATATCCTATTTTAATTCAACCTAAATCTGGGAAAGAATATATGGTGTACAGTGATGTACTCTATACCGGCCTGGATTGTGTGTTGATGTAATACGATAAAGTTGTAGATTATGCATCAAGGCAGTTGAATCAACATGAGTGCAGCTACCCAACTCATGACTTAAAGTTGGTTGCAATCGGTTTTGCACTAAAGATATGGAGGCACTACTTGTATGAGGAGAAGTATTACATCTACACTAATCGTAAGAGTCTTAAATATCTTCTCAACCAAAAACAATTGAACCTCAAGCAATAGAGATGGTTAGAGCATGTTAAAAGATTATGATTGTGTGATTGAATACCACCTCAAAAAAGTCAATGTTGTTGCAGATGCCTTAAGACAAAAATAGATGACCAATTTAAGGGTAATGTTTGTTAGGTCAAGTTTAGTCGATGATAGAGGCTTGCTAGTAGAATTGTAAGTAAAACCCACCTTAGTAGATAAGATCAATGCTGAACTACCCTTAGATAAAACCCTGTGACCCCAAATTAAGCAAGTAGAATAAGGAAATACTAATGATTTCAAGTTTAATGATGACGGCATCTTGTGTTTCCAAGGGAGGTTCTATGTGCCAAATGAAAATGAGTTAAGACAAACCATACTTCGGGAAGCGCATGCTAGCCCTTATGCCATGCATTGATAAGTTGTTAAAGCAACATATTTTGATCCCATTGTTAATGCATTTTTGGATGATTAATTATGTAAATTAGTGAATTTGATGCTCCTAATCCTTTAAATTCATGTTTCTATACTTAGGAGAGCATTTGGGAGCGAAAGGAGCAAAAAATGAGCTAAAATCAGATAAATAGAGCTGTTTCCAAGATCCCCACAGCCTGAGCATTTCCACACGAGCTGGCCATACACCCATGTGCTAGCCCATGTTGATATTGCACCCTGTGTAACACCCCTAACCCGTATCCGTCACCAGAATAAAGGTACGAGGCATTATCGAATAACATACCTCATTCACATACATTTATACATTCATAATCAATATGCATTTAAAATAATCACAATGTCCCTTATAATTTTCTATGAAACTTTAAAACATGATTAAAAGTGGTTTGAGACTAAACCGATAACATTTGCAAACTTTGAGAAACTTAGAAAATTTTCTTTGATTTTAGGGTCACACGCTCGTGTGAACAAGCCGTGTGCCTTACACGACTGCCAAACACACTCGTGTCACAGGCTATGTGAAAACAAGGCATACATACTGACTTGTACCACACGGCCGAGGACACTCCCGTATGCCATGGCCGTGGGAAAACTAGGGAGGTTACTGACTTGGGTCACACGGCCGGCCACACACCCATGTGCCAGCCCCTGTGCCACACATGGTTAATAGACATGCCTGTGTGTTTAGGCTGTGTCAAAACTGTAGGGTATACTGCCTTAATTCGAAAGGGTGCCCTAGGGGACACACGGCCATGTAACATAACCGTGTATCGCACACTGCTGAGACACACGCTCGTGTCTTTGCCAGTGTGGACAAAAATAGGTTGTTTGCAAAGCCAATTCTTTTCATGCGGCTTCAATTGTTTCGAGGCATAAGCTATGACTTTGCCTTCGTGTATCAAAACACAACCCAGACCATTCAGTGATGCATCACTATAGATCACAAATTCTTTACCCGATTCTGGTTGTACTAACACTGGAGCTTCAATTAAAAGAGCTTTCAACTGATCAAAACTTTTTTGACATTTCTCGGACCACTCAAACATTACATCTTTCTGATACAATCTCGTCAATGGAGTCACAATCATCGAAAAGCCTTTTACAAAAAGTCAGTAATAGCCAGCTAGTCCCAAAAAACTGCGGACTTTGGATACATTTCTCGGAGGCTTCCAATCTATTATTGTAGAAATTTTGCTCGAATCAACTCAGATACCTGATGTTGACACAATATGCCCCAGAAAACCAACCTCACTCAACCAGAATTCACATTTACTAAACTTTGCATATAACTGTTTATCACGAAGAGTTTGCAATACAATTCTTAAATGCTCGGCATGTTCAGTTTCATCTCTTGAATAAATCAAAATATCATCTATGAACACAACAACAAATCGATCTAGGTATGGTCTGAAAATACAGTTCATTAAGTCCATAAAGACAGCAGGTGCATTCGTCAGTCCAAAAGGCATAACTAAAAATTCATAATGCCCGTACCTCATTCTAAAAGTAGTCTTTGGCACATCGGAGTCTTTAATTCGCAACTAATAATAACCCGATCTCAAATCTATCTTTGAAAACACTGTAGCCCTTTTCAATTGATCAAACAAATCATTTATTTTGGGTAGAGGATATTTATTCTTGATTGTCACTTTATTCAACTGTCGGTAGTCTGTACACATTCTCATCGTGCCATCTTTCTTTTTCACAAACAACACAGGAGCACCCTAGGGTGAGAAACTCGGTCGTGCAAATCCTCTATCGATTAATTCTTGCAACTAAGCTTTTAATTCTTTTAACTCTTTCGGTGCCATTCTGTACGGAGCTATCGATATCGGCGTTGTACCCGGCATTAACTTAATTCCAAATTCAACCTCTCGAATCAGTGGTAATCCCAGTAACTCTTTAGGAAACACCTCTTGGTATTCACATACAACTGCTATGAATTCAATCTTCATTTCAGGCACTTTTGTATCAAGCACATAAGCAAAATAAGCTTCGTAACCTTTTCTCACATATTTTTGAGCCAACATTGATGAAATCACTACTAGCAAGCCATTCAGATCATCTGATTCAACTAGCAAGCCATTCAGATCATCTGATTCAATTCGGATATTTCTAACATATCAAATCTACTGTCTTTCTTTTGCAATTCACAATAGCATCATGCAATGTTAGTCAATCCATACCCAGAATTATATCAAATTTGTCAAATAGCAACAACATCAGATCAGCCAGAAAACAAAAATCTCTAATCATCAACGGACAATTCATGTACACTTTATCAACCAACACACACTTGCCTAAGGGGTTCGATACTCTAATCACAAATTTAGTAGACTCTACAGGAAAATTCTTACTGGATACTAAATTCACACATATATGCAAATGAGTAGATCTTCGAGCTATCAATGCAATAACTTTAGTATCATAAAGAGTGAAAATACCAGTAATGACCTCCGAAGATGACGCTTCTTCGCGAGCGCGAATAGCGTAGGCTCGTGTAGGTGCTCTAGCATCAGATCTCACAGTAGTGTCTTGTGTTGCACCTCTACCACCATTCACATTTCCAACATTACGGGATAGTCTCCCTCTAACTGCAGTGTTACTCGACCTCATGTTCTGAGCATTATCTTTTTCAGCTAACCTTGGGAAATCTTTAATAAAGTGATCTCGTGAACCACAATTGTAACAAGTTCTATTATTATTTTTCACCCAGCAATCTCCAAAATGCCGTCTTCCACATTGTTGACACTCGGGTTTAACATCTTTTACGTTACCCACACTCGATACCGATGTGGCTTGAGCTTTAGGGTTGGTGTATTGCTTTTCGCAATCTCTATTCTGATATCCCACTAAAGCTGTCGATCGGTTAAAATAGTCTCTAGATTTTTTCGACGAGGAATGATAAGATTTACTCTTCGATCTCTTCTTTGAGTCTATTGCCTCTGAATCAGCCTTTCTCTTTTCTTTACTGAGATCCTCGGCTTTACAAGCCCTCTCAACTGGCACCACAAATTCTTTCAATTCAAGTATCTAGACTAACAACTTTATATTTTTATTCAACCCGTTAACAAATAGTTTACACATGATCTCTTCAGTGGAAACATTTTCCTGAGCATACTTGCTAAAATATACAAATTCTCTTCAATATTCTGTCACAGTCATTCGACCCTGCTTCAACTCTAGAAACTCTTTATGTTTCTGATCGAGAAATCTGTGACTTATGTACTTTTTTCGAAACTTGGTCTGAAAGAATTCCCAGGTAACCCATTCTCTAATAACCATCATTGTCAAGGTTTTCCACCAATGATATGCATTATATCTAAGCAAAGATACTACGCATTTCATACATTTTTCTAGAGTACAGGATAATTCATCAAATACTCTGATCGTGTTCTCAAGCCAGAACTTAGCTCTCTCAACATCATCATCAACGGTATCCCGAAAAACTTCAGCCCCGTGTTTACGAATCTTATCAGCAGGTGGCTTACTCAATCGAATAGGATTTATCACTTGTGGCATTACTGGGACTTGTTGAGGAATAGGCGTGGGTAGAGGTTGTTGAGTAGCTGGATTCATTCGAGTGAACTTCGTGATCCATTAATTAATCATTTGGAAGAAGGCTTGCTTAGCCTCTCCCCCTAGGCTACCAGTTACAAGTCTAGAATTAGACTGCGCTGCCCCTTGAACAGGAGCAGGTGCATTACTTTCAACATCGTCAGCTACGGCTCGATCGGGATCAATTTGTTATATGAAAAACACATTTTAACTGTCAGGAATCATCACACTATCGCAATTTACGTATATCCCATGTATAGCTAGACTCTCACACGGTACATTAGTCCTAGAATAGACTAAACCATAGCTTTGATAAAAATTAAATGTAACACCCCTAACCCGTATCCGTCGCCAGAATAGAGTTATGAGGCATTATCGAATAACATACCTCATTCACATACATTTATACATTTATAATCAATATGCATTCAAAACAATCACAATGTCCCTTATAAGGTTTTACGAGACCTTAAAACATGACTAAAAGTGGTTTGGGACTAAACCGATAACATTTGCAAACTTTGAGAAACTTAGAAAATTCTCTTTGATTTCAGGGTCCCACGCTCGTGTGAACAGGCCGTGTGCTTAACACGACCACCAGACACACCCGTGTCACAACCCGTGTGAAAATAAGGGATACATACTGACTTGTACCACACGACCGAGGACACGCCCGTGTGCCATAGCCATGGGAAAACTAGGGAGGTTACTGACTTGGGTCACACGGCCGACCACACGCCCATGTGCCAGCCCGTGTGCCACACACGGTTAATAGACACGCCCGTGTGTCTAGGCCGTGTCAAAACTGTAGGGTATACTGCCTTAATTCGAAAGGGTACCCCAGGGGACACGTGGCCGTGTAACGTAGCCGTGTGTCGCACAGGGCTGAGACACACGCCCGTGTCTCTACCCGTGTGGACAAAAATAGGCCATTTGCAAAGCCAATTTTCCACCCTTTTCTCATGCTCACCTAGCCATAAAAAAATGGTATCATTTCATCACATATATGGGCAGCCAAAACATGCCAATTCACACACATATCATGCCATCTATTCTCAACCATTTCAGTTACTCAATTCCATAATTAAAACATACTATTTAGCTATAACTAAAACTAATCAAACATATCCAAAACATGCCAATATCTAAGGCATTATACACATCACATAAATCACCTTTCAAACACATCACTTAGGCCAACTTAATTGTCCAAATACATACCAACATTTTTAAACAAAAGTAAGCCAAATCTCATGGCTTAAATCATAATTCAAAGCATATCACAATGACACTAGCCTATACATGCCATATACCATATATACAAAGTTTTAAAAGTACCAACGAGATGATCGATAGTGTGATGATGTTTCCCAATGATCCTCGAGTTTGAGTTAGCTTTGATACTCTATAAAACAAAGACAAATAACACACACAGTAAGTTCATAGCTTTCGTACCAAATATATATGCTCAACAGTTTATAATACACAAATCGTCAATTAATAAACACTTAGTAATTCCCATATCATCATTCAATTCTAATCCATGACCATTTATCATATATATACAAATCCATCAAGCTTCATATACATAATCTACCACATAGGTATCCATTTGGCTTTTTTTTTTGGATTTTAAAAATATTTTGGATCACGATGCTTTGGAAAAAGTGAAATCTTGCTGAACGGCAAACCGAGTCTCTAACATCGAACCAAGTAAGTACTTTTATTTAAGTTTGTTTAAATTTTTATACAGTAGATAGTTAGAGGGCTACATTAGATGATGGTTAGAATGGAACTAAAGCTCGTAAGATCTGGAAATTGTAGAGGATTTTCGAAAACGATATTCTCTTTAAATATTTTCATAAAACATCGGTGTAATTATTAAACTAAATAAAACTTCATAAAATTTTAATCTAGATAATACGCGAATTGACGATAAGTGCTAGAAGAGGTGCAAGAGGCCGTGGCCGAGGTCACGAAAGTATTAGGGCTGAATCTTCGGCATCGGGCCATATGACCGATGTTGGAGTAAAAGAGGCTCCGGCCTCACCTGTGGTTGGGAGTGGACCATATGATCGGGCTGCGGGAGAAGATGCATTGTCGCAGGCAATGCTGAGGATTTTGGAAAGGGTCGTTGTGCCTAATAATGGCACTGGAAATCGGGGGTCCATTCCGGAACGACTTCTATCAAACGGGGCTGAGATCTTTAAGGGCGTAGCTGGTGTGGCTCCTAACGTGGCTGAATATTGGTTGGAGGCCACTGAAAGGATAATGGAGGACCTAGACTGCTCTCCGGAACAAAAGTTGAAAGGAGCAGTGTTACTATTTAGGGAAGAAGCCTACCAGTGGTGGTTGACAGTGAAAGAGGGCACCCAACCGGAGCGGGTCACTTGGGAGTTTTTCAAAGCTGCATTCCAAGGGAAGTATGTGGGTGCAAGCTATATGGATGCTAGAAGGAAGGAGTTCCTGAACTTGACCCAAGGAAACAAATCGGTGGTGGAGTATGAAGCGGAGTTTCTACGCCTTAGTAGGTATGCAAGAGTAATAGTGGCAACAGAGTATGAGCGTTGCGTTAGTTTGAGGACAGACTAAGAGATAGCGTTAGGGTATTGATAACTCCACAAAGGGAGCAAGTTTTCTCAGAGTTGGTGGAGAAGGCAAAGATAGCAGAGGAGGTTAAGCGCACTGAGCACTTAAATCGGGAAAAAGAAAGGGGTAGGAATAAAAGGGAGGCTGAGACTCTGGGTGTTGGATAGATGCATAGGGCTAGGGCCAGAGTTAATGGGCCAGTTAGAGCAGGGCCCCCTGTTGCTAATCTAGGGGTGCCACCTTGTGCTGATTTTGGGAAAGGTCATGTAGGCGAGTGTTGGAAGAGGACGGGAGCTTGTTTAGCTTGTGGGTCTATGGAGCATAGGATCAGGGATTGCCCTAGAATGCTAGGTCGGGTTCTAGTCGTGGACCGAGGTGGTGTACAGCCACCGAGGGGTGGTTAGCAACCGCCGAGAGGTCGTGATCAGGCCAAGGGTGGAAACAGTTTGGGTCGTGGAGCACCGGACAGGGGTACTAGTCATGCTGAGGTGAGGCAGCCAGTTTTGGTTTATGCTGCTCATCACCGAGAAGAGGAAGATGCTCCAGAAGCGAATACCGGTACGTACTTACCGATAGTGTGCTATTTATTTAGTTTGGAATTAGAGTGCGCAGTAGGAGCGCGGTGTGGTAGTTTATGTTATGTAGCTGTACTGATAGTTGCAAATTTCGAGGACGAAATTTCTTTTGGGGGGTAGAGTTGTAACGCCCCAAAAATCTTGAAACCCAAAAATCTCGAAATCCCAAACTTTCTTTGTTTTCGGTTTTGATAAAAAATGTGTTTTATATTTTCGGCCCAATGATAATTATAGTAGGTCTTAATTCAAACTTAGGGGTAAATGAAATTATAGTTTAATTATTGAAAGAATCGGGGTTGGCAAGTAGTTGGGCTTTTAAATAAAGTTAGGGGAAAATAGCATCAAAAAGCCCTGTGGAAGAGTGGCTAAGTGACGCCACTTAGAGTGTAAGGAGGTGGTGTTAATAGCTAGCAAGGAGGTCCAAGATTCGAATCCTAGCTTGGTGTTTTTTAGAATTTTAATTTTAGCCTTCTAGAAGGTTGGAAGTGGCATGAAGATGGACTCCAAGGGGAGTGTTCAGAAGAGAAAATTAAGGAAAAGATCAAAGGGTTATCAGGGAGAAAAACGAGGAGATGAGAAGGGAGAAGTGATGGAGCCGAATTGGGAATTGGGCATGGGATATTCGGCTAAAAGGGCAATAAATAGGGGCCGAATACAAGGTTGCCAGGCTACTACCGAAATTCTTCTTCACTTTGTTGCTAGAAACCCCTTTCTCCAAAATCTGAAAACCCTTATTCTCCTTTTTATTTTCCTTATGCCGATTTCTTTGTTTCACTTTAGATTTAGTCGATTCTTCTTCCTCTCTCCCTTGGTATCAAATAATTAATTGTTGCCTTTCAATTCACTAGAGTCGAATACCCTTTTGGCCGAATACTCTTGGTGCCGCTACTACCTTTACCACCCAATCGATTCTAGTGTAAGTGTTCGCTCTTCCAATCGGTTGGTTTTGCTAAGTATTGATTATTGTTCCTCACTCTTTGTAATCAACTTTGGTCGGGAATTAGTATCAGATCTCGGATCTTAGCTCTTTGCTGAATTACTCTTTAGGTGTTTGCGATTTTGGTAAGTATTCCTCTCCCATTGGCTAAGGTGGCCAAATGTTCATATTTAAGGTAAGCTGACTTGTGTTGGATATGAGTCATCTATTATTCTAGTTTTAATAGTTAAGATTGGTGCAGATCTAGGAGTTGATCATGGTTAGTGATTTAAGAAAGGGTTCATCGCGCAAGGTAAGGTTAAGGTGAGGTTTCAGTTTTAGTAAAGATATGTATTAAGCTTGCAATTAATGGAAGGGTGATATCATTTGTAGGTTGGTGAATAAAGAAATCGTAGCACGCTTGCTTACCAGGTGTGTACATACACGGCAGACAAAAGTAGATCGGCAAAAGCCGAAATGTCGAAAAGTCGAAATGCCGAAAAGCCGAAAGTTTGGCTACGGTAGTCTTGAGAGTGCGCAAATACTCGTAAGGAGGAAACCGATAGGTTGCCTAAGACCCACGGGCGATTCCGTGGACTTGGGTTGTGATTTGGCCATATGGACCGGAATGGGCTAAATGGGCCCGATGGGCTATTGGACCCATAATAGGAAAAAACTGAATATTGATGCTATGTGATAGGAATTTGTATGTGAACATGAATATGAATGTGACTGGGCTTAACGGGCCATATACAAGTGATTTGGGCCTAATGGGCCATATGAATATTATTAGACTTAATGGGGCAGATCCAGGTATGTGAATTTGATTAGGCTCTGTAAGGGGTTTTGGGCCTAATATATGATGACTATATAAAACTTAATTAAATTATTTGTGACCATGGACAAGTCATAGGGTTAAGGTGTGGCAACGGGTATATGCATGACTAGGATTGGATCTAAGGAGAGCTTGGTACTTAAACGGTCTTAATGACCCACCTCCTCTTCTCTGGAATCCTACCTGGTGCATAATATTCATTCATCTTAGCTCACGGGACTTGTTAATGGCCAAGGTAAGTGAAAACCATAATTAAGGGAAAATTACCGAAATACCTCGAAGGGCAAAAATGACCAAAATACCCCTAGGTGTTAAATGCAAGTGACATGCATATATATGATATTCTGCTTAGGTTGCATATGGGTTAGGAATTATGGAACGGAGGAAGTATATGAGGATCGCATGGTTGCTTGACAATCTTGGATCCAACGGAGGCTTTTAAAGCCCAATATGTAAATGAAGGAAGTTCCGCAACCGGGCTACCCTTGGTGTGTCGGTTGGATGGGTCGATATTTATATCCCCACATGGTGTGACGGGGGACGGAGCTAGTGTGTAGCGGATGGATAATTTGGATGGGATTGCATTGCATGTTTGATGTATGATGGTTTTGGAATACTTTTTTTTTTGTGTTGAGGGCTGTACACACTGAGTTTGCGAAAACTCACCCCCTCTTTTATTTTATTTTTAGGTGAAGCTTAGTAGAATGTTCGATGTTTGGAGGGACTCTAGGTGGCCAACAAGCAAGATAATTTGGACTTGGTTTTTTTTAAGCATATAAGTTTTTATTTTATTAAGTATGTTTCAGACCAGATTGTAACAATGTTTCATTATGTTATTATTACTTGAATTATTATTATTTTCGTTGTAAACACGAAAAGTTGAACATGAGTTTCCTAAATTATAGTATGTTTTCTATGTATCCGTAACTAAATTTTAAAATGACGTGTTTTCATAAAATCATATGTTTTAAACAAGTGATTGAAAGAAGTTTTTTTTAAGTTAATTAAGGTTTCTTTTATTTTAAGAAGGGTTTTCAATGAAAACACGGTTTTCGCTAAAACACTTCAATGTAACATGCCAGATTCGGCCATAACGTCTGGGCCGGGTTTGGGGTGTTACACACTTAGTGCATAAATGATTAGCCGAAGCTATGACGGTATTGCACACTTAGTGCCATCACATTAAACCGAAGCTATCTCGGTATCGTACACTTAGTGCCACATATAACCAAAGCTATACCAATTCGCACACTAAGTGTTATGTATAGTCGAATCTATCTCAAAATGCACACTAAGTACCAAACGTAGTCAGTTTTTCATCATACTCCATAGTCTCATATATATACAATTTATGTGATATTAAATCATTCAAAACATAACTGTAACAATGTTTATCATGTACGAACTTACCTCGCACTTAAAAACGACAAAACTAGTTGATTAGTCGAGTACTTTGTCTTTGCCTCGATCTAAGTCCGGGTTCATGTTTTCGTGATCTATATACAATCAAATTTAACTCTTTTATTCATCAACACATTCAATTTATTCCACAAACACATGTTTGGACATTTTTACACTTTGGCCCTAAACTTTCACATTCCTTACAATTTAGTCCTCTATTCATAAAAACATAAATTACACAATTTCTTTCTAATTTTATGCTAGCCGAATTTCTATAGGCTCCATAACAGCCCATATTTTTCATTTATTTCAAATTTAACCCCTCAATTTACACTTTTCACAATTTAATCATATTTAGGCATTTTCACTCAAAATCACTTAACAAAACTTGATAATCTATCATTTATCTTCCAT
Source organism: Gossypium longicalyx (assembly GCA_025698465.1). Lineage (NCBI taxonomy): Eukaryota > Viridiplantae > Streptophyta > Magnoliopsida > Malvales > Malvaceae > Gossypium > Gossypium longicalyx. Next base: position 43,811,000 of record CM047007.1, on the reverse strand, counting down.
TTTTCATCATCATCTAACACAAAGCCCATGGATTTATCAATGGTATTTTTTTCAAAATCACTAACAAACTCAAAAATTAAGACACAGGCTAGCTAGTACTCGAAGCAACGATCACAAAAACATAGAAATCATCAAAAACCGAGCAAAGAACATACCTCAATCTAGCTATCAAAGTGCCGAATGCATGAAAGCTTCCTATCCCTTGTTTTCTTTCTATTTTCGGCTGAGAAGATGAATGAATAAATCATCTTTTATTTTGGTTTTGTTTAATTAAACTTAATTTTACAATTAGAATAATAACCTTTATTAATACATTAATAAAACACATAATGGTTGGTAATTTATGAAAAATTCCACTAAAAATGGTCTAATTACATCATAAGGACCTTTCATTTAATAAGCCATGGCAATTAGACACATTTATCAAATAGAATGCAACTTTTGCATTTTACGAGATTTAGTCTTTTTCTCGAATTAAGCATCCTAATGATAAAATTATTTCACGAAACTTCCATACATATATAATCACATGCTGTAAACACCAAAAATAATATTAAAATAATTTTACAACCTCAGATTTGTGGTTCTGAAACCACTGTTCTAATTTAGCTAATATCGGGCTGTTACACACTGCTTCCCAAATACGTAGAAAAACTCAATTTTTAGGCTTTCCAAGCATTCTAAAGTCTATAAACACCAATTAGAAGAAACCCTAAAAGGGGAACTTAGAGAAGATCAAAGAAAAGACTCGAAGAACGTCATTGGAATCAACTTGGAAGCGGATCTCCTTCAAGATTAAAGATCTCTATTTATTTTCCTTCGAAGTTTTATTTAGTTTCTTTATGTCTTGTTGTTATCCTAACTTTGAGATGTTTCTATTTAGGATTATGAACTAAATTCCCTAGTGGGGAAGATGAAACATATCATGAATCTTATTATTTGATTTTTGATTTACGCAATAAATACTTGATTCTTATTCTCAAATATGTATGCTTATTTCTTGTTTTAATATTTCTGAGATATTAATTCAAGTTTAATGTGCTTATTTCAATTGAGCAAGTCTCTGTTTAAGAGTAGATCTAGCATAATTGAGTGGAGTTGCATGCAATCCTAGAAATAGGAAGACATAAATCTACTAGATTAGATTAAAATCTAATAGGGGAATCCATAGATCGAGTTAATCCGACAATAGGGGTTCTAATTAGAAAGAGATTTCAATTAATCAACCTAGAGTCAGTTGTTCTTACTCTCGAAAGAGATATTAACATAATTTAGGGATTTCTACGGATCAAGACACAAGTGAATAAATCGTTTAATTCAGATTCAAAATAATAGGTGAAGTTTGGGTGGATTCTTTCCTAGGTATTGTCTTTCTCCTTGGTTGTTTTCAATTATTTTCCTATTTCATTCTCTGTTGCATTCGTAGTTAAATTAGATTAGTAAATTCAGATTAAAAACAATCACTTCAATTTATTGGCTAAATAATAGAAAAACGGTAATTACTAGTACTTTTAGTCCTCGTGGATACGATATTCCTTACTCACCATAGCTATACTATTGTTCGATAGGTGTGCTTGCCTTTGATGTAATTATAGTTAGTTTAGTGATCATCAAGTTTTTGGTGTCGTTGCTGGGGACTAAAATATTAGGAACACTTGATTTTTATTAATTTAGCCATTTATTTTTATTGCATTTTATTTTTGTTTTCTAATTTTTTTATTTGCTTCGGGCAGGTTCCTTTAGTTTATGACTAGAATAAACCCGTCAGGATCATTACTGTTTGACAGTGAAATTAACAGCACAGCATGCAGAAATTGTAGAGAAGCAAGGCAGAGTCGACAAAGTATAATAGATGAGTAAGAGGACATTATTATTATTGAGGAGATGGGTGATAATCAAAATAATTAGCTTCCTCCCGTGGTTGCTGCAAATCCTACAAATCCAAATCCTGCTCCTCGTACTATGTACGATTATGCCAAGCCCTGTCTAACTGAGGCCAAATCGAGTATTGTGAGACCCACCATTGTTGCGAATAATTTTGAACTGAAACTGACCACTATTCAGATAGTACAACAATTTGTTTAGTTCGATGGTTTGCAAAAAGAAGATCCAAATAGTCATTTGGCTAATTTTCTAGAAGTCTGTGATACTTTCAAGATAAATGATGTTTCTGACGATGCCATTTTCATATGGTTATTCCCTTTCTCATTGAAGAACAAAGCTAAACAGTGGTTGAATTCTTTTCCACAAGGTTCTATCACTACATGGGATCAAATGACCGAGAAATTCCTACTAAAGTACTTCCTACCAGCTAAGACAGCTAAGTTGAGGAATGATATCTCTTCTTTTATTCAGATTGACTTAGAAACCCTATATGATGCATGGGAGAGGTAGAAGGACTTATTGAGACGGTGCCCTCACCATAGGTTAACTCTATGGCTAGAGGTTCAAACCTTCTACAATAGTTTGAATCCCTTAACTAGGTAATTGATCAATGCAGCAGTCGATGGAACTCTGAACAATAAAACACCTGAAGCAGCTTATGAATTTATAGAGGAGCTGGCATTGAATAATTATCAGTGGCAAGTCATGAGGACAAAGCTAATGAAAGCAGCCGATGTTTTTAACTTAGATGTTGTCACCATGTTATCGAATCAGGTAGAACTTTTAAATAAGAAAATTGATGGTTTATATGTTTCTACACAAGTACATCTTGTGATGCAATGTGATATGAATAGAGGAGGAATGAATAATCCAGAATGTCTACCCTACGGTTCTAGCACAGAACCAAGGCAAGAAAGTGTGGTAAGTAACGGTATGGTTGAGGTAAGCCAAAATGAGCAAAAACTGGTTGGTAAAGAATATAAACCTCGAGTGCCATATCTCAACGCGACAAAGAGAGACCAAACGAACGAAAAATTTGGTAAATTTCTTAAACTTCTAAAAGAATTGCATATTAACTTACCATTTATTGAAGCTCTTTCACAAATGCCCAATTCCGTTAAATTTTTAAAGAAGCTTTTGGCGAACAAGAGAAAGTTAGATGATTCGTCACATGTAGAGCTAAATGTAGTTTGCTCAGCCATTTTGCAAAATAAACTACCCAACAAATTGAAAGATCTAAAGATTTTTACTATTCCTTGTTTAATTGGTAGTTTTAATATTAATAATGCTTTGCCTGATTTAGGGGCTAGTATTAATGTCATGCACTATAAAATGTTTAAGCAATTAGGTTTTGGGAAACCTGAACAAACTTGGATGAGTATTCAATTAGCAGATAGAACCATTAGATTTCCTAGGGTTATTATTGAAGATGTTCTTGTAAAATTTGATAAATTCATATTCCTAGTTGATTTTGTTATTTTAGACATGGATGAGGATAGTGATGTAACTTTGATCTAGGTCGACCCTTTTTAGCAACTACTAGAACTATAATTGATGTTGGTACGAGTAAGTTAATACTTCGTGTAGGTGACGAAATGATTACTCTCCAAGCTCATGATTCTGTTAAGACATCTAATGATCAAGATGATTTTACAAGTTTTGTTAATATGAGTAACCATGTAGCTCAACCTTCTTTGCAGGAAAACCCTCAGAAAAATGCAACGGAGCCATGTTCCAGTCCATACAATAGAAATAGAATAGTTTACGATGAACAAATGTTACAAATTGATGAACTAGATGAATGACAGACACCTGCCAAGGAGAAACTAAAAAAACATGATGAAGAGAAAAAACGATGCCTTGACAAGCATGTGGATAGAACGAACCAATTTAAGGTTAAGGACAGGGTACTACTAGATAAAATAGATCCTCGAATTACCACTTTGGAGCTTGATGCAAATGGATCAAATCCCTTTACGATACTGAATGTCTTCCCACACGGTATAGTTGGGTAACTCATTCCGAATTTGGCACATTTAAGGTAAATTGTACTAAACTTAAACCTTATTTTGATAATAGAATTAATAGCAAGAAAGAGAGTTTCGACTTTGAGAACCACGTGACCATGAGGATACGAGCTAAGTCAAGCTTAGACTTTAAATAAGCGCTTATCGGGAGGCAACCCGAGTATTAACGCTGCTAATTTTCTTAATTTTTTCATGATATTTTTAAAATTAATTAATTTTCAAAATTTAAAAAAAAAAATTTAGACCCACACAACATGGACACACGGGCATGTCCTAGGCCCTGTGCACTATAAGAGGTTCGATAGTGAGTTACACGGCCTGGCGACATGACAGCGTGACCTATATGGCCTAGACACACGGGCGTGTCCTTAGTCATGTAGATCTTGGGACTTAATTTTTCAAAAAATTGATTGTTACACGGCCTGAAATAGTCCACACAGCTGTGTGACACGATTGTGTGGATAAGATGGCCTGGACACACAGGCGTGTCCTAGGCTATGTGAAACCTGGAGCTAATTTTTTCATTTCTTAAATCAAGTTAGAGAGTTACACGGGCCAAACACACGGTCATGTGCAAGACACGGCCTAACCACATAGGCGTATGGGCTTTCACACGGGCGTGGGGAAAGCAAAGGAGGTTGCACATGGCCGTGCGACATGATTGTGTGTGCCATTTAACCTAGACAGACGGGCATGTCTGAGGCCGTGTAAACACTAGGCCTATATTTTAAAATGCACATGGGATAAAAATGAACCACACGGGTTTGTGGCACAGCCGTGTGGCCCAATACGGGCCTTACACAACTGTGTCCCCCTTTTTAACCCCAAAGCCTAATTTTTTACCTTCATCTTCCCTAATTACCTACAAACCCTAGCCACCGCTCCATACAATCACCCCCTTTCCGACCACCGTTCACCATCACACCGCCCTTCCCTCTCCTCTCCATCGTCGCACCTTCTCCTATCGCACCTGAACCACCTAATCTCAGCTTTTTCCCCTGCACCAACACATAACCACCCTGACCTTTCCTTCTCCATCTCCCTTCCACCCCTTTCGAATCTCAATCGCCCCCTCGCCCCTTCCCTTTTTCCCTGTCCCCACCACTGACACATAACTCGGCCTTTTTCCTTCCTCCAATAGCTCTTTTCCCTTTATTTCCTTTTCCTTTCCTCCCCTTCAAACCGTAAACCAGCTCCGCGCTACAACCTCCACCCTTCCCCAGCCTCGTTGAGCACTACCACTGTAACAGCCCGATTTTAGCTAAATCAGAATAACGATTTCGGGACCACAAATTTGAGGTCATAAAATTATTTAAATATTATTTTTAGTGTTTATATCATGTGAATATTTATGTGTGAAAATTTCGTGAGCTAATTTTATTGTTTAATAGCTCAATTTGAGAAAAAGGACTAAATCGCGTAAAATGCAAAAGTTGCCTTCTATAAGTTAAAAGTGTCAAATTGCTATGGCTTATTAAATTTGAAGTACTTATGTTGTAATTAGACCATTTATAATGTTAATGGACATAAATGGCCTAATGTTTAGTAATTAAATGGTTTTATAACAAAAGGTAAAATGGCAAAAAGATTAATAATGGTTAATAAACAAAAATAAAATGAATTTAGTCCATAATTCTTTCTTCTAGCTGATTATTGAAGAAGAAAATAAGCCATTGATGAACACTTAGGGTTCGACACTTAGTAGGCTTGATTAAGGTACGATTTTAGCTCAGTTTTTGATGATTTTTACATTTTTTAATCATTATTTTGTATTCTAACTAGCCCATGTCTCAAGTTTTGAAAGTTTTGATAATTTTGAAAGTTTTCATTGATGAATTCATGTGTTTTAGGATGTTTTATGATGAATTATGAAAGCTTGGTGCTTGATATACATGTTTTGTAAAGTGATTTTGAGTAAAAATGCATATTAGGGATTAAATCAAGAAAAGTATAAATTAAGGGGTTAAATTGTGAAATAAATGAAATTTTTGGGCTTTTAGGGATCCCTAAGAAATTTGGCTAGGCTTGGATGTAATTAAATTTTGTGTAATTTGTGTTTTTGTGAAATAGGGACTAAATTGAATAAATATAGAACTTTAGGGGATAAAGTGCAAAAATGCCCAAATTTGTGTTTGTGGATGAAATTGAATGAATTTTTGATTAAATGGGTTAACTTTGTATACATATAGATCAAGAAAGTAAGAACTCCGATTTGGATCGAGGAAAATCGAAGGTTATAGAGTAATCGAGTTGATTCATCCATTCCGAGTACGAGGTAAGTTTGTACATGATAAGTGAAGTTATAATTATGTTTTTAGTGCTTTAATAATGTATAAATTGTATATTTGTAACTACGACTATGTACGACGACAAGTCTACGATGTTTTGCACTTAGTGTGTATTTCATGATAGCTTCGGCTATATACAACACTTAGGGTGCGAACTGAAATAGCTTCAGTTTTATGTGTCACTAAGTGTGCGATACCGAGATAGCTTCGGTTCAATATGATGGCACTAAGTGTACGATATCCTTATAGCTTCAGTTAAACATTTATGCACTAAGTGTGCGAGTTCTTAAAGCATTGAAAGATTTTCGAACGATTTAACGTATTGAACAAAGAGGTGAGGATGAAATAAATAAATTCAGGAAAGTATAGGTATCTACGATACCTATGTGGTAGTTGATACTATGTGTATGAAGCTTGATGAAATGGTATATACATGATAAATGGTTATGGATTAGAATTGAATGATGAGATGAGAACTACTAAGTGTCTATAGGTTGATGATTTAGATATTATGAACTGTTGAGTATTTTCGGTACGAACTTACTAAGCTATGAAGCTTACTGTATGTTATTTGTCTTTGTTTTATAGAGTATTGAAGCTAGCTCGGACATTAGAGATCATCGGGAACTATAATCACACTATTGAATCAATTCGTTGGTATTTTCTGAAGCTTTGTATATATGGTATATGACATGTATAGGCTAGTGAATTGATGTTATATTTTCAGATTGATATAGCCATGAGATTTGGCTTGCTTTTTTTGAAATGTTGGTATGTATTTGGCCATTTAATTTGGCTTAAATTATGTGTTTGGTAAGTGTTATATGTGATGTATATAATACTTTATAAATTGGTTTGGTTTGATATGATGATATGATGAGTTTGGTGTTATGAAATTGGTGTTGATGAAATGTATTTAGAAGTCATACAAGTTTAATGATTTTTGGTATATTTTGGTTATGGAATTGATTAGTTAAAATGGTTGATTATATATGTTATGTGTATCTTTTGATGGGTTGTGATTGCTTATAAATGACTTGAAATGGTACCAAATAAGTTAATTTGTATGCGTGATTGAAGGGTGGCAAATTGGCTTTCCAAATGGCCTATTTTTGTCCACACGGGCGTGTGTCTCGACCGTGTGCGACACACGGCTATGTTAGACGGCCATGTGTCCCATAGGGTAGCCCTACAAATTTAAGTCAGTCTCGAGCACGGGCTAGATACACGGGCGTGTGGTTGGCCGTGTGAACCAAGTCAATAACCCCTCCAGTTTTCCCACGGCCAGGACATACGAGCGTGTCTCCTGCCGTGTGGTGGAAGTCAGTATGTATGCTTGTATTCACACGGTCTATGACATGGGCGTGTCTGGTAACCTTGTGAGGCACACAGCCTATTCACACGGGCGTGTGACCTTGTAATTAAAAAAAATTTTCTAAGTTCCTAAAGTTTGTAAATGTTATCGGTTTAGTCCTGAACCACTTCTAAGCATGTTTTTAGGTCTCGTAGACCTACGTAAAGGACATTGTGAATGATTTATATGGACTTTGATTATGATTGCTCAAATTTATGAGAATGAAGTGTATTGATTGGTAATGCCTCGTAATCCTATTCTGGCTACGGATACGGGTTAGGGGTTTTACATTTAATTGGTATCAGAGCTACGGTTTAGTCGATTCTAGGACTAACGTAGCGAGTGAGAATCTAGGTACGTATGCCATATATATAAACTATGACAGTGTGATGATTCCTGATAGTTAAAATGTGTTTTTATATAGCAAATGGATCCCGAACGAGCCATAGCTGACGATGTGGAAAGTAATGCGCCCGCGCCCGCTCCCGCTCAAGGGGTAGCACCGGTCAATTCTAGGCCTATTTCTAGTAGTCAGGGAGGAGAGGCTAAGCAAGCCTTCTTCCAAATGATGAGTGAATGGTTCACAAAATTCGTACGAATGAATCCGGCTGCTCAACAACCTCCACCACCTCCTGTTCCTCAACAAGTCCCAGTTGTGCCACCAGAAATAGATCCGATTCGATTGAGTAAGCCACCTGTTGATAAGATTTGTAAACACGGGGCTGAATAGTTTCGGGCTATAGCTGATGATGGTGCTGAGAGAGCTGAGTTCTGGCTTAGGAACACTATCTGATTATTTGATGAATTGTCCTATACTCTGGAAGACATTAACATCAGTAGTTCCTAGAGAACGGGTTACCTGGGAATTCTTTCAAACTGAGTTCCGAAAAAAGTACATAAGCCAGAGATTCCTTGATTAGAACATAAAGAGTTTTTAGAATTGAAGTAAGGTCGGATGACTGTCACTGAGTACGAAAGAGAATTAGTACGATTAAGCAAATATGCCCGATAATATGTGTCTACTAAGGAGATCATGTGTAAACGATTTGTTGATGGATTGAACGAAGATATAAAGTTGTTAGTTGGGATACTTGAATTGAAAGAATTTGTAGTATTGGTTGAGAAGGCTTGTAAAGCTGAAGATCTCAACAAAGAAAAGAGAAAAGTTGATTTAGAGGCAAGAGATTCGAGGAAGAGGTCGATGAATAAATCTTATCATCCTTCGTCGACAAAACCTAAAGACTATTTTAACCGATCGACAGCTTCTAGATGATATCAGAATAGAGATCACTAAAAGCAATATACCAACTCTAAAGCTCAAGCCACATCGGTATCGAGTGTTGGTAATGTAAAAGATGTTAAACCTGAGTGTCAACAATGTGGAAGACTGCATTTTGGAGATTACTGGGTGAAAAATAATAACAGAGCTTGTTACAGTTGTGGTTCACGAGATCACTTTATTAAAGATTGCCCAGAGTTAGCTGAAAAAGATAATACTCAGAACACAAGGCCGAGTAACACTACAGTTAGAGGTAGGCCACCCAGAAACACGGGAAATGTGAGTGGTAGTAGAGGTGTGACACGAGACACTACTACAAGATCTAATGCTAGAGTACCTGCACAAGCCTACGCTATTTGCGCTTGCAAAGAAGCGTCATCTCTAGATGTTATCACCGGTACTTTTACTCTCTATGATACTAAAATTATAGCATTAATAGATCTAAGATCAACTCATTCGTATGTATGTGTGAATTTGGTATCCAGTAAGACTTTGCCTGTAGAGTCTACTAAATTTGTAATTAGAGTATCGAACCCCTTAGGCAAGTATGTTTTGGTTGATAAAGTGTGCAAGAACTGTCCATTTATGATTGGGGATAATTGCTTTCCGGCCAATTTGATGTTATTACCATTTGATAAGTTTGATATAATTCTGGGTATGGATTAGCTAACGTTGCATGATGCTGTTGTGAATTGCAAAAGAAAGACAATAGATTTGAGATGTCAGAATAATGAGATTATTAGAATTGAGTCAGATGATCTGAATGGTTTGCCAGCAGTGATTTCTTCGATGTTAGCTCAGAAATATGTGAGATGTCAGAATAATGAGATTGTTAGAATTGAGCTTATTTTGCTTATGTTCTTGATACAAAAGTGACTGAAAAGAAGATTGAGACAATGCCAATTGTGTGTGAATATTTAGATGTGTTTTTTGAAGAGTTACCGGGTTTACCATCGATCCAAAAGGTTGAGTTGGGCATTGAGTTAATGCAGGGTACAAGGCCAATATCAATAGCTCCATACAGAATGGCTCCGACAGAGTTAAAAGAATTAAAAGCTCAGTTGCAAGAATTAACTGATAGAGGATTTGCACGACCAAGTTTTTCACCATAGGGTGCTCCTGTGTTGTTTGTGAAAAAGAAAGATGGCACGATGAGAACGTGTATAGACTATGGACAGCTTAATAAAGTGACAATCAAGAAAAAATATCCTCTGCCCAGAATAGACGATTTGTTTGATCAATTAAAAGGGGCTATAGTGTTTTCAAAGATAGATTTGAGATCCAGTTATTATAATTTGCGAGTTAAAGACTCTGATGTGCCAAAGACTGCTTTTAGAACGAGGTACGAACATTATGAATTTTTAGTTATGCCTTTTGATTAACTAATGCACCTGCTATTTTTATGGATCTAATGAATCAAATTTTTAGACCGCATCTAGATCAATTTGGTGTTGTGTTCATAAATGATATTTTGATCTACTCGAGAAATGAAATTGAGCATGCTGAGCATTTGAGAATTATACTACAAACTTTGAGAGATAAGCAGTTATATGCAAAGTTCAGTAAATGTGAATTCTGGTTGAGTAAAGTTGGTTTTCTGGGGCATATTGTGTCAACATTGGGTATTTGAGTTGATCCGAGTAAGATTTCTACAATAATGGAGTAGAAGCCTTCGAGAAATGTATCTGAAGTCTGTAATTTTCTGGGACTAGCTGGGAACTATAGGCGATTTGTGAAAGACTTTTCGAGGTTTGCAACTCCATTGACGAGATTGGTTCAGAAAGATGTAAAGTTTGAATGGTCCAAGAATTGTCAGAAAATTTATTTTAAAATTATTGCATGGTCTGCATCATGATAGGAAAGTCGTATGAAAATTTCGATAAGAAAATTTTACCGATTTCATGTTTAATAATGGAAAGGACCAAATTGCTTAAAATGCAAAAGTTGAGTTCTAGTAGCTATAAGTATCAAATAGCTATGGAATTCAAAACTTGAGGCCCTTATATGGCAATTAGACCATTAAGAAAAGTTAGTAGATATTTTTGATGATTCATTCATGGAAAATTAGAAAAAAAAAAGAACTAAATTGGAAATTGAAATAAATAAAAGATGATAAATAAAATAAATATCAAATATCATCATTTTATATCATCTTCTTCCCCAAATTTTATGGAAGCCCTAGGAAAGAGAAAGAAAATCAAGCAAGCTTAATTAGCTAAGTAATCATGTCTTGTTTTTAGTAATTTTCATATTTTTGAGATCAAAATAACCTAATCTAGCTATTTTGGGGATCAATTTGTAAAGTTATCAAAGTATTAAAATTTTTCCATGGATGAATATAATGAAATTTTGAAATTTATGGTAGAAAATGAAAGGTTGTTGATTGATAAACAACTTTTGTAAAGTGAATTTTCATGAAATTGTGATTTAGGGACTAAATTGTAAAGATGCAAAATTCATGAAATTTTTTTGATTTTTATGAAATATATGTGTTGTAAATGTTATATATAAAGATTAGTTATGCTTGGAATAAGAATTAAATTGCACGAATTTCATTTTCCGAGCCTATGGACGAAATCGTCATTTATAAAAAGTATAAGGACAAAATGGTAATTTTTCCTAGGGTGTGAATTGAATTAAATTGAGTATGAAATGGATTAAATTGATGTTAAATTCATTTATATAGATTCGGATAGACCTAGTATGAAGTTGGATCAAGAAAAACAAAAAGTATCGGATTAGTAGATCCTTGTATACGAACGCTTATTGAGGTAAGTTCGTGTAACTAGATCATGTATATAAATATGTTTGGAATTGAATGTTGAATATGTATGAGTTGTATAAATGTTTAATGTATAAAATTAATTACATGCTTGATATTATCAAATTCTGTTTAAATAGATGGAATTCGATGGATACAAGATTCCCCGATTAGTTGTGGTCTTGCATATGTTACAGACACACCATAACTTGAAAGAGCATCCTGTTATAAGCCCGATTGAGCTTCCCGTTATATGGTTCTTACGAGCATCCTGATCGATAGTGATTCTGCATATGTTGCAGACTACCGCAACTCTTTGTGAGCGTCCTGTTATATGATTAATTGTGATCCTGTATATATTGCGAACACTACGCAACTCTTTATGAGTATTCTGATATAGGCTCTTTTTGAGCTTCCTGATATGGCTCACTTGAACATCCTGTTATATGGCTATCCAGAGCTCCCTGATAATAGCCCTTCAGAGTTACCTATTAAGCTCAATGAGCTTCCTGTTCTTAACTCTTATGAGTTTCCTGTTATAGCTCGGATAAGATTCTTGTTACATGGCTCACATGAGCATCCTGTTATATGGCTCGAGAGAGTGCTTCCTGATTATATGCCCTAATTGTGTACCCCTGAATATGAGTTGACGATTTACAGTGTTGTACACTTCACGTGTACTACATGTGTATCTATCAATATTTCAAATAAATTCAACAAGCAAAGTTCTGTCATGGCTAATCTAAACTTGAGATGATTTATCATAGGAATGTATATGTTATACGAAAATATGTTAAGAAACTATATGTGTATGAAAGTTATTACATGATGAGCTCATCTTTGTTACTTGAAATGTATTTAGAAATTCATGACTAACTTGCTTGATTGAGTGTATGTGATTAGGCAATTGGTTAATTTGTTGGGATGCATGTTATGTACATGATTACTTAAATTGAATATGTAACAGATTGATTTTAGGGCTAGTTAGAACAGTGGTTACGGAGCCACTATTTCGAAGCCGTAGAAATTATTTTAATATTATTTTGTGTGTGACGACATGATTATAAAGGTGCATGAAAAATTTGGTGAATTAATTTTAGCGTTTGAGATCTTAATCGCGAAAAAAAGACTAAATTGCATAAGGTGCAAAAGTCCTATTTCGATAGCTAAGGGTGTTAAATGGCTAGAAAACCAAAATTGGGGGGTCTTTAAAGAGCAAATAGACCCTAAAAATAGTGTTTGGCCGGCCATGGGGACAAGAATGGTCAAAAAGTCAAATTAGGTAGGTTTTGGTAGCTTATTTGACTAAAATAGAAATAAAATAAAAGAAAGATGATATCATCCCTTTTCACCATTTCTACTCCACCAAAAATTCAGCCATTGTTGGGGTTTGAAAGCTTGAAAATTTCAGCAACTTGTAGCCCTCTCAAGTAAGTGATTTTGATGGTATTTCTTGATGATTTTTGTATTTTTAGAACCCTTGTTGCATGAGCTTTCAAATGAGGGGACTATTTTGTAAAATGGTTGAAAGTCTAGGGTTTTACCATGAGAGTGTTCATGTTGTTTTCTGAAATTTTATGGAAGAAAATGAATCATGGTTGTGAAATAAACAACTTTTGTAAAGGGACTTATCATGAAAACCCTAATAAGACCATTTTGTAAAGTTTGTAAAATAGATAGTAATGTTGTGAAATATTGGAAATTTGGGGTTGTCATAAGAGAGATAAATGTTCGGTTAGGCTTGACTAATAAGGAAACTCGATAAAAATTGATTTCCGGGCTTAGGGTTAAAATAGTCATTTTGTGAAAGTTTAGAGGCAAAATGGTCATTTTGCCCAAATCATAAATTATTGAGCGTTTAGATTTAATTGATGATTAAATGACTAAATGTTGCCATTTTAGATCAAGAAATACAAATTCCGAACCTAGACTAGGGGAAGGCCAAGCAAGTAGATTAAATCAACTAGTCGCCCTATTTTGAGTGCCGAGGTAAGTTGTATGTAAATAATACAACTACATTTTTATTATATGTGTTTGGATTGATATAGCATAAATTGCTTAATTGTGGTAATGAAATGACATGATGATAATTGAGATAATAGAACTCCGGGGTGAACTTTAGGAACAAATCGGATATTCGTGCCATGACATTTGGGTCATTTGTGCACTAGTGTAAGACATGTCTGGGACATGCATCGGCTACAAGATGTGTCAGTGTAAGACCATGTCTAGGACATTGCATCAGCACGTGTAGAGGTGTCAGTGTAAGACTATGTCTGGGACATGGCATCGGCACGGAGATGTGAGAGCCAGTGTAAGACCATTTCTGGGACATGGCATCGGCCTCGATTTCGATAGTCAGTGTAATACCATGTCTGGGACATGGCATCGACATTACACCCTATGTTTAAGTCTTAGTGAATATCTGATAGCATTTCAAATGATCCAACGGTGAGAGTTATAGTTTAAGTTAAACGAGAAAAGTACAACCATGTTGTGAGTGGTACAGGTACCTATTGAAATGTATGAGATGTGAGCTTAATTTATGCTATGTGAAATGTATTGGATAGTGATGAGTAAGTTGTGCTTATGCCTACTTTAGTACTATGAGCATGATGATGAATGGTAAAGTTGTTGTTATATTTATTGCATGCAACTTACTAAGCTTTATACTTACTCCCTCTCATTTCCATTTTCTTATAGTGCTGCCTAACTAGCTCGAAGATCAACAGACATCGGAGGTATCAGTCACACTATCAGCTAAAGCACTCGATATAATTAGACTTAATATTTTGAGTATGACATGTATAGGAACTTAGACTTTTGAGTTTTGTGTCATTATTAATTGGCCAAATGTGATGGCTTACTTTAGCATTTGATTCATTTTGTATAAGGCCATGAAAAATGGCTAATTTTGTAAGTTATCATATGAATGCAAGATAGTCTTTCACGAATGTGAAATTGATGGCATGTTTGAATATATGAAATGTATATAAGCTTTAGCTATGGTTGTTTGGTTGAGAAATCATATTAAGTTAGATTTTGAAATGTTGGTTAGCATTAGATTGTGTTTCAGGGTGGCAAAAGGCTTGGTAGATAGCCTCATATTGTCCATACGGGTAGACACACGGGCGTGTGTCTAGGCCGTGTGTGACACATGGCTAGCCCCATTGGCGTGTTGTCCAGCTGTGTGTCCCCTGCACGTAAAATTTTCAAGTCAGTATGCATGGTAGTAAACACACGACCAGAGACACGGCTGTGTGTCTCAGCCGTGTAGAGGACACGGCCTCTGGCCACGGGCATGTACCTTGGCCGTGTGCCCCTTATTAGATGCTAACGTCAGAAATAGAATGCCAAGGTTTTTGGACAAGGGCTAGGACACGGGCGTGTCATGGCCATGTAAGGGACACGGGCCATAGACACGGGTGTGTGTCGAGCCGTGTAAAACCCCCTATAGGTTCGAATTTAGAATTTAATTCATACGGGTATGGGACACGGGCGTGACCCTAGATGCTTAGGCCGTGTGTGTCACACAAGCCATCAACACGGCCATGTTGTAATGATCACACGGGTGTGTTGCCCTTCCACACGGGCATGTGCCCTATTTCAAGGGTTATTTTTATTAAGTCGGTTTAAGGACCCGAGTTGGTTTCGAATGGTTTCCAATGAGAGTTTGAGGCCTCGTAGGCTCACATTAAGGAGTTTAAACAAGGTTCGAAAAAGTTTTAAGTTTGATCAAGTCTTGGTGACTCAGAAATGATTGTATACATGTAATTAAGTATGGTAATGCCTTATGCCCAGTCTCGGCCTCAAACTCGGGTAAGGGGGTGTTACAGAATATAAAAAGTAAGTTAAATTCCTGTTGTGTGAACTTACTAAGCATTAAATGCTAACTTTGTTTTGTTTTCCTCTATTTTATAGTGCTCGGAAGTTCGTGATGGTTGGAATTGGTCGGAGCACCATCACACTATCCTTCTGCTCGTTTTGGTATAAATAATAAACTTATTTTGATATAATGGCATGTATAGGCTAACTTGGTTAGTGTTGGTATTTAAATGGTTGATTCTAATATAGCCATTGGAATGACTAGTGATGATAAGTTTAGTGAACATATATATATCAGGTTATAATATTGTTAATATATGTGTGCTTGATATAGTTAGATTGAATTATGGTAAACATATATGTTTTACAAAAGGTGAATTTGAATACATGTGATGATATATCATGTATAATGTTAATCTTGGCTTGGTTTTAATGTCTTGACTTGGTTGGTATATGTATGCAAGTGTTAATGTAGGTACAAGGAAAAATTTGGGTAGAAAATAAGGCCTGGAAATAGTCTTATTTTGTCTACACGGGTAGACACATGGCGTCTGTCTCAACTGTATGTGACACACAGCCATACGCACAGGCATGTGGTTTGGCCGTGTGTCCCCTACATATTAAAAATTGAGAAATATAATGCTTAGAATTGGTCACACGGGTAGAGACACGGGCGTGTGTCTCAGCCATGTGAAACACACGGCCTAACACACGAGCGTGTGTCTTAGCCATGTGAAACACACGGCCCAACACACGAGCGTGTGTCTAAGCCATGTGAAACACACGGCCCAACACACGGGCATGTGTCTTGGCCGTGTGAATCCTGCACCTATTTTTCAAAATTAAATTGTCCACATGGCCTAGCACACCAGCGTATAGCTAGCTGTGTGACCCAAGTCAGTAGCTACCCTAATTTGAACATGGGTTGGGACACAGTCGTGTGCCTCACATTGAATGCCCACACGGCCTAAGACATAGGTGTGTCACCCGACCGTGTGAGCCACGTGGCCTGACTAGACGGGCGTGTGTCCCTTGCACCTTAGAAAAAAAATTTAAAATTTCGCGAAAAATTCTCTGAGCTCCCGAATTAGTCCTGACTTGTTTCTAATGTGTAAATTTGGACCTTGAGAGTCTAATTAAGGGACAATGCCATTAAATATAATTGGTTTCGGATATGAACAGTAAATGATATAAATTAACAATATTTGTCTTGTAAACTCCGGTACTGCTCTTTAACTCTGTTCCGGCGATAGATATGGGTTACGGGTGTTACAGTGACCTCCTCCTTGAGTGCTTCCACTGAGGCTCGCATCCCTATATCTGATTTTTAGTGGGTCCCCAAAAGGACTTCTTTCAACTACTTCGACTGCAACCACTTAGCTTAGGCCGATGTATTGATTGGGCCACTTTGGAGTAGGTCAAGTTAGCTGATCATGTTCACGCCTTTATTGCTACAGCCCCGTGGGACCGATTCTTCTCTATCATTGAGCCCACATACACGGAACTGACTTTGGAGTTTTGCTCTACATTTACTCTCCAACATGTGATGATGACTCATGACAAGTCAGGCACTATCACTTTCCGACTCGGTGGCCTAGTGTGCCATATGAGTGTCCCTGAGTTCGGTGATACTTTGGGACTATACACGGAGGAGTTTATGAGTGCTGAGAACTTCCTCTACATTGGCAGATACACTTCTCGCCATCTAGTTGTTGGGTAGATCTTACGGTGATTATGACACTTTATGATGCAAGTCACTCGAAGGCGACTTCTCTTCCTCTGGCTTTACAGTATATTCATGTCATTTTAGCTCATACTTTGATCGATAGGAGAGAGAGCACCGGAGTCGTCAGTATTACTGATGCATATTTTTTATGGAGCATGACCACAGGGCATATTTTTTATTTTGCCTATTTCATCGCCCTCGCTTTCCGCAATTAGACAAATCGCAATAGGAAGGGCCCTATCTGTTTAGGCCCTTATGTGACTTGACTTGCTCGACACTTCGGTCTCCTAGACACACCAGAGCAGTCCTCTACACTTACACTCACTGACCAGATGTCCCCACAGGGAATATCGAGCGTAACCCACATGAGGATGATCGAGCGGCTTCGTGGAGTAGATCCTCCTCAATATCGATTATTTCATTCTGATTCTTAGAATGAACTCGAGGACTTCACTGATAACGTTCCTTTCCATCATGAGGACTCACCTCATCGTCCACCATCGAGTCACCGTCTTGTTTCTTCTGTTGTTACTTTAGTAGATCTCTCCAAGGGGTTACTTGTTTCGAGTAGCACTACTTTCAGAGGTTCAACAGTATTGATGCAACATTGCAGCAGATCTATCAGCATCTCTATATCTCCTCTTCAGCACCAGTGAATCACGACACCAATGCTTCTAATGATGGGGACCATTAAGTTTATTTGTTTTATTTTTATTTTTATTTTTATGTTTATTGTTATTTTCTTAGACTTATTTCATTTTTATCTTTTGAGCTATATTTTTATTTTTATGGTTGTTTCTACTCGAGTTATAACCCCTTGATCTTCTTTATTATTTGTGTTTATTTTCTTATTAGTTTGCTTGGAATCATGCACTACATCTAGATTTGTCTACAATTTCACTTTTCACTATTCTGATAATTTCATCCAATATTCAGGACAGTTTCAGTTCCTCCCTCTTTTATGATATTCTGTTTATACTGTGATTATCTATGTTTGTACATTGAGAACAATGTACATCTTAAGTGTGGGGAGGTTATTTATATCATTATTAGAAAATCTTTGAATTAAGTCTTGTGTTTAAGTAATTTTCTCATACTTCTATTAGAATGAATTTTTATTGATTTGAGATTTTTATTGATGTGCTTTGGATTAATTTGTAGATAATTGTGTATTGGTTGATTTAAACTTGAAGACATGGGAGAATCAAGCATGATAGGCTATGTTTCAGAAATTAAAATTTTTAGGTTGTTTCTTTAAATTGAAGTATTATCTTGAAGTTTGAGATTTGCAAGATTGACATCAAAAACCATGATTTTGTGTGAGATTTTAAGCCTTTAGAGCATACATTTTTCTTGCTCATTGTATTATTGGTTATGAGTGCGTCAATTTGATTTGTTTTTCTAGAACTTGCGTCGATTATACATGTTGAGATCACACATTTTGATTTGATACACTGAGATGATAAATGCATTTAGGTTTTAACCCACTTATCCCTTCAAAAGCCTACCTACATAATTAACCCTTAGTGAACCCCGTTGAGCCTAACATTAATGTTAACCCATAACTCATTTTTTTTCATTGAAAATTGTTCCCATTTTATTGACACTCTTTTTGTCGATATTTGTTTTGGTTAGTTGCCTAACTATGCTCCTTTGTTTGATTTGCTGAATTATTTCTTACTGTAAAAAAATCGAAAAAAAC
Source organism: Gossypium longicalyx (assembly GCA_025698465.1). Classification (NCBI taxonomy): domain Eukaryota; kingdom Viridiplantae; phylum Streptophyta; class Magnoliopsida; order Malvales; family Malvaceae; genus Gossypium; species Gossypium longicalyx. The sequence goes on along the minus strand of CM047007.1, from coordinate 43,792,154 downwards.
ATATATTTATTTACATTTTGATTATTATTTAGTTCTATGAGCTTCAATAGTTAAATTCATATTTTGAGAAGAAGCTCGTTTTCTTATTCTTGAATGGTTCTTAATTTATGTACTTGTTTTTAATTCAGTATTTTTTATTTTTCTAGCTTGGTAATTTATCAATTCGATCTCGATTTTAACCATCTTTTTCGGCCTTTCACCACACACTTAATCTAAGCCCCATTACAACCTTTTAAAGACCTTTTGATTTGTGTATCATATCATTTTATAGTGGTGGAGATTTGATTTTCATGCAAGCCTATGGTAATGACTTTTCATGTTTGACTATTGAGTGATTATTCTTGAACCTTAAACACATTGAGTGATTTGAGTGAATCTTTAGTGAGGATTTCAATTCTTGTCGATTTTGAATAAAAGGAGAAACAGTTATGTTTTCGTGTTTAAAAATTTTAGCTTGGATTGTTTGAGACTTTAGTGCTCTTTTAGTTGAATTGCCAATGCATGATTATTTATGGATTATTTTGACACATTATTGATGGGAATTACAAGTTGAGAAATATTATTTTTAATATGAGTTGAGGATTTTGCTTGAGGACAAGCAAACGCTTAAGTGTGAGGATACTTGATAAGCTATAAAAGTAACATATGTTAATCTCATTCTTAATGCGTTTTTGGATGATTAATTATGTAAATTAGTGAATTTGATGCTCCTAATTATTTAAATTCATGGTTCTATATTAAGAGAGCATTTGGGAGCGAAAGGAGTGAAAAACGAGCCAAAATTAGACAAATAAAGCTATTTTCAGGATCCACACGGCCTGGCCATTTCCACACGGGTTGCCACACGCCTATGTGCCAGCCCGTGTCAATATCGCACCCTTCTTCCCAAATACATAGAAAAACCCAATTTTTAGGCTTTCTAAGCATTCTAAAGTCTATAAATACCGAAGAAGAAATAAAGGGGGCACTCAGAAAAGATCAAAGAAAAGACTCGAAAAATGCCATCGGAATCAAATCGGAAGCAGATCTCCTTCAAGATTGAAGATCTCCATTTAATTTCCTTCAAAGTTTTATTGAGTTTCTTTATGTCCTGTTGTTATCCTAACTTTGAGATGTTTCTATTCAGGATTATGAACTAAATTCCCTAGATACCTGGGGAAGATTAAACCTATGATGAATCTTATTATTTGATTTCTAATTTACATGATAAATACTTGATTCTTATTCTCAATTATGTATGTTTATTTCTTGTTTTAATATTTCTGATATATTAATTCAAGTTTAATATGCTTACTTTAGTGGAGCAAAAGTCCCTGTTTATGAGTAGATCTAGTATAATTGAGTGGAGTTGCATGTAATCCAACAAATAGGACAACATCAATCTACTGGATTAGAGTCAAATCTAATAGGGGAATCCATAGATCGAGTTAATGCGACAATCGGGGTTTTAATTAGAAAGAGATTTTAATTAATCAACCTAGACTCAGTTGTTCTTACTCTCGAAAGAGATATTAACATAATTTAGGGATTTCTACGGATCAAGACACAAATGAATAAATCATTTAATTCAGATTCATAATAACAGGTGAAGTCTAGGTAGATTCTTTCCTAGGTATTGTCTTTCTCACTGATTTTTTTCGATTATTTTCCCATTTCATTCTCTGCTGAGTTCGTAGTTAAATTAGATTAGTAAATTTAGAGTAAAAACAATCACTTCGATTTATCGACTAAATAATAGAAAAAATAGTAATTACTAGTACTTTTAGTCCTCATAGATACGATATACCCTACTCACCATAGCTATACTATCATTCGATAGGTGCGCTTACCTTTGTTGTAATTATAGTTAGTTTAGTGATCATCATGCATCCTAGAGGAAACAAGATGTATCGAGATGTGAAAGAGTTGCATTGGCAGCTGGGATTGAAACGAGATGTAACTGAATTTGAGGCCAAGTGCTTAATGTATAACACCTCAAAATTCTTTAAATTTTTGGGTAATAATTGTGTTAATTAAATTAATATGGTTTAATGGTTAGGTGTTCGAATAAGTGCTTGAAGTTCTGAGTTCAATCTCCTTTCTTTGAATTTTTATTGATTTTATCTCTACACTGGACTTGTCACATGTGGGTTATATTTTATTTTTGTTAGCTTGTTGACAAGAATGAGTCTGTTGGTTCAGTAGTAAGGCTTTAGCTTACCCTTAGGTCCTAAGTTCGAATCTTGTTGTGCCCAAAACGGAATTAAATTTTGTCCTTTCCGTGTTATGTCGCCGGTACTGTTAGGAACTGAGTTAAACTCAAATTTTTAGAAATCTAATAGAATAACAATAAATTTGGCAGGTTGGGATTTGATTAGATTTATTTTTTTAAATTTATTAAAAATTATCTTTACTTTTCTCTCTCCTACTCTCTCCATTTTCTCGTTCCTCTCTATTTCTTTTTGTCCTTCTTTGTTTTACGGTTGCTCCTAAAGAAAATTCTTCTAACCATTTTACTACCATCCTCTGCTCTCTCTTTTGTCACATTTTTCTTTCCTTCTTGATCATTCTTTTCAATGATAGCCTTGCTTATCCTTTTTGTTTCCTAATCTCATTCATTTATCTTGTTGTCATTCCATTCGATGTTTTTTGTGAGAATAGTGTGTGATCAGGTTGTGGAGTTATAGTAATTTATTCTTGGTAAGTGTGTTTTTTTCATCTTTTAATAATGTTGTGGCATTTTTCAAGCTTTCTTGGAGGTAAGGGGAGTTTTTTTTAATTGGTGGGTGTTGGTTTAAACTGGTGATAACTCGTGAAAAGAGTTATAACTCATACTTTTAGACTTAGTTAATTGCTTGTACTTAAGTAACATTAGCTTCATTTTAGGTAATTGCATGATCATTTTTTTTTCAATTCAGCACTGCATTCAGGAGCTTGAGATGGTGATTACTTTATTGCATCTTTACTTTTAAATGCTTGCGAAAATATCTTGTTGTGGCTGAATGGCAGGTTTAAGGAAGAAGGATTGTAGAGGATGGACGTTTCCCGAGGTATTATGAGAAGTTACCATGGCAATGCTGGTGAAAAAATGACAACCACCCAATCAGCAATGAGAGCATTCAGTAGTTGGTCCCGCCCCACATGCATGTGTAATGGAAAATATCCACCACAAAATTAGGAAAAAAAATCATTGGTTGACAGCTTCTACCCTAGAAGAGGACCCAAGTATAAAAGTCAAAAGAAATGACGAGGAAAAGAAAGATGAAAAAGAGAAAAAAAAGGAGAAAAATAATTGGCGACCACACTTGAGGTCTGCCGTTAATGAGAGCTGAAGATACTACTGAATGCAATTTTCTAAGCTTCAATAGAGGTGTCATTGTAGCAAGGAGGGCAAATTGAGCTACTAGTAGCATTGGTGCAGCCAAGCAACAAGACGTTGAGTGGGAAATTCGTGTTTCGAACCCAAATTTCTTTCTCTACATTTGGTTTCCATTCTTTGTTTCTAAACTGTTATTTGGGATGTTGATAATACGAACAAACTTTGATTTGTGTAGTCTATCCATAAGCTAACTTTATACGGCTGGGGATTGCTTTGGATGATGTGTAAACCTTGACTAATGTTTTTGGATTAATATGGTTGACTTTGTTGTTTTATCCAATGGTTTTATTTGTTTAAATGCTTTTTATGGTATTGATGAATGCTCGTTAAGCCTTCAGGCAGCTTAATACTGATAGGGTTAGGCTACCTGGATCGAAGTTGGGCAATATAAGTGAGTGTTGAGTGAAGCACTCATGTCAACTCTAGACGTAGAGTCTTACATTATACGATTTAGAGGGTTATGGTTAGTATTGGTTGTTACTCCCAAGCCTATAGACGTATAGTGCCTTATGGGTGAGTATGATTCTGGCAGTAAGTTTTCTACAGTTTTCCATGGCATTGTTCATAGGTTAGAGCCGATCCTTTAGTAATCTCAGCCTTTATGATCAATATTCCACTCTTGCTAAAGTTTTTAGTACTCTTGTTTGAATTTTTGCAATTGCAATCTCTGCTAGTATACTTCATTACTCTTATTTTTATTGTGTTAATCCCATTTTAATTTCATTTAAATATTGTTTAATACAATTATCTTTTCTATTCAGTTGTGGTAACTTAGACAAAGAACACGCATCCAATCCTTGTCAAAACGATACTCACTCATCACTTTACTACTTGATTCAACATGCATACTTGCACAATTTGCACATCATATTCACACACGATAACTGGTTTTGTGATTTTATTAGGTGACGATTTTGGAACGGGTAACCCTTCGGCAGATTAGGTGTTGTAAGAATCGCTCTTTTCGCTAGTTAAGTGTTTCGAATACCCTATTTAGGGGTCTAGTCTGTACGATTTTCTATAAGGGTTGAATGCCCTAGTATTTGGTTGAATACTCTAATTGAGTATGAGTCAAATACTTATTTCAATTTCAGTGTTAGTTTGCTAATCAAGTTTACTACAGATGTTCTGTATAAGAACTTGGATTATTGTTATTGGGTTGACATCCCAAAGGTTGTTAGGTGTGTGTTCTATCCCGTAATTTTTGAAAAAGGACATGAAAATTTGGGAATTCTGTGAGAAATTGAAATGAGGTAGACGATGCCACGAGCATGTAGAAACCGTATGCTCAGTTGTGTCAGAGACATGAGCATGTGAGCCACACAATTCAGTTGAGGTAGACCATGTAGGGTGTGGGCCACATGGGCATGTGGGCATGTGGGCCCATTTTGAGTGGTCAGTTAGGGCCATGTTCGGGTCGAGTGTAAAATTCTGGACTTTAATTTGTAATATCCTAAATGCATGCTGGATCATTATATCTATAAACCTGTGTGTATGTGTATTAGTACAAATATGTTTCTGATCAGTAGAGCTTTGAGTAAGATACAATAATATGCTTATGTTCTTTTACTATTATGTATGAGTATATCTCACATGATCACTTAGTTTGATTTCGCATATGCATTGGGATGGGGTATGATTATGTGACGGAGGAAGTATGATTCTGGCAGATTATCTGCAATATATAATTTTGATTGTATTCATGCAATATAATTCTGACAACACTACTGCATATTATCTAAGTGGCATACGATCATGTTACGGTGTGATGGATGGATGTGTTCTTATAGCCCTATTTGGTGTGATTGGTTAGACGAAATTGGTGTGTAGCGGATGGAGGTAGTACCTTTTGTATGACTCTACTATGCTAAGCATGTTATAATTTATGATATGTCTATTTTGTTATGTGCATGGTTTTGTTATATGATACTGCTTATTTGATATCTGATTGTGAGCCTAGGCACACACTGAGCCTTATAGCTCACTTCGGTTGCTTAACATTTCAAGCAACCCACGGACTTAGGATTGGGTAGCGTTCAGGAGCTCGAACTGAACATTCTCTCTTCTATTGGTTTTTTTTAATTAATCTTTTTAGACTTTTATTCGGGACGATTTGTTAGTTTTGGATACTTTTAACATTTTGGGTTTTTTCTTGGTTTATTTGGTTTTATTAAGCAAAACAGTATATTGAATAATTATTGTAAAGTTAAACTTCAATATCCAATTTTAAAATAAAACAAATCAAGGATTTTTCCACTACAAAATTTTAATCATGAAAACGAGTTTTCTGTAAGTAATAAATAAATTCAATACCATGACTCTTTTAATAAACTTGATACTATATCCAAACATTTTGGAAAACATGCACTTAACAACTGTCACATTTTCTAAATAACAAAACAAAGTCACGTTTTTGCATAATTTACCGAAACAAGACTAGGTTGTGTTTAGAAAGAAAATGTTCAAAGCTTTGGGATGTTAATGTGACCTCTAGGATCTGGTCATTACGTCTAAGTCGAGTTTGGGGTGTTACTTTTAGTGGAAGCAGAGCCAAGTTCAAAATGCGAGCTGTAGTATTTAGGTTAAAATTTTATGAAAATTGTTTAAAAATTTTTGAATTTTGCTTAGTTTGATATTTGAGTTAATAAAAAGAGAATTCAATACTCCAACATCGATCCAAGTAAGCAGCTTTTTTACTTTAGTCACTTAGTTACTTTTACTTTAATAAAACTGTTGGACTTTAGAGACTGTAGAAAAAAAAACTTCTACTATACGATAACTACTTCTGCCAAACTTTAGACATAGGATTTAAAAATAAGCTAAGCTAATATTTAGACTACTGAACTTTAAATAAGAAAATGAGTACATGTGGTACATTTGGTTATGTTAAGCGATGACGTGGTGGACACCATCGAGTGGCTCGAGCTGAATCCTCTTCTTTGGAAACTAGTAAGCTAGCTAGGATGCCTACTGGTGAGGTTAGTAATCAGGGCATAAGGGACGATGTTGTGTCTCAGGCTATACTTAAGGTTTTGCAGAGGGTTGTTGGGGCCCAAACTAGATCTATGGGCCGAGATTCTATGATTGAACGACTTCGGTCTAATGGTGCTAAAGTATTTCAAGGTGTGGATGGGATCACCCCAATAGTGGCCCTATATTGGATAAAGGCCAATGAGATGATTATGGACGATTTGGACTGCAACCAAAAGAAAAAGTGGAAAGGTATGGTATCTTTGCTTCAAGATGAGGCATACTAGTCATGGCAGTTTGTGATGCAGGGCACATAGACTGAGCGTGTGACCTAGGAGGTTTTTTAGAGTGACTTCAAGAAGAAATATGTGGAGGCAGCATATATTGAGGCTCGTAAGCTGGAGTTCATTGGGCTTAAGCAGGATGAGAAGACAGTGGCCGAGTATGAGGCTGAATTCCCGAGGTTGAGTAGGTAAGCTCGAAGTTTGGTGTTGATAACTTTTGAAAAGAGTTATATTTCATGCCTTTAGTCCTAGCTAATTTCTTGTACTTAAGTACATTTTGTTGCATTTTAGGACATTTTAGTTAGCATTTTTAAAATTGCATTAGGACTTAGACTGTGTTGGAACTAGGTGCTTTTAATCACTTGCGGTGAAGTTTTTTGTTTGTTGGTGTGGAAGAACAGGTTTTGAAATGAGGAAATAAAGGAGTGCAGTTTTGTCAGGGCAAAATGTAGATAGTTTTCCAGCATAGATGCCATGGCAATGCCTGGAAGACCAAGTCAACATTTTTCGCGCAATAATCCCAGCCTAAATTCAAACTTGTACCAGATAAATCCCCTAAAAGAGGAGAAGATAATCATGAGCTATTAGTCGACCCTAGCCTAATCTATCTATAAAATTCAATGAAGGGGACCTCACAAATGGTGAACAAAAAAGTGGGAAAGATCCTTAGGTGTGAATAAGGGTTTGGCTGTGCAAAGGAAAGGAAGTCGAATGTAGTCCTTCTTAGATATCACAGGACACTATGATGCCGAAGTGTGGACTGGGCAAGCAAAAGCTATTTCCCAAAGTTCTTCCATTATTTCCATTAGTGTTCTTTCGAAATATTGAATTTAAGTAGTTGAACACAATGTCAGATAATATTTTGATTTGGAATTTTATTTCCCAGCCCATGAGCTAAATCTCATAGGGTTGGGATTACTTTCAATGAAACCTTAAACTATTTTTATGAATGCAGTATATCTCTAATTTACTTCAATGTTTCATTTTATTGCTCTTATTTCTTAATTAAAATGCAAACGATCTCTAAACATAAAAGACAATTTGCATACTTATAAACCAATTCTAATTTCGGAAGGGTTAGATTGGTTTGATTGAAATTAAATGAAATGATCAAGTATTTGATAGACACTTGTGATCAACTCTAGACATAGAGTCACAATCATACAGAAGTAACCCATGCAAGATATCTAAAAATCCTATAGACACGGGAAAGGTAACTTGAGGTTTTGCTTTCATGAGAGGTAGTCCATTTTAGAACTCTTTTGTGCAGTAAAGTAGATATGATTTTGCCAATGCATTCTTGACAGTAACGGTCAATTCTAGGTAATCTCGACCTTCTGAATCAACATCTCTCTATCGTTATTCTTTGTCGTAGTAACTTTGCCACAGCATATTTAGTTTTTATTTCTTTTTTTACATTCTATTCGCATACATCATCATTCCTTTGAATTATCACTGCATACTTACCTTAGTTTACCATGCATCTTATTCATCAGACTTGTCATAATATTAACCATATTACAATAACTTAACCAATTTTGTGCCTCAATTTGATCCTCGTGGGACCGATATTCACTTATCACTTTATTACTTGAACCAACGTGTATACTTGCACAAAATTGCACATCATTTTACACGCGATAGGTGTCCACAAATTTTGACAAGAGTGTTCAATTTAAGGATGGATTTCTTTACGATTTAAAAGTCTTGGTAGCTCCACAGCAAGAGTAGTTCTTTGAAACTTTAGTGGAGAAAACTAAGGTAATGGAAAAGATTAAGCTCGTGGAACGCAGGAAGAGGGAGAAATATAAGAATTTGAATAAGAGTAAGAGAGACTCATGTCCTTCTGGTATAGCTTCACAGCCTAAGAAAAGGACCAAAATAGATCTACCTCAACAAGTTGAGGTATATCTATTTTGTTGATCGAGCTCTGGTCTGTGCATATTGTAATAGGTGTCATCTGGGTAAGTGTTGGAAAAGGATAGGGGCATGTTTTTTATGTAAGTCTACAGAGCATTATATTAGTGAGTGTCTGCGTCGAGCTAAGCAAATGCAAGCTTTGGTTCAAGATTGGGTTCAGCCTTATACGGTAGTTTAGTAGCCTTCGAGTGATCAGGGGTGGCAATGCTTATGGTCGTGGACAGGGGGCACCAGGTCAAGGTGCAAATTAGACCGAGGCTAGGTAACCTGCACTAATTTATGCAACTAGACATTATGAGGACAAAGATGTTACCGATGTTATAGCAGGTAGTTTTACTATTCATTCTTGATAGTATTTTGCTTTAATTGATATCAGTTCCAGGCATTCATACATTGCTAGTTGTGTTTCTGGTAAGTTGGGGATTTCTATTGAGGATATTGTTATTGACTTATCTGTGGTTAGTCTATTGGGGCAATCGTTGTAGGTTAATAAGGTCTTCAGGAGGTGTTCGCCTGAGATTCAGGGGTTTGTATTTCCACTTAATTTGATGGAGTTACCGTTTGAGGACTTCAATCTGATTTTGGGCATGGACTGACTTGTGGAACATTAGGTTAATCTTAATTATGTTTCAAAGAGGGTAAATCTAAAAACTATGGATGATGAGGAGATTGTGATGGTTGGCAAGCGTGAAGATTATCTATCTAATGTAATCTTCGCTATGGTAGCAAAGAAATTGGTTAAAAAATGTGTGAAGCATATTTGGCCTATGTGCAGGATACAAATGTTGTTGGTTCAGCGATGGAGAGTATTCAAATGGTTAAGGATTTTTTGAATTTATTTCTTGAGGAACTACCTCGGTTACTACCAGACCGAGAGGTGGAGTTTGAGATTGAAGTTTTGCAAGGTATTTCTCCGATGTCCATTGCTGCTTATCGTATGGGACCGAAGGAGCTAAAGGAATTGAAAGTCAACTTTAGGAACTTCTTGATAGAGGGTTCATAAGACATAATGTCTCCTCTGGGGGCACCGATGTTTTCTGTCATGAATAAAGATGGTACTATGAGAATGTGTGTGGATTATCGACAACTGAATAAGTTTCGATAAAAAATAAGTATCCATTTTCAAGAATCAATGACTTGTTCGATAAGTTCATAGGGTTGTTACTGTTCTCTAGGATCGGTTTTTGATCTAGGTACCATCAGTTGAGGGTTAAAGAAGTTGATGTGCCTAAGATCGCCTTTAGGAATCGTTACAATCATTACGAGTTCCTAGTTATGCCTTCTGGCTTGACTAATGCTCCTACCGCATTTATGGATCTTATGAATAGGTTTTTCATCCATATATGGATCAATTCATCATGGTATCAATCAATGATATTTTGGTGTATTCTAAGTCCGAGGTTGAGCATGATAAACATCTTAGGGTGGTTTGGAAAATCCTCCGTAAGAAGGAATTGTATGCTAAGCTAAGCAAGTGTGAGTTCAAGCTGAAAAAGGTTATGCTTTTGGGACATGTGGTATCTATCGAAGGTATCCGAGTGGACTGGAAAAAGATAGATGCTATTTTGGAGTGGAAATGGCCTAAGAATGTTTCTGAGATTAGGAGTTTTTTTAGTCTGAGGGGGTAATAAATGTAACACCCCTTACCCGTGTCCGACACCGAGACAAGATACGAGGCATTACCGGACTTAAATGTAAACATAAACAAAAAATCAGGCCATGAAATCTCTTTGAACACGAAACTGTACGTACACATGCAAATCGTCCTTACTACGGGCCTACGAGGCCCAAAACTAACATTGGTAGCAATTAGGGACAAAATTGAAAACTTCAAAAAAACTTGGAAAATTTTTCATAAAACAGGGTCACACGCCCATGTGGACATAGGGACACGCCCGTGTGCCCCAAACACACCCATGTCTCCAGGCCGAGTAACTCTCTGCTTATGATGTCAGCATCAATTGAAGATAACACGGCCACTTCACCCATGTGGGAATTTAATTTTCGAATTTAAGGTGCAGACTTCACACGGCCTGGGCACATGCCCTTGTCCTGAAGCCTTGTCTTCCACATGGTTGAGACACACTATCGTGTCTCTGCCCATGTGTTTACTACCATGCATATTGACTTACAAAACTCAGGTGCAGGGGACACATGACCTGACAACACGCCCATGGGTTGACCGTGTGCTACACATAGCCTAAACACATGCCCGTGTGTCTACCCGTGTAGACAAGTTTGAGGCTATATTTGTAACACCCTAAACCCAGCCCAAAAGTTATGGCCGAATTTGGTGTGTCACATTGAAGTGTTTTAGCGAAAACTATGTTTTCATTGAAAATCCTTCTTAAAATAAAAGAAACCTTCATTAACTTAAAAAAAACACACCTTCCAATTGCAAAAACCTTGTTGAAACATTTGATTTAAGAAAACTTATCATTTAAAAATTTAATTGCGGAAACGTAGAAAACATACTATAATTTAGAAAACCCATGTTCAACTTCTTGTAATTACACTGAAAATAATAATAATTCAAGTAATAATAACACAATGAAAACCTTATTACAATCTGGTCTAGAACATACTTAAAAAGAAGTAAAAACTTAAATGCTTAAAAAAACCCAAGTCCAAATCATCTTGCTAGCTGGCCACCCAGAGCCCTTCCAAACATCGAACCTTCTACTGAGCATCGCCTAAAAATAAAATAAAAGAGGGGGTGAGTTTTCGTAAACTCAGTGTGTACAACCCTCGACAAAAACAAGCATTCAAAAAAAACATCATTCATCAATCATGCAATGCAATCCCATCCAAATTATCCATCTGCTACACACCGGCTCCGTCCCCTGTCACACCATGTGGGGATATAAATATCGACCCACCCAACTCACACACCATGGTAGCCCGGCTGCGGAACTACCTTCATTTACATATTGGGCTTTAAAACCTGTCGGTGGATCCACGATTGTTAAGCAACCATGCGATCCTCATATACTTCCTCCGTTCCATAATTCCCAACCCATATGCAACCTAAGCAGAATATCATATGTATGCATGTCACATCCACAAAACTTACATTCAACACCTAGAGGTATTTTAGTCATTTTTGCCCTTAAGGGTATTTCAGTAATTTTCCCATAATTACGGTTTTCACTTATCTTGGCCCGTTAACAAGTCCCGTGAGCTAAGATGAATGAATACTATGCACCAGGTAGGATTCCAGAGAAGAGGAGGTGAGTCATTAAGACCGCTTAAGTACCAAGCTCTCCCTAGACCCAATCCTAGACATGCATATACTCGTTGCCACATCTTAACCCTATGACTTATCCACGGTCGCAAATAATTAATTAAGTCTTATGTGGATATCATATACTAGGCCCAAAACCCCTTACAGAGCCCGATCAAATTCACAAACCTAGATCTGGCCCATTAAGCCTAATCATATTCATATGGCCCATTAGGCCCAAATCACCTGTATATGGCCTATTAGGCCCAAATCACATTTATATGGCCCGTTAGGCCCAGTCACATTCATATTCATGCTCACATAAAAACTTTCTATCACATAGCATCAATTATCAATTTTTGCCTATTATGGGCCCAACAGCCCATCGGGCCCATTTAGCCTATTCTGGCCCATATGGCCAAATCACAACCCGAGTCCACGGAATTGCCCGTGAGCCTCAGTTAACCTATCAATTTCCCCCTTACGAGTTTTCGTGCACTCGCAAGACTACCGTAGCCAAACTTTCAACTTTTCGGCATTTCAGCTTTTCGGCTTTTCAGCTTTTCGGCTTTTGTCGAATCATTATGTGTGTGCAGTGTATGTACACACCTAGTAAGCAAGCGTGATGTGATCTCCTTATCCCAAACCTACAATTGATATCACTCAAAGATTAATCATACGTACTTATCGATTATTTTACCAAAAGCCAGAATCTCACCTTAACCTTACCTGAATGCCAAGCCTTAATCGCTTTTTCCTTGATCACATATTTCTTAGATCGGTACAAATCTTAACTATTAAAACCCGAATAATAGGTGACTTGTATCCAACACAAGTCTCCTTTCCATAACTATGACCATTCGGCCACCTTAGCCAATGGGAGCAGATTACTTACCAAAATCGCAACACCTTAAGGAGCAATTCGGCAGAGAGCGAAAAACCAAGATCCGATACTAATTCCCTACCAAAGTTAATTAGAAAGATTGAGGGATAATAATCGATACTAAACAAAGAAAACCGATTGGAAGAGCAACACTTACACTAGATTCGGTCAAAAAGTATTCAGCCCTTAGAAGATTCGATTTTTCGGCTTTTCAAACTAAGTATGGTGAATAAGGTTTATTTGGTACAGATTAAAGAAGAAGAGTAGTAGAAGAAATCGGCAAAGAAGATTGTGTAGAGGAGAATAGAAATCGGCAGAAAGAAAAGAAAGAAAAATAGAGGGTTTTTGGCTTTTTGGATCTTGAAGAGAAAAGGGTTTCTGGCACAAAGTGAAAGGAAATTCGTCATTAACTTCTCAACCCTCCCATTCGGCACCTATTTATGGCCCTATAGCCGAATTCTTCAAGCCCAAGTTCCCAATTCAGCTCCCCTTACTCCTCACTTCTCATTTCTTCATTTTTCTCCCTAATAACCCTTGATCCTTTCCTTAATTTTCTCTTTTGAACACTCCCCTTGGAGTCCATCTTCACGCCACTTCCATCCTTCTAGAAGGCCAAAATTAAATTCTAAAAAATACGAAGCTAGGATTCGAACCTTGGACCCCCTTGCTAGCTACTAACGCCACCTCACTACACCTTATGTGGCGTCACTTAGCCATTCCACCATATGTTCTTTTTGTGTCCAATTGTTTCTTCATTTATTCAAAAGCCCACCTACTTGTCAGCCCTGATTCTTTTAATAATTAAATTATAATTTCTTCTACCCCTTAATTCAAACTTAACCTTAGCTAAGGCCTACTAAAATTATCGCTTGGATAAGAATATTTGACACAATTTTCATCAAAATTGAAAATAAAGAAAATTCAGGATTTCGGGATTTTTGGATTTCAGGATTTTTGGATTTCAGGATTTTTGGATTTCGAGATTTTTGGGTTTCGGGATTTTTGGATTTCAAGATTTTTGGGGCGTTACAACTCTACCCCCTAAAAGAAATTTCATCCTTGAAATTTACCTTGTTTAAACAGTTAAGGATATTGACGTCGCATCGCTTAAGTTACACCACTACGCTTCTGCTGCACACTCTATTTCTAATTTCAAATTAGATATATCGCACATTATGGATAAAGTACTTACCAGTATTCGCTTCTGAAGCATCTTCATCTTCTCGGCGACGAGCAGCATAAACCAAAGTTGGCTGCCTCGCCTCAACATGGCCTGTATTTTCGCCTAGTACTCCACGTCGACGTCCATTGCCGTCATCACCCCTGGCCTGCTCACGGCCCCTTGGCGGCATCTGACCACCCCTTGGTGGCTAAGCACCAGCTTGGCCCACTACTGGCTCTCGACCTAGCATTCGGGGGCAATCCTTGATCCTATGCTCCATAGACCCACAAGTTAAACAAGCTCCCATCCTCTTCCAACACTCGTCTCCAAGGCTTTTCCCACAATCAGCACAAGGTGGCACCCTTGGATTAACAACAGGGGGCCCTGCTCTAACTTGCCCATTAACTCTAGCCGTAGCCCTAGGCATCTGTCCAACACCCGAAGTCTCAGCCTCCCTTTTATTCCTACCCCTTTCTTCTTCACGATTTAAGCGCTCATTGCACTTAACCTCCTCCGCTATCTTTGCTTTCTCCACCAACTCTGAGAAAACTCGTTCCCTTTGTGGAGCTATCAATACCCTGAGGCTATCTCTAAGCCCATCCTCAAACCTAACGCAACGCTCATACTCTTTTGCCACCATTACCCTTGCATACCTACTAAGGCGTAGAAAATCCGCCTTATACTCCGCCACCGATTTATTGCCTTGGGTCAAGTTCAGGAACTCCTTCCTCCTAACATCCACATAGCTTGCACCTACATACTTCCCTTGGAATGCAGCTTTGAAAAACTCCTAGGTGACCCGCTCCGATTGGGTGCCTTCCTCCTTAAGCAATGACACCGCCCCTTTCAACTTTTGCTCAGGTGAGCAGTCCAAATCCTCCATTATCCTTTCAGTTGCCTCCAACCAATATTCCACCACATTAGGAGCCACGCTAGCCACACCCTTAAAGATCTCAGCCCCGTTCGATCGAAGTCGTTCTGGAATAGACCCCCAATTTACGTTGCCATTATTGGGCCCAGCGACCCTTTCCACAATCCTCAACATTGCCTGTGACAATGTATCTTCTCCCGCAGCCCGATCATACTGTCCATTCCAAGCCACCGGTGAGGCCGGAGCCTCTTCCACTCCAACATCAGGCATATGGCCCGATACCGACAATTCAGCCCTAACACTTTCGCGGCCTCGGCCACGGCCTCTTGCACCTATTCTAGCACTCATCGTCAATACGCGTATTATCTGGATTAGAGATTTTATGAATTTTTAGTTAGTTTAATAATTACAACGATGTTTTATGAAAATATTTAAAGAGAAGATCGTTTTCGAAAATCCTCTACAGTTTCCAGTTGTAATATCCCGAATTAGGGCCTAATCGGAATAGTGGTTTCGTGACCACAAATCTGAGATAGAAATAATTATTTTATAATTATTTTGAGGTTTATGATATGATTGCATAATTGTATGAAGATTTCGTGAAGAAATTTTTGGCATAATGAGTTTAATTTAAAGTTAGGGACTAAATCGAATAAGTTGCAAAACTTGCATTCTAGAAGTTTTTAGTATGAAATTGCTTTGAAATATTAATTAGGAGGTCTTAAATAGCAATTTTACCAATTTTAAGTTCATGGACAAAATTAGGACATGGAAGGAATTTTTGAAAGTTTAGTAAGGAGGGGCATTTTGGTCATTTGGATATTAAATGAAATAAAATGGGAAAAATAACACAAAATGGTCATCTTCTTCATATGGTTGCTGTCGAATTTTACTCTATCCATAGCTAGGGTTTCTTCAACTTTCAAGCTTCATAGTAAGTGATTCCAAGCCCCGTTTTTAATGATTTTTACGTTTTTGAGATCCTGGTAGCTCGATTTAGCTTATGCTAGCAATAATTTAACCTAGGGTTCATATTTGGAAAAATACCCATAGGTGAAATTTGTGTATTTTGATGTTTTATGATAGAATATGAGGTTTTAAATTATGTTAGACAACTTGTGCTACTCGGTTTTGAGTGAAAACGAGTAAAAGGACTTAATCGGCAAAAATACCTAATAGTCACAAGTACATGTTAGAGTGAGAATTTGATGTTGCCATAGAAGGGAAAAGTTATCAGCATGTTATAAAACATAAGAATAAGGAATAAAGTTTAATCCCGAGCCTAGGGGAAAAGTGTAAATATGCAAAAGTTTAGAGGTAAAATTGTAATTTTGCTAAAACTTGAATTAAGGATTAATTTGATAATGTGAATATTAAATAAGTTAAATGTGTTATTTTAGATCAAGAAAGACGTAGAATCGACCCCAATCGAGGAAAAGAAAAGATTGTGGACTAAATTGCAAAATCTTTATATTTTGGTACCAAGATAAGTTCATGTGTAAATAATGTAGCATAATTGTTATTTTTAAGTTATTGATGTTAATTATATGATATGCTAATTTTTATCATGAAATATATGCTTTGTGGTTATTTTCGAATAAAATGTAAATTATGTGAGCTACTTGTTAAATATAAATTGTTACCGAGTATTGGTTTCGGCATTCTACGGAAGACGGCAAGGATATGTGTTCGAGGAAAATCCCATTTGAACCTTAGGAATAGATTAGGATACAAGTGACATGTCACTAGGATGGTTGAGCATCCGAACTCGTTGAGTTGAGTCCGAGTTCACTTATGGATGCGAATGTCCGAACTCGTTGAGTTGAGTCCGAGTTCGTGAGATGTAACTAGGCATCCGAGCTTGTTGAGTTGAGTCCGAGTTCACTTATGGATGCGAACGCCTGAACTCGTTGAGTTGAGTCCGAGTTCACTTAGGGGCGGGTTACATGATTGCTTGATTGCATATGTGGCACTTATGTGCAAATTATCCATGTATCCGAATTATATTCCGATGTCTTCAACGGGTAAAGTTCTACTCAAATGGAGGAATACTCGAGATGAAAAGGGATGTATTAGTAAGTGTTGTGAAATGGATACTTTGGACAAGTATGTACTTAACCCTCGGGTTGAGTATTGATACAACAACGATAAGGTAGTAAGATGATGAATAATGATTAGAAATGTGATATATGTTTTGATGATACCATGCTAATGTTGTTTGGTATAATTGCTTTGTTATGTTACTTGTTATTTGCATATGAACTTACTAAGCATTTATGCTTACTCCCTCCTTCTTATTCATTGTAGTTTTGGACAAGCCAGCTCAGGAATCGGGATAGGTCAAAGGCTCGATCACACTATCTGGAGGACTTTTTGGTAAATGGCTTGTAAAATTTAAGTATGGCATGTATAGCAATATACCTATTTTGTGTAAATGATCTTATGATATGATGATGGATTGGTTGAGAAAATGCTTGATAATGATAAGACATGGAAATGGTTAGTTTAGATTATGTTTGATGTCATGGAAGGTTAATAGGTTATCTAGTTCATGAAAACTCATAAAAAGGATGAAATTTGCCATAAACAGAACATTGCAGCAACACTGATGTGAGTTTGAAAATTTACTAAAAATCATAGAAATCGAATTTGGTGATGTATTAAATATGAAATTTAAGCCTAATATGTCTAGTTTCACATAAAACAAACTAAAAAAGTAAAGGAATTATACATTAGAAGATATTTGAATTTTAGTGAAACAGGGCCAGAGCAATTTCTGGATCCCCTATTCCAACTTTAGAAATTCACCATAAATTGTACAGATATAATTAGGTGGTTTATATTATATTCTAGGAATCCTTATTGAGTATAGTTTCAGGAGAAACAAACCTTATAGTCATATGAATTTTTTACAGAGAGAAATGTGGTTCGTAGTAGACAGAGGTCAGTCCAATCAAGTCCTGAAATAGGGGTAACTTTAAATAATAAAATGTACTAATTTGCCCAACTAAAAATTCTAGAAAAAAAATAGTAAATAAGTATATGAGTCTAGATTCAGGGAAAATTTACGGATCTTGATTTTGAGTTTCGTAACTCGAGATATGATTTTTCTTGTAACTGTGACGCAAGTAACTAGAAAGTTGTGAATGTAGAAACAAATGATCCAAAGTTCTTAAAATGTTAAATTAAGTCTAGTAACTCCTCATACTCGACTCCGGCGACGGTCTCGGGTAAGGGGGCGTTACATTTAGTGGTATCAGAGCAGGTTTACTCGATTCTCGAACTACGTGTTGTATGTACGGGTTTTGCTATACATGCCATATATATAAATTGTGATAGTGTGACGACTTCTGACCTTTTTAAATGATTTTTTTTATAGTAAATGGATCCCGATCCAGCTGTGGCAGATGAAGTAGAGAGTAATACGCCAACTCCGGCTGAAGGGGAAGTGCCGACTGAAAATCCACCTCCTACTGTTGGTCAGGGAGGAGGAGAAAGGGATCGGGAAGCCTTTCTCCAAATGATGAGTACATGGTACATTGAGTTCGTTCGTACGAACCCAAATGTATGACCTCCCCCACCTCCCCCAATTCCTCAACCTATACCCCCGATGCCTCAGGGTGTGGATATGATAAAATTTCACAGAACTCCAGTTGATAGAATTCGTAAACAACAATAAGAAGAATTTAAGGCAAATATTGATGATGATGCCGAGAAAGCAGAGTTCGGCTTGAAAATTCTATCAGGGTATTTGATGAATTATCTTGTACACTGAAGAATGTTTGAAATGTGCTATATCTTTGTTGAGGATTCAGCCTATAATTGGTGGAAGACTTTGATTTGGTGGTACCGAAAGAGAGAGTAACTCGGGAATTCTTTCAAGAAGAGTTTGGAAGAAATATATTAGTGAAAGATTTATTGATCGTAAGCGTAAAGAATTTCTTGAGTTGAAGCAAGGTAATATGATAGTTCTGTAATATGAAAGAGAGTTTGTTCGATTAAGTAAGTATGCCGAGAGTATGTTCCCACAGAGGCCAAGATGTGTCGACGATTTGAAGACGGGCTCAACGAAGACATCAAGGTATTTGTTGGAATTCTTGAATTAAAAGAAATGGTAGTACTGGTGGATCGAGCTTGCAAGGATGAAGAACTACTTAAAGAGAAGAAAAAGGTAGAGGCTGAGACTAGAAATTGGAAGAAAAGATCGATCAGTAGTTCATTCTCATAGCAACCCGAAAAGTCAAGAAATATGAATCCTCGTTCCAGAGTTTCAGCTGGGCAATCATATGGGAATTCTAAGAAGCAAAATGTGGGTCCTAAGTCCCAAACTATTTCGGCAGCCAGTGTAAGGAATTCGAAATTTGTTAAACTCGAGTGTCAGCGGTGTGGTAGAAATCATTTTGGTCCGTGTAGAGCAAATGAATGTTTTCGATGTGGTTCTCCGGATCATTTTATTAGAGGCGCCAGAGAGAGTGAAAAGAAAATTTTCAGAATACAAAAACAAGTGGTGCGGATTCAAGAGGAAGATATCCAAGAAAAGCTGGGAGTGAAGCAAGCAGTAAGAATGTAGCCAGAGATGCAGCAGTTAGACCTGAAGGAAGGGCTCCGGCTAGAACTTATGCTATTAAAGCGCGCGAAGATGCTTCCTCACTTGATGTGATTACCGGTACATTTTCTTTTTATGATGTTAATGTTATTGCTTTGATTGACCCCGGTTCTACTCATTCATATGTGTGCATGGCGGTGTCGATATGAATATACCGTTGAGAACACAGAATTTATGATTAGAGTGTCGAATCCGTTAGGCAAATGTGTGATTGTTGATAAAGTATGTAAGAAATGTCCTTTAATGGTTCGGGGTCATTACTTTCCGGCCGACTTGATGTTGTTGTCGTTTGATGAGTTTGATGTTATTTTGGGTATGGATTGGTTGACATTTCATGATGCTATAATAAATTTCAAAGAAAAGGTTATAGAATTAAAGTGTGAAAATGGTGAAACTCTGCGGGTTGAATCAGATAAATCAGAGGTATTGCCTAGTGTGATTTCTTCAATGTCGGCTCAAAGATATTTGAGAAAGGGTTATGAAGCTTATTTGGCGTATGTAATTAATACAAAAGAAGTTGAAAAGAAAGTTGAATCAGTACCGGTTGTGTGTGAATTTGCAGACGTATTTCTAGAAGAATTGCCGGGTTTGCCTCTAGTCAGGAAAGTAGAATTTGCTATTGATTTGATACCGGGAACAACTCCGATTTCGATTGCTCCATATAGAATGGCACCAATAGAGTTAAAAGAGTTAAAGTCGCAGTTGCAAGAGTTGACTGACAAAGGTTTTGTGAGACCGAGTTTTTCACCTTGGGGTGCTCCCGTGTTATTTGTGAAAAAGAAGGATGGTTCTATGAGGTTGTGTGTTGATTATCGGCAGTTAAACAAGGTGAAAATTAAAAACAAGTATCCGTTGCCAAGAATTGATGATTTGTTTGATCAGCTAAAAGGAGCGACATGGTTTTCAAAGATTGACTTGAGATCTGGGTATTACCAACTGCGGGTAAAAGAGTCAGATGTGCCTAAAACTACTTTTAGAACAAGGTATGGTCATTATGAATTTTTAGTTATGCCATTCGGGTTGACAAATCATCCTGCTGTGTTTATGGATTTAATGAATCGCATATTTCGACCATGCTTGGACAAATTTGTTGTGGTGTTTATAGATGATATTTTAATTTATTCAAAAGATGAGACAGAGCATGCTGAGCATTTGAGGATAGTTTTGCAAACTTTGAGAGATAAGCAGTTGTATGCTAAGTTTAGTAAAAGTGAATTTTGGCTCCGGGAAGTTGGATTTTTGGGTCATATTGTTTCAGGTGATGGTATACGGGTTGATCCTAGTAAAATTTCAGCCATTGTTGATTGGAAACCATCAAAAAATGTAACTGAAGTTAGAAGTTTCTTGGGGCTAGCTGGGTATTATCTGCGGTTTGTAAATGGATTTTCTATAATTGCTGCTCCTATAACTAGACTACTCCGAAAGAATGTTAAATTTGAATGGACGGAAGAATGTCAACAGAGTTTTGAAGAATTGAAAAAGTTATTAACAGAGGCACCAGTGTTAGTCTGGCCCGAATCAGTAAAGAATTTGTGGTGTATAGTGATGCTTCTCTAAATGGTTTGGGGTGTGTACTCATGCAAGAAGGAAAAGTGGTGGCTTATGCTTCGAGGCAGTTAAAACCTCATGAGAGGAATTATCCTACTCACGATTTCGAATTGGCTGCGGTGGTGTTTGCTTTGAAGATTTGGCGACATTATTTGTATGGTGAAAAGAGCCGGGTATATACCGACCATAAAAGTCTTAAGTACTTGATGTCACAAAAATACTTGAATTTGAGACAGCAAAGATGGTTGGAGTTATTGAAAGATTACGAGCTTGTTATTGATTATCATCCGGGAAAAGCGAATGTGGTTGCCGATGCTTTAAGTAGAAAGTTGTTGTTTGCTTTGAGAGTTATGAACACTCAGTTGAAAATGTCAGATGATGGTTCGATTCTAGCAGAGTTAAGAACAAAACCGATGTTTTTACAAGAGATTTCTGAAGCTCAGAAAGATGATCAAGATTTGCAAGCGAAGAGAAAGCAGTGTGAAGTTGATACAGAGTCAGATTTCAGAATCGGTTCTGATGGGTGCTTAATGTTTAAATATCGGATTTGTGTACCGAAGAATGAGGAATTGATTCAAAAGATCCTACAGGAAGCACATAGTGGTTGTTTCTCGATTCATCCGGGTAGTACGAAAATGTATAATGACTTGAAGAGAATGTATTAGTGGAATGGAATGAAAAGGGATATATCAGAGTTTGTGTCCAAATGCTTAACTTGTCAACGGGTGAAAGATGAACACTGCCTTCAGGATTACTTCAGCCTATTATGGTTTCTGAATGGAAATGGGATCGGATTACTATGGATTTTGTTTTAAGGTTGCCATTGACTCTAGGAAAGAAAGATGCCATCTGGGTAATAGTTGATAGATTAACTAAGTCGGCTCATTTTATCCCGGTACGTACGGATTATTCTCTTAACAAGTTGGCTGAACTATATGTTAGAGAAATTGTTAGACTACACGGAATACCATTGTCGATTATTTCAGATAGAGATCCAAGGTTTACCTCGCGGTTTTGGCAAAAGTTGCAAGACGCGTTAGGTAAGGGGGCGTTACACCAGATCCTACGGGCTTTAGTTCCATTCTAACCATCATCTAAAGTAGTCCTCTAACTATCTACTGCATAACAATTTAAACAAACTTAAATAAAAGTACTTATTTGGTTCGATGTCAGAGACTCGGTGTGTCGCTCAGCAAGATTTCTCTTTTTCCAAAGCATCGCGATCCAAAATATTTATTTCTCTTTTTTTTTAAATCCAAATAATAAGTAGAAAAGAAACCAAATAACAATAAGGCCAAATTCACAGCCCGAGTTTTACAACTCGGGCTCTGATACCACTAAATGTAATACCCCAAACTCGGCCCAGACGTTATGGCCGAATCTGGTGTGTCACATTGAAGTGTTTTAGCGAAAACCGTGTTTTCATTGAAAACCCTTCTTAAAATAAAAGAAACCTTCATTAACTTTAAAAAAACACACATTCTAGTTACAAAAACCTTGTTGAAATATTTGATTTAAGAAAACTTATCATTTAAAAATTTAATTGCGAAAACGTAGAAAACATACTATAATTTAGAAAACCCATGTTCGACTTCTTGTAATTACATTGAAAATAATAATAATTCAAGAAATAATAACACAATGAAAACCTTATTACAATCTGGTCTGGAACATACTTAAAAAGAAGTAAAAACTTAAATGCTTGAAAAAAACCCAAGTCCAAATCATCTTACTAGCTCTCCATCTAGAGCCCTTCCAAACATCGAACCTTCTCCTGAGCATCGCCTAAAAATAAAATAAACGAGGGGGTGAGTTTTCGCAAACTCAGTGTGTACAACCCTCGACAAAAACAAGCATTCAAAAAAAACATCATTCATCAATCATGCAATGCAATCCCATCCAAATTATCCATTCGCTACACACCGGCTCCGTCCCCCGTCACACCATGTAGGGATATAAATATCGACCCACCCAACCCACACACCATGGTAGCCCAGTTGCAAAACTACCTTCATTTACATATTGGGCTTTAAAAGCCGTCGGTGGATCCACGATTGTCAAGCAACCATGCGATCCTCATATACTTCCTCCGTTCCATAATTTCAAACCCATATGCAACCTAAGCAAAATATCATATGTACTCATGTCGCATACACAAAACTTACATTCAACACTTAGGGGTATTTTGGTCATTTTCGCCCTTAGGGGCATTTCAGTAATTTTCCCTTAATTACGGTTTTCACTTATCTTGGCCCGTTAACAAGTCTCGTGAGCTAAGATGAACGAATACTATGCACCAGGTAGGATTCCAGAGAAGAGGAGGTGAGTCATTAAGTCCGCTTAAGTACTAAGCTCTCCCTAGACCCAATCCTAAACATGCATATACCTGTTGCCACACCTTAACCCTATGACTTGTCCACGGTCGAAAATAATTAATTAAGTCTTATGTGGATATCATATACTAGGCCCAAAACCCCTTACAGAGCCTGATCAAATTCACATACCTGGATCTAGCCCATTAAGCCCAATCATATTCATATGGCCCATTAGGCCCAAATCACCTGTATATGGCCTATTAGGCCCAAATCACATTTATATGGCCCGTTAGACCCAGTCACATTCATATTCAAGGTCACATAAAAACTTTCTATCACATAGCATCAATTATAATTTTTTACCTATTATAGGCCCAACAGCCCATCGTGCCCATTTAGCCCATTCCGGCCCATATGGCCAAATCACAACCCAAGTCCACGGAATCACCCGTGGGCCTCAGGCAACCTATCTTTTTCCCCCTTACGAGTTTTCACGCACTCGCAAGACTACCGTAGCCAAACTTTTGGCTTTTCGGCATTTTGGCTTTTCGGCTTTTCAGCTTTTCGGCTTTTGCCGAATCATTGTGTGTGTGCAGTGTATGTACACACCTGGTAAGCAAGCGTGATGCGATCTCCTTAGCCCAAACCTACAATCGATATCACTCAAAGATTAATCATACGTACTTATCGATTTCTTTACCAAAAGCCAGAATCTCACCTTAACCTTACTGAACGCCAAGACTGAATCACTTTTTCCTTGATCACGTATTTCCTAGATTTGCACAAATCTTAACTATTAAAACCCGAATAATAGGTGACTCATATCTAACACAAGTCTCCTTACCATAACTATGACCATTCGGCCACCTTAGCCAATGGAAGAAGATTACTTACCAAAACCGCAACACCTTAAGGAGCAATTCGGCAGAGAGCTAAAAACCAAGATCCGATACTAATTCCCTACCAAAGTTGATTAGAAAGAGTGAGGGACAATAATCGATACTAAATAAAGAAAACCGATTAGAAGAGCAACACTTACACTAGATTCGGTCAAAAAGTATTCGGCCCTTAGAAGATTCGGTTTTTCAGCTTTTCAAACTAAGTATGGTGAATAAGGTTTATTTGGTACAGATTAAAGAAGAAGAGTAGTAGAATAAATCAGCAAAGAAGATTGTGTAGAGGAGAATAGAAATCAGCAGAAAGAAAAGAAAGAAAAATAGAGGGTTTTCGGCTTTTTGGATCTTGAAGAGAAAAGGGTTTCTGGCACAAAGTGAAAGGAAATTCGTCATTAACTTCTCAACCCTCCCATTAGACACCTATTTATAGCCCTATAGCCGAATTCTTCAAGCCCAAGTTCCCAATTCAGCTCCCCTTACTCCTCACTTCTCATCTCCTCTTTTTTTCCCTGATAACCTCTTGATCCTTTCCTTAATTTTCTCTTTTGAACACTCCCCTTGGAGTCCATCTTCGCGCCACTTCCATCCTTCTAGAAGGCCAAAATTAAATTCTAAAAAATACTAAGCTAGGATTCGAACCTTGGACCCCCTTGCTAGCTACTAACGCTACCTCACTACACCTTATGTGGCGTCATTTAGCCACTCTACCATAGGCTCTTTTTGTGTCCAATTGTTTCTTCATTTATTCAAAAGCCCACCTACTTGTCAGTCCTGATTCTTTTAATAATTAAATTATAATTTCTTCTACCCCTTAATTCGAACTCAACCTTAGCTAAGACCTACTAAAATTATCGCTTGGATAAGAATATTAAACACGATTTTCATCAAAATTGAAAATAAAGAAAATTCGCGATTTCGGGATCTTTGGATTTCAGGATTTTTGGATTTCGGGATTTTTGGTTTTCGAGATTTTTGGATTTCGAGATTTTTAGGTTTCGAGATTTTTGGGTTTTAGGATTTTTAGGGCGTTACAATTTTCTGAGCCCTTTTTTGTCACCCACAATAACTCATGCACACTCACATATGCCAATGGTGATCCTCACGGCATAAATGGCTACTTAGACATCCATAGCTATAACTCATGCATGGCAAATTCATGTTGAAGTTCACCTATTTGGGTCTCCATAACTTACTAAGATCATTCAAAACATTTCTTTACTTTAAACCATATTATAACCTAACCAAGTGACTTTAATCATCCATCAAGCATAGATTCCATATTTTGTCATTTATTGTCAACAACCAATTCATCACACACCTCAAAGGCATCAACACATGTCATGCATGCATCAATATCTAGGATTACAACCCAATAATCAATATGAGCCATACTTCATGGCCATATACGAAATGAATTATTATACCAATATGGGCCATCACTTTGGCCAACCAATATGACACGTATAACAAAATAAGAAATCCCCTATACATGTCATACTTAAATGTATTAAACCAAATATGCCCCAAGAGATTTGTTGATAGTGTGACTTGAGCTTTAACGTCCATGATACTTGAGCTAGCTTGGCGATGCTAAGAAAAAGGGAAAAAGAGAAAGGGGGTAAGCATAAAGGTGAGTAAGTTGTATGTAACTAATAAACAACATAGATCATACAATTTCTTGAGTTAATCATGCTACTAATTACCACCACATTATTGATTTACACACACAATTGACACAATAAAAATCAACAATAAATGTCATTGAACTTCACAACTTAACTCACTCTTTCTTACTCATGCTAAATTTTCCATCATGAATCAAATTCCATACTCATGAGGCTTACGTACATACCTGTACTACTCATAGCTTATTCATATTTCTCCATCTCTTAACCTTGATCATGAATGACCCGTTGAACCACTTAGAAAACGGAAAGACGTTTGGGATTATCATACACCAAATAGGGTGCGAAACCCATATCCCGGACATGGTCTTACATGGACCACACTTCGATATCATATCCCAGATATGGTCTTATACGAAGTCTCGAATCAGTACCGATGCCATGCCCCAGACATGCTCTTATACGGGATCTCATATTGATGCCATGTCCCAAACATGGTCTTACACGGGATCTTGTTAATCATAGTGTCATGACATCCAAATCCTAAGTATTCCTTAGGGTCACGTGGGATTTCCGAGATACAAAGCTATCATCAAATTGTTATTAAATCATTTCAAGTCAAATTCCATAAGGGAATATACACATATTTCATATAACATCAAGCATTAAATACACGATAATAAAATTGTTGAATTACTTACACACAACTTACCTCGGTCCCAAAATATTGCTAACTTTACGTTTTAGTCCAAAACCTTACTTTTCCCTCGGTTTAGGTCCAGACTTCATTTTTCTTGATCTATAATAGAAAATTTCACTTATTTAATTATCAAATTATTCAAATCAATCCATAAATCATTCTCTGGAAAAATTATAATTTTTCCCCTAAACTTTCATATAATTACAAATTAGCCCCTAGGCTCATAAAATGAAATGTGTTCATTTTCTTTGTTACCTAAGCCTAGTCGAACTTATAACATGCTCATAGCAGCCCACATTTCTCATTAAAACATTCATCTTATTACTCATTTCGCATCTTTTACAAGTAGGTCCTTTCCATACATTTCCATCAAAAATCACTTAGTAAAAGGTGTTAAACACACATCAAACTTTCATCTTCCTCCATTAAACATCAAAATACATGCATGACACACATGGGTAAGTTTTTGAACATGAAACCTAGCTCAAAATATGGGTAGAAATAGATAGATTAAGCTTCAAGGATTTCAAAAATACAAAGAACATTAAAAATGGGGCTAGGATTGACTTACTATCAAGCTTGGAAAATTTGGAAACCCTAGCTATGGCTCCTCTGAATTTCGGCACCCCTTGAAGAAGATGGACAACATTTTCACTTGATTTTTCCCTTTTTAATTCATTAATTTACCAAATAACTAAAATGCCCTTAAAGCCTTTCATTCAATTTTTTTCCTATGCATGTCCATTTTTGTCCAAACTTTTAGAAATTGGTCAAATTTCTAATTAGGACCTTCTAATTAATAATCCAATACAATTTCATGCTTAAAGCTTCTAGAACACAATTTTTGCATCTTTTTCATTTTGGTCCTTAAAGTTCAATTAGACATTTTATGCATAGAATTTATTCATGAAATTTTCACACAAGCATGCATACATATCATGGACCTCATAATAATCATAACATAATTATTTCTATTCTCAGATTTGTGGTCTTAAAACCACTGTTCCGACTAGGCCCTAATTTGGGATGTTACATTATCAGATATTCGTGGAAAGGTTTTCATTTATTGCTGCTCTTTTGACTAAGTTATTACATAACAATGCTCCTTTCAAGTGGACTGATAAGCAATAGACAAGCTTCAAAAAGCTTAAGTCGGTATTAACTCAAGCATCGATTCTGATACAGCCTAAGTCTAAAAAGGAGTATGTTATGCACAATGATGCATCGCATACAGGTTTGGGTTATGTTTTAATGGAAGAAGGTAGCTTATACTTTTAAACAACTCAAGCCTTATAAGAGTAACTATCTGACGCATGACTTGAAGCTAGCTGTGGTCTTTGCTCTAAAAATTTAGAGGCAGTATTTGTATGGTGAGAACTGTATTATATACATGGATCACAAGAGCTTTAAGTATCTCTTGACCTAGAAGGAGTTAGATTTAAGACAGAAGAGGTGGATTGAGCTACTTAAGGATTATGACTGCACTATAGAGTATCATCCTGGTAAGGCGAATGTGGTGGTTGATGCTCTTAGTTGGAGGTCGATGACTGAGTTTAGAGTGATGTTTGCTTGCCTAATTTTGTTTGAGGATGGAGGGTTGTTGGCTGATTTTCAAGTTAAGCCAACTTAGATTAATGAGATTAACAATAAGTAGCTTCTGGATGAGTCACAATTTCTTTTGGTTTAGCAGTTCGAGGAGGGTAAGACTTTGAATTTTGGGTTTAACAATGATGGTATTATGTGTTTTCGGGGTCGAGTCTGTGTGCCAAATGGTAGAGAATAGAGATTGTCCATTTTGTGAGAAGCGCATAGTTGTCCTTATGATATGCACCCCGAGGGAAATAAAATGAACCGTGATCTTCGAGAGTTGTATTGGCGACCCAGTTTGAAGTGAAAGGTGAATAATTTTGTGGCTTGATGCCTGTCGCGTCATCAAGTTAAGGCTAAGAACCAACTTCCTTCTAGTTTGTTACAGCTCGTTGAGATTCCCAATGGAAATGGGAGCAGCTAACTATGGATTTTGTTAATGGGTTGCCTTGGACATCGACTAAGAAAGTGTCTATTTGGGTCATTATAGATTATTTGACCAAGTGTGATCATTTTCTTTTGGTTCAGACTGATTAATCTTTGTAGAGGTTAGCTAAGTTTTACATTTTTGAGATCGTAAGACTCCATGGGGTTCCTGTGTCGATTATCTCAGATCGAGAACCGCATTTCACATATCAGTTTTGGAAGAAATTACATAAGGCTCTAGGAACTCAGTTAGACTTTAATATAGCATTCCATCTACAGACTAATGGATAGCTCGAAAGGGAAATTTAGGTACTAGAGAATATGCTACGGAGTTGTGGTATTGATTTCTATAGTAGTTGGGAGGAGGTCCCGCCTCTAACTAAATTCTTTTATAATAATAGTTTTTAGTCAAAGATTCAAATGGCACCTTATGAAGCTTTGTATGGTCGTAAGTGTCGTACTCTATTGTGTTGGACTGATTTAGGCGAAAGAAAGATTATGGGTTCAAATCTATTTATCGAGACTATTGATAAGGTTAGATTGATTTATGATCGGCTTAAGATGGCTTCTGATAGAAAAAAATCTTACGCGGATGTTAATAGAACGGATATCGAGTTTGATGTAAAGGATCAATTTTTTTCTTAAGGATATCGACTTTGCCCATAAGAGAAAGTTGAGCTGTAAGTTAATTGGACCACATTGGATTTTGAGGTGAATAGGGCCAGTTGCTTATTAGTTGAAGCTACCTCTAGAGTTAGATCGTATCCATGATGTCTTTTATGTCTCTACGTTGAGACGTTATTGGTCTAACCAATCTCATGTGATTCTAGTTGAGGTCGTACTTATCTATTGAGGAGGAGACGGTTTAGATATTTGGTCAAGAAGTAAAGGTTCTGTGGAGAAAAAGTATTCATTTAGTTAAGGTTTTATGGTGGAATCATGGTTCAAAGCAAGCCACTTGGGAATTAGAAGATTCGATTCGTCAGTAGTATCCCCATCTCTTTGGACCAGGTAAATTTCGAAGACGAAATTACTTTAGGGAGGGAAAAGTTGTAACGCCCCAAAATTCTTTAAATTTTTGGGTAATAATTATGTTAGGAAAATTAATCTAGTTTAATGGTTAGGTGTTCTAGATGAGTGCTTGAAGTTTTGAGTTTCATCTCCTTTTTTTGAATTTTTTATTGATTTTATCTTTACACTTGACTGGTAACATGTGGGTTATCTTTTATTTTTGTTCGCTTGTTGACAAGAATAAGTCTATTAGTTTAGTGGTAAGGCTTTAGCTTAACCTTAGGTCTCAAGTTCGAATCTCATTTTTCCCAAAACGGAATTAATTTTTGTTCTTTCCCTGATGTGTCACCTATACTTTTAGGAATTGAGTCAAACTCAAATTCTTACCAACCTGATTGGATAACAACAAATCTGGTAAGATAGGATTTGATTAGATTTATTTTTTAAAGTTATCATAAATTATCTCCACTCTTCTCTCTCCCAATCTCTCCATTCTCTTTTTTTTCGTTTCTTTTTGTTCTTATTTATTTTTTGGTTGCTGCTAAAGAAAATTCTTTCAGCCGTTTTGTTATCTTCCTCTCCTCTTTCTTTTGTCACATTCTTCTTTCCTTCTTGATCATTCTTTTCGTTGATACCCCTGGTTATTTTTGTTGTTTCCTAATCTCATGCTTTTATCTTACTATCATTCCATTCAGTGTTTTTCATGAGTATTGTGTGTGATCAAGTCGTGGAGTTATAGCAATTTATTCTTGGTAAGTTTGGTTTGTTCATCTTTTAATAATGTTATGGTATTTTTCAAGTTCTCACAAAGGTAAGGGGACTTTTTGGTTGATTGGTGGGTGGCGGTTCAAACTGGTTTTGTGATTTTATTAGGTGGCAATTATGGAACGGGTAAGCCTTCGACGAATTAGGTGTGGTAAGAATCACACTTTTCTCTAAGTAAGTGTTCTAAATACTTTATTTAGGGGCTGGTCTATACGATTTTTGGTTAAGGTCGAATGCCCTAGCGTATTTGGCTGAATACTATAATTGAGTATGAGTCTAATACTTGTTTCGATTTCGATGTTAGTTTGCTAATCGAGTTAGGTACAGATGTCATGTATAGGAACTTGGATTACTGTCACTGTGCCAACATCCCAAAGGCAATGTAACACCCCTAACCCATATCCGTCGTGGAAATAGGGTTACGAAATATTACTGGACTTATTACTTAAACAAATATACAATTCTCGTACATTTTTCATAACCAAATAAAAGTCATTCACAATCAATCGTATTGTCCCTAATAGGAGCCTACGAGGCCAAAATCATGCATTAGAAGTGGTTCGGGACTAAACCGAGAACTTAGAAAACTTTTTAGGAAACATAAAAAATTTTCAAAATATAGGGGACACACGCCCATATGGCACGGCCGTGTGTCTCACACGACCAAAGACACGTTCGTGTCACAGGCTGTATGGACATTCGAAATGGGATCACATGGCCGTGTCCCAACCTGTGTTTGACCCCGTGTAACTCTCTATCTTGGGTCACATGGCCAAAAACATGCTCGTGTGACTAGCCTGTGTACCCTTCAAAATGGCTTCACACACATGTGTGCCAGACCGTGTGCTAGGCCATGCCAAAACTGTAGGGTATACTGACTTATGCCACACGCCCAAGTCACACGCCCGTGTGTTGGGCCGTGTGGAGCTACTGACTTTGTTCCTAAATAAACATCAGGGGACATACGACTGTGTTACCTGATCGTGTGTCACACACGACTGATACAGACGCCCGTGTCTCTGCTTGTGTGGACAAAAATAGGCTATTATCTAAGCCATCTTTCTCACCCAAACTTACAATCACCTAAACATGTCAAATAGCATAAGACCATATCATCAAATGGCACTCAAACCAATCTCAATTAAGCCTAAATCATGCTATTTCAATATTAACAACTATAATGCTCATAAGATCATGTTTTGCCAATTCAAAACATACCAATTTCACATTCACAATTCACCTAAATGGTTAACTTCATATATGCATTATCTTGCCTAATGTTTATCATACTAATACATTCTCAATTTCATCTATTTACTACCTTCAATACCAATTCTCAACAAGACATTTATAAAGCAAATATAAACCACATAACAAAAGGTCATTTGCACATATATATATACATAACCATATATAACAAAATAAGCCAAATCACATGGCTATACACATAACCAAACATTCATCATTTACAAGCCAAATCAATTGGCTAAATACATTACCAACATATAGGCCATATTAACCACAACACCTATACATGCCATATAATCAAAAACACAAGTTCAAAAGTATCAAAATGATAGCTTGATAGTGTGATGAGATCTCCGACAACTCCCAAATCCGAGCGAGCTTCAAAAACACTATAAAACACAAAAAAATAAACAAAGTAAGCTATAAAGCTTAGTAAGCTCGTATGCTTAATAAGTAAGACTTACCAATCATTCACAAATTAAGTTATCTATCATAAAACACTACAATTTAACTTAATCATAAGGCTAATATATGTCTATCCACATAGTAGATCATGTAACTCACAATTTACCTAGATTCAATGCTTATACGATTTACGTACATACTTGCACTGATACGTATCAATCTCTTACCCTTTCATATCTTCAATATAATCAGTGAACCATTTGGAATAATATTAGATACTCGGGAATCTCACACCTTAAGTGCTAATACAAGGCCGAAGCCATCTCAATCTCATATCTCATATAATGCTCACTCTCGAGCTATCAACAGGTTTACTCACACAAGCTGACGGTCAAGACGTAACTACTAGGTGCTGCTCACACAAGCTGATGAGAATCCGCAACACATGCCATAAAACTCAGCCACCGGTAGAATGTACGGACCAGCACCCAAAACACAATAACCCCTAATGACATGTCATTTGTATCCTATCTATTCCTAAGGTTCAACCAGGATTTCACATTTCCGAATCTTCGTCAAACATTTCTGTAAGGTCATATTCATCAACAATACAATTATAAAGTATTTAAAACACAATTTCAATAATGCTTATTTAAATACGAACTTACCTCGGATTTATACGGGGAGAAACGAGCTATCAATCCACTATTTTGTTTTTCCTCCGATCTAATTCTAAACTTCACTTTTCTTGATCTATATATAATCAAATTTAACTTATTTAATTATCATTCTATTCAATTTAATCCAAATTTTATATTATGGCAATTTTACACTTTTTCCCCTTAAATTTTGAATTCTTTACAATTTAGTCCCTAGCTCATAAAAATGCAAATTTCATGAAATTCAATTTCAACCCAATATGGCCGAATATTATTTAAACCCATAGAAGCCCATATTTTTCATTATTTCACACATTTAACACACAATTTATTATATTTCTCACTTTAATCCCTAATTGACAATTTTATTAAAAATCACTTAACAAATGCTGTTTATCTAACAACAACCATCCATTCTATCATCAAACATCAAAATACACACATATTCATCAATGTTAAAACCCTAGACCTTTAAAATTTTTGCAAATTAGTCCTTGGGTTAGCTAGGTTAAGCTACAACGATCTCAAAAAACATAGAAATAATTAAAAATGGGACAAAAAATTGTACCTAATTGGACAATAATGCCTTGGCCGAATGAAGAACCCTAAAATGACTTCTTTCTCTTCAATAATTCGGTGAAGAAGATGGATTAAAAGATGATACATTTTGTTTTCTTTATTTTACTTAGTTTATTTTATTAAATTACACTTTTAACCTTGATTATAAATTATTAAAGTCACTTAATACAAGTCCAAGAATGTCCACTAACTTTATAAATGGGCTAATTACAAATTAAAGACCTCCACTTTAAATTTCTATAGGTATTAGACACCTTTAGCTATTAGAACACAACTTTTACACTTTACGTGATTTACTCCTTTTTATCAAATTAAGCACTCAAACGATAAAATTTCTTAACGAAATTTTTACACAATCATACTATCATCCTGTAGACCTCATTTAATAATAAAATAAATATTTTTACCTCAGATTTGTGGTTCCAAAACTAATGTTCTGATTTGACTAAAAACAGGCTATTACAGGCAATAATGTGTGTATTTTATCCCGTAACTTTTGAAAAAGAACACAAAAATCTGAGACTTCTGTGAAAAACCAAAATGAGGTAGACGATGCCACACGGCCGTGTGTCGAGCTGGGTGAGGCATACGAGCATGTAAGCCATACGGTTTGGTTGAGGTGGGCATGTGGGCCACACAGTTTGGCCTGGTGGGAGTGTGGACTACACAGGCATGTGGGCCCATTTTGAGTGGTCAGTTTGGGCTATGTTCGAGCCGAGTGTAAAATTCTAGAGTCTGGTTTGTAATATTCTAAATGCATGCTAGATCATGATATCTATAAACTTGTGTGTGTATCAGTATAAATATGTTTCTGGTCAGTAAATCTTTGAGTAAGATAAAATACTATGTTTATGTTCTATTATCTGTTATGTATGAGTTATGTGGCATGATCACTTACTATGATTTTGTATATGCATTGGGGTGGGGTATGATTATGTGACAGAGGAAGTCTGATTCTGGCAAATTATCTACACTATATAATTTTGGCAGTATTCATACAATATAATTTTGCCAGCACAGCTGCATATTATCTGAGTGGCATACGGCCACATTACAATGTGATGGATGGATTGGTTCTTATAACCCTATTTGGTGTGATTGGTTGGATGGGATTGGTGTGTAGCAAATGGGGGTAGTACTTTCTATATGACACAATTCTGCTAAGCTTATTATAATTTATGATTTGTCTGTTTTGTTATGTGCATTGTAACACCCTGATTTATTTAACTTTGTTTTCATGAAATTTTTCATAACTATGTATCTACTTCAGTGGTTAAGTGATGTGGGTGTGTGTTTGAGGTCTTAGGTTCAAGTCCCCCTTCTGGAAAATTATTTTATTTTTATCCTAGCCTTATCCTTGGTGGTTTGGCTTACATTCTATTGCTAGTGAAATCATATCAAAATAAGCCTGCTAGTTTGAGTGGTAAGGTGTTAGCTTTCC
Organism: Gossypium longicalyx; assembly: GCA_025698465.1. NCBI lineage: Eukaryota > Viridiplantae > Streptophyta > Magnoliopsida > Malvales > Malvaceae > Gossypium > Gossypium longicalyx. The sequence continues at coordinate 43,757,672 of CM047007.1, read as the reverse complement.
CTGAGGTTCCGTGTTCGAATCCCCATGTGAGTGTGGATGATAATTTTTGCGTTGGTTGCCTAATAGAGGTTCGATGGAGCTGGAATTATGAGGTAGTTGGATGTGGATTGAGGTGTTGGATTTGGTGGGATTATGTTGTTAGTGGGGGAGTTAATAGGGGTTTTTAGTTTTTTTTAATTTTAAATTAATTAATTTTGTTTAATCTTAATTTTGTTTTCCAAAACGTCCCCTCTTGATTTCACATTAGTTTTCTATTCTTTTTTCCCTTTTCTACAGAATTTCCTTTCTTTTTCTTCTTTCTCTCCTCTTACATTTCAAACCAAAAATCGGGGGTTATCCTTTTGCCATTCGGCATCATCTTTTGTGTAAATCTCTATTTCATTTATTTCAAAAAATTTTGGTAGGCGTGGTTTTACTATTTTTAGTTAGTGTTTAATGGGAATTCTCGCTAAATCTCGTCAGTTCTTATTTAGGGGAAACAAGATGCAATTGGTGCTTCTCCAACGAATTGAGTGTAGGGTGTTTCCGGTTTGTTTTCGGTAAGTGTGCGAATGCATTTGACGATATTGTAAGATTATGTTTTGGAATGGTTTTGTGTGTAAGTTTCGTAAATTTTACTGAAATTAGGGCATTGAAATGCCATTTTTAGGTTTCAATGCTTTTGGGATTACTTTTGCATCAGAATCGAATAAGGTGTGTAATGAAAACGCGATAAAAAGAAGTTCAGCAAAAGCCAAAATACTAGCCCGTCGATGCCACATGGGTGTGTGTCCAGCCGTGTCGTCAACCCTGTACGACACATGGCCATGTGGGTCACACAACCTAGGTCGATTTGAGCGTGTGGGCCACACGAGCTTGTGGACTTTAGCCTATGCCATGTGGGCCACACGGGTAGGGCCAAATTAGGTGTGTGGGCCCAAAATATAGAATTTTTCCCTTAGGTCGCACGCGTCATTTCGATTGACTGTGAGCTTTTCGTAGGGTCTGTAAGGGCAAAACAAACCCTAATGCATGAAATCTGTTATTCTGATAGAATGGTTTGAGTTTTATGAAGTATAGTATGTATGATTTGATTGTTCTGTATAAACATAGGTAATATTTGTATCTGAGCATGCGAGATATGTTAATTCTGATATATCTATTGATTTGTTATCTGTATCTGTGTATGGGGAGGGATATGTATATGTGGGGGAAGTGTTCTATGAGCGGATATTTCGCCAACTTACTAGTAGCATGGCTGCGATTTATTCTGTTAAGTGATGTACGGATAATATGTGGTGTGTAGGGATAGGTGGGTGTTTTATACGCCACGTGGTGTTGGAATGGTCGAAGTGGTGTGTAAAGAATGGAGGTAGGGCTTTGCATATCTGCTTGATTTCTGTTATAATTCGATTTTGTTGTGGACTTATGTCCAAATCTGTTCTGCTATGTGAGAAATCTGAGATCATGTGCATGTATGTTTCCATTGAGTTACACACGGAGTTTTTGAAAACTCACATCAATTTTTCTGGTCTATTCAAGTAACCCTCAGGCTTTGACAAGTCGGTGGGACGGATGCTCAAAGGTGTCCACACGCCTTTAAACTTTGATTACTTGAAAAGTTTATTTAAATTCTAGTTTTTTTTAGAGTTTTGTAACTTTGGGACTCTCAGGACTTTTGGTCTTCTTATGGTTTTTATTATTGGTTTTGGTTTTGATTAAGTTTTTTGTGACGCACAACAAATAATTTTACGAAAATAACGATTTCATGCAAATAAACATTTTGAAAATACAAACTCGGTTTCCAAAATATAACGACTTCTAAAATTTTCACTGCAAAGTATGTTTTTCTAAAAGAGCAACTATCGATGGTTTTGTTAATGAATATAATAATATGTTTTATAGAGTGTGAATTTTATTTTAGTAATAAACTAAATGAAGTTTTCAATACTATAAGGTTGAATTTTAAAATCTCCTTCATAATATTTCCAGATTCAGTCATAATGTCTAGGTCGGGTTTGGGGTGTTACATGCATGGTTCTGTTATATGATACTATTTTTTTGATATCTAACTGTGGGCCAGGGAACACACTGAACTTTGTAGCTAACTCTGGTTGCTTAACATTTTAGGTAACCCTCAGACTTAGGATTGAGCAATGTTTGAGAGCTCGAACTAAACATTCTCTCTTAAATTGGTTAAAATTTATTTTAATTAAGCTTTTGGACTTTATTCTGGACTGTTTATCAGTTCTGGATAGTTTATAACGCCCCAAACCCGACCCGATTCAATGGGTCTGAATCTTAGGTGTTACAATACAAGTTTAATTAATAACGAAAATAGTTTATATCTCATTTCATGAAACATGTTATTTGACTCTTAAATTAGAAACTTATTATATGAAACAAAGGAAATAACTTAAAATAATCTTATTACAATAGACTTCATTTAAATCCTTACAAAAATGGAAGTTTATTTCATATAGACTTAAAAGGCGTATTCCTAGACTATGCCACATATCCACTATATGCATAATAACCCACTCTGCCACCACCTTGATCTACTCATGGCATCGTCCCTCCATGCAAAGTCTTCTCTCAGATACCTAAAAAGAAATAACAAATCTTGTAAGTACAGGAGTATTTATTGAGCCTATTATATCGATACCTTGATGGATTTTTAGCAATCTTGTATGAACTACAGGGTTTTGATTATTTTGCATCATTTATTTTGGTAGATACCACCACAGGATACCATTCTCTTAAACTCCAACTATCCTACTCTAGTCATACTCCATCTTTCTTATCTATTTAACATCCTTCCAAACGTTTTATACATTTCTTGTCCCATAAAAATTTCTTTACAATACATACCCTCAGAAACCACTTCCAATAATCCTTGCCTTAACTCATATTCTTATCTCAAATAGTTGTTCATTGACATTTATCACGAGCGGATACATATATGTTTGGTGAATATTTACGCAAAATATAATACCATCGATTCATTCTCAAACATACCCCGATTTAGTACCACTCATATCTATACTGATAAATCACTGCATAGAACTCTCTGATGAATTCCTTATTGTGATATATATCTGAATCCCATAATTTGAGGTGACATAAACTCAAATTCAAAATAATTCACGAAGAAGATACAATACCCCTCACTTTCAATATTTACAGGTTATCATAATGACAATTTTTCTTACCATATAGATACACGTCTCTTTTTCATGGAAATCCTTAAGGATTAGTCACTCATAACCCAGAGCATATCAATACCTCATCTTAGCTTTACTTATTATAGAACTAAAAGAATTTACTCATATCTTACGATAATGACAGGCATTTAGATTCAACTCTTACCAGACATTCCTGACAGCTCATGTCACAAAGGCCTAACAAAGCACGCCATACAAGCATTCATACAGAATCTTGTGCTTAATGTCCTAGTGGACTTCACAGAACACATCGGAGGCAACCCAATGATATACTGGACACTCTATAAGTCCTTATTACAAAATACGTCGCAAAAGTGATCCATACAATGTACGCCATAAAGGCCATATATACAGAGTATGCCACCAAGGCTATATATACAGAGGATGCCATAAAGGCTGATAGGATGCCTAGGAATTGTCGTGTTTGTGATATGGATTTGCCTAAATTCACATTAAGTAAGGTTTGCCCATTATCACCCTGGGACACATAGAGAACCTCATTAGATATAATGTCATTCAACAAATCTTTTTTTGAGTATGTTATGGTCATGGACTTTTTCCTTCACAGTTCGTGTTTACAGTCTTGACGAACTTCCTTATATATCACCACAGTGACTTGACTCACTTTACAACCTCTACAAACCAACCACATCCTAGACCTAAGATTTCATAAGTTTATAATCCTCTTCATACATTCCACATAACTTATTTTCAAGCAGACTAACTTATATATTAATCTAATCTTAACTTTATTCCTATAGTTGTATAAGTATCATATTCATACTATATTATTCATGATTTCCATTTTCCAGTTTGATCATTTTCATATATATATTTCAATAATAACAGTATACATGCAAAAGTTAGAGTAGAGACTTACTTGATTCTTACTTGCTGTAGTTCAAAACTCCAGATCCATATATCCATCTCAAACCAGTAGTAACCACTGCTTAGAAACATAATTTACCTATTACTACTCTTGTACATACAAATTACTTATCATTTCAATCGCTAAAAATCCTATGCGAAAACCTTATACTTGCACTCTTATTGTTCAATTAGCACATACAAATTTTCTCACTCAGAGCTTAACATGCAGAGCTGAAATACTTACCCTGACGCAAAATAACCTCTGTCCATAAAAGAACCATAACTTCTAGATCATCGATGAAAGATACATTTAGACTTGAGGAAGGTATTAGTAAATACCACTTAAGGTAGAGGAAGAAGAAAAAAGAACGCTTTTAGAACTTATCTCTCACATACAAATATGACTCTATTTACTTAGTGGAATTTAATAAGTGTCATATGTATCAAAACTTGCCTTCTTATTGTCCTACAATTTCCAAGAAAAAAATATAAATAAGCACCTTCAAATAATTATCAAGCTAGGCTAACTAGTTTATTTCTAACCAAATTACTCGGAATCTAACTAACACAGTATTTCATGTACTATACCTTTGGCAAATACTCATTCCATACTTACCCTTTTATCAGTTAACACGAACTTCTCTTTAATATAGCAGAATATCATGAAGTCAAATCCGTACTAACTCAATTGACGGTTACTATATGCCCACACATATATGCCAAAATGATCATTTGGGCAGATAACACCACACCAAACAGACTATTTACTACTTTACGCCCAAAACTTTAGAACCGCTAGAACTTACATGGTTTATTTGGTTTTATTAAGAAAAATAGTATACTGAATGATTCTCATAAAGTAAAACTTGAATATCTTATTTTAAAATTAAACAAGTTAAGGATTTTTCCGCTGCAAAATTTTAATCGCGAAAAAGAGCTTCTAAAAGTAATAAATAAAGTCAATAGCATTACTCTTTTAATGAACTTGTAACATATCCAAAAGTTTTGGAAAACACACACTTAATAACTATTACGTTTTCTAAATAACAAAACAAAGTCATGTTTTTGTAAAATTTACTGAAACAAGAATAGTTTGTATTTAGAAATCAAATGTTCAAAGTTTTGGGATGTTAATGTGACCTCCAAGATGGTCATAACATCTAGGTCGGGGTTGGGGTGTCAAATAACATGTCAGTAAGTAAAAGCTGAGCATCAGTTCCCTTCTAGGTTGTTGCAACCAATCAAAATACCGCAGTAGAAGTGGGAGTGAATAGCAATGGACTTTATTAGTGGGTTACCCTTAACGATGGTCAAAGGGCCTATTTGATATATTTTAACAGTTTAAGTACCCAATTGTGTAACACCTCAAAATACATAGGGTTAGAAATTTAATCAATCACCAAAAAATGGCTTAATCTTGATGGTTATGTAGCTAGAGTAATCCCTAAGAGATCCTAAGTTCAAGCCTCACTCTACCCATTTTCTTCCATTTTTATCAGCAACTAAGGAACAAACTCAATCTAGTATAGATATTAAATGTGGTAGAAATATGCCATGTATGGGCAAAAACCCAATGGTTAAGCAGTCTCCTTATCCCTTGCATCCCTAGTTCAAGTCACGCCACTCTTCCTTTCCATTTCTTTTGTGGACGACAAGAAGGGCAATTTTCCTAATCAGCCCCTTAAAATTTGAAAACTCTAACTATGTAATCCTTTTTTTCCAAATCAAAATGGAACTGTAGCTTCACTTTTACAATTGAACAAGGATTTCATTTTCTTTTTCCCTATTTATTCCCCTATTCTTTTCATCTTTCCTTTTTCAATTATTTTCTTTACATTGCTAGAAACTTTATTTTTTATCCTGAAGTTTGAAATCAAGGCTCATTCAACCGATCTTTTAATCAATTTAGTGTAATGTCGTTGAATCTCATCTTAAATGTTTCCAAAAATGGGTAAAAAATATCTCAATTTTGACATTTAAATCTCAAAATACCTGTAGGTTTCTGTTTTCATTAATTTCAAGATCGATTAAATGATCCTTTTACAAATCTTGCCGATTTATTCTCGAAATCTTGATTTTTCCTTGAAGATCGTTATTAATCCTTGCATATTTTTCGGTTGAAAGACTTGCTGTAGGTATATCAAATCAAACTTGGATATGAGGATCATCGTTCAAAACCCTGAAAGTCAAGTGTGTATTATTTTACGAGAAAAATTAGGCAAAACTAAGCCTAGGTTAGACCATACGGGTGTGTGGGCCACTCATGTGGATCACATGACCATTATACATGACCATGCACCCCTAAAACCCTAGGTTTTTGCTTCTCACATGGCCTACAATACGGTTGTGTCACTTTCGTAGTTTGTAGTTTCAAATGCCACATGGACACAATCTCTCACACAGCCTAGCCACACGACTATGTGCCCCTTACACATGATCCAAGGCTTTCCACATGGTCCGGTCACATGGTCGTGTGTCCCTTGTAACTTAGAATTTTATGTTTTGATCAAATTAGTCCCTAAATAGGTTCCGAACTACTTTTAGTGTATTAAATTATGCAATTAGGACCTTGATGATAAGAAACATGCTAGAACCCAAGATTGAATGATTTATTGCATATTTATTTATATTTATGAATACTTACATGGTACATGAATAAGTTATGTTGCTATTGAATCTATACTTGCAAATGTATGTATGAGGTAGATTATGATACTGATAACCTGAATACTTGATAAAAGCATGACTTGACTACTGATTTGTCATGTGTTAGTACATTAAATACTATCATGTTTTGTATGTATTCAATATGTCATAATTCATTGAATGGGTTGGGACGATATGTATGGAGGAAGATCAATTAGTCTATCTGCAAGAAAAATGGCAGTGCAAGTCACAGGCATGCAGTAGTTCTTATCTATAAATTGTTGTGAACCCATAACCAAAGGGAAATTCCATCTGTGGGTACTTTTGTGTATCCACAGCCAAAGGTCGATTCCAACGGTGGGTTTATACTATAAAATCTATAGCCAAAAAGCAGGTTCCATCTATAGGACTTCTACTATGAACCCACAGCCAAAGGCAGATTCCAACCGCGGGGACTTGTTGTGTGTCCACAACCAAAATGAAAGTTATTATCTGCAAACTAATAGTGGTTTATCCAAATCTTGATGTGATGGAAAAGGGAATTCTAGGGAACTCACATTATGGTGTGTAGCGGTGTGGTAGGATTTATTCTTTTTAAACCCGAAACTGTATGGCATCATTCAAACCATGTGCATACAAATCTAAAAATTATATTATAATATATAAGCATGAATATATATGTATATATGTGCATGGATATTATTATTGTAGGAAAATCTAAGAATTTGGTTAATTTTGAAGACCATTATTGTGAGTTTTGACATTTTTAATGGTGGCTACACTTGGAAATCCAATACTATGAACTGAACTGTTATCGATGTTTATTTTATGCAATGTTAATTAATGTGTCTTAGTAATTTTCACATTGATGTTATCGTAAATGGACTCACATTAAGCGTCAAAGCTCACCACCCCATTAATTGTTATCCTTATAGATAACATACCAAGTTAGGGCATGGGCATGGCATCCGAAGGATTTTAGCAGAATCCATTCTATTTTCAATTTATTAGGGCTTAATCTTTTGATTTATTTTATTATTCGAGGACCATAATGTTTTATTTGAACTGTGGCATGAGATTTAAAACTTAGGTTTGTTTTTGTTCTACATGACATTTTATTTAAACTCTTAAGATATTATGTTTTGATTATTAATTAGTATGCATGAATTCTGGTTTTATTAAATACATAAGTAAATGTCATCTTTGTTGCTGCTAGATGTTAATTAAAACATTGAGGAATAGTAAATCGGCATTGAAACCAAGTGTTTTTACTAAATTAAACAATTTTTTAAAATAATTATTTTCTAAAACTCTGATAACTATGCTAGGCCCTCTCGGTGGCTGATGTAATCTTCCGAATTTGGGTCTAACGTCTAGGCCGAGTTGGGGAGGTTACAAATTGAGTGCAAAAAAATAAGGGTTTAATTGGTTTTTTTTTAAAGTTTGAGGGTTTTTTACACTCTTAAGCCAAAAATAAAAAATTAAACTAAATTATCATAGACAATTCAAAAAATTCAAAAAATTCAAAAAATCTAACTGAATCGAACTCACTCTTATGACCAACACCACCCAACCACCCAAAAGGAGGCAAGGAATGATATGTAGAGAGCAGAAGCAAAGCTAGATTTTTTATAAGATAGGGTCAAGATATTTATAAAAAATACATGTTTAAAGTAGGTTTGGCCCGTATGGGTCGAGCTATTTTCAACAAGGTATTTTCATATTTGGGATAGTCTTGATGACTGAAAGTTAGAAAAAGCAAAATAAGTTAAATGCTCAATTTGTATTAGATATTATAATTATTTAAGTTTACTTTTTTACTTAATTAATATTTAAATACTATTTATACTTAGATATTGTAATTATTTAACTTTATTTTTACAAATTAATATTTAAATACTATTTGTATTAGTTTACCAAATTAAACTAAATATGTCACTAAATTTATCATAAAAATCTATAAAATCTATAATAATAAAAAGTCAAATTTAAAAATTTTGAAAAACTTTGAAGGGTTGAGCATAAATTTATCTTTTTTTACGCACTCATTATAAGATCAAAATAAAAATTTCTAAAACCTTAAGAACTTAAATAAAATTTTACAAAATTTAGGGAGTTAAGACCTACTAGCCCTTTAAATTTGCTCCAGGTCGACATCTGCTCCGTCGAGAATTTCTTTTAGTTGGCTAGAGTTTCTTCTAATTTAAGTTTTATCATTTATGTTTGGGATAAATCTCAAAATCATACATGAACTTTAATTTGATGCAATTATACATGTGAACTCTAATATGGTTCAAATGTATACTTGAAACTTTAATTTTGATTTAATCATACATATTTAAGGAAATAAATACATCAATTTATTTTTATATTGAATAAATATAATTATTTATGTATGTAATATAAAAATATAAAATGATGTTATATCAATAACTGTGTTAATAATTTACAAGAATTGGATCAAATCAAATTTCAGATATAAAATTGCACAAAATCAAAAGTTTATATATACAATTACACATTAAATCATAGTTCATGTATAATTTTAATATTTATTCCTTTATTTTTTTTTAAAAATTGTCACATCCTAAATTAAATTTCTAATTGATAAAATTGTAAAATTATAATAAGAATAAGTTGTGTAAGTACCAAATTGAGTTCAATTCCCCAGAATGGCGTCCACCCCTAGCAAGTTGTTAGATTTCAGTCTGAAATATTCAAAGATTTTATCTAAAGAATATTAGGTTTATTAAAAATATTAAACTAATTTTATGTTGAGTTTCTTTTTCTCTTTTCTCTATTCTTTTCTCCTATTACCCTCCCCCTCTCTAGCTCTTTTCTCTTCTTTGTTTTTTCCCCTCCCTTTTTTCCATTCTCCTCTTTTTTTCCATCATTGTCATTGTCTCCTTGCCCATTTGGTTGACAATTTTTTTTTCCACCGTTGTTATCGCCCCTTGCTGTCCACCTTTGATCTTCATTGTTTGTGTCATTGTTTCCCTTCTTTTTCCTCCTATACCGTCGCTGTGGTGAGCAACCAACGTTCTTGTCATCGCTGCCCATTGTTCCTTCTTCTTTGCCTTCCCCTTGTCATATTTTATTGCTGTCAAAATTACCTTATAAGCCCTAGGCCAAATCTCTTTTTGGCACTCGCTGGTGAGTACTTATATTTTCTATGTAAAATGTTACCACAGATCCATAACGGGAACTGTAAGTAACATTTTTGGGTAATCAGATCTAAGTTATTTTCTTCTTTTCTTATTCTGTGATAGTCGGGTCTCACCAATTTAATTTTTTTTTCATGTTTGATTGGTTCAAGATCCAAATCCAAACCCCTCAGATCAACAATAGCTTTGGTGAACTGTTCGCAACTCCATTATAAGCCAAATAGAGTAAGTGTTAAGTTACAACTTTATATCTGAAATTTTGGTTAAAATTGTTGCTTTGGTCGAACCCTATTTGGATGTTAGGGGGCTAATTTTTAATGATTAAACCTTGTTGGGTACAGATCAGAGTTGGAGCTAATTAGATCTCAAGCGTAAGAGTTGCGGAAAAGCGACAGAGTTCAGTTTAACCTTTGGGTGTTTAATTGACTATATTTAATAATGTTATGTGCGTGATAAACCAAAATACATGCTGATTTGTGCGTGGCCGAACAATCATGAGTGGATTAAAAGTGTCGATTAAGGTGAGTACTAAAAATGAGTAGTGGTTAAATGCTTAAGGGCCTTAATTGAGATTAAATGATTGTGTGGATGCCGACTGTAATTACTGTTAATGTATTTTCTGATTTGTATGACATGAAACTGTTAATGAATGCATGATTAAGCATGTCATTAAGATTGACAAACCTGAAGCATGATAAGCATGCCACCGAAATTGTTAAATCGAAAGCATAATGAGCATGCCATTGATATTGTTACTATTATCGAATAGCATGATATGCTACACGATTGATATGTTATATTTCATTGCATGTTTTTGGGTATTGATTGAGTAACGGAGGAGTTCCATGGAGTACTGGCGAATCCGCAACATTGGTTAGTCAATATACTGCACCCCAGAGTATTGTGGAGTACTGGCGACTTATCGTATCTTCCTGACAATTTGTCTTCACTTTACTGGCAATTTTATCTGCATATTAATATTGGTGGTTTAATCATACCAAGCTTCAGCTCTTATTGCTTTGGTATTCGGATGACGGGTTTTGGAAAATTCGTTGTGTGTAGCAGAAGGATGGGTAGGACTATTGCACTAAATCATTAAGAATGCAAAATACTTGAGTTTGATATGTCGTGATAAAATTGTATGAACTGTTATAATGATTTTATGCCTCTTGATTGATAGAGTCTTATATTGCTTACACTCACACTCACACTCACACTGAGTTTTTTAAGCTCACCCCTAATTTACTCTTTACAATAACCCTCATGACTAGGGCCGGATTCGGCGTATGGAGATTTCATCTCGAAATTTTCATATTAAAGTAATTTAAAAGTTAGTTATTTATGTTGGTATTATTTTGGGATTATAATTTTATTTAAATATAGATTATAGTATGAGTTATTTTTAATTGGGATTTTGCATGAGAAGGTTTGATGGAAATTGAACAAATTTAATAATCGGCCCAATATGATTTAAAATATGGGTTTTCAATAAAAAAAAAAATATCAAAAGAAACACATCTTCTGCTGCAAAATGGTGAAAAGTAGTTTTCAAAAAGATTACTGACAAAATCTAGTGAGGGTCTTTATTTTCAAATAATGCGTCTTTAGAGTGAAATTGAATTTAATTTACAAATAACTTAAAAACTAGATGTTTTTAATAAATTTTATGCAATCACGTTAAGTTTTAGCGATTTTAACTGAATGTTTTTATTTAACCATTTCGATGATTAATATAATCTTTAAGATTTGAACATAAAATTTATGCTGGATTTGAGAGATTAAAATAATTTTTATGATATTTTAACTTTAGTTGAATATATATATATATATATATATCACAATTCGCACCATTGGAAAATTGGATAAGAATTAATGTGAATGAGCATTAATTTAGATAACATGCATGCTAGAAAACCTGTGAAACTTAAAGCTTCCAGCAGATTTGAAATTGTAATATTCGTTGTTTGAATAAATTTGAAAATGACACTTGCCATAAGAAAGAAGGGGATGTATTCACTATTAATGAGATTTTTTCTTTTTCTGAATGCATTTATTAATGAGATTAAGTATGGGAATAAAGGAATTAATGAATTAAGTTGAGGGCAACAACATCATATTAATTAGGAATCTCATTGGAAATTTAAAAACATAACTTGTCTGTCACTCAATGCTTTCTTATTATCATTTTTACACATATAATTAAGCTTATCACCTGATTTTGGGGTTTTCCCCAATTTGATAGCGCTCTCAATTAAAGTATCAAATGAGGCACCTCAATTAAATTAATTTTTAAAAATCCCTGAAAATGCTCAAAAAGAAAATTTACAAGCAAAGTTTTCGAAGAATTTCCTTTTCTTCTTTCTTTTTCCACTCTATTTTTATGATGAAAATGGATGTCACTTTTTTTTTTCTTAAAAATGTTTTACAAGTATAGTTCTAGGCTATGTTCATGGAATCCACTAAAAAACATATTGAAAGCATTCACAATGAAAACGATGGAATTGGGTTATTTTAAATAATAATAAAAAACATTTTTTTTCATTAATTTGTAGAATATCATATGATTTCTTATAAGTGTTAATTAAAATTACCCACCAAATCACTTTAGTCAAGCACAAATGAAAACTTTATACACAACTTTAATAGTACCAATTTGTATAAAATATAACTTGAATTAGATTGAATTATACAATTAGCCATATATATGAACACTATCATATTACTAATCTAATTTTTTAATAAAATGTGAAAAGTTACTTTTGTCCACCTATTTGTTAAATTTTTTATATAATTTTTTTGTGATTGATTGAATTTTAGCTAAATTAATATTGATATTGTTGTCAGTATAGGAAAATATGAGTTTGAGCACACTAAAATGCGTTTATTATTTTATTTTAAGGTTGAGGAAGAATCATTAATAGTATTTTATCAAAAAAAATTATATATCTATTCGATAGAGTGAGTGATTATTAAGCTAGTCACTTGTTAGTACTAAAACATTTTATTTATTTTTTAATATAAAAGCATGAGTTTGAAATTGTTTTCAAACTGATAAAAAAATCCTTTATTGTTAATTATATTACTAAATTGGCATTAGAATATTACTTTATTGGGCAAAGCCTTAACAGCAAACATGATTAGTGCAACTTGAACTCAGGCCACACTTAGGGCAGTGAACACTCTTGGCCATCAGGTCATCAGACGAGATTCTTTATTAGTATTATTATGTGATAAGAAAAAAAGTAATATTAATTAATATGATAGTATATTAATATGAAATTAATTAATTTGGTTATATCTTCTAAAAGTTATACTTCAAAAGTAATATAATATATTATTAATTAATAAATTTATAAATTTATAAAAATCATTAAATATAATTGGATAAATTAAAAATAATAAAAATCCAAGTTTTTTAATCAAATAAATATAATGTATATAAATATTAGTTTATTTTAAATATATAATAATTAATAGTGTTAAAATATTTTTTATAATTAATAAAAATTGTGAGATTAACATTATATATATATATATAAAAAGGGATGATATCAATATATTGATAATCTAATCTATAATGTACAAATTTAGTAATCAATATTTATTTATTAATAAAGTTTTCATTATCAATGTAATAGTTATTATCACTTAATTAAACTTTGGATCCATATTACACTTATTGTTTTAGATTAATTTTCACTTAATTAGTGTTACAATTATATACTAATTAAAGTTAATATTTAGCACTATATATATATTAGTAAGACATTTTCATTCAAAATAACATATAAAGAAATACTGAAAAAATCATATGTTAGCATTATTTAATAGGATTTGTTTTCGTCACTAAAAAAGTTTTGATTTTTATTATTATTTAATATATTTAGTTATTAGCATTTGATATTTGATAGCTTTACTATTATTTATTTAATAATACTTACATATTTTTGAAATGTTGTTTATCATTGTATTGTAAAATATTATGTCAAAAGCAATAAAGTATTAAAATAATTGTTCTTTGTAGGTGAAATTTTAATTTATATTCCAGTGATAAGTTATTTTATCTAATTATTTAATATTTTATTGTAGATTATTAACCACTTTTTATTACCATTACTTTTAAAATATTATTTTATTCTCTCAATTATTTTTTGAATTTTTATTATAAATTAGATCCATTATTATTTAATTAGAAAATATGTTTTTCTAAAAAAAATTATAAAATATATTATTTAAAAAGCAATAAAATCACATACTATGCATATAACATGGGAACTGTTATAAATATCTTATTAAGTGAATGCCCATCATGATCAAGATAAAATTTTGATGTACTTTAAATTCTAATAGTTATTAGAATTAGATCTTTACTTCTTTTATACTTCTTATGTCTATAAATAGAGACTCTGATGAAGCATTGTAAATCACCATTTTTAATCAATAAAGTACACTCTCTATTACTTTCGTATTTTTTTTGTTCTTTATTCTCTCCATTTCTCTTTATTTTATAACACGTTATCAACACGATGATTCTCTATTTTTTTCAAAATCTTTCAAAGTCGTCTCACAGACCAAATTCTTTTTCACCTTAAACTTTCACCCTTACAACTTCATATTCGGGATGTTGAAAGATTCAATCTCAGAATAGATTATGGTTCTTATTCCCGATATTTGATTTATTGTACAAGTATGAGTAAAGTATAGATTCGGTAAGAAACTTTTATATTTCGACCATATTTTCTTTTTCAATTAAGGTATGACTACTATTAATTTTTATTTGATATAAATTTCACATTCTGATGGTATTTGATTTTTGCATTTCTAGGTTTTTTTTTATTTTTTGTAAAAGACATAATTGTTGATTAGATATGTTTGCTATTAATATGATATGTTTTCTCTATTTATTTTTTTTATAAATCATTCTTTTTGAAGTTTTTTTAATTAAGTTATATTATGCATAATATTTAGATGTTTTGATTATTAAATTATTTGTATTAAATATTCTTAAAATTTTATTAAAATTATGGTGGAAAGTATTATTAACCTACCATTGTTGATTAAAGGGAAATTTGATAGGACCTATTTATTCTTATTAACTTGCTAATATTGAATGATTGTATGATATCTTTTAAATTGAACTTATAAATATTTTATTAGATCAATATAAGATTTTATAACATATATGTGGTATTAAAATTTGGTATAATGTGTATAAGATAATTTTCAAACATTGTACACGAATTTTTTTTTTTTGTTAAATGATTTTTACTATTAGATTGTAAATGTTATTACAAAAACAAAGTTGTTTTACTACTTGTAATAGTGCTCGTGATAATAGTCAAGGTGATGACGATGATGTTAAAGATCTTCAGGTATATTTTACTATGCTTTATTTATTGTTTATTATAATTGGAGACTAATCATGACAACATGTACAGATAGATTTTGATTTGAAATCTCACGCATGTTTGCAATGGTGATTATGAAATAAAGAATCTATTGGGATGTTTATAAGTCCATCCTACTAGATTTGTTACGCCCTGAAGTGAATGTAAACATAAAGAAAATAAAAGATATACTCATGGACCACTAAAAGTGGGAACATAGTAATAAATAAGAGAACAATGAGAGTTCTCAAGATAACTTTTCAAAGGGTAAAGATAACTTATGTTATCAATGTGATATGAAAAATTATTGGCACATATGTGGCCCAAATATTTTGTTTCTATTAATATTCTTTTAGGAATGATATGAAAATGTAGTAATGAATTATCATTACAGATAGAAAATATTTATCTTATTTTGTACTAAAACAAACAAATATTATTCCAATATTTGATAATACAAAATTAGTTGAAAGCTCTAGAAGAGCTAATATATTACTATCTAAAAAACACAAAATTAAGCACAAAATTTGTGATGGTTAATGCATTATTTTTAAAAGTTATTTGTAATGGATCTCATATTGAGATTGTGAATGAGGAAAATATTATATTTCAAATGAATAAAAAAAAGGGGATTGGGTTATTAATTTATAATCTTTATGATATTCTTTTGTCATCATCCCTATTAAAGGGTTGAAAGCAAAATATTTAACTGTGAAAGATCTACTAATGAGCAATAGAATATGATAATTCTATCTAAAGCTTATTATAGTTGGATGTACCTAAAGTTGCAAGTATTTTTTAAAAACTGTGAGTATAACTCTATAGTATCCAGAATAAGTTCTCAATTAAAATTACGTAGTAAAATATTACTGATGAGAACTTGCAAGAGAGAAAACTTATGTATGAAAAGCCATTGGTTATGTACCTGTTATACACATGGAAAATAAGATTCACTCTCAAAGTTTGCTATTAATAGATTTTTGGGCATTTGAAGATTTTGACATATTCCTTGAAGCGAATACTGCATATAATTATTTAGAAATTATATTTATTGACTTGTTGGCATTATAGACTTCACATTTATTTAGACATTTTCAGTAGTAAATGCCACAATAGTATTTATATGTGAATACAAATTAAAAGGAATGATAATAAAATTATCAATTTGTTACAATTTAGTACAATTAAAACACATGTTAAGTAAACAAGAAGTTTACTAATACAAATGCGTTTCCTACTTGGCATGACCAGTTAGACCATCCTGGATCGTATATGATGCGAAAATTAATTAAGAATTCATATGGACGTCCATTAAAGAACCAGAAGATTTTTTAATTTAAAGAATTCTCATTTGTTGCTTGTTCTCAATAAAAACTCACTAGCTAAAGTTGAAATTTAATGTCTTGCATTTCTGAAATGAATATGGGCTCATTCATCTACCATGTGGATGGTTTTGATATTATATAATTTTGGTAGATGCATCTACAAAATAATCACATGTGTTATCAACTCGCAACCTGTTGTTTACGAGATTGCTTGTTTAAATGATTAATTTTAGATTATGCAATTAAAATAATTCATCTTGCTAATGTTGGTGAGTTTACATCCCAAGTTTTCAATGATTATTGCATGTCAATTGGGATAAAAGTTAAACATCCTATAACTCATGTTCACACACAAAATGATTTAGTTGAATTGTTTATCAAATGCCTCAAACTAATAGCTAAACCATTACTTATGAGAACAAAACTTTCTATTTCAGCATGAGATTCATGCTTGTATTGATTTACATGTTGTACGCATCAAGCCAATAAATTATAAATACTCCCTATTACAATTGATTTTTGGTCAAGAGCCAAATATTTCCCATCTTACAATTTTTGGATGTGCGGTATATGTTCCAACTGTTCCACCACAACGCACAGGTCATAATAAGAGATTGGGAATGTATATTTATATGAGTCTCCTTGTAATATTTTTGAGCAATTAATTCGAGATTTAATTGTGACATGAGTTGTCAGTTTTCCCAACATTAGGGGGAGAGGATAAAAAGTTGGATTAATAAAGTACTTGAAATGAATTATCAACGTCTAAGATCCCTGTATAAAGCAATATGAACCAAAATTTCAACAGATGATTTATTTTAAAAACCAACTGCCAGATTCATTAAATCTCACATACAGGCTGAAAATGCTCCAATACGAATTGATGTTCTAATAGGGAAAACTATTAGTGTAAAAGAAAGTAATCCATGCCTGAAGCGTGGAAGACCGATCGGTTCCAAAGATAAAAACCTCGTAAAAGTAAAGGAGTAAACATTCAAGATGGTCATATAGTGGAGGCGGGGGTTCTAGAAGAAACCCAAGACATAACTAATAAGTAAAACTCCAGAAGAGATTCAGGTACCTGAAACTGAATTTTGAAATAATGAAATAAGAGATCTCGATAAGTTATGTCAATTCAAGAAAATATGGAATCGAATAATAAAAGTGGTAGACAATGATTTTGCATGTAATATTATTATTGAAATAATGAAATAAAAGGAAGATCTTCAATAAATCTATTGAGAAATATAGATATGGAATAAATTGATCAAAATAGAAAGACGCAACTCAAGTACAATTAAATTCGTGGAGTTTTTGGACTAGTAGTCCAAATATCTAAAGGTATAAAGCCAATGAGGGTGCAAATGAAGTAGTTTTACAAAAGTGGAATAAAAATATGAAGTTTTTCACTAAGTACTGGTATTGATTATGAAAAGATATAATATTCTTTTGTGGTGGATGCAATAACCTTTAGACATATTTTTAAATTGACAATTTATAAAAGATTTAACGTGTGTCTAATGGTTATTGTTATAACCTTTATAAATCACTATATAGTAAAATTTATATTAAAATCCTTAAAGGATTTAAAATGCTAGAAGCATATTGAAATTCTCGGGAAATTATTCATTTATATGAATTGAAATAATTTTAACATATGTGGTAAATTTGAATAGTTGAATGAGGATTATAAAATGATCCAAAATACCTATTTGTGTTTTTATATAAGAATCATGATTAAAGTTTGTTATGATTATTGTTGAATCTCATGAAGAGATCAAAATATATTTCCCCAAGTTTCTCTCACTCATGACTTTTGAAAGAATGATAATATAAATGCTTAGCAAATACATTCAAATAGTCATCTGAAAAACTAGTATTCAAGATTGAATACGTAGAATATGAGAAAGTATGTGATGTTTTCATGAGGGGGAGTAAATACGCGTTATACTCTTTTTCCCTTAATCGAGGTTTTGTCCCATTGGGTTTTCTTGGTAAAGTTTTTAATGAGGCAACATATTATGCGTATTATAGATTGTGTCCTCTTTTTCTCTCGTTAGGTTTTTATCCCAAAGGGTATTTCCTAATAAGGTTTTAATGAGGCACATTATCTACCAATGGACATCCAAGGGGGAGTGTTATGAATATCTTATTAAGTGGATGTCCATCATGATCAAGATAAAATTTTGATGTGCTTTAAATTCTAATAGTTATTAGAATTAGATCTCTACTTTTATACTTATTATGCCTATAAATAGAGACTCTGATGAAGCATTATAAATCACCATTTTTAATCAATAAAGTACATTCTCTATTACTTTTGTATTTTTTCTTATTCTTTATTCTCTCCATCTCTCTTTATTTTATAACAGGAACTAGTTTTATAAAAAAAAAATCAAGATTTTAAAAAATAACTTAAAAATTAGTTATTTGAGTAGAGTTTCTTTAATTAAGGTTGTCATAAATTTCCAAGTAAATCATGGTTTGGTAGATTAGAAATGTTTGCGATTATCTCATTAAGATTATGCGTTTTCTGGATTGAAAAAGAAAGTAGTTATGAGATAAAGTTATCTACACAACTAACTTTCCAAGGATGTTAGGTTAAACACAACCTCATATTGACAAAGTGAATATTACCTACTTTATCAACTTAAATACTCCAAAACTTAAGCATGCGAATTAATAAGAATTAGACTACTTGGAATTATTTCTTTCATAATGGTTGCTCTCAACAATACAAGAAAATTAAAGAAAAACGTGCTTTAATTCATGTCATCCAAATAGTGCAACTAATCAATGGAACTTGCCCAAGTATGTGTATATTAGTGCAAAGATATAAAGACATATGTGTAAGAACAAAATAAAAAATAAAACATCAAAGAGTGGGTGGAATAGTAAATTAAATTAATGGGATCTAACCTAATTCTAAACTAACGAACCCAAAACTCAAAATAAACCTTATCTATTTTATATATAAAGCTTTTAAACTTTTAATTGTGTAACTGTCATGAATCAACCAAACACTAATTTAATTGTACGAAGTCTAAAATTTAGAATATACTTCATTGTAAAGTCTAAAACCTCCTTTTTAAAAAGTAATAAATCTTTTTATAAGAATATTTTATTTTTTATATGTTACACATAAATCTTTATAAATAAATTTAAAACGACTTATGACGGTATTTGAACCTATACATCATGGTGTGTAAGGTATTAACTTTACCATCTCTGTCAAAAGTCCCATTTGCATTCAATATAAGTTTCTTCTAAATATATTTGTTATACAAGTTTTTCATCCATATCTTGAGTGTGTCATAATCTAGTCAAATATAGTTGCTTTTGTTAGGTGTGATGTGTTTATATCTATATTTGTGCCCAATTGAATTGTTTTGATAGTTAATCTATCAACACACAAAGGGGCTTGAACCTCAAACATCTTAGTCTCCCCAAACTCAACTCTATTAATTCAACCAAAAAACTTATTTGTTTACAACATAATTTTTTATACATATATATTATACAATTTTTCAATGACATCGTGAGTGTGTCATAATTTAGTATATAATAAAATTATATAGCCAACCGAATCTCGGATGAATTTGTAAAGAATTTATTTTCAAGTTTCAGTTGATACCAATTTTAAATTCAAACCCTGAACAATTCTTGCTTGTTTTCTCTTATAAAAAAATATACAATCAACTTTCTCTATAACAACCCCGTTTGCTTATAAAAATTTTGGATGTTTTAGAGAGGTAATTGTTATACACCTATAAAGGCATCTTAAGACACCTATAATAAAATTTGTGATTTAGATCATATTTGATTTTCTTTAAATTTTTAAATTTAAAAATCATGATATATTAATTAGTTATATTTAAATCATATTTAATAAAATTTAAAAATGTAGTTCAATTTATTAAAGATTATTTTTACTTAATAAAATATGATTAATATATTTTTATATAAAAATGAAGCATTTTATAGAAATAATATTCTAACTAAAATTTATTAGTTTTATTTCACTTAGGAATATAACTAACTTTAATAAAATATAAGAGAAGTTGTTATAAAAAATTAATTTAATAGTGCACTTTATACTTTATAATTACTGTTGTTATAGATAAAAAGATGTTAAAAATGGTAAAAATAAAATCTAAAAAATATATTAAATTAAATTATTATAATGGAATGATGTTATAAAGAGTAAGTGTTCTACAAAGATTTAACTACCTTAAACTAATCTCTAAATATCAATAATCGAACTTAGTGCTCATTAAGACTTAATTAGGCAGCAAAATCTCAATTTTAGTGATGGCAAATTTTGCTGTCTTATATTATACCACAATTATACGTATATATATTAAAACTATAAATTTCTCTACCACGTATATCTATATATAATTCATAATATATACATATATATATATACAAGTATGGATTAAAACGTTATATTTTAGAACCCTATGTGATGGCTTGATAGTTAGGGTGTTCACAACCATAGGTGTGATTTGGGTTCAATTCGCGCTAGTCGTGTTTGTTGTTCAGACTTTTACCTGTTCTTGTATTTCTCCAAAAAAAATTTAGATTTTAATATTCCTATTTTAATAATGTTTTCCTATATTAAGATTTATCTAATAAATATCAATTAATGCACATGTTTTAGCCGCTTAATGATATTGATAGGCTTAAATAAGCTTGAGCTAGAAGGTAGAAAATTTGCAAACCAAAAGGGTGACCATAAGGGTGCCAAAACTTATGCTCCGAGACTGTAACCTCCTCAACTTAGGTTAGACATTAGACCTGAATTTAGAATATTACATTAGCCATCAAAATGGCCCGGTAAGCTACCAGAGTTTTGAAAACAATCATTTTGAAACGTTTGTTTGTCTTTGGAAGAAAACTTAGTTATTTAGTAGTTTATTTACTATTTGAAATTCTTAACTATAATTTAGCAGCAGAAAAGTGATAATTGTCTATATTTTTAGTAAAAACCAAAGTTCATGCACAATTAACTAATATTCATATTTCGATATCTTAAACTCAAATTAAATTTCATGCTTGCTAAAAGAAAACAAATCATACATCCCATGTCATAGTTCAAAATAAAATAATACAGTCTCTGAATAATTAAAAGATCAAATAATAATATTAGAATTTTTATTAACTGAAACAGAGCCGAGACCCTCCGTATTTTACGTCCACGTCCTCACCTGATGGGTTATCTATAATACTGGAAATAAATAGGGGAGTGAGCTATGACGGTTAGTGTGAGTTCAATCACAAGATAATCAATGCAAATGATTAAGCATACAAATATATGTCACAAAAAAATAACTTACAATGACAATATCATAATATCGATGTTTCAGATCATTCAACAATATACATACATATATATATATAAATGTCATATCTGAAATTCCATTTTTTATGCACATGTTTTTGTGGATTCCATACAGCTTTGATTTTAACAGAAAATATCCTACCCCAACACTACACACCATAATGGGAGTTCCCCTGAACTCCAACCACCAACACATCGGATTTTGGTCCAACCACCAATAGTTTGCAGATTAACTATCAATGGCTATGTACACACAACAAAACATTACAAATGGAATCTGCCTATGGTTGTGGATACATAGAAAAATATTGTAAAACTCGAAATGGAATGCTCATCCAACGAGTGACCAAACTTACCCTCGGCAAGAAGTAGTGTTTCTGAACACGAGAACCCGATTAAGGCCTTCGAGCAGTTACTAAACGTGAGTGAAATGATTCCTCTGTTAATCACTTAATCAAAAAGTATGTCGTTAGAACTCAAGAATAACCACTTATCGAAATAAGGGAACAACTGTTGCACGATAGAAAATCGATTGAACGAGGAACCAAAGAGGAGAAAAAGATGAATTCTGCCACACAAGAAAAGAAGGAGAAATCTCAAGGAAATTCGGCAGCAAGGGGGAGGAAAAGAGAAGAGGAAAGGTTGAAAATTGCCAAAAAGAGTATAGTAATAAAAAATTTGGTAACCACCCCCTCAATTCCTTATTTTCCTCCTAAAAATCTTCCACTACTTTCCCCCCACAACTCAAACACTCAGTATTTGACTAATATTCGAACTCCTACATGGCAAGAATAACAAAAATAAAGCTCCTGATATGCTTAACCACTAGACCAGCAGGCCTATTATGATATGCTTTTACAATTACCTTAATATAAGCCCATTGAACAAAGATAGAGTTTAGTTTGCCAAGACTAAGGCTTGAACTTGGGACCTCAATCACACCTAGTACACTTAACCCCTGAAGCAGATACATAGTTATGTCAATTAATTACAAAATCAAAAACATAAAATTTAGGGCGTTGCAACTCTACCCCCCTAAAAGAAAATTTCGGCCTCAAAATTTTACCTGGTCAGAAAAGGTGAGGATACTACTGCCGCATCACATCCTCAGGCTCCCACGTAGTCTCCTCAGTGCTGTGATTATACCATACAACCTTAACCATTGGAGTTGATTTTCTTAGCAGAACCTTAATGTCATGATTTAAAATCTGAACCGGCTCCTCCTCAAAAGTTAGATCTGGCCGAACCTCAATTTCCTCCACAGGAACAATGTGCGAGGGATCAGAGTGGTAGTTCTTCAACATAGAGACGTAGGACACATCGTGAATGTTATCCAACTCCAACGGTAACTCCAATTGATATACGACTGGCCCCACTCGCTTCAGAATTTGGTACGGTCTAATAAACCGAAGGCTTAGCTTGCCCTTGCTGCCGAACCTCAGTACCTTCTTCCATGGCGAGACCTTGAGGAAAATGAAGTCTCCCACAGAATACTCCATCTCTCGACGCTTCAGATCTGCATAGGACTTCTGCCTATCAGAAGTCGTTTTCAGTCAATCCCGAATCAACCTAACTTTATCCTCAGTTTCAGAAACCAATTCTTGACCTAGAACACGTCGCTCACCCAACTCAGTCCAGCACAAGAGAGTGCGACACTTTCGACCATACAAGGCCTCGTAGGGTGCCATCTGTATGCTAGATTGGTAGCTGTTATTGTAGGCAAACTCCGCCAAAGGAAAGTACTCCTTCCAACTGCCTCGAAAATCGATAACATAGCTCCTCAACATATCCTCGAGTATATGAATCACCCTCTCTGACTGACCATCTGTCTGAGGGTGAAAAGCAATACTGAAGTCTAACCTCGACCTCAGATCTTCATGAAGCTTCTTCCAAAATCGAGACGTGAAACATGGATCCCTATTGGAAATGATTGAGGCAGGTACCCCATGGAGCCTCACTATTTCAGAGATGTAGAGTTTAGCCAATTTCTGAAGAGAGAAGTCTATCCTAACTAGGATAAAGTGAGCAGATTTGGTCAATTGACTCACGATGACCCAGACAGAATCCTTCTTAGTGGGTGTTAGAGGCAACCCACTAACGAAGCCCATCATTACTTGCTCCTATTTCCATAATTGTATCTTCATCAGCTGCAGCAAACCCGAGGGTAACTGATGCTCAGCCTTAACCTGCTGACAAGTCAAGCAGCAAGCAACGAAGTCAGTAACCTCATGCTTCAACCCTGGCCACCAGCATAATTCTCGCAGATCTCGATACATCTTGTTCTCGCCGTGATGCATAGCATAAGGGCCACTATGTGCTTCCCTTAGAATCAACTACCTCAAGTCCCCATCATCCAGTACACAAATTCGATTGCAAAAACACAATACCCCATCCTTAGTAATCTCAAAATCTGTAGTAACACCACTCTCAACTTGACGGAAACGCAACTCTAGAGATTTATCCCCCTTTTGTTTATCTCTGATCTGATCAATCCATGTCGGTCTAACTTGAAATTCTGCCAACAGACTCCTATCATCGAAAAGACTCAGTCAAGCAAACATCGCTCTCAGATTGGTCATAGCCCTACGGCTTAACGCATCGACCACCACATTGGCCTTACCAGGATGATACTCGATAGTGCAGTCGTAATCCTTAAGCAGTTCAACCCATCAACGCTACCTAAGGTTCAACTCCTTTTGAGTGAGGAGTTATTTGAGACTCTTGTGATCAGTGTAGATAGTACACTTTTCACCGTACAGATAGTGCCTTTAAATTTTCAGAGCGTAGACTACTACTGCCAACTCCAAATCACGCGTCAGATAATTAGCCTCATGAGTCTTGAGCTGTCGAGATGCATAAGCAACTACCTTTTTGTCTTGCACCAAGACACAACCTAGACCCATATGCGACGCATCACTGTATATCACGAAGTCTCTACCAGGCTCAGGCTGTATCAAAACAGGAGCCTGTGTCAGAAAAGTTTTGAGCTTATCAAAGCTCTCTTGCTATGTATCGGTCCAAATAAAAGGAACTCCCTTACGCAGTAGCTTAGTCATCAGAGCTGCGATCAAAGAGAACCCTTCTACGAAACATCGATAGTATCCCGCCAGCTCCAGAAAGCTGCGAATCTCAAACATATTCTTCGACTGTTTCCAACCCAACACAGCCTCAATCTTACGAGGATCAACTCGTATCCCCTCAGAAGAAACTATATGTCCTATAAATGTCACTTCCTGAAGCCAGAACTCACACTTGCTGAACTTCGTATACAACTGTTTCTCATGAAGAATCTGTAGAGCCACTCTGAGATGCTCATCGTGCTAATCTTCTGTCTTAGAATACACCAATATGTCATCGATGAATACCACTACAAACTGATCTAGATAGGGTTGAAATACTCGATTCATCAAATCCATGAATGCCGCTGGTGCATTAGTTAACCCAAAATGTATAACCAGAAACTCGTAATGCCCATACCGAGTCCTAAATGCCGTTTTATGCACATCGACCTCCTTGACTCTCAACTGATGGTATCTCGAATGCAGATCAATCTTGGAGAACACCGAAACCCCTCTAAACTGATCGAATAGATCATCTATCCTCAGAAGTGGGTATTTGTTCTTAATCGTTAGCTTGTTCAGTTGTCGGTAGTCAATACATATCCTCATTGTCCCATATTTCTTCTTCACAAATAGAACAGGTGATCCCCACGGAGACACACTGGGAAAAATGAACCCATAGTCTAGTAGTTCTTGAATCTAAGCCTTGAGCTTAGTAAGCTTTTTAGGTGCCATTCGGTATGGGTGGTTGACACCAGAGCTGTACCAGGAATCAAGTCAATCCCAAACTCCACCTTTTGGCTCGGAGGTAACCCTAGTAGTTCATTAGGAAATACATCTGGAAAGTCCCACACAGTTCTAATGTCCTGAAAGAAGAGTCCCCAGAATTAGAAATACTGACGTAGGCCAAGAATGCTCACACCCTTTCTGAAGTAACTTTTCCGCTACCAAAGCTATGATCACATTAGTTAGGTAGTCTCAATGTTCCCCAATCACAACTACCTCACTGTCCTCTTCAGTCCTCAAGACAACCCTTTTCGCCGCATAATCTAGACTCACCTGGTGTTTGACCAGCCAGTCCATTCCCAAAATCAGATCGAACTCCCAAAACAGAAGCTCCATTAGATCAGCTAGGAATACTGTCCTTTGGACCTCTAACGGAACATCTCTAAATAATTTACTTATTCGGATGGACTGCCCCAACAGACTCACAACAGTTACCTTACTAGAATTACTCTCAACCGGAATGCTCAAAGTTTCAGAGACAGTGCTAGCTACGTATGATTGTGTAGAACCTATGTCTATCAATGCAAGATAAGGTACATTATAAATTAAGAACGTACCCGTGATGCGTCTGGAGTATCTCGGTTCTTACGGTGACGAGCAACATAAAGTAAAGTAGGCTGCCTCACCTTAGTCGATCCAACACCTCTACCCGGCGCTCTCTGTCATTGGCCTATGCCGTTACCACCCCTAGCCTGACCATAGTATACTAATCATATTTTTCAGATAAGACTTATCAAAGTTTCAGAACACTTATAGGATCAGCGCCGGAGACTCGGTCTACCACACATTCGGTCAAATCATTTGAAATCATTTGTAAATCAGTTCTTTGAAACCAAACTTTTAAAACCCAAAATCCACAGTCGAGTTTTGCAACTAGCTCTAATACTAGTAAATGTAACACCCAAAATCTGACCTAGACGTTATGGCCGAATCTGGCAATATCACATGAGAGTGTTTTTTAAAATACATCGGTACATTAAAATCGTTCAAGATATTATCTTTTACTTAGTGCAGAAAAAATGAGTTCTCACTAATTTACTTTAAAACATATCTCTTTAACGCGAAAGCTTTAGAAAACCTTCTATTTTAGGAAAACTGTTTGCTTTAGAGAAAACCAGATCTTAATCGTGCTTATCAGAAATTAAAATCGTCAACAATTCAAAAACCAAAATTTAAAAGCCAAGGAAAAGTCCAAAGTCCAAAAATTACAACAAAACCCCAAATAAATAAGTAATCCAAAATTGAAAAAAAAATAATGGAAATAGTCTAAAAATTTATTACGTGTGGCCACTGTCGAGTCCTCCACTACACCGATCCGCTATTGCTGGGGATTACCTGAACAAATTACACAGAAAAGAGTGAGTTTCACAACTCAGTGTGTAATCCCCACAGATATCAAACATACAGAATAATCATCAAAAGCCAAAAATAGACAGTTAGGGGCCGGAGCCTATTACAGAATTAGTTCAGGCCTTAGCCTATTCATATGAAGAATCAGATAAGAATTAGGGCTTTAGCCCAATCAGATACAAATGCAAAATGGAATATCAGAATCCTACCCACCAGCCTCTACACTCTAACTCCGTCCAGCCCTACACACCATGTGAGGATATAATCAACCCACCCAACCCTGCACAACATACTGTACCGAAATACGACACATAAATGCAGCTGAGCTGCCAGATAGCAGGCTTTAAGCCTTTCAGACACTTCCTTCAAAAAATCATCAACCCAATCCCCGATGCAATGCAACATACCAATATGACATGCTATAATGCAACTTATCAAATCATACAATCGGCCAGATACACATGCTAAGAGTAACATGCTTAATACATACATTTCATAGTCAGATCACAAAATTAGGGGTCTAAGTAATGCTTACCGACCCTACGGTAGGTCACAGTTGACTTGGGAAACCAGTGCAACATTATGGATTATTTCAAAAAATTGGGCTCACACGCCCATGTGGCCTGCCTGTGTGGACCCATACGCCCGTGTGGCCCACATGGCCCAAATTGACCTTAGTCGTATGGATCATAGGGCCTGGCCCACAATCTCATACTCCCATCTGGTTCACTTGTGTGGGCCCACACACTCGTGTCGCCCACACGGCCCAATTGGTCGAGCCCGTGTCTCGTACACGAACTTACTGGCCATCACACGGTCGTGTCATGCACTAGTGTCTAGTGCATACAGCCTGGCTCATCGATCACACGCCCGTGTATTGCCACACGACCTACCACACGGCTAACCACACTCTCATGTGGTGTCGATAGTTTTGGTTTTTGGCTTTTATCGATTTTCATTTTCTATGTTTTTAGGTACACACCTGGTTCGTTTTTATTGTTTACGCAATCCCGAGATCACCAGCACCTATAATTAAATAATTTTTTACTCAGTTTATCACTTAAACGATGGAATCAAATCAAACCCAAAATGGAATGCTCATCCAACGAGTGACCAAACTTAACCTCGGCAAGAAGCAGCGTTCCTGAACATGAGAACCCGATTAAGGCCTTCGAGCAGTACATAAATGCGAGTGAAATGATTCCTCCATTAATCACTTAATCAAAAAGTATACCGCTAGAACTCAAGAAGAACCACTTACCGAAACAAGGGAACAACTGTTGTATGATAGAAAATCATTTGAATGAGGAACCAATGAAGAGAAAAAGATGAATTTCGCCACACAAGAAAAGAGGGAGAAATCTCAAGGAAAGTCGGCAGCAAGGGGGAGGAAAAGAGAAGAGGAAAGGTTGAAAATTCCCAAAAAGAGTAGAGTAATAAAAAATTTGGTAACCACCTCTCTTAGTTCCTTATTTTCCTCCTAAAAATCATTCACTAATTTGCCCCCACAACTCAAACACTCAGCATTTGACTAATCTTCGAACTCCTACACGGCAAGAATAACAAAAATAAAGCTCCTGCCCAGACTCGAA
This sequence comes from Gossypium longicalyx, assembly GCA_025698465.1. Taxonomy (NCBI): domain Eukaryota; kingdom Viridiplantae; phylum Streptophyta; class Magnoliopsida; order Malvales; family Malvaceae; genus Gossypium; species Gossypium longicalyx. The sequence continues at coordinate 43,728,946 of CM047007.1, read as the reverse complement.
CACAAGACCTTAAGCAACCAACACTCCACTTAACCACCAAACCAGTAGACCTATTCTGATATGCTTTTACAATTAACTTAATATGAGCCCATTGAACAGAGATAGGGCTTAATTCCAAAAATAATCAAAATTTGCCAAAACTAAGGCTTTAACTTGGGACCTCACACACACACCCAAAACACTTAACCACTGAAGCAGATACACAGTTATGTCAATTAATTGCAAAATCAGAAACATAAAATTTAGGGCGTTACAAAATTCCAAAACAATTGATAGAATTCTTACAACGATACTTACCCCCTTAAAAACCTAATTCAACAAGGTAAGAACCCAAATGAAGTTTTGAAAAACGAAAAACAATTAACCAAAAATTCTTGAAATCAAAAGAACAACTCAAAATATTAAAACTCTTATATTTAATGTTCAATGGCACTCAAAGAAAAAAAAAAAAACAGAATCAAGAAGAAGAATTAATGATCCAAAAAAAATTAAATTTGCCAAAAGCAAAAGAAAGTGACCAACAAGACAGTTTTTTTAAAATTGCCCCACTTTTCTCTCACTTAAATTTTAATAATAATATAATAATAAAATAAATAAAGTAAAATAATTTAAAATACTCTTTAACAAGCCAATTAGATTTATTTATTTATTATTATTTTAAAATATATTTCAAAATAAAATAGCAATATCAGATTTGTCAAAACCCTTCAAATTAAATTACAAAAATTTTAAAGAATCAGAACAAAAAATTCTAAAAACAATTCCCACATTGCAAACACGTGGGCTTGAACCCAAGACCAAAGGTAAGCTGCCAAAGAGCTAACTGCTGAACCAACAAACTCATTTTTCTCTTAAAGTATAAAAATAAACTTAACAGTCCCACCAAACCACTGATCCAACCAACTAACCTGAATAATCTAACCCTAATTTTGGGGCGTTACACTAGGTTTTGGATGCAAAACAAAAACGCTGTAGATGGAATCTTTGTAGTGCCCCAACTCAGCCTAGAAGTTTAGACCGAATCTTAGAGGTTACATTGATCACCAAAGTGATCGTAGAAAAATTTTATAAAACATATTGTCTCAATTCCCACTACCACATTTTAAGTTTGACAAACCGAAAAAAAATTTAATGTTGGCTTTCAAATAAAAAAAATTACAGTTAAGCTTAATATATAAATGAAATAAAATGTACGAGCGGTAATTTTCAAACAGAACTTGTACTACAGTCTTTATAAAACTCCACAGTTCAAAACTGAATAATAAAATAGAAACTGAATAGAAGAACAATTAATTTATTTTTAACTATGACAGTCCGAGATCTCCGTATACCGAGTCCAGCGTCAGAATTCAGAAAAGTACCTGAAAAGAGGAACACTAAGAGGTGAGCTACAAGAGCTCAGTGTGAGTTCAAACGAGTAACCACCTACTTACAGAAGAGAACTCCAGCTGACAATCAGTAGTAGAATATATTTACAGATAAATGCAGAAACAGATACCAACACAGAACCAACGCCTCAACACACGTAACAGTCAACGCACACCAAGTACACACAGAATATTCAACACAGGTGTTGTTCAAACAAACAGAATACAGTCAGATAATCTTACACCCGAACAAATGTACATGAATACAGTTAAGTACTAAAACCCACCCATTTAGCAAATACACCTCTCCATCCCCCCGATCACACCCCATAAGAGTCGTTAGAGCTCATCCAACTAAACACACTAATTAGGACCTAGAAAGGCCCATCCAACCCTACACACCATGAATGTGGACTAAGCCACTTAGATAGTAATACATAGCAGAGCTAGTGTATAAGCAGTACAGTGCAATGCGGTAGTCTGCCGTACAGAAATGTTGTAGTTTGAATTGCTAGATCAGATAGTGGTACGCAGCAAAGCTGATGTATGTGCGGTACAGTGCAGTAAACCGCTGTATGAATAAGCTTGCAGTTAAACTGCCAGATTAGAATAGAAACAGTCTTCCTTCTCTTCACAACCCAACCCAAAATACTTTATGCAAGTGCATGTATGCATTCAATTCCACAGAAATAATAAACACGTCAACAGACAATAAAAAACTAGAATTTGATGTCTTAGGACCACAGGGTCATGTGGAAAGCCTAGGTCGTATGGGGGTTAAAATGCCCATGTGGAGGAAGGCAGACGACCATGTGACAAAGGCATACACCCGTGTGAACCATGACACGGCTGTGCGAACAAGCCGTGTAACTTACTATCTAATTGTGCTAAAGTAGAGTACAGGGCAGACACGACCATGTGAGGGTCTCACACGCCTGTATGCCCACCAGGCACGCCGTGTGTCCAAAACACACACCCGTGTGGAATCTTTAAATTCCCAAATTAGCCACACGACCGTGTGCCCAGGCCGTTTGGCACAAAATCATTAAATCCTTAATTCCCAATCACACACGCCAGTGTACCCAAGGGACACAACCATATGAAAAATGAAAAAAATTCCCAAATCGACCACACGGCTGTGTGGTACCAAAACTTGTCTGAAAACCCTAATTCCTAGAAGTGCACAGTTGTGTGAATCGACACATGCCCGTGTAGCCACCTGTGTGGTCATAAAACACCTGCAAATATCCTAAAAATTGAGTTTTTTAATTACTAAATCGACCTCTAAACATAACATTACATAAACCAACTGTAATGCTCTAATTTCAAGAAGTTATAAACAAAATGAGCTTCAATTGCTCAATTACCTAACACACAAAAAGATTGTCGAACCATAGTAAATCAACAATTTACAAATAAATTAAAAGAGGTTTGAATCCTACACTTGATTCATGATCGAAGACGTTCAGACACTGACTTGACGACGATGAAGTGACTCTCCAAAATCCACAAGTAACACCAATTTCAAAAAAAAAGGAAAATAAAGAAGAATAAAGAAGGAAGAGAAAACAAAAGAAACCGAGAGAGGAAGAAAATAGATGTCCAGAAAAACAAAAATAATTCAAAGATAAAAGTAAAATAAATAAATAGTTCTAAATATTAACTTAAAATGAAACAAAATAAAATATTTTTCCAAAACTACCATACAAAGACTCGAACCCAGAACCTTAAGGTATACTAACACTCACTTAACCACCAGACTAGCAGGCCCATTCTAACACTTAAACACGCAACTAACCAAAATAGCACACCTTGCACTCAGACCCTAACCACCAAAACTCAGAACTTCTAACCCTAAAATTTAGGGTGTTACAATCTGCCTATAGCTGTGGGTACACAACAGGACCATTGCATATGGAATCTGCCTATGGCTATGAGAACACAACAAAATAATGCAGATAAATTGCCAATACTTCTTCTATTTAGAATGTCCCACCCTATGCAATAGAATATGGCATGCTCAAAATAGATCAAAATAATAACATTTAATATGCTTTTAACATATCAACTTAGTAGTAAAAGGCAAGCTTGTTATGTGTTCTATTTAACAATAACATAAGCCATGTTATACGTTCAATCACAAATACAGATACAATAGAAATTTATATTGTTTCAGTCAATCATATCATGGATTCTAATTACAATTCATACTATCAGGGACTTAATTAAATAAAATAAAACACTAAAAATAGTTCAGGAACCATTCAGGGACTAAACTTAACAAATGTAAGAGTAGAAACTATAAAATATGAAAAATAGGATACATATGGCCGTGTGACCAGGCTGTGTGGGATTCTATAGACCGTGTGGAGGGGTTACACGACCATGTGGCTAGACATTGTAATAGATTGTGGTCGTGTGGTAATTGCAAAATCATGATACAGTGGAGACATGGTCGTGTGGCAAGCCGTGTGGATGGTTCTGGGTCGTGTGGGATTCTAACTATCCTAGGGTTTTAGGGGGGATAGCTGTGTGAGGGGTTGTGTGGTCCACACACCCATGTAGTAGACTATGTGGTTCTATCCTAGGCACGATTTTGCCTCATTTTACTTATAAAAGAACACACACCTTTCACCGTGAATTCACCTAAATCTGATCTTTCAATGGCAAATATACAAAATTAACGATTGTTATCAAGATTTGGAAAAATTTGAAGAAATTAATTAATATTGGATAGAATATTATCATGGGATAATGATATTATGATAGCTTAAGATCTAATCATTGAAACTAATGCACTTACCAATTTTTGGAAGCTGTTTTACAACAATCTAAATACTGGTAGAAATCAACGAACGGAGGAACGATTTGATTCGCGAGAGCAAAGTAATTATCAACAATTAGGATAAAAATATGGTGTAAAGAAAAGGGAAGAAAAGAAAAAAAGAATAAATAGAAAGATGGAGGGCAAATTCTATTAGGATTTGAAAAGGGGCAATATGAAAATCTAATTAGAAAAAGAAGAGAAAAAGATGATGGAATTCTAATTCTATTAGAATTTTAAGGAAGGGCAAGATCTGAATTCTAATTAGGAAAGAATTTGTTAAATCCTTAGGGTTTGTGAACCCTGCACTTGCAATCTTCCCAATATTTTGTTAAAAATTGAAATTAAAATGAAAGGGGAGGAGGAGGAACCTTGTACTCGAGTTCTCAAGGGGGAACTAATGCCTTAATCATTGGGCTACTATCCGTATCTTGTTTATTTTTTACGCTTAATCATATTTATGTGTTTTGAGGTGTTTTTGGCAAAATTATAAGATAAAAAATGAAGGAAATGGATTAAACTTAGGTGCCCAAGGGAGGATACTAGTGTGTTAACCATTAGACCTAAGGTTTATTTCTTACTTAATTTGACACTTAATTGTACATATTGTTTATAGGAGATTTGTCAAATTTCAAAAATAAAAAGGGAAGGAGAGACTCGAATCTAGGACCTCCAAAAGGGTTCTAGTGTGTTAACCATTAGGCCTAAGTCTATTTCTTGTTCATCTTTATGCCCAATAGTATTTATTTTAGTGTGGTTTTTATCCTAGTTCCTAAAAATAAAAGAAAGAGAAATGGAGGGAAGGGACTCAACTTACATATTATTTATTAGTTTACACATTATCACATATAAAACCATAACTTTAACCCTTCTTCACTTAAGCCCTCTTTCCATTATTCAATGTCATAACATACTTTATTAACTTTATGATTTAGTCCTTTTTCCACTTATTATTGTAAATTACCATAATTTTATAACTTAAACTAAAATTTGTATCATCAGCACTACTTTCCTCTGATAATACTATACATAGCATTATTAAAATAGTAAATAAGATACTTAATTGACATAATTTCTAATTGACATTACTTAAACATAATTAAATTCTTTGAAGTACTTACTCTCAAAACTTAGGATGGGGGTTTAGGTTAGGAGAAAGAAGAAGAAGACAGTGGAAATTCCTAGTGGGAAACTAATTCCCAATAATTGGTCAATTTGCCCTTTTTGGTCACTCTCTATTTCTCTTCTTTTCCAATTAGGTCCTAACACACTATTTTCAAATTAAACCTCATAATAAAGTTTCATTTTAATTATTTAATTAATTATTTAAAGCAAAATTTAAGGATTAAATCATTATTTTAGTAAAATATTTGAGTAAAACTTTTTTTTTTGTACAATCGAGGGTGAAATTATGGAATTATCCCAATAAGGCTTAGTTATGCGAAATTTCAAGTCATTTCATATCATTTAGGGACTCCAATTGCAAAGCATAAAAATCAGGACTTAATGGCAAATATAATAAAACATGCCCAACCTACATATGATACATTGCCACCTATACATAGTATTTCATGTTTTCATGTAAATTTTCCTATTCTAACATATCGTATATCATACATAGATCATACAATTCACGTTTAGTTACAATAAAACATACATTCCCACATTTTAACAATTATTCATATTTAGGCTTAAATCCAATCAATTAAGCAACCACAAACCCAATTCTTTTAACCCTATTTTTAGGATGTGGTAGGCACCCATTGATGCTTATGTAAAAAATGAGACAAAATTTTATAATAAAAAGTAGGGTGCGAGCAAAGGTTTGGTTCTTACCCTAAAATAGATATGCCTTTGCCTTTCATATGGGATTCATTATAGGTATCTCAATTGCATGGTAGTGTGCAAAGGTGTCTAAAGTATAATCGCTCATTACTGCTAATTGGCTAAGGTGATGCCTTTATTTGGTAGTGGCGATCCGACCATGTACACCTTACTCTAACTTTTTGATTATTTGAAAGGTACTATTTTTGGCCTTGATGGGGATTTTACAAACCTTTTCTTCATGACATCTATCCATCTTTTATTATTAGGTTGATCCCTTTATGTGAGATTTATCCCTTATTTTTGGCCTTATACTCTATGGTAAAACAATATGTCCCCCCATGCCTGAAAGCAATTATAAAGTGATAGGTTGAAGGCCTAAAACTCTAGATCCATTGATGTATTAAGTATATAGGAGGTTGTAGGAGAATATTTTGCAGATGACTTTGCATGATTTGGTCATATTAATATTTTGAAATGGTGGTAGTAACACCCCAAATCCAGCGGGTTTAAATTTTTAGACGTATAGTAGTAAATAGTTTGTCTGCCGTAGTGTTATCCACCTATATGATTATTTTGGCATATACGTGTGGGCATATAGTAACTGCCACGTTAGTTAGTAAGAATTTGAGTTCATGATATTCTACTATATTAAAGAGAAGTTTGTGTTAATTAATAAAGGGTAAGTATGGAATGAGTATTCGCCAAAGTTATAGTACGTCTGATTTGTATGGAATACTGTGTTAGTTAGATTCTGAGTAACTTGGTTGGAAATCAACTAGTTATCCCTGCTTGATAATTGTGATTGTAAGGTGATTATTTATATTTCCCTTGAAAACTGTAGGCCATTAAGAAGGCAAGTTCTAAAATGTATGACACTTGTTAAATTCCACTAAATAAATGGAGTCATATTTATATGTAAGAGATGAGTTTTGAAAGGATTCTTCTTTCTTCTTCCTCTTCCTTAAGTGGTATTTACTGATACCTTCCTTAAGTTTGAATATATCTTACATTGATGATCTAGAAGTTATGGTTCTTTTATAATCAGAGGTTATTTCATATCAGGGTAAGTATTTCAACTCCGCATGTTAAGTTCTGAATGTGTAAATCTGTATGTGGTGATTGAACAGTAAGACTGTAAGTATAAGGTTTTTACATGAGATTGTCAGCGATTGATATGATAAGTAATTTGTATATACAAGGGTAGTAATAGTGAAATCATGTTTCTAAGTAGAGGTTGCTACTAGTTCAAGATGGATATTGGATTTGGAGTTTTGAATTGTAGTAAGTGAGAATCCAGTGAGTTTCTACTCTAACTCTTGTATGTATATTGTTCATAGTGAATTATATCTATATAAAAGTGATCAAAATGAAAATTGCAAATCATGGATAGTATAATATGAGTATGATACTTATAAAACTATCAGAATACAATTATGATTAGATTAAGATATAAGTTAGTCTACTTGAAAATCAATTTTATGAGATTTATGAAGAGTGTTATGAAATTATGAAATCTTGGGTCTAGGATGTGTCTGGTTCGTACAGTTTGTAAAGTGAGTCGAGTCACCGCGGTGGTAAATAAGGAAATTTGTCGGGATAGTAAACACTAGCTTTGATATGAAACTTTGAAGGGAAAAGTCCATGGTCATGGCATATTCTGAAAAGGAACTATTGAAAGACATTTTATCTAATGGGGTTCTCTGCGTGTCCCAAGGCAGTGATGGGAAAACCTCACTCAATGTGAGTTTAAACAAATTCATATCATAAACATGACAACTTTAGGATGCCTACGTGGCATCTTCTTAGCCTTTGTGGCGTACTTTGAATGAATCACCTTTTTGGAATACTCTAATTAGATTGATTTAGAGTCTATCCTATAATAAGGACTTGGGGTGTAACATCCCAAATTAGGGCCTAGACAGAACAGTGGTTTCGAGACCACAAATCTAAAGTAGAAATAATTATTTTATAATTATTATGAGGCCTATGATATGATTGCATATTTGTGTGTAAATTTCATGAAGAAATTTTATTGATAGAGTGTACAATTTGACATTCAGAACTAAATTGCAAAAGTTGCAAAATGTGAGTTTTAGAAGCTTTAAGCATGAAATTGTCATGGATTATTATTTAGAGGTCCTTAAATATCAATTTGCCCAATTTCTATAATTATGGACAAAAATGGGCATGAATAGGAAAAAATTTGAAAGAAAAACCTTAAAGGCAATTTTGTCATCTGGTTATTAAAAGAATAAAAAGGGAAAATAAAGCCAAAATTTGTCCATCTTCTCCAACCCTTGGCCGAAATTCTCAAGCTCTCCATAGCTAGGGTTTTGTCATCTTTCAAGCTTAATTGTAAGTATATCCTAGCACCGTTTTTAATGCTCTTTACATTTTTGAAGTCCTCATAACCCGATTTACCTATTTCTACCCTTATTTTGAAGTAGGGTTCATGCTTGAAATTTGACCCATGTATGTCATGCATGTGTTTTGATGTTTAATGGAGGAATATGAATGTTTGATGTGTGATAAACATCTTTTACCAAGTGATTTCTAGTGAAAAAGTCTAAAAAGGACTTATTTGTAAAGTTTGTAAAATGGGAAGTAAGATGTATGATTTAATGAGAAATGTGGGCTTCTATGAGTATGTTATAAGTTCAGCTAGGCTAGGGTAATAAAGAAAATGAACATATTTCATTCTACGAGCTTAGGGGTTAATTTGCAAATATGTGAAAGTTTAGGGGCAAAATCATAATTTTGCCTAAATATAGTTTTTGGATTGATTTGAATAATGTGATGATTAAATGAGCTAAATTTGCTATTATAGATCAAGAAAAATAGAGTCTGGACTTAGACCGGGGAAAGAACAAGATTTTGGACTAAATCGAATTAATTATCCATATTTTGTATCGAGGTAAGTTCATGTGTAACTAATGCAATAATATATTATGTTTTAATGTTTTTTTTATGAATCTCTATATTTAATTATTATGATGAGTGTATGGATGACTTTATTGTCTATGAGCATGACATTGTGAACGAGTTCGATGAATATGCGTTATCGAGAAAATCCCGTTTGAACCATAGGAAAAATTTAGGATACAATGTTACATGTCACTAGGAACTATGTGATTATGAGCTCATGAAAGTATGTGTATATGTGATTATGTGAATCCGGGTGCTAGTCTTATACGTTCTACCAGTAGTTGGGTATCCCGGCATGTGTTGCAGGTACTTGTCAGGTTGTGTGAGCAGCCTGAGTAGTTACGTCCTGACTATCAGCCTGTGTGAGCAAGCCTGTGATTAGCTTAAGGGCGAGCAATGTGTGATTGTGATATGAGGTAGCATGTGGCTACGTTTGAATTACTATGTGCAAGTCTTCCGTGTATTCGATAGTATTTCGAGTGTTCAACAGATAAACCTGTGAGTTATTTGACAAGTAAGTCAATGATGAGGAAATTTGACAATGTGTTACGAGTTAGCACAGGTATGTACGGAAAACTATATAAACGAGCTCGGTATGTGATGAACTTTTGGTAAGATTGAAAATGTATAAGTTATGTCTACAAGTTTAAGTTATGCGTATGAATTTATGATGACACATATGTAAACTATGTTATGTCAAAGGTATTTATATATATATGGTTATGTTGCCATTTATTTGCATGTGAACTTACTAAGCTTTATGCTTACTCCCCTCTCTTTTCCATTTTCTTATAGTATCACCAAGCTAGCTCGGGAACCAAAGGACGTCGGAGACTTGATCACACTATCAACTGGGCATTTGGGTATAGTTAGTCTCAACATTTTGAGTATGGCATGTATAGGGACTTGGTCTTTTTGTTATATGTCATATTGGTCTAGCCAAATGTGTTGGCTTATGATAATATTTGATTCATTTTGTATATGGCCATGTGATATGGTTCATATTGATTATTTGGGTTGTAACCCTAATTAATTATGCATGCATGCAATGTGTTATACTTGATGTGGTTGCTTGTGGATGAAATGTGTGATGAATGGCATATATGCTAAATGAATGAATCATGGCTAATAAGTATGACCAAAGTTATGGTATAATTGAGTAAATTGGAAGTAGGTTTACCATGATGAATAAATATAAAATTGGTGTGGAATGCTATATGAAAGCATGATGGTTTGTTTAGGTGATATGTTGACATTACAAAGTCATGAATTAATCAAGTTTATGAGCATTTGAGTGACTAAATATACTATGTTAGATGCCATAAAAAATGTATTAGTGAATGAGCATTTAAGAGTGACAAATGGCTTGGAAAATAACCTCAAAGTTGTCCACATAGGTAGACAACACACACGGGCAGAGACACACGGTCTGCCCATGGGCGTATGATTCGTCCGTGTGTCCCCTATACCCTAATTAATGCAAAAAAAGAATTCCTAGTAGTAAACACACGGGCAGAGACACGGGTGTGTGTCTCTACCGTGTGAAGGGCACAGCCTTAGGACCTGGGCGTGTGCCTAGGCCGTGTAAAGTCTGCACCTAATTTTGGGATTTAATTCATGACACGGTATGAGCACACAGGCGTGTGACTTGGCCGTGTGACCCTATTTGTGTTGATGACGTCATAAACAGAGAGTTACATGGGCTGAAGACATGGGGGTGTCCCAAGCCACACGGGCGTGTGTGACTATACGGTCTACCCACATGGGTGTGTGACCATGTTCCATGAAAAATTTTCTAAGTTTTTCTAAAGCTCTAAGATTAAACCTGAATTACTCCCGATGTATGTTTTGGGGGCCTCGTAGGACCATATATCTGACAAATTTCATGTGTATGAATGGTTTTTAAATTGAACAAAGTTTTATGGCCGGTTGTGTATGTTTACTGGTGTTTAAGTCCTGTAATGCCTCGTACCTAGTCTCAGTGTCAGGCATGAGTAAGGGGTGTTACATTTAATGGCATCAGAGCTATGGTTTAGTCGATTCTTGGACTAGCGTAGCAAGCGTATGAGTCTAGCTATACATTCCATACATATATTATGATAGTGTGACGACTCCTAACGATTTTGAAATGTGTTTTCATATAGAAAATGGATCCTGACAGAGCAATGGCGGATGATGTTGAAAGTAATGCGCCTACGCCTATTGAAGGGGCAGCGCCGTTTGATAGTAGACCCCTTACAGTTAGTCGAGGAGAAGGAGATAGGGAAGTCTTTCTCCATATGATGGATGCCTGTTATACGGAGCTCATTCGAACGAACCCGAACACTCAACCCCCTCCACCCCCGCCTATTCCTCATTCTATTCCTGTAGTACCCCAAGGTATGGGTTTTATGAGACTAAATAGACCTCCAGTGGATAAAATTCGAAAGCAAGGGGCCGAAGAGTTCCGAGCTAGTAAAGATGATGACCTAGAGATGGCAGAGTTCTGGCTCGAGAATACCATTAGGGTGTTTGATGAGTTATCATGCACACCAGAAGAATGCATGTGTTTTGTCTCTCTTGAGAGACTTGGCTTATCAGTGGTGGAACACCCTTGTGTTGGTGGTACCAAGGGAGAGAATTAATTGAGAATTTTTCCAAGAAGAATTCTGTAAGAAATACATTAGTCAAAGGTTTATTGATAAGAAAAGAAAGGAATTCCTCAAGTTAAAATAGGCTGAATGATGGTAATAGAATATGAGCGTGAGTTTGTGAGACTGAGCAAATACGCTCGAGAATGTGTATCGACTGAGGCCATCATGTGCAAAAGATTTGAAGATGGGTTAAACGAAGACATCAGACTGTTGATGGGTGTCCTTGAACTGAGAGAATTTGTTGTGCTCATAGAAAGAGCTTGTAAGGCCGAGGAATTGGCTAAAGGGAAGAGAAAAGCTGAGTTAGAGTCTTGAGATTCAAAGAAGAGACAGATGGATTAATCATTTCAGTCCTCAACCAAGAAACTGAGAGAGTTTAATACTCGATCGAGTGTTTCAGCTGGGTTTTCGAATAGAAACCACAAGAAACAGTATTCGAGTCATAAGGCTCAGACTACTTCAATAGCAAGTGTGGGTAACGCTCGACCTAATAGACCTGAGTGTCAACATTGTGGCAGACGTCACCCTGGTGAATGCTAGATGAATAGCCAGGCATGTTTCAAGTGTGGTTCACATGAACATTTTATCAAGGATTGTCCTGAGACGGTTGAAAAGGAAAAATTTCAGAGTGCAAGATCGGGCAATCCTACTTCTAGTGGGAGACCACAAAAGAATCTAGGAAATGGAGTGAGTAGTAAGAGTGCACCTAGAGATCCAGCTGGGAGACTTGAGGGTAGAGCACCTGTGAGGACTTACGCCATTCGCTCTCACGAATAGGCTTCATCCCCTGATGTGATTATGGGTACTTTTTCTCTCTATGATACTTCTGTTGTTCCTTTGATTGATCCGGGATCTACCCATTTGTATGTTTGTGTGAGATTGGTGTCTAGCATGAATATGCCCATTGAGTCTACAGAATTTGTGATAAAAGTGTCAAACCCTCTAGGCAAGCATGTGATAGTTGACAAAGTATGTAAGAACTGCCCTTTAATGATTAGAGGTCATTGTTTTCCAGCTAATCTCGTGCTTTTTCCATTTGATGAATTTGATATAATACTTGGTATGGATTGGTTGACCATGCATGATGTAGTAGTAAACTATGGAAGGAAAATCATTGAATTGAAATGTGAAAGTGGTGACATTCTTCGAGTTGAATCAGATGAATTGGATAGCTTGCCTGTAGTGATTTCTTCCATGATTGCTCAAAACTATATGAGAAAGGGTTTTGAAGCTTATCTTGCCTTCGTGTTGAATATGAAGGAGTCTGAGTTAAAAGTTGAGTCAGTGTCGGTAGTATGGGAATATCCAGATGTGTTTCCGGAAGAGTTGCCCAGATTACCTCCAACTAGGGAAGTTGTTCTTGAAACTACACCTATTTCGATTACTCCGTATAGGATGGTTCCGATGGAGTTAAAGGAGTTAAAAGTCCAGTTACAAGATTTAACAGATAATGGTTTCGAAAGACCCAATTATTCTCCATAGGGCGCACCAGTACTATTTGTGAAAAAGAAAGATGGTTCAATGGGACTGTGTATAGACTAATGACAACTCAATCAGGTAACCATAAAGAACAAGTACCTTTCACCAAGAATCGATGACTTGTTTGACCAATTGAAGGGAGCCACAGTATTTTCAAAGATAGACTTGAAGTCTAGTTACTACCAGTTGAGAGTTAAAGATTCAAACGTACCGAAGACTGCATTTTGGACGAGGTATGGTCACTATGAATTTTTAGTTCTGCCTTTTGGTTTGACGAATGCTCTCACGGTATTTATGGATTTAATGAACCGTATTTTCTGACCATACCTAGATAAATTTGTGGTTGTTTTTATTGATGATATATTGATTTATTCTCGTGATGAGATCGAGCGTACCGAGCACTTGAAAATGGTTTTGCAAACCTTGAAAGACAAGCACTTGTATGCTAAGTTTAGTAAAAGTGAGTTTTGGCTTCGAGAAGTCGGATTCTTGGGGTATATTATTTTGGGTGATGGCATTCGAGTAGATTCGAGTAAGATTTTGGCTATTGTTGAATGAAAACCGCCGAGGAATGTGTCAGAGGTTAGAAGCTTCCTAGGCTTAACCGGTTATTACAGACGATTTGTTAAAGGATTTTCCATGATTACTACTATAATGATGAGATTGTTACAAAAGGATGTCAAGTTCGAATGGACTGAAAAATATCAACAGAGTTTTGAAAAACTAAAGGCATTGCTGACTAAGGCTCAATTTTAGTACAACCTAAATCGGGAAAAGAATTTGTGGTTTATAGTGATGCATCCTTGAATGGATTGGGCTGTGTACTTATGCAAGAAGGCAAGGTGATAGCTTTTGCCTTGAGGCAGTTGAAATCGCATGAGAAAAATTATCCGATGCACGATTTGGAATTGGCTGCCATCGTGTTTGTATTGAAGATTTGAAGACATCATTTCTATGGTGAGAAATGCCGTGTGTATACTAATCATAAAATTCTAAAGTACTTGATAACTCAAAAGGATTTGAACCTACGACAACAGAGATGGCTAGAGTTCATAAAAGATTATGAGCTAGTGATTGATTATCACCCGGGGAATGCGAATGTGGTCGCCGATGCCTTGAGTAGGAAATCCTTGTTTGCATTGAGGGCTATGAACATTCAGTTGGGCCTATCAGATGATGGTTCGGTTCTAGTTGAGTTACAAGCTAGACCAATGTTTCTCCAAGAGATTTATGAAGCTCAGCAAAGTGACGGTGATTTGTAAGCCAAAAGAGTCCAATGTGAATCGGGTATGGAATCAAATTTTCAAATTAGTTCCGATGGTTGCTTGATGTTCCGAGATAGGATTTGTATTCCTAAGCATATCGAATTTTGTAACGCCCCGTACCCGAGACCGTTGCCGGAGTCGAACACGAGGTGTTAACAAGCTTAATTCATTGCTTAAACAGCTCAAACAATTTAATTTTAGAAATTCCAGACAAGCTGGCTAACTGCATCACATTCGCTTAAAAATTCATATCTTGAGTTACGAAACTCGAAATACAATTCCGTCAATTTTCCCTGAAAATAGACTCATATATCTATATACTAATTTTTTTCTAGAATTTTTGGCTAAGCCAATTAGTACAGTTTATTAGTTAAAGTGTCCCCTGTTTCAGGGTCCAACTGCTCTGACCTCTGTGCATTACGAATCAGATATCTCTCTGTAAAAAATTCCAATAACTATGAAGTTTGTTTCTATTAAAACTAGACTCAATAATAAATCTATAAATATAAATTATGACTTATAATTATTTTTATACAATTTATGGTGAATTTCTAAATTCAGAACAGAGGATCCAGAAATCGCTCTGGCCCTGTTTTACAAAAATTTAAACATCTCATAAAATATAACTCATATACCTGTTTCGTTTCTTCCATATGAAAATAGACTCATAATTCTTCAATTCCATATTTTATTCATCATCTAATTATATCTTTACTATTTTTAATGATTTTTCAAATTCACGTCACTACTGCTGTCTGAATCGGTAAATTTTACCTATTTCATGGTTTCCATGGATTAACTAGCAATTTGACATACATAACACCAAATATGATCATAATTAGCCATTCCAATGGCTAATCATTACCAAGCATTTTTATACTACTCAATAACCATATCATAAGACCATATATACAAAATGATTATAATGCTATACATGCCATACTCAAAATATACAAGCCATTATGCCAAGATGGTATACGGATAGTGTGAGCGTGCCTCCGACCATTCTCGATTTTCGAGCTGGCTTGTTAACACTACAAGGAATGAAAAGGAGGGAGTAAGCATAAATGCTTAGTAAGTTCACATGCAAATAGAAAGTAACATAACCATATAAGCAAACATAAAACATCATTTGCATAATCATCACCAAGACATTCATATCATATTTTCATTTATCATCTTACCATATTGTTGTTATATCGATTTTTCAACCCGAGGGTTAAGTACATACCTGTTCAAAGTATCAATTTCACAACACTTACCAATACGTCCCTTTCATCTTGAGTATTCCTCCTTTTGAGTAGAACTTTACCCGTTGAACACATCGGAATATAATTCGGATACATGGAAAGTTTGCACATAAGTGCCACATATGTAGCCAAGCTACTATGTAACCCGCCCATAAGCGAACTCGGACTCAACTCAACAAGTTCGGATGCCCAAATATCCTAGTGACATGTCACTTGTATCCTAATCCATTCCTAAGGTTCAACGGGACCTTTTTCCCAATCATGTGTCTCAACCATCTTCTACGGAATACCGATACCGATACTCGGTAGTATTTCACATTTTCCAAGTATATCACATAATTTGACATATTATCAAATAATTGTCACAAGTATAATATTTCATAATAATTATCATATCATTTAAATAACATAAAAACATTTAAAATAATAACTATGTTACCAACATTTACATATTAACTTACCTAGTATGCGAAAATGGCTACTTTACCATTTCGTCCACAACTTGGTATTTTCCCCATTTTAGCCCGAATTTCAGTTTTCCTTGCTAATCGAGCTTGGAAGCTTGAAAAACCCTAGCCATGGTTTCTCCTTGCTATATTTGGCCATGGGGTTGAAGATGAGCAAAATTGGCTTTTAATTTTGTATTTTAATTCATTTTACCCCTAAATGACCAAAATGCCCTTACTACTAAACTTTCCAAAAATTCCATCCATGTCCAATTTTTGTCCATAAACTTAGAAATTGGTAAAATTTCTATTTAAAACCTCCTAATTAATATTTCAAAACAATTTCATACTAGAAACTTCTAGAATGCAAGTTTTGCAAATTATTCGATTTAGTCCCTAATTTCAATTTAAGCACTTTATGCATAAAATTTCTTCACGAAAATTTCACACAATCATGCAATCATATCATAGACCTAAAAATAATCATAAAATAATTATTTCTATCTCGGATTTTGTGGTCACGAAACCACTATTCCGATTAGGCCCTAATTCGGGATATTACAAATTGACTCAGAAGATTTTGCTTAAGGCCCATAGTGGTCGTTTGTTTATGCATCCGGGTAGTACAAAAATGTACAATGACTTGAAGAAATGGTATTGGTGGCCGAGTATGAAAAGAGATATTTCCGAGTTCGTTTCGAGATGCTTGATTTCTCAACATGTGAAAGCTGAACACCAAGTACCTTCAGGCTTACTTTAGCTTGTTATGGTTCCCGAGTGGAAATGGGACCATATTACTATGGATTTCGTGATGGGTTTGTCTTTGACACCAAGAAAGAAAGATACTGTATGGGTTGTTGTAGATCGATTGACAAAGTTAGCTAATTTTATCCTGGTATGCATTGACTATTCACTTGATAAGCTAGCCGAGTTGTATATTTTTGAAATAGTAAGGTTGCATAAAAGTGCCTTTATCGATTATATCGGATAGAGATCTGAGATTCACTTTATGATTTTGGAAGAAGTTGCAGGAGGCTTTAGGTACAAAGTTAAATTTTAGTACTTCTTTCTATCTGCAGATTGACGGTCAGTCTGAACCAGTAATTCAAATTTTTGAAGATATGCTGCGGTGTTGTATCCTTAAGATCCAAGGTAATTGGGAAAAGTATTTACCATTGGTAGAATTTGCCTACAACAACAGTTTTCAGTCGATTTTGAAAATGGCACCTTATGAGGCATTGTTTGGGCGCAAGTGCTGAATGCCTTTGTATTGGATCGAGTTCAGAGAGAAATAGATTCATGGAGTTGATTTAGTTAGAGAAACCGAAGAAAAAGTAAAGATAATACGTGATTGTTTAAAGCCGCTTCATATAGATAGAAATCGTATGCAGATTTGAAACTGAAAGAAATTGAGTTTCAGATCGGTGATAAGGTATTTTTGAAAATGTCTCCATGGAAAAAGGTTTTGAGATTTGGTAGAAAAGGGAAATTAAGTCCACGATTTATTGGACCGTGTGAGATCACCGAGAGAGTAGGGCCAGTTGCCTACCAGTTAGCCTTACCATCTGAATTGGAAAAGATTCATGATGTGTTCCATGTGTCTATGTTACGCCAATACCGATCTGATCCTTCACATGTGATTTCATCGACAGAGGTCGAGACCTGATTGGATATGACTTATAGCAAAAAGCCGGTTAAGATTTTAGCCCAGGAAGTAAAACAATTGAGGAACAAAAATATTTCTCTTGTGAAAGTTTTATGGCAAAGACATGGGGTTGAAGAGGCTACATGGAAGACCGAGGAAAACATGAGAAACCAATACCCAAACTTTTTCACCGGTAAGATTTTCGGGGACGAAAATCCCTAAGGGGGAGAATTGTAACATCCTGAATTAGGGCCTAGTCAGAACTGTGGTTTCGAGACCACAAATATGAAGTAGAAATAATTATTTTATGATTATTATAAGGTCTATGATATGATAGCATATTTGTTGAAACATTTCATGAAGAAATTTTATCGATAGAGTGTCCAATTTGACATTTAGGACTAAATTGCAAAAGTTGCAAAATGCGAGTTCTAGAAGCTTTAAGCATGAAATTGTCATGGATTATGAACTAGAGGTTCTAAAATATCAATTTTCCCAATTTCTATAATTATGGACAAAAATGGGCAAGAATAGAAAAAATTTGAAAGAAAAGCCTTAAAGGCATTTTTGTCATTTGGTTATTAAAAGAATAAAAAGGGAAAATAAAGCCAAAATTTGTCCATCTTCTCCAACCCTTGGCGAAATTCTCAAGCTCTCTGTAGCTAGGGTTTTGTCATCTTTCAAGCTTAATTGTAAGTAGATCCTAGCCACGTTTTTAATGCTCTTTACATTTTTAAAGTCCTCGAACTCGATTTACCTATTTGTACCCTTATTTTGAAGTAGGGTTCATGCTTGAAAGTTGACCCATGTATGACATACATGTGTTTTGATGTTTAATAGAGGAAAATGAATGTTTGATGTGTGATAAACATATTTTACAAAGTGATTTCTAGTGAAAATGGCTAAAAAAGAATTATTTGTAAAGTTTGTAAAAAGGGAAGTAAGATGTATGATTTAATGAGAAATGTGGTCTTCTATGAGTATTTTATAAGTTCAGCTAGACTTGGGTAACAAAGAAAATGAACACATTTCATACTACGAGCCTAGGGACTAATTTGTAAATATGTGAAAGTTTAGGGGCAAAATCATAATTTTTCCTAAATATAGTTTTTGGACTGATTTGAATAATGTGATGATTAAATGAGCTGAATTTGCTATTATAGATCAAGAAAAACAGAGTCTGAACCTAGATTGGGGAAAGAACAATATTTTGGACTAAATCAAATTAATTGTCCATATTTTGTACTGAGGGAAGTTCATGTGTAAATAATGAAATAATATATCATGTTTGAATGTTTTATTTATGTATGAATCTCTATGTGTAATTATTATGACGAGTGTATGGACGACTTTATTTTCTATGAGCATGACATTGTGAACGAGTTTGACGAATATGCGTTATCGAGAAAATCCCGTTTGAACCTTAGGAATAATTTAGGATACAATGTGACATGTCACTAGGAACTATGTGATTATGAGCTCATGAAAGTATGTGTATATGTGATTATGTGAATCCGGGTGCTAGTCTTATACGTTCTACCGGTGGCTAGGTAGCTTGACATGTGTTGCAGGTACTTGTCAGCTTTTGTGAGCAACCCGAGTAGTTACGTCCTGACTGTCAGCTTATGTGAGCAGGCCCGTGGTTAGCTCAAGAGCGAGCAATGTGTGATTGTGATATGAGGTAGCATGTGGCTACGTTTGAAGCACTATGTGCAAGTCTTCTTTGTATCGAATAGTATTCCGAGTGTTCAACGGGTAAACCTGTAAGTTATTCGACAATGAAGTCAATGATGAGGAAATATGACAATGTGTTACGAGCTGGCACAGGTATGTACGGAAAACTCATATAAACAAGCTCGATATGTGATGAACTTTTGGTAAGATTGAAAATGTGTAGGTTATGTCTAAAAATTTAAGTTGTGGCTATGAATTTATGATGACACATATGTAAACTATGTTATGTCAACGATATCTATATATATATATGATTATGTTGCTATTTATTTGCATGTGAACTTACTAAGCTTTATGCTTACTCCCCTCTCTTTTCCTTTTTCTTATAGTATCGCCAAGCTAGCTCGGGGATCGAAGGACGTCAGAGACTTGATCACACTATCAATTGTGCAGTTGGGTATAGTTAGTCTCAACATTTTGAGTATAGCATGTATAGGGACTTGGTCTTTTTGTTATATGTCATATTGATCTAGCCAAATGTGTTGGCTTATGGTAATATTTGATTCATTTTGTATATGGCCATGTGATATGGTTCATATTGATTATTTGGGTTGTAACCCTAATTAATTATGCATGCATGCAATGTGTTATGCTTGATGTGGTTGCTTGTGGATGAAATGTATGATGAATGGCATATATGCTAAATGAATGAATCATGGCTAATAAGTATGACCAAAGTTATGGTATAATTGAGTAAACTGGAAGTAGGTTTACCATGATGAATAAATATAAAATTGGTGTGGAATGCTAAATGAAAGCATGATGGTTTGGATAGGTGATATGTTGCCATAACAAAGTCATGAATTAATCAAGTTTATGAGTATTTGAGTGACTAAATATACTATGTTACATGCCATAAAAATGTATGAGTGAATGAGCATTTATGGGTGACAAATGGCTTGGAAAATAGCCTCAAAGTTGTCCACAAGGGTAGACACACAGGCGTGTGTCTAGGCCGTGTGTGACACACGATCTGCCCTATGGGCGTGTGATTTGACCGTGTGTCCTCTGCTCACTAATTAATGCAAAACAGAATGCCCAGTATAAAAACACGGGTCCGTGTGAAGGGCACGACCTTACGGCATGGGCGTGTGCCCAGGCCGTGTGAAGTCTACACCTGATTTTGGAATTTAATTCATGACATGGTATGAGCACACATACGTGTGACTTGGCCGTGTGACCCTATTTGTGTTGATGACATCATAAACAGAGAGTTACACGGGCTGAGGACACGGTCGTGTGTGATTACACGGTCTACCCACACGTGTGTGACCTTGTTTCATGAAAATTTTTCTAAGTTTTTCTAAAGTTCTAGGATTAGTCCTGAATTACTCTCGATGTATGTTTTCGGCCTTGTAGGCCCATATAAGGGACAAATTGCATGTGTATAAATGGTTTTTAAATTGAATGAAGTTTTATGGCTAGTTGTGTATGTTTGCTGGTGTTTAAGTCTAGTAATGCCTCGTATCCAGTCCCGATGTCGGACATGGGTAAGGGGTGTTACATGTGGCATGTTTGGTATATCATTTGTTTGCCTCTGATATGTTCTGTGAAGCCTCCTAAGACATTGAACAAGAGGTTCTATATGATTGCCTGTATGGCGTGCTCTATTAGGTCTAGTGGAGTGAACTATCAAGAATGTCTAGTACGATTTGTGTCTGAATGTCTATCTCTATGCTAAGATAGGAGTAAATTCTTTTAGTTCTGTAATAAGTATGGTTAAGAGGAGGTATTGATATGTTTTGAGTTAAGAACGGTATACGTTATGATGATCTGTAAATATGAAAAGTGAGGAGTATTGAATCTCCTTCTAGAATTTTTCTAAATATGAATTAGTGTTATCTTGAGTTATAGGATTCTAATATAATACGATATGGAATTCATTTGAATGGTTTAGTTGTACTCTTCTACACGAGTATGTGTAGTATTGAACCATAATATGTCTAAAGATGAAATGGATGGTATCTAGTTCTACATAGGCATTCACCAAAAATTTATGTATTTGCCCATGATAAATGTTATTGAACAACTATTTGAAATAAAGAGTATGTGTTAAAACATGGTTGTTGGAAGTTGAGTCGAAGGGTATGTTTGCAAAGAATTTATGTGACAAGAGATTTATGGAAGTTTTTGAAGGATTCCTCAATTAACTAGAAAGGAAGATGTATGGAAGTTCTAGTGGTATCCACCGAAATCAAGGATATAGAATAATGTTTGACACAATAGTTCATATAAGATTTCAAGTATCCATCAAAGTATTGTTGTGTTAAGCTCACTAAGTACTCATGTACTTACAAGATTTGTTATTGCTTTTCAGGTACTTGAGATGAGACTTCGCCTGAAGGGACAACACCAGGATTACGCCAAAGCGGTGGCGGAGTAGGTTATTATGCATACAGTGAAGACGTAGCATAGTCTAGGAATATGCCTTTTGAGTCTGTATTAAATAATCTTCCATTTTGTAAGGATTTGTATTGAGTCTATTGTAATGAGATTATTTTAAGTTTCTTCCCTTGTTTTCATACAATTAGTTTTTAGTTAAAATTTCAAATGTTTAAAGAAATGAGAAATTGTAAATTGTTTTTGTTAATGGTTAGCTTTGTGAAGTAACACTTGAAATCAAGAGCTGGTGAATCGGGTTGGGTTTGGGTGTTATAGTGGTCGTTAATAATTGTAACTCAAGTGTTATGTTGCTTGGGAAAAAGACATGTAGGTGTGATGATTTCTCCTAATGACAGTTGTAGTACATTTAAATAATGTACGACATGTAAACGAATATGTAGACATCTTTTGATGGTTGATTACTTTGTGCCTGCTAGAAACTACTAAACAAAAATTTTTCGCATGCTCTTAGAAATAATATAGTTCAAATTTTGTCTTAATGTGTAGAAATACATGTCTTCATTTGTTTGATTTGTTGCTTTTGATATATCCATTCTTCCCTTTGTCTTTTAGCTTCAACTAATAATGGTGCTTTTCTCGTCTTTATTGGTTTTCGTTGTTATTTTCTCCTTTAACAAGTCACTTGATCATGTTTGTCCTTGATACTATATCTTCATATAATTTTCCAATTTTTTTCTGTGATGTTGAGTTCTATTGCTATATTATTTTGGCAAGAACATGGTGTAATGTGTAAGAATCCTTTGTTGATTTTCTTTTACATACAACTGAGGATGAGATATTTTAGAATTGTATAGGGATGTAGTACTACATCTTATGGGTTTTAGCTAAGCTATTTGTTTGGAGTAAATGTTTTTCGAAGGTTTGTAGGTTATAAAATGGATAATTTTGTGGTTCGATTGCATTTGTGAGGGTAGTTGATTAGCTAGTTTGTTTTTATGCCTTTTGTAGTATGGCTAGAGGTATATTACTTGAAAACTTTAGGAAAGGAAGAGAGGCCCTAAAGAAAGATACTTATGAAGTGTTTAGATCTTTATTGATAGCCAAGAAGGTTTAAAATGGTTATGGATTGTTAGCTCCATCTTCAAATGTGGAGGGACTAAACATGGATTTGGCCAGACAATTGTGTTCTCATTGGCGGTTTGAAGTGTCAGTGCATTTACAGCTACTAGAGTTGGTGCAAGATAGGATTACTTTTTATGCAAGTCTATCTTTTTAAACCAATGTTTGATGGATTGGTTGTTTAAGTTTGTTAGCATTGTTTCAAGGAGTAAATGCTTTGTTAATTGCTTTTGATGTTAGAAAAAAAAAGATCTTTTAAGGGTTTGATGATGCTAAGGTAGAAGTTTTGAAGAGTGTAAAAGGGGTCTAAAATTGAAAATTTCCTCCCTTGGAATGGCTAATTTCATTTTCAAAATTGCTTCAAAGAGGATAGAGGCAAAGTTTAATCTTGAGGTGAGTAGATTGCGAGGGATGATCGTGCAACTAGAGGAAGTGCTTACAATTGCCAACAGATCTACAAGAGGTTGAGGGTTTGAGGTGTAACATCTCGAAATAGGGCATAAACAGAATAGTGGTTGCGAAACCATGAATCCGAGGTTAAAAAAAAATTCCAATTAAGTTTTAAGGTTTATTCATTGATTGAATAATTGTGTGAAAATTTTGTGAAGAAATTTTATGTATAAGTGCCTAATTTGATAATTAGGACTAAATTGTAAAATTAGCAAAATGTGTGTTCTAGATAATAAAGGGGATTTAATTGAAATGGGTTCTTAAAGTGGAGGTCCTTATTTAGTAATTAGACCATTATATTTAAGTTTGGACAAAAATGGGCAAGAATAGGACAAATTTGAAAGAAAAGCCTTTAAGGGCATTTTGGTCATTTAGTAATTAAAAGAATTAAAAAGGGAAAATAAAGCCAAAATTGGTCCATGTTCTTCATGGAGGCCGAATATAGCATGGGGGAAGCCATGATTAGGGTTTCCAAGCTTTCCAAGCTCCATAGAAAGTGATTCGAAGCCCCGTTTTTAATTTTTTTTATGTTTTTGGAGTCCCTGTAACTTGATTAAGCTTATTCTAGCAATAATTCATGCTAGGTTCATATTTGGAAAAATACCCATAGGTAAAATGTGTTTATTTTGATATTTTATTGTAGAATATGAAGCTTGAAATTGTGTTAAACAACTTTTGCTAAGCGATTTTACGTGAAAACGAGTAAAACGACATAATCGGTGAAAATACCTAATGTTCATAAGTACATGTTAGAGTGAGAATTTGATGTTGCCATAGAAGGAAAAAATGACCAGCATGTCATAAAACATAAGAAAATGGATAAATTTTAATTTCTGAGCCTAGGGGCAAAATCGTAATTCTGCAAAGGTTTAGGGGCAAAATTGTAATTTTTCTAAAGTTTGAGTTAGGGAATGTTTTGAATAGTACATTAATTAAATAAGTGAATTATGATGTTTTAGATCTTGGAAAGTGAGATTTGGACCTAGAACGAGAGAAAAATCAAAAATCGAGAAAGTTGGTAAAATGGTCGTTTTGGTATTGAGGTAAGTTCATATGTTTAATAAGCATTTAATTATGCACATTTGAATGATAAATTGATATTTTGGCCATAAATAATTTAGTATTGAGTTTCAAATAGAATGATTAATGTTCGATAATAATTCGATATTGGAAAGAGAACTTGTATAATTTATATGTAAGACCATATTTTGTATTATGACTTTGTATGATAACAATAAATTATTGACTAGTATAGTTTGATGAGAATAAGTTAAGTTGATGATATAATGAGATTGAGAATGTAAGTATGTAAGTGGAATAGGATTTTATTATTATGCAATTATTGTTATTAGTATTGTTATTATTGAGTTATGCGACTAACCTTGAGAATTTGAGCAAGTACGTTTCAGCTATGACTTGACAAGGCATTGATATCTCAAAGTCCATGGTTGTACCATGGCAATTAAGGAAGAATTGACGGAAAAGTCCATGTTCATAACATGACATTTAAGGAGGAATTGACGGTTAAGGATACCATGTAAGACCACATCAAGATGTGGCATTGGCACTAAGATAAGGATACCATGTAAGACCATGTTTGGAACATGGCATTTGGTAAGATAAGGATATCATGTAAGACCATGCCAAGGCATGGCATTGATAAGTTCTATAAGGCAAGGAAATCATGTAAGACCATGCCAAGGCATGGCATTGATAAGTTCTATAAGGCAAGGAAATCATGTAAGACCATGTCAATACATGGCATTGATGAGTTACTATAAGGCAAAGGTCCCATGTAAGACCATGCCAAGGCATGGCATTGGTGAGTTCATAAGGAAAGAATACCACATAAGACCATGTCAAGACATGGCAATGGTAAGTTCAAAAAGGAAAAGGTTCCCGAGTAATCCAAAGAGTAAGTTAAAGAAACGACAAGGTGAGAATATGAAGAAAGAGTACAGGTATGCATTTAAGGCTTATTTAATATTGAGATTTTAAGTAATTGAGATTATCAAGTATTAAGTAAGTGATGAGTTTTCAGTAGTAAGTGATGAGTTTTCAGTTATGCTTGTGACACTTTATAACATGATTGGCAATTTGCCGATATTATGAAAGAGTACTCATGTGTTAAGTGAGATGTTGCAGGTATGTAAGCAAGCTATTAAGTAAGGTGTCTTTTGTATTCTAAGCCTTTGGTAAGGTTACCGATGAGTAAGATGGGAAAGTAAGAACTAAACATTATTTAAGCAAATTAAGACAGTATAGTAGCAAGCTAAATTGATTGCTAATGCTTATTATTTTACATGTGAACTTACTAAGCTTTATAAGCTTACTTCTTTCACTTTCCCATGTTTCAAATTACTTAAAAGCAAGCTCAGGTTGGAGGTCGTCAGAGATCACTTCACACTATTGGCTATCAAGTTACCAAATGGGTATCTTCGTTTACAAACGTTCTAGTTTATGGCATGTATAGAGACTTAGCCATTTTGTGTGTATGTCCTTATGATATGGCTAAAGAATGGTATGTAAATATTTGATAATGATTAGCTATTGAAATGGCTAATGAAGAACATGTTTCGGTGTTATGTATGCTTAAATGGTAGTTAATACAAAGAAATCACGAAAAGTGAAATTAGCATTAAAACAGTATTGAATAGCAGCAGTGACGTGATCTTGAAAAATTACCAAGAAAAGTAGAAATGGAATTAGGTAATGAATAAGATATAGAGTTAAAGCTTATTGAGTATGTTTTCATATGAAAGAAACATAGTAAGCAAAAGAAGTGTATATTAAGAGATATTTGAATTTTAGTGAGACAGTGTCAGAGCGATTTTTCAATCCCCTGTTCTAACTTTATAAATTCACTAAAAATTTTACAAAAATAATTAGGAGTTATAGCTTATATTTATAGATTCTTTAGTGAATATAATTTCAAGAGAAACAAAAAGCATGGTTATTTAATTTCTGTACAAGGAGAAAATTTATTCGTAGTGAGGAGAGATCAGAGTAGTCAAACAGTGCAGAAGGGAAAACTTTAACTAATAAACTGTACTAATTGGCTAGACCAAAAATTCTGGAAAAAATTTTGTAATAAGATATATGAGTCTAGTTTTAGGGAAAATTTACGAATTTAAATTCTGAGTTTTGTGGCTTGAGTTATGATTTATTTAGTGACCATGACGCAGGTGGGCAGTTTTATAAGGAATAATGAAATCAATTGTTTTGATTTGTCTAAGTATTCGGAAAATTTTTAATGTTCCTGGTTTAGTCCTGAACCATTTCAATTGTATGTTTTAGGGTCTCGAGGGCCATTTTTAGGGACATATTGAATGAATGTGAATAAATTAATTTTAAAAGCAAATTTTATACCCCAAATTAGTAAGTTAAGTCAGGTAACGCCTCGTGCTCGACTCCGACGATGGTCTCGGGTAAGGGGTGTTACATGAGGATTCATTATACCAAGCTAAAAAGAAGACCATTTTGTACCATGAGAACACGATATATGAGTCCCATATCTGTGTTCACTTCCTTAAATTTGTCAAGACTCCTTTCTACCAATTGCAAATGCCTAGTGGTAAGCTTTCAATTCTTCAATATAATCATATATGATTTACGGGATAAGAGGGATTGGTGTGCCCATAATGATACCATTAAATCCACTAGATTTATGGAGACTTGGGCTCCCATCTACTATTTCCACACTTTCCTGTCTTGTTTCTAAAGATCCTAATCCCCCTAAGAGAGGTTAAACTATTACCTAATATTGTTTGTTTATCTATAGGCCATTTTTATGAACATTTTTTTATTTATTTTTGTTACACTTTTTTGTCCATGGGCCCATTTTTAAACTTCTTTTCTTGTAACTTAAATAAATTATTTTTGTTGTCATATTTGTAATCACCATTTCTTTTGTTTATTATGTGCACTGGTTGTTTTATATTTGTTTGTCTTATTTGATGATATTTACTAAGATCGTGTTGCCTTGTTGAGATATTATCTAATTTGTTATGTTGTTCACATAGTACAATTAGAATTGTAAATTACTTGAATGTTTGCACTTTCTATAGGTTATTTATTTAGATATAGTGTGTGTCGCCATTCGTTACTCAAGAAATGTGTCATTTTTTTTACCAAAGTTGCAAATGTAGTTAGTTTAGTACCATTGTGACTTTCAAATTCATGTGAATTTGTTTGGGAGGTGTAATCACTATCTTTAAGTAGCTTTAGTATTTCTCTTTACTAGGATTGAGGTGTTAGTTTTTGTGATTTTTTATTGTAGGAAAGTTGACCTCAATAGCTGGAATGAATAGTAGTGGCTTATGGTGAACTTTGTCTTAGGCAAATGTCATTAAGATAGTAGCTTTTGTTCACTCTCCATTTCAACATGAACCTAATTGTCTGCTCCTCAAAATTTTTAAAGGATGTGATTAAATTCTTTTGATTTAGTAAAGATTCTAAGGATTCATAAGTAAGATTATAGAGTAATGCATTTGTTTGATTCATATAACTAAAATAGTGAAGCCCTAGGGGTAAAATAGTTATAAGAGAGGTATGACCAATTTACATAGTAAGAAAAGTAAGGATGACTATGAAAATTGGTATTTCCTTCGAAAATAATTCTTAACACCATTGCAATGCCAATGTGGTGTGAATTAACTATCATAATTAAATATCTGATAATAGTTTGCATCGTTATTCCTATGACACCAATGGTGCGGTTAAAGGTGCTTTGCAGTTTGGAGATGTCTATCTACATAGAATCATGCCCTTCTTCATTCCTCTATCGTCGGCTTGGATTTATCGATATTTTATCAATGAAGGCCATGTGACACTATTTTATGTTTTCTTTGTTGTATCACATCATTCCAACCTTTATGCTAGTTAGGAATTTGACCATGATACTGTATTGACCCTACTGTTACACTTTATGAGAGGCCTTTTAAAAATTAATTTATAAGTAAAAGATTGGAAAATGACTAAAAACTCAATGAACTTAATTAAAGTACTATCAGTATTGTAACATCCCGAATTAGGTCCTAATCGGAACAGTGATTTCGGGACCACAAATCTGAATTAGAAATAATTATTTTATGATTATTATAAGGCCTATGACGTGTTTATATGTCTGTGTAAAAATTTCATGAGGAAATTTTATGTCTAAAGTGCTTAATTTGGTTTTAAGGACTAAGTTGAATAAATTGTAAAACTTGAGTTCTAGAAGCTTCATGCCTAAAATTGAATTGAATTATTAATTAGAGGTCCTTAAAGAGTAATTTGACTAACTTCTAAAAAATTGGACAAAAATGGGTTTGTATGTTAAAATTTGAAAGAATAGTAAATAGAGTATTTTAGTCATTTTGTAATTTAAAGATTAAAAAGGGAAAATCAAGCCAAAAACCCTTGTCCATCTTCTTGTTTGGCCGAATGTAGCAAGGAGGAAGCCATGGTTTGGGTTTTCAAGCTTGCAAGCTCAATAGTAAGTACTCCCGAGTCCCGTTTTTAACGTTCTATGCATTTTTGAAGTCCCGGTAACATGATCTACTCATTTCTACCATAAGTTTGAGCTAGGGTTTGTGTTTAAAAATTGACCTATGCATGATATGTTAGTATTTTGATGTTTAATGGTAGAATATGAAAGATTAAAGCATGATAAACATCTTTTACTAGGTGATTTTTCATGAAAACACCTAAAAAGGACTAAAATGTAAAAGTTGTAAAATGGGTAGTAAATGTGTGAAATGAAAGATAAATATGGGCTGCTATAAGAGAAAAAATGGTTCAGCTAGGCTTAAAGAACAAAGAAATTGAATAAAAATCATTTTACGAGCCTAGGGACCAAAGTGCAAATATATGAAAGTTTAGGGGTCAAAATGAAAATTTGCAAAAGTATGATTTATGAACTCATTTGAATAATGTGAGTAATAACAAGTTATATTTGAAATGCTAGATCAAGAAAATAAGATTCGAGTTTAGAACGAGATTGAACGAAGTTATGGACTAATTTGGAATAAATAGTTGTACTCGAACCCGAGGTAAGTTTCTATGTCAATAATAATGCAATGATATCATTGTTTATGCTTGAGCCTAAATTGATGTGTTAACATTATGTGATGAATATTTATATAGTTGATATGGTGATTGTATTATGTGACAAATGCCATGTTTATTCCATGAATATGAGAATGGTGAAATTGTAAGTACATATGTAAATAATGTGACAATGTAATATGTTTTGATGCATTGATACTACATGATCAAATTCTATGTCATTATTACATATGTTATGCTTATTGATGGCTATGAAAATATGAACAAAATCATGGTTGTTATCCATGATATCACGAGCAAGTGCGATAAGAATGTTATGTGCATGAGAGAAGGAATCCTGTTTAAACCTTAGGAATAGTTTAGGATACAAGTGACATGTCACTAGGAATTAAGAATTCGAGCTCGTTGAGCGGTCCGGGTTCGTGATATTTATGAGATTCCAAACTTGTTGAGCGGTCCAAGTTCGTGAGATATGTGGCATCCGAGCTCGTTGACTGGTCCGAGTTCATTATGGATGTGAGCATCCGAGCTCGTTGAGTGGTCTGAGTTCATAATGGATGTGATGCCTGTGAGTGAGTTCTAGGAAACAGTCTTGTGTGTTCTACTGATGGCTAGGTAATCCTTGAGCGATCGGATATCTGTTAGCTTTTGTGAGCAGCCTATGTAGTTACACCCTGATCGGTTACTATATGTATAAGGTTCCGTGTATCCATTAATATTCCGAGAGTTCAATGGGTAATTCAACGGTAAAGTTCAACAGTTGTTAAAAAGGATGATGTGAAGTAAGTCCCAAGATAGGCATGGTAATAAAGGTAAAGTATTTGAAATGCTACGATTATGTACAGGTACATACATTTTACTCATAAGTGATGCATTGTTAAAGGATGATATGTGACAAGGAAGTGGACTCATGTATATATATGTGAATACTTGATAAGTAAGCCAAAAAGGTTTGAATGGTAAACTATCCTTATGCTTATGATTATGAATTTTGTTGCAATGTCATGTTAACTTACATTGTGTAATTGATATGTGATCCATGATGAGTTCATGATCAATATGACAATGAACTTATGATAGTTATGATAAATTTGCACTATAATAGTGTTGGACAGTAGTAGTTGTGTGACTTTATCCACCAAAAATTGTGGAAATTGAATTAGAAATCAAATAAGAGATGAAGTTAAAGCTTATTGAATCTAGTTTCACATAGAGGAATCGGTGTAAGAAAAAGAGTTTTATATTATGAGATATTTGAATTCTTGTGAGACAGAGTCAAAGTGATTTTGGGCTCCCCTGTCTTAACTTTGGAAAATCACTAAATTCTTATTTAGTCTATTTTCAAGAGAAACAGACGAAAATGTTATCCGAGTCCTGTACTAAGAGATAAATGAATTTTAGTAAAGAAAGGTCGAAGCTGTCAAACAGCAGAACAGGGGAAAATTTAAAGAATAAATTGTACTTATTGGCTAAACCAAAAATTCTAAAAATTTTATGGTAAGATGAGATGTGAGTCTAGTTGCAGGGAAAATTAGTGGATTTTAATTTGGAGTTTTTTAACTCCAGATATAAATAATTTAGTAACTATGTCTCGAGAAAATAGTGTAACAACCCGATTTAGACCCTAATCAAAACTGTGGTTTTGGGACCACGAATCCGAGTCACAAAAATATTTAAAAATTATTTTCTGTGTTTATTTTGTGTGAATTTATATCTGTAAAATTTTCGTGATTTAATTTTGTAGTTTAGGTGTCCGATTAAATAAAAGGACTTAATCGCGTAAATTGAAAAGTGGGTAGTTTATTTTGTAAAGGGCTTATTTGTTAATGGCTTTCTAAATGGGAGTATTTATGATGAAATTAGCCCATTATATATGATGTAGGATGGTAGTGGGCATGATATATGTGATTTTATGATTTATTAACTAAGGTTAAAAAGGTAAAATAATAATAAGTAATACAAAAATGTTATAATATATGATAAATAAAACAAAGTGCTCATATTATTATTTCCACCATAGCCAAATATAAACAAAAGAAATAGGAGAAGTTAGGTTCAGCCATCTTCCAAGCTAAAATCAAGGTTCGTTCTTTGTCGATTTTTGATAATTTCTACGTTTTTGAGATCATTGCTTCGAGTACTACAAAACCCATGCTTGAATTTTTTATTTTGATGAATATTTTGAGTTGTGCCATTGTTGATAGCTTATGATTTTTGTTGTTTGATGATGAAAACTGGAAGATATGTTTTAGATTAACATATTTTGTATTGGAGTTTTTGATGATTTTGAGTAATTAGGACCTAATTGCAAAAATAATAATTTGAGGGACTAAAATATGAAATTGTTAAAATATATGAACTTGTATGAGCATGGGTACTATTCGGCCTAACATGGGAGTTGTGAAATTTTGTGTATTTTGTGTTTTGTGCAATAGGGACTAAATTGTAAAAATTGTAAATGTTAAGGGTAAAATGGTAATTTGCCTATTTATGTGTTTTTGGACTAGATTGAATGAAAATATGTTTGAATAAGCTTAATTTGAATATGTTTAGATCAAGAACCAAAGGAATCGGACTTGGATCGGGGAAAAATGAAAGTTGTCAACTAGCTGCCCGATTTCATTTTACGACGTCCGAGGTAAGTTTATAAGCAAATAGATGGGTTTATTGATAGCTTATTGTTATAATTACATGCTGTTGTGAAATGCTAAGATTAAATTATGCTATAGCCGAATGTGTTTGAATATAGTTACTATACTTTCGAGTTCGATTCGACCGAAAGACGACGTACGAAAGTCTCATATGAACCTTAGGAATAGCTAGGATACATATGTCATGACATAGGATTCCGATATATGTGTGCGACTAAGTCCATGGCATCGATTTGTGATTTCGATATGTGTTTACGAGTAAGACCCTGTCTGGGACAGTGGCATCGATATGTGGCTACATGTATGACCACGTCTGGGACGTTGGCATTGTACGATTTATGTGATTATTCGAGTGCCCTATCCAATTCTGAATGGTTCATCGGGCAAAGGTAAATTATGCATGATTGCGTAATATGAGTTAAACAGCCAGGTATGAATTAGTTGTTTGGCTATTAATGATAAGGTAAGTTGGTACTTGATAATTGTCTTATTCATGCATAATTGATGATAATGATTTTAGGTGATGTTAGTATATGTGTATTTGGGTTGTAGTTATATAAGTTGAGTATGAGAAAATGACTTATAATTAAGTGAAATGTGTGTTTAGGTATAATTGGCCTTGTTGGCTATTTATATATATGTATATATATGTGATACTACATAGTGATTTTTAAGCTTATGTATAAAAATATATGCAAGCATGATTATAAAATAATTCATGATTTTGAGAAGTTGAATATTAATAAGCCCAAATGGTCAGGTAAGTATTTGGCCAAGAATCCAATTACTTGTTGTAATATTTTAACTCGTGATCGTGTGTATAAAATTAATATGTGTATTCGACAGAGTAAAACAAAGTCGTTGGTAAGTTGATTGATAAATAGACAATGTGTGTCTTCTTAATCATTCGGCCAAGATGATGTTTAATTGTGAATATATATATGTGAATGTACTTACAAGTTATAACTTGAGATTAAACGGTATTTAGTTACTGTAAATATTAGTAAGCTTAATTGAGTTAAATACTTTGTTGGGTTTACTATTTGCTTATGACTTACTAAGCTATGTTAGTTTACTGTACGTATCTTTGTTTGTTTTATAGATTTTGAAGTCAAGCTACAAGCTTGAGGACTGTCAGCCAAGCTCATCACACTATCGGCTATTTTTGTATCTTTATAAGCTAAACACAAATTATGGCATGTATAGACTAAAATGTGTTTTGGAAGTGCTGAATATTTGGTTGTATATTAAAAGCCATGCGAAAATGGCTTGCTATATATATATATGTATTAAGATTCGGTTTAAGTGTGCTTAGTTATGATGTTCATGATTTTGGTTTAATATGTGCGATCATGCTTGATTATAGTTTGTGTTGCGGTAAGCATTTGGTGTAATGGAAATGACTTTATTTTTAGGCTTGGATTCAGTTTTGGGTTGAATCATTGCTTAAGTCTTTTGATAGATATGCTATATGATATGGTAGTTTAACATCTTTGTGATAATTTGAAGGTATATTTAAGTATTTATATAACTTGTAAGGTCCTTTGTGGTTTGATTACATGTTTATAATCGATGTAATTATACTAGGACTTGTCATAAGTTTGTCATGTAAAAATTAGGACATATATTTGCAGTAATATGATGACTATTTTAACTTATGCTAGAACTTGTGTATATGTGATATTCGGCCACATTGTTGTAGTTGAATTTAAATTACAATTTACATGCATATAAGATGCATATACTTCAGACATTATGTTAATTAAGTCTTTGCATGTTAAATATGTGCAATTATATGAGTTTATAATATGTTTGATAAGTACATGTGCTTGGTGATACAAGTCAATTTGATATTTGTAAATCATTAATTATGTATAAATGGATTATGTAGTAAAGTCGACCCTGAAATGATATGAGTTATTTATGATTGGATGCTTGCTATTCAATTGAGTTGATATTTATAATTGTATGAATTTTTCATGGACATATATATATTAAAACCGCAAACATGAATAAAAAGAGGTGGTAATGAGACCTAGTCCAATTGTTATATAAATGGTATTTATGCAGGACTTTATTAATTACAATAATATAGGGTTATTATTTAAATAATGTAAATGTTGATATGATATATGTTTTGTATGTTTTCTTTTAAAATTAAGTTATAAGCATTGATGCGATCTAAATCTCGAACGGTATTGAACGTATGATTTGCACTAGTAATACACATTTGCTTATAACTTGAATTGCTATGAAATTTTCAGAATTGTACATTTGTTTAGTAATGTCTTGTAACCCCATTCTGGTGACGGACACGGGTTAGGGGTTTTACAAATAGCATGACCAGAATATAAGTAAAAGTATGACTATGGTTGTATTACCTTGAGAAACATGTTGACATATTGCTTATTATTTTCATATGGACTTACTAAGCTTTAAGCTTACTACCTCCTCTCCATTTTTTTGTAGTGTTGTCAGGTCAGCTCGGGGTTGGAGATCATTGGAGGCAGCATCACACTATCAAGCCATCACCTTAGGAGTATTGACATATGTGTATTAAGTACCTTCAAGTGAGTGGCATGTATAGGGACTCAGTTTTTTATGATAGATGTTGTTATGATTAGCCAAATGTATTGGCTTATATTGATTCATTGTATATAGCCATGAGATGTGGCTTATAATGGTTATGGCTTGTAAGCCTATTTATCCATGCTATGTGTTAATGTCTTGTGATGTGGTTATGTGATTTCACTTGATTACTATGAATGTGAAGTGTATGGCATATGTGCATAATGAATGCCTTACGACCATACGAAGTGGTCAAGGCTATTGAATGTAAATTGGAATGTCTAACTTAGTGTAACATGAGAAATTGAAAAACACATGTATGACAACATGCAAATGCCTTAATTGGGTTTTATTAAAGAATGGTTGACCATTGAATTGATGTTATAACATGTGTTTATGATATGTTTAAGTATGAAAGAGATTAAGGTAAAAAAAAAGGCTTGGAAAGTAGCCTAAGTGCTAGCTACACGGGCAGAGACACGGCTGTGTGTCTCAACCGTGTGGAGGACATGGCCTAGCACACGGGCGTGTGCCTTAGCCGTGTGCGCCTAAATGAATAATGATATCATAAACAGAATGTCTAGGTTTTTGGACACGGGCAATGACACGAGCGTGTCTATGCCGTGTGAGGGAGACAGGCATGTGCTCGGCCATGTGAAAACCCTTATAGGTTTGAAATGAAAACTAAATTCTAGTAATTCCACATGGGTAAGGGATACGGGTGTGTCCCAAGGCACATGAGCGTGTGCATTGCCTCCAGATGGGCGTGCGAGGCTTAAACCTTGAAATTTTCTTAGAATTTTCTTAAGTTCTCAGTTTAGTCCTGAATTCCTTTTAATGTATGTTTTGGACCTCGTGGGTCCATAATAAGGACAATATGATTTTGTTTGATCGGTTTTAATTTGGAATGAAATTTTATGACCCGTATTTTCCAGGAATGCCCTGACTATGTACGGTAATGCCTCATATCTTGTCCCGGTCTCGGGTACGGGTAAGGGGTGTTACAAGTATCCTTGATAGTTATTGGCAAGTGATTGAACCTTTGGTTGGTTGGGAAAACCATAAATTGGATAAGCTAGGTTTTAGTTTTTCATACAAATTCATATTAAAGAATGCTTCCAATTGGAGAATATCCGCTGCACTTCCATTGTCTACTAGGATCTTCTCTACTTTGTAATTTCCAATCATTGATGGAACAACTATTAGATTATTGCCATTGTCATTGAATAGCTCATCATTATTTAGATCAAAAGACACATAACAATCCTCTTGTTTTCTTTTCTAAAGGCATATGTCTAGAGGCATTACACTTCTCAAATTGCTTTTACACTTTGATTTACTATTTTCCCAAGATTTGTTGGTTTCCATAATAATGTTGATCATTCCTGCCACATGCCTTTTTCATGTGGACTAATCTAATCTGTGTTGCATTGATTATACTGCCTTTTTGAGTGGAGAATATCGCTTGATATAGTGTTTGTAATACCCAAATTTTTAATAAACGAAAATTAGGAATGAATAAGAGACTAAATTGAAAGAAACTGCAAGTTGACGACCTATATTAGAAGAAAAAGGAAAATTGGAAACTGAATTAGACATGGTTGAGATCTAATTATGGTTCGGTTAGAATGGAACCAGTTAGTTCATTAGTGGGAAACATAATAATTAGTGATGTACGACTCTTATGAGGTTGGAAGAAGCGCAGGAAGGGTTATAAATTGCTGAAAGATGGTTCCCATGAATGATTTTCTTCCCGAACTTGTCCCTTTTCTCCATTCATCATCTTCTTCGGTAGATCGAGGAAGAAGTAGCCATGGGAGGTTACGCATGGAAAAGACTTCATGAGGATGAAGTTGGAAAAGTAAGGAAACCAGCTACCAGGTAAGGTTTTTAACCCTTCTATATATGTAGGGTTAAGTTATGAACATTTCAACCATTTAAAGGGGTTCTGCATGCTATGAAAGCTTAAGTTTTTAAGATGGAGCATAAGCTTAGCTAATGGGTTTTTGGTTCAAACCGTTGTCTGGAGAATGGAAGCTCTAGTATTTGAGAGAAGGAATAAGCTATATAGATAATAAAGTTTAAAGTCATTTCCAGATTCTAAATAGATTTTTATGATTTACGTTGTTTAAGCATGCCAAGTTTGCATAAACTTGAATGATGATGGTATGAGCATGCATTGCATGCCTGTGGGAAACCCCAATGGTTAGATGAAGTTTAGGAAGGGAAACGGAGTGAGAACCTTTAGTTACTACCTCGGGTGAAGCTCCGAACCTTGTGGGGGGAACACTGTGGTGTTTGAGCATCAACGTTGGATGGTGTTAGAGGTAATAAGAGGAGGATTTTGGAAATGGAATGTAACAGCCCGTTTTAGACCCTAATCAGAACGGTGGTTTCGGGACCACGAATCCGAGTTAGAAAAATATTTTAAAATTATTTTCTATGTTCATTTTTATGTAAATTTACATCTGTGAAATTTTTTTATTTAATTTCATCGTTTAGGTGTCCGATTAAATAAAAGGACTTAATCGTCGAAACTTAAATAAGAAAAAAAAAGAAAAGAAAGAAATGTTCGGTTGCCGAAACTTAAAAGAAATTTAATCACAAAACTTAAATAAGAAATGTTCATATTATATGTCATTGCTGAAACTTAAATAAGAAAGAAAAAAAGAAAAGAACTAGGGTTCGGTTGCCTTTCAAGCTCAATCAAGGTAAGAATTTAGCTCGATTTTTGATAATTTCTACATTTTTGAGATCGTTGCTTCGAGTACTATAAAACCCATGCTAGAATTTTTTATTTTGATGAATATTTTGAGTTGTGCCATTGTTGATAGCTTGTGATTTTTGTTGTTTGATGATGAAAAATGAAAGATATGTTTTAGATTAACATATTTTGTATTGGAATTTTTGATGATTTTGAGTAATTAGGACTTAATAGCAAAAATAATAATTTGAGGGACTAAAATGTGAAATAAATTGAATATATGGACTTGTTTGAGAGTGGGTAAAATTTGACCCAACATAAGTATAGGGAAATTTTGTGTATTTTTTGTTTTGTGCAATAGGGACTAAATTATAAAAATTATAAATGTCAGGGTAAAATGGTAATTTGCCCATTTATGTGTTTTTGGACTAAATTGAATGAAAATATGTTTGAATGAGCTTAATTTGAATGTGTTTAGATCAAGAACCAAAGAAATCAAATTTGGATCGGGGAAAAATGAATGTTGTTGACTAGCAGCCTTGTCCCGTTTTACAACGTTGGAGGTAAGTTTATAAGCAAATAGACGTGTTAAATTGTAGTTAAATGTAAATATTATATTCTTTTATGTAATGTAAGAATATATATAAGCTATATTCAAATATGCTTAAGCTTGACTATCACATTTCCGAATTGATTTCGACCGAGTTTCGATGTCCAAAAGTCCCGTATGAACCTTAGGAATAGTTAGCATACGTATGTCATGACATAGGATTCTGACATGTGTGCACGAGTAAGACCATGGCATCGATATGTGTTTACGAGTAAGACCCTGTCTGGGACAGTGGCATCGATGTGTGTCTACATGTAAGACCACGTTTGGGATGTTGGCATTGTTCGACTTGTGTAATTATCCGAGTGT
The DNA here is from genome assembly GCA_025698465.1 of Gossypium longicalyx. Classification (NCBI taxonomy): domain Eukaryota; kingdom Viridiplantae; phylum Streptophyta; class Magnoliopsida; order Malvales; family Malvaceae; genus Gossypium; species Gossypium longicalyx. The sequence goes on along the minus strand of CM047007.1, from coordinate 43,690,749 downwards.
CCTATACAATTCCGAATGGTTCATCGGGCAAAGGTAAACTGTATACGGATGTCTATTACGAGTTAAATGGCCAGGTATGAAATAATTAGATTTTTACTCGGGATAACGTAAGTAAATACTATGGACTTTTGTTGTAAACTATGTATATTGCAAATGAAGAATATATGAGTATTTGATGTGTATATTCAGCTTGTGAAGGAATAAATTTGTGTATTATTGAAATGTTTCTTGTATATGTGCACATATGAGTTAGCATATTCGGCCATATAGGAAATATTTATATATGTGTTGATAATTAATGATTCTTAAGTTTGTGAATAAGAGTAAATGGATGTAAGGTTTATTATGACTATTTGGTTTGGAAGTTGTTTACTAACATGGTAAGTGACTATTTGAGTATTTGGCCAAATAAGGATTACGTGTGCAAATTGTCATATTGTGTTTCTTGAATTTGTTTTAATGGTAAGCATGCTTGATTATATGGTGATATTTTGGACCTGAAATGTTGAATGATGATAATTGATTTGTCTATGTAAGCATTCGGTCAAGGTAAAAAGAAATGGTGTTGGAAGTGTTTCATTGTATCTTATGTGTGGACTTAAGGTTAAACTTTGGTCAAGATATTATAATTAGGTTTAATAAGATAGGTTGAATGTATTATTGAACTGTTTATTTGCTTATAGCTTACTAAGCTAAGATAGCTTACCTTGTGTATCTTGTTACTCTGTTTTATAGATTTTGGAATCAAGTTACAAGCTCGGGAATCGTCAGGAAAGTCTATCACACTATCTGTTGTTTCGGTATTTAAATAGTGGAACTCCATCTATGGCATGTATAGGTTGGATTTCATTTTGAAATATTAGATTTTTGGGTTGTGTATAATCTAGCCATGAAAAAATGGCTTAAGTGTTATGTTTAAATTTGGTTTGACTAGACTATGGTTTGAGCTCGTTTCAATTATCTTGCTATGTGCCATGGTTTAGAAGTAATTATGATATACGTTTTGCGTATTGAATTTGTTTATTAATCTTGGATGTGGTATGAATGTGGTAGCTTGATTTATATTATACTAAGATAAAGTATGCATGTGGATGTTGTTTATTATACTTAGTTTTGATCTAATACATTTTTGGTAATAACGATTCATGAGATTTTTCTGATAATTCGGTAATGGAAACTTTGAATTGGTGAGTGGATTATATATGTAATTCGGCTTGCATGGCATTAGCTAAAGAAAATGTCTCATGATTGTTTGTCATTTAATTGGCATATATTCAATTATTAAAGTGTGACTTTGGAACCTAGGGCAAACACGCATTAGCATTTAAATCTTAAGGCATATTCGGTTATGTTATATTGAAGTAAATTGAATGTGTAGTTGTTTGCTAAATTATGAAATAAGTTTTCAATTAGTTATATTATGAGCTTATGCTGAAATTGATAATTGTGTCCAAAAATGGTGGAGTTAAAAATGTTGTAATGTACTTGACCTTTATGTAACATGTTACATCTCGTATATATTAATTATTTATTTAACCATAAGTAGAAATTACTATTAAGCTCTATTCAAATATACCTATTGATATGATATTAATGTCGAACTGTAATATATAATGCACAATTGTATGAATTTGTAATATGATCAGTAACGCTTCATGACCCTAGTCAAGTGACGGATACAAGTTAGAGGTGTTACATTTTATTGGTATCAGAGCTACGGTTTAGTCGGTTTTAGGACTAACGTAGCATGTGTGAGTCTAGCTATACATGCCGTAATTATATACTGCGATAGTGTGATGACTTCTAACTTTTGAAATGTGTTTTCATATAGTAAATGGATCCCGACAGAGTTGTAGCTGATAATGTCGAGAGTGTAGTGCCTGCTCCTGCACAAGGGACAGCGCCGACTGATTCTCGACTGACTTCGAGTAATAAAGAAAGTGAGGCTAAACAAGGTTTCTATCAAATGATGAATGACTGGTTTACTCAATATATCCGGACTAACTCGGCTGCACAACAACCTCCACCCCCGACTAATCCATCTTCGATGCCTGTTGTACCTCAAGTAAGTGATCCATTGAGATTGTATAAGCCACCTATTGGTAAAATCAGAAAACATGGGGCTGAAGAGTTTAAAGCTACCGATGAGGATGATGCTGAGCGGGCTAAGTTCTGGCTTGATAATACCATCCGTGTGTTTGATGAGTTGTCCTGTACCCCAAATGAGTGCTTGAAATGTGCTATATCTTTACTTCAAGACACAACATATCACTGGTGGAATACCCTAGTATCAGTGGTTCTGAGAGAACAGGTGACCTGGGAATTCTTTCAGACTGGGTTTCGTAAGAAATATATCAGCCAGAGATTTATTGATCAGAAGCGTAAAGAATTTCTGGAGCTGAAACAAGGTCGGATGAACGTGACAGAGTACGAACAAAAATGTGTGAGACTCAGTCGGTATGCCGGGGAGTGTGTTTCTACTAAGGCCATAATGTGTAAAAGATTTGAAGATGGGCTGAATGAAGACATTAAACTGTTAGTTGGCATACTTGAGATAAAAGAGTTCGTGGAACTAGTTGAACGGGATTGTAAAGCTGAAGAGCTCGAAAAAGAGAAAAGAAAAACTGACTTTGAAGCTAGAGATGCACACAAAAGAACATCCGGTAAGTCATTCTAGTCGGTATCAAAGAAGTTCTGAGTTGATTTTAGCTGTTCTAAAGCCACTTCAAGTTACTCCAGATGGGATCAAAATAGACCACAAGTGAGCTCGAGAGCTACCTCAATAGCGAGTGTGGGTAATGTTAGATCAAATCAACCCGAGTGTAAACACTGGGGTAAACGACATCCCGACAGTTGCAGATTGCATGATTGAGCTTGCTTTAAATGCGGATCAACAGATCATTATATTTGAGATTGGCCAGTGTTAGCTGAGGAAAATCTAGTGCAGAATACGAGATCGGGTAATACTGCAACTCGAGGTAGACCACCCAGAAATGTTGGTAATACGAGTGGCAGTCAGAGAGGGACTAAAGATACGGCAGTCAGATCTGAGGCTCATGCACCTGCCAGAGCCTACGCTATACGTGCACGAGAGGAGGCTTCATCCCCTGATGTTATTACTATTACATTCACTCTTTATGATACTAATGTAATTGCATTGATTATCCTAGTTCTACTCTTTCTTACGTGTGTGAGACATTAGTATTCAACAACACTCTACCTGTTGAGTCTTCTAAGTTTGTGATTAGAGTGTCAAACCCTTTGGACCGGTGTGTTATGGTTGATAAAGTATGTAAGAATTGTCCCTTGATGGTTCGAGATTTGTTCTTTTCGGTTGATCTGATGCTGTTTCCATTTGATGAGTTTGACATAATTCTGGGTATAGACTGGTTGATATTACATGATGCTATTGTGAACTGTAAAAGAAAGACTATTGATTTATGGGGCCAGAATGACGAGACTGTTCGGATTGAATCAAGTGATTTGAAAGGGTTACCAACAGTGATTTCTTCGATGTTAGATCAGAAATATGTGAGAAAAGGCTGCGAGGCTTACTTTGCATATGTGCTTGACAGTAAAGTGGCTGAAAGGAACATTGAGTCAGTGCCAGTTGTATGTGAGTACCCAGATGTGTTTCCTGAGGAATTACCGGGTTTACCACCTAGTCGGGAAGTAGAGTTTGGTATTGAGTTAACGTCTGGGACGACTCCGATATCTATAGCTCCGTATAGAATGGCGCCTACAGAATTAAAAGGATTAAAAGATCAGTTGCAAGAATTGACAGATAGAGGTTTCGCGCGACCGAGTTTTTCTCCTTGGGGTGCATCTGTATTGTTTGTGAAAAAGAAAGATGGAACTATGAGAATGTGCATCGATTATAGACAACTTAATAAGGTGACTATAAAGAATAAGTATCTGTTGCCACAGATTGACGATCTGTTTAACCAATTGAAAGGGGCTACAGTGTTTTCAAAGATAGATTTGAGATCGGGTTACTATCAGTTGCGAGTTAAAGACTCTGATGTGCCAAAGACTACTTTCAGAACGAGGTATGAACACTATGAGTTTCTGGTTATGCCATTCGGACTCACTAACGTACCTGTTGTTTTCATGGATTTGATGAATTAAATTTTCAGACCGTATCTGGATCGGTTTGTGGTTGTGTTTATAGATGATATTTTGATCTACTCTCGTGATGAAGCTAAACATGCTAAACAATTGAGACTTGTGTTGCAGACTTTGTGAGATAAGCAGTTGTATGCGAAATTTAGTAAATGTGAATTTTGGTTAAGTGAAGTTAGTTTTCTGGGTCATGTGGTATCGGTATCGGGTACCCGAGTTGATCCGAGCAAAATTTCAGCTATATTGGATTGGAAATCTTCGAAGAATGTTTCTGAAGTTTGAAGCTTTCTGGGACTTGCTGGTTATTATAGACGATTTATGAAAGGTTTCTCTATGATTGCAGCCCCAATGACAAAGCTATTGCAGAAAGATGTTAAGTTCGAGTGGTCAGAGAAGTGCTAGAAAAACTTTGATCAATTGAAAGCCCTTTTGACCGAAGCTCTAGTGCTAGTTGAGCCAGAATTGGGTAAAGAATTTGTTATTTATAGTGATGCATCATTAAATGGTTTGGGCTGTGTTCTAATGTAGGAAGGTAGAGTGATATCTTATATCTCGAGACAGTTGAAGCCAAATGAAAAGAACTATCCTAGACACGACCTAGAATTGGTCGCCATTGTATTCGCCTTGAAAATTTGGCGTCACTATCTGTTCTGTGAGAAATGTCTTATTTATTCTGATCATAAAAGCCTGAAATACTTGATGACTCAGAGAGATCTGAATTTGAGACAACGCTGATGGTTAGAATTATTAAAAGATTACGAGCTTGTTATGATCTGAAACAGCTTTATTGGTGGCATGGTATGAAACGAGACATTTCTGAATTTGTTGCAAGATGTTTCGTTTGTCAACAAGTAAAAGCCGAGCACCAAGTACCTTCCAAATTACTTCAGCCGATTATGATACCTGAGTGGAAATGGGACAAAGTTACTATGGATTTTGTATCTGGTTTACCATTGACACCAAATAAGAAAGATGAAATATGGGTTGTTGTTGATAGATTGACTAAATCGACTTATTTTGTTCTAATACATATAGACTACTCACTTGAAAAGCTGGTTGAATTGTATGTTTCTCAGATTGTGAGATTACATGGTGTGCCTATATCTATTGTTTCGGATAGAGATCCGAGGTTTACATTGCGGTTTTGGAAGAAATTGCAAGATGCATTAGGTACAGTATTACATTACAATACTGCTTTCCATCCGCAAACAGATGGCCAGTCTGAGCGAATCATTCAGATACTTGAGGATATGTTGAGATGTTGTATTCTCGAGTTTGAAGGTACGTGGGAACGATACCTGCCTCTGATTGAATTTACGTATAATAATAGTTTTCAATCGAGTATCAAAATGGCACCTTATGAAGCTTTGTATGGTCGTAAGTGTCGTACACCATTATACTGGACTGAGCTCAGTGAAAATAAGATACACGGGGTCGATTTGATCAGAGAAACTGAACAACAAGTGAAAGTGATTCGTGAAAGTTTAAAAGTAGCATCAGATCGTCAGAAATCTTATGCGAACTTGAAATGCAAGGATATAGAGTTTCAGATTGGAAATAAAGTTTTCTTGAAAGTCTCACTGTAGAAGAAAATACTCAGATTCAGTCGTAAAGGTAAATTATGTTCGAGGTTTATTGGGCCGGATGAGATTATAGAGCGTATCACACTAGTTGCTTATAGATTATCGTTGCCATCAGAGTTAGAAAAGATTCATAATGTATTCTATGTCTCGATGCTTCATAGATATCGATCTGATCCTTCACATGTGATTAGTCCGTCTATGATGGAAATTCAGCCTGGTATGACCTACAAAGAAGAACCGATTCGCATTTTGACTCGTGAAGTTAATGAGTTGCGGAATAAGAAGATTCCATTAGTTAAAGTACTGTGGTATAAACACGGAGTTGAGGAAGCAATGTGGGAACCAGAGGATACAATGAGAGAACGTTATCCGAACCTATTCACCGATAAGATTTTCGGGGACGAAAATCCCTATGGAAGGAGAGTTGTAACAACCCGTTTTAGACCCTAAACAGAACGGTGGTTTTAGGACCACGAATTCGAGTCAAAAAGATATTTTAAAATTATTTTATGTGTTCATTTTGTGTGAATTTACATCTGTGAAATTTTCGTGATTTAATTTCGTCGTTTAGGTGTCTGATTAAATAAAAAGACTTAATCGCGTAAATTAAAAATTTGATGGTTAAAAGCATAAGGGAAAAATTGTTAGTGGCTTTCTAAGTTGGAGATTTTATGTTGCAAATAATCCAATGGAATAGGTAATGGCCGGTTATGTCCTTGGTTTAATACATTTTAACATTTAATAATAAAGGTTAAAAAGGTAAAACAATGGTAAGTTAAGATATATGATATAATATATGATAATTAAAAGAAATGTTCATATTATATGTCATTGCCGAAACTTAAATAAGAAAGAAAAAAAGAAAAGAACTAGGGTTCGGTTGCCTTTCAAGCTCAATCAAGGTAAGAATTCAGCTCGATTTTTGATAATTTCTACGTTTTTGAGATTGTTGCTTCGAGTACTACAAAACCCATGCTTGAATTTTTGATTTTGATGAATATTTTGAGTTGTGCCATTTTTAATAGCTTGTGATTTTTGTTGTTTGATGATGAAAAATGAAAGATATATTTTAGATTAACATATTTTGTAGTGGAATTTTTGATGATTTTGAGTAATTAGGACTTAATTGCAAAAATAATAATTTTAGGGACTAAAATGTGAAATAAATTGAATATATGGACTTGTTTGAGAGTCAACCCAACATAACTATAGGGAAATTTTGTGTATTTTCTGTTTTGTGCAATAGGGACTAAATTGTAAAAATTGTAAATGTCAGGGGTAAAATGATAATTTTCCTATTTATGTGTTTTTGGACTAAATTGAATGAAAATACGTTTGAATGAGCTTAATTTGAATGTGTTTAGATCAAGAACCAAAGAAATCGGATTTGGATCGGGGAAAAACGAAAGTTGTTGACTAGCAGCCTCGTCCTGTTTTACGACGTCGGAGGTAAGTTTATAAGCAAATAGACGTGATTGTAGTCAAATGTAAATATTATATGCTGTTATGTAATGTAAGAATATATATAAGCTATAGCCGAATATGCTTAAGCTTGACTATCACATTTCTAAATTGATTTCGACCGGGTTACGATGTCCGAAAGTCTCGTATGAACATTAGGAATAGTTAGGATACGTATGTCATAACATAGGATTCTGATATGTTTGTATGAGTAATCGCATGGCATCGATATGTGTTTACGAGTAAGACCCTGTCTGGGACAGTGGCATCGATGTGTGACGACATGTAAGACCACGTCTAGGACGTTGGCATTGTTCGACTTGTGTAATTATCTGAGTGTCCTATACAATTCCGAATGGTTCATCGAGCAAAGGTAAACTGTATACGAATGTGTATTACGAGTTAAATGGCCAGGTATGAAATAATTAGATATTTACTCGGGATAACGTAAGTAAATACTGTGGACTTTTGTTGTAAACCATGTATATTGCAAATGAAGAATATATGAGTATTTGATGTGTATATTCAGCTTGTGAAGGAATAAATTTGTGTATTATTGAAATGTTTCTTGTCTATGTGCACATATGAGTTAGCATATTCAGCCATATAGGAAATATTTATATATGTGTTGATAATTAATGATTCTTAAGTTTGTGAATAAGAGTAAATGGATGTAAGGTTTATTATGACTATTTGGTTTGGAAGTTGTTTACTAACATGGTAATTGACTATTTGAGTATTCGGCCAAATAAGGATTACGTGTGCAAATTGCCATATTATGTTTCTTGAATTTGTTTTAATGGTAAGCATGCTTGATTATGTGGTGATATTTTGGACCCGAAATGTTGAATGATGATAATTGATTTGTCTATGTAAGCATTCGATCAAGGTAAAAAGAAATGGTGTTGGAAGTGTTTCATTGTATCTTATGTGTGGACTTAAGGTTAAACTTTGGTCAAGATATTATATTAGGTTTAATAAGATAGGTTGAATGTATTATTGAACTTTTTATTTGCTTATAGCTTACTAAGCTAAGATAGCTTACCTTGTGTATCTTGTTACTCTGTTTTATAGATTTTAGAATCAAGGTTCAAGCTCGGGGATCGTCAGCAAAGTCCATCACACTATTTGCTGTTTTGTCTGATAATTCGGTAATGGAAACTTTGAATTGGTGAGTGGATTATATATGTAATTCGGCTTGCATGGCATTAGCTAAAGAAAATGTCTCATGATTGTTTGTCATTTAATTGGCATATATTCAATTATTAAAGTGTGACTTTGGAACCTATGGCAAACACGCATTAGCATTTAAATCTTAAGGCATATTCGGTTATGTTACATTGAATTAAATTGAATGTGTAGTTGTTTGCTAAATTATAAAATAAGTTTTCAATTAGTTATATTATGAGCTTATGCTGAAATTGATAATTGTGTCTAGCAGTGGTAGAGTTAAGAATCTTGTAATGTACTTGACCTCTATGTAACATGTTATATCTCGTATATATTAATTATTTACTTAACCATAAGTAGGAATTACTATTAAGCTCTATTCGAATATACCTATTGATATGATATTAATGTCGAACTGTAATATATAATGCGCAATTGTATGAATTTGTAATATGATCGATAATGCTTCATGACCCTAGTCCAGTGACGAATATGGGTTAGGGGTGTTACATGGAATTGCGGGATAGTATTTATCGTGATGACGATATCGACTGGTCCTTCTGAGCGATACTGTGACGACGGTATATGGCGTAAGACCATAGATGAAAGAGGCTATGGCAGTCTGGTATGTGGTATGTAGCATAAGACCATGGATGAAAGACGTCATGGCGACACGGTACACAATAAAATGATAATGGCGTAAGACCATGGACGATACACGTTATAGCAGCAAGGTATAAGGTAAACGGTGTAAGACTATAGATGAAAATTGCAATGGCAGTCAAATATGATGTGTAAGATTATGGATGAAAGGTTCTATGGCATCATTTAACAGTTCAGTTTTAGCTAAATTAGAATTGTAGTTTCAGAACCACAAATTTGATGTCAGGAAACTATTTTTTAATATTATTTTCTGTATTTACAGCATGTTATTTGATATATGTGAGAATTCAGTGAGCTAATTTTATCGATTGGATGGTTAATTTGATAAAGGGACTTAATCGCGTAAAATGCAAAAGTTGCATTCTACTAGTTAAAGGTGTTTAATTGCTAGGATTTAATAAATCAAAGGTCCTTATTGTGTTATTAGTCTATAATTAGTGTAAGTAGACCATTATGGCCATCCATTATATGTTTTTGTATGTTTATAACAAATATTATTATGGTAAATTAGTAATTAAGTTATAATATAATAAAAAAACAAAATTTCTTTCTCCATTCATCTTTTTGGCCAAATATTGAAGAAGTAGAAAGCATCTTGTTGTGTTTTAGGGTTCGTCACACACCTAGCTTGATTAAGGTACGATTTTAGCTCGATTTTTTTATGATTTCTATGTTTTTGTAATCGTTACAGCTCAATCTAGCTAGCTCGTACCTTTAATTTCAAAAATTTTAAAGATTTTGAGAATTTCCATTGTTGAATCTATATGTTCTTTGGTTTTTGAAGATGAAATATGAAAGCTTGATGATAGATTTTCATGTTTTGTAAAGTGACTTTTAATGAAAAAGCATGATAGGGATTAAATTGTGAAATGTACAAATTGTGTGGTTGAAATGTGAAATAAATGAAAGTTTTGGGCTACTAGGGACCTATAAATAATTCGGCCAAGCTTGGGTTTATTGAAATTATGTGAATTTTGTGTTTTGTAAAATAAGGATTAAATTGCTAAAAGTGTGAAAGTTTAGGGGCTAATGTGCGAATAGGCCTAAATGTATGTTTTGGACTAAATTAAATGAATGGTTGATCAAAAAATTTAATTTTGAATTCATATAGATCAAGAAAGAAAGAATTCAGATTTAGATCGGTGGAAAAGTAATGTTATCGAGTAGTCGACGTGATCTGTTAATTTCGAATACGAGGTAAGTTCGTATGCAATGAGCTTATTTATAATTGTATTTTATATGCTTTGATATAGCATGAGTTGTGATTATGTGATTACGGACAATTTCAGGAATGATTCGACAAGCATGAAATCCCAGTTGAACTTTAGGAATAGTTTAGGATGCTAGTGACATGTCATTAGGTTATTGTGTTGGCTTTGGGCCACGACATTGGCACTTCTAGTGTGAATTATACCTTGATTTGGCTTTGGGACATGGTATAGGTACTTATCGACTGAGATCCTTGAGTATCCGATGTCTATTCCGAATGGTTCAACGGGTAAATGAAAGATGTGGTTGAGTATGAGATTGGTACGAGATGGTATAGGTACGTACGGTAATGAATAGAGTATTTAAACTACAAAATTGATGAGTTCCTTGGTAAGTTATGTGAATGACCATTTGATAGCTTTGAGATTTAATAGAATTTTTGTATATTATTTTCTATTATTTGAATGATGAATGAATAGTGATAGTTGTTTATTGTTCTCATACGAGCTTACTAAACTATGAAACTCACTTCGTATTATTTTTCTATGTTTTATAGTGAATCAAGGCTAGCATGGATCCGAGAGTCGTCAGGAACATTATCACACTATCAAACATCTAAGTTGGTACTTTTAGATTATACATTTATGGTACGGGCCATGGTATAGGTACTCCGAGGATAAGTTACCTTGATTTGGCTTCAGGCCATGGTATAGGTACTTATCGATTGAGATCCTTGAGTATCCGATGTCTATTCCAAATGGTTCAACGGGTAAATGAAAGATGTGGTTGAGTATGAGATTGGTACGAGATGGTATAGGTACGTACGGTAATGAATAGAGTATTTAAACTACAAAATTGATGAGTTCCTTGGTAAGTTATGTGAATGACCATTTGATAGCTTTGAGATTTAATAGAATTTTTGTATATCATTTTCTATTATTTGAAAGATGAATGAATAGTGATAGTTGTTTATTGTTCTCATACGAGCTTACTAAACTATGAAACTCACTTCGTATTATTTTTCTATGTTTTATAGTGAATCAAGGCTAGCATGGATCCGAGAGTCGTCAGGAACATTATCACACTATCAAACATCTAAGTTGGTACTTTTGGATTATACATTTATGGTATACGACATGTATAGGCTAGATGTCGTAGTTTGGTTGTGATCATAGTCATGAGACTTGGCTTGTAAATGATGTTAATATTGATGCGTCTTTGGCTATTAAAAATGACTTGTAAATGGATATGTTTCAATTTTTATATATATAGCCATGAGTTATTTCTTATTTTGGTATGTTTTGGTATGAATGTGGTTATTGTTTATAGTTGCTCAAATGGTTATGTTAATTATGGTAAATGAGCCATATTATTTGATATTGTTTTGGCATGTATTTGGCTAAGTAAATGGTAGTGATTTGAGATTTTGAATAGATGAAATTATAATGGTATGAATTAGGCATTTGATTAATGATTTTGGCCGCCTAATTGTATAATGAAATGGTACCATTTTGCCTTGTGTAGGTACATTGAAGTTGGGGTGGCAAATTGGCCTTGCAAATGGCCTATTTTTGTCCACACGGGCGTGTGTTTCTGCCGTGTGTGACACACGATTATGTTACACAGTTGTGTGTCCCCTGGTGATGAAATTGAATTGAAGTCAGTATTGCTCCACACGGTCTCAGACACGGGCGTGTGACTGGCCGTGTGGTACAAGTCAGTATACCCTCTAATTTTCACACGGCCTGGTTTAGTCCTTATCAAAAGTTTGGCTTGTAAATGATGTTAATATTGATGTGTGTTTGGCTATTAAAAATGGCTTGTAAATGTATATGTTTTGGTTTATATATATATAGCCATGAGTGATGGCTTATTTTGGTATGTTTTGGTATGAATGTGGTTCTGGTATGAATGTGGTTCTGGTTTATAGTTGCTCAAATGGTTATGTGAATTATGGTAAATGAGTCATATTATTTGATATTTTTTTGGCATGTATTTGGCTAAGTAAACGGTAGTGATTTGAGATTTGGAATAGATGAAATTATATTGGTATGAATCGTTGATAAACCATAATATATACATATTTTTTACCCCACACTTGGCATATTTATGGATGATTTTTCCTTGGTTTTATTGAATTCGATGCTCCTAATCCTTTAAATTCATGTTTTACACTTGGGTGAGTCTAAGAGAGAAAAAAGAGCGAGAAAAGGGCCAAAATCGGACAAATTGGGCCTAAATCAGTGTTTCACACGGCCTAGGCACTTCCATATGGGTTATCCACACGCCCGTGTGTGACACACGGGTATACCACACGCCCGTGTGTCATGTCCGTGTCGACATTAAACCAAGTCAGTATTGCACACGGCCTGAGCACCTTCACACGGGCGTGGCACACGGCCGTGTCCCTGTCGAGCCCAAGTCTAGTTCTATTCAGAGAAGGGCACTTTTGAGGGTTTGGAAGCATTCTAAAGCCTATAAAAACTCCCCAGAAGAGGATTAGAGGGGACACGCAGAGTAGATGGCAGAAAACACTGAAGGACAACCACCGGAATCAGCTTAGAGAGAGGATCTACATCAAGACTGAAGATTTCCATCCAATTTCCTAGAAGTTCTTTGGGTTCTTTATGTTTTGTTATTTTCTGAACTTTGAGATATTTTCCATTATTATTATGAACTAAAATCCCTAAATACCTAAGGGAGATGAAACCTAAGACAAATCTTATTAGTTTTTTATTTATATGATAAATACTTGTTCTTATTTTTAATTGTGAGTTTAACCCTTGTTTTAATATTCTAGGATATTAATTAAGGTTTTTGATGTGCTTATTCAATGGAGGAAAAGACCTTATTTAAGAGTAGATCATTCATAATTAAGCGGAGTTGAATGCAATGCTAGAGATAGGACGACATAAATCTGCCGGATTAGAGTCAAATCTAATAAGGGAGTCCATAGATCAAGTTAATGTGACAATAGGGGTTTTAATTAGAAAGAGATTTCAATTAATCAACCTCATGTCAATTTTTTAGTCTCGAGAGAGATATTAACATAAATCAGGGATTCTTTCTTGGCTATTGTCTTCTCCATTGGTTTTTCTAAAGTATTTTCCAACTTCCATCTCTGTCGTATCTTAGTTAAATTAGATAATTAGTTTTAGGTTACAAACACCCTTTAAATTCTTAGGCTAGATAATAAAAAGATAGTAATTACTAGTACTTTTAGTCCTCGTGGATACGATATTTCTAGTCTTACCATAGCTATACTACTGTTCGATAGGTGCGCTTGCCTTAAGTCAAATTTTTAGATAGTTTTAAGACCATCAATCATGCATTTGGTTGATGATTTTGGCCACCTAATTGTATAATGAAATGGTACCATTTTGCCTTGTGTAGGTACATTGAAGATGGGGTGGCAAATTGGCCTTGAAAATGGCCTATTTTTGTCCACACGGGTAGAGACATGGGCATGTGTTTCAGCTGTGTGACACACACAGTTATGTTACATGGCCGTACGTCCCCTGGTGATGAAATTGAATTGAAGTCAGTATGCTCCACACTGTCTCACACACGGGTGTGTGACTGGCCGTGTGGTACAAGTTAGTATACCCTCCAGTTTTCACACGGCCTGGCACACGGTGTGTCCTTGGCCACATGATACAAGTCAGTATGTCTGCCTTGTTTCCACAAGGCCCGAGATACGGGCTGTTTGGAGCCGTGTGAGGCACACGGCCGTGTGACCCCTGTATGGTTGAAATTTTTTTAAGTTTTCAAAATTTTTATATGTTATCAGTTTAGTCCTGAACCACTTTTAAAGCTTGTTTAAGGCCTCGTAGGCCCTTATAAGGGACAATGTGATTGTGTTGAATGATTTATAGGAATGAATGCTTTATGTTTGATAAATGTATGCTATATGTTGTGATTTGATCAGTAACACCTCATAACCCTACTCCGGCAATGGATACGGGTTAAAACTATTACATTTTATTGGCATCAGAGCTATGGTTTAGTCGATTCTAGGACTAACGTAGCGTGTGTAAGTCTAGCTATACATGTCATATATATAAACTGAGATAGTGTGATGACTCCTTACGTTTTAAATTGTGTTTTCATATAGTAATGGATCTCAATCCAGCTATAGTCGATGAGGTTGAGTAATGCGCCTGCTTCTACGCAAGGGACAGCTCTATTTGATTCTAGACCCGTACGAGCAGTCAGGGAGGAGAGGCTAAAGAAGCCTTCTTCTAAATGATGAATGAATGGTTCACTCAATACATTCGTACGAACTCGGCTGCTCAGCAACCTCCACCCACACCTATTCCTCAACAAATCCCTGTTGTTCCTCAAGTTATAGATCCGGTAAAGTTGAACAAGCCGCCAGTAGATAAGATTCGTAAACACGGGGCTAAAGAGTTCAGAACTCATGTTGATGATGATCCTGAGAGAGCTGAGTTCTGGCTCGAAAATACGATTCGAGTATTCAATGAATTGTCTTGTACTCGTGATGAATGTATTAAATGTGCTGTATCTTTGCTGAGAGACACCACGTATCAATGATGGAACACGTTGATATTGGTGGTTCCAGAAGTACGGGTTACTTAGGAGTTCTTTCAATCCGAATTATGAAAAAAATACATTAGTCAAAGATTTCTCGATCAAAACCACAAAGAGTTTTTAGAATTAAAACAAGGTCGAATGACCGTGAAAGAATATGAAAAAGAATTTGTACTGTTGAGTATGTATGCCAAAGAGTATGTTTCTACTGAAAAGATTACGTGTAAGCGGTTCGTTGACGGGTTAAACGAAGATACAAAACTACTAGTTGGAATTCTAGAGTTGAAAGAATTTGTCGCTCTAGTTGAAAGGGCTTCTAAAGCTGAAGATCTTAGCAAAGAAAAGAGAAAAGCATATTCAGAAGCTAGAGACTCCAGAAAAAGATCGATGAGTAAGCCGTATCAATCTTCATCAAATAAATCCAGAGATTCATACGCTCGCCCAAATGCTTCAAACGAATATTCGAATAGAGATCGTAGAAAACAATACTCTGGTTCTAAAGCTCAAGCTATATCAGTATCGAGTATTGGCAATGGAAGAGACAACAAACCCGAGTGTCAGCAGTTTGGCAATGGAAGAGACAACAAACCCGAGTGTCAGCAGTGTGGGAGATGACACTTTGAAGAATTCTGGAATAAAAGTAATAAAGCTTGTTATAAATGTGGTTCGCTAGATTACTTCATTCGAGATTTCCCCGAGCTAGAGGTAGACCACCTAGAACGTGAGATCAAGTAATACGTCGAATAGAGGTAGACCACCTAGAATTTCTAGAAAAGTAAGTGGTAGTAGAGAGGCGACAAAGGATTCAGCTGTGAGATCCGAGGCCAGAGCACCTGCTAGAGCCTACGCTATTTGCGCTCGTGAAGAAGCGTCATCTCTAGATGTTATTACTGGTAGCTTCACTCTCTATGACACTAATGTGATTGCATTGATAGATCCAGGATCAACCCATTCTCATATATGTATGAATTTAGTATCTACTAAGATTTTGCCTATAGAGTCTACTAAATTTGTGATTAGAGTAGCCGAGTCGAAAGTGAGACTGTTATTTCTATAGTAGATTTGTGAGGCTAAAAAATTTGATAATGAATTGCAAGCAAAACGAGCTCAGTGTGAGTCAACTTCTGATTCAGAGTTTTGAATAGGGCCTGATGACTATTTGATGTTTCATTATAGAATATGTGTGCCAAGAAATTCTGAGCTCATTCGAAAGATTCTAAATAAAGCACACAATAGTTGTTTATCAATACATCCGGGAAGCACGAAAATGTATAACGATTCGATTGGTGGCACGGCATGAAACGAGATATCTCAGAATTTGTTTCGAAATGTTTGATTTGTCAACAAGTCAAAGCTGAGCATCAAGTTCCATCAGGTTTATTACAGCCTATTATGATTCCTGAGTGGAAGTGGGATAAAGTAACAATGGATTTCGTATCGGGTTTACCCTTATCTCCAACAAAGAAAGATGCGATCTGGGTTGTCGTTGACAGATTGACAAAATCATCTCATTTTATTCCAGTACGTACGGATTATTCACTTGATAAATTAGCTAAGTTGTATATTTCCAAAATTGTAAGATTACATGGTGTTCCCTATCTATTGTTTCGGATAGAGATCCAAGATTTACTTTGTTATTTTGGAAGAAATTGCAAGAAGCTTTGGGTTCAAAGCTGCATTTTAGCACGACATTTCACCTGTAAACAGATGGTCAATCTGAACGAGTTATTTAGATACTGGAGGATATATTGCGTTGTTGCATTCTTGAGTTTGAAGGTAGCTGGGAGAAATATCTACCATTGATTGAATTTGCTTACAATAATAGCTTCCAATTGAGTATAAAGATGGCACCATACGAAGCTCTATATAGTCATAAATGTCGAACACTACTGTACTGGAGTGAGCTCAGCAAAAATAAGATTCACGAGGTTGATTTGATCAGAGAAACTAAAGAAAAAGTGAAAGTAATTTGCAATAGTTTGAAAGCAACATCAGATCGACAAAAATCATACATAAACTTGAAACTGTGAGTTGGGCTAGTGGCATATCGACTATCTTTATCATTTGAGTTAAAGAAAATAAATAATTTGTTTCATGTGTCGATTCTTCGACAATACCGCTCCGACCCTTTACATGTCATTTCCCCTACCGATAAGTCATATGCTGAAAAATCGATTCGAATTTTAGCTCGTGAGATCAAAGACTGAAAAATAAGAGAATCGTATTAGTGAAAGTATTATGACATCGGCACGGGGTTGAAGAAGCTATATGGGAACCCGAGGATGCTATGAGAAAACAATATCCGAACCTATTCACTGTAAGATTTTGGGGGACAAAAATCCCTAAGGGGGAGAGTTGTAATAGCCCGGTTATAGCTAAATTAGAATAGTGGTTTTAAAATCATAAATCCGATGTCAGAAAATTATTTTAATATTATTTTTGGTATTTACAATTGTTATTTGATATGTGTGAAAATTTCGTGAGCTAATTTTATCGATTGGATGGTTAATTTGATAAAAGGACTTAATCGCGTAAAATGCAAAAGTTGCATTCTACTTGTTAAAGGCATTTAATTGCTATGATTTAATAAATCAAAGGTCCTGATAATGTTATTAGTCCATGATTAGTGTAAGTGGACAATTATGGCCATCCATTATATGTTTTTATATGTTTATAACAAAGGTTATTATGGTAAATTAGTAATTAAGTTATAATATAATAAAAAAACAAATTTCTTAATATAATAAAAAAAAACAAATTTCTTTCTCCATTCATCTTTTAGGCTGAATATTGAAGAAGAAGAAGAAAGCATCTTGTTGTGTTTTAGGGTTCGACACACTCCTAGCATGATTAAGGTACGATTTTAGCTCGATTTTTAATTATTTCTATGTTTTTGTAATCGTTGCAGCTCAATCTAGCTAGCCCATACCTTTAATTTCGAAACTGTTAAAGATTTTGGGAATTGTCATTGTTGAATCTATGTGTTCTTTGGTGTTTGAAGATGAAATATGAAAGCTTGATAATAGATTTTCATGTTTTGTAAAGTGATTTTTGATGAAAATGCATGATAGGGATTACATTGTAAAATGTACAAATTATGTGGTTAAAATGTGAAATAAATAAAAGTTTTGGGCTACTAGGGACCTATAAATAATTCGGCCAAGCTTGGGTTTATTGAAATTATGTGAATTTTGTGTTTTGTAAAATAAGGATTAAATTGCTAAAAGTGTGAAAGTTTAGGGGCTAATGTGCAAATAGGCGTAAATGTATGTTTTGGACTAAATTGAATGAATGGTTGATTAAATAAGTTAATTTTGAATTCATATAGATCAAGAAAGAAAGAATTCAGATTTAGATCGGGGGAAAAGCAAGGTTATCGAGTAGTCGACGTGATTTGTCAATTCCGAATACGAGGTAAGTTCGTATGCAATGAGCTTATTTATAATTGTATTTTATATGCTTTGATATAGCATGAGTTGTGATTATGCGATTATGGACAATTTCGGGAATGATTCGACAAGCGTGAAATCTTGGTTGAACCTTAGGAATAGTTCAGGATGCTAGTGACATGTCATTAGGTTATTGTGTTGGCTTTGGGCCACGACATCGGCACTTCTAGTGCGAATTATACCTTGATTTGGCTTCTGGCCATGGTATAGGTAATTCAGAGATGATTTGATTTGGCTACAGGCCATGGTATAGGTACTTTGGGGATAAGTTACCTTGATTTAGCTTTGGGCCATGGTATAGGTACTTATCAATTGAGATCCTTGAGTATCCGATTTCTATTCTAAAAGTTTCAACGGGTAAATGAAAGATCTGATTGAGTATGAGATTGGTACGAGATGGTACAAGTACGTACAGTAATGAATAGAGTATTAAAACTACAAAATTGATGAGTTGTTTGGTAAGTTATGTGAATCACCATTTGATAGCTTTGAGATTTAATAGAATTTTTGTATATCATTTTCTATTATTTGAATGATGAATGAATAGTGATAGTTGTTTATTGTTCACATACGAGCTTACTAAGCTATGAAACTCACTTTGTATTATTTTTATATGTTTTATAGTGAATCAAGGCTAGCATGGATCCGGGAATCGTCAGGAACATCATCGCACTATCAAACATCTAAGTTGGTACTTTTGGATTATACATTTATGGTATATGGCATGTATAGGCTAGATGCCGTAGTTTGGTGGTGATCATAGTCATGAGATTTGGCTTGTACATGATGTTAATATTGATGCGTGTTTGGCTATTAAGAATGACTTGTAAATGTATATGTTTCGGCTTTTATATATATAGCCATGAGTTATTACTTATTTTGGTATGTTTTGGTATGTTTTGGTATGAATGTGGTTATTGTTTATAGTTGCTCAAATGGTTATGTCAATTATGGTAAATGAGCCATATTATTTGATATTGTTTTGGCATGTATTTGGCTAAGTAAATGGTAGTGATTTGAGATTTGGAATAGATGAAATTATAATGGAATGAATTGTGCATTTGGTTGATGATTTTGGCCGCCTAATTGTATAATGAAATGCTGCCATTTTGCCTTGTGTAGGTACATAAAAGTTGGGGTGGCAAATTGGACTTGCAAATGGCCTATTTTTGTCCACACGGGCGTGTGTTTTAGCCGTGTGTGACACATGGTTATGTTACACGGCCGTGTGTCCCCTGGTGATGAAATTGAATTGAAGTCAGTATGCTCAAGATGGTTTCACACACGGGCGTGTGACTGGCCGTGTGGTACAATTCAGTATACCCTCCAATTTTCACATGGACTGTTTTAGTCCCGAACCACTTCTAAAGCATGTTTAAGGCCTCGTAGGCCCTTATAATGGACAATGTGATTGTGTTGAATGATTATGAGAATGAATGCTTTATGTTTGGTAAATGTATTTTATATGTTGTGATTTGATCGGTAATACCTCGTAACCCTACTCCGTCGACGGATACGGGTTAGGGGTGTTACACATCATAAGATACTATGCTAGAATAGCAGATAGGTGTAAGACCATGGAAGAAAGACTCCATGACATCCGTAGAAATAAGTCCAATGAGACAGTAAACACGAAATAGAGATAAGTCTATCGGGATAATAAACACAAAATAGAGATAAGTAGCTTGGAGAATCGAATGGAGTCTGCCACCCTGACAAGGCAAACTTGTCTTGAGTGAATAGGGAGTAAATTTATCTTTAATTTATTTTACATTGGATACCCTCGTGTAATAGGGTTTATTTATATGTGACCTAGTGGTGGAACTCACTGTTCATTTGAACATAAAGGAGTTTGTCTAATATCCATTGGACTTGTATGGATAATCGAGGACTTTGAGGAAGAACCAAGCCAGATGTTACTGAGATTGGGGATCACAGGCAATAGGAGTCATGCACATAGGAAGGGAGTACCTTTAAAGGCTCACATCAAGAGAAATCATGGAGATACCAAGCAACTCGATTCTAAAATAGTTAGCCATTAAGCAAACTTAAAGAGGACCTCATTGTAAACAACAAAACATTTTAAAATAAATATTTAGAGATTAAAAAGTTTAGCGACTAAGGCCTTGACTTGTAAGAGTATTTAATATAATTATATATTTTTAGAATATTTTATTTTATGTTGCTTTATAGTTGCTTTATTAGCCAAATTAAGTATAGGATCAATTTCGACACTCCATAGCCAGATCTGGTGGACGGGTCGGGCGTAGGTTGTTACAAAATATAGTGGTATCAGAGCATAGGTTTAGCCGATCTTCTAACCTAGGAGATTGGAAGAAGTATCCCAATGTGCATGGCGATTAAGCTAGCTAAGTCCCTTGAGTCCTCAGCATTTTTAAGAGAATATATGCGATATGTGGATGTATGCACCTAGCTTGGCAATTGAAAGGTAAGTCTCAATTATTGAATATAAATATATATATATATATATATACATAGAAAGTATGATTAAGAGATTTTGATAGTAGAAATTCTAGTATATGAAATACAATGAAACTATAAATAAGGAAATGTGAGTAGATGAATATGGGAAAAGGAAAAGTATATTAATTGAAAGGTATAATTACTAAAGATATAAAAAATTTACTAAAGAAGGGTACAAAGGAAAATGAGTGTTTTGATTTGCCCAGTGCGGTTATCGCCTTAAAGGTATCTTTGCCTTTTTCTGACCAGTCCCTTGAGAAAAGTGAGGACAACTCCACATGAAGTCCTTGCGAAGGGAAGGGTAAAGTAAGGGCAAACCCCTAACTATAGTGGATAGATTCCTATGAATCTAGGGAGTTGTATACCTGGATATCTGCCAAAAATAGTGACCCCTTAGAGTCCAGCTAGTTTGGCTTTGCCTCCACTTTGAAGGGCAAACAGAGATCTTCCTACCCTGCCAATGGTGGAAGGAAGTCATTAGGTATGTTGAGGTGGAGGGGCAGGCCCCTGGCAGGAAAGACAAAAGGGAGATAAGCGAAGCTAATATAGTCTCTTCCCGATATTGTGAAATGACTCATAGTGAGTCGAGTCGAAGAGAGAGTCTGGGAAGCTGACGAACAGAGCTTCCTCAAGTTTGAAATTTGGTTCTTGACACACCTCAGGTTGGTCGAAGACGGGGATGTGTAATCTCCTACGAGCAGACAACTCCTTCGAAAGGGAAGGAGGAAGTTGATAGTGTCATCCAGACGACTCTTTTTCTAGAATGCCCTTAAGGTAGAGGCAAGAAAAGAAGGGAGTAGAGGATCTACTTCTGAAATCATAAGACAAGAGTAGCAATGGCATTACACTCTAGAAAAGATATTGGGTGAGGAAAGAAGGAAATGTTAGAGATGTTAAGCAAGATGATCAAGTGAAAAGTGAGGAGGTGTGAAATTTCTTTTAACAAGAAAGTTTATTTATAGCTAAGGGAAAGCATATGGGATTTTAGAAAATTAATGGAGGGAAAAGTAATCATTCAAACACATTAATTTCGGGAAGCCAACCGTTGCCATTGGAAAGGAGAAGAAATCTTCTAGATTCCCAAGATGGGAATATCTACCAACTGCTATCCATTATGACATAACCCTCAGAAAAGAGAACTAGCCATAGGACTGTTTAGTAACAGCCCTCTTGGAGTAAGGCTGAAATCCTTAAATACCATTGGCGGACTCCGGAATCAGAGTAGTCACTCTAGCACTCCACTGAGATGGTAATAAAGGGGGAGTCACAGATGAGCTTAGCTACCCTATGATAAGAAAGAATTGACCCATCGGAAGGGTAAGGTTAGCATGCAAACGAACTTATAAATCTCAAGGCCTTTCTCCAGGAATAAAATGATTGTTAAGTCAAGTGGTGCTCTTCTTCTAGCATCCGACAGAGATAAAAAGTTGGAGAAATGATTAGGGATTAGAGTGCACAGCGAAAGTATCAAAAGTCGCCAACTGGTTTACAATCGGGAATTTGCCAAGGATTTGTAGGATGGGCGAAATTAGAGCATAAGAAAATTTAGGATTTGCTAAAGCACCCGCTAATGATAAGGATGAAGATTTAGTGGACAGGCAATGTTTGCTAAAGAATGTCTGCCAAAATAAAGTAGTAAGAAAACACTATAGGATGGAAGATACCCAGTAACGTAGTGACTTGGTATTCGAAAAGGAGCGAAAACCTATATGTCGTTAAGAGTAGGGGAAATCCACCAATCGAAAGGAAATAATGATGTATAAGAAGGAAGCAAGTTAAAAGAATTGGTAAGATAATGGATAAAGGGTAATTTAAGTCTACCTCCAGGAATGGCATGACGTGAAATTTCAAGGACGAAATTTTTTTTGAAAGGGATAGAGTTCTAACACTCAGATTTCTAATAACCTGAAATTAGGAACAAATAAGGGAATAAATTGAAAGAAATCGCAAGTTGGCGAGCTATAGTGAAAGAAAAAAGAAAACTAAAAACTAAATTGTACATGGTTGAGATCCAATTCTAGTTCAGTGAGAATGGAACCAGTCAGTTCCTTAGTGGGAGGCATAATTATTAGTGATACACGGCTCTCATGAGGTTGGAAGAAATGCGGGAAGGGTTAGAAATTGCTAAAAGATGGCTTCCAAGAATGATTTTCTACCTGACCTTGTCCATTTTCTCTCGTTCATCATCTTCTTCAGTAGCTCGAGGAAGAAGTAGCCATGGGAGGTTCTACATAGAGCAAACTTCATGAGGATGAAGCTAGAAAAGTAGGGAAACCAGTAAGCGGGTAAGGTTCTAAACCCTTCTGTATACATAGGATTAAGTTATGGATATCATAACCATTTTAAGGGATTCTACATGCTTTGAAAAGCTTCAGTTTTTAAGATGTAGCGTAAGTTTAACAAGTAGGTTTTTGGTTGCAAGTCATTATCTAAAGAATGGAACCTCTGGTATACGAGATAAGGAATAAGCTATGGAGATGATAAATTTTAAAGTGACTTCTAGACTCCGAACCCACTGTTATGGTTTACCCTATTTAAGCATGCCATGTTTGCATAAGCATGAATGATGATGATGATGATGATGATGATGATGATGATGGCGATGATGGCGATGATGATGGTGATATTAGCATACATTACATATGGGAAACCCTAAAGGTTAGAAGAAGTTTAAGGAGGGAAATAGGGTGAGAACCTTTAGTTATCGCCTCGGGTGAAGCTCTAGACCTTGTGAAGGGAACACTTCAGTGTTTGACCATGAAGACTAGGTGGTGTTAAGAATGTAATGGGAGGAGGATTTAAGAAACAAAATTACGGAATGGTATTTACCACGACGACGATATCGACTGGTCCTTCGGGGCGACATCGTAATGACGATATATGTCGTAAACCATAGATTAAACAGGATACAACAGTCGAGTATGTGGTACATAGCGTAAGACCATGGATAAATGACGCCATGGCAACAATGTATAAGATAAACAGTGTAAGACCATAGATGAAAGACACTATGGCAACAAGATATGATGAGTAAGACCATGGATGAAATACTCTATGGTATCATAAGATACTACATCCAGATGGCGAATAGGTGTGTAAGACCATGGAAGAAAGACTCTACGGCATCCATAGAGATAAGTCCGTTGGGACAGAAAACACAGAATATAGATAAGTCTGCCAGGATAGTAAACATAGAATAGAGATAAGTCCGCTGGGACAGTAAACACAGAATAGAGATAATGTAACAACTCGTTTTTAGTGGAATCGGAACAGTGGTTTCGAGGCCACAAATCTGAGTCATAAAGAAAATTTATTTTAATATTATTGCATGGTCTGCATTATGATAGGAAAGACATATGAAAATTTTGGTAAGAAAATTTTATTGATTTCATGTTTAATTATGGAAAGGACCAAATTGCATAAAATGCAAAAGTTGAATTCTAGTAACTATAAGGATTAATTAGCTATGGAATTCAAAACTTGAGGTCCTTATATGAAAATTAGACCATTAAATGGAGTTAGTAGATATTTTTAATGAATCATCCATGAAAAATTAGAAATAGAAAAGGACTAAATTGGAATGTTGAAAAATTAGTTGATGATAATAAATTTAAATAGAAATATCATATTATTATTATCATCTTCTTCCTTAAAAGTACATGGAAACCTTAGGAAAGAGAAAAAAATTCAAGCAAACTTTCATGGCTTAATTGGGTAAGTATTTTTTGTCCCGTTTTTAGTAATTTTTATATTTCTGAGTTCGTAATAGCTTAATTTATTAATTTTGGGGATTAATTTGCAAAGTTATCAAAGTATGAAAAATTTTTCATTGATGAATATGCTAAAATTTTGAAATTTATGATAGAAAATGAAAAGTTTTTGATAGATAAACAACTTTTACAAAGAGAATTTTGATGAAATTATGATTTAGGGACTAAATTGAAAAATTATAAAACCCATGGAAAAATTTTGATTTTTGTGAAATTCATGGGCTGTTATTAAGACATGTAGAAATTAGTTAGGCTTGGAATAAGGATTAAATTGCATGAATTTTATTTTCCAAGCCTAAGGACAAAATTGTCATTTATGAAAAATATAGGGGGAAAATGGTAATTTTTCCTAGGAAGTGAATTGAGTTCAATTGAGTATGAAATGAATTAAATTGATGTTCAGTTCATTTATATATATCCGAAACGATCAATAAAGAGTTAGATCGAGGAAAAGAAAAGGTGACGGATTAGTAGATTATCATACAAGAACAAGTGTCGAGGTAAGTTCGTGTAACTAAATTGAGTTTATTTTTATGATTGAATTTAGTGTGGTATGTATTTATGTGAATTATATCAATGTTATAACTACATGAAATAATCACATGTCCGATAATGTCCGGAAAATGTTAAGTTCTGTTTGAATAATGAAATTCGATGGATACATGATTTCCCACATTAAATGTGGTCCTGCATATGTTGCAGATAGAATATAGCTCGGATGAGCAATTCTGTTATAAGCCCTCTTGAGCATCCTGTTATATAGTTCTTGTGAGCATCCTGATTGGTAATGATCCCGCATGTGTTGCGCACTACCGCAGCTCTTTGTCAGTGTCCTGTTACACGATTTGATCGGTTGTGGTCCAACATTTATTACAGACACAAACGCAGCTCTTCGTAAGCACCCTAATATAGGCTCTTATGAGCTTCCTGACATGGCTCACTTGATCTCCCTTTTATGGTATCTAGAGCTCCCTGTTAATAACTCTTCAGAGTTATCTATTAAGCTCAATGAGCTTCCTGTTATAAACTCTTATGAATTTCCTGTTTAGCCCGGATAAGCTTTCTGATACATGCCTCACATGAGCATCCTGTTGTATGGCTCGAGAGAGTGTTGTATGATTATGTGCCCTAATTGGGTACCCTTGAATATAAATTGACGGATTTACAGTTTTGTACACTTTGAGTGTACTATTGATGTATCCATCAATATTTCAAATAAATTCAACAGGTAAAGTTTTAACATGTCTACACTGAACTTGAGATGACTTGTTATGGAAATGTATGAGTTATGTGAAAATATGATATGAAAGGATTATGTATATGAAAGTTATTACCTGATGAGCTTATCATCATTATTATTTGAAAAGTATTTAGAAAATTTATGACTAACTTGTTAGGTTGAGTGTATGTAATTAGGCGAATGGCTAATTTTGTTGGGATGCAAGTTATTGATATGCTTATTTTAAATGAACATGATCGGTAAGTGAAATTCCTTTTATACTAACTTACTAAGCATCAAACATTTACTAGGTTTTCTTTCCTCTATTTTATAGTACTCTAAAGCTCATAAAGGTTGGAGATCGGTCGGAGCATCATCGCACTATCCTCTAGCTCATTTTGGTATAAATAGAAATCTTACCTTAGTGTGATGGCATGTATAGGCTAATGATAATAAATGAGGGTATGTAAATGTTTTGGTTGTAACTAGCCATTGGAATGGCTAGTGATAGTAAATTTAATGCATACTTATGCATGAGGTTTATTATATTTAATATCTGAATGTGTTTGGTTTAATATATTATTTGGGTAAGTATATAATTTTAATGTAAAGATGATATTTGAAAGCATGAGTAAATGTGTCGTGCATAAAACTTGATCATTAGATTGATTTATATGCCTTGAATTGGTTGGTGAATATATTGAAGTGTAGATGTAGGTTCAAGGTAAAAAGGGTGAGAAATAAGGCTTGGAAAATAGCATTATTCTGTCCACATGAGTAGACACATGGGCGTATGTCTCAACCGTGTGTAACACACGGCCATGCGCACAGGCGTGTGGTTTGGCAATGTGTCCCCTGCATAGTAAAAATCGAGAAACAGAATTCTTAGAAATTAAGCACACGGGTAGAGACACGAGCGTGTGTCTCAGCCATGTGAGACATCCGGCCTAGCAAATGGGCGTGTGTCCTAGCCATGTAACCCCTGCACCTAATTTTAAAAAATTAAATTGTCCACACGATCTTGTACACAGGCATGTGGCTGGCCGTGTGACCCAAGTTAGAGAGTTACACAGGTAAGAACACAGGTTGGAACACGGCCGTGCGCCTCACATCGAATGCCCACATGGCTTGAGACACGGGCGTGTCATTCACACAACCTGGTCACACGGTCGTGTGTCCCCTGCATTTAGGAAAAAATTTGAGATTTCGCAAAAAACTTTTTGTGATCCCGGTTTAGTCCCGACTCATATGAGGGACATTATGATTACTTGTGACTGATTTTTAGAAATGAGTGGTAAATGATATGAATTAATTGTAATTGAACTGTAAAGTTAGTTAATGCTCCATAACCCTATTTCGGCGATGGATACGGATTAGGGGCATTACATTTATTAGTATCAAAGCTACGGTTTAGTCGATTCTCGGACTAACGTAGCAAGTACAAGTTTAGCTATACATGCCATTATATAATTTGTGATAGTGTGATATCTCCTTACCATTTTTAATGTGTTTTTCATATAGTAATGTCATCCAACCAAGTTAGAGCTGAATCCAAGGAAGTTGATAGCACTACTCAAGCTTCTATACAAAGAGTTGCATCTAGTAGCAGTAGAAGGCTTGTATCTGAGGGCTGAGTTGAGGAGGCAAAAGAAGCCTTCTTTTAAATGATGAACGAGTGGTTCACAGAATTTTTGAGAACAAATCCTGTTGTACAACAATCTCCCCCTCATGCTCCTCAACTGGTTCTTGACATGCCACAAGGTACTGAACTAGTTAGAACTAGTAAGCCTTCGGTAGATAAAATTTGAAAATATGGGGCAGAAGAATTTAGGGCTACTATCGAAGATGATCCGGAAAGGGATGAATTTTGGTTTGAAAATACTATCAAGGTTTTAGATAAATTATCATGTACACCAGTTGAGTGTTTGAAATGTGTCGTATCATTGTTAAAAGATTCGGCTTATCAGTGGTTGAATACCGTGATTTCTGTTGTGCTAAGGTAAAATGTTACATGGGAGTTTTTCCAAATAGAATTCAAAAAAAAGTATATTAGTCAAAGATTTCTAGATCAGAAAAAAAAAGGAATTTTTAGAGCTCAAATAGGGAAATATGACAGTATTTGAGTATGAACGAGAATTTGTTAGATTGAGTAAGTATGTCAGGGAATGTATTTCGAATGAGGTTGCTATGTACAAATGTTTTGAAGAAGGATTAAATGAAGACATCAAACTATTGATAGGAATTATTGAATTAAGGGAATTTATAGTACTGGCTGATCGAGCACATAAAGCTGAGGAATTAAGTAAAGAAAAAAAAACAAGAGAAGAAAGAAGCCCGAAATTTTGGTAAAAGATTTATGAGCAAATCACAATCATCTGTTTCAAAGGAATTAAAGAAATACCACTATCATTTTACCGCATTTGTAAGATATTCCAGAAAAGAATGAGGCTCTCAATGCTCTAACCCGAGATCTTCGTCTCCATCTGTAACAAGTGCTGGAAGCGTTGATAACCCCAAACTAAGATGTAAACATTGTAATAAATTTCATTTTTAGGAATGTCGTATGAGAAGTGGAGCCTAGTATAGATGTGGTTCTCTTTACCACTATCTTAAAGATTGGTCCAAAAAGGATTGAAAAAGATACTGATTAGATTTCAAAGCCAAGTAACCCTGCCTCGAGAGGTAGACCACCCCGACACCCTGACAATGTTAGTAGTAGCCGAAGTGTTACGAAAGATTCAACAATTAAATATGAAGCAAGACCACCGGCAAGGACATATGCTACCCGTGCAAAAGAGGATGCCTCTGCACCAGACGTTATTACTGGTACATTTTTTCTTCTTGATACTAATATTACTTATTTGATTGATCCTGGTTCAACATATTCATACATATGCACAAATTTAGTGTCTATTAAAAATTTACCTATTAAGTTCACTGAATTTGTGGTTAAAGTTTCAAACCCCATAGGTCAGTATGTTATGGTTGATAAAGTTTGTAAAAACTGTCCATTGATGGTAAAGGGTTATTGTTTCTCGGCTGATTTGATGCTACTGCCTTTTGATAAATTTGATGTAATTTTAGGAATGGACTAGCTAACTCAACATGATGCGGTGGTGAATTGTAAACAAAAATACATTGTATTGAAATGTCAGAATGGTGAATTACTTCATGTTGAATCTGATAAACTGGATGGGTTATCTAATGTAATCTCAGCTATATCAGCATAGAAATATGTCAAAAAAAGGTATGATGCTTATCTTGAATATGTGTTGGGCACTAAAGTATTCGAATCGAAGAATAAGTCAGTGCTAGTTGTTTATGAGTTTCTTGATGTATTTCCAGAAGAATTACCCCAATGACCGCCAGTCAAAGAGGTGGAATTTTCTATAGATCTTATTCCAAGAACAACTTCTATATCTATAGCACCTTATCAAATGGCCCCAACGAAGTTAAAAGAGTTGAAAACACAGTTGCAAGAATTGACAAATATGGGCTTTGCTCGACCTAGTTTTTCACCTTGGGGTGCACTGGTTCTATTTGTAAAGAAGAAAGATGGATCATTGAGGCTGTGTATTGATTACAAACAACTTAATAAGGTTACAATCAAGAACAAGTATCCATTGCCTCGAATTGATGACC
The DNA here is from genome assembly GCA_025698465.1 of Gossypium longicalyx. NCBI lineage: Eukaryota > Viridiplantae > Streptophyta > Magnoliopsida > Malvales > Malvaceae > Gossypium > Gossypium longicalyx. The sequence goes on along the minus strand of CM047007.1, from coordinate 43,661,426 downwards.
TATTTGATCAGCTAAAAGGTGCCACTGTGTTCTCTAAAATAGATCTTCGTTCTGGATACTATCAGTTGCGAGTGAAAGACTCAGATGTACCAAATACAACTTTTAGAACTAGGTACAGGCACTATGAATTTCTTGTGATGTCGTTTGGGTTGACGAATGCACCTCTAGTATTTATAGATCTGATGAACAGTTTCAGACCGTACCTAGACAGGTTTGTGGTGGTATTTATTGATGATATCCCGGTATACTCCCGATATGAAAATGAACATGCTGATCATCTGAGAATTGTGTTGCAAACTCTGCGTGAGAAACAATTGTATGCTAAATTTAGTAAATGTGAATTTTGGCTTCGGAAAGTTGGTTTTCTTGGACATATAGTATCTGCTGAAGGCATCAAAGTGAATCCGAATAAAATTTTAGCAAATGTTAATTGGAAACCACCTAAAAATGTGTCTGAAGTCAGAATTTTTTTGGGACTAGTTGGTTATTATCAGAGGTTTGTAAAAGGGTTCTCAATGATAGCTTCTTCGATGACTCGTCCGTTGCAAAAAGATGTGAAATTTGAGTGGTCTGATAAATTTCAGCAGAGTTTTGATAGATTGAAAACATTGTTGACTAAATCACCTGTGTTAGTTAGACCTGAATAGGGTAAAGAATTTATAATTTATAGTAATGCATCATTGAATGGTTTTGGCTGTGTTTTGATGCAAGAAGGTAAAGTAATAGCTTATGATTCTAGATAGCTAAAATCACATGAAAGAAATTACTTGATACATGATTTGGAGTTAGCAACTATTGTATTTGCATTGAAAATCTGGCGGCATTACTTGTTTGGTGAAAAATGTCACATATTTAAGGATCACAAGTGATTGAAGTATCTGATGACGCAGAAAGACTTGAACTTGAGACAGTGCAGGTGGCTTAAACTGTTAAAAGATTATGATTTGGTTGTTGATTATCATCCAGGAAAAGCCAATGTAGTTGCGAATGCTTTGAGTAGAAAATCCTTATTTTCCTTGCGAGCAATGAATACTTGATTATCTTTATATAATGATGGTTCAGTCATAGCTGAGTTAAAAGCTAAATCAATATTCTTGGAACAGATTTGTGAAGCTCATAAGAGTGATGATGAATTACAAGCTAAACAGGTACAACATTAGTCAAATTCTAATTCAAACTTTCAGATTGGGTCTAATGACTGCTTATTGTTCAAGGGCAGAATATGTGTACCGAAGAATTCAAAACTTTTACAAAGGATTTTGTATGAAGCTCACAATGGTACAATGTCTATTCATCCTAGTAGTAACAAAATGTACAATGATTTGAAAAAGATATACTGGTGGCTGGGAATGAAGCAAGATATTTCTGAATTTGTATCTAAATGTTTGATATGTCAGCAAGTAAAAGCTGAACATCACGTGCCTTCGGGATTATTACAGCCAGTTACTATACCGGAATGGAGATATGAAAGAGTTACTATGGATTTTATATCGGGATTACCCTTATCCCCGAAAAAGAAAGATGTCATTTGGGTAATAGTCAATCATTTAATGAAGTCCGCACATTTTATTCCGGTACGTATGAATTTCTCCCTAGATAGATTGGTTGAATTATATGTTTCCAAGATTGTCAAACTACATGGAGTGCCAGTGTACATTATTTCAAACAGAGATCCCCGATTTACATTTTGATTCTGGAGCAAATTGCAAGAAGCTCTGGGTACGCAGTTACATTTTAGTACTGCATTTCATCCTCAGACTGATGGTCAATCTGAACGTGTAATACAGATTTTAGATGATATGCTCTGGTATTATGTTTTGGAATTCGAAGGTAAATGGGAAAGATACCTACCTTTGGTTGAATTTGCATATAATAATAGTTATCAATCGAGCATTAAAATGGCACCATACGAGGCTTTATATGGTTATAAATGCAAAACTCTGTTGTACTAGACAGAACTCAGTGAGAAAAAGATACACGAGATTGATTTAGTTCGTGAGACTAAAGAAAAGGTGAAAGTAATTCGGGATAGTTTGAAAGTAGCCTCTGATCGTCATAAGTCTTATGCTGATCTTAAACGAAAAGAAATAGAATTTCAAGTCGGTGATAAGGTATTCTTGAAAATATCACCTTGGAAGAAATTTCCTCGATTTGGCCGTAAAGGAAAATTGAGTCCACAATTCATTGGACCTTATGAGATTACAGAAAGAATCGGACCTGTTGCATATCAACTGACATTACAACCAGAGCTTGACAGAATTCATAATGTTTTTCACGTGTCCATGTTACGACGGTATCGGTCTGATCCTTCATATGTTATATCTTCAACAGAAGTAGAAATTCAGCCTGACATGACTTACACTGAAAAATATATTAAAATCCTGACACAAGAGATAAAAGAATTAAGAAATAAAAAGGTAGCTTTAGTAAAAGTTCTTTGGCAATGACATGGGATTGAAGAAGCTACCTAGGAACCAAAGGATACCATAAGAAAGCAATACCCGAACCTTTTTACAGGTAAGATTTTCGAGGACGAAAATTTTTAAGAAGGGAAAGTTGTAACAGCCCATTTTCAGTGGAATCGGAACAGTGATTTTAGGGCCACAAATCTGAGTCATAAAGAAATTTTATTTTAATATTATTAGATGGTCTGCATTATGATAGGTAAGACGTATGAAAATTTTGATAAGAAAATTTTATCGATTTCATGTTTAATTATGGAAAGGACCAAATTGCATAAAATGCAAAAGTTGAATTCTAGTAGCTATAAGGATTAATTAGCTATGGAATTCAAAACTTGAGGTCCTTATATGGCAATTAGACCATTAAATGGAGTCAGGAGGTATTTTTGACGAATCATCCGTGGAAAATTAGAAAAAGAAAAGGACTAAATTGGTATGTTGAAAAAGTAATGGATGACAATAAATTTCAATAGAAATATCATATTATTATCATCTTCTTCCCCAAAAATACATGAAAACCCTAGGAAGGAGAAAAACATTCAAGCAAACTTTCATGGCTTAACTAGGTAAGTATTTTTTGTCCCGTTTTTAGTAATTTTATATTTTCGAGCTCGTAATAGCTTAATTTATTTATTTATTAATTTGCAAATTTGTCAATGTATGAAAATTTTTCCATGGATGAATATGTTAAAATTTTAAAATTTATGGTAGAAAATGAAAAGTTATTGTTAGATAAACAACTTTTACAAAGAGAATTTTAATGAAATTATGATTTAGGGGCTACATTGAAAAATTGTAAAACCCATGGAAAATTCATGGGCTGTTATTAAGACATGTAAAAATCATTTAGGCGAATAAGGATTAAATTGCATGAATTTTATTTTTGAGCCTAGGGACAAAATTATCATGTATGAAAAGTATAGGGGCAAAATGGTAATTTTTCCTAGGAAGTGAATTGAGTTCAATTGAGTATTAAATGGATTAAATTGATGTTAAATTCATTTATATATATCCGGAAAGATCAAATAAAGAGTTAGATCGAGGAAAAGAAAAAGTGACGGATTAGTAGATTATCATACACGAATAAGTGTCGAGATAAGTTCGTGTAACTAAATTGAGTTTATTTTTATGATTAAATTTAGTGTGGTATGTATTTATGTGAATTATATAAATGTTATAAATGTATTAAATAATCACATGTCCAATAATGTTTGGAAAATGTTAAGTTCCTTTTTACTAATGAAATTCGATGGATACATGATTTCCCATATTAAATGTGGTTCTTTCATATGTTCAGACAGAATATAGCTTAGAGAGCAATTCCGTTATAAGTCCTCTTGAGAGTCCTGGTATATAGTTCCTGCGAGCATCCTAATTGGTAGTGATCTCGTATGTGTTGCGCACTACCACAGCTCTTTTTGAGCGTCCTGTTACACGATTCGATTGGTTGTGGTCCAGCATTATTGCAGACACAAACGCGACACTTCATGAGCGTCCTGATATAGGCTCTTATGAGCTTCCTGACATGGCTTGCTTGAACTCCATGTTATGCTATCCGGAGCTCCCTGTTAATAACTCTTCGGAGTTATCTGTTAAGCTTAATGAACTTCCTGTTCTAAACTCTTATGAGTTTCTTGTTTAGCCCGGATAAGCTTCCTGATACATGGCTCACATGAGCATCCTGTTATATGGCTCGAGAGAGTGCTTCCTGATTATGTGCTCTAATTGGGTACCCCTGAATACGAATTGACGGATTTACAGTTTTGTACACTTTGAGTGTACTACTGATGTATCCATCGATATTTCAAATAAATTCAACGGGTAAAGTTTTAACATGTCTACACTGAACTTAAGGTGACTTGTTATGGAAATGTATAAGTTATGTGAAAATACGATATGAAAGGATTATGTATATGAAAGCTATTACCTGATAAGCTCATCATCATTATTATTTTAAAAGTATTTAGAAAATTTATGACTAACTTGTTTGGTTGAGTGTATGTAATTAGGCAGATGGCTAATTTTGTTGGGATGCATGTTATAGATATGCTTATTTTAAATGAACACGATCAATAAGTGAAATTCCTGTTATACTAACTTACTAAGCATCAAACGCTTACTAGGTTTTCTTTCCTCTATTTTATAGTACTCGAAAGCTCGTAAAGGTTGGAGATCGGTTGGAGCATCATCACACTATCCTCCAGCTCGTTTTGGTATAAATAGAAATCTTACCTTAGTGTAATGGCATGTATAGGCTAATGATAATAAATTAGGGTATGTAAATGTTTTGGTTGTAACTAGCCATTGGAATGGCTAGTGATAATAAATTTAATGCATACTTATGCATGAGGTTTATGATATTTAATATATGAATGTGTTTGGTTTAATATATTATATGCAATTAAGTTTGGGTAAGTATATAATTTTAATGTAAAAATGATATTTGGAAGAATGAGTAAATGGGTCATGCATAAAACTTGATCATTAGATTAATTTGTATGCCTTGAATTGGTTGGTGAATATATTGAAGTGTAGATGTAGGTGCAAGGTAAAAAGTGTGAGAAATAAAGCTTGGAAAATAGCCTTATTTTGTCCACACGGATAGACACACGGGCGTGTGTTGCAACCAAGTGTGACAAATGGCCATGCGCACGGGCATGTGGTTTGGCCTTGTGTACCCTGCTTATTAAAAATCAAGAAATAGAATGCTCAAAAATTGAGCATACGGGCAGAGACACGGGCGTGTGTCTCAGCCGTGTGTGACACATGACCCAGCACATGGGCGTGTGTCCTAGTCGTGTAACCCCTACATCTAATTTTCAAAAATTAAATTGTCCACATGGTCTAGTACACGGGTGTGTGGCTGGCTGTGTGACCCAAGTCAAAGAGTTACACGGGTAAGAACACAAGTTGGAACATGGCCATGTGCCTCACATCGAATGCCCACACGGCCTGAGACACGGGTGTGTCATTGGCCGTGAGCCACATGGCCTGGCCACACGGGCTTGCATCCCTTGCATTTAGGAAAAAAAAATTGAGATTTTGCGAAAAAAATTTTGATCTCGGTTTAGTCCCAACTCAATTCTAATATGTATTTTGGGCCTCAAGGACCCATTTGAGGAACATTATGATTGATTGTGACTGATTTTTGGAAATGAATAGTAAATGACATGAATTAACTGTAATTGAACTGTAAACTCAGATAATGCTCTAAAACCCTATTTCGGTAACGGATACAAGTTATGGGTGTTACAAATAAATCCATCAAAATAGTAAATATGGAACAGAGTAAGTTCATCGGGATAGTAAACATTGGTAAGTCCATTAGGACAAGAAAAATGGGATGAGAAGGGCCTAAGACTATAGCTTGGCTATGGCAGCGAATAGAGTCTGTAGGGACATTAAGAGCAAGGCATTTTACCAATATGTCATGTAAGAGAAACCACACAGGTGGAGGAAGAGTGAGAGAAAGCATAAGTATGACCAGCATATCATAAGATATCTTCCAAAAGGTTGAATGTTTTATATGTAGAAATGAAGAGATACCAAAGAGAGCCTAAATAAGTTGTACCTGAGAAGCAAATCTCGTGGAACAGATGGAAGTCTTACCACTAGGATAAGGAAATTGTCCAAGGGACATTATATCTTTCAAGATTATTCCTCTTTGAGGAAAGTTTAGTGCAAGAATTTTGCCACAATAATAGCTGTAAGGAAGAAACGAGTAAGAGGAATACCAAGCTCGTATGTCGCAGGAATGGTAACCTGCTAATTCAACTAGACAGAGTCATCTTCACTTAAGGAATGAGAGAGATCCCAAGTATGGGCTGGTGTGAAAGGCGTATTATTGGAAGTAATCATATTACTATGAACTATAAAATGGAATCAGGATGGCAGTACCTTTAGAGGCTCGCATCAAGAGAAATCATGGAGATACCATGCAATCGCCTTAGATTCGGGATTTTGAAATAGTTATCCCTTAGACTAACTTCAAGAGGGCTCCATGTAAACAACAAATTGTGTAGAAATAAAGATTTAGAGACAAAACAGTTAGTGATTAGTGCCCTAATTTGTAAAAGTAATTATTCGGATTATATATTTTTAGAATATATTATTTTAGGCTACTTTATAGTCATTATATAAGCCAAATTAAGTAAAGGTTTAGTTGTGACGCTCCATAACCGGATCCGGTGTACAGGTCGAACGTGGAGTGTTACAATGTTAGGGTTTTAATAGCATTTTGAGGTTGATGTATTTTCATTTTGAATGTTTTGTGTCTTAATATACTTCGTAATGTTTTCTTGAAATTTGTTAGATTTTATCATTCTCTATAAATTCTATTTTAAAAAAATGAAATTAATATTTTAACATTAAATATAAAAATGTTGAGAAATGTGCCCATATTGCAGTAAACATGTAATTGTTTTCTATTTATTTTAATGATATTTATTTTGAACGATGAATAAATAAATAAAGTTAATTTCACATTTCTCTATTATGTCTTTTGTATTTCTATCTTTTATATTTTGCATGCATAGCGAAATTGTGATAAGCAAATATTAGCTCATTGATTGTCTAAGTTTAAATTGAAGATAAGTGGCATTGTAAGAACATTTACATTGCAAGAAAGACAACTTACTTCATTAGTTAATCTAAATAAGTCTGTAATCTCATAAAAGAGTCGAATTGAGCACTTGATTGAAATACTGAGAAGGATTATTATGTCGTCTACAATTCCAATTGGGGAGATGGCTAGTCTTGACTATCAGAGCAGTTGACTCCACGGGTAGAGACAAAGATGTATTGATTGGTAGAATGATATAATAGACTGAACCCAAGATGAATTAGTTTTGAATCCGTTTGTGAATTAATTCACTTGTGACGTTCATGGTGAAATTTACCTAAATCCTAAGTTAGTAACTGACCATGTGTATGCAACTCATGCGTTTTGATATAAGTGAAGGCTTATGCTTTAAAGATGATCAAGTCCATAGCCGGTATGTTGGGTACATGACTTGTGCATGGCATGGCTTTACTAACAATAGTGGAATTCATAGCTCCATTAAAGAGTTAATGGTATCTTCTCATTGGCATTGTGTGGATTGATAAATATAGAACATGGACACGGGTTGCTTGCTCGAACAAGCAATTTATCATAATAATTTGTTAACAGTGATCATATTAATCATTAAGAAAACACAATGGTAACAATGAGATAAAATATTATTGTATTGAGTGAATGGATTTAACTCAAAGGAATCAAAGATATCACTTAAGGGTAACACACACATGACGAGGTCATTGGACAAAGCAGTTGGATGAATTGCTTTTGTAAAGAGTATACAATAAGGAGTTTTCAATCATGCTACTTCTTGTGGACTGACTCCATGATTAAGTAATTGCGAATTATCAGAACGATTCTTCTAGACATACAGTAAAACCCCTAATAAGTAATAAGATGGATGAATGTGGAAGAGGATCGTAAAGTTTGTCAAAAAAGTCACGAAGTTGACTTAAGGCTCTAGACGTTTGGAAAGAAACTTGGATTTTGAAACAACCTGAAGCACAAATGAATCCAAGTCAGATAAAAATAAAGAAAAACAATAAATAAATAAAGAAAATAAAGAAGATAAATGGAAAGATAGAACGTGGTATGTAGAAGTCCTAAGAAGCTTTGGAAACACGAAGGATCCACAACCCCTTCAAGCGACTCTAATTTTCCCTCCAAGAAAGAAAACTTGGCAAGAAAAATTTTAAAGATGATCCCCACAATCTAAATGATTGTTAAAACTCTTCTAAAAGAAACTCAAAAGAAATTCTTGAAATGAAAACTCAAAGAGAATTTATTAACTCAAAAGAGAAGTTGAATAATAATGAATTGTATACAATGCAAGGGCCTATATATAGGCTACCTAAATAAATCTAAATAAAACTCTTAAGTATACTAGAACTCTAATTCAATCTAAACAAGAAGTAGTTTTAAACTAAACTTTCTTATTAATATAAAACCCCTAAATAACTTAAAATACTTAAAAATTATAAAAAATTTAGAATAAAATAAATATAAAATAATAAGAGCTGATAAATACAATATTGGGCTCATATATAATAAAAATTAAGCCTAAAACTCGAACCCAATATGAAACGTCTAGGCATGTGGGATCAATTGGGGTCTTTGAAGTGAAGTGCCTAAACTTGTTAGCATTTTTCACATTGGCCTGTCATCATAGATTGAGAGTTTAGGCCCATGAACAAAATTAGTCCCTTCTAATTCATCATTGCTCCAAAATCCATTGTCCTGAAACTTCAACTCTTCTTCTCGAATTTTTTTTTGTGATAAAGTCTTAAACGAATAAGTTGAGTTTTGAATTTAGCTGTTTGGATTTGGATCTCGTAATTAGGCCCTGAGGGAAACTAAGCTCTTCTCTATTATGGCCTTTGAATTGGGCTAAGTTGCTCGTATCATTCCCCCTTCCACAAAAGGATTCGTCCTCGAATCTACAATATCAAAAGGAGAAAAGGCAATGACATTAAAAGTGGCACTAACATTATACTCACCGGGAAGATCGATTTGATATGCTTTATCATTACTGCGCTTGAGTAATTCAAAAGGTCCATCACTACGTGGGTCCAATTTCGTTTATCACCAGGCTCAAAGATAATCTGCTTGCGCCCCTTATTAACTTTGTTAGCATTTGCTTCATTTGTTTTGGCGATTCGTTGTCTTGCTTTCGCATGCATGGATTTCACCAATTCTGCTTTCTTTTCACCATCTAAACTAGAAATTTTATCTATAGGCAATGGTACAAGATCAAGTATTGTTAGTGGATTAAAACCATAAACAAGTTCAAATGGGGAATAGGTAGTTGTAGAGTGAATAGATAGGTTATATGCAAACTCAACAAATGGCAAACATTCTTCCCAATTTTTAAGGTTCTTACCCATAACAACTCGTAGTAAAGCACCTAAGACTTTATTGACTACCTTAGTTTGTCCATCGGTTTTAGGGTGACATGCCGTAGAATATAATAATTTAGTACCAAGCTTACCCCACAATACTTTCCAAAAGTGGCTTAGGAACTTTCTGTTTATGTCAAATACAATGGTGCAAGGTATCCCATGTAGGCATAGCACCTTTCTAAAGAATAAGTTAGCCACATGTGTAGCATCATCCGTTTTGTGACAAGGAATGAAGTGAGCCATCTTTAAAAACATGTCAACAACAACAAAGATACCATCTCGACCCTTTTTTTTCCTGGCAAACCAAGAATGAAATCCATGGATAAGTCTACCCATGGCGAAGAAGGAATCGGTAAAGGAGTATAAAGCCCATGAGGCATTACCTTAGATTTTGCTTCTTTACAAGTAATACAATTAGAACATACCTTTTCAACGTCCTTTTTCATGTGTCGCCAATAAAATTGTTCATGTAGAATATCTAGTGTCTTAGCGACACCAAAGTGTCCCATTAATCCTCCACTATGTGCCTCATGAATTATTAACTCTCTCATAGAACATGGTGGAACACATAACCTGTTTAGGCAAAAAAGAAACCTATCTACAAGATAAAACTTGTTAAAAGGCACCATTCCCACAATTGCAAAAAAAAAACATTTGTAAAATCAATATCATTTAAGTATAAATCTTTTATATGTTCAAACACTAAGACTTTAGCATTTAATGTAGTTATCAAAGAATATCTACGAGATAAGACATCATCAACTACATTTTCTCTATCTATTTTATACTTAATCGTATATTGAAATGTCTCTATGAATTCTACCCATCGAGCATGTCTCTTGGTCAACTTACCATGTCCCTTTAACCATTTTAGGGATTCATGATCTGTATGGATAACGAACTCATTTGGCAGCAAGTAATGTTGCCAAACTTGTAGAGATCAAATTAATGCCATCAACTCCTTATAATAAGTTGAGTAGTTTAATTACACCCCAGTCATTTTTTTCACTGAAATATGTGATTGGCCTTTTTTTTACATCAACACGGCATCAATTCCAATACCTAAAGCATCACATTCAAGTTTGAAAGTATTAGAAAAATCAGGTAATTTAAGAACCGGAGCAGAACATAACTTATCCTTTAAAGTTTGAAAAGCCTTTTCCTAAGCATCTCCCCACTTAAAACCCATAATTTTTTTAATAACCTCAGTTAATGGAGCAGCAATAGTGGAGAAATGCTGCACAAAACATCTATAAAAGCTTGCTAAACCATGGAAAGATCTCACCTCGGTAATTGATTTAGGAGTGGGCCACTCCCTAAATCCTTTACTTTATCCTCATCGACATGAATACCTTGAACACTAACTATGAAACCTAAAAAGATTAGTTTATCACAACAAAAAGTGCATTTATCAAGGCTGGCAAATAACTTTTCAGTTTGCAGAATATCCAAAACATATTTCATATGAAAAACATGATCATCTAAAGAAGTTGAGTAAATCAAAATATAATCAAAATATACTACCACAAATTTAACCAAATAAGGTCTCAAAACATGGTTCATCAAGCGCATGAAAGTACTAGGCATATTACTCAAACTGAAAAGCATGACTAGCCATTCATATAAACCAAACTTAGTTTTAAAGGTTATTTTCCATTCATCCTCCTCTTTCATTTAAATTTGATGGTAGCCACTTTTTAAATCAATCTTTGTAAAGATAGAAGCACCATAAAGTTCATCAAACATATCATCAAGCCTTAGAGTAAGATATCTATACTTAATACTAATTTGGTTAATTGGTTGACAATCTACGCACATTCTATACGTACCATCTTTCTTTGGCACCAAAATTATTGGCACCACACAAGGACTTAAACTTTCACGAATGAGACCCTTCGCCAAAAGTTCATCTACTTACTTTTGTAACTCCTTTGTCTCTTCAGGATTGCTTCGATAAGTTGGTTGATTTGGAATTGTTGACCCAAGTACTAAGTCAATTTGATGCTCAATACCCCTAAAAGGTGGCAATCCCTTAAGTGTTTCTTAAAAACTATCTTCATATTCCTGTAAAAGAGACATAAAAACACTAGGAAAAGAGTTGTGAAGGTTAGTCAAAGATAAACAATTTTGCTTAAATTGGACAAGGATGCAAGATTGTTTAGTGAGCAATGCTCGTCACTCATCTTTTCCACTCGCATAAAAATTGTGAACCACTCTTTTTTTCTGACAAGAGGATGTACTCACCATTGGGTCATCATTAATTTGGCTATTTTAGTAGAAACCTCTTTTCTCTTAGCCTTTTCTGAATTTTGTGTCTTACTTCCCATAACTTCCTTCCAAAACTTTATCATGTTAATTTGATCATTTTGAATATCTTTTGGATTCAAAAGGGTGACCATGTACTTTCCATGAAAAATAAAGGAATATCGATTTAATTTACCATGATGAATAACATCACGATTGTACTACCATGGTCTACCAAGTAACAAGTGGGTGGGATGCATGGGAATGACATCACACCAAACATCATCAAAGTCCCAAGTTTAAAAGTGATCAAGCATTGTTTTACCACACGGACCTCCAAACCTTCTTTAAGCCATTGAAGATGGTATGGTGTAGGGTGTTTGCTACATGACAAAACAAGAGAATCCACAAGGTACCTACTCTCAACGTTAGCACAAATTCCGCTATCAATGATAAATGAGAAAATTTTACCTTTAATCAAACACTTTTAATGGAATATATTACTCCTTTGAATATCATGATCATCCTTTAATTGGATGTTGAGGGTGCGCCTCACAACTAGACAACGAGGATGGGTTATTGGTTACACCAACTCTTCTTCACCATAAAACTTACCTCAATCATTGACATCGTCAATTGATTTGGGCATATCTGGATTTGTGTTATCAAAACCAGAGGTATAATCACCATATTCTTTGATCAAAAAACGTATCGTGCTGGCATAATCACGGCTATAGTGCCGGCGACTTTGCACTTAAAACATTCAATTTCACGAGCTCTTTGTTGTTTTAGTAAAGAAGTAGTAGAAGTAGGCTGCTTAGAAAATGAAGAAAAAGGTTTTGCAGGAGCCTCACTTTTCCACTCAAAAGGTTTAGTCTCATTATGTTTTGGCAACAACTTATTAGTAGCATAAGGAGGTTTTGAATTCTTGAAAGCACTAAATGGACGAGATTGACATTGTTAAAACTGTCGCTCAATCTCAATCACCTTGTGTACCGTGTCCTCAAGATCAATGTAGGTTTGAAGGTCAAAATCATTGGCTATTGAAATGTTCAAGCCATTTACAAACTATACCATGCTAGTCTCTTCATCTTTTTGGACATTTGCTCTGTGCATAAGCATCTCCATCTCCTTAAAGTACTCATCAATAAATCGATTTCCTTAAACAAGGCATTGAAGTATCTGTTTAATATCCCTATAATAGTGAGGTGGGATAAAATGTTTTCGTAAGATTTGCGTCAATTGTTCCCATGAATCAACATCTCATTCACGACTCCTTTGGCGGTTCAACACAAGTTGAGTCCACCAACTCAATACATAATCCAAAAATGCCAATATAGCTAATAGAACTTTCTCCTCTCCCAAACATCTATAACAACAGAACATGATCTCCATTTTATCCTCCCAATCATAATATGCATCTGGATCATACATTCCTCAAAAAGGTCGAATGTTAAACTTTTGTTTAGCAACAAAAGGCTGGTGTTGATTAGGAATACCCAAAGTTTCATCAATGTGATGGTATTTGCCTCTACCAGTATTAGAATGAACACGAAGTTGTTTATTGTCCCTATCATCATCACCATCACAAGCACGAGATCATCGACTCAAAGAAGTCTCCAAACGAGCAACAGCTTGAGTTAGCATTTGAATTTGATTAGAAAGTTGATTAATGTTCTCTTGTAGTTCCGTTTAACACTTAGTCAAGTTGGCCTCAAATGTATCACGTACCTCGTTCAATTGTTGATGTTGAAATTTTACCATCCCCACAATATTCTCCAATGTAACATCTTATTCTTTGTCATCAAATGGTATCTCATCATGGTTTTTAAGGGTACGAGTGCCAAGAGTCATAGTGGAAGCCTGAAAAAGCACAATATTTCAAAAGAAAAAATTAAGCAAACCTCACCTTTATGCACTCAAAAAAATTCTCAATGAGGCAAAAATTAATTGTGTGAGTCTTTTAAAAAGTGTCTATATCAATCAATCAGAATGTAATAGAATCAAACTAACAAAGCAAACCTAATAGCACTATGAGTCTAAAATCGGCTAGACATCAAAGAATTATTGTAACACCCCTAACCCATAACCATTGCCTGAATAGATTAAGAGGCATTACCGGACTTATAATATAACAGCCCATTTTTAGAGTTAATCGAAACAGTGGTTTCGGGGCCACCAAATCTGACAAGTAGGTTTGTAAATATTATATTTAATATTTACGAATTAATTGTGAATTTAAAAAAGGTTTTTGATATTGTGATTTTTGTTTTATAAGCAATTTATTAAGTTTAAGTGGTATGACCCTAAGGTCACGTGGGTTTAGAAAATGAGGCATCAAGACCTCGTTTCTATAAATCGAGTCATAAATATTTCTATAAATATTTACAGAGTGGCAATAAGATGGTATTAAAGTTTTGTTGAAAAATTTTATCGTTTTGATAGTTAATTAAGCAAAAAGGACTAAATCGAGCAAAGCGTAAAAGTTATGTTCTATAAGTTAAAGATATTAAATGGCTATGGAATTAAATAGTGGGAGTCCTTAAGTGGTAATTATTCCATAATTATTGATAGTGGAATTCCATGGCTTGGTATAATGGATATTATTAATGTATATTAAGGTTAAATATGGTATTTGGTAATTATAATAAAATAAAATAAAACAAAAGCCAAATTACATGCTATCATCTTCATCAATAGCCGAATGTGAGAAAGAAAATAATGCTCTCAAAGCTTTGAAGGTTCGGCCATGGCTGTTCATGCATGTAAGTCCATTTCGTCTCAGTTTTTAATAATTTTTACGTTTTTGAGATCGTTCCTTTGTGTTCTAGCTAGCCCGTACCTCTGATTTCAAAATTGTTAAAGCATTTGGATGATTCCATTGTTGAATATTTGAGTATCTTGATGTTTAATGATAGAAAATAAATCTTTGATGGTAGATTATTGAGTTTTGTTAAGTGAATTTTAGCAAAAATGTCAACTTTGGACTAAATTGTGAAATATAATAAATTTTGTGGTAAAAGTGTGAATAAATGAAAAATATGGTCTGATATGAGCATGTATGCAATTTGGATAGCTTGGGCTATGATGAAATTGACTAAATTTGCATTTTACGAGCTTAGGGACTAATTTGTAAAAAGGTCAAAAGTGTAGGGGTAAAATAGTAATTTTACCAAATTATGAAATTGAGTTAAAATGAATAGAATATGAATTGAAATAGCTGAATTTGATTGATTAGATCAAGTTAAGCCTTGTACGAGTCTATATCGAGGGAAAAATAGAGTTTCGGACTAGTCGATCCATTTCAACGTTTTGACGATCGAGGTAAGTTCGTATGTATTAAGCATTGTTAAATTTTTGCTTTTAATACTTGATATTTTATACATTGTCTATACGTGATTATTGTTATGATTAATGACTTATCGGCTAAAATGGCACTTAGTGTGTAGATTCGAAATAACCCATTAAAAGTGGCACTTGGTGTGCAATTTGAGATAGCTTCGGCTATATATATATATATGGCATTTAGTGTGCAAAGTATCAAGGATGGCACTTAGTGTGTGAAACATCCAGAATAGCACTTAGCGTGCGAGGTATCGAGTATGGTACATAGTGTGCGAGACATCGAAGATGCAACGGCATTATGTATATGTATGAAATGGTAAGGATCGGTACAAGTACGTACAAAAACTCAACTTAATATGAAATCCATTAATGGTAAGTCCATGAGCATTGTGAAATGATGTTGTGTTAATTTGGTGAATAATGATATATGTTTATAAATGTATGGATTTCTAATTGAAAGAAAGGAAGGTGTGGTAAATGTAGTTATTATCATTTTCTTACTAAAACAGTTTTGGACAGTAGCAGCAGTCCGACTTTAAAAATACACCAAAAATAGTATAAAATGAGTTAGAGATTGAATAAAATATTTAATTTAATATAATTGAGTCTAGTTTCTTATAAAAGAAATGGCGTAAGCAAAAGAATTTCATATTATGAGATATATGAAGTTGTGTTAGATAGAGTTAGAACGATTTCAAAATCCCCTGCTCTGAATTGAGAAAATCATTAAAAATTGTAAAAAAATATTTATGGGTTATAATTTATATTCCTATAATTATTAATGAGTTTATTTTCAATAAAAATAGACGGGAACATCATCTAAGTCTCATATATGAGATAATTAGTTTTTAGTGAAGAAAGGTTGAAGTTGTCTGGCAGCGAAACAAGGGTGATTTTAAAGAATAAACTGTACTTATTGACTAAACCAAAAATTCTTAAAATTTTATGGTAAGAATATATGTGAGTTTAGTTTCAAGAAAAATTAGAGGAACTTAATTTGGAGTTCCGTAGCTCCAGATATAAATAAATTAGTGACTATGACCCGAGAAAATAGCTTGACCTGAACATAGTAAAAATGCAAATATGGTTGTATTACCTTGATAAGCAAGTTAATAAATTGCTTATTATTTTCATATGAACTTACTAAGCTTTATAACTTACTCCCCTTCCTTTTCATCTCTTATAGGTTTATTTAGCTAGCTTGGGTTTGAGATTACCGGAGATTCAATCATACTATCAAGCTACCATTTTGGGTATAAGTATTCAAATACTTAAGTCTATGGCATGTATAGGGGCTTTATCTTTTGTAATTATGTTATTACTAATGTGCCCAAATGTGTTGGCCTATAATGGTTATAGTTCAATTTCTGTATAGCCATGAATGGTGGCTTATGTTGATTATATGATTATGCATGTGCTTATGTCATGGAGATGAGGCTTGTGATCGTGTGTATGTAATGAGTTATATTGTTGGTGGTGAATGCTTGATGGTTTAATTGAGATGAGATGATGTGTTGATAACTAAGGCTTAAATGTGTGATATGGGAGTAATCTTATAAACTTTAATGCATAAGAATTAGTAAATTTGAGCTTGACTAAGCATGATGCTTTAAGTATGTAAAATATGATATGAGGTTACCATGATCTTATATTGTTTGTGGATGATTGAATGTCCAAATGTTCCATGTTAATGGTCAATAATAGTAAGCATGTGAGTTTGTTATTGAGGGTGGCAATTGGCTTGGAAAATAGCCTAAAAATTGTCCACACGGGTCCCCTGCATCATGTACTTTAGTTTCGAATTGGCCACACGAGCTGTGACACAGCCATGTGTCTCAGCTGTGTGAGGGACACGGCCAGGAGGCATGGGCGTGTGCCTTGGCCGTGTGCCCTTATTTTTGTGATGACATCATAAACAAAGAGTTACATGGGCTGAGGACACGGGCGTGTCCCGAGCCACACGGGCGTGTGACCCTGCTTCATGATGAAATTTTCTAAGTTTTCCAAAAGTCTCCAAAGTTCTCGGTTTAGTCCCGAACCACTCCGATGTATGTTTTGGGCCTCGTAGGCCCTATAAGGGATGTTATGCATGTGTATGAAAAATTTAATTTGGATGAAATTTTATGGCCTAGTTTTGTATGAATGTTTTGATGTAAGTCCGGTAATGCATCGAACCCTGTTCCGACGTTGGATACGGGTAAGGGGTATTACATATAATTTAGTTTAGAATGATAATTTATTAAATAACATTACATTTTAGTAAATATCACTCATTCATATTCATATTATACTAAAATCAAGCATACAAAGCCTTAATCATGCATTTGGGACTAAATTGATAACATATAAAAATTTCAGAAACTTATAAAATTTTCAACCTTTCAAGTGTCACACGCCCGTGTGAATAGGCCGTGTGTCTCACACAGCTAATAGACATGCCCGTGTCTTAAACCATGTCAAAATAGGGCATACATACTAACTTGCACCACACGGCCAATAACACGCCCCTGTGCCTTGGCCGTGGTCGAAACTGATTGGGTCACACGGCCGACCACACGTCCGTGTGTTAAGCCTTGTGTCATTTAGGGGGTATACTGACTTATGTCACACGGTCAATCACATGCCCGTGCATCGTGCATCATGCATAGTCAGCCAGTCCATACCCAGAATCACATTAAATTCATCGAACGGTAGAAGCATCAAGTCAGCCCGAAAACAGTAACCCCAGATCATCAGAGGACAATTCTTACAAATTTTATCAACTAAAACAAATTTGCCTCAAGGGATCGATACTTTAATTACAAACTCTATAGACTTGACATGTAAACTCTTTTTAAATACTAAATTCATATAGATATATGAATGGGTTGACCCATGATCTATCAACGCAACTATATCAATATCAAAAAGAGAAAAAGTACTGGTAATAACATCTGGTGATGATGCCTTCTCTCGT
Organism: Gossypium longicalyx; assembly: GCA_025698465.1. Lineage (NCBI taxonomy): Eukaryota > Viridiplantae > Streptophyta > Magnoliopsida > Malvales > Malvaceae > Gossypium > Gossypium longicalyx. The sequence continues at coordinate 43,643,462 of CM047007.1, read as the reverse complement.
ACACGTATAGCATAAGCCCTGACAAGTGCTCGTGCTTCAGATCTCATAATCGAATCTCTCGTAGCACCTTGATTACCACTCACATTTCCAGTGTTTCGGGGTGGTCTCTATCTAGTAGTCTTGTTACTTGTTTTCACTGGTTGTTCTCTATCAGTTGTGAACTTTTCTGGACAATCACGAAGAAAATGATCAAAAGATCCATATTTAAAGGAAGCTCCGCTCACTAATTTGCATTCACCATAATGTCACTTATTGCAATGTTTACATTTAGATCCAGTGTTTCTAACACTTCCCACACTGGCCATAGATGTCGCCTGAGGTTTTGAACTTGATTGTCTCGCATTTCTATCTCTAATAGAAATTCCTGTAGAGGCTGTAGAATCAGGATGATATTCTCTAAATTTCTTTGATGCTAACTGATGTGATTTTCCCATAAATCTTTTTCTAGACTCTTTAGCCTCAGAATCAACTTTTATTCTCTTTGCAAAGCTCTTCGGCTTTACAAGCTCGATCAAACAGAACAACAAACTCTTTCAGCTCCAGAATTCCAACTAACACTCTGATTTCTTCATTCAATCCATCCTCAAATCTTTTACACATTATAGCTTCAGAAGAAATACATTCACGAGCATATTTGCTGAGTCGTACGAACTCTCGTTCATATTTTGTAACTGACATACGGCCCTGCTTCAATTCAAGGAATTCTTTTCTTTTCTGATTAATGAACCTTTGGCTAATGTATTTCTTTCTAAATTTCGCTTGAAAGAAATCCAAAGTGACTCGTCTTGGCGGAACAACAAATATCAAGGTATTCCACCACTGATACACAGTATCTTTCAACAATGATACAACACACTTCATACATTCTTCGGGTGTGTAAGATAATTCATCGAATACTTGAATAGAGTTCTCAAACCAAAACTTGGCTCTCTTAGGATCATCATTAGTAGTGGCTCTAAATTCCTCAGCTCCGTGTTTTCATATTCTATCAATAGGTGGTTCATTTAATCACAAAGGATCAATACCTTGAGGAGCTATAGGGATCGGTTGGGGAACAAGCGGGGGTTGAGGTTGCGAAACAGCTGGGTTCGTGCAAATATACTGTGTGAACCACTCGTTCAATATCTGAAAGAAGGCTTCTTTAACCTCACTAGTGTGACTACTCATCATAGGTCTAGATTTAGTAGGCGTTGTCCCTTGAGCGAGAGCTGGGGCATTACTTTCTATGTCTTCCGCTACAGCTCGTTCGGGATCCATTACTATATAAAAACACATTCAAAACGCGTCGAGTCATCACACTATCACTATCATATATATATGGCATGTATAGCTAGACTCACATATGCTACATTAGTCCTGGAATCGACTAAACCATAGCTCTGATACCAATAAATATAATACCCCTAACCCATAACCATTCGCAGGAATAGGTTAAGAGGTATTACCGGACTTATAACTCAGTTCAGAATGATAATTTATTAAATAACATTACATTTTAGTAAATATCACTCATTCACATTCATATTATACTTAAATCAAGCAAACAAATCCTTAATCATGCATTCGGAACTAAATTGATAACAAATAAAAATTTCATTTTAATCACAAAGGATCAATACCTTGAGGAGCTATAGGGATCGGTTGGGGAACAAGCGGGGGTTGAGGTTGCGAAACAGCTGGGTTCGTGCAAATATACTGTGTGAACCACTCGTTCAATATCTGAAAGAAGGCTTCTTTAACCTCACTAGTGTGACTACTCATCATAGGTCTAGATTTAGTAGGCGTTGTCCCTTGAGCGAGAGCTGGGGCATTACTTTCTATGTCTTCCGCTACAGCTCGTTCGGGATCCATTACTATATAAAAACACATTCGAAAACGTCAGGAGTCATCACACTATCATAGTTTATATATATGGCATGTATAGCTAGACTCACATATGCTACATTAGTCCTGGAATCGACTAAACCATAGCTCTGATACCAATAAATATAATACCCCTAACCCATAACCATTCGCAGGAATAGGTTAAGAGGTATTACCGGACTTATAACTCAGTTCAGAATGATAATTTATTAAATAACATTACATTTTAGTAAATATCACTCATTCACATTCATATTATACTTAAATCAAGCAAACAAATCCTTAATCATGCATTCGGAACTAAATTGATAACAAATAAAAATTTCATAAAGTTATTAAATTTTCAACTTTTCAAGTGTCACACGCCCGAGTGAAAAGGCCGTCTGTCTCACACGGCTAGTAGATATGCCCTTGTCTTAGATCGTGTGAAAATAAGGCATACATACTAACTTGCACCACACGGCCAGAGACACGCCCGCGTGCCTTAGCTGTGGTCGAAATTGACTTGGGTCACACGGCCGACCACACGCCCGTGCGTTAGGCCGTGTGTCATTTAGGGGGTATACTGACTTATGTCATATGGTCAATCACACGTCCGTGTATGAATCCGTGTGACACACACGGCTAATAGACACGCTTGTGTGTCTAAGCCGTGTCAAACATGTAGGGTATACTGACTTAATTTGTAGGGTACCCCAGGGGACGCACAGCTGTGTAACATAATCGTGTGTCACACACGACTGAGACACACGTCGTGTCTCTGCCCATGTGGACAAAAATAGGCCATTTGCAAAGCTATTTGCCACCCTAAATACACAAACAATTACAAGCATAATTGACCACATTTATGCAACCCAATTGACAACCAAAACAATCATTTCATTACACAATATTTTTCATATCAAAGCATAGCAAATTCATACCCAAATATTTATTCATCATCATGCATAATCCATTCATCTATCAAATTCATATCAATACCTCACTTGCATATTTTCATCCAAAAATTACCATACCAAAACATACCATTTTTAAGCACATATATGCAATCAAAACATGATACAAAATAAGCAAAATCACATGGCTTAACTTATATACAAAATCATTCTCAAATGATGATACCAAAACATAACTATTTCTTTCAAACTAGCCTATACATGCTATATTTACAAAAATTTATAAGTTTAAAATACCAATCGAAAATTGGATAGTGTGACATGCAACTCTGACTTGTCCGAAACGAGCGAGCTAACGAACCTCTATAAAACCTAGAAAAAGAAACAGAGTAAGCTTATAGCTTAGTAAGCTGTATAATTCAGAATTAAACTTACCATTTACACAAAATCAAGCAATAAATAAAAATGCCAACAATTCAATTTAACCATCACCTATTCACACATAGTCATCACATGTTAGTTATTTGACATAAACATAAACCATCCGTTAGTACAATACTCTGTATTATTCCAAAATTTACATATCATACATAACATTAATATCACTTATAACTCGTAACTTATCCGTATAATCAGTATTTAAGGCCGTTGAACCTATTAGGACTTCAAAGGATAGTCGAGTGAATAATTTCAGTAGTCCTTCAATTCATCATCATACATGCTCTTTCGAGTCATGGTCGGTAAGCTCCTCCTGAGTTGATAAACAATAAGCTCTATTGAGATGCAAATGGTAAGCTCTATTGAGCTGAACAGTAAGCTCTTTCGAGCTGAATCGGTAAGCTCCAATGAGCTGAAACAGGAAGCTCTTACGATCTGAATCAGTAAGCTCAAACGAGCTGTGGTGAGTTCGCAACAAATACAGGAGCTCGGCCAATACAGTAATCCTAGTAACATGTCACTCGTATCCAATGAATTTATATAGTTCAAACGAGGCTCGGTAATGAATACAATATATCATCAGGGCATTCATATTTCAAGTATTTCAATTATATATATTCATTTCAACAAATACAAATATAGAAAAGTTCAATTCTAATTATACGAACTTACCTTGAGTTGCTCGGATGAAAACTATCGTCTATTCATCAACCTTCCTTTTTCCCTAATATAGTTCTAGTATTTGCTTATCTTGATCTATATGATATCAAATTAACTCATTCAAACTTTCATTCAATTCAATTTAGCCTAAAACATTCATTTTGGCTAAATTACAATTTACCCCTAGACTTTTGACTACTTTGCAATTTAGTCCTTTTTACATATGCAATTTACCCTTAACATATGTATAGCCGAATTTCACATAACTTTATAGCAACTCATATTTTTATTCTATTCACATTTTCAACCACAACATTTCTATCTTTCACAATTTAATCCCTAATTCTCATTTTTGTCAAAAATCACTTTATAAAACTTGTATATCTATTAACAACCATCAATAATCTAACAAGAAACTTCAAAATACCCAAGTATTCAACAATGGAATATCTCAAAATCTATAACAATTTCAAAAATGAAGGTACGGGCTAGCTAGATTAACCTGTAACAAGCTCAAAAACATAAAAATCATTAAAAACCGAGCAAAAATCGTACCTTAATTAGCTAATGAACCATAGCCGAATGAAAACCTAGAGTTTCTTCTTTTCTTCTTGCCAAATTCGGCTAAGGAAGATGATGATGATATAAAATAAATTTTTGGTTTTGTTTATTATAACATTTATAACTAATTTACCATTATAACCTTGTTAAAATAACTTAAACATCATTTAAACAATGTCCAAGAATGTCCACTTACATTATAAATGGACTAGTTACATAATAAGGACTTTCATATTAATAAACCATAGCTATTTAATACATTTAAACAATAGAACTCAAATTTTACGCGTTACGCAATTTAGTCCTTTTTACCGAATTAAGCATTTAAATAGTAAAATTTCTTTATGAAACTTTCACATAATAATTCTATCATACTTTAAACATAAATAAATTAATAAAATAAATATTCTGACTTCAGATTTATGGTCCCGAAACCACTGTTCTGATTTGACCTAAAAACGGGCTGTTACAATTATGTTACATGGAGGAAGGAATGTGCAACGTGCTTTAACCTACTAACACAAGAAATAATAAAGTGTTATAATGAGTAAAAGAATGATAAAAATAAAAAAATGAAAACCTAAGGATAAGAGTCAGTGAAAATTGCTGAAACCCGAAAACTCGAAAAATTGCAAAGCAACTTGACAAACTTGGTTCAAGATGTTCCCGATTTCCAAAAATCACGAAATTTAGCCTCCTCAAATAATTTAGATATAATCTAAAAAGTTTTGGCACAAAATTCAACCCACATAATTTTTAAATTTTTTTATTTTCTTTTTTCTTTAATTTTTCAATCACTTTTTTGTGGGAAATATTTTTTATACTCTAAACAGTACCAAGAAATAGTATGTAAACTTTTAGATCGGTTGAAAATTATTTTGAGGTTTTATGCTAGAAATTAGTTTATAAAAACAAAAAGAACACCTATAACGTCCAAGCCTGATACCAAATGATAAAGAATGAGTCAGATGAATGTGAAAGTAGATCGTAAAGTTTGTTAAAAAAGTCGCAGATTTGACTTAGGGCTCTAGATGCTCGGAAAGAAACTTAGATTTTGAAACAGCCTGAAGCACAAATGAATCCAAGTCAGATAAAAATAAAGAAAAACAATAAATAATTAAGATGAATAAAATAGAATAATGAAATCTAAGATATAGAATTAATAAAGAACAAAGATGGAAAGGTAGAACATGGTATGTAGAAGTCCTAAAAAGCCTTGGAAACATGAGGAATCCACAACCCCTTTCAAGCAACTCTAATTTTACCTCCAAAAAAGAAAAATTGGAAAGAAAAATTTTAAAGATGATCTCCGCAATCTAAAAGATTGTTAAAGCTCTTCTAAAAGAAACTCAAGAGAAATTCTTGAAATGAAAACTCAAAGAGAATTTATTAACTCAAAAGAGAAGTTGAATAATAATAAATTGAATGAACTGTGTAAAATGCAAAGGTTTATATATAGGTTAGCTAAGTAAATCTAAATAAAACTCTTAAGTATACTAGAACTCTAATTTAATCTAAACAAAAAGTAGTTTTAAACTAAACTTTCTTGTTAATATAAAACTCCTAAATAACTTAAAATACTTAATAATTATCAAAAACTCAGAATAAAATAATAAGAGCTAATAAATACAATATTGAGCTCATATATAATAAAAATTAAGCCTAAAACCCGAACCCAATATGAAACATCTAGGCTTGTGGGATCAATTGGGGTCCTTGAAGTGAAGTGTCTAAACTTGTTAGCATTTTCCACATTGGATTGTCATCATAGATTGAGTGTTTAGGCCCATGAATAAAATTAGTCCCTTCTAATTCATTATTGCTCCAAAATCCATTGTCTTGAAACTTCAACTCTTCTTCTCGAATTTTTTTGTGATATAGTCTTGAACGAATAAGTTGAGTTTTAACTTTAGCTGTTTGGATTTGGATCTCATAATTGGGCCATGAGGGAAACTAAGATCATCTCTATTATGGCCTTTGAATTAAGCTGACTTGCTCATATCAACCTCTATAAAATAATACCCTTGGGACTCGAAAAAATTATTATCTTATCGAGGTTATTAGTTTATCGATAAATGAATATTTTATTAATTTATCGATAAATAATATTTATTAATTTAGAGAATATTTCATACTTTATGCATGGGGATTTTTTTTAATCAAAATCCAATGTGCATGTAGGTGTAATAAATCAAGGTCAATTGGTTCATGTAACAAAAAAAGAAAGAGTTAATTAACTGGTTCATGTAACCAAAAAGAAAAAAGAGTTAATGGTTTTAAAATCCAATACGTATATATTCACTGGATAGATTAAAAATTTTATTATAAATAAACACATGTATATATCAAAATATTGTAATTCATATAATATTTTCCTTCATGGCTTCCCATTTGAAAGGTGTAAAAAAGTCTACATTGACAGATGAGATGAGAAAAACATTATGTGAGTACAAAAATGAGCATCCCTCTTCAAGTCAAAATGATTTGCAACAATGGGTTCAACAAACATTTGATCTCTTTGTTAGCCAATCAACAATATCAAACTCTTAAACGGTCATCTGAATATTTGTTAAAAGAGATAAAGAATGGCAATGTTAAAAGGCACAAAACAGGCTTATTTTATCATTTCCAAGTAGATCATTCATTGGCTACAAAGCAATTAGAAGGACGAAAAAAGGAAAGGAAAGACTTATTGTTGTGGTTTGTTGCAATGGGGATGGTTCAAATAAAGTGCCTCTTTGGATTATTGGTAAGTTTGCTAATCCTAGATCCTTTAAACATGTGAATATTGACAATCCTAACGTCATTATCGAGCCAACAAAAAGCATGGATTAATGGATTACTTTTTCAAGATTTTATTCGCTAGTTTGATGCTAGAATGACTGGTAGAAAGGTGTTGCTTATAGTAGACAATTGCCCAGCCCATCCCAAGGTTATTGAAGGCTTGAGGAAAGTTGAATTATTTTTTTTGCCTCTAAATTTAACATCAAAAATTCAACCATGTGATGCTGGAATTATTAGAACAGTTAAGATTTATTACCAGCGTCGCTTTTATTCTAGCATCTTGGAAGGTTACGAGAAAGGAGAAATAAATCCTAAAAAGATTAATGTATTGGATGCAATCCATTTTATTAATGCTGCTTGGAATATTGATGTGAAGCCTACAACTATTGCAAATTATTTCCGACATTGCAAAATCCGATCCGAGGAGGATATGCCTCTCGAACAATAAATTTGTGATGTTGAAGGCATTCATAAATTAAAAGAAGTAATTTCTAATTTACACTATAGAAATTCCATGGATGTTGAGAAATTTTGAATTATCCAAGTGAAAATGAATCTTTGATGGAGTCACCTACAGGTGAAAAATTATTCAATGAGTAATGGATGTGTGAACTGATGACGAGCAAGATCCAAATGATAGTAGCGTTTTACCACATGTTTCTCCAAAAGAGGCTTTTCTAGTTGTAGATACCTTGAAGACTTATTCAATACAACACGAGAAGAATATACTAGATTTGGTTTATGCCCTTCTAAAAGTTAAAGATGAAATTGTATTTGATTCACATGCAAAGAAGAAGCGGTTAACTATAGATGAATATTTTAGCAAAGAATAAAATTGAAAAAAAATAAAAGTTGTCTAGAAAGCACTTTAGTTTTATGTATTGTATATAAATTTTTCAATATATTTAATGAATTATTATTTTATATTTTCATTGGGCCCTCAAGGATTTTTGTACAAATTATTATCTTGTGCATTTAGCGAGAATATTTATTTTACCCCCTTAGCCCAAGTCGAGCTCGAGAAAAATTATTATTTAATCGAGATTATTAATTTATCGAATATTCATTTATTGAGGTTTTACTGTAATTGTAATTACTAGAGCCTAATTTTCTATACCTGATTAGTCCCTCTACTAGCTCAACAAAAGCTCGATTGGATTGCATTTGAATCAAAAGAAAATTCTGACTTTGAAAATAGTTTAATTGAGTCGATTTATTCGAAATGGAATTAAATTAGGTGGTAATGAGAATTTTTCAACTAGAGAATTTGATTAACGAATTTTCTTGAAAATTTAATCTGTAAAATCTTAGTAATTTTCGAGAAAATTAATTTTGACCAAGTAAAATTAAATTAATCAAATTAATTAAAATTAATATGATATTTTTTAAAATTAATTTTCAAGTCAGACAATTGGCCCATTGGGTAATTGAACTTGAAAATTCGACATGAAATCATAAATTGGGCCCGAAAGCCCAAAACCGAGACCAAGACCAAAAAACTAGTCGAATCAGGCCCAGTATGTGAAACCGAGCCGACGGTCCAATCGGTGGTTAGACCAGACCAATCAGGTCGTCAATGACCCGGACCGAAGCAACAGTAATCAAACCGGCTCAGGGTGTCATAAGGGTGTCGCATCTGCATCACTAGACATGGTGGTGCCAACAGTTGCAACAGTGGCATTCTGGTGGCCAACGGCAGTTGGTCTTCAGTGGTTGAATAGTGGAAGAGTTACACTCCTACTGAGACTTTACCAGAGAATTTAATTTCAGATTAACTATTCCAAAAATAAATATTATTTTAATAGTTTAATATTAAATTTAATTTAATACTTATCTTTATAGTATTTTATTAATTTAATATTAAAGTGATTATCTTAATATTAAATTTAATTTAATATTTATTTTGTAAATAAACATTCTATTATTTTAATAAGATTTAATATTAAATTTAATATTAAAGTGATTAAATTTAATCATAGTTGACCTCTCTAAACTCTCCTTATATAAAGAGAGCCTTAGGTCATTATTTTATACACACTTGAATTTAAGAGAAAGTTGTAGATAGAAAATTCTCTGAATAGATTATTTCAAAAAAAATTTAATTTTTTTATTTACAACTTGACCCAAAAGTTTAGAGAAATTGCAAAATTATCCCACTAGCAATTTTTGTGAAAAATGTTCTGATTTGGAGCGAGCCCACACTCGGCAGACATGAGCTTGAGGATAGAGGAGAAGACTACTCGGTCGAAGCACTTATCCTAGACGAATCGAGAAGGTACAATTTTAATCAAGTGTTTATTACTTTAGATATCACAACCAAGATCTTGTTTTGGAAAAAAAATTTGAAACTTTGTTTTCCCTAAATTTATTTTCTGCTACGTTTTCCAAACTCATTTTTCCAACAAAAAATTAATAGTTAATACGATAATTTTAAAACATTAAAATCAAATTAATTTTGTAACACCCTATACACGACCCAACTACCAGGTCTGGGTACCAAAGACACAATTAATTCATATTACATAACAACATTTCTGACTAGATTTATTTACAACTTAAACAAGACTAGATTTAATTCATATTTACCATGCAACTTTATTCTAATCTCCTAGATATCAACATGTTTCAAACATTAAACTTAAAATAAATTGTCTATTATACAAGCTAAGGTTCAAAGATTAAAGTTCTTACAACCATTTTACTTTATTGGGCATAAAGTAAAATATTTACTATGATCTGGGAACTTAAATTCGATTTATTGACACACATTCAAACCCTGAAGTGTAATAGCCCGATTTAGGCCTAATCGAAACAGTGGTCTCGGGACCACAAATATGAAGTTTGGAAAATTATTTTTATTATTATTCTGAGGTTATAATATGATTATATTAGTGTACGAAAAATTTGGTGAATTAATTTTGATGTTTGTCTATTGCGAAAAAGGACTAAATCGCATAAAAGATAAAAGTTACATTTTAGTGCCCAAATGTGTTAAATAGCTAGAGAAAAAAATTGGGGGCTTTTAAAGAGAAATTATACCCTTTTTAAACAAGCTGTCTGGCCATGAGATAAATTGAAACAAATAGTCAAAAGTTTAGGTAAGTGATGTCATGATTTGGTGATAAAATAATGCCTAAAGCCTATCTACTATTTTTCTTCTTCTCCATCTTTTCTCTCCACTGAAAATATCAGCAAATATGGAGGTTTGAAAGCTTAAAATTTGAAGCAACTTATTCCTCTCATAATGTAAGTGATCTTGATGATTTTCTTGATGATTTTTACATTTTTGGAATGCTTGTATTATAGGCTTTTAAATGAGAGGACTACTTGGCAAAATGGTGATAAGTCTAGGGTTTCACGATGTGAATGTTCATTTTATTTTATAAAATTTTATGGAAGAATATGAGTCTTATAAGAGTTCTAAACAACTTTTGTGAAAGGTGTTAGTATGGAAACACCTAAAGGGACTATTTTGCATAAGTTGCAAAATAAGTGATAAGTGTGTGAAATAGTGGGATTTTGGGGTTGATATAAGAGTAAAAATAGTTTGGCTAGGTTTGAAATACGAAGAAATTTGATAAAAATCAATTTTTGATCATAGGGGCAAAATGGTCATTTTACCAAAGATGTGAATTTGTGGTGGCCTAATTATAATTAGTGGCTAAATGAGTGCATTTTGTTATTCTAGATCAAGATTTGCCAAATCCAAGCCTAGACTGAGGAAAAGCCAAGCAAATCGACTAAACTGACTAGTCGAGTACATTTTGTAAACCGAGGTAAGTTGTATGTAAATAATACAACTATACTAATAATATATGTGATTAAGTTGTCATTAAATGGATATAGTATGAATTGCTTGATTGTGTATTGAAATTGCATAAAGACAATGAGATGGTAGAATTTTCGTTGGAACACTAGGAAATAAACCGAACGTTCTAGCTATGACATTAGGGTCACTTGTAATGTAAGACATGTCTGGGACATGCGTCGGCCACATTATGAGAATCAGTGTAAGACCATGTCTGGGACATGGTATCGACATTGAGACGAGTGCTAGAGTAAGACGTGTCTGGGACACGCATCGGCCTCGATAATGATAGTCAGTGTAAGACCATGTCTGGGACATGGCATCGATTTAAGGTGTGAGCCAGTGTAAGACTATGTCCAGGACATAGCATCGGCGCCTTACTCCTAGATTGAGGTTTATAGAATGACTAGTGGTGTACCGAATAGTTCAACGGTGTAAGTATGTTTGTGAGTTAATAATGAAAATATAACCATATTGTGAGTGATACAGGTACCTAATTGGTACGTATGTGAAATGAGCTCATTAGGGAACTTATGACTTGTATGGATGGTAATGAGTAAGTTATGCTTATTCTTGTGTTATGAGCATAATGGTTATTAATGAATTGTTGTTGTATATTTATTTATATGCAACTTACTAAGCTTTCATGCTTACCCTCATTCCCTTTCATTTTCATATAGTGCCACCTACTTAGCTCGAGGATCACTTGGAGTCAGAGATATCAATCACACTATCGTCCGAAATTTTCGGTATAGTTGGAATTATATTTTTGAACATGGCATGTATAGGGCTTAGACTTCATTATTTTGTATCATTAAGTATTGGCCAAATGTGTGGGCTTGGGATAAGTTCCACACTTTGTATTTAGCCTTGATGTTGACTATTACTCATTTTGTATATATGCAACGATGATATTTCTTTGGTTGAGTAAACTGCCTCATGAAAGAATGCTTATTGTAGCTGATTTGGTTGTGTTGTTTAAACTAGAATTGGTATTGGTTGGGTTAGTGTCAATTGATGTAGTTAAGGGTGGCAAAAAGGCTTGGTAAATAGCCCTATTTTGCCCACACGGGTAGGCACACGGGAGTGTGCCTTGGCTGTGTGACATTATGGGTATGCTGACGTCAAAAACAGAATACCCAGGTTTTTACACACGGGCTACGCCACGAGCATGTCATAGCCGTGTGAAGAACATAGGCGTGTGCTGTGGCCGTGTACCCCTAGTTGGTGATGAGATCACAAACAGAGAGCTCCACGGGCCAAAAACACTAGCATGTTGAGGCCATGTAAGGGACACGGGTGTGTGTCCTGGCCGTGTGAAGTCTGCACTTAATTTATGAAAAATTTTAGAAATAAATTGGCCACACGGGCGTGTGCCCTATACCCACACGGGCGTGTGGAGTCTTAAAGTATGAATTTTTCCAAGTTCTCCTTAAGTTCTCGGTTTGGTTTCGAACCACCCCGAATGCATGTTTTGGGCCCTGTAAGCAGTATAAGGATTAGTATGCATGTGAAATGAAAAGTTTTAAATTGATCACAATTTTATTGCCCGGTTTTATATAGTTGGTTGAGTTTAAGCCTGGTAGCGCCTCGAACCCTATCTCGATGCTGGACACAAGCGAAGGGTGTTACACGAGGCGTAGCCTCTCAGCGTACCCCTCTATATGAATGATACTACTAAAACACCATTCGCATGAACTTGACAATGCCTAGCTTGGTCCCTCCATACAATCCCCAAGTAATTTCTTGATCTTACAATCAAGGAAAAACACTCATAAGTTCGAACGAATTTAATAAGATTTTATTCAATAGTGTTTATAAATGACTCTTGAAGTCTCAGGTAATAAAGACGTAATGCACGATAATTAAACTCCCTGAGTAGCATAAGAGATTTTGTAGTTTGACTGGCGTAGACTATGCTTATATGTTTTTTCTTGAATGAATTGTTGGTGGATATCGAGGCAAATTCGGATAGAATCATAATCTTTTTGAAAACCTCTTTTTGAGACTCGACTTTGTTAAACTTCATCTTAGACAGTTATTTTACCTTACTAGTTTGACTCCTCAAAGATAGCCACGTAAGCAAATATACAGATTGTCGACTAACTTTGGCAAAATTGTAGTCATTTCACCAAAAGATAGATCCTTACCCTGATTCCTTTATTCTACGTTGAGCTCAATATTGACTTATTGTGTTATCCCCATGTTTACTTACATCCTAGTTTGTGGCCTTCAAATATAAGATCTGGCGGATAGTTTAAATTGCACTATTTTCTTACAAAATTGCATTGTAAGATAAACCTTAGTGGACTTCCCAACACTAGATAGTCTTAACGGACATCCTCTTCATTTGTTAGTCCTTGGTGGACTTCCCAATACTAGATAGTCCTAACGGACATCCTCCTCATTCGATAGTCCTAATAGATATCCTCTTCATTTGTTAGTCCCTGGCGAACTTTATAGAATAGATAGTCCTTGGTGAACATTCCACAAAAGATAGTCCTTAGCGGACTTCCTTTTTCTGGTGACCTCTTCTCTAGGAAATATTTAGAAATAGAGTCTCAAGAACTGTCTCACTTTCTCATAACCGAGGTTGGCTTGTTCATTACCTCTAGCGTACTCTTAATGGTAGACACATATTTGCAAATATTCTAAAGGAAGACTACATTTTTCCATGTATATCCATATACAATATGCTTTCACATATTCATCTTTCCTTCATTTCTTAACCTCATATTAGCACACTTGCCAACGTTCCCATACGCACCTAACCATTAAGATAGAATTTTTGTTACGCGAGTCATATAGTGGTTTTCATATATATACCTTGATGGGATGTCATGTTTACTATCCTGTTGGACTTCATTTCGTCATAAGGGTGAACCTGTCCTCCATTAGGTCATGTCATGCCTAGCCATGGACTTGCGACTTCAATAAGTTAATAGACTATTTTCATGGTGTCACTCCACAGAGCTAATAGATCATTTTCATCATGTAGCTCCATAAAGCCAGTAGATCATTTCCATGATGCCGCTCTGTAGATCCAATAGACCGTTTATCCAACCAAATCTCTTCAATCCTCTTTTTAGTGCTAACACCTATGTATTCACCCGTAAGGCTGGGCCATTATCATATTTCAGTGACTCCAATTCCATTTCAATTCATTCATTCCTCCATTATACAAATTTTTCTATCTTCAACTAACTCACCAAATAATTCCCTCCATACTCCATATTTTATAAACATACATTTCACGTACAATAGTATATTCACTATTATAATATGGAGTGCGTCACATATCAGTTCATCGATACATGACCATATTCATGCATAACCTTTCTAGTCAGCAATGACCAAATATAGCCAAATAACTCAAATTGAACTCAATGCAGAACACACAAGCAGCATAGCAACCAAAACAACACTCAAATAGTAGAGTATAGAAATTGACCTACGGTCTTTCCTCCTTTTCAACTTAGCTTTTCCAGATACCGAAGTCTCCTCCATCTTGGTTAGCTAAGCATGACACCAAATATACCAATTATAACACCCGAATTTCAAATAACCCAAAATTTAGAATGATTAAGGGATTAAATTAAAAGGGACCGCAAGCTAGCGACTTATATTGGAAATAATGGGAAAGCTAAAAATCGAATTGAACATGGTTGAGATCCAATTCTGGTTCAATTAGGATAGACATAGTCAATTCATTAGTGGAAGACATCATAATTAGCCATTGACGGCTCTCATAGGATTGGAATTGGCGTAGGAAAGTTTATAAATAGCTAAAAGATGGCTTTCCAAGGTTAAGTTTCTTCCTGATTCTGATTCAGTTCCTTCTATTCTTCATTTTCTTCAATAGCTCAAAAGAGCAGCCATGAAAGATTCTGCATGGAGTAGACTTCATGAGAATGAAGCTAGAAAAGTAGGGAAACTAGGCTGAACCCTTTCTTGGCTGATTCCTTTCGCTTTATGGCGTGCTCGTTTGGGTTGGGCGTCGGCTAAGAGTGCTCGGAGCATGGATTAACTCCAGTCTCCAATCAGGTGTGTATTTCTCACTACTCTAGCTGTAGGATGGCTACTTCGGGCCGTGATGGGCCGAAAGGGGCCATTTGGGCTCAATGGGCCTACGGGCCCAATTAGATAAGTTGTTTGATTGTGTAGTAAATATTGGATTAGGCTAGGTGAATCTCATATTCGTGGCTAGATTTGGGCTAAAAGGGTCACACGAGCGTGTGGGCCCATTTGGGCCGAGAATGGGCTTTAGGGCCATTTGTATTGTTATCCCTGTTTAGAATACTTTAGTTTACCAATTATTGAAATACCCTCGACTTGTAAAATTACCAAAGTACCCTCGATTTATAGAATTATCGTTTTACCTTCGATTTACAAAATTACCATTTTACCCTCAGTTTACAAAATTACCGTTTTACCCTCGATTGTGAAACTACTGAAATACCCCTGTAGGATAGAATTACCAAAATACCCCTAGTTTGTAAAATTACCAAAATACCCCTAGTTTGTAAAATTACCGAAATACCACTAGTTTGTGAAATTACATAAATACCCTCAATTTGTAAAATTACCAAAATACCCCTGATTTACAAAATTACAAAAATACCCTTGACTTTCTAAAATTATTAGAAATACCATTGGTTTACAAAATTACTTGAAATACCCTTGGTTTGTAGATTTACCAAAACACCCTTGTAGGATGAAATGACTAAAATACCCCTAATAGGTAAAAAGACTAGTAAAGACCTGTAGTAGGTAAAGTGACCGTAATACCCTTGTATGGTAAAATGACGAATATGCCCTTATGTTCCGTATGACCTGATGTGCTTAGGATTTACATATATTGATATTGGATTAGTTAAGTTTGAGTGACTGGTGGTGGTTATCGTAGGTGATTGATTATGGAAACGTTTCAACTTCAACCCATAATAGGTGTGTACTAACCCTCGTAGTAGCTTAGATTAATATCTGCTGAGAAGCCGAAATGCTAAAATACCGGCATTTCGGGAACTTGTAATGTTGCGTGTGGGTATAGATGCGATAAATACGATAAGGTCGGTGTTTGGATCGATGGAACGGGTAAGAACTCAATTTTGTGCACGATGGTAAGTTGGGGCTCAATGGGCTGGAATTGGGCCAAATGGGCCCATTTGGGTAAAATTTATAGAAAATGAAATTTGGAAAAGTTGTATGTTAACACGGTTAGTATTATGTGGGCTAAATCAGCATTCGTAGGGCCCATTAAGGGTTTTGGGCCCAAAAGCCCGAATTTGATAAGTGGGTTAAGGATCATTGTTTAAACACTCAAAAATATTGACAAATGTAATGAACATGGAAAACCCTGATTTTTGGTAAAATTACAAAAATACCCTTATAATATGAAAAATGATTGTTTTGCCCTTGTGGACAAGTGACTGACTTGGACTGTGTGGTTGACGGATTTGATTGTGAATATATGTTGGTGATATGAATGACTTGACTGGGATTGTTTGATTCAAATATGGGCATGACATTCTGCATACATGACATATTGCATGGGATATGGGTTATATTGATGGAGGAAGTGCTAAAAGGGCTCTGCCCCAGTTTACCGAAAAGGGCTTATGCCCTAGTTTACCGAAAAGGGCTTATGCCCCAGTTTACCGAAAAGGGCTTATGCCCCAGTTATTAAAAAGAGGCAAGGCCTCCAGTTATATGATAAAGCGACTATCTTTGCCTGGAGAGTTTGGTTGGGTGGGTTGAGTTATTCCCCACATGGAGAGCTTGGTTGGTACGGGTGGAGAGTAGCGGATGGTGGGTCGAGTAGTCTCCCCAAATGGGCTTGCATACATTCATTGACATTACATGTGATATTGAAATGGGCTTGCATACATTCATTGACATTACATGTGATATTGAAATGGGCCTAAGGGCCATACCGTTTACAGTAAAGGCTTCGGCCCAGTGATATGATTTATAAAAGGCTTCGCGATAAAAGAATTGTTAACGAAAGGCTTCGGCCCAGTATATGTCAAGACTAAATAGGGCTTTGGCCCAGATTGTACTGATACCGTGTTATTTACTATTTGTTTGTTATTGGGATTACACACTGAGTTTTCGTAAACTCACCCCGTTTCTAATCGTGCGAGTAATCCCTTAGCTTAGATGGTTTGGAGGCTGCGAGGACTCGGAGATGGCCACACTCATTGTTTTTCATTTGTTTCTTTTAATTGCAATAAGCAAGCCGATTTATTTCTTTATAAGTTTTATCTTATTAATATTATTATTTGGTTTTGGTTTGTAATAAGGCCGTTTTAATTATTTTTCTGGGATTATTTTATCTTATACCCTATATTTTTCTGATAACAATATGAGTTAGACCTAGGGCGTGTTTCCAAAATGATAATTGTTTTCAAAATAACGTAACGATACAATTAATCGGTTTATCAAAAATATCTACTTAAATGAATTCCAACTCGTTTTTCTCAAAACCTAACCTAGCACTAAAGTGTGGCAATGGTTGTAGGCATGTCTAGGATTGGATCCAATCAAGAGCTTGGTACTTAAGCAGCCTTCTAGGCTCACCTCCTCTGTTTCGGATACCTACCTGGTGCACAGCTTCCATTCACTTTATTAACTTAGCAAAGACTATCTTTTAAAACACTAAGAAGGACGTTGAAAGAGGCATGGGTTTTCTTAAAAACTTCAATGTGACACGTCGGATCCGGCCATAACTTCTGGGCCGGGTTTGGGGTGTTACAAGGTAAGGTTCTTAACCCTTCTATATACGTAGGATAAAGTTTATGGACTTTAAAACTAATTTAAAAGTTCTGCATGCTTATAGAAGCTTAAGCTTTTAAGATGTAACATAAGTCTAACCGGTAGAATTTTTGTTGTAAGCTACTACCTAGAGAATGGAAGCTCCGATGCTCGAGAGAAGAAATAAGCGATGGAAATGACAAAGTTATCGTTGAGTTCCTAAAACTCTAAACCTACTATTATGGCTATGATGTTAAGTATTCCATGTTTGCATGAGCATGATAATATGATGATTTGAGCATGGATTGCATGTTGGACGGGAAAACCTTAAGGGGTTAGATGAAGTTTAGGAAAGGAAATGGGGAGAGAACCTTTAGTTACTACCTCGAGAGAAGTTTCGGATCTTGCAAAGGGAACATTGTGATGTTCGATCATTAAAGTTAGGTGGTGTTAAGGAAGCAATAGGAGGAGGATATGGGGAACGAAATTATAGAATGGTATTTACCACGAAGGCATTATCGAATGGTCCTTCAGGGTGACACCATGATGACGGTATATGGCGTAAGACTATAGATTAAAGAGGCTATGACAGTCTGATATGTGGTATGTAGTGTAAAACCATGGATGAAAACCATCATAGCAGCATGGTATAGGGTAAAATGGTAATGGTGTAAGACCATGGATGAAAGACGCCATGGTAGTAAGGTATAAGGTAAACGGTGTAAGACCATAGATGAAAGACATTATTACAGCCAGGTATGATGAGTAAGACCATGGATGAAAGACCCCATGGCATTCATAGAGATAAATTTCATCAGGACAATAAACATGGAACAAAGTAAGTATGTCGATACAGTAAACACGGATTAAAGTAAGTTCATCAAGATAGTAAACACGGAACAAAGATATTTTGTTGGGACAATAAATAAGGGTGAATCCGGTGGGACGAAAGAAGGGAGGTAAGAAGGGTAGAAGATCATAACTAGGCTACAGCATCTCATAAAGTCCACCAATACCTCAAACATGAGGGATAAACCTGTACGCCAAGCATAAGAAACCCCATATGTGGGAAAAAAGTTAAAAGGAAGTATGAGTAGTGGCAAGCAGATCTGGAAAAATTCGCTAAAAGAATAAAGGTAGAAAGGGTTAAGGCATGGGAAAATACCCAACGATTATTAGATAGGGATATGTTGTGCAGGAGCTAGCCTAAGTATAGGAAGGTAAGAGGAGACAGAATGTCCGTCAAGACCATTCCTTTTTGAGAAAAGTTTAGTGTGGGTATACCGTAAAAAGGATAGCTTTGTAATGAGGAGACGAGCAAGTGAGATGATAGGCTCATATAGTCGTATGGGAAAAGTTTGTTGGTCCAACAAGATAGATCAACATTCACGTATGGGACAGGTGAGGTCTCAAGTATAGGCAGAGATAAGGGATAAATTACTAGAAGTAATCCCCTTGTACGAACAGTAAGATAGAATGAGGATGGGTTTGCCAGAGTGGTGAGACATGCTGAAGGTCAACACAATATGGAAATATATTTGGTTTCACTAGAATATGGGTCGGTGTGCTTAGTTGTTGCTAAGAAAAAGGAGACTTTGGCATTTGGGTAAGCTAAGTTGGTAAGGATGAAGGATTTTAGGTGAGTTTTTGTACTATACCTTTGGGTGATTGATGATGTTATGTCACTTCTATGAATTGTGTTTATGTCTGATTTGGGTTTGTTTGAATCCACGATTGTGTATGAATATGGTGAATGAGTATGATGTGTATGTATAATGCTGTGAAAGTATATGTACGCTTGCTAGTATGTTCACTGGACTTCAAATGGTTGTAAATTCGTATATCAGTTAATGACGTATTGTATTTTATAGTAATATGTCCAACAACTTGTGTGATATGCATGTTTATGATATACGAAGTATGGAGGGAGTTGCATTGACAAGGTAGATAAAGATAGGAAAATTTGGCATAGTGGAGGAATTGGCGGATTGTTATGGGTTCATAGGAGTTTGGCGGCATTGTAAAAGGGTTATCAACTAGTCCTTCAGGGCGACACTGTGATGTCGCTATTTGACTGGTCCTTCGAGGTAGCACCATGACAACGGTATTCACTAGTCCTTCAGGGTGACACTGTGACGACAGTATCCGACTAGTCCTTCGGGGCAACACTATGATGACGGTATTCGATTGGTCCTTTGAGAAAACACTATAACAATAGTATTTGAATGGTCCTTTGAGGCAATACCATAATGATAGTATATAGGTCCTTCAGGGCAATACCTCGAAAGGGGTTTAATGATTCTTCAGAATCAAAAGTCCATGGTTGGTCATGGAATTATCTAATGGCGAACAAGTACTTATCATGGCCAAGATGATGAACAGGAAGCCTATCAAGGCATGAAAAGAGAGGTTGCTGTTAAGCATGCTAAATTAGAGGAATCTGCCAAAAGGTAAAGGTAGAAGAACTGGTAGAAGCATCTTAAATGTGGCATATATGGAAGGAAAGGGTATTTCCTTCGGAGATATTTGTCAATAAAAGTCCACTAGAGTTGGTGTAGAACCATCATTTACTAATGGAATCCACCAAGATGATGAACAAGAAGCCTATCAAGGCATAAAAAGAGAGGTTACTGTTAAGCATGCTAAATTAGAGGGATCTACCAAAAGGTAAAGATAGAAGAACTGGTAGAAGCATCTTAAACGTGGCACATATGGAAGGAAGGGGTATTTCCTTTAGAGATATTTGTCAATAAGAGTCCGCCAGAGTTGGTGTAGAACCATCATTTACTAAGTGTTTACAGAATGATTCATCGAATCTAAAATTTTAAGTGGAAATTGATAAAAGGGTCGCCAGAAAAGTGGAAAGTCTGCCCAGGACCTCTTTAGAGGGAATGTCTGCCAAAATTGTCTGATCGGTAAAGTCCTCCAAATATTTAAAAAGAAAGAGGATGTCTATTAAGACTATGTAGCGCGGGAAAATCCACTTGGGACTATCAAATGTGGAACTCTACCAAAAATAATCTAGGAAAGAACTAGTCTGCTAGAAATGATTTGATAATGAGAGTTTCCTAGTGAATGGTCTAAAATAGGAAAGGTCCTATGGGGTTGTCTTATAAGTACAACTCCTAAAAAGGGAGGGGTGTTTAATCAACACCCAAATCTCATGTTCAAGGCCACAAATGAGGATATTGTTAAATGGATTTTCCTTAAAATGAGGATTCTAGGCAATAGGCTAAGTTTGAAGAAGCTAATTATCGGGGTAACACAGTAAGCCCATATTAGGTCAGCATGGAATGAAGGGGGTAAGGTAAGAATTTGTAATAGTGGCGAGATACCTGTTAATTCGCCAATAGTAGTCGTCAATCCATATAGGCACATATATGGTTATCTTCAATAAAACCATGAAATGTGGGATGGGAATATAAGAATAAACGAGATGGGAATATAAGATTATACATGACATAGTCAAGTTCTAGAAGAATTTGTTATTTGGAAAAGCACACACATGACCAATCGGTGGATATGTCTGCCAACTATTGACTCAAAAAATGCAAGGCAACGACTATGCCAGAAAGTCAACGGAACTTCCTAAGATACTCAGGGAGATCTAAATTTTGTGTTTTTATTCTTGAAAGTATATAGAGCCTTTTTTAGTAAGGTTGTACAGGTTCTCACTAAGTTCATTGAACTTACAATTGTACCATATTGTATGCAGGATCAAATAGTGTTGGAGTTGTTATGGAAGAGACCTAGCCGGACTTCATCAAATTCTCGCGATGGGGGTCGAAGCAATTTCATGCTTGTAAAGGAGCATCCTTAGAGGCTACGCCCCAGGAATTAATCTAGTGTATTTGTAGTAGAGTTTTGAGTTACAAATTTGAAAATAATTATTTATGTTTAATAAGGTAGAATGTTTCTATGAACTCAATGCTTGTATGTTAAGGAATATATTATGAGCTTCAATTATGAAACCAGATGTTATTCCTGAATTTAAGATTGAATAGTAGCAATGGATGTATAATTTGGTATTGTCTAATTCTATAAGCAATCTGATTAAAATATTTTGTTTAAAAATTTGGGATAAGTGTGACATTTGATATTCGAACCTAATGATCAGGTCGGGTAAAGGATGTTATAATTTACATTGTTTTTATAGATATTTAAAAAAAAAAACATTATGTTTGAAGAATAAAAAGTATAAATATACAATATGCCCATCTTTTAAAGATTGTACAAATATTTTTTTTCAATATTATACAATTACTTAATTATAATTTGAAAGTCTTCAATTTTTAAATATTTTAAATATTAATTATTTTAATAATGATTAAAAATAAAAATATTTTTATTAAACAACAAGAATATAAATACCTATATTCACATGCAACTTACGTTATACCAAAAATTAGTGAGAAAAAAACAAATAACTTGTGCTATAGAACTCTTAATCAACTTGTGATTAAAAATATTAATAATGAGATAAATTCCCTATGAAATCCATAGAAGAAAATTTCTTAAAAACGCCAATAATTGGACTTAAAACTTGAAGACTTGTAACAACGTGAAAAACTTGAAAGTAACAAACTTCAAAAATAAACAAGAGAAGAATCACTCAACTCTTAAAACTTACCCTACACAAAGAAAAAAGAAAAAATCAAATTAATTCAATTGCATCTAATTTGATTGATCAAGTCTCTTTTACATAGACACTTACATGATAAAACTTAAAAGAAATATAAACTCCTAAAATCTAATTAAATATTCTATTTACAACAGTTATATAAATGAAACTCTAAATAAATAAATAAATAAATATGTACTCTTTTAAAATAATAGAATTTGAAAATAATAAAAATTAGTGATTAAAGTGACTTACAATGCCTTCAACTAAAAAAATACTATATTTAACTCGTATAGAATTTTTTTATTGCGTAATCATCACTAAAATTATTATAACATTAAATTTTGAACTCAGATTGATGCGTTTCAATGTACGTTATGAAGCAAAGAGACAAATTTTCAATTCAAAATAACTTAACTTAAAAATGCAAAAATCTAATCTAAAAATACATTGCATGTTGGACAATGCTCCAGACTTGATTTCAAGTGCGTTTACCTCTCCTGAGTTCGTTAGGTTCGTATCAACTGCCCACACCAACTAAATTTGATCGTGGGTTTCTTCAAAATGAGGATACTAGAAGATATATCAGGCAGCTCCTTGCATATCCTTGCCAAATAGCTAGCCAATTTTTTCCGACATGTTAATCTAATGGCTTTTGATCTCACTGACTATTGTTGACATGTGATCCGAGTAGAAGAATTACTGGCGAGCAGCATTTACAGACATGCTCTTATGGATTTTGAATTTAGGTAGCATTTTTCCATGTTATGATTTTAATGGGATATAATTTTTTGGAATGTGATTATTAGAATGTAATTGCGGAAAAAGTTACTTTGCAACGTTAGGTATATATCAGAAAGTATTGATTAAGATCGCTAGAAAGTTACATTATCACATTTGATTCACTAAATACTATCCTGATAATACAATGATAATTTACAAATTTACCCTTAATAAATAAAAATAATATTCATGTATTTAATATTTTACAATAAACTTTATTAGTAATAAACATTTGGATTAAATATTTAATAATAATATTTTAATTGTTATTTTTGAAAATTATTATTTTAATTTATAATTTTAATTGAAAACAAATTTATATCAAATTTATCTTGCATGTATTTTCTAAATATAACAATGCATATATAAAATCCTGTATATATAAAACTTGTTTTGAAATAAATACTGTAATGAAATTGAAATTTCAATCAATATACCAAAAGGGAAAAAGAGAAAAAGAATATAAAATTAATATAATACATAAAAAAAATTCAATGTAGATGATTAAATATGCATATAAAAAATAAAATTAGAAAAAAAAAACTTACATTTAAAGAATCAATTGAAATAACAAAAGAGTGGGTAATGGAAAGAATAATTATTATTTTTACGTTTAATATATTAATATTGCAAACCAAAAGAAAATAGGGTTAATTTTATCTTTAATATTTTTTTAACTTCTCCATCTACATGTGAAAAATATGCATATAAAAAATTTTCATCAATTGACAAAAATATAATGATTAAAAAAATAGCAAAAAAGATTCTCCCAAAATGGAAAACTCTTTAAAAGTGATCGACGGCGACGATTACTTGCGGTCATCTGAAGATCGCAACACCAAGAAAGTAAGGTTCAAAGACGGATCCGATGGGGTCTCTGTGGATATGGCTGTGGACTCTATCCCATCCTCAAGTATGGCAATGTCTTGGAAAGACAAACTCTTTGGGGCTGGTCAAGGATTTGCGGGTTTTGATAGGGGGAGTGACGGAGATTTTACTCTGTTAGACGATGATATTATAAGGTCCACCATCAATGAAATCCTAGCAATTGACTTTTCTGACCGTGTCAAAGAAATTTTATACAAGAAAATGGAGATGACAGTAGTTTTGAAACTACTAGGCCAAAATATCAGGTATGGTGTACTGTTTAATCGTATTAGCAATCTTTGGAAGCCTATACAACCTTTTCAATTAATCGATATTGAGAATGGGTATTTTTTGGCTAAATTTCAAAACAATGAGGATTATGAGAAAGTTTTAACCCAGGGACCATGGACAATATTTGGGCAATATTTAACCATTCAGTCGTGGACAAAAGTCTTTTCCCCTCTTCAATCATACCCGAGTGTGGTTACGGCTTGAATCAGGCTACTTGGACTACAAGGATTTATGTACAAGAGGAAGATTCTTGATGCGATTGGAAGCATGATTGGTAAGGCTGCAAAGTTTGATTTTAAGACAGATAATAGAACTAGAGGGAGATTTGCTAGGATGGCGGTATTCATAAACTTGGACAAACCCCTTGTCTCACAGATTCGGGTTAATTGTGACATCTAGGGTGGAATATGAAGGCTTACCAACGATCTGTTTTACCTGTAGTAAATACGGACATGTGAGGGAGATGTGTTCCCTGTCAAAAGAAACGCCGGACAAAAAAGGTGACAAGCTGGTGGTTGACGGCGGTTCAAGCAGAGAGAACGGCGAACTTGAAAAGGAATTAGACCCAGCTTTCAGGCCCTGGATGGTGGTAGAGCACAGATCCCAGTGAAGGTTAGAGGATTCTCGAGAATCTGGTGGTAAGGTTGCTGGAAAAGGAAGGTTGGGCTCCAGATTTGATGCCCTTACTATTGAGGGCAAGATAGTTAACGGTGAAAAAAGGATGATAAAAGTAGATTTTAGGGATTGAATTCTTTTGAGGTGGTAGATCATCTAATTAGTCTTGTTTCTAGAGATGAAGAAGCTGCTAAATCATTGCTTAACTTGAAAAATGAATCTACCAAAAGATTGGGTCCAGATTCGGCAGCCCAAAAAAAGGCCATCGATTTAGCTGTTAGGCATATTGGGGGAGGAGGCCATTCGAGCCAAGGAACTGATAGAATAAAGCAAAAAATCCTAGGGGAAATGATTATAAAGGATGATGGGTCAAATGGGTCTTTGGTTGGGCCGATTTCTAAGACAAACCCAAGTGGCTTGTCTTCTCAGGTTTGCTTAGCTGAAGCAGACCATTTTGTCTTACGTGAATCCTTGAATTTGGGGACTATAGGTAGTCTCGATAATGGGTCCGTGGGGAAGCTGAAAGGCCCAATTATTCTTTCCAGGCCCTTAAGTGACCAGCAACAATCTCACGACTTGCCTAATACCGAAAAAAATAAGGTTTCTTCTAACTTTAATTTAAATTTGACTAATCCTGAAATTGGGATTGTTTTGTCGGATGTAGGTAATTTTAGGAACGGTTTTGATTCAAAATTGCAAGCTAAAAATTCGGATGACATAAAGGCACATTTTAACCCGGCTTTTGAAGGTCCTGTAGAGGTTGAAGTCTAGCTGACAGACAGTATTTTAGATCATGGGAAGCACTCTGCTGTTACTTTTCAAAATTTTTCTAATTCCACTAATCAGTTTAAAGGTCGTTCTTTTGAGTCTATGAGCACAGGTAGTGCAGGAAATAAGGATCGGAAAATAAATAAGAAATTTGGCATTACTAAAGGAGGAAGCAAGAATAGTAATGTTTTGAGGGGACGAGGGAGTCGTTTCAAAGCTTCTGCAAATTCACGGGTCTCTTTAGCTGACTCTATGAAAGAGGTGGTGAAGCTTATATATTCTGACCTATCGAATGAAGCTAAAATGGGAGGGTTTGTTGAAACTGTTTCTAGAGGACTAAACAAATCTCGTCAGTAATAGGTATGATTTTATTTCTAATTTTATTAATTATGAATCTTTCGATTTTTTCTTGGAATTGTCAGGGTTGCACCAATGCCAGATTTCCTTGCATTTTTTGTGAATATAAATGAAGCACAGACCATACATTATTAGCCTACTGGAAATGAGAGTTAGTGGGACCAAACCTGATAAAATTATAGCAAAGTTGGGATTTCAATTTTCGTACCGTGTAGAGGCTATTGGTTATGTTGTGGGCATTTGGATTGGTTGAAAAAATTATGTTCGAGCTGAGATCATACGTAATCACCCCTAATTTATTCTTACTCGAGTTTGGCTTAATTCTTTTTCACATCCGATCTTGATTGTATTTGTTTATGGGAGCCCAAATCATCAAAAGCGTAAAGACCTTTGGCATAATCTGAGAGCTTCTATTCCTATTGGGCAAACTCCTTGGATGGTGATCGAAGATTTTAATGCTATCCTTTCCTCAAATGAGAAAACAGATGGTCTCTCAACTGGTAAGAGATACCCGCACTTTGGTAATTTTGTGGATTTGGCTAACCTTTATGATTTGGGGTTCAAGGGGGCTCCCTTTAATTGGCACAAGGGGAATTTTTTTGAAGAATTAGATCGTGCTTTGGGAAATGATACTTGGATTAATTATTTTCCTAATAGCTTAGTTACTCATCTTCCGAGGATTAAGTCTGATCACAGACCCCTTCTCCTCAATATCAATTTGGTTTTTGCCTTTCCTAGAGGAAGACTGTTTTGATTCTTAACTTGTTGGGTTGAGCACCCTGATTTCGATAATTTTGTAAGAGATCAGTGGGACTTTCAAGGGAACATGTCAATGTCTTTAGATAAGATCACCGGGAATCTTAAAGAGTGGAATAAGACCACCTACGGCCATATTACTGCTTGTAAGAGAAACCTAATTCGTAAGTTGTTGGCCATTCAAAGGAAGATGGATCTCTTAGGTGCTAATCATTTGGCCCCTGAAATGAAGATAAGACATGAGTTGGAAAGTGTGTTACATCATGAGGAACTTCTCTAGAAGTAGAAGGCTAGATCCGATTGGTTACACTTAAGGGATAGAAATACTAAGTTTTTCTACGCTCGCACTTTGCAGCGGTAGAAAAATAACCGTATTTCTACTATCTGTAACTCTTCTGGGGATTGGTTGCTTGATCATAAGGCCATCGAATTGGAAGATTCTAACTTTTTCCAAAAATTATATGGGGAAGATCTTGGACCCATGAGATCCTTGCCTCCTAGCAGGTTTCCCCAACTTGATTCTACCGATATTGATTTTTTAGGAAGAGTGGTCACTGATGTCAAAATTAAGAAAGCTATGTTTGACATGGCTCCTTTAAAAGTTCCGGGCAATGATGGCTTTCATGCCCTCTTCTTCCAGAAGCAGTGGGATGCGATTGGTCCAGTTGTTTGTGATTGGGTGAAAATGGTTTTCAATGGAGTTGATATTGGTTCTAGGCTTAATAATACCTTGATTGTTCTTATCCCCAAGATTTAGAGTCCCGAGGAGTTTGCTCAGTTCCAACCTATAAGTCTATGTTTCATTCTCTATAAGTTGGTGATGAAGGTAATAGCTAACCGGTTTAAGAATATTTTCCCAAAAATTATTACGCAGGAACAGGCGGGGTTTATTGCCAAACGTAATATCACTGACAATATTATCATTGTGCAAAAGGTGATACATTCTATGAAGAGCTGCAAGAGCAAGAAGTGGATGGCGATAAAAATTGATTTGGAAAAAGCTTGTGATCGTGTGCGATGGGATTTTATTGATGCTTCTTTTCAAGCAGCAGGTATCCCTAATTATCTCAGAAATGTTATTGTTTCTGCTATTTCTAACTCTACCATGCAAGTTTTGTGGAATAGAGTCCCAACGGCTAAATTTAGACCTATTAGGGGAATTAGGCAAGGTTGGCCTCTTTCTCCCTACCTTTTTGTTCTTTGTATGGAATGGTTAGAGCATTCTATTAGTTTGGCTTTGTTCAAAGGGAATTGGAAACCTATATGGTTATCTCATTCAGGGTCAGCTCTTTCGCACCTTTTCTTCGTCGATGACCTTGTGATTTTTTGCAGAGCTGATGAACAGAATGGAAGGCTTTTAAAAGAAATTTTGGATGACTTTTGTGAGCTCTCAAGACATAAAGTTAGTACTAGGAAGACTAATATTTTCTTTTCTAAAGGCGTTGATGAGCACATGGCTGATTTAATTAGTAATTTACTTGGTTTTCAAAAGGTGAATGATCTTGGCCACTATCTCGGAATCCCACTTTTCCATAAGAGAGTTACTAATATTACTCTTCACTTTGTGATTGAGAAAGTTCGCACTAAGCTACAAAGTTGGGATGCTCGTCAACTATCTTTTGCTGGTCGGGTCGCTCTTGCGCAATCAGTTCTTCTATCTATTCCTAGTTATTTCATGTAATCCATGATGATCCTTAGGAAGATCTGTGATGAGATTGAATACCTGGTGAGATGCTTCATTTGGGGGACCTCGGATGGTAAGAAAAAGATGTCGTTAGTTGGTTGGGACTCTATTTGCCAACCCAAATGGTGTGGAGGTCTTAGCATGAGACAGTTACGAGATCAAAATATCGTTTTCTTGCTAAAAATTAGTTATAAGTTGGCTTCAGATGATGAGGCTCTCTAGGTTTATGTTCTCAAATCTAAGTATAGGATGATCGATTCTCTACCAGTTAGTATAGCGAAGGCGAAAAGTTCCTTTCTTTGGAAGTTACTTTCAAAGGTGTGGACCCTTTTACATGATAATCTGATATGGTCTGTCGGGGATGGTAGTAGAATTCGGTGTTGGAAAGATCATTGGATTCCTAATGTTGGACCTTTGATTAATTATTTACCTAGCTATGCTAATGTTAATACTGATTGTTTGCTCAATGATTTGGTCACAGGAAAAGGCAACTAGAATCTTAATTTTTTGCAGGATTGGTTACCAGAGGAGATTATTTCTCATATTATGGGAATCCCTCCTCCTCATCCAGCTGAAGGACAGGATAAGTTGTCTTGGCGATATACTTCAACCGAAGCTTTCTCTATTAAAAGTGCATACAATGTGCTAAAAGAGGACTCTTGGAGCTCCAGAGACAAGTTATGGAAGAAAGAGCGAAAAACTTTAGGTTCGCAAAGAGTTCGCTTCTTTTTTTGGACAATTCTTAAGTAGAGACTTCTCACCAATACAGAAAAAGTTAGGCGTGGATTAGTTGTTAATTCCTCTTGCGCGATATGTGGACACGTTTCTGAGGACACTTTGTATATTCTTCGAGATTGCATAATGGCCAAGGAAGTCTGGAAACAGGTTGTTCTGATAAACCAACAACATCATTTTTTCTCTAACTCCTTGCACAAATGGATTTCTTTTAATTTACATGATAACTCACACTGCTCCATGGTAGGGAAATCCGTTGGGCTTGC
The DNA here is from genome assembly GCA_025698465.1 of Gossypium longicalyx. Classification (NCBI taxonomy): domain Eukaryota; kingdom Viridiplantae; phylum Streptophyta; class Magnoliopsida; order Malvales; family Malvaceae; genus Gossypium; species Gossypium longicalyx. Next base: position 43,613,956 of record CM047007.1, on the reverse strand, counting down.
CTCTTTAGGCTATTAGCTTGGCGACTATGGAAGAATCACAATCTTTTCATTTTTCAAAGGAAATCATAGAGCTCTAGTGAGATCATTAAAGTTTCTATGTGCTGGGTGAAACATGAGGCTCTGGATTCTAGAAGTGGTTTAAATGACAATATATTTTATCTCATGAGGAGTTTTCCCCCAAGGATTGGAACTTTCTTAGTATTGATGGTGTTGTTTCAAGAACATCTGGAAGAGCAGCTGCTGGAGAAGTGGTACAGGATGGTGCTGGCTATTGGGTGATGGGTTACAACAGATTCCTAGAAAATTGTTCGATTTTTAACGCAAAACTGTGGGGCATTTTGGATGGCTTAAAACTAATTCAACGTAGAGGTCACTGCAACGTGATTAATCATTCAGATAGGTTAAAGGTTGTCAAAGCTATTCATGACACTGGTTCGAAGTGCTCAACCTTTGCTCTGATCAGGAGAATACACCGGATTTTGTCCTAAGAAAGTCAATGGACTTTAAGATACATTCCCATGAAAGAGAATCAATGTGTAGATTATCTTGCTAAATTGGCTTTTGAAAGAGAGGAGGATTTACAATTGTTTGAGTCTCCCCCAAATGGAGTGCTAGATTTCCTTAAGTTAGATAAATAGAGAGTCTTTGCACCTCTCGAATATTCCATGTAATTTAACTTTGTTATGTTTTTTTTTTTCACCAGAAAAAATATGCATATAAAAAATAAAATTAGAAAAAAAAAACTTACATTTAAAGAATCAATTGAAATAACGGGAGAGTGGGTAGTGGAAAGAATAATTATTATTTTTACGTTTAATATATTAATATTGCAAACCAAAATAAAATAGGGTTAATTTTATCTTTAATATTTTTTTAACTTTCCAATTTACATGTGAAAAATAATTTCCCACCTTTTATCATGGAAATCACATTGTCATGTTTATGGAAAGTTAAATTCCAAAGGAAGTAAATTTTTTTGACATGCCAAACATTGTAATCACTTTTCAACAGATTAAATCATTAGGAAAGTTATCAATTTCTATCCTACCAAAAGCTATCTTAATGTATTAACCAATATTATGTGACTTTGTTGAAGAATAATATGAACCCTATTTGGTAATCATCAATAAAATCTCAATTGAGACCCTAATTAGTATGAAGTGGGCAGAGCTAAGTGTGTTGATTGATGGCATCACTTTGGCCCGCTCGTTTAACTTTAATAAGATCATCTTCGAGTCTGATTGTGCGAGCTTAGTCAACCGTTTTCGAAAACACTGTGAGGACATTACAATTTTGGGCCATCAGATCAAAGAAGTTAGAGGCATGATTGAGCTCTTCGCCGAAGTCGATGTTAAATGGATTGGTCGCGATAGAAACAAAGGGGCAGATAACCATTGTAATCTTGCCTTGAATAACCAGTGTAACTTCTCTTTCGGTATGGAGTATACAAGCAATATCCAAAATTGTGTAATTCTTGATTCATTTTAATTGAGGTAGTGGCTTTCGAGCCCATTTTTGTCAAAAACAAACCTTCTCTATAACAAGCCCATTTGTTTGTCAATATTTTACATGTTATAAAGAGGTGATTGTTATACACCTATAGCAGCATGCTGTTATAGATAGATAATTATTGTAAACTTATTATAGAATTCATATCATGAATTTCCGTCAAATAAAGAAAGTGAGAATTATATTAAAAATAGAAAGAAAGAAAGTGAGAATTAAATCGACAAAATTAAATGGCGTATAACAAGTCAATGCATTATTACTTTTATGCATATTTTATTTTACATTTTTCACATGATTAATTATAAAGTTCATAAATCTAACAAGCTCAATTAATCAGTATGAGTCATCAAATTTAATTAATTAATTATTATTAGTTTTTAAATTTAAGTAATCAATTTATAATTTTATGATGTTCCAAATTCATAGTATAATATTTAATTAAGGAACTTAATAGTTTATTAAATTATAATATCTTTAATTCCACTCATTGAAGATTATTTTCATTTAATAAAATATGATTAATAGAATTTTTTTATATGAAATTTAAACATTTTATTGAAATAATATTTTAATTAGTAACATTTATATTTAATAAATTATAATTAATAGGTTCACTTATATGAAATATTTATAATTTTACTTAAAATTTTAAACAATATGCTATTATAGAAAATTAATTCAATAAAAAAAATGTACTTTTTAACTATGGATGTTAGTGCTATAAGTGAAAAGTTGTTATATAGGATTAAAATAAAACATAAAAAATCAATTCTATTAGAAATTTAGTTGTTATAGAGAAATGCTGTTATAACATGTGAGTGATATAGAGAAGACTTACAGTAATAACAGGATTAAACAATTCTTCATTTTCCTTACCTGAAAGTAATTAGTCATTGGGCAGTTGAAGAAGCATTTATCTTGAAAGATTACACATCATAGTTGATGAATCAATGTGCCCCCAGCTATTTGATTTCGATTTAGCCATTGGATTGGGGAAGTCACGGTCTCTAAGACGGTGGCGATGGAGGAGTAAGTGGAAGTGATTTGGTGTTTTTTTTTTAGAATTTTTGTGTGTATATTATATTGTTATGTATTTTTATATTAATTATATGTTTTTATAATTTTTTTATTTTTAAAAGGAAAATTGAATTTTTTAATAATTTTAATATAGAATTAAGGTAATTAACAAAAAATATATAAAAATTAAAGATTAAATTTATTATATATCATTTAAAAAAGTGTCATATCATTGTTTCATTAAATTCTTTTAATGGTTAGGTGATAAAAAAATATAAAGAACATTGGTGATTGTCGAAACCCTTTTATTATCGACTTTTTATTTGAAAAAGTGAAAATAGAGTCGCCACCAATCACTTTTAAGAGGTGTGATCGGGTCACCTCGTAATTTGATCATTTTAATAAGATGTTTGATTTATTAAAATAATGTTTTTCGATCAACAAAAATCTAAAAAATAGGTTCGGGAGTCGGTTACATACGAGGAAGGATTAGTACCCTCGTTACGCCCAAAATTGGTACCTAATTGATTACTTAATGTCTTAATGTCGAAAATTAAAAATTTGAAGAGAATTTAAAATGTGATCCCTTTGTATTAAGATATTTTAATAGAAAAGGCTTTATTCCAAATTAATCGAAAAGAAGGATCATGTCCCGTGAGTTAGGACATGACGCTTTTAGTTTTCAAAAACCAGAATAATCGCCGTTTAAATTGTTATTTAAATCTTATTTTTATATTTTTGAAGTGGATAATCGACTATTTTAGTTTTAGAAAGAAGTCATATTCCGTAAGTTAGGAACACAACTTTTTTAATTCCAAAAATAATGAACATTGCCACGGTTTAAAAATTTTACCTTTTTCATGCATCATGCGAGAAAAACAAACGTAACACTTAAAATGATATACATTTTACTTATTTGGGCATAATATACACATAGATAAATATTTAAACTTAATGTATGTTATAGTGATAATGAAATAATTTAAAATGGTTATGCAGGTAGAATGATAAATAATGAGTAAATAAAAGAATATTATAATAATAACATTATAATAATCATATTATAGTAATAAGAAATAAATAAAGTAATTTAAAATAAATAAAAAATGAAAGATGCATGATTAAAAAGATAAATGGACATGACATGAAAGTGCTAAAAATAATAAGAGAAATAATAAAAATAACAACAACACACTAAAAAAATCAAAATAAAATAATAAATGACAATAATAAACAAAAATGTACCAATAAAAGCATGTATACAATTTAATTTTTAAGTATGTATAAAAATAAAGAGGTAATAAATTAATAACAAAGTAATAATAATAATAAAAGCACGAAAGAAGAAAAAAAGGAAAATGAAATAAATAATCGAAAAAAATTTAAATATTAAAAAAATGAAGGAATAATAAATAAATGAATAAAAGAATTAAAATAAAAAATAAATAAGTGAATAATATATAAATAGATAAGTATATGAGTAAATAAATGGATAAAATAAAAGGAATAATGAATAAATAAATAGGTAAATAAATGAATAAAAGAATAAAAAGGATTTAATTGTAACTTAAATGAGATTAAAAGGGTAAATCAAGATAAAATAAATAGTAAGGGGCTAAACTATAAATAAATAAATGAATAAATAAATAGAGGACTAAATCAAAATTTAAATAAAAATTAGGGGGACAAATTGTAAATAAAAAAACTAATAAAACAAAATCAAGGACCAAAATAAAATGCGCGAAAAGAAATAGGGACTAAATGGGAAAATATCCCAAATCCTATTAAATGCATCATTTCTTTGGCAAATTGGGGGACTAAATTGAAAATAAAATAAAAATTAAACGGCGCAATCTAAAAAAATAAAGGAATTAGGACCAAATTGAAAAATAATTAAAAAGCGGAAGGACTGGAGCGGCAATTAGACCCTCCTCTCAAAAACACGGGGATCCTAGGAGGATTCGAGCCAAGTCGTCAGGTCAGATGCAAAACGGCATCGTTTTGGGGTTTTTGAAACCAGGCCAAAACGACATCGTTTTGATATGCCTATATAAGTCAAATTTTAAAAAAAATCATTTCCCCTTTGTTTTTTTTTTAAAATCTCCTTTAACTTTTTTTTCTCTGAAATTTTCTTTGGGCCGGACATTGGAGTTGCCTTTTCTCCGCCGCGGCCACCACCAACTCCTCTACCATTGTCATTGACACCAAAGGCACTTGCAAAAAAGAAGAACAAGCAAAACACGCAAACAACAGTGGCAAGAACAGTAGAACTAATAAAAAATATATTGTAAAATTGGCTATAAAAAAGGGCCTAAGAAACAGATTGTAGCTCTTCTTTTTAAAAAAAAAAAAGAAAGAAAAAAGAAATCAAAATCGGATATGAACACTAAAAAAAGGTGATTCTTTGGGTATTTTTTTCTTATCTTTTATTAGGAAAATAAATAATTAAGTAAAAAAAGAAACTTTTACCTTTGTTGCCGTTGCCGTCTCCCTTCCGTTTTGAAAGACTACCGAATCCACTAGGGTTCGTAAAAGAGTCATATCACAATATTCTGTCAAAGAATGACGGGATACATCAATAAAAACCAATTGCTAATTCACTGCTTCCAGGATAGTTTGATAGGTTCGGCTGCCAAGTGGTACAACCGATTAAGTTGTGCTAAAATCAACTCATGGAAAGACTTAGCACAGGCTTTCATGAAACAATATAGCCATGTAACCGACATGACACCCGATAGGATTACACTGCAAAATATGGAAAAAAAAGCAAAATGAAAGCTTTAGGCAGTATGCTCAGAGATGGAGAGAGGTAGAGACACAAGTTCAGCCACCTCTTCTAGAGAATGAGACAACAATGCTTTTCATAAATACTTTGAAAGCCTCGTTCATTAACAGTATGTTGGAAAGTGCTACTAAGAGCTTCTAAAATATAGTAATGTCCGGAGAAATGATTGAAAATGCAGTAAGGAGTGGGAAAATAGAAGGGGGAAAATGCTAAAAGATCAGCCCCGAAAAAAAAGAAAATGAAGTAAATAACGCGAGTGTGTATAATAAAGGTTCTTCAAAACTAGTCATTGTAGGCCAACCAAAGACCGTAACAACTAGCCATCAAGGCCCCTCAAGGCAAGAATCTAACTCAAGACCAAACACAGAAAAACTCCAGCTCACACCCATCTCGATAACATATAGGGAGTTATATCAGAATTTGTTCGATGCGCATGTGATATCTCTGTTCTACTTGAAACCCATGTAACCCCCGTACCCAAAATGGTATGATGCGAATGCTCAATACGAGTACCACGTAGGAATAATGGGACACTCAATTGAGAACTGCACTGCATTCAAAAAGCTGATTGAAAGGCTCATCAAGATGGGGATTGTAAAGTTCGATGATCCATCAGAATCTAATGTGGTAGTAAATCAGTTACCCAGTCATTCAAATCAAGGGGTAAACGCGATAATTGAGAGTGAAGGAAAAAAGACCAAAACTGATGTTACGAAAGTAAGATCCTCGTTAAAATGGGTCTAGCAAAAAATAATAAGCATGGGATTAATCGTTCAATATTCGAATGAGGTACCCAAAGGAGTGATGAGCTACAATGAGTTCCACGCTAAAAAAGTTCATGAGATCTAGAAGTGCACTGAATTTAGAGCTTTTGTGCAAAGTCTGATGGATAACAAAGAGTTGGAATTCTTTGAAGATGTCAAGGACTCGAAAGGAGGAGATGTTTGCGTCTCAGAGGAAGGATCAACGGAGAAGGTCCACCAGGTTAAACACCCAGTGGTGATTATTTCACAACCAAGAAACAATGAAGTTGGAGCACAAGTTGCACAAACAGTTATAATTCAAAAACTCATAGCTTTTCCCTATAAAGATAGTTAAAGGGTTCCATGGAACTACGACTGCAACGTGATGATCCCAGGAGAGAAGAACTCAGTTGGCACTTCAGAAGAGATCCAAGATATCGATTTTTACACGCGCAATAGGAGGCGCTATGACCCTGCAGGTGAAAAATCGAGTCCACTAAAGGAAAAACCCTGGGAGTTGAGCAAAAGAAATAAAAGATGGTTAAGTTTGAATCACCTGTTAACGAACCAGTAAATGAGAACGAGGCTAAGGAATTCCTGACATTCTTGAAACATAGCGAGTATAGTGTTGTGGAACAGCTGCACAAACAACCAACTCGCATATCAGTACTAACCTTGCTCTTGAGCTCAGAGACACATCGTAGTGCGTTGATGAAAGTGCTAAACGAAACTTATGTCGCTAATGATATCTCTATGAACAAGCTAGATGCCTAGTTAACAATATAAGTGTCGACAATTTTATCTTTTTCAATGATGATAAAATACCTCCGGGGGGCTTAGATCCACGAAGGCCTTACATATCACTACCCGATGCAAAGGATATACATTATCAGGGGTATTAATCGACAATGGACTGAAAGTCTTGCCTCTATCTAAAATGAATAAATTGTCAGTGGATTGCTCTCATATGAAGACGTGCCAAAACATAGTGAGAGCATTCGATGGTACAGAAAGGAAGGTGATGGGAAGGATTGAAATACCTCTCTTAATTGGTCCGAACACATATGAGATAGACTTTTTAATGATGGATATCAAGCCCTCTTATAACTGCTTGTTGGGTAGAACTTGGATTCACTTAGCTAGGGCAGTGCCGTCGTCACTACACCAAAAACTAAAATTGGTAACGAAGGGTCAACTGGTGACGATGAACACTGAAGAGGATATTATTGCATCCGTAACTAGTGACGCACCGTACATAGGAGCGAATGAAGAGGCAATAGAATGTTCTTTTTGGTCAATAAAATTTGTGAATGCAACGTTTATTGTTGAAGAAAGCAAGATCCTAGTACCCAAAATATCCAAAATTACGAGGATGGGCCTGTAGTTGACGGTTAGGAAATGAGCCTTACCTGGGAAGTTACTTGAAAACTACCTACAAGGAAGGGTCAAGGCACCAACACTGATGGACAAACGAGACCGCTTTGGCTTAGGATACAAGCTAGATGCGAGGCAAAGGAAGAAAAAGATAGAGAATAAGCAAAAAAGGAGAAGAAGCAAGAAAAGAGAAGAGTACGACAGAGTGGGGGGGAAGTCAAATGGGAATCGATGACATTTCCTCATATATCCAAAACGATCGTGTCAGGAGGAACCATTTACCCTGAACGGAAGATGTTAAGAAAAGAAACTGCAGAAGAAATATTGGGAAACCTAAGCATCAATACCATATTTGAATAAGGAATTAGGAAAAACCTATCAGGCATTCGTCCTTATATCCCTGAAAGTGTTCTGAATAATTGGACTGCGGAAGAAATCCCCATAAGTTTTAGGACTAATTCAAAGAAATGTTCAAAACACACTTACTACTCTAAGCCTAGGAGCAATAAGAATCCTTTTGTGAAAAAGGCATATGTCTATTATTTTTTATTTCAATAAAATGCAACTTTGTGTCTCATTTTGACAAATATTCTTTTATTCTTTCTATTTCATTCATACTCACACTACACAGATAGTTATTCTTAGATTCATTTGTTCTTTAAGCCTTCTTTCATTCCTATAACAAGCCTCTAGATATCAATGATATGAGCAACGCTGCTACTAACTCAGAATCTCCTTTTGAGCAAGATATGTGTCTAGAGGAATCTCAGGACTTTAAATATGATTGAGATTGTAACTTATCTCCTGATTTGTTAAGGATGGTAGAACAAGAGGAGAAACAGATTCTACCTCACAAAGAGTCAATAGAAATTGTGAGTTTAGAAGATGGACAAGAAAAGAAAGAGGTGAAAATTAGAGCTTGCATCACTACAGAGACAAAGCGATACCTCATTGAGCTACTTCAAGAATTCAAAGATGTCTTCACATGGTCACATCAAGATATGCCTGGTCTAAGTACTGATATTATGGTACACCAGCTTCCCATAAAAGAAGAATGCAAGCCGGTACAATAGAAACTTCGAAGGATAAGGCCGATGTCCTGTTAATAATTAAAGAAAATGTCAAGAAGCAATTTGACGCTGGTTTCCTACAAGTGGTTAAATATTCAGAGTGGGTAACTAATATATTCCCCGTCCCTAAGAAAGATGGGAAGTACAAATGTGTGTGGACTACAAGGATTTAAACAAGGCCAGCCTGAAAGACAATTTCTCATTGTCTCACATCAACACCTTAGTGGACAACACGTCAGGTTACTCACTATTCTCCTTCATGGATGGTTTCTTCAGATACAACCAGATTAAGATGCACCCTGAAGACATGGAAAAGACTACATTTGTAACTATGTGGGGAACATTTTGCTATAAAGTGATGCCATTCAGACTAAAAAATGTAGGAGCAACGTATCAAAGAGCCACGATAACCCTGTTTCATGATATGATGGACAAGAAAATTGAGATTTATGTTGATGATATGATAGCAAAATCATGAATAAAAAAAGAGCATATACAAGTCCTGAGGAAATTGCTTCTGAGGTTGAAAAAGTTCCAGCTAAAGCTCAATCTAGCAAAATGTACCTTCGAGGCTAGGTCAACAAAATTACTAGGATTTGTAGTCAGTGAAAAGGGGATTGAAATTGACCTGGATAAATTCAAAGCTATACAGGAGTTGCCTCCATCGCACACTAAAAAAGAAGTCTGAGGTTTCCTAGAAAGACTAAATTACATCGCCCGGTTAATTTCACAATTGATCGAGAAATGCGACCCTATATTTTTTCTCTTTAAGGAACACAATACAAGTGCATGGGATGAGGAATGCCAAAAAACTTTTGACAAGGTCAAACATTATTTGTCCAATACTCCAGTACTAATGCCACCTAGTCCAAATAAGCCATTGATATTGTACTTGGCAGTATTTGGAAATTCTATGGGATGCGTGCTTAGCCAACATGATGAGTCAGAGAGAAAAGAAATAGCAATATATTACTTTAATAAGAAGTTCATTGAATGTGAGACAAGATACTCGCCAATTGAGAAGTTGTGTTGTGCCTTAATCTGGACAACCCGAAGACTGAGACAGTACATGTTGTACCACCCAACTTGGCTTGTCTCAAAGATGGACCCTCTAAAGTACATGATGGAGTCGACTACTCTAAATGGAAGGATGGCCCGATGGCATATTCTGCTTTTTGAATTTGATATAGTCTATATAAATCAGAAGGTAGTAAAAGGGAGCACAATAGCAGATTTTCTACCCAGTAGAGCTCTAGAAGATTATGAGCCTTCGAACTTCGATTTTCCAAATTAATATCTGATATATGTTGCGACTACTGAAGAAGGTGCTCAAAAAGAACATCCTTGGAAACTAAATTTTGATGGGCCTTCAAATGCTATGGGTAACGGAATCGGGGAAGTCTTGGTATCCCCAAACGGAGATCATTATCCTTTTACTAGTAAATTGGATTTTGATTGCATAAATAATATGGTAGAATACGAAGCATGTATCGTGGGTATCCGTGTAGCCATAGAATGCAAGATTAAAATACTATAGGTAAATGAGGCTGTACTAGTGATCTATCAACTCAAAGGTGAATGGAAGACAAGAGATCCCAAGTTGATCGAGTATAGAAGGTTGGTCCTGAAGTTAATTAAAGAGTTTAATGACATCACCTTCTACTACCTTCCACGAGATGAAAATCAGATGGCTGATGCCATAGCCACTTTAGCTTCTATGGTCAAAATGAACAAACAAGAGGAAGTAAAACCTATCCAGATGAGTGTTTATGAGGCTCCAGCTCATTATTACAACATCGAGAAAGAGGAAAAAGATGATCACCCTTGGTACCATGATATACTGCGATACATAAAGAATCTTGAATACCCTGATCAGGTGACAGAGAATGATAAAAGGACGTTGAGGAGACTGGCCAATGGCTATGTCTTAAATGGGGAGATCCTGTATAAAAAAAGAAAGGATCAGGTGATACTAAGATGTGTGGATGCCGTTGAGGCCAAGAAAATTTTGGAAGAAGTCCATAAGGCCTTTGAAGGACACATGCTAATGGTTTTACAATGGCTAAACAAATCATGAGATTCAGGTAGTATTGGTCCACTATGGAAGGAGATTGTATCAATTATGCAAAGAGATGCCATAAGTGTCAAATTTATGGAGACAAAATTCATGCGTCTCCTTCACCTCTTTATGTTATGACTTCTCCATGGCCTTTCACCATGTGAGGCATGGATGTCATTGGGCTGATCTCACCAAAAGCTTCCAATGGACATCGATTCATCTTTGTGGTCATTGATTATTTCACCAAGTGGGTAGAGATCATTTCTTACGCCAATGTCACGAAGTCGGCAGTCGGCAAATTCTTGAAGAAAAAGATCATATGTCGATATGGGATGCCAGAAAGGATTATATCTAACAATGCATTGAACTTGAACAACAGCATGATAGCGGAGGTCTGTAGTCAATTCAAGATCAAACACAACTCGTCACCATATTGCCCAAAAATAAATGATACGGTGGAGGAGCCAATAAGAACATTAATAAGATCGTGAGGAAAATGACTGAGACTTATAAAGATTGGCATGAGAAGTTACTATTTGCCCTTTATGCTTATCAAACATCTGTTAGGACCTCCATTGGGGCAATACCTTTCTTATTGGTTTGTGGAATGGAGGCAGATTTGCCTATTGAAGTCGAGATTCCTTCTCTCTGAGTTTTGTCAAAGCTAAAGTTAGATAAAGTAGAATGGACCTAATCTGAATATGATCAGCTGAACTTGATTGAAAAGAAGAGGCTGAAAGTTATCCGTCATGGTCAGATGTACCAAAAACGAATGATACAAGCTTATGAGAAAAAGGTTCGCCCTAGAGAATTCCATGAGAGGAACTTGGTATTGAAAAAAATCCTTCCTATATAAAAGGACTTCAGAGGAAAGTGGATGTCAAATTCGGAAGGACCTTATGTGGTAAAGAAGGCATTTTCTAGAGGAGTGCTGATTTTGACCGAGATGGATGGCAAGAACCTGCCTAATCCTGTGAATTCAGACTCAATCAAGAAATATTTCACTTGAAAAAAAAAAGAGGCCAAGGCGAAAACTTACAAAGGGCGCCTTGAGACCTAAGGGGTTTTGGAGTTAGAAACCCGAAAAGGGTAGCTCAAATTTGGATTGAAGATTGAACATGTGATGGTCGGGTCTTCTCATAAGGAAGAATGTTACATCTTGGGGCATAAACAAAATACTTTAGATCTTCTAAACACATATTAAGTTCAATATAGTCTTTGAGAAGTTTGTGCAAAAAAGCTCATGCTATGATATTTGGGAGACCTAGTTTCATCTTACTCATTTTGTATTTTAGCAACATTTGCTATTTTGATTAATCTATTCATTTCGAGCTTTGCTCCCAATAAATTTCAATCTTGTCCACTGTTATGATCTTTTTCAAGCATTTTACATTGAAATAACGATTAATGGACTAATAATATTCAATTAAAAGGAGTTTTGCATATTTCTTTGAAAGGTTTTCTAAATAGTACAAGGACCTGAAACAGAACTACTAGTCAGAACTAACCAAATTTAAGAGTTGGAAACATTTGGGAAAGAATAGTCTAAATTGTGATTATTTCTTCGGGTTTTTTGTCAAAGATACTAGCTGAACAAGAAGGCAGGGTAATACGTTAGTGATAGAACCTTGATGAACAACGAGAAATGTCAACCTAAGCATTAAAAGGGAATCATTCTTGAAAAATAACATTCTGAATTCATGCAAATATCATTCATACACATCTAGTAAGGAGCATTTGATTTATTCTGGTCATAACATCCTAATCGCTTGACATAAATATAAGCCCATGAAATGGATTCTACAGGTCATGTTCCCTAGAGAACGGTGTAATAGATCAGTGAAACCAAAAATCTTATACCCCTGAAGTTGCAGTGGGACAGATTGAAGTCATCATGACAAATCTTATCTCCCTGAAGTTGCAGTGGAGCAGATTGAATATAACAAATCTTATCTCTCTGAAGTTGCAGTAGAGCATATTGAAGATACAAATCTTATCTCCCTGAATTTGTAGTGGAGCAGATTGAAGAAAACCATAAATCTTATCCCTTTAAAGTTGCAGTAGAGCAGATTGAAGTTACAAATCTTATCTCCTTGAGGTTGCAGTGGAGCAGATTGAAGGTAGCGAATCTTATTTCCCTGAAGTTGCAGTGGAATAGATTAAAGCTACAAGTTACGAATCTTATTTCCTTGAGGTTACATTGGAGCATATTGAAGATAGCTAATCTTATTTCCCTTAAGTTGCAGTGGAACAAATTAAAGCTACAAGTTACAAATCTTATCTCCCTAAGGTTGCAGTTGAGCAGATTGAAGATAACGAATCTTATTTCCCTAAGGTTGCAGTGGAGCAGATTGAAGCTACTAATCTTATCTCCCTGGAGTTGTAGTGGAGCAGATTGAAGCGACAATTTCTATACCCCTGAAGTTGCAATGGGTTAGAATGAAGCTACTTGAAAAAGAGAAGCACCAAAGAGATTGAGATTTGGCGAGACCAAACGAAATTGATCAGTCTTTTAAGTCTTTACTCCATTCTCGTTACACGACAATGAGCGAAGAGGGGCAGCTGTGAAAGCCCAATTTCATCCAAGCCTTAAACAGTAACTAAAAATTAAAATTAAAATTAAAAATTAACAGTCCCAAAGTCCAATTACATGCCATTCCCAATACACCAACAACCCAAAGTTACAAGCCCAACAGCCTAAACTTTTCAACAAAAACCCTAGCCACCGCACCCTAAATCCCTAGCCTGCCGCTGCCACTCCTAGCCTTTACCGTCACCAACTCCTTTGCCACTGTCATTGACTCTAGAGGCACTTGCAAAAAAGAAGAACAAGCAAAACACGCAAACAACAGTGACAAAAACAGTAGAAATAATAAAAATATATATATTGTAAAATCGGCTATAAAAAGGGCTTAAGAAACAAATTGTAGCTCTTCTTTTTTACAAAAAAAAAAGTAAATCAAAATCGGATACGAACACCAAAAAAGGTGATTCTTTGGGTATTTTTTTCTTATCTTTTATTGTGAAATTAAATAATAAAGTAAAAAAAAACTTTTACCTTTGTTGCCGCTGCCTTTTCCCTCTGTTTTGAAATACTACCGAATCCTCTAGGGTTTGCCGAAGGGTCTCATCGGGGGAGACCAAGAACCAAAAGGTTCATTTTCTCTTTTTGGTATTTTTTGTATTTTTTTTTGAGATTTTAGCTTCCGATCTAGGTTGGGGAAGGTAAAACGGCCAAAAAAGGTTTTTCTATTTTGTCAGCCACTGTGGACAGTGGAGCCGCCTTCGGCTAACGGCGACCGGCACGGTGGTTCCCGGTGGCTCCTTTGGTCGGATTCTAGGCTATGGCAAGAAAGAAAGAGAGAGAAAGAGAGTATTTTTTCAATTTATTTTTTTTAGAAAAGAGATGAAATAAATCTTTTAATTTTTTTTTAACTTCAATAGAGGTAGGAAATGGCATCGTTTTGGCATGTTTCTTTAAACCCCAAAACAAGGTCGTTTTGATGGATCGACCCACCAACCCGACCTGACTCATCAGGATCCGCGTGTTTTTTAAAAATGGCCTAATTGCTGCTTTGGTCCTTCCGATTTTAAATTACTTTTCAATCCAGTCCTTTTCCTTTTTTTTATTTATTTAAAATTTATGCCATAAAATTTTGATTTTGTTTTCAATTTGGTCCCCTGGAAAGGTGCGTTTAGATAGTTTGGGATAATTTCCCATTTAACCCTTACGTCTTTTCGCGTTTTTTTATTTTGACCCTTTTTATGTTTTATTAGTTTATTTTTTTAATTTGTCCCCATAATTTCATTCCAATTTCAATTTAGTCCTTTTTACAGTTATTCGTTTATTTTATTTAGGCACTTAATTTCATTTTAATTTTAATTTAATCCTCATTTATTTAATGACAACCCTTTATAGATTTTTTATCTTACTTATTTATTTATTATCTTATTACCCTTTTTATAATATTTAAAATGTGTAATGTTTCTATATCTTTTTATTTATGCATTCTCGCCCATATTATTATTATTATTATTATTATTATTATTATTATTATTATTATTATTATTATTGTGTTTAATTATTTATATTAGAATTAGAATAGTAATTACATATATTATTTTATTTATTTATTTATCTATTTATTATCTCTTACCCTTTTTATATTTAAAAATTATGATGTTTATATTTCCTTTATTCATGCACTTGTTTTTGGTATTATTCTTATTATTATCATTATTATTATTTATTTTTCCTACTATTATTTATTTAGTATTAGATTTAGTAACTATAATATGATTATTGCCATTGTTTATTTGGTGTTTTATTATTATAGACATATCATCATCATTTATTAGTATGATTTTTTTGTTTTTTTTTCGTATATCATCATTTCGTTTATGTGCGCTATTATTTTATTATTGCTACAACCATGTCACGAACCGTGTTCACATATATTTATTTGTTTCTATACTATGCCTGAATAAATCAAATACACGTTATTTAAATGTTACGTTCGTTTTGGCACAATATATAAAAAGAAAAATTTTAAATCAAGGCAATGTTCATTATTTTTGAAATTAGAAAGGTCGTGTTCCTAACTTACGAAATATGGCTTCTTTATAAAACCGGAATAGTCGAATATCTACTTTAAAATAATAATATTAACGAGATTTAAGTGATGATTAAATGGCATTCATTTTTGTTCTTGAGGATCTAAGGCATTGTGTCCTAACTTACGGGACATATTGTGTCCTAACTTACGGGACATGATCCTTTCTTTTCGATTAACTTGAAATAAGTCTCGTTTCGTGAAAATTAATTCAATTAAGTAATGTCTTAATAAAATATCGTATTTGAAAATCTCTTCAATTTTTCAATTTTCGACACTAAAGACATCAAGTAATCAATTAGGTACCAATTTTGGGCGTAACGAATGTGCTAATCCTTCCTCGTGCGTAACCAACTCCCAAACTCGTTTTCTGGATTTTTGTAGACCGAAGAATATTATTTTAATAAATCAAACCTCTTATTAAAACGATCAAATTACGAGGTGACCCAATCACATCAACTAAAGTGATTGGTGAAGACTAACATTTTCTTTTTCAAAATATAAGTCAATTTCAAAAAAAAGAAAAGGTTTCAACAGTGATTAAAGTGTAAAAGTTTTTAAATTAAATGACCAAAATAAAAATTTAATGAATGTTAGACTATCGATATGATTTAAGGTTTATGACGATGCACGCTTCCAAAAAACTTGTTACACCTATCATCCAAACAATCTGTGCCGAACCTAGAAAAGGCCTTAATCATGAGCTTTTATCCACTTTACCACATCTTTTTCAACACCCTTACTACTGGCCCTACTTATCTTTACAAGTTAGAAAGTCCATCCAAAACTTGACCACACTTTACATATACATATATATATATTAAAAATTTTATTACATAATTCTTAATTAAAAAATATATAATAAGTAATAAAATATATGGTTTGAAATTAATTAATGATAATAACACATAAAATATTTATCATGTTAAAATGAAAAAAATAGATTAAAATTATTTATTATAGTGTTGTCGTCAATATTAAATCGGTGTCGAATTATTTATGACATAAACTCAATCAAATACATTAATATATATACACAATTGATGAAGGTAATAAAGTGTACATAATAAAAATTGTAATATTTAAAAATATCAAAATAAAATTTTAATTAAGTAGTAAAATATGTACCAGCAAGTGCTCATTTATCGTTCTTTTCTATGCCACTTACTGATTGGTTGAAGTGGAACTTAAAAAGCACATGAGGATGGTGGTCTGAGAATTTTGAGTGGCATTCCTTGTACTCGATTTTATGTTGGCTTTTATGGAAGGGTCGTAACCTTTTTGTATCTACTAATGGCCATAATTGTGTGGAAAAAATTGTTGATACAGGTAGTATGGGCAAGAAGTTACGCGAATACGGGGGGAGTTGGACCACAACCGAATCCATCGGTGTCGAAGATTTACTGGTCAACTCCTGAGACTGGTTGGGTTAAGCTTGACACTGATGGAGCTTTTTCAGACATTAATAATTGGGCGTCGGTGGGGGTGTGCTTAGAGATGCGGATGTGAGATGATCATGTGGGTTTTCCATGGTGGTGACTAAGGAATCAATTTTTCGGATTGAAGCATGTGCCATATATGTAAGCCTAAGCATAGCATGGGAGAAAGGATTCAGGCAAGTAGAACTAGAATGTGATAATGCACTTTTAGTGGAGACCTTGCTGGCTGGTAGGGTTGATTCCAGTAAGTTGGTTGAATTGCATTTAACTAGTTGCCTTCTCAAATGTAATTGGAGAATAAGAATTCGCCATATTCAAAGGTCGCAAAATACGGCTGCTAATCATATGACTAAGTCCACAAATGACGAAGTGTTAAAGCTTTTGTTATTCATGGTTCCGCCAAGTTCATTACAATGAGCCATGCTTGCTGATAGGCTTGCAAGTATAATAGGTTGATTGTTAATGTAATCACTTAGTGTTCTTTTTGTCTACCGAAAAAAAAGTTTTATTAATGAATTAATTTTGGTTCAAATTCTACCATTTGTATTTTTTTTTTGTTTTTTAAATAAAAAGACTAAATTACCTTCGAATAATATAATTTATTTTAATTATAGAAAGGTAGTTTCATAATTTCTTAACCAAACTGATGACTTGATTAATGGTGACACTAACTTAGTAAAACACTTTATAAATAGTATAGATATATAGTAGACCCAAAATATAAGATTAGGAAGAAAAAAGCTAAATTCAAATTTAATTTAGGTTGTTTTGAAGTTTGTAATATGTTATTTTATATATTATGTAATTTATATTATATGAAAATTAAATAATTTATATTATGTTATAAATGTTAAAAAATTTAATACTTATATTAAAGTACTTTATAAAACTAGTGTCATTATTAATCTCGATTCAATTATGAAATTACAAAAATATTTTCTTTCTTTTTTAAATTATAATTAATATTATTATGATAACACTTTTGTTTTTTCGTATTTTTATATTATTATCTTTAAATAAAATGATTACAAATTTAAGAATCAAACACGTTATTAATACACTTATATTCATTATTAAATAAATTATAAAAGAAAATATTTTTAACCCTTTCATTATGGGTGTGACAAAATCTAATATATATTAAGTTGTTTATATTTAAAATTTAATAAAAAGAACTAGCATGTGGTTTGTGATAAAGTGCTGAACTCTTTCCAGTGACTAAAGTCAAACATTGACAATATATATATAAAAGAAAAGATATATAATGGTTAGATAATAAAAATAAATAATATTATTATTATTATGGACGATCTTATGCGAGCTTGGATTAGCCAATACAAATATAAATGAGTTTGTGTAAAATTTAAAACACATATTTTAGATCAGATTGGGCTTCGACAATTATGCATCGTATTGATACCATACATGAGCCTTGCCTATACATGAACCTTGCCTAAGTTTGGCCCTTCAATTTATTCATTCTCAAAATGAAAATAGAGTGGTAATGGGATCTTTTATAGTGAATTCTTCCTTTAGATATCATGGAAATTTAATGGATCCCAAAGGGTAAGGTAATTCCTCTGGTTGGTTGTGCATAACTAATTACTTTCTAATGAGAAACGAGGAAGGTATCATATGAGGGATGCATTAGGGTGCAGTATTTGCGGATGTAGTGTCAAGTCGACATTACATATTCTAAGGGAATGCCAAACTGCTAGGCAAGTATGGACCCAAGTGAAGAAAGAAGGGTCTTTCTCGATAACAATCAAGGAATGGATCGATACTAATGTTGCCAATGGTGAACGATATTTTGTTAATTAAGTGGATTGGAGAATTGTTTTTAGCTATCTTTGCTGGTTTATTTGGAGGCTACATAATATGGTTTTGTTTAATGAGAAGTCTTTTGACCCCCAACAAATCATTCTTTCTACTTTCATGCTGGTTATGTATTCATTTGGCAATAATCCAAATGGTTCCTTTTTAGGCATAAGAGCGAGACTCGTAGCTTATTGGCAAAAGACAAGAGTTGGTTGGATCAAGCAAAATGTTGATGGGGCCATGCGACTGTCCAACAATCATGTACCAGCTACAAGGGTTTTTTGAGATTCTGAGGTGAGGTGGATCCTTGGGTTTGAACGGAATATTGACTATTGTTCGGCACTGCACGCTAAGCTCTGGGCTTTACTTGATGGAATTTCAGTTGTTGTCAAATATGGTATGGATAACTTAATAATAGAGAGTGATAATAAGCAGCTGGTTAATATGCTTACTCGAGAAACTAATGAAACGATTAACTTTGCTTTAGCCAGAAGGATTTTACTGATGTTAAAGAGGTTAGATAAGGTCGACATTAAACATATGCACTGAGAAGCAAACTCCATGGTTGATTTCATGGCTAATTCACCAAGACATAATTCCTCGAGACTAACTGAGTATATTGCTTCTTTGATTGAGCTGCAAAGTCTTCCACAACAGGATCAAGCGGCTGTTGAATACCATTTTCCATTTGCCTAGTTTGCTCTACCTATCACATCCTGAAATTGGGTCTAAAGTTTCAAGGGTAATCTAGGGATATTTGCTCCGAATGAGTTTAAAAATTTTGAAGCATGGTAAACCGAAAATATATTCGACCATGGCTTCTTGAAAACTAAATCAATTTGTGAAAATTGTGTGAAAAGGACTTTCAATTTTAAAAAGATGATTGTTTTGTAAAAAAATTTAATTTAAGAGTAGCTTCAAAACAATTATACCAAGTTTTAAAATCAGCTCATTTATCCCATTTTCACCTTACTTTTGATGTGAAAAAAAAAAACAAAAGAACTCATCTCCCCTTTTCATTGTGTTGTCCATTAGAGAGAAAAACCCTTAAACTTCATCTTTCAATTGTTTGTCTTTAGTACTCCATTCTCTTGTTTTCTATCATCTTCCAAACATTAAACCTCCCTAGAATTACAAAAAGAGCATAAAGAACATCGTTGTTTTGGCTATTGGTTAACTTGTTAGTTTTTTGGATCTCCTATCAAACATTTGTTTTTCCCTCAATCAAGGTAATGTTTTGTTTTCCTAATAGATTTTAGGTCGTTTAAAGTGAGTTTTTATCTATTGAATCAAAGGTTTTGTGTAAATGCCAAAATTTGGGGCATTAATGGTGAAATTCGGGATTTTGAATGAAATTGATGTTTCAAAGTGTTTTCAACTTGTTTTGGTGTGAGTAGAAGGTTTCTATACTCTCCTTAAATTTTTGTTAAAAGATTTTAAGTTTTTGTTAAGTTTTCATGAAAAATGGCCATTGTATGTTGAAATTTTAGAACCACAAATCTGTGTAGTTTTGTGTAGTTTGAAGGTTGAGAATCATTCTTAGATAGATAATTAGGTGATTGGAATCATTTTTAAGCATTGGGATTGAGTAGAAATTAAGATATTTGAGTTTCAAATTTGCAAGCTGAAAATTCCAATTTTAAGAGGAAGGAACCTTAGACCTGCATTTTTTATTGTTTGGGTGTGTCTATAGTTGTAAATTAATTATATTTGTTGTGTGGTTAATTTTGGTGAAGATTCAGAACCATTGGAGCCTTCGACAAGCAAGGTAAAAGGAAAGGAAAAGCTAGTTTAGGCTTTTGGCGACTATGCAAAAGCGTGAATGGTGAGTGTTTGGAATCGCTGCTTGTAGACATGATTCATAGTGTTAATTGGGAGCTTAGGAATTGCTCGAATCTTTATCCTAAGTTTCGAGTGTAAGCTTTCTTATACCCCTCGTTTAATTTGCAAAGTATGTGATTGTGTGAAGTGGATTGAGTATTAAGTTGTGATAATGTGACATGTGATATATATTGTGATAGCTCTTGTGAATGTGTTAGTTGTGGGCATATTAAATATGTCGAATAACAATGATGACATTGTGTTAGCAATATAAATGTGCAGTGAAAGTGTGCAAAGGACGATAAGTACATATGTGTTGAATTATGGAATGTGATGCTGATGTGACAGGTAAAGTAAGTGAATATTGGTATGTGGTATGTGATAATCTGATTTTTAATGCATTCATATGTGAATGGATATGTGATGGCTCAATAAGCATAGTTGTGGCACTTAAAGTGCAATTAAATGTGAATCTAATAAGTGTGCTATATGTACAATTTGTGATGTGAATTGATGTTTATGAACAGATTAAGTGCATAAGAACAGTAATTAATTATGTGTATTTGAGGATACTTTGGCCTCGTGATCTCATGAAACCGTTGGATATAGTTGGTATGCCATAGGATTGTGAGTACTCACCCTTGTGTTTTGTGATTTGGGCATTAAGGCCTCGAGACAGATTGGAGTGATAAGGGAATGTCGAGCCAAGCTCCATTCACTGGGATATGTTAGTGTGGTGGAGAGTGTTTAGCTTTATGCTACACTTATGGGATATGTTAGACTCTTTGAGTCATTAGTGTGATGAAGATTTGTGTATCCAATATATGGTGATAGGGCCCACTTTTATGTTTCATGTTTCCAAGTTTTCAAATTATCATTAATTGATTATTACATGAAAATATTGTGTGTAAATGCATGTGAGCATATAAGCTAGATTTGTGGGTCATTAAAGCATGAATACGTTGTTTTGTCTTGCTGAATTATATATATACGAGTTATGTAATAGCCCAATTTTTAGTAGTGACAGAACAGTGATTTTCGAAACCACAAATTTCCATCGTGTCGATTCATAAATATTATTTTTAGAATATTTATGGAGACATTAGTGACGTATTAAAAATTTGGTTAGGAAATTTTGTCGTTTAGATAGTTAATTAAAGAAAAGGGACTAACTTGAAAAAGGTACAAAACTTAGTAATTATTGCATTTAAGTGATGAAATACCTTAATTACTAAAAGAGGAAGAACTTAAGTAACAATTAAGCCTTATGTAATGAGGTTGGACGGCAATCGATATTAAAACGTTAGAATAATATATGCTTAATGGCAAAATTATAAATAAATCAAAAGTAAAATAAAAAAATTGAAAGAAATAAGTTTTTATTCTTCATAATTTTACTTCATCTTTGCCAAAAAGCCATGGAAGAATAGCTCGGAGAATCAGCTAGACTTAATACATTACATGTAAGTGAATTTGATACCTGTTTCTTGTAATTTTTATGTTTTCGATATCGTTGCAACTAGGTCCAGCTAGCTCATACCTTCATTTTTGAATCTGTAAAAATTTTAGAAGTTGTCGTTGATGAATTTTGAATTTTTTTTTTATGATAACCATGTATTTGAAGCTTTGGTTGTGTTGTTTGATGATTTTGTAAAGTGATTTTTGTTAGATTTTGATTTTAGGATTAAATTGTGAAAATGTCAAAATTTTAGGGTTTGATAGTGAATTTGATGTTCATTAGGGACTATTTAAGGGCCTAGTATCTTTGGCTAAAATATTGACATGAGAAAAATGGTTAATTTGATGAATTTTAGGTTAAGGGACTAATTTGTAAAAGTTTTAAAAGTTAGGGGTAATTGTTTAAATTAAAAAATAAAATGGTATAAAATGTAAAGTGAATTGGAAGCTGAAATGTAAGCTAATAATTGAAGAATTTTACATTTTAGACCAAGACCTAGTTGATTCTCATGGAAAAGGGAAAATTACAGAATAGTGCCTGAACTTCTACAACTACAATAATTCAAACCAGGTAAGTTCGTACAATTCATAAACTAACATCTTTATAAAATGTTTGATAATAATATTTAATATGATAGTTATATTTGATTATAAGTGTTGTAAGTTACTTGAGGAAAATTTGTTGAAATTCTATACTTGGATCGGATTGAATGGGGGATAGAGTACAGTCTAGATATGGTGTGTTATGGGGTATTGGAGTGGAGATGGTTGTGAAGTGATATATATATGTTTCCCGAGTAAACTGAGATTCAGCATTTGTTGCGAACACTCGTGTTATACTCTTTGTTTTGGTGTATTTCGGTTGGACTAGCTCTTCAGAGTCATTGGTGTGTTTCGGATGGATTAGCTCTTATGAACATTAGTGTGTGTTGGGTCAATTAGCTCTTATGAGCATCTGGTGTGTTTTGGTTGGACTTCTGATGTACTCTTATCCGTAAGTCGTTCAACGAATTAAAAATCTCGGTAAGGTAACTTGTTGAGTAATTTGATGGATTTACCATATATTTGAGTATTGAATTGAGCATTTATGATTTATCAATTGAGATTATGGATGACAGGGAACATTCGTGGTTGTATTATTACTATTTGAATTGTTATACTTACTTTGGTAAGATTTATTGTTTTAAATACGTCGAACTTACTAAGCTTTATTGAGCTTACTTGTGTTAATCTTTGTTCTTGTAGATACTCAGAAGGCTGAACGATCAGATCGGCACTCAAGTCACACGATCCATAAATTTTGATAGTTTTTGGAATGTTCTTTTTGGATTATATAGCATGTAATAGGCTTGTATGTCATTACTAATGTTTTGAATATGTAAATCTTTAAGTATGATCTTGAATGTATATTGTTATACTATATAATACATGTGAATTTATGTGATATATGTGAATGAGGTAAAATGTGTTGATACAAAATTTAATATGTGTTAATAGAATGTTGTGTATGTGATGCTTAGGTTAAGTATATTGGTTAGATAATAGATTTGATGAATTGAAGGGTTGTGATTGATGTTTCATTTAGATGTATAATTGCATATATTTATGGTATCAATGAGGATTCATTGGTTAGGCACTTAGGATGTTGATTTGGCATATTTTTGGCTTGATTAATGTCACTTTGAATAGGTACTTTGGTTGGTAAATGGTTTACTTAGGGTCTAAGTAAGTTTGAAATGGTAAACTTATTGTTTAAGGTTCATTTTGAGTCCACACAGCCTGAGACACGGGCGTGTGACTCAGCCATGTGTGACACACAGCCTGACGACATGGTTATATGTCTCCTGTAGGTTTTTTTGTATGCAAGTCAGTTAGTTACATAGCCTAGTACAGAGGCGTATGGGGTTACTTCAGGGGTTACTTCAAGATTTACACGGCCTGGCACACGACCGTGTAACACGGCCTAGCTCACGGGCATGTGAGACGGCTGTGTGACCTTACTCAGTGAGTTACACAGGTGAGGACACTAACTGGGACACGACCATGTGTCCCTAGTTCAAAAGTGACACGGCCTGAGACAAGGGAATGTGTCTCAGCCATGTGAGGCACACGGCCTAGCCACACGATTGTGTGACCCCTATTTCTAAAATTTTGTAACTTTTGCATAAACTTTCCAAATGATTTCAAATTGGTCTCGAATTGTTTCTAAGGTAATTTTTGGGCCTCGAGGGCTCGATTTAAGGACATTATGTATGTGAATGATTGATTTATAATGTGTATTGGATAATGTATGAAATGTATATTCAAACATTCTATTTGTACGGTAATGCTCTGTAACCCTAAATCGGTGACAGATACAGGTTAGAGGTGTTACATTTAGTGATATCAAAGTTATGGTTTAGTCGATTTTTGGACATAGCGTGTGAAATGTTTAGAATTACATGTCATATAAATCTGTGATAATGTGATATGTTTGATATGGTCTAACCTTTGTTTTTCTTATTGATATGTAAAGATGTCAGATAGATCTAATGGTGTTGACAATGATGAAGTTAATAGTAATATACCGACCTCTGATCAAGGGATGAGTAGTAATATCCCGATTCCTTATGTACAAGAGCATGAACTTAAAATATGTTCTTTGGGTTTATGAACCAGTGGTTCAATGAGTTTATGCAAATGAATACTCCGGCTCAATGACCTCCACCCCCTGTTATACCTTCTGTTATACCCCTTATTGCACCTCCACCTCTTACTGTGGCTGAGCATAGTTGACGTATTCCAATAAAGAAGCTTAAGAAGTGTAGTGCCGAAGAATTTCGAGGTAGATTGAAATATGATCTAGTTAAAGCTGAGTATTAGCTTTAGAACATCTTATGAGTTTTTAAAGAAATGGCTTGCCCTCTTGATGATTTTCTTAGATGTGTCATTTCATTGTTAAAAGAGGAAGCTTATAGTTGGTGGATTACGTTGGTAGTTGTGGTACCGAGAGAGAAAATTTTCTAAGATTTCTTTCAGACCGAGTTTAAAAAGAAGTCAGAAAATAGTATCTGGACAAGAAAAAGAGAGAATTTCTTGAGTTATGACAGGGAAATAAGTCGGTGGCTGAGTATGAGAGAGAGTTTGTGTATCTTAGTAAATATGTACTGGAGATTGTGCAACTGAAGAAGAGATGTGTATCCGATTTGAAGATGGCCTAAATGATGGAATTAGAATGATGATTAGAGGTAATGAAATTCGAGAATTTGTTGTCTTATCTAATCGTGCACAGAAAATGGAAGAAGTGTACAATCGCAAGATACAAAGGGATAGACAGATTCGAGAGTTTAATAAAAGAAGTCCTTCATAGTCATTTTTTGTATCACTGACAAAGAAGACCAAAAAGGATTTTAGTCTGGCTACTTCAGTGTCTAAGCACCCAAACAAAAGTAAATCAACTTAGCATGATTTTAAAACTCCCACAAAACCAGTTGATAGTGTGGGAAGTGTACGGAACGCTCCGAAGCCCAGTTGTAACCATTGTGGAAAATTTCATCCTAGTGAGTGTAGAGCTAAATCGGGAGCATGTTATAGATATAGGTCGATTGATCACTTTCTCTGAAATTGTTCTAAACAGTTAAAGGAAAATGAAGAATAGAATGAAAAGCAAATGTCTACATCTTAGAAAGATAGACATCTGGGCCAGAATAGTAACGCTGGGACTACTTGTACAGGAGCAAAAGACACCGTTGTTCGATTAGAGGCTAGAGCACCTACTCGCACATATGTCATTCAAGCCAGAGAGGAAGCTGGTACATCTGATGTGATTGCAGGTACATTTTATCTCTTTGATGTTATTGTGTATGCACTGATTGACCCTGGGTCAACTCATTTTTATATTTGCACAGCATTAGTAATGGAAAAGAAATTACATGTTGAATCCACTGAATATAATATTCAAGTTTCTAATCCACTAAGTCAAAGTGTGATAGTTAACTTAGTTTGTCGTAAATGTCTACTGAAAGTTAAAGGCTGTGAATTCCTTATTGATTTGATGTTATTATCCTTTCGGGAATTTGATGTTATTCTCGGTTGGCTATCGTTGCATGATGCTGTGGTAAACTATAGACAGAAACGGATTGATTTGAAACATCAAATAGGAGAGATGATTTTAGTTGAGCCCGAAGGGCCGAAAAATACTGTTAGAATCATTTTAACTATTTTCGCACAGAGATTGACACGTAAAGGTAGTAAAGCGTTTCTAGCATACATTTTTAATACCAAAGATTTAGAATCGAAGTTAGATCAGTTACCGATTGTTAGTAAATTTACTGATGTATTTCCTGAAGAGTTGTTGGGTTTACCTCCTGATCATAAATTTGATTTTGTGATTGATCTGGTTTTTGGAACTGCACCGATATCAATATCACCCAGCTGAATTAAAAGAGTTGAAAGCACAATTGCAAGAGTTGTTAGACAGAGGGCTTATTCGACTGAGTGTATCTCCCTAGGGTGCACCTGTGTTATTTGTGAAAAAGAAATATGACTCTTTGAGGTTGTGTATAGATTACAGACAGTTGAACAAAGTCATGATAAAAAATAAGTATCCATTGCCATGTATCAACGATTTGTTTAATCAATTAAAAGGTGCCACAGTGTTTTCGAAGATAGATCTCAGATTCAAGTATTATCAGTTGAAGGTTAAAGACTGTGATGTACCAAAAACTACTTTCAGAACTTGTTACGGTCATTATGAGTTTCTGGTAATGCCATTTGGTTTAACTAATGCCCCTACTGCTTTTATGGATTTAATGAATCGGGTTTTTTAGCCTCATTTGGATAGATTTGGGGTTGTATTTATTGATGATATATTAATTTATTACAACACAGAATCGGAGCATGCTCAACACTTGAGAATTGTGTTACAGACTTTGAAAGAAAAAAGGTTGTATGCAAAGTTTAGTAAATGTGAATTCTGGCTTCGTGAGGTTAGATTTTTAGCTCACATAGTATCAGCTGACGGGATTTGAGTTGATCCGAGTAAAGTTTCTACTGTGATGAATTAGAAAACTCCGACAAATGTTTCTGAAGTGCAAAGTTTTTTGGGTTTAGTAGGTTACTACTGTCGTTTTGTTAACTTCTTAATCATTGCTTCACCGACCAGATTACTATAGAAAAATGTCGAGTTTGTTTGGTCTGATAAGTGCCAACAGAGTTTTGATCAACTGAAAAACATGTTGACAGAAACTCAAGTGTTGACTCAGCCTGAGTCTCGGGTAGCATATATTGTTTATAGTGATGCGTCTCTCAACAGTTTGGGTTGTGTGCTGATACAGGCAGGGAAAGTAGTAGTTTATGCTTCTTGGCAGTTAAAGTCACATGAAAAGAATTATCCTACTCATGATCTTGAGCTGGTCGCGATTATATTCGCTTTGAAGATTTGGAGACATTATTTATACGGCGAGAAATGTCACGTGTTTACAGATCACAAAATTTTAAAGTATTTGATGACTCAGAAAAAACTGAATTTGAGACAGAGATGTTGGTTAGAGCTACTGAAAGATTATGATTTTGTTATTAATTATCATCCGGGAAATGCTAATGTGGTTGTGGATGCACTTAATCGAAAGTCGTCTTTGTTTGCACTTAGAGCATTGAATGCTCATTTAGCTCTGAATGAAGATGGTTCTGTATTGGCAGAGTTGAGAGCTAAACAGTTGTTTTTACAACAAATTTGGGACTTACAAAATGACGATTGAAAGTTAATGTTGAAAAGAAAACTATTTTAGAATAATTTGAGTACTGAATATAGTGTTGATGATGATGGTACATTATGTTATCGTGATAGGATTTGCATTCTGAATGATTTAGATTTGAAAAGAGATATCCTTTCTGAAGCTCATAGCAGTATGTATTCTATTCATCCTGGTAGCACAAAGATGTACTGTGATTTGAAATAGATGTATTGGTGGCTGGGTATGAAACGTGAAATTTCTGAATTCATAGCTAAATGTTTGATTTTCCAACAGGTAAAAGCAGAGCATCAGGTACCGTCGGGTTTCTTACAACCTGTTATGATTCTTGAGTGGAAGTGGGAACGAGTCACAATGGATTTCATATTTGGTTTACTTGTAACTCCGAAAAAGAAAGATTCAATCTGGGTGATTGTTGACAAATTAACTAAATCAGTAGACTTTATTCTAGTCACAACAGATTTCTCACTTGAGAGATTAGCGGAATTATATATGTCTGAGATTGTTAGATTACACGGGGTCCCGATATCTATCATTTATAATTGTAATCTAAGGTTTACATTTAGATTTTGGAGTAAAATTCACGAGGCTTTGAGCACTAAACTCAATTTCAGTACAGCGTTTTATCCTCAGATGAGTGATACAGATTTTGGAAGATATGCGGCAATGTTGTATACTCAAGTTTAAAGGTAGCTAGAAAAAGTATCTGACGTTAGCTGAATTTGCTTATAATTACAGTTATTGGTCTAGTATAAAAATGGCACCGTTTGAATATCTTTATGGTAGAAAGTATAAAACACCGTTGTATTGGTCTGAATTGATCAAATCCAAAATGGTGGGAATTGATTTGATCCGAGAAACTGAAGATAAAGTTTGAATTATTCGAGATTGTTTGAAAGCTACACTTGATCGTCAGAAATTGTACGCAAATCTGAAAAGAAAAGATATAGAATTTGCTGTTAGCGATCGGGAATTTCTAAAAGTTTCTCTGTGGAAGAAAGTTCTACGTTTTGGTAAGAAAGGAAAGCTAAGTTTGAGATTTATTGAACCATACGAAATTGTTGAAAGAATTAGCCCTGTAGCTTACAGATTAGCTTTACCCTCTGAACTTGAGAAAATTCATAATGTGTTTCATGTTTCAATGCTGAAACAATACAAATCTGATCTTTCACACATGATTCCTCATAGTGAGATTGAACTATAGCCAGATATGACGTATTCTGAAGAACCATTGAAAATTTTGGCTCGGGAAATTAAAGAACTACGGAATAAACAGATACCAGTAATAAAAGTCTTGTGCATCGTCATGGAACAGAAGAAGCTACATGGGAAACCAAGGAAACGATGAATTTACAGTATCCGAATCTATTTTCAAGTAATAATTTCGAGGACGAAATTTTCTAAGGGGGAGAGTTGTAACAGCCCAATTTTTAGTGGTGATGGAATAGTGGTTTCGAGACAATAAATTTTCGTCTTGTCGATTCATACATATTATTTTTAGAATATTTATGGAGTCATTGGCGTCTTATTAAAAATTTGGTTAAGAAATTTTGCCGTTTAGATAGTTAATTAAAGAAAAATGACTAAATTGAAAAAGGTGCAAAACTTAGTAATTATTGCATTTAAAAGATAAAATAGTTTAATTACTAAAAAAGGATGGACTTAAGTAACAATTAGGCCTTATGTAATGAGGTTGGACAACAATTGATATTAAAATGTTAGTATAATATATGATTAATGGAAAAATTGTAAATAAACAAAAGTAAAATAAAACAAATTGAAAGAAACAAACTTTTATTCTTCATAATTTGACTTCATCTTTTTCGAAAACCTATGGAAGAATAGCTTGGAGAATCGGCTAGACTTAATACCTTGCATGTAAATGAATTTGATACCCGTTTCTTGTATTTTTTATATTTTTAAGATCGTTGCAACTACATACAACTAGCCCATACCTTCGTTTTTGAATCTGTTAAAAATTTTAGAAGTTTTCATTGATGAATCTTGATTTTTTTTATGATAACCATGTATTTGAAGCTTTAGTTGTGTTGTTTGATGATTTTGTAAAGTAATTTTTGTTAGACTTTGATTTTAGTATTAAATTGTGAAAATGTCAAAATTTTAATGTTTGATAGTGAATTTGATGTTCATTAAGGACTGTTTAAGGGTCTAGTATATTCAGTTGAAATATTAACTTGAGAAAAATGGTTAATTTGATGAATTTTAGGTTAAGGGACTAAATTGTAAAAGTTTTAAAAGTTAGGGGTAATTGTTTAAATTCAAAAAATAAAAGGGTATAAAATGTAAAGTGAATTGGAAAGTGAAATGTAAGTTAATAATTGAAGAATTTTACATTTTAGATCAAGACCTAGTTGATTCTCTTAAAAAAGGGAAAATTGCATAATAGTCCCTGAACTTCTACAACTACTACAATTCAGACCAGGTAAATTTGTATAGTTCATAACCTAACATCTTTATAAAATGTTTGATGATAATATGTAATGTAATAGTTATATTTGATTTGAAATGTTGTAAGTTAATTGAGGAAAAATTGTTGAAATTCTATACTTGGATCGGATTGAACGCGGGATAGAGTACAGTCAAGATATGATGCGTTAGGGGGGATTACAGTGGAGATGGTTGTGGAGTGATACATATATGTTTCCTAAGTAAACCAAGGTTCAGCATTTGTTGTGAACACTCATGTTATACTCTTTGTTTTGGTTGGACTAGCTTTTTGGAGCCATTGGTGTGTTCCGGATAGATTAGCTCTAATGAGCATTGGTGTGTCTCTATTGGATTATCTCTTATGAGCATCTCGGTAAGGTAACTTGTTGAGTAATTTAATGGATTTACCATATATTTAAGTATTGAATTGAGAATTTATGATTTATTCATTGAGATTGTGGATCACAAGGAACATTCATGGTTGTAGTATTTGTAACAGCCCGATTTTGGGTCTAGTTGGAACAGTGGTTGCGGGACCACAAATTTGACGCAAAAAAACTTATTTTTATTATATTTTTATGGTCTACAGTTTTATTGAATGATTTCTTTAAAATTTAGTTCAAAAATTTTGACGTTTGGGCACTCAATTTGTTCAAAAGGACTAAATTGCAAAAAGTGTAAAACTTGAGTTCTATAAGCTAGAGGTGTCTAATTATTATGAAATTTTACATTGGAGGTCCTTAAATGGTAATTAGACCATTGGTTAAGTGGACATGGTTAGGTATGTTTCTAAAGTTTTTCATTAAGGGCATTTTATTAATTTGGTAATTAAATGAATTAAAAAGCCAAATTTTTGTCCATCTTCCTCCCATGGCTGAGATTCACAAGGGAAAACCATGGCTAGGGTTTTTCAAGCTTCCAAGCTCGATTGTAAGTCCATTCTAGCCCCGTTTTTAATGATTTTTATGTTTTTGAAATCCTTGTAACATGATCTATCTATTTCTACCACTAATTTAAGACATAATCAAAGTCTAAAATTTTACCCATGATGGATATTTGTGCATTTTGATGTTTAATGGTAGAAAATACATGTTAGTTGTTTGATAAACGACTTTTGCTAAGTGATTTTTTATGAAAATGCCTAAAAAGGACTTATTTGTAAAAAGTTGTAAAATGGGTGTTAAAATGTGAATAAAAGAAAAATGTGGGCTAATATAAGCATTTATAAGGTTCGACTAGGCATGGGTATTGAAGAAATTAAGTACATTTCATTTTATGAGCCTAGGGACTAAAATGTAAAATTGTCAAACTTTAGGGGCAAAAATGTAAATTTTACCATAATGTGATTTTGGGTTGATTTGAATAGTTTAAGGATTAAATAAGTTAAATGTGATATTATAGATCAAGAAAAACGAGGTTCGAAATTGGAACAGGGGAAAAACAAGTATTTGACGGCTAGGCTCTTTTCGTCATTTTTATGCCGAGGTAAGTTCGTATGTTTAATAAGCATTAAATTATATATGTATGGTAAATGCTATATTACTAAAATGAAATGTGAATGCTATTGAGTACGATACTACGGTAATGACTGACAGAGATTCAATATAGAGAAAGTCCCGGTTGAACCTTAAGAATAGATACGATACAAATGTCATGGCATTAAGGTTATTGAGTTTACGTGTAAGACCATATCTGGGATATTGCATCGATATGGAACTTCGTGTAAGACCATAACTAGGCTATTGGCATCGATACGAGACTTCATGTAAGACCATATCTAAGATATAGCATTGGTATGGTACTGTGTGTACGAGATTCCCGAGTATCCTTTAGTATTCCAAGTGGTTCAACGGGAAATTCAATGGGTATGTCAAAGAAGAGAAAGAGCATGTAAGTATTACGAATTTGTACAGGTATGTACATAAGTTTATAAGCATTGACTTCATTATATTATGAGTTCATGATTTCCATGAGAATATTTTTATGAAAGCCTTGTGATTATTGGCCTATACTTGAGACGTATGAAATTCATGATAAATTTGGTTGAGGATCATGTGATTGGCTTCAGGGCCAAATTGAGTTATTATATAGCATGTTTTATTCACACAAATTGTGATTTATCAGATATAAGAAAAAAATGATTGGCATAATTGTCTATTAAAATGACTATGGAAGTATAGGAAGATATGAGCTTTAACAATTGAAAGATGTTAAAATATATGCTTGAAAAGTGAATACTCATAATTAATGTATATGTTTATTATGAGGTTTGAAATGATTGATTGATTTTGGTAATCGATTATAATGGAGAAATTACGGTTGTTAGGCTAAAGTCAAGACATGTTAAATTATGCTTGCAAATTGATATAGCAAACAATGTGACTGAATAATTTATAACTATGAGGTTTATAGCAATTTATACTATTTTGTTTTGTGTTTATATTGTAGACTTGGTAAATGATTGGTAAGAGTTACTTATTATGTTCATACGGACTTACTAAGCTATTAGCTTACCCCACTTCCTTTCCCATGTTTTATAGTGCCATCAAGCTAGCTCGGGTTGGAGATCACCAAAGATCCTATCACACTATCAAGCTATCATTTTGGGTATTAATGAATTAAATTATTTTGAGTTATGGCATGTATAGGGACTTGGTCATTTTGTTATATGCGTCATATGGTTTTAGCCAATGTAATGGCTTGTAATCATCAAAGGCTTGTTTTGCTATTTGGCCATGTAAGTTGGCTCATAGTGGCAACATGGTTGTAAGCCTAAGTATATTCATATATGTGTCAATGTCTATGGTGATATGATCAGGGTATGCTTGGTGAATGTGAAATATTTGGAAATATGATTTATGGCATGATTGTGTAATGTTTGGAATTCTGACTTATTGATGAGATGAGGAATTTGAGTATAATTTGGTAACTAGATAGTAATTTAATGAAGCCTAATGAATGTGAGATTTATATGTTTGATTTAGGGCTTAATAAATGTAGTGAATATGTTAGATAAAGATATAAAGTTGATATGTTTTAACCATGAATGTGGATGTTTTGGTTGCTTAAGTATGTATTATTTTGTGCCTTTGAATTGGGGTAAGTGTTTGTGTGAATAAGGGTTGCAAATGGCTTGGTAAATAGCCTTACTATTATCCACACGGGTAGACACACGGGTGTGTGTCTAGGCCGTGTGTTACATAAGGTTAGCCCCATGGGCGTGTGATCCGGTTGTGTGTCCCCTGCACCTAAATTGTTGCAAAACAGAATGCTCAGTATCGAGCACACGGGCGTGTGACTTGGCCGTGTGACTTCAATTTGTTCTCGGGTGACAAACAGAAAGTTACACGGGTTCAGGACACGGGCGTGTGTGACCACACGGCCTGCCCACACGGGCGTGTCCTAGGCCACATGGGCGTGTGATCCCTGTTTAGGCAAAAATCTTCTAAGTGTTGAAAAATATTCTAAAGTTCTCAATTTAGTCCCGAATCACTTCCAAAGCACATTTTTGGCCTCGTAGGCTCGGATTAGGGACTTTATGCTCGATTTCAAAAAGTTTTATTTTGGATAGACATTTATGACTCGGAAATGTATGTTTGCTTGTGTTTAAGTCCGGTAATGCCTCGTACCCTGTTCCAGCGTCGAATAGGGGAAAGGGGTGTTACAGTATTACTATTTGAATTATAATACTTACTTCAATAAGATTTATTGTTTTAAATACGTCGAACTTACTAAGCTTCATTGAGCTTACTTGTGTTAATATTTATTCTTGTAGATACTCGGAAGGTTGAATGATCGGATCGGCACTCAAGTCACACTATCCATAAATTGTAGTAGTTTCTAGAACGTTCTTTTCAGATTATATGGCATGTAATAAGCTTGTATGTCATTACTAATGTTTTGAATTTGTAAATACTTAAGTATGATCTTGAATGTATATTGTTATCCTATATGATACATTTAAATTTATGTGATATATGTGAATGAGGTAAAAATTGTTGATACAAAATATGATATGTGTTAATAGAATATTGTGTATGTGATGCTTAGGTTAAGTATATTGGTTAGATGATAGATTTGATGAATTGAAAGGTTGTGATTGATGTTTCATTTAGATGTATAATTGTATATATTTATGGTATTAATGAGGATTCATTGGTTGGGCACTTAGAATGTTGATTTGGCATGTTTTTGGGTTGATTAATGTCACTTTGTATAGGTATATTGGTTGGTAAATGGTTTACTTAGGGTCCAAGTAAGTTTGAAATGGTAAACTGGTTGTTTAAGGTTCATTTTGGGTCCACACGACTTGAGACACGAGCGCGTGACTCAGCCGTGTGTGACACACGGCCTGGCAACATGATTGTATGTCTCTTGCAGATTCCTTTGTATGCAAGTCAGTTAGTTACACGGCCTAGCACAAGGCCTGGTACACGAGCGTGTAGGGTTATTTCAAGAGTTACATTGCCTGGCACACGGGCATGTGACACGGCCTGGCACACAGCCGTGTGACCTTACTCAGTGAGTTACACGGGTGAGGACACGGCCTGGGACACGACCGTGTGTCTCTAGTTCAAAAGTTACAATGCTTGAGACACGGGCGTGTGTATCAACTGTTGAGGCACACGGCCCTGTGACCTCTATTTCTAAAATTTTGCAACTTTTGCATAAACTTTCCAAATGATTTCAAATTGGTCCCGAATTGTTTCTAAGATAATTTTTAAGCCTCGAAGGCTCGATTTAGGGATATTATGTATGTGAATGATGGATTTATAATGTGTATTGGATAATGTATGAAATGTATGTTCAAAATTTCCGTTTGTACAATAATGTTTCGTAACCTTAAACTAGCAACGGATACGAGTTAGAGGTGTTACAAGTTGAACGTAATTGGATGTGAGAGTATATTCTAGTTTCATGATTTAATGAAGTGTGAAAATGTTATTTTTGACTTGGTTAGAATATGGTTGTGAATGTGTTGTAGTATGCTCTTATTTAACCTTTGATGTTGTGTATACTTGGTGCTTATTCCGACATTCACTGAGCTTGTTTAAGTGCACCCACTCTTTCAAACCATTGCAAATATTTAGCGTTTGTAGTGTGAGGGGTGCACTTCAAAGGAAGTGATCTAAGTTAGACTTTGGTATTTAAGTAGGTGATATTATTATTCATTGAACTGTGGAAATAAAGGCAATGTGGTTAGAACTTTGGCTAGTTATTATTATGTTCTTGTTGGTTTAGTATGACTGTGAACCTCTAGAATTTTTTCTTGGTAATTATTACTATTTTTAATTGTTATTACCATGATTTGGATCAGCAAGGTAAAGATGTTGCGTTAGACTATGTTTTGGGTAAATTTGATGCTTGATACTGCAATGATTAATACATGTTAAAATAGAGATATGTTGAGCATATTTAATACTTTATGTTGTTGTGTTTTGGCGAATCTGAGTAGAGGTATTGATACTCGGGACATAAGTATCGATACGTTGGATTTGAATTGTATCTTTGTGAAGTTAGTAGTTTAATTTGGTATTGACAACCAATTACGAGTATCGATACTTAGGGTGAAAATATCAGTACCTTTGCTCATGTATAGATAAAGTGCTTTCGTTTAAAATTTGACAGAATGCTAGCTTGGTATCGATTTTCTTACTAGTACTGATACTTATCTTCCAAAATATCTATACATGTGATGGCGTATCAATACCTATGTGGGTTCTTTATAATTTTATCAAATTGTCCTAAGTTTTTTTTTAAATTATTTCTAATGTTGACTAAGGTATGTTTTAAATGTTATTGAAGATGTTTAAGACCCATTACTCCTCTAAATATTTGAAAGTGATAATGGTTGCAAGTATTTGAGACTGTACGAATATGTATGAGTTCGATGTTTGATGTAGCGTCTTATTACTTGGGCTCGACGACCGGGCCGGGTATAGGGTGTTACACTATCCCACTTTCTTTGTACCAAAACTATGAAAATGGAACAATTTCATCCTTATACTATTAAAAAGTTTATGACAATGTTAACTTTCTCCGTTAATAAACTATAGGATGAGGAACAATTTAGTTCCTATAAAAATAAATCAAGTAATTTAGTCTCAATAGTATTTGAAAGGTTAAAATATGCCACAAGTTCCCGTACTTTTCTAAAATTAGAAATTTAGTCCCTATATTTTTATTTCATGGAATTTAATTTTTTTTATTTTCAGATTTTAAAATTCAGGTCTAATTGTTAATATTATTAAATTTTTTGTTCAATTCAAGTTAATTACAAAGTCATTTTCTTAATTACAAGGATATCAAGTAAGTTTTTTTTTTTTTTTTCAAAACATCATTATAACAAATTTAACATTTAGACTTAAATTTTGAAATTTAAAAAGTATAACGACTAAATTTCATGAAATAGAAGTACAAAGACTCAATTCCTAATTTTCAAAAAATAAAGTGACTTATGACAGATTTTAACCTATTTAAAATTAAACAAATAAAAACAATTGAAGCGATATTAATAATTTTCCTTAATAAAAACAATGATCATGTGCAAATATACAGTTTGTTGAGTTTATAAAAATTAACAAAAAAAAAAGAGAGAAAACTATATAATATCCATGTCAAAAAAAAAAAACTATCTAATATCAATAAAACTTATAAAAATTCTCAAATTTTTATAAAAGATAAAAAAATTTAAATATTTTATTCCAAAATTTCGAAAATAAAATTTCTAAAATAATTATTTAAACATTATAAAAATGATTTTACATTTTTTTTCTAGTTTTGAAATTATTTATTAATTTATTATATTTTTATGAATTTTCTATTTTTATAAAATTATGTAATTCTTAATTATTTTTTCTATTTTTAAACTTCAACCAATTAACATTATAAGTTGTTTCACATCTGTATTCATCTTCCGTTCTTTTAGGGTTTTCAATAGTAGGAGGACTAACTCATATCATTTAATTTAAAATGGACTAAATTGTTTATAGCCTAATAAATTATTAAAAGAAATAGTAAATCTCATCATTAATTTTCTTATTTATTTATTTATTTTTTAAAAGTATAAAAATTAAATTGTTTTGTTTACTTTTAGAGAACTAAAATAATTCTACCCTTATAGTATATATTTTAAAAAAAAAAAAACTTATGAAAATTTGTTTCAAAAACTATTCCATCTTATTAATAAATTATTTAGAAATAATTCAAAGAAGTTCTTAAAATGATTTTAAAATTTTATTAATTTTTATATTTATTAAAAATATTTTATATATTTTTTAATTTTCCATTTTTTAAATTTAAATTTTAACCAAGAATGGGCTTGAAGTTTTTCACACCTATATTTATTTATTTTTTCACCAAATCTGTTTTTAGAAATATAAATGGTCAATGTGAGATTCTAATATCCTTATTTACTTTTATTTACTTATTTCTTAATTTGATAGTTTCTAACTTTATTTACGAAAATGGACTACTTAAAACTTTATTTATCGGAATGGACTAAAAAATCCAAAACGCTCCTATTTGAAAGCGTTTTAAGGGGAAATTTTAGAAAAGCACACTGATTGAGACACGCTTTACCCCTTGTCAACAAAAAGACATTGACATGGGTGCGCTTTTACCCGTGCTCGAACTAAATTTTTAAAAAAGATCATTTTTTAAAAATATTATAAAAATAAAATAATTTTTTAAAAAATTACAAGAATAAACGTTTATAAAGACCCAAAGTGGCAACACCATTTTTTTAAAATTTTAAGGTGTAAGTAATTAATATGGAAATAAAACTTACAAAACAAATCTTTATATAGACCCAAAGTCTCATTTCTCTTATTTTCTTAAGTAATATGAGATGTGAGATATGTGTATATATAGAGCCATAAATAGATTTGCAATTTATTCCTAAACAATGTGAGATTCCTTCCTCTTTTAACTAACAACATAATATTAAAGGATACACTATATTTTTTAAATTTTTTTACAAAACAATTTCTATTTTTTTATATTTTGTTAACTTTTTCTCATATTATAAAATTATCTTTCGAGATATTTAATCTTGTTGCATTTTAGAATTGTTAGCATATACAAAAGGACTATTAGAAAAAAACAAATCGCACGTATACAATTTGTACATGCACTAATCTTCTATTCAATTTTAAATGTATGAAGTTAATATCTATGCAATTCTAATTTTTAAAATAATTTTCTATTATTTCAATTTAGAAGTTATACTTTTAATTTTTTTATTATTTATTTTATGTTATGTTATGAATGTTTGATTAATAAATAACTGGTGAGTATTTGGTACTCAAATAGTATATTATTGATATCTCTTTTTTTAAATATTTTTTTAATATGTTACTATACTCATTAATTTTTTAATCCTAATTTTAATTTAATTTTCATCACCTAATGAATGCTAATAAATTTATTTCAGATGCATTTTGACTAGATAGATAATCTATTTAAAAATAGTATATAATTATGTTAAATAAGTTTCTTTTATAGAAATATATAAAATACATAAAATATGATAATTATTTTTCATATTTTTATATCTAGATTAAATTACATTAGTAGTCACTTAACTACGAATTTTTGGCTATTGAATTATAAAAACTTACAAAATGATCACTCAACTATTAGTAATTTTTAAATATTTTATTATACTCATTTTATATTTTATAATTTTTTTACTTGTAAAGTTTAAAAATTTAATTTATAATGTAACAAATGTTAACTTTTTGTAAAAAAAATTTGAACTCTATAAGTAAACAAATATAAACAAATATAAAATATAATGTAGCTTTTAATTTTATGTTGTTAGTCAAAAGAAGAAAGAATCTCACATTATCTAAGAATAAGTTGCAAACATATTCATGAATCTATATATACTAAAAATAAAATGGTGCTGCCACGGTTTAGCTTATTTTTACAAATTTTTAAAAAATATTATTTTTTTAAAAATTTAATTTGAGCACAAGTAAAAGCACACTAACGTTAGAACATTTTTCTAAAATTCTTCCTTAAAATGCATCCACATAAGTATATTTTGATTTTTTTTAGCCTATTCTACTAAAAAAAGTTTATAGGCCTTTTTTTAATAAAATAGTCGTTATCGTGTTTAATTTAAAATCTGTAACTATTATTGTTATCACTTGTTACTTTCTTTTTTCTATATCAGGGGAGGTTAATGAGATTAATTAGGATCCAACTTAGGCTTTTATGTTTATAAAATAATGTTATTATATTTTTTTTTTCGCACCGTTTGTATTAATCAAAATTTTTTTCTCTTTTATAATTTATTTTAATGAAATAATTTTGAATGTCGAATTTAAAATTAATCATGAAATTGACTTAAATATAAAATATGTTCTTTTGTTTATTAATGAGTATCGATTTTATGTACTAATCATCAAATCATCACTTAAAATTTACTAAACGAAATTTTTTAAAAAAAATTTAATTTAATAACTTAAATAAAAAAAATTCCGAATAATTTAATAATTTAAATTTTAATCAGATATACTTTGAAACTTTTTGAAGATAGGAATAAAAATGTAAACTTAGATAGCCTGGGTGTGTATATTTTTAAAAAATTAAAAAAAAAAGTCAACGTAAATATAATTAAAGGGTAGATGTAAACCCGATCCAACGTCTGATCCATAGGTTGTAAAATGAAAAGTGAAAACCGTTGTCGATGATCAGTTCTCAAAGGAAGAGAGGATCTGACTCGCAAAAAGTGGGGAGGATGAAAGTAGCCATGGTGGGGTACCTTACAAACCTACACGTGCACGCGATATCACCGTCATCTTCATCATCTTCACTCTATTCCCACTTCCACTTTAACCTTCCCTTTTTTTTTTTTTTGTTACCCCTCTGCTGTTTTCGATACTAAATAGCTTCTCCGGCGAAAAACAATATCAACTTAACCATTTTGACTTTGAGGAACAGAGCTAAGATTCTTGTCAGGTTCCAAAAAAACGAAGTCAAAAGGGAAAAAGAGAGAAAAAAAAAAAAGGTTGTGGTTTTTTTCCTTGTATTTGTAGTTGTTGCTGTTTGGTTGGAAAGAAAATTTGTTGTTTTTTTTTTTTAATCCTGGGAAAGTGAACAGGTAAAGTGGTGTTATCAGTTTGGTTAATTTAGTTCTAGAAATGGGAATGGGGAAAGTGAAGGAATGATGTTGGAGTATCTCAGCCAAAAACCCAAATCCATTAAAATAATAATAAATGTAGAGAGTGTTTGGTTCTCTCAGCCATTAATAACAGATGGTAGCTGTGGAGTTTTAATCTTTCGATAATTACAACTCACTCATTTCTTTATTAATTTACAATATTCCTCTGTTTTAAAACCCCCCAAACCTTCGTCAAACTTGGGGTTTTTTTAAGCTTTGCTTTTAAAGCTTCTAAATGAAAAGATTGTTTCTTTATTATTTGCTTTGCTTCCTTTGAATAGTGAAGACCCCAAAACTCCATAGGTTCTCCCTTTTCTCTAACCTTTATGCAGTGAAATATTGATGAAAGTTTTATGTTCTGAATCATAAAGGTACAGCTACTATAATTTATTTTAATATATTTTCTTGAATGATTGTTTCTCTCTTTTGGGTTTTTGTATTTGTTGGGATCTGTTTCAGATCTCTGATATTCTCTCCTTTTGTTTTTTGCTGCATCTTTTTCATCTATTTGAGTTAAACCAATCTGTGATTTTTTTTTTCCTCTATAAATAATTGCTGTGGATTAGATCTAGTTAAAGGTATAAACACAACAGATGGCAGCTTTTGTTGGAAAAAAAAAGGGGAAAAGGGTTCATTTTGGGGTTTGAAAATCAATTTTAAACTTCATGTAAGCTTTTCAAAAAAGTTAAAAACTTTTCTCTCGTCTTTTTGTACATAAAACAGAAGATTCCCCATAGTGAAAAGAAAGGTTTTTTTTATCATGGAGCAATCTCTTGGTAACTATTATTGTTGTATATAATTGGATAATTAGATTTTTGTTTTGGGAAAATTACTGTGGTTTGGATATTTAGGGCTCTGTTTTTGGTGCCTATAATTGGATAATTGTTGGTTTCTTCAAGCTAATAAATGAGCTTGGACTTAGGTTCTACTAATCTGGTTTAGATTACTTCCATCTCTGTTATCATATTGCCTTTGTTTCTTTTGAATGGATTTCTGTTTTAATCTTTGAATGTCAGTTAGTTTTAGGGTTAAGACTGCTTGGTTCTTACAGATGTATTTCTTGTTTGATTTTCATGTATTTCAATGTTTGAAAGCATTCATGAAAAAATAAAGGATGGTTTTCTTTGTCAATAATTTAGCTGGAGAATATTTATGACATGGTGGCTTCAATTAATCCTATCAGCTGCTTCGTCTTAGCGAGTTTTTCATCGAACAATTTTATTTTTAATGTCTGCTGGTAGCTGTTTCTGTTTTCTCTTTGTAGGAAACTTCAAGTTCGTTACTGACCTAACTTGTCCTGCATTTCATGTGCAGAGTAGCTCTCCAACGCATTTGGTGTATGGCTGAAGACATTGTGATCCGAGGCCAACCATTTGAAACATGAAACTTGGTAATAACCCCATCTCTATTTTCGTTCTCTTTCATCTCTGCCTCTCTGTCTGTCTCTCCCGTACATATTTTCATCTTTCAGATGTTATTCTGCCAACTATATTTAGTCATTTATATACGAAGAATTCGGTGTTTATAGGATGTTTTTATGTACTTGCAGATAATGAACAAGTTATTTGCCATTCAACTATAGGCTACAAGAATGATTCGAAGCCTTATTCCTTCTTAGCTGACACTAAACCTTTTGAGAACAAAGAAAAGTCTTCAGATGCTACTGAACTGAGCATAGATGATACTGTGAAGGAAAATCAGAATGGAGTCATGCATGATATAAAGAGCGATGAACTGGATTCAGATTTCTCAATATATTCGGAGAATACACGAGATGAATGGACAGCTTCTGAACTTGATTGTTCCAGCAGTGTACATGACTTTTCTAATGGTAATGAAAAGGAGGTCCGAGATTTTGTGGCATTTAACTCTCATTCTTCAAAGAATATGGATTCATTTCAGGACTCGGTTTTTTATTTGGACAAAAGTGTAATGGATTGTGAATTGCCTGAATTGGTAGTTTGTTATAAAGAGAGTACATATCATGTTGTCAAGGACATTTGTATTGATGAGGGAGTTCCGACACAAGGCATGTTCTTGTTTGAAAGCAGTGTGGACAAGAAGAGCGAGTGCAACTTTTCGTATCCCAAAAAGGATCTAGATAATGAACTGATGAAAGAAATGTTGGAGACTGATATGCCCATGCAAGACATTTCCTTTTCTCCGGAAGAAAATCAATCTGGGAAGGATATTGACAACGAATGTGGCTCTAACAAAAAACTCGACGCTGATACATATATGCAAGATATTGCCTTATCTCTAGAAGAAAACAAGTCTAACAAGGGAATTCCAAATGAATGGGATCCTAGGGATTTGCTGGTGACAAGGGACATGAAGGATGATGCAATGGCAATGATGTCAAATGAGGGCTCCAAAGAGTTGTTTACCCTAGGAGACATACTTTCATTGCCTGAATTGACCACACTGAAATCTGAAGCCATGTCTCCTGATTGCAAAAGTGACAGAAATGAACAGCAGTCCTTTGAGGTAAAAAGATCTAGTTCAAAGTTAATAAATATCAATTTCCATATTGAAACTCCTTGTAATAACATTATGGATTCACTGTATACGCAGAACTCAAGTAAAAAGGAAGTGATAGTGGCTTCTGCGGTTGAAGAATCAAACAACCTAATTCATTCTGCTCCTGCTTTGGTCTCCACAGCCGAAGGATCGGACAGTTGGAAAGGGGAAGCTACCCCAATCAGTCCTGCTCCGGCCTCTGCTTCTTTGGAAGCAACTAGCAGTAGCCTTGTCAATGAAACTGGAAGCATCACATTTGACTCCAGATCTTCTGCACCAACAAGCGGCAAAGGTTCTAACAAGCCTCTCGAGACTGGAAGAACATCCAAACTTGAAGAGATAGCTGATCAACCTTTTTCAAGCAATCTTCAAAGCGGAAACGGGGAGTCTAGTTTCTCTGCTGCAGGGCCCTTAACAGGTCTAATAAGCTGCTCTGGACCGATAGCATATTCAGGCAATCTCTCTCTTAGATCAGATAGCAGCACGACAAGCACTCGTTCCTTTGCCTTCCCGATGTAATTTACTGCCAAACCATTTTGTTACTTGCACTTGTTCTATCGTATACCAACCATTAGCTGTTTATTCTCTGTTTTCCTTCATATACAGATTGCAGTCTGAATGGAATAGTAGTCCGGTAAGAATGGAAAAAGCTGACCGGAGACAGTATCGGAGGCATCGTGGATGGAGGCAGGGCTTTCTTTGCTGTAGATTCTGAAAAAAAAGTTCTATATTATGCATAGGTTATACAAATTTATTATTTTTGCATATGAAAAATACATCATCCCCTTCTTCCCTCGCTTGGCGTGTAATAATGTGCAGTAGGTTTAGAGTGTCTTCTTGGTGCTTAAGAGTTTTTATCATGCAAATTGAGCTGTAAGCAAAGCAATATGCTATAATTTTCATGTATCATTGTAGTCTTTTCTTTTTCGTTTTCACGTTCTTGCTCATAATATCAACTTATACCAGATAAAGAGAGATCATTCTTCTTTGTCGTTTTTCTACTGTTGTTACGAGTTTTGTTTTCCGATCAATTGAATTAAGGATAAATTTCAGTTCATTTCTTTTTTACTTTTTTTTTTTACATGAAAAATCTCCTTTAATAACTTAGCAAAGAACGAAAATTGAAAAGTAAGAAAACTGGAAGGATAAAATATATATATATATATATATAATTTTTCTTTCCTAGGTGTACTTGGGAAAAGGAAAAGGAAAGTACTTAATTTCTTTCTATCTATAGAGTTGAAAAATGAAGAGTTCTTTCATTTTATTTCTTCCAGTTACGGAAGTATTGATTCTTATATGTTAAGATGAAAAAAGATCATCCCTTCTATTTTTTCTTTCAACTAAGTTTACTTAAAAATATATTTTCTTTCCAGTTTTCTACTCATTCCTTCATCTTTCTACTTTTCCACCCAACTAGAAATTGCAGAATTTCTACTTTTCCACCCATCGAGGTCTTGATTCGATCTGTCTATCTGTGGAGGCCGGTTAAGTGAGCTCCCTTTTAAGTAACTTTAACCAAGTAA
Source organism: Gossypium longicalyx (assembly GCA_025698465.1). Taxonomy (NCBI): domain Eukaryota; kingdom Viridiplantae; phylum Streptophyta; class Magnoliopsida; order Malvales; family Malvaceae; genus Gossypium; species Gossypium longicalyx. The sequence continues at coordinate 43,569,853 of CM047007.1, read as the reverse complement.
GTTTTTTTTTTTTTTTCTGTTCCAATAGTGTAGATTCCTTATCGGAGTTAATTTATTAGATTTTAAAGTTTCATCAACACTGAAATGTTACCCAAAGAGTTAGTCATAGGCTTCGACTCTTATAACCTTTTTATGCATAAACAAAAGGTTATACATTTATTCAAATAATGTGTAATGGCTCTCTTTATTTAAACAGCTATAAGCAACAAGCAAAGATTGTAGCAGTCTTGTAAAGTTTGCACCCTGCGATTGTCATTGTGAATGAGAATGAGTGCATCCCCGTATATTCTCCACCTCAAATCAAACTTTCCGAGTGAAGTATTATTTTAGATTTTCTAACTTCATCCTTCATCATCTTTACGTTTACTCTCCTTTCTCCTTCCTTCAGCAATGGTACAATTATTTGAAAGCAATTAGATTGCTAACTCCATACTCCATAGCTAATTTTCTTTTTTGCGAGATGGTAAGAGCCTCAATCAACAACCTAGTTATTAAAATCTCAATTTGAAAATTATGATTTAGGGTAAAATATTTGAATTTAGATTTAAAAATTCAATTTCTTTGAATAACAAATAAAAAATTGGATTTTAATACGGGTAAATCCAAGTCCAATTTTATAATACTTAAATTTCAGATTTTAAGATTCATTTTAAAACTTAAAATTTTTTAAATTCAATACTGATTAAAAAAAATAACCGCCTTTTTGTTATCTCTTCTTTTATAATACCTTCAAAATCCAAATAATAAATAATTAATTTTACTTATAATATATCATCAACTAAGTTCAAGATTTTTAAAACTGGATCGGTAGACAAACTAGTTAGACTATTTGTTCCCGATTCAACCGCTTTGACTGGTCCAATCGATTCAATCATAAGCCAACCAATCTTTTCCCTTATTCCATTGGTATCCAATCAATTCCCAGTCCGATTTTGAAAACAATTATGAAGCTTTATGCATTTAATTTAATACAACATAAAATATTCAAAATTTCCATAATTTTAATTTATAAACCCCTGGCTTTTAATTTATTCCTAAGTAAATCCACTTAGTTAAGTACAAATCAAATTATATGTTTTTATTCATGCATAAACAAAATATAAATGACTTATGTAGATAATATGATAATGTTGAGAGTTATTTTTAATATTTTAACCTTAAAAAATTAAAAAAAAATATAAAAATGGAAAGTTACATCCTAATAATGAAAGTATAATTAAAATTAAAAAACCTCTTTGAAAGAATATACAGAAGCAAAACAGTTTTATCCTAAATTGTTTATAACAAAATGGAAAATGTAATTTTTTTCATTCAAAATCAAAGTTACCAGCTAGGTTTTTGATTTGTTGATATGACCAATTCGACTAGTTTATTAAGTTCTATTAAATAAATATGAAAATTTATAAAAATAAAAAATTCCTAGTTTAATTGGTAAAACCACTTGATTTGTCGATTTTTTTTCAAATTTAGTAGGTCCAATACTAGTTATCGAGTCAACCATTTTAATGTCTTTCTTCAAACCATTATCTCAATTGCAGATTCAAACAAGTTCAAATAACAATATTCAAAATCTTCCTAAATAACTAAATTAGAAGAATATTTTTAAAATTTAGAATTAGTTGAAATTTAAATTTAAATTTAAATTAATTTAAAATTTAAATATTTTAATTCTCAAATAAAAAATTTAAAAAACTAAATCCAAATCCAAATTTAGGTAAAAGTTTCATGTAAATTTTCTTGAATCTTCAAAAGAAATGAAATATATATATTTATATATATATTAATTAAAGGAAAAACCATGGGTGAAAAAGTCTGTTTAAGCTTCAGTAGTTGCCATTGTTGGTCAAACACACCTTTTTTGGTCCTTCACTTCCATCTCTTCAATGGACTCTCTCATGGATTTACTACACATGCATGTGTCGTCTTTGAAAAACGAAATGGTGGAATTAAATACATTTGACTGCTTTGGGTTGGGTATGTTTGTTCTTCCAATGTGCCCTTCGAAAAAGTTTGTACGGAAAAAATCTTCAATCTTCACCTTTTTTTTCTTTCAATTTTCCTTTTTTCTCAGAAGACAAACAGAAACAAGAAAATTCCCACTTCCAATCTTCTTTGCTGTCAACCACCAAAACCCCAGGAAAGTTGTTATTTTAGAATCTGAATTATGAATAAACATATGAGCTGGCCTGCAACCCTTTTCTTTAACTAAGGAATGGATTAAATCATAATCAAATGATCAAATGCTTACTTCGTTTCTCTATTAAGACAACATGAAATCTATATTTATGCAATCAAAAGCTCATAAATTCACTAACATTACCAACATAATGGGTGCTTTTGATGCAGATATGTCTTAGACTTTGTTATAATAAAACAGAACCTAGGGTCCTACTCATACCATATTGTTCCTGACATGAAAAAAATAAAAATAACAAACTCAAATGGTTTGAAGCCTTTCTAAAAAAAGTAAATAAAAATTTAAGTTTTTCAATGGAAGTGTTCTGGGACACTGCATCTTTGTGCTTTGTGTCTGTTCCCTTTCCTCTTTGTTTAGTGGGGGCTTTGCTTTATATAAAAGCAACCCACTTTGAGAAAATTAGAAAGTTCTAGCCATACAAGAAAAGAACAGAAAATCTTCAGAGAATTGCAGTGATATGGAGTTGATAGTGTCCATTACTGTGTTGTGCTTTACCTTCTTAGCACTGCAAACACCTTGTACTTCCCTGCAAATCAAACTACAATCATCAGATGAACAAGGTAAAACTGTATAAAAAAAGGGTCCCTCTTATCTTTTAATTTTCTAGGCTTATTTTTTTCATTATTTATTGAGTTTAAATGCTTTATATCATGAGCAGCAAAAGGAGTTCATCTTTCTCAGTACCCAACATTGCCAAGGAAGCTCAGATTCACTGAGGAAGCTGTAGCAGTAAGAATCTATCCACAAAACATATACAATCTTTAAGTAGTAGTACCAAAATGACAATCTCCTTAAAGACTCATTTGCCTTTTTATTTTTGAAACTACTTAAGGGAAATGAAGCTCATCATTCAATTACAAACACCAAGCAGAAGGAACATGCTTCAGGTAACATATCTAAAGTAACAAGCATCCATCTGTTCAGTTGCATTTTCTAGTAAAACTATAACATGAAGCTTAGTCCCCGTTCAAACTCTGTCTTAAAATAATATAAGCAACCTTATTGGACAGGCAAGGCATACCAGAAAGAGAAAGGTACAGTGCATGCAAGTCGAGGCACAAGGCAAGAATGGATGGAGTCTGGGACTGACATTTCGCAATATTTTACTATGGATTATTCGCACGTAAGAAGACGACGCCCCATACATAACAAGTCATTGCCAGTTGGTCCTTGAAACCTGGGGGGATCCCATCCTTCTTTGATTGGTGCTTTTGATCAGTCCCCATCAACAACAACAGTACAGATAACAATCCTTTTTTAGGATCACAATTTTGTTAACAAAAATATATGTAACACCAATTACTGCTTTTGTAATATAATTAGCGAAATGAGGAACCTGTCTTCTTTTTGTTTCTGTTTATGGCCGACACTTTTTTTTGAGAAAAGGAAAACTTTGAAATCTGATCTCGTTTAAATAAAACTAAGATAGGGAGTTGTTTGGTAATTATCGACTTTTTCTTGATAGTGAAAATGGTGGCTACAAACCCCAACATACCTGCTCTTTTTTCATTAAACAATGTTTGGTAAATATTATTACAAAATCATTGCAAAAATAATTAAAATTTTAAAATATATATATATTAAAAAATGGAAAATCTGCTTTAGAACATGCAATTAGACTTGCTCATAGGTCGGGGTTAAACTTGTTCATAACCTGCATAAAATTTTGGAGGTTTTAGGTCAAATATTAGACCAAAAAAAAACTTGGATAAAAAAATTAAGCTCGTTTTTAAGGCCTAAGCCTAGCCTGACTCATTTTTAAGTTTATAATACTTTATATTATGTTATTTTACATATTATGTAATTTAGAACACATTCAAAACATGAACCTATACTAAATATATAATACTATTCTAATGTAAATATTAAAATAGTGTTAAGATGACTATATAAAAGAATATATAAATTTATTAAATATTAAAATAATATAATATAAATATATTTTTTAAAAAGTTAAAAATAATATGGGTGGGTCTAAAATGGGTTTGGGTTAATCTTTTACAAATATGGGCAAGTTGGACAAAATTTTAAACCCATATTTTGGGTTGGGTCGAGCTAAGCTTGGGCAAGCATAAAACATGTTAATATCATGCTTAGGCCCGACCCGAGCCATGAGCACCTCTAGTTGTGTTACTCACCCAAGCTCGGAGGTTAATCTAAAATTTGGGAGGGTTTGAGCAAAAAAATTTGGGCCAAATAATGGGCTTGTACAAAAAAATCAGACTCATTTAAAATATGGTCAAGCACGAGGGTTGAACATTGAAGGCTTGAGCCTGGCTCAACCCCATTCATTTTTGTAAGTATGTAATGTTTTATATTATGCTATTTTTTATATATTATTTAATTTATGACACATAAAAATTAAACTTATAGTAATTAGTAGTATATAATACCATTATAATGTAAACATTAAGAAATGTTAATATGAGTATATATAAAATTTTAATAAATAAAAAAATATTAAACTAGAAATAATATAAATATAATTTAAATTTTTTTACGAAATAATATAGCAGCCTAAAATGAGATTAGGTTAGCTATTTATAAATATGGACAGACTTGGACAAGATTTTAAGCTTATATTTCAAGTCTGGCCAGGTTTGAAGTGTGTTAAGATTATGCCTAGGCTTGGCTAATGTTAACTAGTTTGCCACTATAATATTAAAATTAATTAAATAAATTATTAAAAATTTAATATTTAATTTTTAAATATCAAAACATAAAAATCAATTAAATAAATTATTGAAAATTTTTTATCTATTAATAATATCAACTAGTTTCTTACTATAATATTGAAATTAATTAGTTTAATTAATTTAATCTCCTTCTAAATCTTAAAATTGTATTTTATGTTTCTAGATTATCCTTAGTGAAATCAACACATATAAGTAGTATTTAATAATTGTCTACAACACTTTAATTTCTTTTGAAAAGATCTTTGCAACAATTAATTAAATGAATCACTTGTTCTTCATTTGGGTAAAAAAGTGATGAAAAAATTCTAAGTTTTGTTTCGCATGTAAGAAAATTTAATTAATTAAATTAAGGTCTGTTTGTTTGAGACATTTTAACGACATTCATCTTCCTCTCTCGAAGGTAAGAACAAAAAAAAAAAGAAGAAGAAATATCTGTAATATATTTTACACAATTTTATCTCATTTTTCTATCTAGTCCCATTAAATTTCTCAATTTCTTGTTTTCTTCTTCTTCGATTCCATCTCTGTGCTAGAAAAGCAGTAGTTTTGTTGACAAAAAAAAAAAGCCCTAGCCATTTCTAGTCTTTTCAAAAATGGAACTCTCAACAATTGGGTGATTTTCTCTGTTCAATTTCGTCATGCATTTCCCTTCAACGGTTTGTCACTTCAAGCGAAATCAGTTGATTTAAGTTTGAAACTCAATTGTCAAAATGGACGGTGAAACAATTCACTATGAGAAATAATGAAAAATTGAGAACCATTTGATTTGTTTGATTGCTTCTAATTTATTTTTTTATTTTAATTGTTTCTAGTTCTGCTTGTGATGATTAGGTAATGAAATGGCAAGGATTACTGTATTGAAAGGGCAGAGGCAACTCTGTAGTTTGTCTTCCCTTAAGGTAGTTTGGACATGAACATTGCTTAGTCATTGTTATTGTTTTTAATTTTGAAAAAGGAATTAATGTTTTTAGGTGTTGTGACTTTCGTGCTTCTTCCTGTGTGTTTGGATTGGTGATTTGTTGAGTTGGTTCTTTCTTGTTAGCTATATGGCTATTATGAGTAGTGCCATTATTGAGTTCATTGGTAGTGGTATTGTCGAAACCATTTTTTTGAAAACGGGGATCGACTTTGTTTGAAAATGGAAATTAAAACAGGAGTCGCCACCGATCTTTATTAGGTGTGATCGGATCACCTTTGTTTTAATAAAACAAATTTTAGTATACTAAAACGGTATTTTTAGTCTACGAAACTCGAGAGAATGAGTTCGGGAGTCGGTTACGTGCGAGGAAGGGTTAGCACCCCCGACACGCCCAAAAATTGGTACCGAATTGATTAGTTAGTGTCTTAATGTCGAAAATTGAAAATCGGGAATGAGTTTGAAATATGACCCTTTTTATTAACATCGATTTTAAAATTCTTGAATTAGCTCAAAAATGATTGTTAAAGATTTCCTTATCTTGAGATATCGGAGTATCACATCCCGTAAATTAGGACACAATACTATGAACCCCCGAGCGCAAGGTCGTCTATAATTTTAATTGAGATTCCGTGTATTTTATAAACCAAAAGGATATTTAGCTATTTAGAATCAACGAGAGAATCGAAACCCCGTAAGTTAGGGCACAATTCTTCGATATTCTAGAACGCGAAACATTGCCTTATTTTGAAATTTTTATTTTTGTATAGTAGCGAATACAATATTTAAAAAACGTGTTATTTATTTAGGTTAAAATAAAGCGATTTGTTGGATTAATGTATTAGGGAGGCAATGATATGAAATGAAGTATAGTACGACATAGAACAATGATTCACGCATAAAATATTCCACAAGCGCATGGCAATAATATGAACACGAGTAAGCATATTAACGTACATGCAATAGCAATAATTTGACAACATACATTATTTAACATTAAGCTTAATAAACATAGAAATGAAGCATAGTATAAAACAACTTAGATCAAATAATAAGATAATCTTAAATACAAATCTCATATGTAAAGGGTATAAAATAAATACTTATGAAAGCAACTTGAAGTGAATGATAAAAAATAATTTAAAATCATTAATGAAAAGTCTAAAATAAATGATACGTAAAAAGAAATTTACAACAAATAATATGCATAGTATAAAAAAATTCACGTAAATATATATATATATATATATATATAAAATGTATAAAGAGTTTAAAATAAAACATATGAAAATTTGAAAATAAATGATCCATAAAAAGGAAGTTCAAGAATAAACATTCTATAAATTTAAAATAATAAGCAATTCAAAAATAATATATAAAAAAGGGTTTAAAATAAATAGAAAAAGCAATGAGAAATAATTAATATATATAAAATAATTCAAAATCACATGGAAAACATTTTAAAATGAACATTATATAAAAAAAATTTAAAGTGAATAATATGTAAAATAGTAAAAGAAATATTTAAAATAAACAATGTAGAACAATTTAAAATAACTAATAAAGAGGGTTTAAAATAAATAATATATAAAATAGTTTAACTACATAATGTATATAAATTTAAAATAAATAATATGTAAAAGTTTAAAATAAATAATGTATATAAAAATCATAAAATAAATAATATAGAAGATAATTTAAAGTAATATATAATAAAACCGTTTAAAGTAGCTAATTAAGAAAATATACTTGTAACTTAAAATAATATACAATAATAGTTTGAAAAGAATACCATAAATCAATTTTAAATAAATGGTTCCTAAAATAGTTTTAGAAGAACTAATATATATATATATATATATATAATAAAATATATATAATTGTTTGACAGAATACATGTTTTTCTAAAGAATAAATAAACAAAATATGCCAAATAGTTTGACATTAGAAGGTTTATGATCAAATTAAAAATAAAATATAAAGGGACAAATTTAAAAGAGAAAGGACCCAAATGGAACGCATGTAAAGAAAGAGGGGCTTATTAAGAGAATTTCCCCGCCCTTATAAACTTTATATCATGCAGGACCAAAACGCGACTAGCGTAAAATCCATGGGGCCAAATTAAAGCGCAAAATTAAGAGCCAAAGGGGGGTGTTGAAAAGGGTAGCAAAACTGAAGGACCCATAGTGAAAATGCCCCACTTTTGCTTTGAAAACAACTCTGCCGTTTCATTTTTTATTGAGGCCAATTTTCTTTCTTTGCATTCTTTTTTTTTTTAAAAAAGAAACAGAGAGTTCTTTTTACTCTCTCCCTCTCCTTTTTCCTTTGGTCAAAAGGGCCACGACCATCCGTTGCACCACCGCACCACCATCGAATCCAGTGACTGGTGATGCGCAAAAAGGGACCCTTAGCCCCCTTTTGAACAGATTCGAGGATAAACCCTTCCATGCCCGCGAAAATCGAAAGAAAAAGGCCCACTTTCACCCCTTTCGTGCCCAATTTCGACCGTGGAAAGAAACTTCCGATGACGGGCCACGAGGTAACTCAGGTGAGCCTTTCCTTTTTCTATTATTCTTTATGCCCACTTTGGTTTAATAGATTTGTAAGTACAGATAAAAAAGAAATTAAAACGAAATGCGAACAGAGAAGATAAACTCGAATATCAACCTTTTGTATATTTTTTGTTTTTTGATTGCTGGTGTTGGTAAAAAAAAATTACAAACGAAGGTCATAGCCTTTATAGTCGAAGTTAGATTCGTTCTTTGTTTTTTTGCTTTTTGTTTTCTGCTTCTTTTTTGTTTTTTCTTCTTTGTTTCTTCTTCGTTTGCGTGTTGATCTGTTTGCAGGTGGTGTTAGACGCGTGAGGCCGGTGGTTGGTAGTGTGCGTGGTGGCCATTGGTGAGGAGTGCGGCGGCTGGAAACTTTGGTGGCTAGGGTTTGCTGCTGAAAATTTTTTTAAGACAGTGGGCTAGGGTTAGTTTATTTTGGGGCTTTGTAATTGGGCCTGGGTTTAGTTTTGGGCCGGGCATATTTGGGCCTCTACAGCTGTCCCACTTTGCTCATTATTGTGTAACGAGAATGGAGCAAAGACTGAAAGAGGGCCAAATTTTCCCGGTTTTTGAAGAATCTTGACCTCTTGGTATCTTAACTTCTTCAGGTAGCTTCATTCCAATCCACTGTGTCTTGTTGCTTCGATCCACTTCATGCAACTTCGAAGGTATAGGATCTGTTTTGATCTGATCTTCTGCAACTTCAAGGAGATAAGATTGGTAACTTCGACCTGCCCCACTGTGACTTCAGGGGGATAAGGCCTACAGCTATGATTTACTCCACTGGAACTTCGGAGATTCAAAGAGAAGAGATTTGTAGCCTCGATCTTCTCTACTAAAATTTTGAGGAAATAAGAATTCAGGTAGAGGGGATTTGTAGCCTCGACCTACTACACTGAAACTTCGGAGGTTCAGGGAGAAGAGATTTGTAGCCTCGATCTTCTCTATTAAACTTCAAGGATTTAAGGAGAAAATATTTGTAGTCTCGATCTTCTCTATTAAACTTCAAGGAAATATAAATTGTGGATTTCAACCCGCTCCACTACTGTTTAGGGAGGTAGGATCTACAATTTCTAGCCTGTTACCTTACTACTTAAGGGGTTAAGGCTCGTCGTCTTCAATCTGTTTCCCTACTGCTTAGGGTGATAAGATCTGTAAATTTAGCCTGTTACCCTACTACTTAGGGGTTTAAGGCTGATCGCTTTTGATCTATTTCCCTACTGCTTAGGGTAATAAGATCTATAAATTTAGCCTGTTACCCTACTGCTTAGGGGTTTAAGGCCCATCACCTTCGATCTGTTTCCCTACTGCTTAGGGTGATAAGATCTGTGAATTCAACCTGTTACCCTACTGCTTAGGGGTTTAAGGTCTGTAAATTCGGCTTGTTACCCTACTGCTTAGGAGGTTAAAGCCCATCATCTTCGATCTATTTTCCTACTGCTTAGGGGGTTAAGATCTGTAAATCTTCAGCCTGTTACCCTACTGCTTAGGGGGTTAAGGCTTGTAAATTCGACTTGTTACCCTACTACTTAAGGGATTAAAGCCCATCATCTTCGATCTGCTTCCCTACTGCTTAGGGGGTTAAGACTTGTGAATTCACCGATTACACTGCACTGTCCTCTGAGGAACATGATCTGTAAAATCAGTTTCATGTATCTATGCTTATGCCAAATAGTTAGGATGATATGATTGAAATGAATCAAATGCTCCTAACTAAATGTGATGCTTATGTTAAATAATTAGGATGCTCTGATCGAAATGAATCAAATGCTCCTAACTACATGTGTTATTATATGAATGTAGAAATGTCATGAGCTTTTTTTTTAAAAAAAGCCTTAAGGTATCATCGCTCATTCATCAGGACATTATCACTGACGTATTATGCTACCATCTTGTTCAACTGATATTCTTGACAGAAAAGCCAGAAAAACAATCATATTTTGTTCAGCAAACTTGCCCCATTGTAATTTCAGAGGAATAACATTTGGTTTCTTCCATCCATCCTGCTGCCACTCAGAGGTATAGGATTTGCATCATCTTCAATCAATTTGATCTGTTACACCATTCCTTAGGTGTAATGAATAAATGTATATGCACGATATCGTATGAATCTGAGAATACCATTTTTTCTTTTCTCGAGAATAATCTCATTGCTTGTTCTTTGCCAGGATTATAACACCAATGTAATTTTTGTGCTCAACCAATATCTTTGACAGAAAACCCAATGAGATAGTTTCAATTTGGGCTCAAATATTTCCAACCCTTACGCTTGGTGAGTTCTGAATAATGGCCCTGTTTCAGGCTCCTGTACTATTTAGAAGCTCCCAAAGTAATATGCAGAACTTCTTTTGTGAAAGTATTATTGGTCCATTAATCGTTATTTCAATGCAAAACGCCTGAAAAATATCAAAACAATGGACAAGAATGAAATTGATTGGGAGCATAGCTCAAAATGAATAAATTAATCAAAGATTGCAAATGCAATAAGAAGGAAATTACCTCAAAACGAATGAGTTAATCAAAGATAGCAATGCAATAAGAAGAAAGTTTATTCGGACATATCTTGAAAAGAATCAAAGATAACAAATTCAAAATGGGCGAAATGGAAGCTAGATGCCCCAGATATCGCAGCTTAAGCTTCTCTGTACCAACTTCTTGAGGACCTTTCTGAGCTCAATATGTGTTTAGAGGATCCGGAGTACTTTGTCGATGCCCCAAGACATAGTATACTTCTTCATTGTTAATTCAGGCATAGTAAGACTAATGTATGCCCCACTTTGATCCAAATTTGAGTCGCCCCTTTCGGGTTTTCAACTCAAATCCCCTTTGGTCTCAAGGCGCCCTTTGCGGGTTTTCGCCATGGCCTCTCATTTTTCTTTTCTTTTCTTCTTTTCTTTTTTTTTTGAAGGTCTCAAAGCGCCCTTCACGGGTTTTCACTTTGGCCTCTCAATTTCTAGGTGAAATTCTTCTTAACGAAATCTGAATTCATCGACTTGGGCAAATCTTTGCTATCAATTTCGGTCAAAATTAATGCCCCTCTAAAACAGGCCTTTTTTTATTACATAATGTCCTTCTCAGATTGATATCCACTTTTCTCTGAAGTCTTTTTGTATAGGAAGAATCTTCTTCAATATCAAGTTCCCTTCGTGGAATTCTCTAGGATAAACTTCTTTATCGTACGCTCACATCATTCATTGGACCATGACAGATGGCTTTCAACCTCCTTTATTCAAATTCAACTGATCGTATCGGGATTGGATCCATTTTTCCTTATCCAGCTTCAGGTCTGACAAGACTCAGAGACAAGGAATCTCTTCTTCAAAACCGTTTTTATCCCATAGACTAATGAAATATGCTACTCCGGTGAAGGTCTTGGCCAACGTTCGATGAGTATAGAGGGTAAATGGTGACTTCTTATGCCAATCTTTACAAGTCTCGGTCATCTTCCCCATGATCTTTAATTTGTTGTTGGGTCCTCTTTTTTTTTTTTTTTTTTTTTTTGCCTTTGCCTTTGCTTTTGCTTTTGCTTTTGCAATATACCGCCTAATATTTGAACAGACTGTAAACTTTTGACATATCGCCTAATATTTGAACAGACTGTAAACTTTTGACATTGTACAGTTGTGTTAAACATGATTTTTCTGGCATTCTTTGTTGGCACCCTTTTTTGGAATTTGATGACTGTCGATTTAGTGACATTGGCATATGAAACAACTTTCACCCTTTTCGCGGAGTAGTCGACGACCCCAAAGACCAATCAGTATCTGTTAGAAGCTTTCAAAGAGATCGGCCTATAAACCTCCATGCCCCCACATAGAGAAAGTCTACGGAGAAATGAAGGGGCACATGACTCTTGTCTCTATAAATTTGGCACTTACAGCATGTTGATGCAATCCCTTTTTACGGTGGATTGGCAGAAACCAAATCTCATGATTAGCTCGGCCATCGTATGTGTCATTAGTATACGTCGTTCAAAAACCTTGCAATATCCTCACATCTTAGTGGCCAGGCGTATCTTTATACAGTCGCGCAAAAGTATTTAAATTCTTGGAAATGACTTAATGTCATCTTGTTTTGTCTTTATGGTGATGCAGACTCCGATGTTTGCCTCTTTCTCTTGTCCTAGGCTTACTGTCCACTGACTCTTTGTAAGGTAGGATATCTTGTTCTACCATTCTTAACAAATCTGGAGATAGGGCACTATCTCTGTCATCTTCAAAGTGCTGAGATCCCTTTAGGTCAATATTTCACTCAAAAAGAGACTCGGAGTCGGTGACAGCATCGCTCACATCATTGATATCTGGGTACCTGTTGTAGGTACGAAGGTAGATTCCAAAGAATAAATGATTCTAAGGATGATTATTTGTATGGTATGGCCATGAATGAAAAATAAATAAATATTTAAAAGAAAGTTTAAAGAACAAATGAATCTAAAAACGATTATTCGTATAGTATGAAATAAAATAAGAGAATATTTGCTCAAAAAAAAGATGCATTTTATTGAAACAAAGATTTAGGACATAAGCCTATTTCACAAAAGGATTCTTATTGCTTCTAGGCTTAAAGCAATAAGCGTGTTTTGAATATTACTCTAGATTAGCTCTAAAAATAAAAGGATCTCTTCTTCAGTCCCATCGTTCAAAACACTTCCAAGTACGTAAGGACAGATGCTCGAAAAAATTCTATTCCCGGGTTCCCTCTTCTGATACGTTGTTAACGTTCAGTTTTCCTAATACCAGGTCTTACACTAGAGTCCTGAGCTCGATGTACCATTGGATCTCATAACCCTATCCATCATGTCCACCCCTTTAACAGAAAGGTTGGATAACAGATTTCCTACTCCAGAGGGATCATCGAATTTCACGATACCCAATTTGATAAATCTTTCGATTAGCTTTTTAAAAGTGATACAGTTCTCGATAGAATGCCCCGTAATTCCCGCATGATATTCACATTGGCAGCTTGCATCGTACAATTTAGGGTATGAAGGCTGTATTGGTTCCATGTAAAAAAGGGATACGACATGTGCGTTGAACAAAATGTGGTACAACTCCCTATACGTGATTGGGGCGGGCGCGAACTGGGGTTTTCTCGAGTTCAGTCTCCGATTGGGTCCTTGCCTTTGGGAGACATGATAGTTGGTAGTTGCCTTCGAACGGCCCTTGTTATACCTACTCGCATCATTCGATTCATTTTTCTTCTTCTCCGGGGCCTTTAAAGTCCACTCTTCCTTTTTCTTCATGTTTGCCAGAACAACTGGTTTGGCTCGATCATTTTCTGGGTTAAAACCTGAACCTATCAAGAAGTTCGATAGTACCGAGGCATCAGTCTGATATTGAGGTCCGATAATGACGGGTGCCCCTTGCATGTTTGGTTGGGTCAGGACGCTTACTAGGGTAAGACTTGGGGAATAGATGATGTCTTCATCATCCTCACTATTGACCATTGGGTTACTCCTTTTTTCAAATTCTTTGGCCAGTAACTGGGTTAACTGGCCCATCATATTTCTTTGGAGTTCTAGCATTTGTTCTCGCATATCTTGTTGAATTTGGATCAATTGCTCTTGCATCTGTATTTGCCTTTGCTCTATTCTTTCCAACCTTTGGTCCATATCCTTTGTCAGTTCTAAAATAATCTTACCTAATTAGGGTCTTTTAATGAAAGTTTAATGCAAATGATGTAATGCAATGCAAATGCATGAAATGAATGCAAAAGAAAGGAAGGCGTTGACTCTAAATTCAATTCCATTAGAACAACTTTTCTAGAAAATAAATTCCCTTACATAAAACGGATTACATATACGGCTTTTCTCTCATGTTCCAAGCGAATACACTTATCTTCCTCTTCATATCCAGATGTTATGGTTGAGTTACGAATTCTCGAAAAGATGTCTCTATTAACTCCTTTTTACTTGATCTAGGCCACTACTCATTGATCACTTATCCTGCGATACTCATCAGCTCCTTTAAGAAAGTCGAAACGTGACGACTCTCGAATAATCTTTGTCGGCTTGAATCCTCGGGCAATGAAACAAAGTTTTGTATTACTCCATTACATATGCAGCCTTGCCCTCATATTCCAGGCGAAAACATCTATCCTCCTCTTAATATCCGGATGTTATGGTCGAGTTTGTGAATTTTCCAAAAGATGTCTCTTTCTGCTCGATCTGGATTGCGGCCCATTACTCACTTATCCCCGCGATGCTCGTTAGCTTCTTTAAGATATGACGGCTCTCGAATAATCTTTGTTAGCTTGAATCCTCAAGCGATAAAACAAAGTCGGGTATTTCTTTATGGACTATCAATCTTCCTTCATTGTGTTTACTTGGACCATATTTAGACAACCGCGTTATAATCCACTTTATCAAGAAATTCATTTTCTTATGTCAAACTGCTCTATTTAGCAATCAAATATGAATCAATACCTCCTTTCTTATGATGATGTAATGCAATGCATTTATATATAAAAACAGAAGCAAAACACGTTAGTACAGGAGAAATAAATAACAAATAAAGCACCTAATTGGGTGACTGCTAGGGGTTCGGAGTGGCTCTACTTAGGGTAAGCTCCTAGGTCTCTATATGTGGCTCGATTCTAGAGTAAGGGTACCCAAACCAGCAGATTCCTCGATCTTCACCCATTATAGGCTCATATAGATCGAGTTCGATTCAGGGGAATACATTTCCCTATGACCATGCGGAGATGAAAATCTCACGAAATCATAGGTACGGATGTATCCCGGAAGCAATCTACTAGCAAATGCGGAGGTGAAAACCTCACGAAGGCATAGTTTCTCACTCCCACTTAAAAGGTGTGACCACAACGGTCATGCAATGCAATGTGTGAGGACATATACATAAGAAAACCTGAGGCAATAAAGAAAATAGAGCTAAAACGATGAAAATCGTAAAAAATGGATGAAGTGCAACGAAGGGATCGTAGGTTTAAAACGAATTTTCAATTTCGACCAAAGACAAAAATTAATCAATTTATGGCTCGACTCTCAAATTCCCCAGTGGAGTCGCCAACATGTCAAAACCATTTTTTTGAAAACGGGGATCGACTTTGTTTGAAAATGGAAATTAAAACAGGAGTCGCCACCGATCTTTATTAGGTGTGATCGGATCACCTTTGTTTTAATAAAACAAATTTTAGTTTACTAAAATGGTATTTTTAGTCTACGAAACTCGAGAGAATGAGTTCGGGAGTCGGTTACGTGCGAGGAAGGGTTAGCACCCCCGACACGCCTAAAAATTGGTACCGAATTGATTAGTTAGTGTCTTAATATCGAAAATTGAAAATCGGGAATGAGTTTGAAATATGACCCTTTTTATTAACATCGATTTTAAAATTCTTGAATTAGCTCAAAAATGATTGTTAAAGATTTCCTTATCTTGAGATATCGGAGTATCACATCCCGTAAATTAGGACACAATACTATGAACCCCCGAGCGCAAGGTCGTCTGTAATTTTAATTGAGATTCCGTGTATTTTATAAACCAAAAGGATATTTAGCTATTTAGAATCAACGAAAGAATCGAAACCCCGTAAGTTAGGGCACAATTCTTCGATATTCTAGAACGCGAAACATTGCCTTATTTTGAAATTTTTATTTTTGTATAGTAGCGAATACAATATTTAAAAGACGTGTTATTTATTTAGGTTAAAATAAAGCGATTTGTTGGATTAATGTATTAGGGAGGCAATGATATGAAATGAAGTATAGTATGACATAGAACAGTGATTCACGCATAAAATATTCCACAAGCGCATGGCAATAATATGAACACGAGTAAGCATATTAACGTACATGCAATAGCAATAATTTGACAACATACATTATTTAACATTAAGCTTAATAAACATAGAAATGAAGCATAGTATAAAACAACTTAGATCAAATAATAAGATAATCTTAAATACAAATCTCATATGTAAAGGGTATAAAATAAATACTTATGAAAGCAACTTGAAGTGAATGATAAAGAATAATTTAAAATCATTAATGAAAAGTCTAAAATAAATGATACGTAAAAAGAAATTTACAACAAATAATATGCATAGTATAAAAAAATTCACGTAAATATATATATATATATATATATATATATATATATATATATAAAATGTATAAAGAGTTTAAAATAAAACATATGAAAATTTGAAAATAAATGATCCATAAAAAGGAAGTTCAAGAATAAACATTCTATAAATTTAAAATAATAAGCAATTCAAAAATAATATATAAAAAAGGGTTTAAAATAAATAGAAAAAGCAATGAGAAATAATTAATATATATAAAATAATTCAAAATCACATGGAAAACATTTTAAAATGAACATTATATAAAAAAAATTTAAAGTGAATAATATGTAAAATAGTAAAAGAAATATTTAAAATAAACAATGTAGAACAATTTAAAATAACTAATAAAGAGGGTTTAAAATAAATAATATATAAAATAGTTTAACTACATAATGTATATAAATTTAAAATAAATAATATGTAAAAGTTTAAAATAAATAATGTATATAAAAATCATAAAATAAATAATATAGAAGATAATTTAAAGTAATATATAATAAAACCGTTTAAAGTAGCTAATTAAGAAAATATACTTGTAACTTAAAATAATATACAATAATAGTTTGAAAAGAATACCATAAATCAATTTTAAATAAATGGTTCCTAAAATAGTTTTAGGAGAACTAATATATATATATATATATATATAATAAAATATATATAATTGTTTGACAGAATACATGTTTTTCTAAAGAATAAATAAACAAAATATGCCAAATAGTTTGACATTAGAAGGTTTATGATCAAATTAAAAATAAAATAAAATTAAAGGGACAAATTTAAAAGAGAAAGGACCCAAATGGAACGCATGTAAAGAAAGAGGGACTTATTAAGAGAATTTCCCCGCCCTTATAAACTTTATATCATGCAGGACCAAAACGCGACTAGCGTAAAATCCATGGGGCCAAATTAAAGCGTAAAATTAAGAGCCAAAGGGGGGTGTTGAAAAGGGTAGCAAAACTGAAGGACCCATAGTGAAAATGCCCCACTTTTGCTTTGAAAACAACTCTGCCGTTTCATTTTTTATTGAGGCCAATTTTCTTTCTTTGCATTCTTTTTTTTTTTTAAAAGAAACAGAGAGTTCTTTTTACTCTCTCCCTCTCCTTTTTCCTTTGGTCAAAAGGGCCACGACCATCCGTTGCACCACCGCACCACCGTCGAATCCAGTGACTGGTGATGCGCAAAAAGGGACCCTTAGCCCCCTTTTGAACAGATTCGAGGATGAACCCTTCCATGCCCGCGAAAATCGAAAGAAAAAGGCCCACTTTCACCCCTTTCGTGCCCAATTCCGACCGTGGAAAGAAACTTCTGATGACGGGCCACGAGGTAACTCAGGTGAGCCTTTCCTTTTTCTATTATTCTTTATGCCCACTTTGGTTTAATAGATTTGTAAGTCTACAGATAAAAAGAAATTAAAGCGAAATGCGAGCAGAGAAGATAAACTCGAATATCAACCTTTTGTATATTTTTGTTTTTGATTCTTTGGTGTTGGTAAAAAAAAATTACAAACGAAGGTCATAGCCTTTATAGTCGAAGTTAGATTCGTTCTTTGTTTTTTTGCTTTTTGTTTTCTGCTTCTTTTTTGGTTTTTCTTCTTTGTTTCTTCTTCGTTTGCGTGTTGATCATTTTGCGGTGGTGTCGGACGCGTGAGGCCGGTGGTTGGTGGTGTGCGTGGTGGCCATTGGTGAGGAGTGCGGCGGCTGGAAACTTTGGTGGCTAGGGTTTGCTGCTGAAAATTTTTTTAAGACAGTGGGCTAGGGTTAGCTTATTTTGGGGCTTTGTAATTGGGCCTGGGTTTAGTTTTGGGCCGGGCATATTTGGGCCTCTACAGGTATTATGGTTCTTGTTGCAACTTATGTAGTATATGAACCTCTATTTTGATAAAAAAAAATGAAAAAAGCTTAGGTGTGCTAGAATTATATATTAATATAATAAGGTCATTAAAAGAGAAATTATCATTTATTCATTTGTGCTTTCCTAAGTTTTACTAATCTTGTAGATTGATGTATTTCCTTATTATATAAGATGGATTATGAAAGACAAATTTTGATTCTTGTATTGCTTATTTAAATGTTTAGTTGACTTTGTCTTCAACATCACTTGGTAATTCATTTTTGTTTTGCTGCATCTGTGTTGGCTTGATTTGAGTTGTAGGAACTTGTTAGAGTTTATCAAATACTTTTACCCATTGATGTCTGAATGATAATAATGTGTCTTTCTAATTCCTTGTTTCTTAGTTTTCTCAATAAATCTATACTTCAGTTTTCAAAATTAAAAATAAATGTAATGATATTAATTCCATTGACAGGTGTGCGCATTACAAAAGTTTTTGAGGTTTTGAGTTTCATGATCATATGGTGGAGATTATTATAATTCATGTTTACATGTCATCCAAAGGAAATGATCCCACTGGCTCCCACTTTATTGGAATAATATGTTGATATCCATGGATGGATTACTTTTCAACTAAAGAGGGTTATTGTAATGGAAGTATATATGTGCACATATTAATTTATGTAATTTAATTCAAATAGAAAATAAAATTATGCTATAAAGAATTTTCTTTTTCTAAGTGGAGAAAAAGTTGTCAAGCAATAAAAAATACTTTGCATAAATAAAATCTCAAATGTATGTTTGTTTTATTGAAATTAATTTTTATTAATATTTTTAAGAAATTTGCCAAACAATAGAAATCATTTTTCATAGATTCATCCAAATACTAGAAAATATAGACAATTATTAAATATGAGTTATTTAAGTTTATTTTAATTTGAAAAAAAAAATTAAATTTAGAAAGAGATTAAATTAATTAATCTCAATATTATAGTAATAAATTGGCTGATACTATTAAGAGATAAAAAAATTTCAATAATTTATTTTGATGTTTTGAAAATTTAAATTTCAATATTGATTTTCTTTTTTGAAAATTTAGCAAAGGGGTAAACAAGTAAAATTTAAAAATTTTTAATGTATTATTTTAGTTTTTATCGTTTTTTTACTTAATTCTTAATGTGCTCTTACCCTGACCAATACTTAAAAAATGATTTTTTTGAACGATTAAAATGAAAGTGAATTAAAAGTTGAGTGACCAAAATGAAAGTATAAACATATTATGACGTATATAATTAACCTATATTTGAGATTTAGCAATTGAATGACTAAAATAAAAACATCCTAGTCTTAAAAATTGAATGACCTAAATTACCCTTCTCTATAATTTCAACTAAATCTTCAACTAATTGTGAGACAAGTAATAATTAAAATATTCATTAAACTTTATATGAGTTAAAAACATTTTCTTTTTGGTATTTTACCGTTATATTGAGGTTGTACCCTTAATATGAGTTCAAACTTTGTTATTTAACATTATATTTGCTAAAAAAATTTTAAAATAATTTAATAAATTCAGATCCTATCATATGCGTGGGTATACATAAATTTCAATTTGAATAATCAATTTTAATTCTGCATTATTTTTCAATTATTAGTGTAATATTTTATTAATATAGTAAACATTCAAAATCAAGTTATTATTTTTTTATTTCTAGAATGGATTGAAATTAATTGAGCGGTCAATATAGTAACAAAATTAAAACTATTTGATGAGTTACCTAATAATGAGCATCCTGTTATTTAATTTTTAGAGGTAAAAAAAAAATTAACTAAAAACATATTGATACTAATTAAGAAAAATGTACAGCACGATCGGGGTTTTTTACCGGAATATTATAAAAAATAAAATAAAATATGAAAATGGGTTGCTGCAAAGATTAAGTACCAAAATGGTACATTTTGATGGGTGGAGGGTGATGTATAGGCGGCACCATCCTCATTTTCTAACACTAGACAGTAAAAAGAAATTTTATTATTTTAGTAGTGGAGGGTGCCAGATAGGCGGCACCACTTTTTCTTTTCTGGTATATTCGAATACAAAAATACGAAAAGGGTGTGGTGCCTATCTGATAGGCGACACCAGTAACCCCTATCTGATAGGCGGCACTGATTGTGCCTATCTGATAGGCGGCACACCCAATATATTCCCCCCCCCACTCCCCCATCCAGCTCGTATCAGTTTGAAAAAAAAATTTAGCAGAACAAGAGAGGGAGAAGAGAAGAAAGAAAGAAAAAAGAAGAAAAAAAATATATTTTTTTTATTGTTATTTTCAAATATAATAGATTATGATAAGAAAAAAATATTTTGTTAGTATTATATAGTTTGTTTAGTGCTATTTTTATGTTTTGTTTTAAAGTTATTTTGTTTATTGTGATTTGTTAGTAAGTTTTGTGTTTAGATTATTGAGAATGTTATCTTGTAAATTTTTTTTATATATTTGAAAGTTTTTATGTTAGTAACTATTATAAAGTAATTGTTAGTTAGTGATAAAAACAGGAAAAAATAGATAAATACTAAAAATATTTTTGGCATAGATATTGTTAGAAATGAAAATAAATTTGATATTGTTAGAAATGAACTATTATCATTCATTAAAATTTTTAAGTAAGTATTTTTATGCTGTTCGAAATTGTTTTGAGATTTTTTTGTTAATTTTTTAATAGATTGGATATTGAAGATGGATAATTAGTTTTTCGTATGTATTTATTTCGATGGAATCGTCTTAAAAATAACCGTTAGATGTATATTTGAATGTCGACAACAAATAGCAATGAGATTTAATAGAAATGTCTCGTTAGATGATATGAAGGGAAGGATTAATGCAAAAATTGTTAGACATTGTGGGAGAAGGATCTTGAAACTTTTCTACAAGTTTCCAGTTTCAACAGATCCCATTAAATTCACCAAAATGGAACTTGTAGATGACGAAGACGTGTAGACAATGATCGCTCTTTACTATGGGAATCAAAGTGACAAAAATGTACCCATTCACTTATTTGCTGAGTTAGCTAGTATGGAGCAAAATGAAGATCTCATTGTATATGGTGAAGAACATGAAGCTCAAGAACCATGCATGGTGTGATACGTTGATAGTGAATCGGCTATACGTGGGATCTATATCGATCTTAATGTTACACCCAATATTGATATGGCTGGTAATAATGGATACGATAGGAGTGATCTTTGTTATCAAGAGGTCGATAGTGATAGTGATCCCGATGTGTACGAGGTCCCTGATGATATTGACGAAAGACGTGAATGACGATGGAAACATTAACACGTCTTTAGTCGATAACCAAATTCGACGTATTGTGATACACAATAATCTTGGGCCACACATGTCGCTCATAGACCTCGATACGGCGTACGTAGTCGAGTTTTTGGAGTACCCTAAAATACTTTCTGCTTACCGGCTAGTCGTAAATTTCGATCCTGAGGAGTTGTTTGTTAGCTAGAGATTCGAAAGTAAGGAAGAGTGCGCATTTGCTATTAAGCAGTATAGCATGAATATATCAGTGGACTACAAAGTCCTAGTGTCAAAACCGACATTATATATTGAGGAGTGTTGAAAGTCAGCGAAAGGCTGCAATTGGCAAGTACAAGCTGCATTTATTCAAAATTCATAGAAGTGGGAGATACAAAAATTTGTTGGGCCTCACATATGCACATCAACACGTATGACATAAAATCATCGAAAACTTGATTCCAAAACTATCTGTACCTGTATCATGCCGATGGTAAAGGACATACCGACCATTAAATTTTCAAGACTGATTGCCAAAATGCAAACACGATTCCAGTATCGAGTATCATACTGAAAGGCGTGGATAGCTAAACAGATGGGAATGGAGCAATTGTACGGGGATTTCGATGCGTTGTATAATGAGCTACAGAGATGGATAGCCGCTTTGCGAGAGTATATACCGGGGACTTTCATTGAGTTACAGACACGACCTTATTATGGCCCAAATGACCAACTACAACCGAAAAAAAGAATTTTCCATTGGATGTTCTGGATGTTTGATCCATGTGTGCGTGCATTTTCCCATTGCAAGCCGTTTGTGCAAGTAGATGAGACCTGGCTATATGGAAAATATATATAAATCCTACTTCTTGTTGTAACACCCCTTACCCGTGTTTGACGTCGGAACAAGGTGCGAGACATTACCAGACTTAAACACAAGTATACATACATTTTCGAGTCATAAATTTTCTTTCAAATTAAAACTTTTTGAAATCAGGCATAACGTCCTTAACACGGGCCTACGAGGCCCAAAACATACATTGAAAGTGGTTCAGGATCAAGCCGAGAACTTTAGAAAATTTCACAATAGTTAGAAAATTTTTCATGTTTTAAGAGCCACGCGCCCGTATGGCTTGGGACATGCCCGTGTGGACAGGCCGTGTGGTCACACATGCCTGTGGCCCTAACCCATGTAACTCTCTGTTTGTCACCTAAGAACAAATTGAAGATACACGGCCAAGTCACACGCCCGTGTGCTAGGCCGTGTGGTCGATTTAATTTTCATAAATTTTCATAAAATATGTGCAGACTTCAGACGCCCATGGCACATGCCCGTGCCTAAGGCCTTGTCATCCACACGGCTAAGACACATGTCCGTATCTCTACTAGTGTGCTCAATTTTGAGTATTTTATTTTGTAACAATTAAG
Source organism: Gossypium longicalyx (assembly GCA_025698465.1). Taxonomy (NCBI): domain Eukaryota; kingdom Viridiplantae; phylum Streptophyta; class Magnoliopsida; order Malvales; family Malvaceae; genus Gossypium; species Gossypium longicalyx. The sequence continues at coordinate 43,546,844 of CM047007.1, read as the reverse complement.
GTGCAGGGGACACACGACCGGAACACACGCCCATGGGGCAACCCGTGTGTCACACGGCTTAAACACACGCCTATGTGGACAAAAACAAGGCTATTTACCAAGCCATTTTGTCACCTTTCTATGTACACACCTACACAATAAAACATACACCAATCCAAGCAATTATATTCAACCAATTCAGCCAAAAACAAGACATCCACACATCATTCACATGCTTACCATTTATCACATACAAACATAGCATACTAATCAACTTAAACCATGCAAATTTCCACATCCATGAAAATATCATCATATGCATATATATACTTAAACTAATATTAGCCAATACCATAATGCCATTTACAAAATGAATTATCAACCAATATAGGCCAACATATTAGGCCAATTCAATTATGACACATAACAAAATAACCAAGTTCCTATACACGCCGTAACTCAAAATGTCAAATTCATTGGTACCCAAAATAATCAGTTGATAGTGTGATGGAGTCTCTGACAATCCTCGAATCCGAGCTAACTTGGTGACACTATAAGACAAGGGAAAAGAAAGAAGAGTAAGCTTTAAAGCTTAGTAAGTTCCCATACAAATAATAGGCATCATAAACACACATTTAACATACAGTTAACATGATGATAATTGGCATAAATGTGATTAAGATCTTATAATCATAACTTACTTAATCATAACCTTACCGATGGCTCATCACATAATGAACTCATTTCATTTGAATTTTACGTGCATGTCTGAGTCATCTCGAATTGGATTTACACATAATTCATCTTTGACATACTTGTTAAATTACTTGTTGAACCACTTGGAATACTAAAGGATACTCGGGAGTCTCGTACGCATGGTACCATACCAATGCCCTATTCCAGATATAGTCTTACATGTAATCTTATATCGATGTCAATAGCCCACCTATAGTCTTACACGAAATCTCATATCGACGCCATATCCCAGATAAGGTTTTACACGAAATCTCATATGATGCTATATCCCAGATATGGTCTTACACGTAGTCTTAGTAACCTTAATGTCATGACATTTATATCCTATCTATTCCTAAGGTTCAACTGGGATTATATGCTTGTCGTAACTTTGTTGAACACGCTAAATGGTCAATCATAATTCATACAATAGTAAAGTATTTAAAACACAATTAAAACAATGCATTATTTACATAAGAACTTACCTCGGTACAAAATAGTAGAAATATGACCTATTCGTCAAACACCTTACTTTTCCCCTGGTCTAGGTCCGAACCTCATTTCTCTTGATCTATAATAGTAAATTTAACTTATTTATTATTCACATTATTCAATTCAGCCCAAAATTTATATTATGACAAAATTATATTTTTGCCCTTAAACTTTGACATTTTTACACTTTGGTCTCTAGGCTCGTAAATTGAAATAAATTTAATTTCTTCGATTCCCAAGCCTAGTAGAACCTCTTTTATACTTATAATAGCCCAAAATTTTCATTTAATCACACTTTTACACATATTTTATAACCTTTGTACAAATTGTCCTTTTGATATTTTCATAAAAAATAACCCAGTAAAAGTTGTTTATCATACGCCAAACACACATTTTCTACCATTAGACATTAAAATACACATATATCTAACATGATTCAAACCCTAGACCTTAATCATTTCTCAAATGAATGGTAGAAATAGATAGATCGAGTGATAACGACTTTAAAAATGTAAATAACATTAAAAACGAGGCATGAACGGACTTACAATCGAGCTTGAAAGTGGCCAAACCCTATCTATGGCTTTTCTTCTAATTTTCAGCACAATCATAAAGAAGATGGACTAAATGTTGGCTTGATTTTTTCTTTTTAATTCTTTTAATTACTAAATGTCCAAAATGTCATTTTCTCAAAACACTAAAATTCTCTTACCTCATATCTATTTTTGTCCAAGTTAAAGTAAAATGGTCTAATTACTGTCTAAGAACCTTCAATTTAAAATTTCATAATAATTAGACACCTCTAGCATGTAGAACTCAACTTTTGCACTTTTTACAATTTAGTCCTTTTTGCTAAGTTGAGTGGTCAAACGTCAAAATTTTCGAACAAAATTTTCACGAAATCATTTCGTAAAACTGTAGACCATGAAAATGTAATAAAAAAGTTTTTCTACATCGGATTCATGGTCCTGAAATCACTGTTCTGACTAGGCCCAAAATTGGGTTGTTACACTTGCGGTTGTTCAAGGCGGCAATAACAACGTGCTCCTGATAGCATTTTCCATCGTAGATAAAGAGAACATGGAATCGTGGGAATTCTTTCTTACCAATCTGCGGAGGTATGTTATTAGCAACGATAATATTTGTATCATCTCCGATAGAGAGAAATGATTAATTGCCGCCATTAGGCGTTCCGGTGTGCCATGGAGATCCATTTACTGCATCAGATACATCATGGCTAACTTCCATCGAGATTATAAGAATGTAGACTGGCGGAGACAAGTTGTGAGAATGTATAAAGGATAACCTTATCTTTTCAATATAAGTTTTAATGTTTTAGTGCAATACTATAACTTATCTTTTCTTAATACATATACAGTGCACGAGCTAGAGCCACATATTTTTTGCCAAAGAATGACTCGACTTGAGAGTAACATGAAGGGTCAAACGAACACATTTTTCTGACAGTGGTTGGATACCATGGAGCCGTGGCAATGGGCTTAAAGTTTTGACGAGGGCTTTCGTTATGGTCAAATGGCCACAAACTTGGTGGAGGGGATCACTGTGTTATTTAAAACACGACATCTTTCGATTTCATCTGTCTTCTCTGCTACATTCAACAAGTTGGCTACCTTGATGCCAAGAATGAGTCAGCAACAAGTCAACCAGATTGAGGCGGGATATGTGTTTGTCGAAGATGTCAGAGATACAATGGTTGCAAACCATCAGATGGCGAGGTCAATGAATGTAGAAGTATATTCATGACATTTTGAAACGTTTCGAGTTACGAAGACCATCGGTCGTTGACCCGGTATACCACCTAGGTCTTATGGAGTTGATCTCCGAAACAGACGGCGTGATTGCAGAGGTTCCAAACACTCCATTATCTATGTGCGCATGTTGTGGCAGCATGTGGTATAGTCTCACTCAATGTTGAACAATTTGTCGATGATGAGTACACACTCGAGCGCACGTTGCGTGTCTAGGAGAATGAGTTCCCTATCCTGCCTGACTTGTTTACATGAGAGGTGCCTCTGACGACTTTCGAGCTTGTCCCAGATAGAGGGTTGCGTAGGAATCTGGAAGGTCGTCTGTAATAAACTAGAATTTGTAATGAAATGGACAATAGGGAAAAATCTGACGGTAAGCGTTGCGGATTATGCAAATTAGCTGGTCATAATCGAAGTAAATGCCCACAGTGAAACTATCATGTTGGACAATCGTCACGATCGGGTAGGAATTAAATTTATATAAAAAAAATTTATATTACAAAGTTTGTTCCAATTTTTAATGTTGTAATATATTTAATTTATATAAAAAATTTATATTAAAAAGTTTGTTCCAATTTTTAATGTTGTAATGTATTTAATTTATATAAAAAATATATTACAAAATTTGTTCCAATTAGATTAATGTTGTAATGTATTTAATTTATATAATAACATTTATATTACAAAATTAAGTTTGTTACAAGTTTTAGTGTTTTAATGTTGTAATGTTGCAATTAATCTAATTTATGACCATAAATTTTGTTCCAATTTTTAAAGTTCTAATTAATCTAATTAAATATATACAAAGATTGTCTTTTACTTGACTTATATATATTTTAGAATAAAAAAGTACAAACTTTGTAATATCAAAACCGTAAGAAATCCCTAAAATTGATGGTTTGATGGTGTGGTCCTAGGGGTATATTTTTGCGGGGGTCAACGTTTATGTTGTGTGTGATTGCGGTAATCAATATCCTCTTCAGTCGCAGGTGGGGGTGTGCGAAACATGAAAGAAAAATCATATGCCCCGAACGCCACCGATGAACTTGAGCCGAGACGAGTGCCATACTGCGATGGATACGGCCCAAGATGAGTGGAGTACTGCGGTGGATACAGGCCGAGATGAGTGCTATACTGCGGTAGATATGGCCCAAAGATATCAAACCCGGAATGGTATCCGTGTCTTGACGAGCCCGGGAAATAGTTATTGACTGGCAAATCCGAATGATAAGAACTATTAGCCGAATGTGTATGCGATAGTTCGGACTCGGCCCCCGGCTGTGGCTTGGGCTTGGGCTCGAGATCTAGCTTTGGCTCTGGCTCAACCTCTATATCGACAATTAGCTCGTATGCCCTAGGTCGATGCATGTACGGGGGGACTACAGTCGACTGCCTACCAAGTAAATATGGCTTTCACGTACTAAAGTACCATTGTATGTACTTTAACGATGGTTGCAAATCGAAAGAAATATCCATTTGAGGTCTCTGTGCCATTCGATTATTCCACACTGTAATATATTTTCGGTACACAACCCCCCAATTATTTCTATGTTTTCCTCTCTTGTTGATCGTGAATCTTCCCCACCTGCATTGGCGGATCCAGGATATACTGGATGCAACCAAACTGCCGGAGTACTCGATCCCTATTATACAACTCAACTGTCTGGAAATTGATAATTGATGCGTTAATGCACCACAGGTGAGTATGAATGTGCGCAGACAAGGGTATAACATCCATAATTTCTAGTCTCTGATATGACATCCAAATAAACTTCACGATTAATAATATGGTTAAAATTTAACACGGTTCGAGTAATATATATAAAGTAATTACATGTCACGAATATTGGAATAGCATACCCCTTCCCAACATGTTGTTTAATCATCAAACGATATATTGGGACAATGTACGACCTCCCAATATCTGAATAAAAACTCTATCTACGAAAACAAATTTCAAGTAAATATAGTATCGTTAGAATAGTATCATTATAAAAAAAATTGTCAATTAATAACAAGTTAAATTTTATCACCTGTTCACTAGTGGAAATACGTATGGTTGGTGCCTAACCGATACCAAGAATGACATCCGATAAAGAGCCCATAACTATAGCAATACAAGGCATCCGCCTATATCTACGACATCAGGCTTTGTCGTCCGACAAAGCTCACGATACAACATAGCCAAAATTACGGAACCCTAACTATACGAGCAAACATTTTGTAAATCAGCTAATAAGGGTAAATACATCAAATGAACCCAGTTGTTCGCATCGGACATCAATACACCTCCTATAATATGCATAATGTACGCTCGAGCTACGCACATCACCTCATGCTCAGTGGTATTAACTGATAAATGTTCAAAATTAGCTTTCAGCCATGAAAATTTCAAACCTGTAAAATTAGACTCATCATCGGTGGCGAGACTCCTAGTAGGCTATAACAAAGGGTAGCCGGCTCAGCTGTCGTACTTACGCCCATTACGGCACTCCCGTCGATTGGGAGCCCAAGTTGCAATGCAACATCTTCTAGAATGACAGTGCACTCCCCACACGGCAAATGGAAAGTGTGGGTCTCTGGGTGCCAACGTTCGACTAATGCAGATATTAAATAGTATCGCAAATCAAACGTCCGGATCAATGCTGCTGACTCAAATCCAGCTAACTCCAAGTATGACATCAATCGTTTATCCGGGGAATATCCTAAATCATTCACCCAACCCCTGCGCGGTATGGGCCCTGATAGTGATAAATTACAGAAAATAGTTATAATAATATAATTTATTTCTGTAAATTACGTAGATCTTTTTTTTAAGGGAACCTGTGATTAACAAATAACAATATATTACCATATTATTAATTATGTTTGATATGTGATCATCGTTTTTAATTAATGGAGCCATTGCGATACCTGCAATTTCAAAACAAATTTCGATTATTAATTTCAAAGTTTGATGGATTTTAAATATTTTTCAAAATACCTAAATTTTATATTTTACTTTTAATTGCAAAAAAAATACCAAACAGTTTTTTCCACATCATATTTTTTGCTATACTACATAAACAAAATAAATATATCTTATAAATTCTAACTCAAACTCTAACTCAATGGTCCCATTCAGAAATTCCATCCCAATGATTTAACCTTTTACCTACATAAAAAATAAAAAATTTATTTTAAAATACTAAAAATAATATGCCAATAAAAAAAACATAACATAAACGATACATAATAAATACGAATATTATTATTATTATTTTAAAATGATAATAAGTAAATTTTTATATTAAAATACTAAAAATAACATGCCAATAATAAAAACATAACATAAATGATACATAATAAATACGAATATTTTTATTATTACTTTAAAATGATAATAAATAAACATTTTTGGTTTAAAGTATAATATATATAATAACATGTCAACTTAATTATTGTTAAAAAATATAATTTTTTTCATAAAAGTTCAAAATACATTTCATTTTTATTATTAATAAAAACATAAAATAAAATTTAAGAAAACATAAAATCTTAAAAAATTAAAACATATAAACATATAAACATATAAACTAATTCCTACTTTATCTCATAAATTCCAAATTCCATATCAATGGTCACATCTTTAACCTACATAAAAAAGTAAAAAAAAAATTAAAAAAAATTAAAAAAATAACATGCCAAATAAATTTCATAAAAAATATATCTAATCAACCTAAAATACACATAACAAATAAATTATATAAAATAATAAAAAATTCTTTGTACATAACATAAATAGGCTTTTTTACTTTAGCAAACATTAAAAATAAATTATGAATGAATAAAATTATAAAATAAATACAAACATATCTTAATAGCTCTTTTTAACCAAATAATACCTTACGAAATTACATTTAAAAATTAAATTTGAATTAAATAAAAAATAATAACAACAAAAACAAATTAAATTAACATTAATCCATTAATTTATAACAAAAATAATTCACCTTTTCTTTTCTATTTTTTTCTTCTTTTTCTTCTTTTTCTCCTTCCCTCTCTCTCTATTCTCCTTCTCTTTTTTTGTTCTTTCTTTTTCCGTTCCTTATTCGCCCTCTCCTTCTTCTTCTTCTCTTTCTTCTCCTTCACTCATGGTCGAAAATGGAACTTGGTGATCATTATAAGGTTCCCAAACATACAAAAAAAAAAAAACAAAAGAACTCAGTATGCAGCCGTCCTATCCCTGCTAAAGTGATGCTGCCTCTGCCAGTCCCTCCACTTGTATCGCCTGCGCTAGCTCCTCTGTTTTCGAGTCCTACTAAAATAAGATTTTTTTACTGCTCACTCATTTAAATATACCATTTTAATATTTAATCTTCGCAAAAATCTATTTTTATATTTTATTTTTTTATAATATTCTAGTAAAAAGGCCGCAGGATCGAGAAGATGATAAGATAGAGAAAACATAACTCAAAAAACGCAAATCATTTGTCAAGGAAGAATTAAAACAATTATAATACCCAGAAAAATTATTAAAAATTTAATAACAATAACATCACCAAAGGTACAGATCCATATCAAAACGACTCCATTTTATGAAAAAAAAAACTAAGGTACATCAACAACAGAGAAGATCAAAAGAATCAAATCCGTCAGATTCAGATCCCAAAAATGGAAGATTTTTGGAAGCGCGCCAAGTCCTTCGCGGAAGAAACGGCGAAGAAATCTCAGACCCTAACAATGCCAAACAAAATCGCGGATCTAGTCGCGGAAACCGCCAAGAAGTCCAAGGAGCTTGCTCTTGAAGCCTCCAAGAAAGCCGATGAGCTTGCTCTTGAAGCTTCCAAAAAGGCCGATGAGCTCAGAGTCGCCGCTCTCAAACAAGCCGATCAAATCCAACTCCAAAGCCAAAGTCTCTCCAAGTCCATTTCCGACATTATCCCTCCTCAACTCTCCTCCCTCTCCATTGCCTCCTCGGATCCTCCACCCATCTCCGATTCGGAGCTTCGGAAGTTCGGTCTCACTGATGATTTGAGAGACTTTGTTGGAAATTTTACTTCTAGTACTTTCCAGATCTTCCCTTTCCCTGTACAAGGTAAATTTTTTGCATTTATTTTTTTCATTAAAAAAATGAAAATTAAATCTAAAAGTTTAGATTGTTGAGTAGATGAACCGGACGCGACTACTACGGGGACCAATGTACGGAAGGATCTGAATGAATGGCAGGAGAGGCATGCCACTCTTGTTCTTACTACTATTAAGGTAAAAAAAATTACGTATAATTCTGGATTTTTTAATTTGAAGGCTACGTTTGGCATTTTGATTTGACTTGTTTTCATCGTGATTGCTGATAACATTGTAGTTAAAAAATATTTTTGAATAATTTTTTCGTCTAAATTTTATTATTGTAAATTTCAGTTGCAATCGGAATATGCAAACATCGTTTCATTTTTTATACTATGGTAGTAATTTATAATTTATGCAGGAAATCAAGAAATTAAGATATGAACTGTGTCCGCGTGTGATGAAAGAAAGAAAATTTTGGAGGATATATTTCACTCTAGTTAGCACTCATGTTGGCTGGTAAGTATTTAATTAGAATATGTATAAACGATACTTTAGGATAAGGGATTAGATTATTATTTGATGTGAGATATTTGTATTTTCAGCTATGAGCAGCAGTACATGGAGGAAGTTAAACAGAGAGCAAAGCAGGAGGAGGCAAAGGTGGATGAACTAAAGCAAACACCTGTCCTTACGACACAGCAATCAGAAACTAGTCTGAAAAGTAAAACTTCGAATGCATCTGCCGAGCAAGATTTGGATACATTTTTGTTGGGAGATTTTGATGATAGTGATGCTGGTGGTGGAGGTACGGATATAAAATATTGACACAGGTTTCCTTTTGTTTCCTGGAGTTTTGATAGTTTGAATTGCTTGCTCTTGAAGTTACTTAGCAGTTTTAAATTTTATGTTGACGACTTCTTATTCAAATTGTATTTCCGAAAGGATTTTTTTCTATTGAGTCATATTAAAGCCTGATTATGCATTCTGTAGCCTAACTTACTATGGTTGATTCATAATTCAAAGCAATGTATGATTTTGGAAGAGGTGTTTATTTCCTGATAAGGTACCTGAGACTGGAGATGTTAATGAGGCCATTACTGCAATAATGTGACAAGATTCATTGTTGATATAGAACCCTTTGGAAATGGATTGAACTAGACATTTCTTTCTCTATTTTAAATAGTATTTGTCCTTTCAATTTGTTAATTATTCAGATGATGGTGATGGTGATGGTGATGGTGATGGTGATGGTGATGGGAGCTTTGGTGATGATTTTGACAAGATTGAAAATTCTGTAAGCTCGAACAACTTTTATGCCTTATCATTTTGTTACATCCTTTGATTTTCAATTGGTAACATGTTAAGTGTTACCTCAATTCATTGATGCTTATGCCAGGGTTGTTCCTTCTTTGAATGGTAGTAAATTGTAACATATGGTTCCATTTATATGGCCACTTGCAGGATGTTGAAGATGAAAAGAAGCGAGGAGAAGGAACTAAAGCTTAGAGTTGCAGTTAATATTGGAGCAAATATTGAAACATAGCTGCTACGTGGAGAAAAAGACTGCAGAGTGTATGTCTGGTTTATACAAGATATATGATTTGCTATTTGTTAGTGCTATCACCATTGTTTGCCTTGTAAAAAGGATCTCATTCTACTAATCAAAATATTCATGTTAATGCTTTTGAATCTTGATTTCTTGTTCATAGTTAATAACATGTGTAAACTTAAGAAACTCTCCACTCTCATCTTGTTGTGAACAGTATGCATGGATATGAAACAGTGTCTGGTAATTTTGCGAACCCTTTGGAGGAAGTGTTATCTTTAAATATCTTAGGGATAGGTTGAAGATTTTAGCTATGCATTACTATTTTATATCATATCATCATGTGACATGACTTTTTTTAATAAAATATTTAAATTTTATATAATTAATATAAATAATCATTATTAGTAGATATGTAAATATATAAAATATTCATTAGTTTTTATATCATATCATATAGACATAATTTTTTATTTTTAATAAAATATTTTTATTTTATATAATTAATATAAATAACCATTATTAAGAGATAAGTAAAATATATAATATATTTTAAAATATTCATTAGTGTTTTTTGAAACAAAGGTTGGACATTTTTATTGAAGCAATACGACAAATACAAACATTAGGACTTAAAAGAAAAAAAAATGATAAGTATAGATTTCAACCAGACTTAAGCTTTCTTCGTTTAAAAATTAGAATATCAAGAAATTGCAAAGCTCTTAAATTTGCCTCTATCCACATCCGTTGCTAGTTGCATATGGTGGCAAAAGCATCTGACAGTAAACACGCCAATGGTAAGCACTCTGACAGTTGAGATACATTCCAATCCTTCATCTCCCGCTACCTTCGCCTTCCGGTTTTACCCATCCATCACATCACCTCCGTGGATACTTTTTGTTGTTCTTCTTTACAAGAAAAGAATGATCGAGATCCCCTTCACTGATTAGCATCCTGTCAAAGGGAAGATCCATGTGCATTAATATCCATGAAACTAACTAAAAATTTAACTAAGGCAAATGCACCTATCAATTAATAGTATAGCTACGGTGAGTAAAGATATCGTTCCCACGAAGACTAAAAGTACTAGTAATTATCGTTTTTCTATTATTTAATCGAATAATTCTAGTGATTGATTGAAAACTAAAATTAACTAAATTAATAAACTAACGAATATGACAAAGAACAAATCACGAAAATAATCAAGTAACAATCAAGAAGCAAAACAATACCTAAGAAATAATTAACCTAGATTTCATTTGTCACTATTAATCTAAATTACACAATTTTCTTACTTAGTAACTTGATCCGTAGAAATCCATAAATTATGCAAATATCTCTTTTGAGCATAACAGCAACTAACTCTAGGTTGATTAATTAAATTTTTTTCTAATTAAAATCCCTATTATCACATTAACTCGTGCTAGATTCTCATATTAGATTGGACTCTAATTCGGTAGATTTATGTTATCCTATTTCTAGGATTGCATGCAACTCCACTCAACTATACAAGATCTACTCTTAAACAGGGTCTATTCAACCACCTATTTACGCACATCAAACATGAATTAATAATCTAGAAATATTAAACCAATAATTAATGACACATAATTGAAAACAAGAAACTAAATATTTATTGCGTAAAATAAAAATCAAACGAAAGAATCCGTCATAGGGTTCATCTCCCTTAGGTATTTAGAAAATTAGTTCATGCTTGAAAGTAGAAACAACCAAGATACAGTATAACTGAAAGAAATAAAGAAACTCATGATAACTTCCTAAGAAATCAACCAGGAATCTTCAATCTTGATGGAAATCTGCTTCAAAGCTGACTTAAATGGTGTTTTTCTAGTTGTTTTCTTGAATATTCTATGACAAGTCTCTCCTATCTTCTTATTTATGTCATATATACGTCTTAGAATGCCTGAAAAACTAAAATTGTGATTTTTCGCAATTCATGCGCAATTCTGTGAAATCGACACGGCCTACCACACGCTCGTGTGGGTCACATGGCCGTGTGGAATGGTTCAGCCGGTGTGGGTCACACAGCCATGTGGAATGGTTCAGCCTGTGTGGCTCCTGCAGCTTGCTTCGACACTTCAATTTTCATTCATTTTCGCTCCCAAGTGCTTTATTAAGCATTAAAACATGAATTTAAAGGATTAGGAGCATAAAATTCACAATTAACATCAGATAATCACCAAAAAAACACATTACGAATGAGGTTAAAACATGTTAATTTTAACACTTATCAAATATCCCCACACTTAAGCATTTGCTTGTCCGCAAGCAAAATTCTCAACCCACATTCAAGTTAACTTCTCTTGATTTATTGTTGTAACACCCCTAACCTGTATCTATCGCCGGAATAGGGTTACGGAGCATTACTGGAGTTTACGTTTCAAAACTATCAAAAATTTTAATCATTTAATAACTCAACATCAATCATAGCAAAATCAATCAATATCATTCATATTGTCCCTTGTACGATCCCTCCAGGCCATAGAAATGCTTTAGAAACGATTCGAGACTAAATCGAAAACATTTAAAATCTCATGGAAAAATATAAAAAAATTTACACTGCAGGGGTCACACGGCTGTGTGACTCACACAACTGAGACACACGCTTGTGTTTCAGGCCATGTGGGCATTTGAAGTAGGGACACATGGCTGTGTTCCAGCCCGTGTAACTCTCTAACTTGAGTCACACGGCCAAGCCACACGCCTGTGTGCCAGGCCGTGTAACACTCGAAATAAAACCTTTAAAACCTACAGAGGACACACGGCCATGTCGCATGGGTGTGTGTGAGACACACGCCTATGTCTTAGGCCGTGTGAACAAGAAATTGACCAAAATCAAGCCATTTCTTTCACCCACCTCAAGCATGCACCTAAACACAATTTGCACATGTGACCAAGGCATCAAAACATATCCAAACATGCATAAAAATGACCAATTCAAATGATCAAATTCCATTCAACTAATATTCCATATAGGCACCTCAAATGCAAACATACAAAATTACTTAAACATATACATGTACTTGACACATTTCATTCATCAACACCTAAATCATTTTCATCTCAAACTTACCATAAATTGACCTATATCACTTCAATTTAAACTAACCATTTGTACCATACCATTCACACATTATAAGTACCAAACTATCATAATGTAACCATCATCAAATTTGTAACACCCCTTACCCATGTCCGATGATGGGATAGGATACGGGGCATTACAGGACTTAAACATACACCTACATGTAAAATCGAGCCATAAAATTTCAACCAATTCAAAAACATTCAAAGACATGCATATCGTCCCTTATACGGGCCTACGAGGCCCAAAACATACATCGGGGGTGGTTCGGGACTAATCCAAGAACTTCTAAAAATTTTACAACACTTAGAGAAATTTTCCATGATTAGAGAGTGATACGAACCGCCTCGGGGAGAGTCGAGTTGTATGCTGAGTGCCCGATCGTCTACGAGAAGTTACGTTAGATTTAGTTGAGTTGAAGGAATGGCCGAAGTAGAAAGAGGGGTACGAATGGAACGGTAGGAACGAAAGGGTAGGGACAAAGGATTATGAACAAATTGGTCGATTTTAGTATGTTTTGGGTAAGAAAGAAATGGGATCGAACAAAGAAGGCAAACAAGAACCAATACCGATTTGGTATCGACCTGTTGTTTATAGGCTCTTTTAGTTCGGTTTGGGTTTGGTAAAGGAAAACCTCGACCCAATATCTAACAAGATAGGAACCTCGGTATGTTTGAACGCCACACTACGAGTAGTGATAAGTTCGGAATCGACAAAGAACACGATTGACACAACTAGATCGCTAGGAACGCCAAACGAATCTTTGAACGAAATATAAGAAAAGTTTGCCTCACAATTTCGGCAGCATAACATTAACAAAAGTTTTAAAAGTTTTTAAACAAAGAAATGAACTAGCTATTTATAGCATTTAGAAAGGCTAACCGAATAGCCAACTTAAGCTAGTTGAACAACCTTTGTTTTCAGCCTAATTAAGTTAGAAAATTCCAGAATATATTTAGGAAAATTCCTTGAAACTTCTCAGCCATGGAAAACGTCAATGGATAGCCTCTTGAAGCTTCTAGTAGCTGAACAATATAGCCTCTTGAAGCTTCTAGTAGCTGAACAATTATGGAGGAGCTGAAATGAACTGAATGGGCAAGCTTGAATTCGGCCAAGGGGGTGTACTTCATTAATTGGAGAGCCTTGGTTAGCTGAAAAGTGTTGAGCTAATTAAAGGCAACTTGGAGCACCTCAATAGACCTTTAAGTGTGAAACCGAATGTGAGCAGCCTCCCTTGTGTGAACACACTAAATCGAACAGCCTAGAGGTGTGAAAGGAATGTTCAGCAAATGCGAAAGCATTCAAATTGCTTTGGAGAGCTGACCGGACACTTTGAAAAGATCAAACAGCAGGTTGAGGTGGCTGTTGCAATAACCGAACCATCATGCCTCTTGGAGAAGAGAAAGCAACAGCTAACTAGCTTTAATGTCGTCCCTTCAATGTACCTGCACCTAAATTAATTCAGCTCATTAATTCAACTTAGACAGATTAATTCTAGTAGCTTAAGGACACATTTAAATCATGTAATAAGCTAGGACAAATTAAAAACATCTTTGGAACTAAGACACATTAAATTAATTTGCACTAAATAACAAGAAGTAAATTCGTCCTAATTTAGACACTTTAAATTCTTTGTAGCATAACACATTAATTTCATGTTCGATTTTGGACAAATTAAATAATTTAATATTTGTTGAGTTAAAAGTAATGTGCAATTTATTTAATTAATTAAAATGCAAAGCTGGAAAAAAATAACAAAAAAAAGGAGCTCAATTGAGCTGAAACGAGATATAGATGCATGAGCTAGTGATGAGTTGGGGGTAAGCTCGAGAGCTAATAATGAGCTGGTTCCAAGCTAATGAGCTGGTGTGCAGCTGCATGGGAGCTAAATTGAGCTGGAAGGAGCTCGTGGAGCTGACTAGGGAGACTTGTTCGATAAAGTTCGCAGGGCGTGCTCGTATCAGAGAGTCACACGCCCCTGTGGGTTAGGCCGTGTGGTCACACACACCCGTGTGGCTTGGGACACGCCCGTGTCTTCAGCCCGTGTAACTCTCTGTTTATAATGTCAGCGACGAAATAGGGTCACACGGCCAAGTCACGCACCTATGTGCTAAGACCGTATCCCCTGCACGGCTGAGACACACGATCGTGTCTCTGCCCGTGTGGTCAACACTTAGGCTATTTTCCAAGCCTTGGTCAAACATAAACCCTCACACATTTATACAACATCAAGGACATATAAAATGGCATCAATTTAATGATTAAACATCTTTAATTAGGCCACAACATAGCATTTGCATGTCATGATACATGTGTTTTACATACTCATTTTATACTAAGTTAAACACACCAATTCACACTCACTTGGCCTTGTCTATTATGTTATTACTTATACTTTTATACCATGGTTACCATCATACCAAAAGATTTCAACTTAATCATCAAACATTCATATTCAAGGCTAACTCATGACTTTATAAAATACCAACATATTGTCTATGCGTAGAATAACATGCTTGTTTAAGACATTGCACACCATATCGAGTCACATACACATATCATATGAAACTTTTAAGCTTGTGCATGTACATATAATAGGGTTACAACCCAATAATCAATATAAGCCACATCTCATGGCTATATACAATTGAATCATTATAAGCCAATGCATTTGGCCAAATCATAAAACACATATCACAAAGAACCAAGTCTCTATACATGCCACTCACTTGAAAACACTTAACATTTATTACTACCCCAAATTGAGAATTTGATAGTGTGATGCTGCCTCTGACGATCTCCAACCCTGAGCTAACCTAACAACACTAAAGAAATGGAAAGGAGGGGGTAAGCTTTATAGCTTAGTAAGTCTATATGAAAATAATAAGCAATTTATTAACGTGCTTTTTCCAAATTCTCACAACATGTTCTCATGGTGACACAATCGAAATTGCACATAATTCCACTATTTGCTCATATTCCAGTCAAGCTGTCTACTCAAGTCATAGTCACTAAATTATTTATAACTTGAGCTACAGAATTTTAAATTTAGATCTGTTAAAAAAATTTGAAACTAGACTCCTATATCTTTCTACCATGAAATTTTCAAAATTTATGGATAGGCCAATAAGTACAGTTTATTCTTCAAAATTACCCCTATTCTGCTGTTTGACAACTTCGACCTTTCTTCACTAAACTTTATTTATCTCTTAGTACGAGATCCAGATGATTTTCCCGTCTATTTCTATTGAAAAATGAACTCATTAAGAACTTAGTCATATCATTTCCAACCCATAATTATTATTGTACAATTTTTAGTGATTTTCCAGAATTAAGACAGGGGAGCCCGAAATGACTCTTACCCTGTCTCACAAAAATTCAAATATCTCATGATATGAAATTATTTTGCTTACACCATTTCTCTATGTGAAACTAGACTCAATAAGCTTTAATTTCATATCTTATTTAGTCTCTAATTCAATTTCCACAATTTTTGGTGGATTTTCAAAGTTGAACTACTACTATCCAAAACTGTTTTATTGCAATATGA
The DNA here is from genome assembly GCA_025698465.1 of Gossypium longicalyx. Classification (NCBI taxonomy): domain Eukaryota; kingdom Viridiplantae; phylum Streptophyta; class Magnoliopsida; order Malvales; family Malvaceae; genus Gossypium; species Gossypium longicalyx. The sequence continues at coordinate 43,530,618 of CM047007.1, read as the reverse complement.
TGATAAAACTAATCATGAACTCACCATTTCATGGATTCCATGTTCAATTACACAATGTAAGTTAGCATGATATTACAACAAAATTCGTAATCATAATACATACATCTTAGCTCACCGAGGTCTCGACATTTCATAGTCTCAATAACCATAAGCTTAGTGTTCATACCTGTACCCTTTCAACACTTTTCACATATTACTCCATTTCTTAACCATAATCTTGAATGACCCATTGGACCACCCAAAATACTGAAGGACATTCGGGATTATCATACACCAAATAGAGTGCCAAAGCTATGTTCTAGACATGGTCTTACATGGGTCCGCAAATCGACGCCATATCTCAGATATGGTCTTATACGAAGTCTCATATCAGTACCGATGCCATATCCCAAATATGGTCTTATACGGGACCTCATATCGATGCCATATCCCAGACATGATTTTATACAAAATCACTTAATGATGCCGAAGCCATATCCCTAATATGGTCTTATACGGGATCACATATTGGTGTCGATGCCATGTCCCAAACATGGTCTTATACTAGCACACATATCAACACCGATGCCATGTCTCAGACATGGTGGCACACATAGCAACTCGGTTGCCATGTCCCAGATGTGGTCTTATACTGGCTTACATATCAATGCCAATACCATGTCCAGACATGGTCTTACACGGGATCTCATTAACCATAGTATCATGATATCCGAATCCTAAGCATTCCTCAGGGTCCTTCGGGACTTTCGAGATACAAAGCTATCATCAAGTTTCCATTGAATCATCACAAGCCAATTTCGTTAGGGCATACATACATATGTCTTATAATATCGAATATTAAACACACAGTAATGGAATTGTTAAATTACTTACACATAACTTAAAATTCATGTAATATCAAGCATTAACATTCAAGTATGATATTGCATTATTATTATCACACGAACTTACCTCGATACCAAAAATGGTGAAGAATGACTTAACCGTCAATTTCTCGTTTTTCCCCTGTTCTAGGTTCGAACCTCATTTTCTTTGATCTATAATGTCACATTTAGTCTATTTATTAGTCACATTAGTCAATGTGATCCAAAAATCATACTATGGAAAAATTACATTTTTGCCCCTAAACTTTGTCATATTTACACTTTTGCCCCTGAGCTCGTAAAATGATTTTCATTCAATTTCTTTGTACTTTATGCCTACCCGAATCATTTTCATAACTATAGCAGCCCACAGTTTCCACTAAATCGCACTTTTATGACACTTTTATATATTTTTACAAAATGGTCCTTTTAGACATTTTCACCGAAAATCACTTAGTAAAAGTCATTTATTTAACACTCAACATTCATTTTCTACCATTAGACATCAAAACACATGCATATCACTCATGGGTAAATTTTTAAACATGAACTCTAGCTCAAAATAATGGTAGAAATAGGTAAATCGAGTTACGAGAACTTCAAAAATGTAAAGAACATTAAAAACGGGACTAAGATGCACTTACTATGGAGCTTGGAAGCTTGAACCAAACCCTAGCCATGGCTTCCATGGTATATTTGGCTGGAAAAAAGAAGAAGATGAACAATTTGGCTTATTTTGTCTTTTTAATTCTTTTAATTATTGGATTACCAAAATAGCCTTAACTTAAAAATATTCTATTTCACCTATTTTATGCCCATTTTTTCCCCAAAAAATTAACCAATGGTCTAATTACCATATAAGGACCTCCAATTTAAAATTTCATAACAATTGGACACCTCTAGCATGTAGAACTCAACTTTTGCACTTTTTACAATTTAGTCATTTGACTAAATTGAGTGCCCAAATGTCAAAATTTTTGAATGAGATTTTCAAGAAATCATTCCGTGAACTTGTAGACCATAAAAATATAATAAAAATAAATTTTCTTACGTCGAATTTGTGGTCCCGAAACCAATGTTCTAACTAGGCCCAAAATTGGGCTATTACAAAATTGGCACCAAACAACCAACTTATACATACCAAAATCCATGTCTAAACATTTAAACAAACATGCCATTATAACCTTTTCTAAAACATTAAGAACTACTGATATAATCATTGGATATTATGATAGATATCCGACGAACTTCCAAATCGATCAAGTTTTCAATTATCTTAAAAGTAAAGGAAAAATAACAATGTAAGCAATGAATGCTTAGTAAGCTCGTATAATTTTAAACATACATTTCATTTCAATAATGAACTTTATAAGGTAAACATAACCTATACCAATGCCACAAGATTTATCAAACCTTCCATTTACTTACTTTAGCTTAAAAGACATTATCAACTCACAAATTAGTGTATTTATCCACAACCTAGATTAGTTCATCCATAACTTAAGTAAATTTCTCACATATAAGTAAACCCCTTTAACTCATTAATGCATTTAACATTATCACATTACATCTCAATTATGAACTTACCATTTTATTACATTTCCTCACTCGTATCATTTTCATAACACAAGACATAAGCATAAATATAGACCAATTACGCAAACTTGACACAAGCCTATTTATCATCACCAATACACCAGTTAGTGCATATACTCATAATTCACTTTAAATATCATAAGGTAAGTCATACATATGAATAACATCACTTGAAATCATCAATTTCATGAACATAAACATACTTTCATTGAACATTACCTTTTTATTTCTTTTCATAGATTCATGACATAAGTCTTTTGAATACTTACAAATCCCTTCCTTTTTATACCCGTTGAATCAAATGAAATAATATCAAATAATGGAAATAATATTTTCAGTACAACTTACCTAGTACAATACATTAGCACGAAGATTGCCAGGCTCAAAGCCTAATATAACACATCAGCATAAAGCCTGCTAGGCACAAAGCTTGATATAATACACCGGCACGAAGCCTACTAGGCATAGAGCCCGAATATCACCGGCACAAAGCCTGCTAGGCACATAGCCTGAATATCACCAGCACAAAGCCTACTAGGCACAGAGCCCAAATATCACCAACTCAAAGCCTTCTAGGCACAAAGCCCGATTATCACCGGCGCAAAGCCTACTAGGCACAAAGCTCGAATAATGTTTCGTTTCTATTTCTTAAAACATAGTTAAATGACATTCAAGATTTAACCAAAATTAAATAGTATGAAACATTCAATTCAATTAATAATAATTGTATAATGAACTTGGCTAAATTGTAGAAATATCATAATACAGGGGTTTTTTGGTAATTTTCTATTCTCCTTAATTTTTCACTCGATCTTGATCTAAATTAATAATTTCATTCAATTTATTAATTTAAATTTATTAATTTAGATAGTAAAAAATGTATTTCATGAAATTTTGTCATTTTTAATATTTTTACAAAATTACCCCTAAAATTTTACTTTTATTCAATTTCATCCTTGAGCCTAAAACATGCAAATTAACCATTTTTACCCAAAATTTAGCCTAGTAGAATACTTATGACATCCAAAATAGCCCATTCACGCAAAAATTTCACATCAAATCCTTGTACTTTTACTATTTTAACAATTTGGTCCCTAATCGAAAAATTTATCAAAAATCACTTGATAAAATACTTTTAAATAACAACTAATATCTCAAATTAATCGTTTAACATCTAAAATCACAAATTCCATCAATGAAAACATGCAAAATCTTTAACAGTTTCAAAATCGAAGGTACGAGCTAGTTGAACCTAGTTGCAACGATATCAAAAACATAAAAATTATTAAAAACGGGTAAGAATTACTTACCATGCATTATAATATATGCAAGCCGAACCTTAAAAATATCAATGGTGTTTCTTCCTCCCCCATTTGGTCATGAAAAACAAAGAATGAAGAAGATGGCCACTAATTTCATTTGTTTATGTCAAAATATTTATTTAATTACCATATTACCCTTACTTATAAACTAAAATTGTTTAAAAATTACACCTTGAAACCGTCCATTAATAAAAAAAGGTATAATTACCTTTTAAAACCCTAAAATTTATGGTTCTTTAACCCTTTAATACAATTAAACTAATAGCATTGACTTTTTTAACTTTTACGATTTAGTTCTTTTCGCTTAATTAACTAACGAAACGTTAAAATTTTTCAATGAAACTTTAATACCATCTTAATGACACTCTGAAAATATTTACGATTCAGTTTATAGAAATGAGGTCCCGATACCTCATTTTCTAAAACCACTTGACCTTAAGGTCTTACCACTTGAACTTAATAAATCGCTTATATAACATAAATTATCAAATTAAAAACCTTTTTAAAACCATATTTGACTCGTAAATATTAAATAATAATATTTACGAACTTACTTGTCGGATTTGGTGGCCTCGAAACCACTGTTTCCAACACCAATGAAAAACAGGCTATTACAATTGTTTTCACCGATAATGTCTTACGTTAATTTACAGATAATCATGCATTGGAAACTTAAACTAAAATGATTATGGAATACAAAGAAGAAACTTTTAAAACACACAAAAAAGGAGTTTCCCCTATCTCAATAATTATTTGAAATTCAACTCAACAAGAATGAACATCCTCACTAAGGTTTGCTCAGAGCACTCAAAGTATATAAGATTCAAGTAATGTGAACTCAACAGTCAAACAAGAAATGTTATTACCATAGATTTATTATATAATAAGATGACACACCAATCAAAGGTTCTTTACAAGGTTGTAACGGGGGTTAGGTTAAGGGTGTGAAAAAGGTCGAAAAAGTTGGTTACAATTGAAAGTCAAGTTAATAAGTTACCAAACCAGAAAAAAATTAGTTGTTGACAAGAAATAAAGGGTGGATGTAAGCTTTTATACAATCGATGAGACTCACGAGTCAAGCAAAATTTTTTTTATTTGTTTTTCATTTATTATTATTTTTTCAATTTTTTTAGAATAAAGAGAAGTCAACAACGCAAATTATGAAATATAGTCAAGCAACTAACCAAATCAAATCTAGACAAAAAAGTAGTCAATAAATATGATGATTTACAACATTAATATAGGTTACGGGTTAACACAAATGGGTGATAAGAAAAAAATGTGGGGTTAATTCAACGAGTAAGCTATTTATAGGTTAAGTGGATTAAATCCTAAGTGCCTCTATCATCTCAGATTATCAAATCAGTAATGTGATCTAGAAATGTATAACCGAAACAAGTTTTAGAGTAACAAATCAAATTGACATACTCACAACAAAAAATAAAATAAGCCCGAAATAAAATGTATGCTTTATAGGCTCAAAAGCTCACAAAAAATTATGGTTTTGATGTTAAACTTGTAAATTTCAATTTTCAAGATAATGCTTTAGTTCAGGGAGATAACCTAAAATAATATTCTAAAAAAAACTTATCATGCTTGACTCTATCGTGTCTTAAAGTAAAAATCACATAATGCATAAAAATTCACAAATTAATCCCAAACAGAATCAATAAAAACTCCAACTTAAAAAAAAAATTAACTTCAATGTTTGGTTTGAGAAAATTACTTAAACACACACACAAAAAAAAAAAAACAATTCAGGGACTATATCGCATAAACATATAAATCCTCCCCACACTTAAGATGTACATTGCCCTCAATGTATTAACAAATATAAACACAATAAGCAAAATATAATAATTGAGGAAGAGAATTGAAACTTTCTTGAATTTGGATGATTTCGTCAGAATAGTGAAATATTGAATTGTAGGAGATTCTAAATTAAGTACATGGTTCTGAGTAAACTAATAAGAAGATAGATAAAAAAATGATAAAAAAATAACAAAAAAATAAATACAACTGGGAAAATAATAATAAAAGTAAAGTACATAAAAAAATAAAAAAATATAAGTCCGACAAATAGAATAAAAACATATAAAAATAAAAGATAGTTCGGGGAACTTTTGGGTGCGCGACGACGGCGAAGATAGAACAACGATTAGGGTTTGGTGAAATGGAGTAGGAAGGAAAAAAAACTAGCTTTAAAAAAGGGTACGCCCACACGACCGTATGGCCTATTAAAAACTGTTAAAATTTGCTCCAGTGTTCACACGGCTTGGGACACGCCCATGTGTCTGGACCGTGTGCACCACATGACCATGTCACCAAACTGTGTGAATCCACTCAAACCGTGTGTGTTAAAAGAAAATTGAAAAATTGACTCCAATATTCACACGGTCTATGATACTCCCGTGTGTCTAGGCTATGTGTACTGCCGACCTTGTGGATAGCCCGTGTGAATTCATTCAGGCAGTGTGGGGTTAATTTCTCACTTCTCCCATGATCGTGTCAAGAGGGTGTAGGTCATATGGCCGTGTCTCTAGGCTGTGTAGTCTACCCCAGACCGCGTGACACTTTTTCTTTTTGATTTTTTTGAATTAATAAAAACAAAAGTTAGGTAAGTAAGAAAATAAATATGCAACAAAATTAAATGGAAATATAATAATAATAATAATAATAATAATAATAATAATAATAAAACACTCGGGTTGCCTTCCGAGAAATGCTTGTTTAAAGTCTAAGCTTGACTTTCCTTTTCAAGCTTACGATTAAGTCAAAATTTGGAGTTGGAGCTCCTCTCACTCGTTATCAATATCACCACCAAAATAAAGTTTGAGATGATGATTGTTTACCTCGGATGTGCTGTAATTAGGGTGTGTAACAACCCACTTTTAGTGAAATCAAAATAGTGGTTTCGAGACCACAAATCTAACTTGAAAATATTTATTTTATTAATATTTTAATGTGTGGAGCATGTTAGTAGTGTCATATAAAAAATTCGTTAAGAAATTTTACCGTTTGCATGCTTAATTCGATAAAAAGGACTAAATTGCAAAAGGTGCAAAATTTGAGTTCTATAAGCTAAAGGGATTTAATAGCTGTGAAATTAAATGGTTGAGGGTTTTATGTGGCAATTAGAACATATAAATTGCTAGTGGACATATATGGACACTTTATTAAGTTAATTAAAGGTTAATATCAAAGGTTATTTAAGTAATTTAATAATTAAAGTACAGTAAAATGATAAAACAACGACTATCATCTTTGTTTTTCTTCCTTAGCCAAATTTTAACCTAATAAAACACCATTTTTGTGCATTCAAACATTCGACCATCTCTCTCCTTTGCATGTAAGTGAATTTTCATCCCATTTTTAATGATTTTTATGTTTTTGGAGTCGTTGTAGCTTAATCTAGCTAGCCCAGGGACTAATTTACAAAATTGTTAAAAGTATAAGGTTTTAACATGAATTTATATTTTTTTATGTTTGGTGGAAGAAAATGAATGTTTGTTGTTAGTTAAACAACTTTTGTAAAGTGAATTTTTATGAAAATGTCAATTAGGGGTTAAATTGAAAATTGTGTAATATTCATGATAAAATTGTGAAATTAATGAAAAGTATGAGTTGCTAGAGACCTATATGAAATTCAAATAGCTTAGGTTAGGGATGAATTTGTTCATTTTTATGAGATTAGGGACTAAATTGTAATGAAATTAAAATATTAGGGGAAAAAGTGTAATTTTGAAAAAATATGATTTTTGGATTAAATTGAATAGAATAATTATTGAATGGGCTGAATTTGATTATTTAGATCAAGATAAGAATCGCATAGATTTAAATTGGGGGAAAGAAAAAGTGTCGGATTAGTTGATCATATTTCCTCTGTTGTGATCAAGGTAAGTTTGTAAGTTTAAATAGCATTTTAATATGTTTAATTTAATGTTATTTGGTTGTATTATTATATTATATTTCTACAGAGAAATCCAATGACGTTTCGATGACTTTCGAATCCCGTTTGAACCTTAGGAATATATAGGATAAAAATGACATGTGATTAGGGCTGTCGTGTTTCAGGTGTTGGTTCTGAACGTCCTATTGATGGCTGAGTTTCGGTATGTGTTGCGGATACTTGATAGCTTTTGTGAGCAACACCGTGCAGCTACATTTCAACCGATAACTTGTGTGAGCAGACCCACTTGTGGTTCGAAAGGGAGCATCTATATGAGAAAAAGAAAGAAATGGTTTCGACCATATGTTAGCACATATTGTGTGAGATTCCCACGTATCTGATATTATTCTAAATGGTTCAACGGGTATACAAAGGGAAGGAATGATAGGTTTTTTTTTGGATTAGTAATGCAGTTTTTTTGGATTAGTAATGCCATGAAAGCATTAAAAGGTATGAGTTGTTGATGCTTAAAGTATGCATAGCCATGTTCATGAAAGTATGAATGCTTATATGTTATGTACATGAAAGCTATTATGTTATGTAAGGAATTTTCTAAGTTATGTGTTTATCACTAACTTGAATTTTTGTTGATGCATAGGCTTGTGCCAAGCTATGTTGGATTAGTTCATAAATCATTTTTAAGCTTATATAATGACATGCTTGTGCTTTGATGTCTAATGGATGAATATGGAGGTTTAAGGTGTGGTAAACAACTTTTACTAGGCGGTTTTTGGTGAAATTGATAAAACAGACCTAATTGTAAAAGTTGTAGGAACTATGTGTAAATGTGTGAATAAATGAAAAATGTGGGTTGGTATAAGAGGGAAAATGATTTGGCTAGGCTTGAATAATGAGAAAAACGGGTACTTTTCATTTTACAAGCCTAGGGACAATTTTGTAAAATTTTAGGGGCAAAATTATAATTTTTCCATATCATGATTTTTGGACTGAAATGAATAATGCATGTATTAAATAAGCTAAATGTGCTATTATAGATCAATAGGGATGAGGGATAGACCCTGACCGAGGAAAAGGCAAGATTGTGGACTAAATTGCAAATTGCCATATTTTGCACCAAGGTAAGTTGTGTGTAAGTTATTCAACAACTCCAACATTTCATATTTAATATTTGACATTATATGATACATGTATGTATGCTTTAATAAAATTGACTTGTGATGATCCAATGGAAGTTAAGTGATAGCCTCGTGTCTCAGAAGCCTAGGTGACCCAAAGGAATACTTTGGACTTGGATGTCAAGACACTGTGCTAAATGTGCCTGTGTAAGACCATGTCTGGGACCTGGCATCAATGATGATATGTGTGCCAGTGTAAGACCATGTCTGGGACTTGGCATCAATGATGATATGTGTGCCAGTGTAAGACCATATCTAGGACATGGCATCGGTAATGATATGTGTGCCTATGTAAGACCATGTCTGGGACATGGCATCGGCGATGTTATGTGTGCCAGTGTAAGACCATGTCTGGACATGGCATCGGCGATGATATATGTGCCTATGTAAGACCAACACTGCATTGGCGATGATATGTGTGCCAGTGTAAAACCATGTCTGGGACATGGCATCGGTAATGATATATGTGACTATGTAAGAGCATGTCTGAGACATGTCATCAGTGATGATATATGGATTCATGTAAGACCATGTCGGGGAAATGGCATTGGTACTTTAATTGGTGTATGACAATCCCGAGTGTCCTTTAGTATTCCAGTGGTTCAACGAGCCATTCAAGATGTTGGGTTAAGAAGTGAAGTGAGATAAGTAAGAATGTATGGTACATGTATGTACATAAACCTCATGAGTATTGAACTTGATTCATGATGGGAAATTTAGCATGAGTAGGAAGGAGTAAGATAAGCTTGGCGTTTAATGACATTTAATGTCAATTTTGACTATGTTCATGTGTGTAGTATGATATTATGGTGATAATTAATAATATGTTTAATCCATGAATATCTTGACTTATGTTGTTATTTATTTACATGCAACTTACTAAGCTCTGTGCTTACCCTTCTCTCATTTTCTTTTTCTTTTAGTATCGTCAAGCTAGCTCAGGGATCGTGGACGTCGGAGCTTGAGTCATACTATCAACAAATCTTTCGGGGTATAATTAGTTTACTACGTTTAAGTATGACATGTATAGGGAACTTAATATTTTGTTATATGTGTCATATTTGTTAGCCAAAGTGATGGCTCTTTTTGGTATATTATTTCATTTTGTATATGGTCATGAAATATGACTCATATTGATTATTGGGTTGAAATCCCTAAATATTGTTACATGCATGAGATGTGTTATTACCTTTGTAGTGTGTGCCACATGGTTGATAAAATGTGGAATTTATGTTTGATGGATAAATGATGCCAATTGGTATGGTCACTATATTAATAAAGGTAAAGAAATGTATTGAATGATCTTAACAAGTCAAAGAGTCCCAATTTGGTAAACTTGATATGAATTTATCATGCATAAGTTAAAGCTATGGATATCCAAGTAACCCTTTTATGCCATGTTAACCATCGTTGGCATATGAGTGTGTGTTGGGGTTGTTAAAGGTGACAAGAGGGCTTGGAAAATAGCCTCAAATTTGTCCACGCGGGTAGACACATGGGCATGTGTCTAGGCCGTGTGTGACACACGGTCAGTCCTATGGGCGTGTAGTCCGGTTGTGTGTCCCCTAGACCCTAGTTCTACAAGTCAGTATGCATGGTAGTAAACACACGGGCAGAGACACGGCCGTGTGTCTCAACCGTGTAGAGGAAGCGGCCTTAGGATATGGGCGTGTGCTCAGGCCGTGTGAAGTCTGTACCTTAAATGTGAAAATTAAATTCGCCACACGGCCTAGCACACGGAGGTGTAACTTGGCCATGTGATATTAAATTTATGCTGACGTTATAAATAGAGAGTTACACGGCCTGGGGATACGGGCGTGTCAAGGGCACACTGGCGTGTCCTTGTGTCGACACGGGCGTGTGACCCTGTTTTAAGAAAATTTTTCTAAACTTTACGGTTTAGTCCTGAACTACCCCCGATGTATGTTTTGGGCGTCGTAGGCCTATATAAGGTACAATATGCATGTTCTTGAATAAATTTTAATTTTGAACAAAATGTTATGGCCCAGTTTTGCATAGTAGTGTATGTTCAAGTCCGAAAATGCCTCGTATCCTGTCCCGGCGTTGGACACGGGTAATGTGTGTTTCATGTTGTGTGAACATTATGGTGAATGTTGGTATAAAATTAGTTCAATTGGTTGATTGATTTATGGTTAAACTTAGCAAATGATTAATCAAGTTTGATTGTTGCGATTGAGGTGCCTTTTAGGCATATTGGTTGTATGATTAAATACTATGTTGTTTTTGCTTGAATATGCATATCTTATGTACAATTTGAATACATGAAAATATGTGTATTTGGTTTGTATAAGTGACTAAGCTTTGGGTGAGAAAAATAGCATGGAAGTGGCCTTTTTTTGTCCACGCGTCCAAAGACACAGGCGTGTGTCTCAGCCGTGTGTGACACACGGCCATGCGACACGACTGTGTGTCCCCTGTAGGTTTAAAAGGGTTGCAAGTTAGGCAGTTACACGGCTCAACACACGGCTTGGCACACGAGTGTGTGAGGTCATTTCGAGGGGTACACGGCTTGGCACACAGGTGTGTGGCTTGGTCATGTGACCCAAGCCAGAGAGTTACACGGGCTGGGACATAGCTGTGTGTCCCTACTTCAAATGCCCACACGGCCTGAGACACGGGCGTATGTCTCAGCCGTGTGAGTCACACAACCGTTTGAGTCACACAGCCGTGTGACCCCTGTAGTATGAAAATTTTATAATTTTTCCCAAAATTTTAAATGTTTTCGATTTAGTCTCGATTCATTTCTAATTTGTTTTTAGGGCCTTGAGGGCTCATATAAGGGACAATAAGTATGGGTTTGAATAATATTGCTATGATTTATGCTATATTTTGAATATGTTGAATAATTGTTCATTGTGAGATGTAAACTTTCGGTAATGCTCCGTCGTCCTATTCCGGCGACAGATACGAGCTAGGGGTGTTACAAGGTGTGTTACTTCAGTGGTTCTGTATGGGAATACATTTCGTACCACAAATGGATTCGACCATCTTAGTTTCAACTCTTCAGAGAACATTGTGGATCTAGACTGTCCAGTAGTACTTTGTCTCCAATTTTGAATTGGTTTGTCCTCTGTACATGCACACCATGACGTTGCTTTGTTACTTTTTTGGAAAATTCTCAGGTTCTCATCAACCTTTGTTTGCCATTCATCTAATTCATTGAGCTGAATCATTCTCTCTTCACTTGTCCCTTAATTTTCATCACCTTGAAAAGGATACAGTTTTAACACGTCTTCATGATTGATTTCTTGCAATGAATGTTAAACCACATGATTACTGACATTAAGAGAATGACAAGTATCATCTCGCTCACTAAAAACTCTCACAACATCACGTGCTTGAAGAGTAACCTCTTCATCACCTACCCTCAGCACAAGTTCACCATTACCTACATCAATAACTGTTCTGGCAGTGGTGAAAAAGGGTCAACCTAAGATCATGTGTACCTTAATATCCTTATCCATTCTAATATAACGAAACCAACAAGGAATATGAATTTATCTACTTTAACAAGTACATCCTCAATAATACCCCTAGGATACTTAATTGATCTATCAGCTAATTGAATACTCATCTTAGAGGATTTTGGTTCCATGAGACCAAGTTGTTTGAACATTTATAAGGCATTAGATTTATACTAGCATCTAAATCAGTCAAAGCTCTTTCAATATTTACCTCAACCCTAAAGCCTCTAAATTCATTACTCAATGAATTAATGGCCTCAATAATGGCAGTGGTCTCGGTAGAAAATGGAGCAACATGTGAAGGACCAACTGAAGGAGCAGGTTGAAGAGGATCATGCTTAGGAGAAGAAGGAACTTCATCGTGATCTCCCTCAACATCTTCATCTTCAATGGGTGCTGGTTGGACATCTTTGACCCATGTGTGATGCGTGGATCCTTCTTATATCTAGTATGATGTAAGGAACCAAAGCCAAGTGGAATATAGGAGGTGGCCATGGGAGGACCACCTCGGGTTAGGATTTTGAGATGTTTAAAAATATAGGAGAGGTATGTTCCAAAAGGCAAGGTGAGGGTGCTAGTAAGCTCTTGCTAATGACCTTGGTAATATCATTAAACATGATAAGCTAGGTTGGGATGCCTATTTGTTTGAAAATAATCAACCCACCAATAATCGATGGATCAAAGAATGACATGTTTAGAAATAAGGTGTAATATCCATGTAAGAATTAAGTGTAAAAAATGATCATGGACGTTAAGAATTAAGTGTAAAAAATGATCATGGATGTTGAGCTCGAATGCATTCGAGCTCGGAATGGTCAAGGTCAGATTATAAGGGCCTTTCTAATTAGACACGCTTCCGGGTGGTAGTTTTAAAAATTCTCCAAAATTTTCTAAAGTGAGCCATATAGGAGTGTTCATCAGAAAAGAATTGATGGCAACGAATGTCTTACCTATTTTGTCATGTTTGAGAATGCTCGAACAAAGATTGGCATGGGTTGGAGGATAGATTTTGAAAATGTCAACCCAATGCCATTCGGCCAAAATAGGAAGATAAGGAAAGTTAAAATAGGATAAAAAATCAAATTCAAATGGTAGAGTGACATTAATCTTACGAGTAGAGAAATGACTATTAAAATGGTATCTTTCATTGGATTTTCTAAAACAATCGTTTAAAGAATCGATTGGACCACTAGAAGGGATGAATGACGAGGCATTAATTCGAGGATGTTTCTTGGTAGGCATGCTTACAAAATAGAACTCTAGACACACTAAGTTCACTTAGAAAATTCGTTAGGGAATTTTATCGAACACTTTGTAGGTAAAGGTTTTGAAAACAAAAATAGAAAAGTTCTAAATCAACCCAATAGCACATTTTTAACAAGATTAATCATAAATATTGTTAAAATTTTGAAATAAAAAACTGAGATTTTTTACCTCGGAATTGCTTGAAAAATGATGAAAACCTTTAGCAAACTTTGTTGAATCCTTGTTAAAATAAAAGTGGAATAATTGTTGTCAAGAGATTTTTTAAATAAAAACAAAAAAAGAAGAAATTATTTTTGGTGAAATGGAGTTTTTGAGTTGAAGGCATAGGAGAGGGAAAAAAAAAATTGGGGTTTTAATTTTTTGAAAACTATTTGAAAAAGCTATAGGAATTTTAAATGCTTGAAAGGTATTAATATTTTTACGTAAGTATTGATACTTTATAAAAAGTATTTGTGTTGGTATCGATACGAAATGTCCATTCTATTTTTCAAAGTGTAGAAAATTTTCCCAACTTAGTTTCTAAGTCTTAGTACATTCTAAACTAACTTAAAATGACTTATTAGCAAATTCTAATGAGTTCATATGTTTAAATATGCAGAATTTAGGTATGAATCATAGATCATTATAAGTTCATTAAAAAATTGATTACATCAACAAAAAAAGTCTATTCAAACACTCTTACTGTGGTGTGTAGCGGAGTATGGGTAGGAGCTTTTCTGTTAAACATGAATGGCATTAACATTCTTAAGCATGCTCAAATAAACTATCAAATTCTGCTTTGTTATACGATTGTGCTTGTTCTAGGAACTATTATTTTGTATGACATGTCTATTATTTTGCACTGATTTTCTTGTGTTTAAACTCACAGTGAACTCTTTCAGCTCACCCATCTTATTTCAACCTTCATAGACAACCTGCAAGGTTAGGACATGGGCTTGGTATTCGAAGGTATCAGCTTTGATTATTTTCATTAAAAGTATTTTAGATGTAATATTTATAATTTATATTATTTGAGAGTTGTATTATTTTATGTGAACTGTGGCATGAGACTTAAGTTTTGGGTTAATTTTGGCATGCATGGAATTCAAGTTGTTTGGGTTATGGAAATTTGGGAATTGATTTAATGATACATGAAATATGGTTTTTAAATAAATCTTTTTAGATTATCACTTTTTCTTTACAAAATTGTAAATGAGATTTTGAAAGGTAAATAAATTGGAAATCAACTAAGTTTCCAAAAATAGTCACCATTACAAGGAAAATGTTAAAATTAATCGGATTTCAAAAATCGTAAGTTTTTGTGAATAGGAGATATGATGCTAAGTTTCCTTTTAGAGGTAAACAAATGTTTTAGAAAGACTGTTATTAAAAAAAACTCCGACAATTTTTACTAGGTCATTTCGGAGGCTAATGTAGCCTTTAAAATCCAATTGAAATGTCTAGGCTGGGTTAGGGAGGTTACGTCTCTGATTTATTTATGAACTTATCCATTGGCAGTTAGATTTTTAAGCAATCTTCCTTTGGGCAATCCTATCAACCGTCAACTAATCTTGATGGTTCTTCGGATGTCTCGCCAAATCCATGGACTGTCTTTCCTTTACTTGTATTGTTTATTTCATTTATTCCCAGTGTGGATTCTTCTTCCCACCATGTCCTTATAAGGCAGTCCCTCAGCCTAGCCTTCTAATGACCTTCGGGTATGTCCCTTTTGGCAATCATTCCAAATTTATTTAATCCTTGTCAAACTCCTTTTTCTTACTATAGTCTCGAAGGACTTGCTGGCATTCCATTCGTTGGGATAAATTATTAGGTCCCACGCCACTCTATTTTGATATTCCCTACAGAAGAGTCCTAGAATCGGAAGCACTAACGTAAGCCAAGTACGCCTCACACCCTTTTTGAACCAGTTTCTCAGCCACAAGAGCGGAGATCACATTAGAAAAATAATCTCGATTCTCGCCGATTACGACCACTTCCCTATCATCCTCAGTCCTCAGAACGACCCTCTTAGTTGCGCAATCTAAACTAACTCGGTGCTTGACCAACCAATCTATGCCCAGAATTAAGTTGAACTCCTCAAACGAAAGCTCCATCAGATTCACCAGAAAAACAATACCTTTCACCTCTAACGGAACATCCGTATAGAGTTTACTAATCTGGACAGACTACCCCAACGGACTTAGTACAGTGATCTCATTAGAAGTGCTCTCAACAGTAACCCCCAAGTTTTTAGATACAGTGCTAGCTACGTAGGAGTGTGTAGAACCTATGTCTATAAGAGCAGTATAAGGTACATCAGAAATTAAGAACGTATCGGTAATAACATATGGAGCACCTCTGTCCTCTCGACGTCGAGCAGCATAGACAAGTGCAGGTTGCCTCTCCTCTACCTGATTAGCACCTCTGCCCGGTGCTCTCTGCCCACGACCCAAACTATTACCACCCCTAATCGAACCACGGCCCCTAAGTGGTTACTGAACTGCCCTATGAGATTGTACAGAACCCGGAGCCGAAGCTTGCATCTGATCTGCCTGCTGTGGACAGTCTCTAATACAATACTCTAATGACCCACACCTCAGACAAGCCCCAATCCTCCTCCAGCACTCGCCCGGATGGCGCCTACCACAGTCACTGCACGACTGAATTCTAATAAGAGTAGTAGGAACCCCCACTCTAACTGGCCCATCAGATCTGACCTTTTTCTTAGGCCTCGAAATAGAACTAGAGGGCTCTGAATCCTTTTTGTTCTTACCCCTCTCTCGGTCCCTATTCTGGCGCTCCACGTGTTTAACATCTTCGGCGATCTTTGCCTTCTCAACCAGTACCACGAACTCTCACTCCCTTTGTGAAGTAATCAATACCCTCAGATTATCCCTTAATTCATCCTCAAACCAGACGCACTTCTCATACTCAGACGCCACCATGCCCCGAGTGTAGCGGCTCAGCCTCAGAAACTCGGCCTCATACTCTGCCACAGATCTATCGTCTTGCGTGAGATTCATGAACTCATGCCTACGAGTATCCATATAACTAGCTCCCATATACTTGCTCTAGAAGGTGGTCTTAAAGAAATTTCAACTCAGACGATCAGGCTGGGTACCCTCCTCAACTGTCAACCACCACTGATAAGCCTCATCGTGAAGCAAAGAGACTGTACCTTTCAATTTTTGCTCAGGAGTGTAGTCCAGATCATTCATGATCCTCTCGGTGGCCTCCAACCAATACTCGGCCACACTAGGGGCGACTCTAGTGACACCCCTAAATAGCTCAGCACCATTAGACCAGAGTAGTTCAGTTATCGACCCTCGACCCCTAGCTCTAGAATGGGGTCTAGAGACCCTCTCCATTATCATCAGCATGGCTTGGGACAGTGTGTCATCCCCAGCCAAACGACTCTAAGACCAGTCTCAGTAGCAAGCAAAACTGGTGTCTCACTCGTATCCAAATTTGGCATGCTGCCCAGAGAGGAAGACTCAGCTCGAACCCCTCTACGGCCTCTACCACAGTCACGAATACCACGTCTGCGAGTTCTACGAGTATTCATTGTATAATTCAAATTTTATCTACATTGAAGTGTTTTATGCATCAGTTCTAGTATTTATTAGCAGATATTTTATGTATAAATTATCATAAGTTTAGAGATATTTTCAGAAGTTTCAATTTCTAACTATTTTTGTACAATCTTCAGTAAGTGCTATCTATAGTGTTTTCAGAATAGTTCTAACTAAGTTTCTGAAGTACTTACAGAACCGGCGCTGGAGACTCGGTGTACTACATACTCTTTCAAATTATCTAAGAAATTTGAAAACTAATTCTTTTAAAACACAATTTTGGAACCCAAAATTCACAGTCGAGTTTTGTAATCTGGCTCTGATACTATTAAATATAACTCTCCAAACTCAGCCTAGACGTTATGGTTGAATCTGGTGACATCACAAGGAATGAGTTTTGAAAACCGTGTTGACTTGGTAAACTACCATTAATTAAAATTTACTAAAATCGCAATTTAGTCGGTTTCTTCACCAATCTTATTAAAGCGGAAGCCTTAATCGTTAAAGTTTGAAAATGCAGTCGTGTCTTTAGGAAAACCGTTGTTTGCATAAAAATTGTCATTTTAATAAAACAAATTTACCAGAGCAAACAAATTGACAAACAATCCAAAAAGAAAAAAGTTAAAAACCAAACAGTCTAGAGAGTCTCCAAAAATTACAACTCTCAAATAAGTCTAAAATTTAAAATAAACCAAAAGTACTAAGTTTAACTGTTTTACGATATAGCGGTCACCACTGTGTCTCCACCGCATCAATTCGCCTAGGTTTGTGGATTACTTGACAGAACAGACAAATAGATGTGAGTTTACGTAAACTCAGTGTGCAACCCAGCAGAATTAGACAAGCAAACATATAGAAATATTTAAGACAATCAGATACAAAATCGGGCTTGTGCCCTTCTTAGATACAGTTACAGAAACATATGTACAGATCAAATAACATATTCAGATAAGCAAAGTCCTACCCCTATCCTTTACACACCAACTCTGACCATCCCATCACACCATGTAGGATTAAAAACACCTACCCATCCTTACACACCACTTTGTGTCATTATGACACGTATCAGATATAATGCATCCAAGCTGCCAGAATATAGGCGATGATCGCCATACGGAACACTTCCTCCACATATATATAAAACCCACCCCAAAATAGATGTAGATATCAGATACAGATTTATCAGACTAAACACGCTCAACATGCTTTATACAAATAACAGATACACATATATCAATATAATCAGGCATACATTAGTATCCTAATTAGATCAGTTTAACAAAATTTCATAGCATACAGATAGGGGTTTAAGTAGCCATTACCGACCCTACGGTAGGTTTACAGTCGAATAGAACGACTCGCACGACCCTAGGGAATATTTCAAAATTATGGGAACACATGCCCGTGTCGCTTACCCGTGTGGGCCCACACGCCCAGATTGGCCTTTGCCCATGTGGCCCACACAGCTTAGCCAAAAATCCACACGCCTGTGTAACATGCCCGTGTAGGCCCACACGACCACACTTGAGCTACCACATCGTCGTGTCTTGTGCATGGCCATGCCTACGTCGATCACACGGTCATGTTCTTGCACACAGCCTTCCACACGAGTGAGCACACGCCCGTGTGGCATCGACAGTATGGTTTTTCGGCTTTTGCCAACGTTCGTTTTTCTGCGTTTTGAGTATACACCTGGTATCGATTCGATGCAAAACCACTCTCGAGCCTTCCAAGGCCTAACAACAGCATACCAAACACCATTTTAGTGACTACATTTACTAACTTGCCAACAATAATCCGACCAAAATCTCGACTTATCGACGACGAAAAGCTCAGTTGACACCGATCAACAAATGAAACAAAAATCACAGTTTGTCGACTTCTCTTACACCATAAAAATATAGCAACGTTTCAATCCTTCCGAAAATAAAGATAAGAATAATACCAACGAAAGCCCACTTACCGACTACACAAAAAAAAGCAAGGACTTACAACGCCCCAACAAGAACGATTAACAAACGAAGCAAGAACGAGGGAGAAAGTTAAATTTGACAGCAAGAAAAGAAGACGACAAAAACAAAAAAAAACAGGGATTTTGTTTCTTGGGAAAAAAAGTCAGAAGTAGAGGGAATTTTGGAAAAAAATAACAAAAATAAAAATAAAATCCAATTTTGATAACCTCTAACTTCCCACTAACACCCAAACTTCCACCACTTCAGCATTTTAATTCCACCAAAACATTGTCTGCCAACCGAGCAAAAAGAAATACTCACGCTAACGTAGGGATTTGAACACAATACCTCCAACACACCATGTCTCTTACCAGTTAAACCAGCAGGCTCATTCTGATTGAAATTACATGCAATTTAATATAAGCCCTCTGGACAAAGTTAAGGCTTAGATCCAAAAATAACAAAAGTTGCTAAAGGTAAGGCTTGAACTTGGGACCTCACACACACAGCCAGAACACTTAACCACTGAAGCAGATACACACTGTGTCAAGTACTTACAAAAACATAGATAAAAAGATCAAGGTGTTACAGTTTCAATCAATGTTCTAAGAATGATTTTGAGATTTCAAAAATGTATAAGATTCCTTAAATTTTAGCGGTGAGAAGTCTACTGTATGTTTAGGTTTGTAGATATTCAAATATTACGTACATTGTTAGGATGTTAGGCAAATATTTAAGCAACCTTATTATGGACCATTGGATAGTAGCCAAGAGGGTTACGAGGTATTTTCAGAGAACAAAAGATTACATACTCACATATTGGAGGTCTGATAAGTTAGAGATCATCAGGTATACAAACTCCTATTTTGATAGAATATAGATACAAGATTTTATCACCAAGTTGCAAATTCTGAAAACAAATTGCAGTTTTTTATTCTAATAACAATAGGAGCACATAAAATTCAAAACACATAGACTTTAAATTCTTGGTTGTTGAAGTAAGAGTTCAGAGTGATTAGGTGTTTATAAAGCTTACTGGGGCAAACTCCATAATTGCGGATACGCTTACTAAGAAATTATCACCCAAGGTTTTTCATGAGCACACTGTTCATGTGGGTGTAATGTCATTTAAGGATATTTGGTTTTAGTGGGAGTTTGTAATTTTAAATGCTTTTATAATATAGACACATTTTCAGTTATTTCAATTTACAGATATTAAGCTTATTTTCTGTAGAAATAAAGTTTATTTGGTTTATTCACGCTCTGATTTTGGTAAAATTTGATCTCACTATGGTTAAGGAGGACCAGTTGGAAATAGGCATATTTTGATCATATTGCATGTAATTTTCATACTATACATCCATACTTGATGTATGCCATTTGGTTGTGTCAATATATGTGACCAAAGATGGATTTAGTTATGATATTTGTAACAAAAGTCATATTAGTTCTTTGTTAACATAATTAGTGGACGAGATTGTTCAAATACCTTTTGGAATAGTAAAGTTTTGAGCTAATAAGGTTATATAATGGCATGTGATTATAAAGTAATTAGTATATATATGTGGTCTAAGTGGGAGATTGTTGGAAAATATGGACATCACATATATAACAAGAGTAATTACATGTTATTATTTACTATCATAATAGATTAGCCCAAATTAAAAGTGACTTAATTTGGTTAAGGTTTATTGGGTTTTAGTTATTAAATAAAGTATGAGTCACATATGTGTAGATATTTTAATAACTAATTTCTAATTGATGATGGGCTGATTAGAGATTATTAAAGTTAATGTACAAAAGTTATATATATTAAGATTATAATTCCCAAATTATACATAAATAATTTTTGTAATATCTCATATTTAGAAAAGAAAGAGTTGTAAAAATTGCTTGTGGAATTTAATATAAAATTTTAGAATGTATTAAATAGCAACCCATATGTTGAAGAGGCAAAGGCAAAACATACATGGTTCCCTGCACAGCTCAAAGAAATTCATTTTTCTTAAAGTTATTATCATTAAATATTTTGAAAATGAGGCATTAATTTTTGGATTGTTAATGTCAATTTAATAATTAACTCCAAAATATCTTTCATTCAATTTATGAACTGATAACAAATAACATAAATGCTAAATTAATTAGTTTCCGATTAAAGCAACCAATTCAATGTTACTTTTTTTTATATAAATTGTTAAATATTTTTATTATGTTATAAATTATTTAGTTATCAATTAAAGTAATTAGTACCGTGATAATAACTTATTTCCTCCTTAAATTTTATAAATAAATAAATAAATAAATTTATTTTAGCTATACATTTAATTTTTTTTAACCCTTAAGTTTATATTTTTTTTGTTAAATCACTCCAAAATAGATGAAAAAGTTAACATTTCTTAATTTTTGTCGATGTGGCATACAATTGATTGCCACATGAATAACACATTAGCATTTAATTAATTTTTAAATTAAAAAAATAAGTTATTAAAAAGTATAAAAATTATAAAAGAAAATATTAAATGTAACATCTTTACTTGACCCGATAAGAGACCCAGATAAGAGATGTCACAGTAAAAATTTTCAATAATTTTTCATAACATTCAAGCACTTAATTTACTATTATTGGACTCTATTTCAACTTTTGAAATTGATTTTCATGTTTTATATCAAAATTTATACATACATCCACCATCTGAGTTTATTTCATAGCTTTAAATTTTAATTTTACTTATTCACACTAATTTATCACAAATTTGTATATACAACTCAAACAAATATTCCAAATCACATACAAATAACAACCATTCTAACTTACCACTTTCAAATTTCTACAGTTTATCAAATTTCATACACAATTATTTATCAAATATTTCATGAAATCAAGTATATAACTATTATGTCCATATTTATACATAAATATTTCAGAATTTACAAAACAACCCCTATATCTAAGATTTTATAGTTTTTACTAAACAATCCCTGAAATTCAAATTTTATAATTTTAATGATTTAGTCCCTGTAATCCCAAATTTACACTATTTTACAATTCAATCCCTAAAAATCAGATATTCTTATTTTACAGTTCAGTCCTAAATCCCAGTTTGCAAAGTTTTACAAAAAAGTCCATTTTCCAAAATTTCTATATTTTACAATTTAGTCCCTACTATTAAAAGTTTTTCAACTTTCATATTCTGATTTTAGAATTCTAAATTCTAAAAGCATATGAATCAATCCTAAAAACTCATGTTTTGAAATCTTTACAAGTTGGTCCTCTTAAAACATGCTAATTTAAGTACAATTTTCCCAATACTTTAGATATCATATTCTTATATTTTTGTCATAAATATCCAAACTTTAATTTCTCTATTTAATTCCTTGATTTCGAAATTTTTATAAGTTCTAGTTTAGTCCTTATTTAAATTTTTATCAAATTAATCGCTTAAAATCATCCAAAAAATATTCATAAAATCATTTACCATTTACCATTCATAAAATATTCATACATCACTTAGAACATAGAAAATAATTATACAAGCTTTATTCTTACAATTTCACATCAAATTATACATTCAAATAAACATAACATAATAATTGAAACAACTTACCCATACTTTCTTCCACTTTGATCTTCATCTTCAAGCCTCTATGATTGGTTTCATATGTAAGGAACTCTTAAATTAGAATTGAATGTGATATCTCGATTTAATTTCAAAGAATTTTAGGTTAGAAATATGCTTGAGTAAAAAATATACCAAATTGAAATAAATGGAAAACTTTTTTTCTTCTCTCCCTCCCTCCATGCACCCCACGCTGAGGTTTTTATATAAGAGAATAATTTCTCTTCATATCCCTAGATTATTATTTATTATTTATTTAACATTTAGTTATGTAATTAATTAAATCAATGTTTCACATTTAATCACTCGATTTTAATCCAATGGTTATAATTTCTCTCATCAAAATATCTCTTTTTATAAATAAAAAATAAAAAATAAAATTTAATAAAAAATGACGAAATTTCCCTTTAAATTATCTTTTGTCATATTTAAAACATAACGGTAAAATAGTCATTTTACCCTTTTCCATCACTCATTTCTTTGAGACATGGCATACTTATGCATCCTAAGTAATCATTACTTAGGTAGATATTATTTATTCATGATGTAATTGCAATTAATCCCTTTTCTCACAAAATGATAAAATTATACTTTAGTCCCTATACTTTTCACTACTTTTCAATCTAGTTCATATCTAAAATTTTCAACTCTACTTATCAATTCATATCCATGTCACATTCATAAAAAAAATTCTAAAATTTGTGCCCCTATTTCTAAAATAGTAAATTTGTACTTTTAGTCAATGTTTTACAAATTTTGAATTTAACCTTTACTAAAATTTTACTATTCATATTTTCTTTTCCAATTTCCAATTTTGACTTTACTATTATTATTCAATTGATAAACTCTTACCTCTTTTTGGAAATTTATTATTTATCTTTCGTAATACTACTATTAATGACATTGGGATTTTTGAGGTGTTGCATTTTAAATTTTAAAAAATTAATTAAATGCTAACGTGTGATCCACATGTATGCTACATCGACAAAGTTAACAAATATTAACTTAGTCTATCCATTTTAGAGTGATTTGATAAAAAATACAAATTCAAAAACTAAAATAAACGAAAAATTAAATGAAGATGTACAATGAGATTTTTTTCAAAGTTATAGTGAAAAAAAATCATTATACCTTATTAATTCAATGTGTTTGAATTGCCATAATTGAAAATTTTTTAATCTCCATATTATTTATACTTATCAGTTACTACTCATCAATTTAAAAACATTTAAATACTTGATATAATGATTGATTTTTATAGGAAAAAAATTATATATGGTTAGATGCATTATATAAAAGCGGCAAAATTTTGGAAGTCTCCACTTAGGATTTTTTTCCTTTCTTTTTGGTAAAAATTTGAGTTTTAAATATTATATAAAAAAATATATATGATATGAAGTAGGTTAAAATATGTTATAGGTCTCTATACTCTTTATAAATTTAAAATTTAATTTTTATACTTTTATTTTTAGGAATTTAGTTCCTTTATTTTTTAAATTTTAAAATTCATATTCAACTGTTAACATTATTATTATTATTATTATTGTTGTTGTTGTTGTTGTTAAAATTGGTTGGTGTGATATTTAAAAAAAAAATCCATTTAATAGCAATATAACTAAAAAACAATGTTGTAAAGAACTTGAATTAAACAAAATAATTCTAATAATATTATTAGTTGAACCTAAATTTTAAAATTAAAAAAAAAAATTTAAATTTAAATTTAAATTTATGAAAAATATGTAATGTGAAGTAGTATAAATAGCAATAATAAATAACATAAATGCTAAATTAATACTAGTAGTAAATTGAGAGAATGATATATGTACAAAATTTAAATAAATTTGCAGAATACATAGCCCCAAGTGTCAAGTACATAGGATCCGACTCATAAACGTTGTTAGCAAGAAATAATGAAAAAAATTCCCCTCACTATAATTCTTTGCATGTAAACCAAACCAAAAAACAAATTGAAAGTAAGTAGTTGCCAATTTCCATAGAAATCCTAATGATCACTTCAATGTGTTTTTTTTTTTAAACCTTCGTTTTTATCTTTTCTCAATTTAGGTTTTATTTTTATTTTTAATTAAATTTCACCCTAATCTTTTTAAAAGAATTAAATTTGACTATCAACCTTTTGAAAAAGAGTTTGAATTGATTTTTTAACAGAAATACTGACTAAAATGTTAATTTTTTAAACATGACAACCCACATAGCAATTCATATCTACTTCAAGCTATTCTTTTTTTTTTTTTAAATTCTATCAACCTTTTAGAATTTTAAATTTTTATAAATTTTAAATTATTTATTGACATGACAAATAAGATAAATAACGACATGTTAGTATGAAGTGCACGTGGACTGCTACAAGGGCTATTATGCCAACATCATTAAAATATTAATGATTTAGTCAACATTTCTATTAAACAAATGTAATTTAATTCTTTTTCAAAGGTTAATGGCTAAATTTAGCTAGAAAAAAGAATAAGGGTCAAATTGATAGAAAATATAAATGTTAAGGGCTAAATTTATAATTATGGCTAAATATTATATATAAAATATATAATATGAAGTATTATAAATACTGATAATAAATAACATAAATGCTAAATTAATACTACTAGTAAATTCAGAGAATGAAATATATGAAGTTATGTCTGCCTGATGTACGACTCTTAAAACTTTGTTAGCAAGAAATAATGCAAAAAAATTCACCTTAAAACCCCTCATTTTAATTCTTTGCTTGTAACCAGCTTTCTGGTACAACAAAGAAAAAAAACACACACACACACACAAAAAAAAAAAAAAACAAATGCCTTGTGTTTAAGCCTGAAGCCATTGATAAGTTGCTTCAAGCTGGGTTTTATAAGGTGAATTTTTTCATTTTTTGGGATGATACCCAGATTTTATTAACAATAATAAATTTGCTTTGTTTTTTTGTTATTGCAGAGAATTAAGAAAGCTAAGGATGGGTTTTAGTGAGGCAAGGTTTGAAGAGACGGAGGGTGGAGAAATGAAGGAGAAACCCTACAGCAATAAGATGAGTTTGAAGTATATAAGCATGGCTAAGGCTGAAAAGCTGAAGAGCTTAATCCTTGCTCGGATCCGAGTGGCTCGACTTAACTTGTGGGTGACCAGAGCTCTAAGCATGCTCCTGCTTTTGGGTATCACCATGCAGCTAAAATCACTGGGAGAAACAGTTTCTTCATCAAGGACCCCTACTTCCACCTTTTCTTACCCTCTTCCCCCTAAAAGTACGTATAAACCTCCTTAATATATACATATATTATATATGAATTATATGATATCCACTGTATCTTCCATGCTTGTCAAATAACTCAAATTTTCAGGGGTGTATGAGAACAATGGTTATCTGATGGTATCTTCAAATGGAGGATTGAATCAGATGCGATCTGGTGTAAGTAATTTGCTTCTTCTTGTTTTGGTTTCATTGATATATAATGAACTTCTTGGTTTGCTCTTGTAGATCTGTGATATGGTAACAGTTGCCAGATTCTTGAATGTGACCCTCATAGTTCCTGAATTAGATAATACATCGTTTTGGAATGACTACAGGTATATACGCATAGCTATATATATAATTGATTTAGTTTTTTTTGATTGAATCGATTAAATCCCATTTGTGATTAAGAAAATGGAATTTGCAGTCAGTTTGCAGATATATTTGATGTAGAATACTTCATTGCATCACTGAGAGACGAAGTTCGGATATTGAAAGAGCTGCCACCTCAGCAAAAGGAGAAGGTGGCTGAATCTCTCTTCTCGATGCCACCTATCAGCTGGTCTAACATGACTTATTACTATAATGTGGTACGCTTCCTTATACATAGATTGTAGAATTGAGGGGTTATTTTGTTTTTGGGTTGGGTTAATGTCTGTTGGAGTAACGTGGTTTTAAAAATTTTCATGAAATGATTTTGAGTTTTGATAATTTTATTTAAGTTTAAAATTTTTATTTTTTTTGAATTAAGTTTATTTTTAATCAATTTAGGTAGGCTCAGTAGGGGTTTTAAAAGTTTTTGTACATATTAAGTTTGAATTATTTTAAGTAAAAATTAATTAAATTTTTTTAAGTAATTTCGAATTTAAGTCTCAGATTTAACATTTGATTTTAGTTTTATCGAATATTTGTTTGACTTATTTTATTTCAAATCATTCTAGTTTATATCATTTTTAGATTCGAGTTACATAAATTTAGGTTTTTAATTTTTTATAGTTAAATTAGGCAATACTAAATTCAAATTCGAACTAATTAAATAATATTTATAAATTTAATTCGAAATTGAGAAGTCTACATGCATATATATATAATTGTTATAATGTTACGATGATAGTGTTATAATTATGGGCAGATTCTTCCACGAATTCAAACGAATGAAGTGGTACATTTCCAGAAAACGGATGCAAGGCTTGCTAACAATGGACTTCCGGTGGAAGTCCAAAAGCTGCGTTGCCGAGTAAACTATGAAGCACTGAGGTTTGCACCTCCCATTCAAGCATTGGCTGAAAAGATTGTAAGGATTCTAAGAGACAAAGGTCCTTTCCTAGTTCTTCATCTCAGATACGAAATGGATATGATTGCTTTCTCTGGTTGTAATGAAGGTTGCAATGAACAAGAGATTGACGAGTTAACCAAAATGAGGTAACATTCACAACATTATACCAAAAATAATTTTGTACTGCTTCAATCATTTAATCACATGATAATGCAATATCAGATATGCATATCCATGGTGGAAAGAAAAAGTAATTGATTCGGCGCAGAAAAGGCTAGCAGGTTTATGCCCTTTAACTCCTGAAGAAACAGCACTAACGTTACAGGCATTGGGTATCGATCGCAATATCCAAGTTTATATAGCTGCTGGTGATATATATGGAGGGGAAAGGAGATTGGCAACCCTTAGAGCAGCTTATCCCAATTTGGTTAGTAGTATATTATAGCTTATCCACCTGATTCATGCATTGCTTTTATACTATTCATAAGTTGGGTCTCGCATGGTATTTTGGCTAACAGGTGAAGAAGGAAACACTACTACCATCTTCAGAGCTTGATCCTTTCAGGAACCATTCGAACCAGATGGCAGCATTGGATTATTATGTGGCAGTGCAAAGTGAAACTTTCGTTCCAACAAATGGAGGCAACATGGCCAAAGTGGTCGAAGGCCATAGACGGTATTTATATATATATATATTCTTTTACCAATTTATCTTCATTTCAAATCATCAATTTAACATGGATTAATGGTGTTTCATTTGTGTTCCTATTCAGATACCTGGGGTTCAAGAAAACAATTCTGTTGAACCGAAAGGCAGTAGTGGATTTAGTGGATCTGTATAAAGCTGGATCAATAAGCTGGGATAAATTCTCATCAGAAATGAAAAAAGCACATGCAGATCGGATGGGGAATCCGGTAGAAAGATTGGTGATCCCTGGTAAGCCTAAGGAAGAAGATTACTTTTATACAAATCCAGAAGAATGTTTGGCAAGTTTTGATGAACCACAACTATCTAATGATGATCACCAATAAGATGCGGATGCGGATGCGGATGCCAATGCCAATGCTGAAGCTGAACCATGATTATATATATGTGGGAAAATTATTTATTTCATTTTCAGTGGGTGGCACATACTGTTAAGGTGCAGTAAACAATAAAGAAGTTTAATTAAAATATTCGATGGTCATGGAAATGATTTTGAAGTTGTTGTGTCTTTGCAATATTTGGGTAATAGGGATGGGAAATTGAGACAAGCATTTTATAAGGAGGATAAAATTAGTGAAGCTTGATTGAATGTTATTTCAGTTTTCACATGTATGATACATGATGTATCCCTTAACTTGAAAATGTAAAGGCCAACATCTATTACATAAAATGCAAGTACAATCAATTTATATTTTCTAAGATAAATGGAGATGTTGGGTTTTACCTTAACTTTCTACTTTTTAAATTAAGTTTTATGTTTTAATACATTTCATAAATTATATACAAATTTAATTAATTAATTTATAACTTTTAAATTGTTACAATAATATTAATGTCAACTAAATTAATACTTAAGTAAGAATTAATCCTTCACTTAAAAATCCATTTGATCCCTTCTGATTTCTTGAAACATCAATTACTCCTCCTTCACTTATCACGATAGCAACAAAAAGCTTTCTACATAGGGATTCATGTTTAGGGACCACTAAAGGTTAGGTTCAGATTAAATTCTAAGATTATGGATCAAAATCTTGGGATTAAGTTCCAAATTAGGGTTATGATTTAAATTAATGTTGGAATTTCAAGATTAGATTTTTAAGATTGAGATTCAGAATAGGTTAGGCTATTCTAAATTTGATCAGGAAGAAATAGGTTAGGATTCAGAATGAGTTTTAAGGTTTATGATTCAAATCAACCAATGTGATGGTAAAGAAAAAGTTGATAGAAGATAGTCAAGGCATATTTTACCCTGCTATTTACTTTTATTTTTTTATTTTTATTATTGCTTCCATATGAGGTTATATGATTAAGTTTTTTTAATTTAAAAAATAACATCATGCAAGGTAATAGGTGTAACTTTTAAGTTTGCTAATTAAATGCTATTTCTTTGTTCAAAATTTGAAAGGGTTTGACAAAAATTTAGGTTTAAAAATGAATTTAATCAAAATAATTAAGTTCGATTAAAATATGGGTTGGACTTGGGCATGATCATTTAAAGCTTGCACCTAACTCGGCTTGACTCATTTTCTAGTTTTGTAATATATTATATTATTTATTTATATATGAGAAAATATTTGGTACACGAGTTTTTAGACTCCACACCACAAATAATGTTAGGGAATTGAAATGTGCTCTATAGAGGTATAGTAAAATATTTTTTTAAAAAAGCTTATATGTCAAAAAAGCCCTTAAGAAAATGTAAAAGAAAATAAAAATAAATTAAGCCCTTATATTAAATTCATACAGAATTAAGCCCCTGCCATCAATTAAAATAATCAATTAAGCTCCTCCATTAACGATTTTCGACATTGACCAAGTTGACCGCTAAAATAAATTGACGGACCAATCAGACGGTGGCACATGACATCTTCTATTCTAATATAATATTTTCCTATAAAAATTATAAAAAAAGTGATAAGTGTCAAAAGTAACATATTTTAGTCTCATCCTTAGTGCACTTTTGGGTGATTATGTGACATTAATTGTGAATTATATACTCCTAATCCTTTATATTCATGTTTTGATGCTTAATAGAGCACTTGGGAGCAATAAGAGTGAAAAAAATAGGTTGAAATTAAAACATTGAAGTAGTCCAAAAACTAAACACATGCAACAAATTTTCACATTGGCAAACCACATGGTCATGTGACCCACACGGGCGTATGTCCAGGGCGTGTGGTGTCTAGGAACCATGTGCGCCAACAGTTGGAAGTGATGATTTTTAGGTTTTTTGGCACTTTAAGAAGGCGTAAATAAGGAAATAAAAGAGAAAAAAAGTAGCCACCAAAGGATAACACGAAAATTACCCAAAGAATACCAGTGAAGCTGATTTTCGAGCAATTTTTCATCAAGATTCAAGAGTTCGAGTTGATTTCCAAAGGAGTTATCATGGATTTCTTTTATTTTAGTGGTTATATTATATTATTAATGTTTATTCTTGTAATTATGAACTAATTCTCTTAATGCCTAGGGGAGATGAATCTTGGGATGGATTTTATGATTTCTAGTTTTATGCAATAAAACCTTAGTTTCTTTGTTTTCAATTATGAATACTTAATTATTTTTGGTTTTTAACTTTAGAATGTTAATGCATGTTTGATATGCATAAGTCTGAGGTTGAATAGACCCTTTTTGTGATTAAATCTTGCATAATTAAATGGAGTTGCATGTAATCCTAGAAACAGGATGACATAAATCTACCAGATTAGAGTCAAAATCTAGTAAGGGGATCCATAGAGCGAATTAATGCAATAATAGGGGTTTTAATAAGAAAGAAATTTCAATTAATCAACCTAGAGTTAGTTGCTCTTATTTTCAAAAGAGACATTAGTATAAATTAGAGATTTATACGGATCAAAGAGCTAAGAAAATAAATTGCATAAATTAGATTGAGAACTATAGATGAAATCTAGGTGGATTCTTACCTAGGTATTGCTTTGTTACTTAGTTAATACTTGAGTTTTTTGGTGTTTCATTCTTCGGTGCATTCATTAGTTAATTTAGCTAGTTTGATTTAATTTTAATCAGTCTTTTGAATTATTAGGTTAAATAATAGAAAGGTGATAATTACTAGTAATGATAGTCCTCAAGGGAATGGTATCTGTGTTCACCATAGCTATACTATTAATTGATAGGTTCACTTGCCTTAGTCAATTTCTTAATTAGTTTAATAGACATCAAGTTTTTAGCGACGTTGCCAGGGACTAAAATATTAGAAAAATCTTATTTTTGTTAATTTAACCATTTTATTTTATTTTATTTTTAATTTAATTTTGAGATATTGATTCACTTTTATTTGGTTCTTGACAGGTTCTTGAAAGGTTCTTTTGGTTTATGACTAGAGGCAACCTATTGGAACTTATAATTCTTGATAGTGAGATTGAAAGAACTGCTCACAGAAATCGAAGATAGGGTAGAGA
Organism: Gossypium longicalyx; assembly: GCA_025698465.1. Lineage (NCBI taxonomy): Eukaryota > Viridiplantae > Streptophyta > Magnoliopsida > Malvales > Malvaceae > Gossypium > Gossypium longicalyx. The sequence continues at coordinate 43,499,242 of CM047007.1, read as the reverse complement.
AGCAAGGCAACACCAACATAGACGTTTGAAAGAGGATAAATTTCAAAACAAGACTTTGTTAAAAATAACTTTAAGTACTATAAACTTAGAGGTCCTATTAAAACTTATAAGGGAAAAATAGTTAGAAGTGTATGGGTCCCTAAAAGACTCATTACTACTTAAGATAAGGATATCCTCCCTAAATGGATACATAAAGGGACTAAAATTTTGGAAACTAATGCTTATGGACCCAAAAGTATTTGGGTACAATAAATTAAAAATTAATTCTATGTTTGTAGGAAAAACAATATTGCTTTAAGGTGGACAATTCAAGTAAAAACTCATGGTACCTTGATAGTGGATACTCAAGTTACATGACTGGTGACAAACAATTTTATCGAATTGAAGCCAAAAAGTGGAGGAGAAGTTACATTTGGTGACCACTTCAAAGGACTCATTGAAGGAAATGGCTGTATTGGTAAAAACTCTTCAATCTTTATTGAAAATGTATTATATGTCAACGATCTTAAGCATAATCTTCTAAGTATTAGTCAATTATGTGATAAATGTTTCAATGTCATTTTTGAGTCAAATGGCTGTAAATAATTAACATTGTGTCTAATAAGATTATACTTGTAGGACATAGAATAGGAAATATATACATGGTTCATTTAGATGATATGTATGAATCAAACATATGCCTTACTGCTAAAAATGAAAATAATTCTTTATTGTGGCATAGAAAATTAGGACATGCTAGCATAAGCATATTGCATAAATTAGCCAAAGATGATTTAGTAAGAGGTTTGCCAAAAATTGATTTTGACTTAGATAAAGTTTGTGATGCGTGAGTTAGAGTCAAACGTAATAGAGTTTCTTTTAAACCTATCAATGATGTATTTACTAGTAGAGTTCAATTAATTCACATTGATCTTTTTGGACCAATTAAGGCTACTAGATTGGGTGGAAAACAATATGCTTTTGTGATTGTAGATGATTACTCTAGATTTACTTGGGTTCTTTTCTTAAGTACTAAAGATGAAGCTTTAGAAAAAAATAACCACATTTTCAAAAATAAATCAAAATAAAAAATGCTACTCTATCACTAGTATTAGAAGTGACCATGGAACCAAATTTCAAAATCATGGTGTTGAAATTTTTTGCAACTCAAATTGTATTAGCCACAAATTTTCTACACCTAGAACTCCTCAACAAAATGAAGTTGTAGAGAGGAAAAATAGAACTTTAGAAGAAATAACTAGAACCATACTTTGTGAAAACAATTTACCAAATTATTTTTGGGCGAAAGCCACAAACACCGCTTGCTATATTGTTAATAGAATAATTATTACGTCTATTTTAAAGAAAACTCTATATGAACTTTTTAAAAATAAATTGTAACACCCCACACCTAACCCGTCCACTAGATCTGAGTATGGAGCGTCACAAATGGACCTATACTTAATTAACCTTTGCTAACTCAACCTTTACAAAATAGTATAATAATGAAATTTAAGATAATAATTCTTACAACTAAGGCCTTAAGCTACTGAATGCTTAATCTATCAAATTCCTAGCTCTAATCAAATTGTTTGTTTACAATACAACTCTTAAAATCTTACTAAGGACTATCTATCCTAAAAATCTAGATTCTAGGGAGGTTATCTGGCTTCATTGTTTTGATCCTGAGGCAAAGCCTCTAATGGTACCCCATTCCTATGTGCATGACTTGAACTACCTGTGGACCCCCATCTCACCATTCCATCTGGCTTGGTCCCACGTCTGAGTCCTCAATCAACCTCGCAAATCCTATGAACATCAACCACATTTCTGTAAGTTCAAATAAACTTATTTAATTCCTTTACTACCTATAAATAACCCTATCACACAAGGGTAATGAATGTAAAATAAAATAAACTTAAATACTCCCTGCTCACTCAAGGCGAGTTTTCTTTATCGGGGTGGCGGACTCCACCTACTTCTCTGAGCTACTCATCTCACAATAAGACCTTCCTCTGGTCGAGCTCTCCACTCAACCATAACTCTGATACTTCGCCATATCGGCGAGTCCTATCCTTCTTGTTTTTCTTTTCCTTTTCTTTTCTTTCATACATCCTGCATACAAGGTGTTTAGTGACCTCTAACTTATTTGGCCATATGCCTGTTTTCCCATATAGTGCCTCTATATTAGCTTTCTCATTTTTCGCTCCAAGAGTTCTTAGGACCTACCTTCCTCGACAAACTTCTACGGTTGAACTAGTCCTTAGCGGACTTACATTTCCCATACCATGGTCCCGAAGGACTCGTTAACATTTCTATATTAGATTGACTTGTAATGTCCTCATTCCCTTTGGCGAACCTATTCTCTTTTTATCCTATTGGTAAAAATGGTAGGATTACTTCTAGTAATCTGCCTAATGTACGAGACTTACCTGGGACCTTTCATGTCCTATGATGATCAACTGACTTATTGTCCTGGTAGGCCATCGCTCATCAAACTATACAAGTCTGTTATCTACTTGCTTGTTTCTTCCCTATGAGACTTATTGTGGCGGTAAACCCGCAATAGTCTTTCTTCAAAGAGGAATGTCTTGATAAACATTCTATCCCCTAGACAGAATCCTTATCCTGAGAGTGGAATTCCATCCCTCTTACGAGGTTTGCTTCTCACGTACTTCATTGAGCACTTTCTGGTGGCTATTAATTATGGATAATTCCTTGTGGTCTTTAGATAAATTCCCTTCTTACATTTCCTTAATTATGCCAGATCCCACTCCAGCTATCTTTCTCTATTTCTTGTTGGGTTTTCTCCCATGTCTTATTGGCTTTCACATCTATCCTTACCACTTTTTTTATACTATTTTTCCACCTGTGTGGTCTCTCATTCTTGGCACACTGACTGTATACTCCTCACTTAAGGTTTTTGCATACTTTTCGCATATGTTCCATGGCAGACTCAAGGAGTTGTCATAGTCAGGCTATGGTTTTATACCTTTCTTCTTCAGTTTTTGTGTCCCATTAAACTTACCTCATGTTTATTGTCCCGGTGGACTATCTATTCTATGTTTACTGTCCCAACGGACTTTCTTTGTGGATGCCATGGAGTCTTTCATCCATAGTCTTACTTATCATACCTAGCTACCATAGCATCTTTCATCTATGGTCTTACACTATATACCTTATACCTTGTACCGTGCCACCATGACATCTTTCATCCATGGTCTTATGCTACGTACTATTTTCGTGTAATTATGTGTAAGTGTACACAATCGTACAAGTAATAAGTAGTGAGTAAAAAAGTATTGTCTTCACAAGGATTGTTGAGTGAATTATTTGCAAAGTTAATTTTAATCAATTTGGTTAATAAAAAAATAAAGAGGGAATAGTAATGATGGAACTCACAATTTAAGTTATGAAAGTAATCAGAATTCAAACACCCACAAAATAAAACAACATGCCTTGTAGGAAATAATCACAACAGGAAATAAACACAAGGAATAATATAGCACAAAATGAATAGGCTAAAATAAAATATTTGACTTTAACAAGAATTCATTAGTAGTCATAAAAAGAATATCACGAATGTTTCGTGGCAATATTAAAATTCATTAAACTAATTTAATTAAGGGATAGGCTCTTTTCGAAGTCCTATTTTGTTCCTAAGTTAATTAGCATATTCCTATGTAAAAAACTAACTTAGAAATCACCCTTCTGGGCATTTACACAATTTATGCATACAACAATTATCTTTCGAAGTTGACATGATATGAACCATGTAGGTTTTACATCTATTAACTATTACCTCTTTCTAGATTAAATAATTAACTCAATTACCTACAAATGTTGGTCATACATTCACAAGTATAAACATGAATTAAACCTAAATGAATAAAATAATCATTTGCACAAAATATTCAGAAAACACGTACTAATGAACTCAAATCAAGATTCATATCCATTTTGAATAAAAAAAATTAAGTCATGTCATATTAAATTGGAAATATAAAGATGAGATGCAATCTTGTCTCTCGACATAGAAAATAATAATTTAACGGTAAAGAGAAGGGTAAGAAAGAGTAGCCGAGGGGGGCTATCCACAACCATTTCACAATGCAAAGAGTAAACAATTGAATGCAGGGGGCTATCTGTGACTACTCTTTGCAGCTTCCCATGGTGACTTTCCTCTTCATCTTTATGCTAAAATCATCTAGAAATTTTTAAGTCAACCTCTTAGCTGCTCTTATTTAGGCAAGTGATTGCCTTATTTTGTGGAATTCGAGTGTTAGCAAGTCTTGAGAAAGACAAGAACACTCAAAAGAAATTTTCTTTAAAAACTAATGTGAGAAATGTTGTGTAAAAGTTGTGTGTTTTGATGAATGAATGAAAGTCCCTTTTATAGTAGATGTTCCCATGCCAAAAATAGTAAAAAAAAAAATCCCCATTTTCTCCTTGATCATATCGTCCCTTGTATGGTGGAAGAGTGAGTCTTTCTTACTAAATTTAGCAAAAAAGTTACCTTGATTCCCTCTCCTAGTGGTTGCTGTCCCTTGGTATGAGGAAGAATGAGTATTCCTTGCTATTTTTAGCAAAGAAGTTGGCTTTATTCTCTCTTTGTGTGGCCGACCAATGGGAGGTCAAAAGGTGGTGGTTTTTTACTATTTTTAGTAGTAAGGTGGATGGTTAAGGCTTGTTTCAAGAAATAAATGTTTTGATTTTTTACTTAGTAAATCTTGGGTCAAATGTGTGGATTTGGAAGTTGAATGGTTAGTTAGGGATTGCTAAGTTTGACAGTGAATTTTGTCAATTTATTTTCTAAAAAAAATTAGGTAAATGGAAGTGGTTTTGGGCCTCCAATTTAAGTAATAGTAGACTTCCTTTGGAATTCATTCTAGATTATCACCACTCAAAGTCCATGTGACTGCATTATCAATCTCTCAGCCTCTACCTATCTAAGACCCAAATACAACCAAAATTCTGCCATCGTTTCCCTAAGCCCAATTAATACCAAAAAATAACAAAATAACATGCATTTAACATAAAATTTATAAACTTAACACATTCCCATGTAAATAATAAAATATCATGAAATTAAGTACAAAATAACATAAAGTGTTATATTTTTACTTAGAATTAGCATAATTTATAATAAAAAATTTGTTGAAATATCTATATATTTTGGAGTTTACACGTACCTCATACCAGACTGTCATAACCTCTTTCATTTATAGTCTTCCTCCCTATGCCGTCATCACAGTGTCGCCCCGAAGAACCAGTCGATACCGCTATTGCGGTAAATACCTTTCTGTGATTTTATTTCCTAAACCTTGATGCTTGAACACTATAGTGTTCCTTCCGCAAGGTAATAACTAATAGGTTCTCTCTCAATTTCCCTCTCTAACTTTGTCAATCCCACGAATCTTTTTCCCATGGTCATGCAATGCATGCACATATCATCATTTCTCATGTTTATGAAAAAATGGCATACTTAAATAGCGTAAAACCATAACAGTAGGTTAGGGGTTTGGAATCAATAGCCTCAACCGCGTGGGTCGTTTAAATTTGATCACTATCTCTCTTGACAGAATCCAACTGGTCGTTTCCCATCTGGACACGCCAATTTATTCGCAGGAATTTGAATACAGCACAGCCGACTCGACTTCCCAACTGTATGCCAAACAATTCCAACCCAACACGCGTTCTTTAATTGAAACTAAATTGACTTTAAGGGTTGAAATTGTACTGTCCCATATACCAGAAAGATAGCGAATACTGTGTCGAAAAGTTTTTAGTGCGAGTTCATATATCACGATTGTTTTGTCGGAGCGATAATCAGGCTAAAGCTAAAAGGGAACTAGTTGAGCATGAAATTAATCATGCTATTTGGCATATGGAAATGAGTTTTAATGGAAGTGTTGGTAAGTGGAAAGGGGAAGGGACTTGGGAAGCAATTTAGCCAAAGTTTTGAAATGGAAAAAAGAATGGCAGAATGCCAAAACTTCATTGACGCAAAAATGGAGAAAAGAAATGAATTATTTTATTCCCAAACCAAATGTGTATTCAAGTGTGTCCCTCAAAGGCCACCAACACTAAATATTTATACACATTCCTCATGCTAAATTTAGCAAGATTTCTCCTAAAAAAATATCAACTAAAAATCAAATTTAAACTATTTATAGAAATTTGACAATTTCAAAAATCTGACTTTAACTAGTCAACCACTAATTCTTCAATCCTTCAATTTGGCCCTTCTCTTTACTTTTCGTTCCAATTTAGCCCGTTTTGTTTGATTTTGAATTTCGGCACTCCAATTTCATCCCTGATAGGAAAAAAACAAGTTTAGTAGCATCTTGTTTAAAAATTAGCTAAAAATAAATACATTAAAAGCACAAATTTAACTTGCTATCAAATTCCCCCTGCTTAGCCGTTGTTTGTCCTCAAGCATGATGTCTACTAAAAATCATTCGAAAATCCTTTTCGAAATCAAATCTCCTTCATCAGTCAAGCGTAATGCAAATAATTAGGTAAGTGAAAAATAAAAAATTGCTAGGTTCAATCAATAAGCATTTTATAAAATTTCGAACATTATGTCAAATTCAACTACTTCACTAAATTTAGGCTTAATCAAACTTGTGAGACAATCGCACTCAATATATACTCTCTTTTTTTACATATTCGGGACATAATCATACCTTTTTACGCGAAATGAGATGACAACCCAAGCACCTCACCCTGATTTCTCAATTTGACATGTTCTTTTTCTCCTTTTTCTTTTTTTTATTCGAGATATATTCAAATATTTTTACGCAAAATGAGATGACAACTTAAGCACCTCACTCAGTTACTTAGTTTGACATATCCCTAATCAATTTATTTCTCTTTTCTTAAGGCAGCTTGGTTAGCGGAGTGTTACAAGTTTCGGTTCGTCACTCAAATATTTTTACGCGAAATGAGACGAAAACCCAAGCACCTCATTTCAGTTACTCAATTTGGTCACATTTCTGAATCTTCAATCTTAACGAAGCCATTAGAATATTTTTATTTATTTATTTAAGTGAGTACTTTTATTAGGCAAGTTTAAAAATGCCAACAATTTTTATGAAACATTGACTAAGCCATAACATTTTCAATTCTACAAAATACTTTTTGATCAAAGCAAGAAATAGTTATTCATGATTCACCCCATTTTTTAAATAAACTAAGCATAAGGAGGTTCATTTTCAAAACAAATTAAGGAATTATCTTAGTGAATGAACGCATGCAAGGAAGAAAAACCATGGCATGCCCCCTCTACTTAGCCCACATTGCCTTTAATGTGCAAATTAAAAGAAAAAGTTGAAGGTAAAGTGTACTCCCCATATATATTTAACAGGGTAAAGGATGGTAGAAGTGACCGCTTTGTAGTATGGTGAGGATGCTTGAGATGTTGGCTTCTATTGTTTCTAGGCCAGTGGGAGGGGCTGCTCCTCTTACTCTCTAGTAGTCGGATCGCATTTTCATTGGAAAGCTCTATTGCTTCAAGCAGTTCGTGTACTTGGGGGAACAAAATAAAATGTAGTAGGTGTGCCAGCAAGCAAACCCATAGAATCCAAACAATATCCATCCAAAGGATCCATGTTATAAGCATATGTTAGAGAGAAAAAATCAATTTTAGACGAAAGGAGGTTTATAGCTAAATGTGTAAGGGAGGCAAGTGGGCTCGAATTACGACATGAAAACTACGTGCAAATCAATATCCTAAGTTGACCCTAAAATCGGAATGCATGCACTATAAGAAAAATAATTCTATCTTAATTAAAACAGACGAAGAATCATTGCGACCCGAATAATTAAAAGCAAAAAACTTATGAATATATCTTAGGGCTGGTTCATACACTAGCAATGCTTTAGAGGTTTTTGAATTGTAAGAATGAGATATTGAGTTAGTCAAAGCCTAGTAAGCTAAATCAGTATTGAAATCGCTAGGTATCTTGTGTAAAGAAGTATGATATGAATCGGTTTGAACATTGTCAGGGTCAGCAAAACCCATGACTATGTTAAAATTTGAAATAGACATACTATAACAGTCCGGATAAGACCCTAGTCGAAATAGTGGTTTTGGGACCACATATCCGAGTTAGAAAAATATTTAAATATTATTTTCATGCTTATGATGTGTGAATTAGCATGTGTGAAAGTCTTGTATAAAAATTTGAATGTTTGTGTGCTTAATTTTGAAAAAGGACCTAATCGCGTAAAATGTAAAATTTGCATGCTATTTGTTAAAAGTGCCTATTTGATTTGGCTTATTAATTGTGAGGTCATTATTATGTTATTTTACCATTGAAAGCATGAGTGGTCTTAAATGTCATTAATGAATATGAAATATATGTTTAATTAGGAAGGGTAAAATTGGAATTTGGTAAATTAAGTCATATTAATAAAATAAAAAGCATGAAATTAGCCATTTTTTCATGCAATTCCACCTAAAATACAAATGAAAGAATAGAAAAAGATTCATCTAGGGTTCGGCTAAGGTTTTGCTCAATTAAGGTATGTATTGAGCTCGATTTTTTATAATTTCTATGTTTTTTTGTAATCGTTGCTTTGTATACTACCGAACCCATGCCTCAATTTCTGATTTCGTTAATGATTTTGAAATGTACCATGGATGAATTCATGAGCTTTGTGATGTTATATGTTAAATTATGAAAGCTTGATGTTGGGATTACATGTTTTGTCTTTGGATTTCTGATGAATTTGAGTAATTTAGGCTAAATTGTAAAAATTTTATTTTGAAGGACTAAAATGTGAAGTAAATGAAATGTATGGACTTGTATAAGAGCTATGAAATTTCAGTTAAGCTTGTTTCCAAGCAAATTATGTGTATTTTGTGATTTAGTGATTTAAGGACTAAAGTGTCGAAATGTGAAAATGTGAGGGTTAGTTTGCAAAATTCCATAAATATTTGTCTATGGATTGTTTTGAATGATTTGGTGAATAGAAGGGTTAATTTTGAATACATATAGATCAAGAAAAGAAGAATTCAGATTTAGATCGAGAGAAGTCGAAGATTATAGAGTAGACAATCTGAGTCGACAATTTCGAGTACGAGGTAAGTTTGTATGCAAAAATATGATGTTATAAGTATGTTTTGATGCTTTGATTATATATGGATTGTATATATTTATTTAGTTCGGATGAATAAAATGATAAATCAATGGTATTTGGCACTAAGTGTGCGGTTTGAATTAGCTTCAGCTATATGAGGCACTAAGTGTGCGATACCAAAATAACTTCGGTTAATCAAGATGGCACTAAGTGTGCGGAATCATTCTAGCTTCGGCTAACCTTTAAAGCACTAAGTTTGCAGATGTTTAAAGCATGAATAATTTACGGAAAGTCTTAAAATATTTGAACGGAAGGTGAGAATGAAAATGAATAAGTAGAGAAAAATTTAGGTATGTATGATACTTATATGGTAGATGATATTATGTATGTGAAGTTCATTGAATTAGTATGAGCATATAAATTATGTTGACATAAAATTGATAGATGATTTGAGAATTTATAAACACTTATGTGTTGATGTTTCATATTTTATATACTGTTTATGATTTTTGGTACGAGCTTACTAAGCTTTTGAAAGCTTATTTTGTGTGTCTTTACATTGTTTTATAGATATCGAAGCTACGGTGAGATCGGGGATCGTCAAGGATCGTCACCACACTATCGAACCTCATTTTGGTACTTTGAAAATGTATATATTAAAGTATGACATGTATAGGCTAGTAGTTGTGAGATTATGTTTTGTGATGTATATACTTAGCCATGTGATTTAGCTAGTTTGTGTTTGAACTCATAGTTGATAATGACTGATGGTATGTGATGCTAATGTATAAATGGGGTATGTTTTAGTGAGATAAAAGAAATGATATATGTTGGTAAGTTTTGATATGTTTTAGCATGGGATTGAATGATGTATGGAAAGGAATGCTTAACATGCTTTTGACATATGTTTTGACATAGATTAGTAAGGCTTACGAGTATGGATTTGGGTGACTATTATATGATATGAATGACTTATGTTCTGGTATTGAATTTGGTTGAATTGGTTGGGCAAATATGATTGCTCCTTTACTTGTAGATTGATCCAAATTAGGGTGGCAAATTGGCTATTCAAATGGCCTATTTTTGTCCACACGGGTAGAGACACGGGCATGTGTCTCAGCCGTGTGCGACACACAGTCATGTTGTGTAGCCGTATGTCCCCTGGGGTACCCTACAATTGTAAGTCAGGCTCGAGCACGGCCAAGGCACACGAGTGTGTGGCTAGTCGTGTGACCCAAGTCAGTGTCGACCACGGCCAAGACACATAGGCGTGTCTTGAGGCCGTGTGAGCAAGTCAGTATGTATGCCCTATTTCGACATGGCTTAGACACATAAGCGTGTCTAATGCTGTGTAAGGCACACGGCCTGTTCACACAAGCGTGTGACCTGTACAACTTTGAGAAATGTTTAAGTTTTGGAAAATTTTGTATAAGCTCGGTTTAGTCCCGACCCTTTTCAAATGTATGTTTAAGGTCATTATGAAATATATAAGGGACGTGGTACTGATGTTTGAATTATGATGCTATGATGCTTATGAAATGTACAATAATTGTTCTGTTTTGTTCGGTAATGCCTTTAACCCTAGTCCGGCTACATACGAGTTAGGTGTGTTACACATACTAAATGTATTACTAAGTAATTTGAATTGAATTATTTCTGGGGTTTCAATAGTCTTAACAATAGTTAGATCGAAACTAAGCATTGTATAAAATTTGAATATGAACTCATAAAATGCACCACAGTAAATATTTGCATACAACGTCCAACGAATAGTATCGAAATAATTAAACACTGAATCACGCATGTTTAGTGTATCAAGGGTAAAGAGAAAGATATATTTACAAACTAGTAGAGGATGATGTTGAATTTCCTTGTATCTCGCATGGTGTTCCGGGGTCATGTAGGTACGCTGTTGCTGGCCACGCCTATTATTTTTTGGAAGTTGGTACTCCTCGTTACTTGGACTGTTCGATGGACTCGGCATTTCAATAGCCTTAGTACTGCTGTTTGGGTTGTCTCCAGCTCTTTTCTTTGTTGGTGTTGTGGTTGCCATCTAAAACGTGTGGTAGCTGACCTTGTTTGGTGTGAAGGTGGTTGTTCATTTTGCTTTGATGGTTCTGTGTCATTATAATCCGAAGTGTTGGTTCTATCTGATCAACTTGTATGATATGTAAATAATGGAAAAACAAGTTATAAATTTGAAATTTTGTACCTTATTTCGTTAGAAGCATTTGAACAAACTTATGGGTATTTCATTTTGTCCTATGTTGGACTTCTTCGTCATCAATGTTGACTCAGTCCAACAACATGTATTGGTGGTGGTAGAGACGATTTTAAGTCTTTTTTTGTAAATGTCAATGATTGGTGGTGCTAAAAATCAGTTTCGACCTTAGTTAAGAGAAACCAGAAACCCATCGAACAATTGGTTTCTAGTGCGAACCATGGCCTTTATTTGGGCTTAAAAAGCTAATGACAGCGTCCGTTTACTGTTGCTCACAACGACGGCGATGGTTCACGATGATGGAGATCGATATTTGGGCAGTCGTGTAAAAGGTTACGATAGCGTTTTTAAGGTTGTGTTGGTGGTTTTAAAAGTGGCGACATTAATGGAGGAAAAGGGTTAGGTTTGGTGTTTGGAAGATGAGGTGTTGTGGTGGTTGGGGTTTGAAAATGTGACGTTTTCTATGGTTGAAGGCTTGGTGGTAAAGAGACGCAAACAGTAGTGGTGCACAATGAAAAGAGAGCGGCGAATGGTGGTGAAGGCTTGGCAATAGAGGGACGCAAACAACGGTGATGCACAGTGAAAAGAGAGCGGCGAACTGTGGTAAAGGTTTAACAGTGAAGGGACGTGAACGGTGGCGGTACACAGTGAAAAGGGAGCGACAAATGGTGATGTTTAGGGTGTTGGTTTGGTTTGGTGGTATTGTTGAACAACGACATCGGCTAGCAGCAACGGTAGCGTGAAGAAGGGTGAAAGTTAGGGTTTTGATTTAGGGAAGGTAGGTGAAGAAGAAATAGAAGAGGGAAATGAAATAAAAGAAAAAGAAAGGGGAAAAAAAGAAATAGGGAGTTTGAAATGTAAGGGTTCTTTTTCTTCTTCTTTTTAGGCCATTGTTGTCCTTTTTTGGGGGGGCTTAATTGGGCTTGGGGTTTTTATTTGGGTTGGTTTTATTTAGGCTTGTTTTGGTTGTTTTTGTTTTGTAGGTTATGTGGATTGGGTTAGGTGATGGATTGGATTTTTTTTTATTTGCCCACGCCATGATCAGGATCCGATTTTTGAAAAATGGCAATCTCCATCAACATTCTTGGAAAATAACACATACAAATGAATAAATAACAATCTTATCATTATTTACTTTTATTTATTTATTTTTCAACAGAAATTAAACTAGATAAATTAAAATATGGGCTGCCTCCCAAAAAGTGCTTTGATTAAACGCCATTCGTTCGACGACCTATAAATTTTATTCGTTCGACTCTTCAAAATATAAATTATCCACCATGTGTACTTGGAAATTTTCGTAAAAGGGTTTTAACCTTTTCCCTTTAACTTTAAAACATTTTCTAGACTCACTGCTTTTAATTTCAACTGCACCATGAGGAAACAATTGAGTTATAACAAAAGGACCAAGTCATTTGGTTCAAAGTTTACCTAAAAAAATTCTTAGTGTAGGATCGTAAAGTAACACTTTCTAATCAACTGATAATTGTTTACGTGTAACATCTCGAATTAGGACCTAGTCGGAACAGTGGTTTCAAGACCACGAATCTGACATAAGAAAATTCATTTTTACTATATTTTTATGGTCTACAATTCTATGAAATTATTTTTTTTAAAATTTCGTTCGAAAATTTTGACGTTTGGGCACTCAATTTAGTCAAAAGGACTAAATTGTAAAAAGGCCAAAAGTTGAGTTCTACATGCTAGAGGTGTCCAATTGTTATGAAATTTTAAATTGGAGGTCCTTCAATAGTAATTAGACCATTGGTTAATTTGTTGGACAAAAATGGACATGAAATGGGTGAAATAGAATATTTTTAAGTTAGGGGAATTTTGGTCATTTAGTAATTAAAATGAATTAAAAAATTTAAAAACCAATTTTTGTCCATCTTCAACCCCATGGCCTAAAATTTCATAGAGAAGACATAGCTAGGGTTTTTCAAGCTTCCAAGCTCGATTGTAAGTCCGTTCTAGCCCTGTTTTTAATGGTTTTTACGTTATTGAAAACCTCGTAATAAGATCTACCTATTTTTACCATTTATTTGAGTTATGATGAAGGTCTAGGGTTTGACCCATGTTATAATTTTGTGCATTTTGATGTTTAATGGTATATTATGCATGTTTATGGTTGGAGAAATGACTTTTACTAAGTAGTTTTCGGTGAAAACGCTAAAAAGGACTAAATTGTAAAAGTTATAAAATTTTCCATAAAAGTGTGATTTAGTGGAAATTGTGGGCTGCTATAGTTATGGACATGATTCGGCTAGGCTTAAAGTGCAAAAAAATTGAATAAAAATCATTTTACGAGCCTAGAGGCAAAAGTGTAAATAAGTGAAAGTTTAGGGGTAAAATCCAAATTTGTAAAAGTATGATTTTTGGGTCAATTTGAATAATGTGAATAATAAATGAGCTATATTTGAAATGTTAGATCAAGAAAATCGAGATTTGGGCTTAAATCGGGAAAGTTCAAGATTATGGACTAAATTGGAATAATTGGTCGTAATTGCTAGAGGTGTCCAATTATTATGGCATAAAGTGTCTGATTTAATATATTATAAGAATTTATGGATGATGAATATGATGTGGAAAATGTGATGAATGTTAAATTACTATTACATGAGTTGTGTGAATTGCTACATGGTTCTACCCGACGAGGATTCGACAAGTAAGTTCATGTGATTAAATAAGCATGATATTCATGTTATTGTTGTTACACTTGAAATCTATTTTGATATGGTTGTATTGACTTATATGTTAATGATATTGTGTATGGGAACGTGATGTACCTATGAAGTAATCGAAAGCTCAAATGTCGATAACATGTGATGGGATGATTGAATATAATGGAAATTTGAAGGAACATGATATTTCTTTGAAACGAGTAAGTTTGTATGTAAATAATATATCATTTTTACTTATGTTATAATATTTTGTTATTATATGATATGTGGTTGTATATTGAATGATCACTTGATGTAAATTATGAATTGAAGTTGATTATGGATGAATTGGTAAAATGTTGAAAAGTGAGGAATTTCCCGGTTGGACCTTCGGAATAGAAAAGATACGAATGATCTATTGTGAGAACACATGTGTAGTACTATGTGCAGGCTACTATGTGTTTAAGATGGTTTTAGGTCACGTGTGTAGTACTAAGTGTAGGCTACGACATGTACCAGATGGTTAGGTCGCATGGGTAGTACTAAGTGAGGGCTACTACGTGTACCCGATAGCTTCGATCACATGTGTGTTACTAAGTGCAGACGATTTTGGTCACAGATGTAGTACTAAGTGCAGGCTACTATGTGCACCAAATAGCTTCGGTTACAAGGGTGGTAATATGTGCAGGCCACCGTGTATCTGTTATTATTCCGATGAGTTTAACGAGAAATTGACTAAGTGAAAATATATGTGATCATGTAATGACTAGTGTAATTGGATATGACTATGCGATGAATAAGTGCAGGTATATGTGTGTGAAAATTTATGAGCAATGTGCTCGATAGTTAAGCGAACTTTCGGTAAGATGGAATGGAGTAAGTGAGATTATGTAAGAGTGAAATTTGTAATAAAATAGTTTTGGACAGCATTAGTTGCGTGACTTTGAAAAATCACCAAAAATGGTGGAAATCAAATTAGAAGTTGAATAAGATATGAAATAAAATCTTATTGAGTCTATTTTCACATAAAATAAATAATGAAAGTAAAAGAAATTTGTATTCTGTGATATTTGAATTTTTTTGAGATATGGTCAGAATGATTTTAGAATCCCCTACTCTAACTTGGAAAAATCATTAAAAATTTTAAAAATATAGTTATGGGTTATAATTTATATGCTTAAAATCCTTAATGAGTCTATTTTCAAAAGAAACAAATAGGAATATTAAAAAAATATTTTACGAAGAGATAATTAGTTTTTAGTGCAGAGAGGTCGGAACTATTGGACAGCAAAACAGGGGAGATTTTAAGGAATAAACTATACTTATTGGCTAATCTAAAAATTTTAAAAATTTCATGATAATTAGATACATGAGTCTAGTTTTAGGGAAAATTAGCAGATCTTGATTTGGAGTTCTGTAGCTCAAGTTATAAGTAACTGAGTGACTATGACTAGAGTAAACAACTTAACTTGAACATAAGTAAAAGTGCAATTATGATTATTTTACCTTGGAATCATGTTGTAAGAATTGATGGAATCATGTTGATAAATTGCCTATTGTTTTCCTATGGACTTACTAAGCTATATAGCTTACCCCCTCATTTTCATTTCTTTAGTGTTGTCAGGTTAGCTCGGGGTTGGAGATCGTCAGAGGCAGCATCACACTCTCGAGCTATCAATAGGGGATATCGATAAGTCTTAAGCATCTTCAAGTGAGTGGCATGTATAGGAGCTTAGTTATTGATATGTGTTCTTATGATTTAGCCAAATGTATTGGCTTATATTGATTCATTGTGTATAGCCATGAGATATGGTTTATAATGTTTTGGCTTGTAAGCCTAATTATCCTTGCCATGTGTTGATGCTTTGTGCTATGATTATAATTGTCTGCCATGAATGAATAGTAAATAACATATGTGTACGAGAATGCCCTGAGATCATTCGGGGTGGTAATGGCTATGGAATAAATGCTTAAATTGGCATTAAGTTGATAATGATTGAACATGGACATTTGTTGAATAAGTAGAGATTAATTATTGGGTAATATGTTATGGTTGATTGTTAAAAATGTGCTTTAGTGAGGCATGCTAAATCATTAAAATGATGCTATGATATGTGTCTTTAAAGTATTTAAGTATGTGAAAGATTAAGGCAACAAAAAGGCTTGGAAAATAGCCTAAGTGTTGACCACACGGGCAGAGAAATGGCCGTGTGTCTCAGCCATGTGGAGGACACGGCCTTAGCACACGGGCGTGTGACTCCACAAACATGAAAATTTTCTAAGTGTTGCAAAAATGTTCACGAGTTCTCAATTTAGTCCCAAACTGCTTTTAATGCATGTTTAGATCTTCGAAGGCTCGTGTATGGGACATTTTGCATGTGATCGAATGATTCTAATATGATTAAAATTTTATGGCTCAGTTTTACATGTATGTGCATGTTTAAGTCTGGTAATGCCTCGTATCCTGTCCCGATGTCAGACACGGGTAAGGGGAGTTACATTACGGGATATATTATGGTCATGGAACGTCTTGGTTTTGTCTTTATAGATTTGGGTGTTTTCATATGCAATCCGCCAGATTTCTTTGAGCTCTTGAATGTTTAACCTCCGATAATCCCCTGCAACATCCAACTCCATGTTGAATTGTTTTACAACCCAGAATGCCTTGTATTCCAACTCTAATGGAAGGTGATACGGTTTTATTGAATATGAGTCGGTAAGGGGACATGCCTATAGGTCCCATGTAAGCAGTGTGATACACCCTTAGTGCATCATTTAATCGTATACTTCAGTCCTTCCGATCTGGTTTCACGGGCTTCTCTAAAATTGACTTTAATTCATGGTTCAAAACTTTCGCTTGTTTGTTTGTTTGTGGGTGATAAGACGTGGCCACGTGTTGTGTTACCCCATACTTTTTCAATAGTTCATCGATTACCTTGTTGCAGAAATGTGTTCCTCAATCGCTGATCAATGCTCGCGGTGTGCCAAATCTGGAAAAATAGAATTTTTTAGAAAATCCACTACAATTTTAGCATCAACACTACAGGTAGCTTTAGCTTCTACCTACTTAGACATGTAATCTACAACAAGAATAATATAAATATTACCAAAAGATTAAACAAATAGACCCATGAAATTGATGCCCCATACATAAAAAATTTTGTGTACATGTCTAGGACTTAGGGATATTTCATTCCTTCGGCTTAAATTACCCACTTTTTGGCATCTCTCGCAAGTCTTACAAAATAATTAAGCATCACGAAAAATATATGGCCAAAACAACCCATATTCAAATACTTTTTGGGCAGTAAGTTTAGGGCCGAAATGTCCTCCACAAGCGTAAGAATGACAAAAAATTAGGATAGATTGTACCTCAATTTTTGAGAGACATCATCAAATTTCCTGATCAGAACAGTGTTTCCATAGTTATGGATTGTCCCAAATATAATATCGTGAGTCCCACTTGAGTTTTTCCTTTTTAGAACGTGATAAGTCGAAAGAAATAATACCTATAGCAAGGTAATTTACCATATCTACGTACTATGGGTAAACTGCTTAGGCTGATAATAGATTTTCATATGGGAAATCCTCCTTAAAAGGAGTCACATCTTTTGGTAAGGGTATTCTGCTCAAATGGTTAGCTACCAGGTTTTCACATCATTTCTTGTCTTTAATCTCGAGATTGAATTCTTGTAAGAGTAGAATCCACTGGATTAACCTTGGTTTCGCCTCTTCCTTCCCGATCAAATATTTTAATGTTGTATGGTTAATAAAAAATAATAATTTTAGTGCCTAACAAATATGATCTAAATTTTTCCAAAGCAAAGACAATAGCTAATAATTCTTTTCAGTGGTTGAGTAGTTGCTTTGGGCAGCATCTAATGTTCTAGAAGCATAAGATATGACGTGGGGTTCCTTCCCAATTTTTTTCCCAAGGATGGCTCCCACACTGTGGACACTAGCATCACACATGAGCTCGAAAGGATAATTCGAATTCGGTGGTTGTACTATGGGAGTTGAAATAAGCTCATGCTTAAGTGTGTCGAATGTGTCCTTGCATGCTGGATCAAATTTGAACTCTTTGTCTTTTTGTAAGAGGTTGTAGAGTGGTCACCAATCTTCAAAAAATCTTTTATGAAGCGCCTGTAAAAACCTGCATGACCAAGAAAAGAACGAATTTCCCTCACAGTTGTGGGGTATGGAAGTGAATTGATAATATCAATTTTGGCCTTATCGACTGCGATCCCTTCAGCGGAGACAATATGTCATCAAATTAATCCATTATCTACCATAAAATTTCAATTTTTTATAATTTAAAATGAGATTAAATTCTAGACATCTTTCTAAAATATTAGTGAGAGTTGACAGACATTCATCGAAAGAATTACCATACACCGTGAAATCGTCCATAAATACCTCAATTATTTTCTTGACATAGTCAAAAAATATTCTTACCATACACATCTGAAACATGGCTGACGCATTGCAAAGTCCAAATGGCATCCGTCCATTGACAAACATGCCAAAGGGACACTTAAACATTGTCTTTTCTTGGTCCCTCGGTGCCACTGGAATCTGGAAAAAACCTGAATATCCATCAAGACAACAATAATGAGATTTTTAAGTTAAAAATTCTGACATTTGGTCAATAAAAGAAAATGGAAAGTGGTCTTTTTGAGTTGAAGAATTCAACTTCCTGTAATCTATGCAGACTCTCCACCCATTTTGGACTTGAGTGGGAACTAATTCACCTGTTGAATTTTCTATCACGGTTACACCGATTTTCTTGGGTACTACATGGACCAGGCTAACCCAATTACTATCGAAAATGGGATAGATCATCTCGACGTCTAGTAACTTTTAAATTTCCTTTTTCACAACCTCCATCATTGGAGGATTAAGGCATTTTTGAGCTTCTTTTTTTGGGCATTCTCTTCGATTGGAAATCTGTGCATACAAGTTGAAGGACTTAAACCTTTAATATCGGCAATCGTCTACCTAATTGCCCCTTTGTAGACCCTCAAGACTCAAACTAAATTCTCCTCTTCCAATCTTGAAAGTTTACTGGATACTATCACTGGTAAAGTATTCCCATCACCCAAGAAGGCGTACTTTAAGTGTTTCGATAACGGTTTGAGATCCAGTTTCGGAGCCTACAAAATAGAAGGAAAAAGTTTAGTTTTAGAAGGAGACAGTTCAAAATATTTACCTTGACTTTTAAGAACTTGTGGAGTCTCCATAAGAAAAAACGACTTCATGAATTGGCTTTTCAAACGTCATTAATTCCTCCAGTTTATCTATACCATCGAGGTCCAAAAACCTGCAAAGCACAGTTTGTATTTCTGTAACGACCTGATAGCAAGGGTATCAAGAAGTGTATTTCTGGGACTCCATTTTTGTAAACCAGACCCGTAAATAATTAAGTTTGGTAACTAATTAATTTTTGGATTAGTGAATTTTGTGAAATTAGGATTTATTAAGGTTCAAGGACCAAATTGCGTTAAGGTCAAAAGTTGAATTATAGATCTAAATAAATATAGGAGACTAAAGTAGAAAATAAACCCTTTATGTAATGGTGAGTGGTGACCGATTAAAGCTCAATGAATTTGCATGAGTATTATATATATAATAAATTAACTTTAATGTCTATATATTATGTGTGTTTTATATTAAGTATAATAATAATGGTTATAATAAAATCAAAAGAAAAGAAAGAGAATGTTTCATTCTCTGTTACATGTAAACAAAAAGAAAAAGCAAGAAGAGTCACACATAGCTAAGGGGTTTTGAGGTTCAAAGTCAAATTGGTTAGTGAAATTTAGTCCCTATACTAGTAATTTTTACATTTTTGGAATCCCAGTACCTAGGGCTACCTAACCCATGTTGTAATTTTTAGTATTGTTTAAGATTATAGATGTTGACATTGTTGAAATGTTTAAGTATTAAGGATTAAATATATAGATTTTTAATTTAAAAATGGAAAACAAATAAATTGTGGAATTAATTGTTGATTTTAAACAATAGGGACTAAATTATGAAAAATTCAAAATTAAGGGGTCGAATTGGAAAAGTGGAAGCCAAATGTGGTCTAAAGTAAAATTAGTATGAAAATATGAAATTAAATGTAAAGGTCAAAATTAGTCTCGGTTTAGGGACTAAATTGAAGAATAAGCAAAATACAGTGTGAAAATTGAAATTTAATATGAAATTGAAATGTGTAATATTAATGTGATTTAATTGTTTTATTTCGTAGCTAACGTCATACCGAAATCCTCGAGTAAAAAAGGGAAGGATAAAATCAACGTTGAATAGCTCGGAATTCATGATTTGTGTTTCTATAACCCAAACTCAGTTATAACTTATTACATTTTGAATTGTTGCATATGGTAAAAATTTGAGGTGAGTACTTTTGTACTTAGAAATTGAATTGAATTCATAGTCGATGGAAATGGGCTGATTCGGTAAATTATGAATTTATTGAATATATATGGCGATTGAATTAAATATATATTTATATGTGATAATGTGTATATATGTGAAATTGAGACATTAATTGTATTGAAAAGTGAAATTAAACCCTATTAACTATATCGGGATGAGTCGGATATAGATGACATGCCATAGGATAGAAAGAGTTCAAGGATTTCTTCAACCTTGAGTCGATGAGGCATTGGGTGCCAATTTGCTTCAGTTTAACCGATGAGATACTGGGTGTAAATTTATATAGTGCTAGGCGCAATTATTACTTCAGATTTATTCGATGAAGCATTGGGTGCCAAACTGGTGTGTTGGTTGGATCCGTGTATTCGTTCGAGTCCGATTCGTGTTAATAGGGGAAAGTAAAATAATAATTTTATGAGATGAGAAATGAATATTGAAATGGCAAATATGATAAATGATTATGAGATGAGAAATGAAATAAGAAATGATAAATTGAGATGTGAAACTTGAATGAATTCAAGTATTGATCAAAGATATGAATCATGAAATTGCATGAGATGATGTATTCAAATGTTAAATGAAATACCATTGATATATACTTATATATTTGAACATGTGAAAGTCTTAGTAGATGTGAATAAGGAATGAGAAAAAATTATACTATTGAATTGAAACACATGAGCATTTTGCATTTTAAATACATATATCAAGTTTATATTATTTGGATTATAGAAATACCACTGATTTTTACTTAGTGTGAGGTTTTGTTTTCCGTGCGCAGGCTAGGTACTGTTCGATTTATCGCCAAATTAGCATCAAATCACAAATCCCGAGCTCAAGTTTGGTGATATCTTATTTTGTAATGGCATGTACCTAAGGAGTCTTTTGTTGATATTGTTTATAAAGTGTTGTTATCTTAGTTGCTAGTGTAATGATGGTTAAATGTGTATATGGTTGTGGTTGAGGCTATGTTGGTATGTTAGCCTAGTTTATATTTTGGTATGTGATAGTTTAAAGTTTGATGGCTTAGCATAATGCTTGGTATGTGCTTTGCTTCAAATTTGGTAACTTTAGAAGTTAAAAGTTAGTTCAAATATGGTAAATGTGATATGAATGAAAGTCTTGAATGTTGATGTGTTTGAACATATAAAATGTGGTACCAATGAGGATACATTGGTTAGGCATATTAGGTGATGAATTAGGTGTATTTTGAGCATGTTTAATCGTGTCACACACGGGCAACACGCATGGGCGTGTGACCCAAGTCAGTGAGTTACACAAGCAAGGACACGGGCTGGGGCATGGCCGTGTATCCCAACTTTGAGAGTCACACGGCCTTGCCACACGGGCGTGTGTCCTTATCTCGATTGTTACACGGCCAGAGACACAGGCGTGTGTCTCGACCGTGTACCTTTGTATTAAAAATTTTGTAATTATTTCCTAAACTTCTATAATTGTTTCAAATTAGTCCCTGCCTATTTTTAAACTACTTTTAGGGTTCTGTAGACTCGTAATAGGGGCTATAAGAGTAACTTTTACTTTGAATTGGAATGGATTAGCAAACCTATATTAGGTGCATTCTACAAACATTTTCAAAGATAAATTAATAAGATAATCCTAGTCAGACTATGGACCAATACTTTGATGCTAATAATTGGAATAGTCTTGTATGTATCCAAATTTTGACATTCAAGAAGGGATAAATAGTGATAAGAGCGTAGACAGTGGAAGACCAGGTTTAGCATTGCATAGCATGAATCATTACTCGATTGTATAATATTCTAGTATGATATGATTTGATTGGTTGTGACCTGCCCCTCTATATTATATTGTTAATGCCTAGTATATATGTGTAATTATGGTTGATTAATTATTTGAAGTGTTAGTAATGCCTGTGACTCTAATCCGATGATGGAAAAGGGCTAGGGGTGTTACAATTTCATCCTCTTCATGATATTCAAAACATAACTTTGTTAGTGGTTCAATGATATCAATACTGGAGACATTCGATGTTGTATTGAGTCGGCTTATTGCCTCATAAACATTAAATTTCACTACTTCACCGTCAAACTCCATAGTTAGTGTTGCACTTCGAACATCAATTTTTATAATTCACCGTCAGTTAGATGATCAGGCATGACGCAGATTCTGCACAACCAAGTTGGGTTCGTTTTTCTTACAATCAAATTTTTAACTATATTAGTGAGCTCATCGATTTTATCTACTAAGGATGGAGTACTTAGCTCATGAACCCTTCTCATGGGTTCTAGGTAGCTGTTGTGCCCTCGACTTGTACTTGTAGAACTGTAAAATAAACGAAATGGGGAATTAAGTTGATAGAGAAAATAAAATAAAAAATATATAATATAATAAAATAAAAATAGAATTATGTTTGCAAAATAAAATTAAGTGAATTAAATTAAATCGGGGAACTAAATATATTAAAACTTAGCCTCAGCCTAGGTACACTCCAAACTTGAACCGATCCTTAAAAATATAGATTTTCCCTTCCAAACGATAAGCTGGTTATAGTGACCAAGAACGTCCCGACCCCTAACTTTTCATTCTGTAGTCAGTTCTGATATAACCTGCAAACCGACCCTTGTCAAATTTCTAACCACGTGACTCATGCCTGTAATTTAAGATTTCAACCTGAAAAGCCCAACTCGAATCAATGGCCTCAACAACGTGGGTCGTTTAAATTTGATCATTATCTCCCTTGACGAAATCCAACTTGTCATTTCCCACCTAGGCACGCCAATTTATTCGTGGGAATTAGAATACAACACAACTGACTTGACTTCCCAACTGTACGCCAAACAATTCCAACCCAACACGCACTTTTTGAATTGAAATTGAATTGACTTTAAGGGACGAATTTGTACTATCCTATATACCGAAGAGATAGTTAATACTGTGTTGAAAAGTTCTTAGTGTGAGTTCATATCAAGTTCTTAGTGTGAGTTCATATCTCAATATTGTTTTGTCGGAGCGATAATCGGGCTAAAGCTAAAAGGGAATTAGTTGAGCATGAAATTAATCATGCTAGTTGGTGTATGGAAATGGTTTTTAATGGAAATGGTGGTAAGTGGAAACGGGAAAGGGCTTGGGAAGCAATTTAGCCAAAGTGTTGAAATGAAAAAAAGAATGGCAGAATGCCAAAACTTCACTGACGTAAAATTGGAGAAAAGAAATGAATTATTTTATTCCCAAACCAAATGTGTATTCAAGTGTCCCTCAAAGACCACCAACACTAAATATATACACACATTCCTCATGCTAAATTTAGCAAGATTCTCCTAAAAAGTATCAACTAAAAATCAAATTTAAAAATCAAATTTAAACTATTTATAGAAATATAACAATTTCAAAAATTTTATTTTACCAGTCAACCACTCATTCTTCAATCCTTCAATTTGGTCCTCCTCTTTGCTTTTTGTCCAATTTAGCCCATTTTGTTTGATTTTTAATTTCGGGACTCCAATTTCATCCCTGATAAAAAAAAAACACAAGTTTAGTAGCATCTTTTTGCAAAAATTAACTAAAAATAAATAGAATAAAAACACAAATTTTACTTTCTATCAGTTATATTCAATAATCTCAACTTCAACTCATTTCTCCAGAAACATGCAAAACACTTAAAGTGGTTTAAAAATATATGACTTCATTTGCTTAACCTTTACGTACATAGAAAGGCTAAGAACCTTACCTACTTGCTTGATTCCCTATTTTTCCAGTTCCATTCTCATGAAGTTTTCTCCATGCAGAACCTTCTATGGCTTCCTGTTCTTCAAAGAGGCTGAAGAAAATAAAGAAGAGAAAATGAAACAAAGTCAGGAAGAAAATCCTCCTAGGGAACCATCTCCGAACTATATATAGCCCTTCCCGCTCTATTATCAACCTCATAAGAACCGTGCATCGCTAATTATTATGTCTCCCACTAAGGAACCGAAGGGTTCCATCCTAACTAAACTAGGTTTGGTTCTCAACCATGTCCAATTTTGTTTTTAGCTTTCCCCTTTCTTTCAATAGAGGTCGCCAGCTTATGGTCCCTTTCAATTTAGTCCCCCAATTACAATTTTTGGGTTATTAAGAATTCAAGTGTTACTCAAAAAGCCTAACATTAGCTATTTCACCCTTTTGGATGTAAGTGTTTTATTTTAAATAATGACAAAGACAATCTTGGCAAACTTGATGCAAAAAGTGATGAAAGATTTTTTCATGATTATTCCTTAAATTCTAAAACTTATAAAATCTTTAATAAAAAAACTTTAGTAGGTGAAGAACCAATACATGTTATTTTTGGTGATGCTAACCCTCTTCCTAAGAAGAATACTTGTGTTGATGATAATGATGTAGGAATATTAAACAATGATGATAAGACTAATTGTTCATCAAATGACAAGATTCAAGAATAAATAGAAGAAGCTCTAAAGGAGCTCACCATAGAGGAAAGGGAAGCCAATCATCCAAGAGAGTATAACTATGTGAAGGGTGGTAAGATTTTGGGAGATCCATCCAAAGGGGTAACCACTAGATCTTCTCTTAGAAATACCTGTAATTATGTTGTATTTATTTCATTTATTGAGCCTAAAAATATCAAAGAAGCATTAAATGAAAAATATTGGATATTAACCATGCAATAATAGTTAAATTAATTTGAGAGAAGTAATGTATGAACCCTAGTAAAAGACCTTGTGAAAAAATCTACTCTGAGTACTGAGTAAGTTTTTAGAAACAAGCTAGATGAGGATGGTAATATAGGGAGGAACACTAGGCTTGTTGCTCAAGGTTACTCTCAAGAGGAGAGAATAGATTATGATGAAACTTATGCTCTCATAAGTAGGACGGAAGCCATTAGGATGCTTTTAGATTTTGTATGCTTTAATGATTTTAAAGTAAACCAAATGGATGTTAAACAACCACCCAATTTTGAAGATTCAAATTTTCCAAATAATGTTTTCAAACTTTCAAAAGCATTATATGGTTCAAAACAAGCTCCTAAATCTTGGTATGAAAGATTATAAATATTCTTATTAAAAAAGGTTTTTGTAAAGGGAAGGTTGACACAATACTTTTTATTAAAAGAAAAGACAAGGGTTTGTTAGTAGTTCAAATATATGTTGATGATATTATTTTTGGTTCTACTAATGATCTTCTTTCTTTGTCAAGAATTTTCCAAGCTAATGCAAGGTGAATTTGAGATGAGCATGATGGGAGAACTGAATTTCTTTTTAGGGCTCCAAATCAAGGAAAGAAAAGATGACATCTTCATCAATCAAGCTAACTACACAAAGGAAATGCTCAAGAAGTTTGGGATGAATAGTCTCAAACCACAAGTACACAAAGGAAATTCTCAAGAAGTTTGGGATGAACAAAGATAAGGAAGGTAAATATGTTGACATAAAATTATATAGGTCAATGATTAACTCATTACTTTATCTTACTGCAATTAGGCCCAATATTATATTTAGTGTTTGTTTGTGTGCTAGATACCAATCTTGTCCTAAGGAATCACATTTATAAGACATTAAGAGAATCTTTAGATACCTTATAGACACTCCTAATTTAGGCCTTTGGTATCCTAGAAACTCGTCATTTAGCTTGCATGCCTTCTCAAGTTCGATTTTGTAGGTCGTCGATTAGATAGGAAAGATGCCTCTGATACTTTTCAATTCCTTATGGTTTTCAAAGAAATAAAATAGTTTTGCATTGTCCACCACCGAAGCGGAATACATTTTTGTCTATAGTTGTTGTGTAACGCCCAAATTTTTGGGCCTGGAAGTATTGGGCCTTGAGTCTGGGATCAAGTAGAAGACGGCCCGAATAATTTGGATATTATTATTATTATTATTATTATTATTGGTAATTAAATAGGTAACGAAGGGTTTATAGTGTGGGGAAAGGTCCGGGGTTCGGCCCATAGCTTTAGCAAAATTCTTAACTTTTGCCTCTTAAGGGAATCTGGGCAGTAGGCTTCATTAATAAATTAGGGCTGAGTTTTAGCACAAGTAGGCATCTGGCCCAGTGGCTAAGGACGCTAGGAGGGCGTGGAATGTGCCTGGGTTCAAGGCGCGATGTGCGTATTTTGGTGTTTTTTTTAATATGCAGATCGCGGCTAGAATAAGGGTTAAGAGGAGTTGCGAGTATAACTTAACACAAAGAGTGCCTTGGCACAGTGGCAGCAGCGCGCTAAGGAGACCCGCTGGTCACGAGTTCAAATGTAGGGGACAGCAAAACTGGTTTTATTTTTAAATAGCCCGTGACTGAAGCGAATAAGGCTTATAAGTAAATGCAGTCGTATTATAACAAAAGCGAGGTTGTGTCGCAGCGGTAAGCAGTGTGGCTGAGTGTTCTGGAGGTTGAAGGTTCGAGTGGCGTGGAAGGCGGAATTCCCCTTTTATTTTTAAGCGGACTGGAGCATCAGCAGGTAAGGTTTAAAATTAACTGTAATCGTATATTAGTAAGGAAGAAAGCATGGTGTAGTGGCCAGCAGCACGGGCGTAGGTGCAAGGGCGGACGGAGGTCTGAGGTTCGAGTCTCACCTCGCGCACAGAAGGCTTGGGTTTTTGCTGCTTACGTGGGGAAGGAGTTGGAGTCTGATCCGGACTCTCCCGGCAGCATGCTGAAACGGTACAAGGGGTGGATAAGGATGCTGCTAATCAGTGGGGGAGTTTGAGTTGATTAGGGGATTGGGTAAAGATAAGATAAGGGAGGAAATTTAGGAGCCTGATTAAGGACTTGGTGTTGGCCGAATGTTGGACTCTTGAGGGGCAAGAGTTGGCCAGCCAAGGGTCTTTAGTATAGGCAATTCGGCTAAGTCTATGTGTTTTATTATGATTTTTATTTTCCCTTGACGAATATTATTTCCCTTCTCCCCTCTCTTTCAATCATATTTTCTTTTCTTTTCTTCCATTTTTACTTTTCTCCATAGCCGAACCCATACTCTACTCTTTCTGTCTCTTCTCTTATTTTTCTTTCTTCATTATTTCTCAATAGCCAAATTTTATCATAGCCGAATCTCTACTCTTTTCTTCCTTAAAGTTTCGAACCTTTTGCTACTTGAATCGCTTCTTCTCAGAACAACGGTGGATTGGAGTTAAAATCATAGATAGGAGCACTTTTCTGGACCGAACAACGATTGGTAAGTTTGTCGAATAGCTTTCGTTAATTATTTATGATTTAAGATAAAAGCCGAAACCCCTTAAGGGTGGTTAACGTTTGGACTAAGGGTGTTGGTGTCTCTTTATTTTTCATTGTGTAAGCGTTAGCATGGACAAAGGGACGTGCTGTGGAGGGTTTGAAGACTGATTTGGATTGGATCTCTAGATCTAATCCATATTTCGGCAAAAAGGTAAGAACTCTAGGGTTTAAGGGATGTTGGCCGATTTTGGTAAGGGAAAAGTACGTAGTTTGTATTCAGTATGTAGACTGACGTTTAGTAACTCGATTGTAGGCAACTCGTGAGTGGATCGCGCCAGCGTACCGTTACCAAAACAGGTGTGTAACGAACCCTCTTTCGTAACTTAAATTGATATATGCCGAAAAGTCAAAATGCCGAAATTCTGGCATTTCGAGGACTCTTGAGCATGCGAACGCTCATAGGTTAATTAGATTTGCTAAGTTCGATGATCGGGATCGTTGGAATAGGTAAGGGCACGATTTTGTGCACGATGGTAAGTTGGGCCTCGAGGGGCTAAAATCGGGCCCAATGGGCTTCCGGGCCTATTTGGGTAAATTTGGTAGAAAATGGAATCCTGTCAAATTGTGCGTTAAGATAGTTAATACCGTTAAGGAATATAGGCTAAATGGGCTTAGATGACTAAATCGACTATGTAGAGCCCATTAAGGGTTTTGGCCCAATAACCCGATTTTGCTAAGAATGGGTTAGAATCGCTGTTTGAACACTTGAAATTGTTAATAACTTATAATGAGCATGAAAAACCCTAATAATTGATAAAGTAATGAAATTACCCTTATAATGTGAAAATGACCATTATACCCCTAGGGTTATGTTATAATTGAGATGCATGTGATACTGTTTTTTTATATGATATGCCATGATATGCACATGATATGCCATGATGTATTCATATATGCATGGGTTGGGTTTTATATGGATGGAGGAAGTGCAAAAGGGCTTTGCCCTAGTTTACCGAAAAGGGTTTTGCCCAGTTTATCAAAAAGGGCTTTGCCCCAGCTATTAAAAGAGGCTAGGCCTCCAGTTATATGATTAAGCAACTATGCTGCCAGTAGAGAGTTTGGTTGGGTGGGTTGAGTTATTCCCCACATGGAGAGCTTGGTTGGTACGGGTGGAGAGTAGTGGTTGGTGGGTTGAGTAGTCTCCCCAAATGGGCTTGCATACATCCATTAATAGTTCATGTGGTATTAAGTTAGGCTTATGCGCCATACCGTTTACAGTAAAGGCTTCGGCCTAGTGATATGAATAATGTAAAGGCTTCGTGAGATTGAATTTGGGCTTAGGCCCAGCAGGCTGATATTGTTTTGGGCTCTAAAAGGGGCTTGTTGCACACTGAGTTTCCAAACTCACCCCCTTTTCCTTATCTTTGCAGGTGAGTCTTGATATGAAGACTTGGAGCCTGAAGGGATTCAGAGTGGCCGTGATGATCACTTTCGAACTTTGCAATAAGTAACCGATTTTTTTAATTTATTATTATGATTTGGTTTTGGGTTGTAATAAGGCCATTTTAATTTTCTTTCTGGGATTATTTTATTTTATACTCTATATTTTACTGATAATAATTCAAAATGGGTTAGACTTAGGGCGCGTTTTCAAAATGATACTTGTTTTAAAAATAGCGCAACGATGCAACTAATCGGTTTATCAAAAATATCTACTTAAATAAATTCCAAATCGTTTTTCTTCAAAACCTAACCTCGCACGAAAGTGTGGCAATGGTTGTGGGCATGTCTAGGATTAGATCCGGGTAAGAGCTTGGTACTTAAGCAGCCTTCATGGCTCACCTCCTCTGTTTTGGATACCTACCTGGTGCACAGCTTCTATTCACTTTGTTAACTTAGCAAAAGACGTTCTTTTTAAACACTAAAATGAATCATGGGTTTTAAAACTTCAATGAGACACGTCGGATTCGACCATAACGTCTGGGCCGGGTTTGGGGTGTTACATTTAGTGGTATCAGAGCCCGATTGCAACAACTCGACTGTGGGTTTTTAAACGGGTTTAAAATTAAGAATTTCAAAACAAAGGTATTTTAAATCAATTTTGAGAAAACTTTTATTTTCTGTGACCAAACTCAAGGTTGTTGTTTTAAATGGTTTGGAGAAAGAAGTGGCACACTGAATCCCCGGCACCAAGTCTGTAAGTATACTCTCTTTTTGTAATATTGATATGATGCTCTGGATGGAACTGAGACCCTACTATACTTTAGATCAGGTAGAACTGTAAAATAGTAGGATTGAGACTGTAGCTAGGTTACATGTTGCGAAAACAATTCCTAAACTGCTATATGTCCATAAGATATCTCGTAATAAACAATTGAAATATTAAACTAATGGCATAAAATTCGTAATCAGATAAATTCGACATGAGTACAAGAGGAACTCGTAGACGAGGCCGCGGACGTGGTCGCGGAAGGGTGCAAGCTGAATCTTCATCCTCAGGGCATAGGCCAGCTAAGGAGGCATCCGTACCACAGGCAACTGAGACTGGGTCATATGATCGGGCTACGGGGGATGATGCTTTGTCCCAAGCAATGTTAAGGGTTTTGGAAAGGGTTGCTAGAGCAAGCACCGGGACAGGGAATAGGGGATCCATCTCTGAGCGACTCCGGGCTAACGGAGCAGAGGTTTTTAGGGGCATATCTGGAGTAGCCCCAAATGTGGCTGAATATTAGCTTGAGGCAATAGAGCGGATTATGGACGACTTAGATTTCTCTGTGGAGCAAAAGCTGAAGGGGGCTGTGTCGTTGCTACGAGACGAGGCATACCGTTGGTGGATCACTGTAAGGGAGAGTACCCCGATCGAACAAGTAACTTGGGAACTGTTCAAGGCTACTTTTAAGGGGAGGTATGTTGGAGCTAGTTATGTGGATGCCCGTCGAAAGGAATTTTTGAATCTAGTACAGGGAAATAAGACTGTTGCGGAGTATGAGGCAGAATTCTTGAGGTTGAGTCGATATTCTAGCGGGATAGTTGCGACCGAATATGAGCGCAACGTTCGATTCGAGGATGGCCTTCGCGATGAGCTTAGGGTGCTGATAGCTCCACAGAGGGAGCGTGATTTCGCTGCATTGGTAGAGAAGGCTAAGATAGCCGAGGAAGTGAAACGGACTGAATGACAAAATCGTGAGAAGGATCAACCCAGATTTAAGAGAGATTCCGGACCCTCGGGTGCTGCAAATAGAAATGTTAAAAGAGCTAGAGTGGAGAAACCAGTTTGACTAGCTCCGGTTAATACTTTTAGACCTCAAGTTTGCAAGGACTGTGGCAGAGCGCATATGGGGGTGTGCTGGAAACGAACTGGGGCATGTTTTCGATGTGGGTCAAAGAAACATAAGTTCAGAGAGTGTCCTCGGAGAGCAGCTCAGGATCAAGCTGCGGAGCAAAGAGGTGTCCAACCGCAGCGAGGAGGACCACTACCACAGAGAGGCTGTGGGCAACGTGGAGGTGGCAATGGTAATGGACAAGGACATGGGGCACCTAGCAGGGGTGCTGGACATGCTGAAGCTCGACAGCTGGCATTGGTTTATGCTGCACAGCATCGTGAGGAGGGTGATGCTCCTGATGTTATAACTGGTACGTTCTTCATTCATAGCATGCCTTACACTACTTTAATTGATGTGGGTTCCACTCATTCGTATATTGCTTGTGATGTATCTGGGGCATTGGGTGTGCTTCCTAAGAAGACTATGAGTGGGGTATCAGTGATAAGTCCTTTGGGACACTCGGTTAAGGTATATAAACTCTTTAGGGAGGTGCCTTTAGAGACACAAGATAGGATATTTTTAGAAGATTTAATGGAGCTACCATTTGGGGATTTCGATCTTATTTTAGGAATGGACTGGCTAACTAAGCATAGGGCGACGTTGGATTGTGCTGCTAAGAGAATGGTGCTAAGAACTGTCAAGGATGAGGAGATAATAGTCATAGGGGAGCGAAGGAACTATTTGTCCAATGTTGTCCCGGCTTTGAGGGCTGAGAAGTTGATTCGGAAAGGTTGCGAGGCATTTTTAGCTTTGGTGAGTCAAGCTGGAACTGAGGGGATGACTGTGGAGTTGGTGAGGACCATCAAAGAATTTCAAGATGTATTTCCGGAGGAACTTCCTGGACTACCTCCGAATAGAGAAGTTGAGTTTGGAATCGACTTGTTGTTGCGGAATGCGACTCCGGTGTCCATTGCGCCTTATAGGATGGCACCAAAGGAGTTGGTGGAACCAAGCTTCGATTCAGAACTGTTGGATAGAGGGTTTATACGACCAAGTATTTCTCTGTGGGGCGCACCAGTGCTGTTCGTAAAGAAGAAAGATGGGACCATGCGGATGTGTATTGATTATCGGCAGTTGAACAAACTGACGATTAGGAACAAGTATCCTTTGCCAAGAATCGACAATCTGTTTGACCAACTGAAAGGAGCCTCAGTATTTTCTAAGATTGACCTTCGGTCAGGATATCATCAGTTGAGAGTCAAAGAAGAGGATATCCATAAGACGGCATTCAGAACTCGATATGGTCATTATGAGTTTCTAGTTATGCCCTTTGGTTTGACTAATGCACCGGCAGCGTTCATGGATTTAATGAATCGGGTGTTTCAGCCATACTTGGATCAGTTTGTAGTCATTTTTATCGATGATATCTTAGTATACTCGAAAACGGAAGAGAAGCATGATGAACATCTTCGTATTGTGCTGCAAGTACTAAGGGAAAAGCAACTTTATGCAAAGTTTAGTAAGTGTGAGTTTTGGCTGAAGGAAGTAACTTTCTTGGGGTATGTTGTGTCTGCTGAGGGAATCAAGGTAGACCCTCGAAAGATTGAAGCAATTCTGGAATGGAAGCCACCGAGGTCGATGAATGTAAATCCAAAAGTTTTCGGGGTTGGCGAGTTATTATCAAAGGTTTGTGGAAGGATTTTCGTGTTGGCAGACAGTTAATGAAACTTATAAGGAAGGGAACACCGTTTGTTTGGACAAATAAGCAGCAAGAGGCTTTTGAGAAGTTAAAGAAGGTTCTGACAGAAGCACCAGTGTTGATTCAGCCAGAGTCTGGTAAGGATTTCACTGTGTACAGTGACGCGTCACATGTAGGTTTGGGTTGTGTGTTAATGCAAGAGGGTAAAGTGGTCGCTTATGCTTCACGACAGCTTAAGCCTCATGAGGTAAACTATCCTACTCATGACTTGGAGTTGGCAGTGGTGATTTTTGCGCTTAAGATATGGAGGCACTACTTGTATGGGGAGAGATGCATTATCTATACGGATCATAAGAGTCTTAAATACTTACTGACTCAAAAGGAACTGAATCTTAGGCAGCGAAGGTGGATAGAGCTGCTAAAGGACTATGACTGTTCGATTGAGTACCATCTAGGTAGGGCAAATGTCGTGGCTGATGCGTTAAGTAGAAGGACTATGGCGGAATTGAAGGCAATGTTTGCTCGCTTAAGCTTTTATGACAATGGAAGCTTATTGGCAGAATTACAGGTGAGACCGACTTTGGTGGAGCAGATTAAGAAGCAGCAGTTGGTGGATGAGTCGTTGGTTTCTCGGTTTCAGCAAGTTGAGAAGGGGGAAAATCCAGACTTTGGGTTAAATAATGATGGGGTTATTTGTTTTCGAGGAAGAATTTGTGTGCCGAAGGACTCTGACTTAAGAATGATAATTTTAGGGGAGGCACATGGTGGACCTTGTGCTATGCATCCAGGAGGGAGTAAGTTGCATCGAGACTTGCGAGAGCTATATTGGTGGCCTGGGCTTAAGCGAGAAGTGACCGAATTCGTGGGGAAATGTTTGACGTGTCAACAAGTAAAGGCCGAGCATCAACTGCCTTCAGGATTGTTACAGTCAGTAAAGATACCACTGTGGAAATGGGAAAGGGTAACCATGGATTTTGTGAGTGGTCTGCCATTGACACCTTCCAAGAAGGACTCAGTTTGGGTAATTGTGGATAGGCTGACGAAATCTACCCATTTCATACCTGTCCGAACCGATTACTCACCTCAGAAGTTAGCCAAGTTGTATGTGGCGGAGATAGTACGGTTGCATGGGGTGCCAGTATCAATAATTTCTGATCGAGACCCAAGGTTTACATCTCGATTTTGGCAGAAATTGCACGAGGCGTTGGGAATACGATTGGATTTTAGTACGGCTTTTCACCCTCAGTCGGATGGGCAGTCAGAGAGGGTCATTCAAATTCTAGAAGACATGTTGAAAGGTTGCGTTATTGAATTTAGGGGCAGTTGGGAGGACTACTTGCCTTTGACGGAGTTCGCGTATAACAACAGTTACCAAGCAAGTATTCATATGGCTCTTTACGAGGCACTATATGGGCGAAGGTGTCGTTCGCCTACTTGTTGGGCAGAGTTAGGGGAAAAGCAAGTACTTGGTCCAGAGTTGGTAACAGATACTGAAGACAATGTTAAGGTGATCAGGAATCGGTTAAAGGAGGCAGCGGATCGACAAAAGTCTTATGCTGATCTGAAGCGTAAGGATATTGAATATGTTGTAGGGGACATGGTCTTTTTGAAGGTATCGCCTTGGAAGAAGATATTGAGGTTTGGTAAGAAGGGCAAGTTTAGTCCACGGTTCATTGGGCCTTATCGGATCCTTAAGCGGATAAGGCCGGTGGCTTATCAGCTAGAGTTACCTCCGGAGCTGGATCGTATTCACGACGTCTTTCATGTGTCCATGCTAAGGAGATATCATTCTGACCCAACTCATATCGTGCCAATTGCAGAAATTGAGGTACAGTCAGATTTGACCTTCGAAGAAGAACCTGTTCAGATACTTGATCATGACATCAAGGTGTTGAGAAGGAAGTTAGTCCCATTGGTGAAGGTACTTTGGAGAAACCATGGCAAAAAAGAAGCTACTTGGGAGTCCGAGGAGGCAATGCATCAACAATATCCTCAACTGTTTGGATCAGGTAAAATTTCGAGGCCGAAATTTCTTTTAAGGAGGGTAGAATTGTAACTCCCTGATTTTTGGGCCAGGAAGTATTGGGCCTTGAGTCTGGGATCAGGTAGAAGACGGCCCAAATAATTTGGATATTATTATTATTATTATTGGTAATTAAATAGGTAACGAAGGGTTTATAGTGTGGGGAAAGGTCCGGGGCTCGGCCCATAACTTTAGCAAAATTCTTAAATTTTGCCACTTAAGGGAATCTGGGCAGGAGGCTTCATTAATAAATTAGGGCTGAGTTTTAGCACAAGCAGGCATCTGGCCCAGTGGCTAAGGATGCTAGGAGGGCGTGGAATGTGCCTGGGTTCAAGGCGCGGCGTGCATAATTTGGGTTTTTTTTTAATATACAGATCGCGGCTAGAATAAGTGTTAAGAGGAGTTGCGAGTATAATTTAACACAAAGAGTGCCTTGGTGTAGGGCAACAGTGCGCTAAGGAGACTCGGTGGTCACGAGTTCGAATGCAGGGGACAGCGAAACTTGTTTTATTTTTAAGTACCAGTGACTGAAGCGAATAAGGCTTATAAGTAAATGCAGTCGTATTATAACAAAAGTGAGGTTGTGTCGCAGCGGCAAGCAGTGTGGCTGAGTGTTCTGGAGGTTGAAGGTTCGAGTGGCGTGGAAGGCGAAATTCCCCTTTTATTTTTAAGCGGACTGGAGCCTCAGCAGGTAAGGTTTAAAATTAACTGTGACCATATATTAGTAAGGAAGAAAGCATGGTGCAGTGGTCAGCAGCACGGGCGTAGGTGCAAGGGTGGACGGAGGTCTGAGGTTCGAGTCTCACCTCGCGCACAGAAGGCTTGGGTTTTTGCTGCTTACGTGGGGAAGGAGTTGGAGTCTGATCCGGACTCTCCTAGCAGCATGCTGAAACGGTGCAAGGGGTGGATAAGGATGCTACTAATCGGTGGAGGAGTTTGAGCTGATCAGGGGATTGGGTAAGGATAAGATAAGGGAGGAAATTTAGGAGCCTGATCAAGGACTTGGTGTTGGCCGAATGTTGGACTCTTGAGGGGCAAGAGTTGGCCGGCCAAGGGTCTTTAGTATAGGCAATTCGGCTAAGTCTATGTGTTTTATTATGATTTTTATTTTCCCTTGACGAATATTATTTCCCTTCTCCCATCTCTTTCAATCATATTTTCTTTTCTTTTCTTCCATTTTTACTTTTCTCCATAGTCGAACCCATACTCTACTCTCTCTGTCTCTTCTCTTATTTTTTTTCTTCATTATTTCTCAATAGCCAAATTTTATCATAGCTGAATCTCTACTCTTTTCTTCCTTAAAAAGCCGAACCTTTTGCTACTTGAATCTGCTTCTTCTCGTAACAACGGTGGATTGGAGATAAAATCATAGATAGGAGCACTTTTCTAGATCGAACAACGATTGGTAAGTTTGTCGAATAGCTTTCGTTAATTATTTATGATTTAAGATAAAAGCCGAAACCCCTTAAGGGTGGTTAACGTTTGGACTAAGGGTGTTGGTGTCTCTTTCTTTTTCATTGTGTAAGCATTAGCGTGGACAAGGGGACGTGCTGTGGAGGGTTTGAAGACTGATTTGGATTGGATCTCTAGATCTAATTCATATTTTGGCAAAAAGGTAAGAACTCTAGGGTTTAAGGGATGTTGGCCGATTCTGGTAAGGGAAAAGTACGTAGTTTGTATTCGGTATGTAGACTGACGTTTAGTAACTCGATTATAGGTAACTCGTGAGTGGATCGCGCCAGCGTACTGTTAATAAAACAGGTGTGTAACGAACCCTCTTTTGTAGCTTAAATCGATATATGCCGAAAAGTCGAAATGCTGAAATTTCGGCATTTCGAGGACTCTTGAGCATGCGAACGCTCATAGGTTAGTTAGATTCGCTAAGTTCGATGATCGGGATCGTTGGAACAAGAAAGGGCATGATTTTGTGCACGATGGTAAGTTGGGCCTCGAAGGGCTAAAATCGGGCCCAATGGGCTTCTGGGCCCATTTGGGTAAATTTGGTAGAAAATGGAATCCTTTCAAATTACGCGTTAATACAGTTAATATCGTTAAGGAATATAGGCTAAATGGGCTTAGATGACTAAATCGGCTATGTAGAGCCCATTAAGGGTTTTGGCCCAATAACTCGGTTTTGCTAAGAATGGGTTAGAATCGCTGTTTGAACACTTGAAATTGTTAATAACTGATAATGAGCATGGAAAACCCTAATAATTGATAAAGTAATGAAATTACCCTTATAATGTGAAAATGACCATTATACCCCTAGGGTTATGTTATAATTGAGATGCATGTGATACTGTTTTTTTATATGATATGCCATGATATGCACATGATATGCCATGATGTATTCATATATGCATGGGTTTGGTTTTATATGGATGGAGGAAGTGCAAAAGGGCTTTGCCCTAGTTTACCGAAAAGGGCTTTGCCCAGTTTATCAAAAAGGGCTTTGCCCCAGTTATTAAAAGAGGCTAGGCCTCCAGTTATATGATTAAGCAGCTATGCTGCCAGTGGAGAGTTTGGTTGGGTAGGTTGAGTTATTCCCCACATGGAGAGCTTGGTTGGTACGGGTGGAGAGTAGCGGTTGGTGGGTTGAGTAGTCTTCCCAAACGGGCTTGCATACATCCATTAATAGTACATGTGGTATTGAGTTGGGCCTATGGGCCATACCGTTTACAGTAAAGGCTTTAGCCCAGTGATATGAATAATGTAAAGGCTTCGGCCCAGTATGTGTTGAGATTGAATTTGGGCTTAGGCCCAGCAGGCTGGTATTGTTTTGGGCTCTGAAAGGGGCTTGTTACACACTGAGTTTCCAAACTCACCCCCCTTTCCTTATCTTTGCAGGTGAGTCTTGATGTGGAGACTTGGAGCCGGAAGGGATTCAGAGTGGCCATGATGATCGCTTTTGAACTTTGCAATAAGTAACTAATTTTTTTTAATTTATTATTATGATTTGGTTTTGGGTTGTAATAAGGCCATTTTAATTTTCTTTCTGGGATTATTTTATTTTATACTCTATATTTTACTGATAATAATTCAAAATGGGTTAGACTTAGGGCGCGTTTTCAAAATGATACTTGTTTTAAAAATAGCGCAACGATGCAACTAATCGGTTTATCAAAAATATCTACTTAAATGAATTCCAACTCGTTTTTCTTCAAAACCTAACCTCGCACCAAAGTGTGGCAATGGTTGTGGGCATGTCTAGGATTGGATCCGGGCAAGAGCTTGGTACTTAAGCAGCCTTCATGGCTCACCTCCTCTGTTTCGGATACCTACCTGGTGCACAGCTTCCATTCACTTTGTTAACTTAGCAAAAGACGTTATTTTTAAACACTAAAATGAATCATGGGTTTTAAAACTTCAATGAGACGCGTCGGATTCGGCCATAACGTCTGGACCGGGTTTGGGGTGTTACATGTTGTGCTCAAGTTTTATTGATGAATCAATAACTTATGGACTACAGAATTGATGTACATATCATTCCTATCAAGTGTGACGATACTAGTGTTATTTCTCTCACTAAAAATCTCATCCAACATTCTAGAACTAAGCATATTGAAATTAGACATCATTTCATTAGAGTTCGAGTCCAAAAAGGAGATGTAGTTTTAGAATTTGTTGACACTTTGAATCAATTAATTAACTTTTTTACCAAACCATTAAATAAGGAAAGATTTTGGACACTTAGGAGAGAACTTGGTATTACTACCTAGCTTTGATTTTGTGTTCAAATCAATTTATGGACATTGATGTTTCTAAAATTCTTTTTGACTTTAAATTGATTGAAAAATCATGTATCAAGAATTTCTATGGCTTCTATTTTGACCTATTGTGTCCAATATACAATTTTTTAAATGCCTTTGAGTATGCTAAGTTAGACTTTATTTGATGTAAATGCTTAATTTTTGCATCTTATAATATTCTATTTTGCCAAGTACGAATGATTTGTTTTCCAGCAGAATGAACTCGGTTTAATACCTATTTTGCTTCTAGAACTATAAACATCTCTAGACCTCTTAATTTAGGTGCTTTTGGAGTCTATGAATTTTCGTTACCTTCAAACATTGCAAGATTGGCAATGGATTGACTTCTTCAAAACTTGTTGTACGATGTTTGAAAATCTTGTTCGAGCCTTTTTATTCTAATGTTGCGCTTGAACATGATAGTCAGGCAAGACCGTTATTTCCATTAACTAGTATTTGATGAACACTCTCTTGGGAAATGTGCTCATATTGTAGTAAACATGTAATTGTTTTCTATGTATTTGAACGATGAATAAATAAATTTCACATTTTATTGTTATGTCTTTTGTATTACTGTCTTTCATATTTTGCATGCATAGAGAAATTGTGATAAGAAAATATTAGCTCATTGATTGTCTAAGTTCAAATTGATGATAAGTGGCATTGTAAGAACGTTTATATTGCGATAAAGACAACTTACTTCAGTAGATAAGCTAAACCTGTAACACCCCTAACTCATATCCATTACTAAAATAGGGTTACGAGGCATTACTGAACAATACATCTCAATCTCATACACTTATGTAATCATAATTGAAATCTATTCATCTCAATCATATTGTCCCTTCTAAGGTTCTACAAGACTATAAAAAATGCTTAGAAGTAGTTCAGGACTAAACCAATAACATATGCAAACTTTAAGAAACCTAGAAAATTTTCTTTAATATCAGGGTCACACGCTCGTGTTAATAGGCCGTGTGCCTCACACGGCCACAAGACACGCCCATGACACAAGCCGTCTGAAAACAGGGCATACATACTAACTTGTACCACACTGCCAGAGACACGCCCATGTGCCTTGGCCGTGGGAAAACTGGAGAGGTTACTGAGTTGGGTCACACTGCCAACCACACGCCCCATGTGTCTAGGCCATGCTCGAGACTGACTTAAATTCATAGGGCTACCCTAAGGGACACACGGCCGTGTAACATAGCCTTATGTCACACACGGCCAAGACACACGCCCGTGTCTCTACCCGTGTGATCAAAAATAGGCCATTTGAAAAGCCAATTTGACACCCTTTTCTCATGCACACATAGCAACCAAATTTGTACCATTTCAACACATATATAAGCAACCAAAACATGCTATTCCAAACACATAACAAGCTATCTATCATCAACCAATTCAACTACAAAGTTTCATATACAAATATACCAAATCCATCAAAATTTTCCATTCCTCAAACATTGATAACTAACCAAATCAACATCCATTTAACTATATCCACAATTATAACAAATATACCAAAATGACATTAGCCTATACATGTCATATACCATATATAAAAAGCTTCAAAAGTACCAACGACTTGATTTGATATTGTGATGATGGTTCCCAATGATCCCCGATGTCTGAGCTAGCTTCGACACTCTATAAAACAAAGGCAAATATCACATAGTAAGCTTCATAGCTTAGTAAGCTCGTACCAAATATACTCAACAGTTTATATAATACAAAACATCAATTAATAAACACTTAGTAGTTCTTATATTATTATTCAATTCTAATCTACCACCATTTAACATGTATATACAAATTCATCAAGCTTCATACACATAGTATCTACTACCACATAGGTATCGTACATACCTGAACTTTCCTGTATTTATTTATTTCATTCTCACCTCTTTGTTCAATACATTAATTCATTCGGAAGTCTTTCATTGCTCTAAGAATTCACACACTTAGTACATCAATGATTAGCCGAAGTTATAACAATCTCACACACTTAGTGCCATCACATTAAACTGAAGCTATCTCAGTATCGTACACTTAGTGCCTCATATAGCCAAAGCTATTCCAATTCGCACACTAAGTGCTATTTACAGTCGAAGATATTTTGAAACGCACACTAAGTGCCAAACATAGTCAATTTATTACCGTACGCAATCGTAGTCACATAAATACAATTTATGCATTATTAAAACATTAAAAACATACTTGTAACTTCATTTATCACGTACGAACTTACCTCATACTCGGAATTGACGAATTGGATCAGTTAACCTTCGATTTTCCCCAATCTAAATTTGAGTTCTTTCTTTCTTGATCTACATGTATTCAAAATTAACCCATTTAATCACCAATTCATTCAATTTAATCCACAAACACATATTTTGGCATTTTTGTACTTTATCCCCTAAAGTTACACATTTATTTAATTTAGTCCCTATTTCACAAAAACACAAATTACACAAAATTTAATTTCACCCAAGCCTAGTCGAATTTCCAAGGGACCCCTAGCAGCTCAAAACTTTCATTCATTTCACAATTTAACCCCTCAATTTACACTTTTCTCAAATTAATCCCTAATTGACATTTTTGTCAAAAATTACTTTACAAAACATGTATATCAAGCACCAAGCTTTCATTATTCATCATCAAACATTCAAAATCTCAAGAATTCATCAATGGCAACTCAAAATTCATCAAAAATTCAGAAATTAGGGTACGAGCCAACTAGTACTCAAAGTAACAATCACAAAAACATAGAAATCATCAAAAACCGATCAGAAATCATATCTTAATCAAGGATTAAAGGTGTCGAATGTGTGAGCCCTAAATGGAATATTCTCCTCTTCAATTTTGGTTAAGAAATAAACAAAGATGAACATGCTTTCATCTTCTGTTTTAATTAATATACATTATTTAACTAAATTACCAAATTAACCTTATTTAGAACCATTTAATATCATCCATTTTAATGCCCATTTATGTCAAATTCCACTATCAATGGTCTAAATTCAACATAAGGACCTCCCATTTAATAAGCCATGACAAATAGACAACTTTATCGTATAGAATGCAACTTTTGCATTTTACACTGATTATGCAACTTTTGCATTTTACACCTATTTAGTCCTTTTTCTCAAATTGAGCTATTAAATGATAAAATTAGCTTACGAAAATTTCACACATATAAATTCACATACTGTGAACACCAAAAATAATATTAAATAATTTTACGACCTCGGATTTATGGTCTCAAAACCACTATTCCAATTTAGCTAAAATCGGGCTATTATAAAACGAGTTTGTAATCCCGTAAAAGAATAAAAGTGAGCACTTGATTCAAGTATTGAGAATGATTTTTATGTCGTCTACAATTCCAATTGAGGAGATGACTAGTCTTGGCTATCGGAGTAGTTGACTCCATGGGTAGAGACATAGATGTATTCATTGGCAAAATGATACATTATACTGAACCCAAGATGAATTCATTCTGAATCCGTTTGTAAGTTAATTCACTTGTGAAATTCATGGTGTGATTTACCTAAATTCTGAGTTAGCCACTGATCATGCGTATGTAACTCATGTTCTTTGATATAAGTTGAAGGCTTATTGATACATGCATGGATGGGGTGAAATTAATCAAATTCCATTCACTGAAGCTGCCAATTTTCAAGTTTGATAAATCAACATACTTGCAATGATTTTTTGGATGCGGTTCAAGCATTTTTGGGTTGAGATGTTTTTATGGTGTTCGAAGTTCTATCTTTTAGCTTCAAAACGCACTTTGATTCACTAGATTTTGAGTTTGGGAGCTCAAGTTATTCCGTTTTAGCAAAGACTGTGCGAGCAGAATTTTTGCACGAGATTATTACGAAAATTATGAGTTTCGGACTTTTAATTTGGGTTTAAATCATATTGGAATCAATTTTTAGGCTTAATTCTTATTATATATGATAAAAATATTGTATTTATTAGGTTTTGTTTTTTTATTATTTAAGTATTTTGAATTTGATCAACTTGAATTCAATCTTTGATCCGCTTCCTCTACTTCACTTTCTTATCATTTGGATCAAAGATTAATGATCGAAATTTAATAATAAAGAAGAAAAGAAGAAATTTAATAATAAAGAAATTGAAAATAATAAAATAATAAATTTGAGAACAAATAACAAATAAAAAATAAAAAATCATAAATAAATAAGAAATGGAAATTAAAAAAAAAAGTGAAAGATGAAATGATAAACTGATGGATATGATGGATAGAAGGATAAATGTCCAACTGAACTATTTAAGATATAAATCCCAACAAAATTAATTAATGACTCTAATCAACCCTACAAAAATTAATCCTCGGCAAATTAAAAGGTGAAGAATGAATTCCCATGAGCCCTTGAAGAAAATCGAGTAAAAAACTCATTCTAAAAATCACAAGAAAGAAATCTTACATAAATAAACAAACTCTCAGAGATGAAAACTTTATTAATGAAAATCATTCCCCCCATAATGAACAATGAAGAAGTCTTTATATAGGCTAGCTAAGTACATCCACATAAAACTCTAAAGCACACTGAAACTCTAATTAATCTAAACAAAAAGTAGCTTTAAACTAAACTTTCTTATTTGACTAAGAAATATAAAACTCCTAAACAACTTTAAATTCTTAAACAATATCCAAAATTCAGAATAAATAAATAATAAAATAATAAAACCTAATAAATAAAATATTAGGCTCATATATAATAAAAATTAAGCCTAAAACTTGAACCTAGTATGATTTAAACCTAAATTAAAAGCCTGAAACTCATAATTTCTATAATAATCTCGTCCAGGAATTCTGCTCATGCAGTTTTCACTAAAACGGTCATAACTTGAACTCCGAACTCGAAATCGAGTGATTCAAAGTGCGTTTAGAATCTAAGAGGTAAATATTCGAACACATATAGACATCTCAACCTAAAAATTCCTAGATCCTATCTAAAAAGTCAACAGAAGTTTGCTAATTTCTCCAACTTGAAAATTGGCAGCTTCGATGAATGAAATTTAATAAATTTCACCCCATCCATGCATTTATCATTCCCTCTTTCCTCAAAAAGATTCATTCTCGAAACTTGTCTTTGGTTGAATCTTGATTTGATTTGCTTAGCCTTTGACATTATTGTTGGGACTTAAGGTAGTGTGAGCCCATTATATCCATGGGTCTGAAATTGGGCCTTAAGAATCGTCTCATTTCCCCCTTCTTTAAGAAGATTTGTCCTCAGATCTTTAGCTGCATAAAAAGAAAAATGATTAGAATTAATAACAATAAATTTTAAAAAAATACTTACCTAAGTTTTCTTGTGTGCCAAAACTATCTCCAAGATCAAATACATTATTTCGATCTTTCAAATTTTCTTCGATCATGTACGTCTCATTTAAAAACAATGTATCAACACTAAACAAATAAATTTTAGGCACATGAGTGTTCAAGTAAAAAATAACCTCTAACTTTCTTTGAATATGCATGGTCATCCATAAGAATTTCCAATGATGAGTCAAGAATTTTATATAACAATCAAAATTAAGAAGTTTAATATTATTATGTAAAAATTCATCTTTAAAGGTCAAGATAGGAATTCTTTTTCAACAGAAAATGTATAAAATGTTTTAATAAACCTCTATAATGCAACAAAATTACTATTTTTAACCTTTATAAATCTAGATAAACCTATAAAATTAATTGACGTTTCAAACCATGGTTTATTGAAACTTGACCAATGAGAAAACATGGCTTAAGGAAATTTAAAATCAGTAGCATACTTATAAAAAACATTCAAGGTATACCTATATGTTTCAACTCCCTATGTATCCTTACTTTTCTTACCTTCTAGCACTTGTGGAGAATTATCAATGTCCAACCTACTTTTTCCCAGAAGTAAAATCTTCTATCAATCGTTGAGTAATGTAATTGGAAGTCCGTCAATGGATCCTTGCAATCTTGTAACAAAGACACACCATTGAACAAATTTTATTTATGGTTAGTTAAATATAATCATTTCTCACCTTTACAAAGGTATTTTCTTACTTTTCATTTTCTTTTCCCATTTGAGAACTCTCCAATTTTACCTTATATGTATTTTCACTCACCAAAAGTGGGTCATCAAGTGGACTTTTATCACTCAAGGCCTATTTCCTCTCTGTCTTTTCAATTTTTTCTTTCCTTTTAACCATCTCACAAAATTCCATCATTTTCAGTTGGTGCTTATACACATCTTTGGGCTCCAAAAAGGCTAAAGTGTATTTTTTTTTCCTTTAAACACAAGGAAGTAACGGTTAAATTTGTCATGGTGTACCACATCATGATCATATTACCATG
Source organism: Gossypium longicalyx (assembly GCA_025698465.1). Classification (NCBI taxonomy): domain Eukaryota; kingdom Viridiplantae; phylum Streptophyta; class Magnoliopsida; order Malvales; family Malvaceae; genus Gossypium; species Gossypium longicalyx. The sequence goes on along the minus strand of CM047007.1, from coordinate 43,454,610 downwards.
GTCTTCTAAAAAGCAAATGGGTGGCATGCATGGGAACTACATCACACCAAACCTCATTAGAATAATTCCCAATTTTGAATGTAATTAAAGACTATTTAACTACCTTAACTTCCGAACTTTCGTTAAGCCATTGTAGGTGATATGGCTTAGGATGATTTTGATAAAATAATGATAAATTGTCCACTAAAAAACTACTCACCACGTTGGCACAACTACCACTATCAACAATAAAAGAACAAAACTTTCCTTGAATCCAGCACCTCAGGTGGAAGATGTTAGTCCTTCACACTTCATCAGAATCATCCCTTACTTGAATGCTAGACGATTGTTGCACTACAAGACAATGGTACTCAAGCAAATCGTCCCCATCAGTAGGAGATTTTAAAACCTCTTCCATTTTATGTTTACGTATCATTATTAGAGGCTGAAATAAAAAAACTAAAAAGAAAAGAAAAGTTTATCAAAGAAAATTAAACATCGGCGTTATACACTCACAATAAAAAAAAACTCTAAGAGACAAAGAAAAGAAATTAAGATTTTCTCTCTTGTAACTTTTAAAGAGTAATCAAACTCAATACTATTCGAAAAAAATGTGGGATCAATCTCTAACAAAGTTGACCTAAGGCTCAAAAAAGCCAAAGAAAACCTCGACCCCAAAGGAAGTAAGTTGCACGAAGAAAAGAGAGAACTCTTTTTGTACCTATTACCACAAGAAAAAAATGTGTTAGAATTCATAATAGAATAAGGAAAGCTAAAACAAAATAAAAACTAATGCTAGAATCAAAGAAAGTAAACTATCAAACTGAAAACCCGAAATAATGGAAAATAACTTGAATTTTTCCGTTCAAGGTGTTCCCGATTTCCAAAAATCAATTTAAACTGGAGTCTCCTCAAATAATGTAAATTTGGTCTGGAAAATTTTGGCAAAAAATTCAACTCATAAAATATTTTTTTATTTTTTATTTTTTCGTATTTTTCTGTTTTTGCAATTTTTCAGTCATTTTTTTGTAGGAAATATTTTTTATATATTCTAATAGAGTGCCAAGAATCAATATGTAAAATTTCAAATCGTTTAGAAAGCGTTTACCTACTGAGCTTGTTTCCTAGAAATAAGTTTATAAGAACACAAAAAAACACCTAAAACGTTTGAATCTAATACCAAATGATAAGAAAGTAAAGCGGAGGAAGGGGATCAAAGATCAAATTCAACCTGTTTGACTCGAAAAGGAAAGATTTGGATCTAATTTGAAAAGAAGAAATAAGAAAATTTTGTAATAAAGAAATTTGATAAAAAAGAACAAATAAATAAATGATAAATAAATAAGAAAGTTAAATTTTAAAAAATAAAGTGGAAGACTTAAACCGATGAATATGATGGATAGAAGGATAAATGTCCAATTGAACTCTTTGAGATATAAATCTCAACAGACTCAATTGATAGCTCTAATCAACCCTCCAAGAAATAATCCTTGGTAAATTGAAGGGTGAAGAATGAATTCTCATGACTCCTTGAAGAAAATCGAGAAGAAAACTACTTCTAAAAAACACAAGAAAGAAATCTTGCACAAAGAAACAAACTTCTAGAATTAAAAATTTTATTAATGAAAATCATTCTCCTCTTAATTAACAATGAAGAAGCCTTTATATAGGCTAGCTAAGTACATCCAAATAAAACTCTAAAATATACTGAAACTTTAATTAATCTAAACAAAAAGTAGTTTTAAACTAAACTATCTTGTTTGACTAAGAAACATAAAACTCCTAAACAACTTAAAATACTTAAACAATATCCAGAATTCAGAATAAATAAATAATAAAACAAAAAATAATAAATAAAATATTGGGCTCATATATAATAAAAATGAAGCCTAAAAATCAAACCCAATATGATTTAAACCCAAAACTCATAATTTTTATACTAATCCCGTCCAGAAATTCTACTCGCATAGTCTTCACTAAAATGGTCATAACTTAAGCTCCTGAACTCAAAATCAAGTTATTCAAAGCATGTTTCAAATCTAAAAGAAAGATATTCAAACCCATGAAGACATCTCAACCCAGAGATGCCTAGATCCTATCCAAAAAGTCATCGCAATTCTATTGATTCCTCAAACTTGAAAAATGGCAACTTTGGTGAATGGAATTTAATAAATTTCACCCCATCCGTGCATGTATCATCCCCCCTTTCCTCAAAAAGATTCATCCTCAAATCTTGTCCTTGATTTGCTTAGCCTTTGACATTATTGTTGGGCCTTGAGGTAGTGTGAGCCCATCACATCTATGTGTCTGAAATTGGGCCTTGAGACTCGTATCACCTATGCTCTAAAGATGATCGAGCTGATAGCCAGTATGTTGGGTACATGACTTATGTATGGCATAGCTTTACTAGCAACACTAGAATTCATAGCTCAGTTAAGGAGTTAACGATATCCTCTCAATGCCATTATGTGGAATGATAAATATGGAACGTGATTAGGGGTTGTTGGTTCTCGAACGAGCAATTTATCATACTCATTTGTTGGCAGTGTCATATTAATCATTAAGAGGACACAATGGTGAAAATGAGATAAAATAGAATTGTATTGAGTGAAAGGATGAATTGCTTTCATAAAGAGTATACAATAAGGAGTTTTCAATCATGGTACATCTTGTGGACTGACTCTATGATTATGTAATTTTGAATTATCAGAACGATACTTCTGGACATAGTTGCAATTACTAGAGCCTAATTGTATATGTTTGATTGGTCCCTCCACTAGCTCAACAAAAACTTGATCGGACTACTTTTGAATTAGAAGAAAATTTTACAACTTTGGAAATAATTTCATTGAGTTGATTTATTCGATGTGGAATTAAATTAGGTTGTCGTAAGAATTATTCAACTAGAGGATTTGATTAAAAAAATTTAAAAATTATTTTGGAAAATCTAAGTGATTTTTGAGAAAATTAATTTTGATCAAGTAAAATTAAATTAATCAAATTAATTAAGAATAATATGATATTTTTGGAAATTAATTTTCAAGTCAAACAATTGGCCCAATGGGTAGTTGAACTCAAAAATTGGACTTAAGATCCTAAATTAGGCCCAGGAGTCAAAAATCGAGACCAAGACCCAAAATCTAGTGAAATTGAGTCTAGTATGTAAAACCGAGATAACGGTCCATCAGTGGTTGAACCTAATCAATTGGGTCATCACTAGCCGAACTGAACTACTCGAGGTGCTAGCGGCTGCGACGGTAGCATTTCGATGGCCGGAAAATAGTTAACGGCGATGGGTATTTGGTGGTTAAGCAGTGGAAGAATTACATTCCTACTAGGACTCTACCAGAAAATTTGATTTTAGATTAATTATTTCAGAAATAATATTATTTTAATAGATTTAATACTACATTTAATTTAATACTTATCTTAATAGTATTTTATTAATTTAATATTAAATTGATTGTCTTAATATTAAATTTAATTTAATGTTTATCTTGTAGATAAATATTCTATTAATTTAATAAGATTTAATATTAAATTTAATGTAATATTTATCTTGATAAATATTATATTAATTCAATATTAAGGTGATTAAATTTAATCGTGGTTGAACTCTCTAAACTCTCCCTGTTTAAAGAGAGCCTTGGGTCATTATTTACACACACTTGAATTCAAGATTAATTTATATAGAGAAAATTGTCTGAACAAATTATTTTAGAAAATTTCTAGATATATTTTTCTTATTTACAACTTAACCCAAAAGTTTAGAGAAATTGTAAAATTACTCTACTAGTCATTCTTGTGAAAATTTTTCTGATACGAATTGAGCCCACACTCGACACATGTGAGCTTAACGATAATGGAGAAGACTACTCGATCGAAGCTTTCATCCTAGACGAATCGTAAAGGTAAAATTTTGATTAAGTGTTTATTACTTTAAATATCATAACCAAGGTCTTGTTTTAGAAATTTTTTTTAAAACACTAGTTTTTCCCTAAAAAAAATTTCGCTACATTTTCCGAACTTGATTTTCCAACAGACTCCTATTCCCTTTCTCTCTAAGACTTCGAAAATCTTTTATCCTTACCCCCCGATGGTGTTTCTAACCAAAAAGGTTTTTACAATCCCGCCTTATATGTTGAATCCTCCCATGCTGCTAATCTAGTCTTGCATGATCGTTTCTTGCATTTGATTATTACTTGGATTCTTAGGCCAATTTCTAAGCACGTTGTCATTTAGTCCATCGACTATTGGTGGATCAATTATTTTAAGTCCAATAGGTGTCCTGACCTTGCACTTATCATGTTTAATGATATAACCAAAGTCATCGAGAAGGAGCTCAATAGCTCCTTAACTCTTCCTTTTGGGACCTACCTTGTTTTACTCGTCTTAACATTAACACCTGTGGTGTAACAACCTATTTTTTAGTGGTGTCAAAAATGGTGGTTTCGGGACCATAAGTCCAACATGTGAGTCCATAAATACTAATTATTTAATATTTACGAGATCACTAGTGTCATACTGAATCTTGGTTTGAAAATTTTGACATTTTGTTAGTTAATTAAGGAAAAAAGACTGAATCGTAAAAGTTGTAAAAATTAATCTCTATTAATTTATATGGGTTAATTAAGCATATAGATATGATTTAATGGTTTTATATGGCAATTTAACCATAGAATTGTTAATGGTCGATTAGTCATTAAGTTATATTGTAAAATATATGTTATAATTTAATTAACCATGATGATTAAAATAATAAAACAAAAGTTAAAAGAAAAGTCATGTAACACCCTATACCTGGACTAGTCGCCAGACCTAAATACGGGATGTCACACCACCGTCTTCTCTCATGTACATTAAATAGGAAGCTAGATTCAATCAAACCAATCATCCTTTGTTAACCCGTACAAGTTTTAAGTCGTACAAATAGTTAATTAACATTGTTATATGCAAATCATTCGTTAATCAGTCATACATTCAGCCAGAATCATGCATAAGGGCTAATTAGCAAAATTTCATGAAAATGTTTGTCTGTATCTATACTGACATTAAGGTATCAATATTTTCTTTAAGTGGTATCGATTCCACTTGGAAAAAGATACCAATTGAGTATTATATTTCTTGACCAAAATCTCATTCACCGAGAATTATCAGTACTTGTCAAAATTTATCGATACTTTGGCCTCGAGTATCGATACTCAAGATAAGGTATCGATACCAAATCTCTATTTTGACGTCTTGCACGTTTTAAAACACAAAGGTTTCAATTTCAAATCCCGAATATGGATACCTTTGCCCTTGTACATCAAAATGCAGCATACATATGCAATGAACTCACTCCAAAACAGATTCTAAGCATCATGCATTACATACTTCGATAAATAACCATCCAACGGCTAAATTTAACAGTTCAAATCATCAAAACGAGTCCAAGCAAGGTACATCAAGCCATCATTAAATTTCATGAACATAAGCAAACATATAAACTCACAAACTTCCAAAAATGAAATAACAAAGTCGATATATTATCCAAACATGTCATGGCACTAAACCTATCTATCACATTGCCTTATTTCCCAATACAAAATAACTGAAAGAACACTTACGAGAATATATGAATCTTTCTTGGATCACTTCCTCGGAAACTACACCACACACACTGTGTCGTTACTAATCTATATATGTTGAAATAAGGGGGTAAACTTTAACAAGCTCAGTGAATACAAGAATTTCCACCACGCAAACATATCATCATGCAACACAATCAATCATTTACTCACAAGTATCTCATTCTTAAGTCAGCATCATATAGTATTAACCATGCATCGTCTAAAAAGCCATTCTCATAATGCATACATACTCACTCAAGCATAGAACATATTCCATATAATTACATAAAATAAGATAAATTGGGATAAGATGACACTTGCATTATGAAACATATAGTGAGCTCTATCATCACATATCGGATACATGGATCTCCATCAGACTAGAAAGACTCATAGAGTCAAACATGTCCCAAAAGTGAAGCATTTAGCTAACACTCTCCTTATTACCCCTCACATGACCTGTTGAATGGAGCTTAGCTCACATTCCCTTATCCCTCCAAACATGTCCTAGGGCCATAATGCCCAAAACCACTAAACGTATAAGTGAGTACTCACAATCCCATGGCATTGTAACACCCCCTAACCCTTTTTCTGACACCAGAATAGGATTACGGAGTATTACCAGTCATTACAGTTTAAACACGAATATTACAAGAATAATATTATACAATTCAGTAATTTGTCTTATTAACCCTTTAATAGACCCTTGAGGCCCAAATAAGAAGTTAGAAACAAGTCGAGATCCGATCTAAAACTTATAAAATTTTTCATAAAATTTCCAATTTTTCCTTATGAACAGTATCCACAGGCCTGTGTGGTCTAGGAGACATGCCCCGTGTGTCCCTAAGATATGCTCGTGTTGTCACTCCGTGTGACTCACACGGCCAGGACACGCCCGCGTCCTTTACCCGTGTAACTCTCTGACTTATTGCTCATGAACAAATTAGATTCACATAGCCAAGACACACGCCCGTGTGTTTAGCCCATGTGGATTTATTTTCAATTCGAATCTAGTGCAGTTTTCGCATGGCCAAGCACATGCCCATGTGCTGTGGCCGTGTGCCTTACACGGCTGAGACACACGCCCGTGTCTCTGTCTATATGGCAATACCTGAGCATTTTGTTCATAATATTTAAGATGTAGGAGATACACGGCCTAACCACATGCCCGTGTATAAGCCGTGTCTCTTACACGGTTTGATCACACGCCCATGTGCCAAACCGTGTGGAATCAAAATGAGTCTTATAGTTCAAGTTTACCAACCCTGCATGTAACACCCCAAATTTCTGTAGTTTCAGCTTTTGTAAGTGTTGGGCTTGGAAGTGTCTGAATCTGTGCTTCGAGTTGTAGGTTTAAATATATGTGGGTTAAGGGATAATGTGCTCTGGGGTGTGTTTGGGAGCACCCAAGTTCAAGCTTTAACTTGGGCTAAATTTTGGTTTTTATCTGAATAAAACTTGGCTTTTGGTTAATGGGCTTAAAAGAATTTATTGGTACACACTTGACAGAATGGGACTGCTGGTCTAGTGGTTAAGTGGCAAAGGATTATGCTTAGGGTCTGGGGTTTGATTCCTTGCAGTAGCGTTGGGATTATTTTGCTGCAAGTTGTAATTAAGAGTTGGGCTTATCAGAAATCTGAGTTGGGGTTTTAAGGGGAATTAAGGTTTATTCCCTTCTTTTTTGTCTTCTTGTTTTTTTTCCGTCTTCTTCTTTTTCCCAAAACCATTGCTGCCAAAATTTATTCTCCTTTTCCCCTCTCTTTCGTTCCTTTTTCTTCTTTTTCGATAAGCCTAAGCGTATTGCTAGCGGTTCTGTCGCTTCGGTAAGTATCGCTTTAACTACGCTACGTGATTTTCTTTAGAGATTGATTAAGAGGGATTTTAGTTGCTGTTTAGGGAATATTCAAGGCTCTATGGATCAGTAATCGAGGTCTAAACAGTAAGGAAACATCGTTCTTTGACGAAGGCAAGTAGATCTCGTGTTTCGGGTTTTACCCAATCTTAGGTAAATCAATTTAAGTGACTGATTTGGGCTCAATTTTGTCGATCTTAGGCTTTAGAGTACTCGTGGTTGGATTAGCAGTGAAAACGAACTAGGTGTGTTCTCTGATTATGCAAAAAATGAGATTCAGTGAAAGCCGAAAAGTGGTCTGTCGATGCCACACAGGCATGTGGTCTGCTCTTGTGGTAGCCTGCGTTGCGATACACGGGCGTGTGGTAGACGAGCTAGGCCGTGCACGCACCATACGAGTGTGATGGACACCAGCGTGTGATGGCTTGTACGCCGTGTGCGAGGCACGGGCTCAAGCAAATGGGCCGTTTGGGCCACAAGGGCGTGTGGGATTTTGGGTCAGGCCGTGTGATCCACACGGACGTGTGGGCCCACACGGGCAGGGCACACGGGCGTGTGAGCGCAATTTTTCTGAAATGTTCTGTAAGGTTGCACGGGTCGCCTAAGTCGACTATAACCTGTTTGTAGGGGCAGTAAGTGTTACATAGACCCTATACTCTGACTGATTACTGATATTTATGCAACTATGTGATTATAAGCATGTATAATGTTCTGCCATGTGATAGATCTGATCTGTTATCTACATATAAGCATGCAATGATATGTATGATGCATTGCATTGGGGTGGGGTTATTATGAAGAGAAGGAAGTCTGAAAGGCTATTAGCCTGTTATCTGGCAGCAATGCTGCATTTATCTGTATGTACTGTATTTCGGTACCACTTGGTGCGTAGGGCTAGATGGGCCGATTATATCCCCAAACTTGGTGTGTAGGGCTGGGTGGGTCGATTTTATCCTCACATGGTGTGTTGCGTTGGACGGAGATGGTGTGCAGGGTTGGTGGGCATGATTTCTGTTCTCTAATATCTGATCTGATATGCATGCGATATCAGTATGGCTAAGGCCGAATATCTATATTTTGTTGCTTATGGGGATGTACACACTGAGTTTGCAAAAAATCACCTTATTTATTTTATGTCAAGTAATCTTCAGCAGTAGATGGATCGGTGTGGCGGAGGGCTCGATGGTGACCACTGTTGGACACTTTATGGATTTTGAGTAATGTTTATTTTATCTGTTTTATTCTAAATATTAAATTTTTGGATTATCATATGTCTTTGGACTTAAACTATTCTTTTAAGATATTTTGGGATTTTAAACTATTAAATTATCGTTATATGAATTAATCTGAATGATTTTGACTTACTAAGATTTTATTTAGGCACTCTCATGTGACGCCGTCAGATCCGGTCATAACGTCTGGGCCAGGTTTGGGGTGTTACACTGCAAACCTTGAATAACAAGCAATTTAAAATCCAATCTTTCATTCAATCCAAAACATGATTAAATACATCTAAAATATATCAAAAATGATTATATAATGATTTAATACATGTATGTTTATAGGTATCTAACATAAATTTTCTAAACATTCTATTTAAATACCATCCAAAATCAATTCAAGTTAATCTATGTAAATGACCATTTTATAAGACATATATTTGTATATATAGATCAATCAATGTTATCTTATACATCGTTAATATACACATTCAAAATGACTTCAAAATACAACCTAGGTACATGCCATTTTCAAAAGAGCAAATACATCACCACGTATTTGAGCTCAGGATCAGCTTGGATGCTGAGTCGTTAGTCACTTTCGTACCTAGCCTGCGCACGGAAACAATCCGTACACTGAGTATGCACCCATTGGTATTTCTATAAACCAACACTTAAATCAATTATTCACAAATTATTCTCAAGGAAATATTCAATTCAATTCAAAATCAATCAATAACAATTAATTATTCAGTACAGTAGTGCAGTCATTCAGTTGTTCAGTACAGTAGTTTACCCCTATTAACATAACTCGGACCTAGATAGATACGCGGATCCAACCAACACACCAGTACGACACTTAGTGCCTCATCGGCTTTGTCGAAGTAAACAGTGACAGTACGGTACTCAGTACCTCATTGGTTTAAACTGAAGTAACAGTAACAGTACGACACTTATAGTGCCTCATCGACTCGAGGTCGAAGTATCCCTGAACACTTCCAATCCTATGGTATGCCAACTATATCCGACTTAGCCCGATACTGTTAATAGGGTATTCAATTCACTTTCAATTTTCAAATAACAGTCAAATCACACTTCGATTCAATATTCACTACTTATTTTGATCCAATACAAGAATAGCAATTCTTACCTCTATCTCACTTACCATACACTTTAAATAATAAAAGCAACAATTAATTATTAAGTTCGGTTTATAGAAATACAAATCGTAATTCTCGAATTACTCTTCGTTAACCTTCTCTTTCCTTTTCTTTGTCGATGTCTCCGGTACTACGTTAGCTACGAAAATTAAACAATTTACACTATTAATACAACATTAATTCACAATAAATAATTGAATTTATATACAATTTACACTTTATTTTCAATTAAGTCCTAATTAATTAATTCACTTTACTAACTTAATTCATACTTCATTCTTATTCAAATTCCTATCATATTCAACATAATTATCAATTCTTCATAATAAAACCCTAATTTAAAATTTCTTTCAATTTAATCCCCCCATCACAAAACTTATAACCTATTTTATAATTTAATCATTTAATCAATTTTAATTCATAATTCTACCAAATAAACCCCTAATTTAAATCTTTTTTCAACATAAACCCTACTCAAAAATCTATTATCTTTCAAATTTTCACTTAAATTCAATAATATTCAACTCTAAGACTTCAAAAACATCAAAATTATAAGAAAAAGGACTAAATTAACTTACCAATTAAGCTTTAAACTTCAAAACCCTAATTTTCCCTTTTCTTTTTCTTTCCTTCTTTTTTGTTTCTTTCTTTGTTCTTTCTTTCTATTTTGTTTCTTTATTCTATTTTATTTATTGTATGCTTTATTATATTATATTATTATATTAATATATTATTATATTATATACTTAAATACTAAGTATAAATATATGTATATAATATATGCACAGGGGATTATATTTTCCACACATTTGTCACTATTTCCCCTTTTGGATTATATACTAATTCAGTCCCTTGATTTTTATTTATTCTATAATTCCATTTTCACACTTTATTCAATCTAGTCCTTACACTAAATTAACATTAATTCAAGCTAATCCACTTTAGCTAAAATCTAATTAATCACTCAACTAAAATTCGTAAATATTTCTAATAAATATTTACGAACCCAATTTACGAAAATAGCAAGCCAAAAACACGATTTTCGATACCCATAAATTTCGGGTCATTACAGGCATGCCAACTATATCCAATGGTTCTAAGATCACAAGGCCAAAATATCCGAAAACAATACATACTACTTACCGATTATCCGTGCACTATCACTGCCTATTTGCATCTTTTGCAAAACACTAGCATAGTCATATAGCATATATATTACATATTCATTTCATGTATATGATTGTACTTTATACAATAGTCACTATATTCACATACCACTTTACATGCACAATACATAACCACAAAATCACAAGATAATTATGGATTCAAGGAAACTTACACTCGGAACTTAGAGTAGGGGTTTAGGCTACATCTAAATTCCCAAATAACCATGACTTGTGTTTACGAGTAGCAATTCCATACACTTACCACTTTATGCTTTTACCCAAAAGCCTAAAGCTCAACTAATGCTTCCCTAGCTCGTAGCAAGCTCTAACGAATCCAAATCTTTACACACATAAATCATACAATAACCATAGTCAAATATCCACCAAAATTTATTCAAAGCAACTAACACACAAGCTTTAAGCTAAATTCCCATGTAACTTAAGTTATTAACACAACAACTTTAAATTCTAGTATCTCGATCTATACTCAATATTTTTGTCTAAAATAAAATCCATTCATCTAATTAATTATCTATGCCTAATTCACAACCTTCAAACTAGACAAATCTACTCAATTCAAGGAATCGACATTTTTCGACATCTTTTAGGCAATTTTCACAAAATTCATTAAAACATGAGAAATCTTTAACAAAACATCAAAGTAAGTTTAAAAACCTTCTAATCACGCTAAATCAAGTTAAAAACACTTTGAATTGACTCAAAATCCCGAAATGCACCATTAATTGTTCAGTTTTCGACTTTTATTTAAAACTTGCGGTTTGAGGGCTAATAAAACTTGCAATTTTCAGCTCTATTCAATATCCCAGCAACCACAACAGTTGGAAATAATTGGAGGGTATAAATACCAGCTTCTAAAGGTCTTACAACAAGAAGAGAGATTATTCTAGCTTAAAGATCAATCAAACAACCTTTGTGCCAGTTTTTTCATACTTTTCTTACATACACTTGTGAGCTTCATTGTTTTTCTATCAGCTCAAGTGTTTTATTTCTAATTGTGCTTAATTTGCAAACACTTTGATCTTGTAAGGGTTATATCTTTGCTTTCTTATTTGTTTCTCTTTTCAAGGGTTTGAGTCTTAAGATTTGTGTAGAAATCTTAAAGGAGTTGTAAGGTTAAACCTTATCCTCAAATGTTGGTCAAATTAGTAAATTTAGGAAAATCCTTAGTTGAGGAAAGCTAAGGTATTGGAGTAAGCAATTGGGGTCGAACTACTCTAAATCATTGGGTCAATAGTTTCATATTCTTTCATTGCTTCCACCAAAATTTTAAAAGGCCAATTCACCCCTACTTAACTATTTTAATTGAGTTTTCGATCCATTATTGAGCTAACAATAGTCTCAAACTCTATCTTGGTGGTGATGTTGATAATGGGACAAAGGAGTTCCAAATCCAAGCTCCCGATTGATCTCGCATTAGGGAAGACAAACTTTAAACTTTAAACAAGCGCTTCTCAGGAGGCAACCCAAGTGTTTATCATTTTATTTATTTATTGCATGTGTTGCATATTTGAATTTTATGTTGATTTTATTTTTCTTCATTTTATAGTTATTTGTTTTTGAAGTTCTAATTTGGTTAGTTTAATTAATGAAGTTCAGGTCATGAAAAAAATGAGGTTACTAGAACCACACGGGCTGAAGACACGGCCATATGAACTACACGAGCTAACACTACATCAAAACAGGTTTTTAACGGTGCTTTTTCAGACCTATAATGGCGTTTATAAGCACCGCTAAAACTATTTACGGCGTTTTTATTAGCGCCACAAAAAAAACTATAAACAACGCCGCTAAATTTTACGGCGTTTATTTGAAAAAGCACCGCTATAGAATGTGACCTTTAGCGGCGTTTTTCCTACAAACGTCGCTATAGAACGTAGCCTTTAGCGATGCTTGTCCCACAAACGCCGTTATAGAACATGACTTTTAGCAGCGCTTGTCCCACAAACTCCGCTATATAACGTAGCCTTTTAGCAACGCTTGTCCCACAAACGCCGCTATAGAACGTGGCCTTTAGCGTCGCTTTTCCCACAAACACTGCTATAGAACGTGACCTTTAGCGGCACTTGTCCCACAAACACCGCTATAGAACATGGCCTTTAGCAGCGCTTACCCCACAAACACTACTATAGAACGTGGCCTTTAGCGGCGCTTTCACTAAAAACGCCGCCTAACTTTGGCAGATTTCCAACATCCCATTTTTATTCATATAGAACCCTTCCTGTAATAACCAAAAACAGCAAATACAAATCCAACCAAAAATAGCAAATATAAATGATACTTCAAATCCAACGAAAGATATATGATCTAAATTAATAAATGAAATAACAAAATATTCTTACAATAATGTTCAAGGTTATAATGTTAAAATATTTTTACAATAAGAAAACAAACTTCTAGGATGGCGGATTCTACGGCTACTGAAACATCTTCATCAGATTCTGAAGTTGTTGCTGGAGGGCATCATATTTTCTGCTTTGCTCTGCTTCCCTCGCTGCTGCCTCCACTTTAAGTTGTAGCTGGAGTTCTTCATATTTTCTTTGAACCTCTGCTTCTCTCGATGCTGCCTCCGCTTTAAGTTGAGCAATTTGCTCAACTATGCTCGCTTGCATTTGTGCCTTTTGGTCTCTTAACCTCTGAACTTCAGCTTGAGTCTGTGTAATGCCCCCTTACCAGAGATCGTTGCCGGAGTCGAGTATGAGACATTACTAAACTTATTTTAGCATTTAAACAAGTTCAAACAATTCTCGTAGTAAACTATCCATCTGCATCACAGTCACTAAAAAAATCATATCTCGAGTTAAAAAACTCAAACTCCAATTCCGTAAATTTTCCCTAAAACTAGACTTATATATCTACTTACTAATTTTTTTCTAGAATTTTTTTCTGGGCCAATTAGTACATTTTATTAGTTAAAGCCTCCCATATTTCAGGGTTCAGCTACTCTGACCCCTGTGCACTAAGAATCAAATTTCTTCCTGTAAAGAAATTCAATGACTATTCTGTTTGTTTCACTTAAAAATAGACTCAATAAGGAATCCATATATATAAATTTTGGGCTCTAATTATTTTTTACACAATTTATAGTGAATTTATAAATTCAGAATAGGGAATCCAGAAACTACTCTGACCCTGTTTCACCAAATCATAAATATCTCATAAAATACAACTCTTTTACCTATTTTTTTTCTTCCACATGAAAATATATTCATTAATCTTCAATTAAATATTTTATTCATCATCTAATTCTATTTCTACTATTTTTAGTGATTTTTCAAATTCACATCACTGCTGCTGTATGACATTGTTTTATAGCCAATTTCACCATTTTATAGTTTTTCATGGATTAGGTAATACATTAAGCATACATAACATTAATTATAAATTTTGATTAGCCATTTCAATAGATAATCATCAAAAAGTATTTTCACATCACTCATTCACCATATCATAAGATTATATACACAAAGGATTATAATGCTATACATGCCATATTCCCAAAATATGCAAGCCACTATACCGAGGTGGTTCATTGGTAGTGTGAACGTGTCTCCGACCGTCCCGATCTCTATCCGGCTTGTCAAAACTACAAGGAAAGGAAGGAAGGGAGTAAGCATAAATGCTTAGTAAGTTCACGTGTAAATAGCAAGTAACATAATCATGCAATAATACAAAATCCACATTTGCATAATATCACCAAAACATTCAAATCATATTTCTCATTCATGATCCTACCATATTATTGTTATATTTAAGTCTCAACCCGAGGGTTAAGTACATACCTGTACAAAGTATCTGTTCCACAACACTTACCAACTAGTCACTTTCATCTCGAGAATTTCTCTATTTCACTAGAACTTTACTCGTTGAACACATCGGAATATAATTCAGATATACGAAATCAAGTTACCATAATTTCACCCGTAATGAACTCGGAACGCAACTCAACGAGCTCAGGTGTTCGCATCCATAATGAACTCGGAACACAACTCAACGAGTTCGGATGCTTCATAATTCTCACGAACTCGGAACGCAACTCAACGGGTTCAGATCTCAATTTCCTAGTGACATGTCACTTGTATCCTAATCTATTCCTAATGTTCAAACGGGATTTTCCTTGATCATACTCCTTTGCCATTTTCCACGAAATGTTGAAATCGATATTTCGATGGTAGTTCATACTTATCAAGTAATTCACATAATTACATATTTTTCAACAATAACCACAAAACATAACATTTCATGACAATAAGTATCATATCATATAAACAACATTAAATTGCTTAAAACGACAATTATGTTACCCTATTTACTCATGAACTTACCTCGGTACAAAATGTATAAAGGTTGCAATTTAACTCGAAATCTTTTCTTTTCCCTGATCAAGGTCGATTCCATGTCTTTCTTGATCTAAAATAACACATTTAGCTGATTTAATACTCATATTTATCAAAATAGTCCTTAACTCTAACTTTTGAAAAATTACAATTTTGCCCCTAAACTTTTGCATATTTACACTTTTGCCCCAAAGCTCGGGAATTAAACTTATTCCTATTTTATTATGTTTAATGACATGCTGATAATTTTTCCCTTCCATAGCAACATCAAATTCACACTCTATCATGTATTTATGAACATTAGGTATTTTTACCGATTACGTCATTTTAGTCGTTTTTTTACGTAAAATCACTTAGCAAAAGTTGTTTAACACAATCTCAAGCTTCATATTCTACCATAAAACCTCAAAATTCATGCATATAATTCATGGGTAAAATTTTAAATATAAATCCTAGCTCAAAATATTGGTAGAAATAGGTAAACCGAGTTACGAGAATTTCAAAAAATGTAAAGAACATTAAAAACGGGGCGGGAATTGACTTACTATTCAGCTTAGAAGTTCAAGAAACCCTAGCTATGGTAGCAAGTAAAATTCGACAGCAACATGAAGAAGATGAATGGATTTTTGCTTGAATTTTCCCATTTTAATTCATTAAAATCCAAATGACCAAAATGCCCTTCCTTACTAAACTTTCAAAATTTCCATCCATGTCCAATTTTTGTCCAAAAACTTATAAATTGGTCAAATTTCTATTTAAGGTCTCTTAATTAATATTCCAAAGCAATTTCATACTAAAAACTTCTAGAATGCAAGTTTTGCAACTTATTCAATTTGGTCCCTAATTTCAAATTAAGCACTTTATGCATAGAATTTCTTTACGAAACTTTCACACAATCATGCAATCATATCATAGACCTCAAAATAGTTATAAAATAATTATTTCTATCTCAGATTTGTGGTCCCGAAATCACTATTCTGATTAGGCCCTAATTCGGGATATCACAGTCTGACTCCCCGAAAGCATGTATTGCTGCGAGCTGGATCCAAAATATTGGGTTGGGTTAACAAAAGATCCTTGAAATCAAACCCGACCATACCTATCACTCGAATAAATCGCTTCATACTCCTCCTTTTTATCCTTTAGTTTCTCATAATAAATCAATCAAAGAGTTACAAACGAAATATATAATAAAAACAAATGCAACATAATTTAACATTATTTGCATTAAAAATGACGAAATAAACCATTGTAATTAAACATTAAAAATATTTAAAATAATTCAAATTTTATTAAGTAAATATACCATAATTTCTGCAGCTTCAGAAGTCATAGCAGATCCATTTTTCTTTCTATGTGTAATATCAAAAAACTGAAGGCGTCTAACTTTTTGACCAGACGACAATTCCTACAATATAGTAGTAAAAATATAATTTAATAGAAAGTAATTAATATTTTACATAAGTTAATAAATTCAAAATACCTCGGCCTCAACTACACAAGCAAAACTTATCGACCCAACTGTGTGCGTGAATTTTTGTTTTTGCCTACTTGTTGTTCCAACTCGCTCACGATCCTACATTATGAAATTATTATTACGTATATAGTAAATACTATAAACCGAAATAATTATAAGAGTTTAGAAGTACGAAATACCTCTCCTTTCTTTGAATTCCAAAATCTAATTGCATCTTCCCATTGGTACCTTAGCATTCCTAGCAGGATATTTCGCAATTTCTTTTTTGAGGCTTATATTTTTCTTAAAATATTTCTTCTTTAAAGCACTTTTATGGTCTCTCCATTTTTTTCCTAATGTCTTCTTGACATAATTATTCGAGACCTCTAAAGCAAATCTTTCCTGTAAAAAGCACAAGTTTATAAAGTAAATATAAATGAAACTTAAACCAAAGCATTATAAATTACATTCACATTATTACCTTAATATTATTGAGAGCTTGAATTTTGTTACTATCAGGCATATGATGCCATGACTTGTAGTTGATAGGCAACAGATTTGCATTTTGTGCTATGATGCCAACAGGCTAACCAAGACTGTTTCTAGTTACTTTGACACGCTCGACAGAATTTAACTCATATAAATCTTTTAGTAGCGTACATCCTCGAGTTCTGCGCGTCCCACCACTTTTAGCTAAAAAATGTTATATTATAATATAAGAATTTGAAATAGAAATCAATAATAAAAGTCAACACACATGTAAATTAATGTTAACATTACTTTGAATTTCTGTAAGTTCGTCAGCTATATTCGGAACATTCGAAGATCCAATAGCATTCTGTTGTTCACTATTTGTTTCTTCCGAATCTGGACGATTTTGAACAATACTTAGATCTCGAAATCTTCTTCTAGGCATTTTATCTGTAATACACATAAAATAGTTGAAATTTTAGTAACTAATTACAACAATAATAGTCCATATATTCTTAAAATAGTTGAAATATTAAACAAGATCAAGATTTAAATTATAATATGACATATAATTACAAAATCGTAAAATCTAACTACATCATAATTTGTAAATATCTTCATCCACATCCTGACGAACCCATTGAAATTGTGTACTAGTACTAGGGATATTTTCATTTAAGTTTTGTTCTGGAAAACGCAAAGTTTCTGATCTTTCATCAATGTCATCTCTACTTCTATTGCCCACGTCAAACAAGTCTCTAGGAGTGTTATGGAGTACAACATACCAACCTTCATTAGTTGGATCTTTTGAGTAAAAAACTTATTTCACTTGCGAAGAAAATACATACGGCTCATCTATCAATTGTTGTCCAGAGCAAATTGATCTTTTTTAATTCCGCGAGTAGTATTAACATCATCCCAATCAAATCGAAATAAGACAACCTTCCGTTTGCCATAGTAATCCAACTCAATAATGTCAGTAAGAAGTCCGTAATACTCCACAATTCCCTCAATAGGATTACTGTCCCTAGCACTAGCATAACTTGTAATTGAAGAATTAACAACTATTTCACAATTTTGAGTCATCCTCAATCTTTCGCGAGATTTTGTATGAAACCTAAATCCATTGATTAGAAAGGCACTATATTTTTTTACTACTCTATTCAGACCTTGAGAAAGCCATTTAACTTCGTCATTGACTTCCTTTCCACTCTAAAGCTATTGAATCGAAAGTAAATTGATTAATTAATTATAAATGTTATGAAAAAATATTATTATTTGTCAATGAAAGCTTCAGTTGCATATCATTTGCCCTAACCATTCATGAAAAGATTCTGTGAATAACTTATGAATCTCTCAATGTTGTAATCTTCGGAAGCGTGCGCGAGATCTCAAGACTTGTTTGTACTCGTTATGTTAAAAAGTGGACTACTTTGTTAGAAGATAAAGAAATTAAAAAGATGAATATTTTTTAATTTCTAAAAATTAGTTGCATAAAGGTTCAATTGAATCATGGTGAAAAAAAAATATCGATGTGCTTGTACCCACGATCTATCATCTAAGTGTGCAATTTCAACTTTACCGATTGGTTCTCCATAACTTTGAAATAAATAAGTTTCGGCTAAGTTATGATCAGTGAGCCCAGCATTTCTACTTGGTCTATTTAGTCTTGTTTCAACATTTTCAAAATATCTAGAACAAAAATTCATACACTCCTCTTCCAAGTAACCTTCAGCAATTGATCCTTCTGGATAACGCTTATTACGACAATAAGACTTCAATTTGCATAGGAACCTAAATAGGATATACAACATTATCAAAAGTTGTAACTAAAGGTATATTCATAAATGAATGAAAAACTTTACAAATAAATTAGCACCTCTCTATAGGATACATCCACCGATAAAAAACCGGTCCATCAAGTTTTGCTTTATGAGGGAGATAGATTAGCAAGTGTACCATAATAGTGAAGAAATAAGGTGGAAAGATCTTCTCCAAATTGCATAAAGTCAAGAGCGGCTCGATCTTGTACTTTCTCAAGTTCTTCAACATTCAAAACTTTGCCACAAATAGTTTTCATTATATTGGATAGTTCAATTATACAATATGTCACCCTTTTTTACATACAACACCGTAAAGAAACTGGCAGTAGATCTTGCATCAAGATGTGATAATCATGTGATTTTAGGGAATATAGTCTTCGATCTTTAAGAATCACACATTGAGATATATTTGATGCATGTGCATTTGGGACCTTTATATCCTTTAACACCGTGCAGAACACTTCTTTTTCTTTCTTCAACATTGCAAAAATAGAAGGCGGCAACCGATATTTCCCATTCAGAAGTACTTGGGGATGAAGATCACGCCGAAATCCCATGCCAACTAGATCAAGTCGACTCTGAAGATTGTCTTTTGATTTTCTATTGACATTCAATATTGTCTCAATAATGTTCTCGCACACATACTTTTCAATATACATGACATCAAGATTGTGTCGCAAAATGTGATGCTCCCAATAAGGCAACTAAAAAAAATACTTCTTTTTTTTCCGTAAGTCCACCTCATTAGGATCATCCTCTTCATCAGATTCATCATCAATCTGCCAGTCAACATTGCCAACATACGCCTCCCTCGATCTTCTTCTTGTTTGCATGTTGGATGGGTGATTCATCTTCCCATAACTAAAATTAATATCTTTTAACATGAACAAGATTTCAGATCCAATGGTCTGCTCAAGAGCTTTTCTGAACTCTTCAGTACCATCAAATAGAGTCCTCTAAAATCTAAATCTATGATTTACATCTAACCATCGACGATGCCCCATATAGAAGAACTTCTTCCCATTATATAACCACTTCGAACATGTTTGCGCCGCACAATAAGGACAAGCATAACATCCTTTGGTATTCCAACCAGATAAATTAGCATAAACTGAGAAATCATTAATAGTTCATAACAAAGCTGCACGTAAATAAAAATTCTCATTTCTCAAGACATCATATGTTTCAACACCTGCCCGTAACTATTTCAATTCTTTAATAAGTGGTTGCATATAAATGTCAATATCATTTTCGGGACCTTTATCTCTAGGGATAATCATAGATAAGATAAAAGAATATTACTTCATGTAAATCCACGGAGGCAAATTGTAAGGAACAAGCACTACAGGCCAAGTATTGTACGAAGTACTCATGATTTTAAAAGGATTAAATCCCTCAAATGCTAGCCCAAGCCTCACATTCCGAGGATCCCTTGCAAAGCTTGGAAATTTACTATCAAATGATTTCCAAGCTAAAATATCCGCAGGATGCCTTAATAATCCATCATCGGTTCGTTGATCATGATGTCACCTCATAGACTCAGCTGTCTTTGATGACATGAAAAGCCCTTGAAGCCTTGGTATTAGTGGAAAGTATTGCAAAATCTTAACTGGCTTCTTTCTTAATTGTGCCTCACCTTCATCCTCATTCACATCTTTTGTATTCCTATTCATCCTAAGAGAATTGCCGCAAACATGACAAGACTGTTGGTTTTTTCGATCACCCCAATACAACATGCAGTCATTTGGGCAACTATGAATTTTGTCGTACCCAAGGCCTAAATCTTTTATCAGTTTCTTCATATCTTTGCATGAATGAGGGATTTTTGCAAACGGAAACATATCTCTCAAAAACTATGACAGCATTATAAAAGAGTTTTCGGTCCACCCTCCCAAACATTTTAAGTGAAATAGACAAATGCATAAGGACATTTTTGAATATTTTGATCCCTCGTAAAGTTCTTCATTCATTTCATTAAGTAACTTGTAGAACTTCGCCGCTTCTCCAT